>JALAZF010000065.1:14272500-16672500 GCA_022829125.1 Lathyrus tuberosus | reverse complement strand
TATATATTCAGTAAGGGATTGGAAAAACACCCAAACCACATAATATATAATAAACTCATATTTTAAACAGAAATTAACAATAACATTCGTCAAAATCATACATTAACAAAAAACAATAACAAACAAACATGATACAACAAACATAACAAGACATAAAATACTTCAGAAACATACCCTACATGTCAAGTCTCATAAATGGCGTGTCAACAATGAAATAAGGATGAAGATAAATTTAGACCAGCGAACTAGTGTATATTTTGAATGGATGTCATTCTGGATCTTTGACACAAGTTTTATAGGCTAAATTTATCTTCGTCCTTATTATTGCAATAAGCATCCATACCTACAAGAGGAAAAAAGAAGTTCAAACATCATGAAAAAGATATTGAAATAAATTTTGAAAAAAAAAAACTACAGAGAAAACGAACCTGTAAATACCCATTGGCTAAGACCTGTTTGTATGGTTTCGTTTTGGGGTATCTATATAAGAGAGATAAGTGACAGAGTTGTTAGGGTTTCGCTATGAGAGACAAGTGAAAGAGTTGTTAGGGTTTTGTTTTGAGAGAGACGATTGTTATGTACTGAAACGTTAGATAATTTCGCTTATATATAAATAAATATCATGTTTCATCACGGTTGGAAATAAAAACCATGGTGATATACATGGTCAATAACATTTTTTATCACAAGAAATGGCTAATTGTTGGTGATGAGATTCGAACCATTTCACTCTGTGTACTTTTCACTATAGTTTCTACTTCTGACCGTTGTGACATGTCATCTTGTAAATAAAAAAATATATGTGCCCAGAATAAATATATTACCACGGTTAACACTATGTCCGTCGTAATATTGGTGTTACGAAAGGCTTGTTTTGTAGTAGTGTCAAGAGTCTCTCCCGATCAAGTACCAAGGTCTTCCGGTGAAGGAGAACCCTCGTTTGTCTTATACGTGAGAACCTTTAGTTAACCTTATCACTAGGCAACTTCACTCTTAGAGGCATGTGAATGTGTCCTTGGGAGGGCGGATGAGTCTTCTCAATTATGTTCTTAATGATATTCTCATCTAGTTTTAATCTTTTTTAAAGATGTTTATCAAGGTTTGAACGATGATTTTTTGGGAGTAGTGTTAGAGGGGGTTCTAAGACCCCTTTATCAATTAGATTAATTTGGGAGAGGGGAAGAGGATTGGTGTAGCCTCTGGAATATCAAAAACCCTAGAGTTAAGTACCTTCTTTGGAGAATTTGTAAGGGTTATTTACCGACACGTGTTAGACTCCATCGACATCATGTTCCTTACCCGCTTTCTTGTCAGTTTTGTGAAAATGAACTTGAATATGATTGGCATCTGTTCTTTGGTTGTAATGCGATAAACTAATGTTGGAGGGCAGCAGGTTTGTTCAATCTTATAGCTGCTCGTTTACATTCTTTTAATGATGCTAAGTCACTTATCCTTGATATTTGTAGCAAGGAGGATAAGAAAGATACTGGAAGATTTGCAGTTATGTTGGATGAGATTTGGAAGAATAGGAATGATCTTATTTAGGACAATGAGAATGAGGAAGCCACTAAATTAGGATGGTTAGTTTTTCATAAGTGGCATGGGTTATGGATCAAAAAGATCAAGATTCCAGAAATGGTCAGCAATATCCTATGACTTGGAATCCGCCAGGGGAAGGTTGGTTGAAATGTAACGTGGATGCGACTTTTAATAACCATCGAGGTACTACTAATAGAGAATGCTGTGTGCGCGATAACCTTGGGAATTTCATTACTGCATGGGTGACTTGGGATCCTGGGACACTAACCATTATTAAATCTGAAGCTTTGGCTCTAAAAGAGGCAATCCAAGGAGCTATCAACTTGCAAATGGTAAATGTTATTTTCGAAAGCGACTCCCAAAGTGTAGTCCATGCCATTCATGCCAATCACAATGGAGGAGTCGAGTTTAATTTTATCATCAATTCTATTTGTTAGTTTCTTGGATTGGCTGGAATTTTGGTAAACCAAAGTATGTTCAATGTTGAAGTCAAGGTGGCGTTGTTGCAACATTGAGTCTTAACATTGAGCTGTGTTAAGAAGTGAAGCTGTTCAATGTTTGATGTCAAGGTGGTGATGTCACAACATTGAGTCTTAACACTGGGTTGTGTTAAGTGTGAAGTTGGATGTCTGATGTCACAAGCGATGTTGTGACATTAGATCTGTAGAATTAATAACATCAGGTTTTGTGATGTTGTTAGGGTTTGCGTTTTAGCTGGAATTGTGGAGAGTTGTTAGTCTCATTGGTTGCGGATATCTTGGGATAGATATTCTCTGTTGCATAGAGATTTGATGCGGATTTGTAGGAGGTTTAAAAGCTGAAGATTTAAGAAGATTTTGAGAGAGAAAATCTGTTTTGAAGATTCAGTTTTAAACAACAAATCAGATCAAATATTGTAGCAGGTCCAAGCCCAATTCAGAGAGCTATATAATGCGCATCATTCCTGAAGGAAAAGGGACGAAGAAAGTGAGCTAAAGACTGAGTGTCGTCTGTGTCTTCGTGTATGATTTGTAAACCATTCGAGTGTGAATTGGTATTGTTGATTTGAATTGTTCTTGATCAAAGCTGTGAAGCAGAATCAAGTAGTGCTGTTTAAAGTGTGTGATCTTTGAATTGTGTCACTGAAGTGTTTTAGGGATTGAGTAGTGTTCTCATATCTAAGTGGTTTCTTAGGTAGAAAGTCACTAGTAGGAATTAAGTTTAGGAGATTATCAACTGGATTGTTGAGTCTGTAAATTAATTCTACAAATAGTGAATTTCATCCCTGGCTTGGTAGCCCCTAGACGTAGGTAGTTAAACCGAACTGGGTGAACAATTCATTGTGTTGATTTATTGCTATTATTGCACTGTCCATTGTTCAGAGTGTGTTTTTGTGACATCGTACCTTAACATCACACATCTGATACCAGAATTTCAATTGGTATCAGAGCAGGCATCCTGTCTGTCTCTGGGTGAGATCTATGGAAGTTACTTTCTGGTGTAAAGATGGACAAAAAAGTTGGAGGATTTGTCAACAGACCCCCTATTTTGGATGGCTCGAGTTATGATTATTGGAAGCCAAGGATGATCACCTTCTTGAAATCCTTGGACAGCAGGGCTTGGAAGGCTATCGTTAAAGAATGGAAAGCACCTGTTGTGTTTGAAAAAGATGATGTTGGGAAGGAAAAAGAGGGCACCTCAAAGCCAAAGCCTGAAGAAGAATGGACCAAGGAAGAAGATGAGCTTGCACTTGGAAATTCCAAAGCTTTAAATGCAATTTTCAATGGAGTGGATAAGAACATATTCAGGTTGATCAATACCTGCGAAGTTGCTAAGGAAGCTTGGGATACTTTAAAGGCTACACATGAAGGGACATCTAGAGTTAAGATGTTAAGACTTCAGCTTCTAACATCAAAGTTTGAAAGTCTGAAGATGAAGGAAGATGAGACTATTCATGACTTCCACATGAGTATTCTTAAGCTGTCCAATGCATCCAGTGCTCTTGGAGAAAAGATGTCAGAAGAAAAGCTGGTGAGGAAGATCCTTAGGTCCCTTCCTAAGAGGTACAAGATGAAGGTGACTGCAATTGAAGAAGCTCAAGACATCAGTAAGATGAGGGTTGATGAGCTCATTGGATCTCTTTAAACTTTTGAGCTTGGGCTGAATGAGGAAGAACCAAAAAAGAAGCCAAAGAGTATAGCCTTGGTTTCAAATGATCAAGAAGAGAAAGGGAATAGTGCTGAATCCCAGGAGGATCTATCTCAGGCCATTGCTATGTTGGGAAGGCAGTTCAAAAAGGTGTTCAAGAGGATGAACAATAACTCCAGGCCTAATGTCAAGAACATCTCTTCAGACATCAGCAAGTCAAAAGAGAAGGATGAAGAGAAGACTGCCCAAGATAAAGGAGTTCAGTGCTTTGAATGTGAAGGGTATGGACATGTCAAGAAAGAGTGTCCCACATTCTTGAAGAAGCAGAAGAAGGGCTTGACAGTTTCCTGGTCTGACTCTGATAGTGAAAGTGAAAGTGAGTCAGCAAAGCATGTTAGAGCCTTGACAGCAACTGTTGTTTCTGATGATGATTCTAGTGATGGGGAAATAACTTTTGAGGAGCTAGCTTTTACTTATCATGAGCTTTGTCTGAAGAGTGCTGAAATCTGCAAGAAAACAAGAGTCAAAAGAAACAGATTGCTCAGCTTGAGACTGCGAAAGCTGATTTTGAAAATGAAGTCTCACTGGTCAAAGCTCATCTTGATCATATGACTAAAATTGTTAGGATGCTGAACAGTGGTACAGACACTCTTGATAAGATTCTGCAGTCAGAAAAAGCTGCTAGTGATAAGTCAGGTATAGGATTTGTGGCTGAGAAAAAGGTTTCTGCTGAAGCAAGCACTTCAGGAACAAAGAAGGAGGTGTCCCAACCAACGTCTCAACACCAAACAAAGAGATAGGATCATACACCGAAGAAGGGTGCTCATCCACAGCCTCAGAATGTTGAGAAGAAGAATGCTCATCATTAGAAGAAGGTGCAGTCTCAGGGAGCTAGTCAGTATATGCCACCTCAATATCACAAGAGCATGAAGGCTGCCAGGTTCAAACAGAACATGTCTCATCAGATGTCTCAACATCAGGGAAACTGGTATGGATATAGATATGGATACAACAATGATGTGCCTCATTACTATGGAAGAAGGAAGCCTCATCACCATAGGAGATAGTCTAGGAGACAACATCCTCAGTACAGAAGAAGACAGGCTAACTATGGTAGAAGGAGACATCATTATGGGTGGCAACACCAACAGTATCATCATCAAAGTCGCAGAAGAAATAACCACTTCAGAGATGATAGAGTCAGATGCTTCTATTGTGGAAGGTTTGGACATATGCAGTTCTCTTGCTTCAAGCTTCATGGTTATCCAAATTCTGCTCCTCAACCCAGACTGAAGGAGGTCAGGCCCAAGGTGGTGAAACAATGGGTTCCTAAAGCTCAGGTCACATGTCTATTGGCTCATACCTCAGATGGACATTATGCCATGGATGCATGGTACTTTGATAGTGGATGTTCAAAGCACATGACTGGATCCAAGGAGCATTTGGTGGAGTTCAATCCTTGCCATACAAATAAGGTTGTGTTTGGAAATGGTGAAAAAGGTGTAGTTGTAGGAGTTGGAAGAGTGAAGAATCATGATGGTCTTACTCTTGATAATGAGCTCCTTGTTCAAGGGTTGAGTGCTAATTTAATCAGCATAAGTCAACTTTGTGATGAAGGTTACAAGGTAAGCTACACCAAAGATGAATGTGTGGTAGCTGATGAACACAATGAGGTAGTGATGAAGGGAGTAAGATCCAAAGATAATTGCTATCAGTGGATACCTCAAGTGGACAACTTATTTAGTGATGTTAAGGTTGGTGTTGTAACATCAGATGGTGACATAAAGTGTGAAAGTATGGTGAAAAGTCAATCTGGATTAATGACTTATGGTGCTGTTACTCATAAGTTGGATGATGTGTTAAAAGTCATCTTGAGTAGTCAGTTATGCGAGCAAGATGAAGGAGTCAACAATGCTGATGGAAGGATCAAAAGCTGTGACCTTAAGAAGTGTTGGGAGCTGAATACTTGCAAGGACAATGACAACCTGACTAATGACTCCTATAGTTCGGAAGAAAAATTGCACAAGTTGACAATCCTTAGGTTGGAAGATGCAAATGTTAGAACTTATGTTAAAACATCTCAAGTCAAGAAAGGTACTTCTAGCCTTAAAATAAAGAAGAGTGATGATGAACTAATTGCAAAAGTGGTTCATGGGGTTGCTAAACGACTGAAATCAAGGAAGAGGAAAGCTATTGAGTCACCTCCAAAGATGAGAACTGATAAGCAGAAGATCTATGTGGATGGTACTACAAAATCCAGGAGTAAAGTGTTCATCTCTTCCAGAAATAGGAAGATCAGAGATAAGTCTGATGATAATGTCCAGGATATCTCTCAAATGAAGGAAGTCGTTGTTGTTAGAACTTCTGAGAAAATTCAAAAGGCCATACTAGATAACATTCCTATGCTTCTCATAAAATGGTGGAAGTATGTTCTGGAAAAAGAATTTGGTATAGATACTCTGGATATGGTTGAGTTTGCTAGGATATGGTTCAGAGAGGGTGTGGGAACTTATGGTATTCAGGTGTGTATGAATAAGTTGCTCTGATTGTGTTTTATTGGGAGCTTCTTGAAGGACTTCTTTGTGCAATGAGTCCTTTGAATGGTGATGAGAAGCTGATGTCCCAAAAGATGGTATAACATCATGTTTGCTGATGGTTATATCTGGAAGATGATTTAGATTGGACATGTGGAGTTGGATGCTCTAGCATTTTTGGTCAGAAGAGGTGGAGATTATGGTCATGTGTTTAGTAGTTTGTTCTGGCAAAGCATGACTACTGATTTTGAAGACTTCACTAGTATCAACAACTACTGGTGGATGTAATGGTAGAGGTATTGTGATATCTGATCATTATCTCTTGAAGAGACTGGATCTCAGTAAAGTGTTTAAGTAAGCTGAGAATTTGTGGAGTTTGTGACACAGTGTTGAGATTGGATTACCTTGTTGTTAGTAAATCCAGTGGTGGAGCATATGTAATACCATGGTGTGTGGTGTCAAGAGTGTCCTAACTGATGTTAGAACATTTTCTCTATTGGTGAAGGATGTCTTTGTTCTGGATCTGAAGCTTAGTGCTTACATTATATCTAAGGAGCATCTACATAGTCATACGGGAGAATGATGAAGTAGAAGGTTCTCCGTGGATGGTAAAGATGAATTGTATGATAGCCTTTGGAGTGGTACCAAAATGCATGTACTCAGAAAATGTGCTCAAATGTTCATCTCCATCTAGAGCATTTGTTAATCATAACAGGGGGAGTTCTTGTCTATGGATTTTGCAGCAAAGGTGCATTTATTGTAAAGATTGCATGCTGATCAAGCTTGTGGAGATTCGTTGCCTCTTATGAGGATATAATGTCAGATAGCATGCTATGACATTAGACTGTTGATTGGTGTGGCCTTGAATGGTTCTAGTCATGTGAAGATAATTGTTTGAATCTTGTGCGCACATGCTTCAGAGGAGATGTCTGAAGACAAGATTGAATCATGGCCTTAAATAGTGTTATTTATTCTAAGTAAGAGAAGTTGACTTAGAGTTCAGTGGAAGGCATTGTGTGTGTACTTCAAATCTTGTGGATGATTGTGTGAAGCCTTCATAACTGGATGGATGAAGAATATGTCTGGATTTTCAAAATGTGGATTTGCTGACAGAAGAAGTATGGTTTTGTACAGGGTGTCATAGGACTTGTTGAGGTTTGTCAAATTGTGGCTAAAAAGGGGGAGAAATAGTCAAAAGTCAGTCAAGATGCAAGAGGTGCTGCAATGACAAGGAGTGCTGCTAGTTGTGATGCAGAAGTGCAGATATTGAGGGGGAGAGTTGTTGAACAGCTTGTATGCTTGTTCTTGCCTTGAGGGGGAGATTTATTCCATGCTACTGGTTAGTGTTGAAGTTTGTGTACAGCAAAATATTGGAGAGTTTGTGCAGCATGCTGCAGCAGAGTTTTGTGAAGTGAAGTCTTTATGTATTGAAGATGCTGCTGCTTGAAGTTTCAAAAATATTCAAGTTTATTCCGCTGCTGAAGTCTCTGAATGTGCAGAGATTGTTTTAGCCAAAATTAGCCAAAGGGGGAGATTGTTAGTTTCTTGGATTGGCTGGAATTTTGGTAAAACAAAGTATGTTCAATGTTAAAGTCAAGGTGGCGTTGTTGCAACATTGAGTCTTAACACTGGGCTGTGTTAAGAAGTGAAGCTGTTCAATGTTTGATGTCAAGGTGGTGATGTCACAACATTGAGTCTTAACACTGGGCTGTGTTAAGTGTGAAGTTGGATGTCTGATGTCACAAGCGATGTTGTGACATTAGATCTGCAGAATTAATAACATCAGGTTTTGTGATGTTGTTAGGGTTTGCGTTTTAGCTGGAATTGTGGAGAGTTGTTAGTCTCATTGGTTGCGGATATATTGGGATAGATATTCTCTGTTGCATAGAGATTTGATGCAGATTTGTAGGAGGTTTAAAAGCTGAAGATTTAAGAAGATTTTGAGAGAGAAAATCTGTTTTGAAGATTCAGTTTTAAACAACAAATCAGATCAGATATTGTAGCAGGTCCAAGCCCAATTCAGAGAGCTATATAATGCGCATCATTCCTGAAGGAAAAGGGACGAAGAAAGTGAGCTAAAGACTGAGTGTCGTCTGTGTCTTCGTGTATGATTTGTAAACCATTCGAGTGTGAATTGGTATTGTTGATTTGAATTGTTCTTGATCAAAGCTGTGAAGCAGAATCAAGTAGTGTTGTTCAAAGTGTGTGATCTTTGAATTGTGTCACTGAAGTGTTTTAGGGATTGAGTAGTGTTCTCATATCTAAGTGGTTTCTTAGGTAGAAAGTCACTAGTAGGAATTAAGTTTAGGAGATTGTCAACTGGATTGTTGAGTCTGCAAATTAATTCTATAAGTAGTGAATTTCATCCCTGGCTTGGTAGCCCCCAGACGTAGGTAGTTAGACCGAACTGGGTGAACAATTCATTGTGTTGATTTATTGCTATTATTGCACTGTCCATTGTTCAGAGTGTGTTGTTGTGACATCGCACCTTAACATCACACATCTGATACTAGAATTTCACTATTAAAACTTTGTTATATGGTTATCCAAATTATGAGGTAAAGTTTATTAAGCGCTAAGCGAATATGGTTGTCTATTCTCTTGCAAGGGCGGCCAATTCTTGGTCTAAACGTGTTACATTTAATTCGATTCCTTATATTGAACATTTTTTGATTAATGAATTGCATTTAGAGGTAAAAAAAACATGAAAAGAAGCTGTTGGTATAATCGAACATAAATATATTTTTATTTAACTTAGTTTTGATTAAAATTGATTTTACGCAATTAACTCACTAGACACAAAACAAAATCACTACCATAAAACTGAAGACAAATATATTACCTATCAATTTGCACTATTTAGGGGGTCTCATACAATGGAAATAATACTGCAAAGCACACTGATTTGATGTGGGGCAGAGGAGAACTAGTTTATACTCCACTTGTTTGGAAAAGATTCATTTTGATACTATATGATTGACGTTTTCAAATACAACTTGGAAACTTGTATATATAAAATAAAAAACACACTTTCTTCTATTCAACTTACTTTGAACAAAAACTGAATTTGCTTACTAATCTATTTGTCCATGAGGTGCTATGCTAGTGGTTTATCAGTAAAATTTTGACTTCATAATAATAAAGAACAAGTTAAAAATTCAATCGAAATTAATCATAAATTAATAATTAATCAATATTACTTTTTTTAACTAATAAAATCAATTTCAGCAACTAAATATATTAAAATAATACTTGATGGACAATTAGTGTTACATGAAATACAAGTTGAAGGCCACATGCATGCACAGAGTGAAAACTAATAGACTAATCATTGTCAATTTGTCACATAATACCAAAATCAATAAAAACATCTTGTACCAACCAAAATTAAATCATCTATATATACATGCTAACTTGTAACAAACATTCAAGAAAAGTTAGATAACTGATATTGATAATCAACAATCAAATCAATAAAATGAGTATGAACATTCATCAAGAGAAACCTCAAAAATCTAGTTGTAAAAAGTTCTTCGAGTGGGCATCAAAGTGTTTTGAACACCAAGATCCAGAAAAATGGATAAAAGATATGAAGGCTAGCATTGGCATAGCAGTTTCTATAATCGCAACTATAACATTTTCACTCGGCACTAATCCACCTGGTGGCGCCGTGCAAGTCAGTAATGACGATATTCCTTTTTCCAAAAACCATACATTTTGTTCGATTAAGAACCGATATCGTATATGCGCTGGAGAAGCTATCATGGCTATGTTGTGAATCAGATACCTTGAAACAAAGTATTTACTGTTTCTTTATGATCAAGAAACACACAAGGGTTAGGGTTAACAAAGAAAACAGGTAAGACAACAAGGATTGGTTATAAAAGTGCTATTCTTTCCTTTCTCCTTAAAACAAGGATTACAAGTATACAAGAATAACAAACTAACCACTCTCACCCTGATTAGGTTTTTCACACTCTAGAATGAGAGACTAGCATGCTATTTATAATAAAACCTAGCACACTAAACTAATGGACTTTTAACAAAATACCCATTACAAGCTAACTTAGGGTACAAGCTAACTTAAACAATTGGATCCTTAACACAAGGCCCAATTCAATATGCTAACAACCCTAGCAATATTAACTAATACATGTTAGAACAACCTCCGACTACAACATGTATTATTTCGACAGTATAACACTTTGACAGCAGCATGCGAACGGACTTCGACCTCATGCTTACAACTAGAGTTCGATCCAAATCTCACAAATCTCCACCTTGGATCTAACTCTACCATCAAGGAAACAAACTAGCTTTCTTCATGCAGCTTTATCAACTGCATACAGTGGAAAAACTTGCAACTTGGCAACGTCTTGGTGATCATATCAGCAGCATTATGATCTGTCGAAACCTTCAGCACTTGGACTTCTCCACGCTCGATTACCCCTCTGACGAAATGCAGCCTCACATCAATGTGCTTGGTCCGCTCATGATAGGCTGAGTTCTTCGACAGGTGTATTGCACTTTGACTATCACATTTAACAGTGATAACTGGACCTTGAAGTTTCAGCTCCATTGCAAAACCTTCAAGCCACAATGCTTCCTTCACAACTTCAGTTAAAGTAATATTTTCCGCTTCAGTGGTTGATAAAGCAACCACCTTCTGAAGTGTTGCTTTCCAACTGATTGCTGTCCCAAACATAGTGAACACATATCCAAAAATAGATTTTCTGGTATCCATACATCCTGCATAGTCAGAGTCGACATATCCTTCGATTTCTGCTTTACTATATTCACCCAAGGCTCCACCATAAATTAAGACCCTATTCAGAGACCCATTTATGTACCTTAAAATCCACTTCAATGCTTACCAGTGAGCCTTTCCAGGATTCGACATGTACCTTCTTACAAGACTTACTGCATATGCTATGTCGGGTCTAGTACAGACCATAGCATACATCAAAGAACCAACTATATTAGCATATGGAATGCTATTCATATAAGTTCTTTTGACATCAGTATTGGGACACTGATCTATACTCAGCTTGAATTGATGGTTTGTCGGAGTTACAACAGGCTTTGAATTCGACATACCATACTTTTCGAGAATCTTCCGTAGGTATGCCTCTTGAGATAAGCATAATTTCGACTGCTTTCTATCTCTTCGGATGTCAATCCCAAGAATCCTGGACGCAGCTCCCAGATCCTTCTTTTCGAACTCCTTACTGAGTTCAGCCTTCACCCTTCTTACCTCTTCGACATTGTTACTTGCTACTAGAATATCATCCACATAAAGCAACAAAATAACAAATGAATTACCAGGTCAAAATCTGAAGTAAACACAGTGGTCGAACTAAACTTCTAGTGAAACCAATGTGTGCCATGAACTTGTCGAATCTCCTGTTCCACTGTCGAGGAGATTGTTTCAGGCCATGCAAAGACCTATTCAGCTTGCACACATAATCTTCTTTCCCCTTTTCGACATACCCTTCAAGTTGCCTCATCAGGATTATTTCATCTAGATCACCATACAAGAACGTAGTCTTCACATCCATCTGTTCCAGTTCAAGATCGAACTGTGCCACCATGGCTAATAACATTCGAATGTATCTATGCTTTACAACAGGCGAGAACACATCATTGAAGTCGACACCTTCTTTCTGAGTGAATCCCCTAGCAACCAACCTTGCCTTGTATCTTTTCGACGCCACTCCTTCGATTCCTTCCTTGACTTTGAAAATCCATTTACAGCTGACTAACCTGGCTCCAGCAGGTTTCTTGATCAGTTCCCATGTGTCGTTGTCATGAAGAGATTTCATCTCATCATCCATGGCCTTCAGCCATTCAGTCTTCTTTCGACTCCTTATAACTTCCTTATAGTCTCTAGGTTCTTCGTCGAGAACCCCACTTGTAGAGATTAAGGCATAGGCTATAAGATCTGCATACCCAAGTCTCTGAGGTGGCTTGATGACTCTTCTCGACCTGTCTCTTGCTAACAGGTAGTTATTATTAGTCTCCTCATCTTCGACAACTTCTTCTATTTCGTCTTCGACTTCATCTAGGGTACGCACTTCAGCATCAACATGCTCCACCTCAACAGGAATCTCTCCCTGTTCCAGCTCTTCGTCAGCAACATCAGTTTTCTTGAAAGCCATCTCAGCTTCATTGAAAACTACATCTCGACTGGTGATACACCTCCTGTGACCTGGCTCTAGGCACCATAGCCTATAAGCTTTGACTCCTTCAGGGTATCCCATGAACATGCACTTCAGAGCTCTAGGTTCGACTTGTCTTGCCTAATGTGAGCATAGCCCACACAACCAAATACTCTCAGTCTGTCGAGACTAGGTGGATTTCCCGACCAAACTTCTTCAGGTGTCTTCATATCTAATGCAGTCGAAGGACATCTATTTATCAGATATGCAGCTGTCGAAACAGCTTCAGCCCAAAACACCTTCTTTAATCCAGCACTAACCAATATGCATCTAACCCTTTCAAAGATTGTTCAACTGAATCTCTCATCTAAGCCATTTTGTTGAGGAGTACCTACTACAGTCTTATGCCTTGCAATCCCAGACTCAACACAGTAACTGTCGAACGCTTTGTTGCAGAACTCAAGGCCATTGTCGGTTCTCAACCTCTTAACCTTTCTGCCAGTTTGAGTTTCGACCAGAATCTTCCAACTTTTGAAATTCTCAAAAGTTTCATCCTTCGTCTTCTGAATGAATACCCATAGTTTTCTGGAATAGTCATCAACGATGGATAGAAAATACCTTGCACCTGAGTGTGAAGGATTCCTTGCAGGCCCCCAAAGATCAGCATGAATGTAATCAAGGGATCCATGTGTTCTTTGCTTGCCTTTGTTGAACTTCGCCCTACAGGATTTACCAAATACACAAGATTCACAAAACTCAAACTTTTCGACTTTGTCACCACCTAGCAGGTTCTGCTTCCCTAATTCGACCAGGCCTCTTTCGCTGACATGGCCCAATCTCATGTGCCATAAATCTGTCTTCGACACAGGTTTCGTGGATACAGTATTTGTCGAACCACTTATAACCTCGGCCTCAAGGGTATACAAGCCTTGTTTCTTCATGCCTCTCAAGACTTCCTTCGACCCCTTTATGACTCTTAGGATACTTTTCTCTCCTTGGAAAACGTATCCCTTCCTGTCGAATTCACCAAGAGAAATTAAATTTCTCTTTAAGTCAGGTACATACCTGACTTCAGTCAATAATCTTATTGACTCATCATGGAGCTTGAATCTCACAGATCCAATACCTGCAATTTTGCAGGATTTGTTGTTTCCCAGCAGCACCGATCCACCATCTTGATCACATAGCTCTTCGAACAGTTCTCTGTTTGGAGTCATGTGCCAAGTGCATCCTGAATCCATAATCCACTCTTTTCTTGAGTCACTGCTTGAAACCACAAGAACATCAGATGAGTCGAAGTCATCTTGAACAATGGCTGCGTTGCCATTATCCTTTCCTCCATGATCTTTCAGGCGTTCAGAGCACACCTTTCTTGTGTGACCCTCCTTCTTACAATGATAGCATCGAAAACCATATGCTTCGCCACTATAAGACTTCTGCTGACTTTTACCTTTCTTCTTGTCGAACTTACCATCCTTTCGCAAGAATTTTCCCTTAACGGCCAAACCTTCACCAACTGTCAAATTTTTATGCTCCTTTCGTTCGTTCAGGTCCTTAGAATACAAGGCTGATTGAACTTCTTCAAATGTCAGGGACTCCCTTCCATACAAGAGAGTTTCTTTGAAGTGAGCATGTGTTCTGGGCAAAGCACACAACAACAACAGTGCTTGATCTTCGTCATCGATCTTCACATCAATATTTTCAAGATCAAGAATCAGCTTATTGAACATATCCAACTGCTCAGCCAAAGCTTTTTCCTCACTCATCTTGAACGAATACAAAGCTTGCTTCAGGTAAAGTCGATTAGCCAAAGATTTGGTTATGTATAAGCTTTCAAGCCTCACCCATAACCCTGATGCCGTCGTCTCCTTTGATACCTGTCGAAGAACCTTATCACCAAGACTCAACAATATTGCGCTGTGTGCTTTCTCGATCATGGTAGTCTTTTCTTTTTCCATTAACGCAACATCCATGGTTGCCATTCCCTTCAACGCTTCCAAACAACCCTGCTGAACCAGTAGGGCTTTCATCTTCAAGCGCCACAGACCGAAGTCGTTCACTCCGGTGAACTTCTCAATTTCATACTTTGTTGAAAGCATCTTCTCCACGCTCACCGCACCAATTTGTTGTGAATCAGATACCTTGAAACAAAGTATTTACTGTTTCTTTATGATCAAGAAACACACAAGGGTTAGGGTTAACAAAGAAAACAGGTAAGACAACAAGGATTGGTTATAAAACTGCTATTCTTTCCTTTCTCCTTAAAACAAGGATTACAAGTATACAAGAATAACAAACTAACCACTCTCACCCTGATTAGGTTTTTCACACTCTAGAATGAGAGACTAGCATGCTATTTATAATAAAACCTAGCACACTAAACTTATGGGCTTTTAACAAAATACCCATTACAAGCTAACTTAGGGTACAAGCTAACTTAAACAATTGGATCCTTAACACAAGGCCCAATTCAATATGCTAACAACCCTAGCAATATTAACTAATACATGTTAGAACAACCTTCGACTACAACATGTATTATTTCGACAATATAACACTTCGACAGCAGCATGCGAACGGACTTCGACCTCATGCTTACAACTAGAGTTCGATCCAAATCTCACAGGCTACTTCAAAAAAAGATGATTATCTTCCATTTTTGGCATGCAATACAATTTGTTTCATTTCATCACTTAGTGTTCTGCTCTTGCTTGTTAGTGGAATTCCTATACGAAAAACATTTCTATTATGGCTTTTGTCAATTGGAATGTGTATCACACTCACAAGTCTTGCTCTTACCTACTTGTTTGCTGTTTTTATGGTCACACCAGACGTCATTTGGAATTCTCTTTTAGATAATGTGTTTGGTTTTTCTGTTGTTATTTGGGCTTCGTTTGTTACACTTCTTGCTGCTTTTTTCATTCTTCGCTTTATTGTGAGGGGTGTCCATAAAGTTTGCAACTGTATGGGGTGTCAATAAATTTCGCATCGAAGTAACTAAAATCAATCGAGTCTTTGTGATTTTAGAATCTGTCACAATAATATGTTTCTTAAGAGTGTAAATTATGTTATTGAAAAATATTTCAATTATGTATTTGTATTTGTTGTAATTTGAATCATGTAGATGATTTCACCTAGTGAAATAAGATTTCATTGTTGTTGTACTTATACTTCTTGTAATTTGAAATAAGTGTTTGGTTAAAATAAGCCTATGTTCTGCACTTTAATTCGGTTTATTTATCCAAAAGAATCATGTAATTGTATTATGTAATTGTTTGGTGGAATAAATGGGAGAAGCTTACTAGTTTTTCCATGTAATTCTTAGCTTTTTTCAATGTTGACTATAGTTAGTACACCATCCTTTATTTGCCCATGCAAATATTTAATCACTTTATAATTAATTTAGTAAGTTAATGTTTAATATCTTTTGTTTAAGGATAAATTGTCACTGTTACGAAAATTCCTTTTATCTCAGCTGAAAAAAAGGGTTTTATCTCAAATTTATAGGTGAGATAACGAATGGTGTCATGAAAACTTATCACTTTTTCCTTTGAATAAAGTTTTACTGGAAGAAAGTTGTAATTGTCATGGGTTTCGATCCTCAACAACATCAATTTTATATTTTTTAAATTTTAAAGAGCGCGCCACTATACCTCTCGGTTGTTGGTAATACC
Source organism: Lathyrus tuberosus (assembly GCA_022829125.1). Lineage (NCBI taxonomy): Eukaryota > Viridiplantae > Streptophyta > Magnoliopsida > Fabales > Fabaceae > Lathyrus > Lathyrus tuberosus. Next base: position 16,656,468 of record JALAZF010000065.1, on the reverse strand, counting down.
AGAGGTGAAAAGTATGTATTTACCTCAGTTTGAATTTCAAACCGCGGGGAAAAACATGTTTATGTTAGGTGGTGCACCAGTTGCTTGGAGCTCGAGAAAGGAGCCAGTAGTGGCATTGTCATCATGCGAAGCAGAATATATAGCTGCTTCTCTTTGTGCATGTCAAGTAACTTGGATGGTGAACTTGGTCGAAGAGATTACAGGAAAGAGTCATGGAGCAATTCCCATAAAGATCGACATCATGTCAGCTATCAACTTGGCAAAGAATCCAATAGCACACGGTCTAAGCAAGCACATCGAAATGAGGTTTCATTATCTTCGAGAGCAGGTAGCAGAAGGGAAGATGAATTTGGAACACTGCAGAACTAAGAATCAGATTGCAGATATCATGACAAAGGGAGTGCAGGTCAAAGTGTTCAAGAAGCTAAGGAATATGATGAATGTAGATAGTTTAGACACAATGAATTAGGTGGTGTGTTAAAATGTAATTCATAGTGTTGAAGTCGAAGCATTCATAGTGTCGTGTCGAATTGTCGAAAGTGTTTCGACAGATTCGTCTTAGATTTGATTTGATTGGATTCAGATATGATTTAGATTAGATTTGCTATTTTGGGCTTTTAGAGTTTTGGGCCTTTGCAAATCTATATCTATATATAGGGAGTATCCCTTGTATTGTAAAATACACACAAACATTGTATTGTATTCACAGTTGCAGATTTAGCAAGTGAAAGTTCAATAGATTCAGAAATCCCACGGTTAGTGGGTAACACATTTCTCCAAACATTTGTCCTCTCTCTCGTTTCTTTTCTTGCTGTTCTTGTTCTTCATATTTTTCATTATCATTGCGTATTGTGTGGTTTGTCATCAATCTTGAGATCAAGATATAAAGTGGTATTCCCATAGGTTGTGGTGAATTTCTAATAGTTCATACAACGATAGATTGAAACCGGTCAAACGTGAACGGATGTCATTTAAATCTTATTTTGGGAATGGTGTTAGGTCGTTAAACACCTATAATTTAAACAAAATTTAAATTAGGAAAACCTTACAACAACAACATTTAAGATTCAATATCCACAACAACAAGAACATAAACCTTTTAACATAAATCTTTTACTAGCTAACAACAACGACATTAACTTAACAACTAACACCAATAAATTACATGGATATGGATAGAGTGAATACCTTAACACATGAATTACTAAAGCCTCTGGAGATAATATTCAACATATGTTTCATAACATAGTATCCACGCGCATATCTGTTGGGTTGTCGCTGCGACTACAAGTAATTTTCATACAGTTATTAATGCACACAAAGTACAAGTAATAAATTAGCAAAAATAAAAGAATGTCAAAAAATACAAGTAATACTTACTTTTGCGAAAATGAACTTTGGCTTTTTATTTCTTACATTATAAGTCATAAAATTGTATTCCACTATAGCTCTATGTGTTTGAAAAAATTAAACATGAATAAAAATTATTCAAAACTAAAGGTAAAATTTGAGTATTACAAATAATAGCACTTACGTGCTCAAAACTTCCTTCATCGTTAAATAAATAATACAGTGTAACGAGCATATCATATATACATTATTTTGCTTGTGACATATAATTATTAGCTGTCAATGCCCACTACATAATTATTCAAAATAACTAATAATGTGTATAAAAATGAATAATTAAAGAAAACACAAAGTCATATATACTTACGAATTGGAAAATGGTCATAGGCAATATTCTCTTTTCTCCTGAATAAAGTTATTTTATATGTACGTTTGAACAATGATTGGTGTTCGTTGTTGAAATTGAATATGGAATTGATCTAAGAAAAAAAAACTTTGTTAAGTCTCTTTCTGCACACATATGATGTATGTGCTTAAACGTTATCACAAAAGTCAAATATTTATTTGGATCTTGACATTAAAATTATTTGAGAACAATGAATATAAATTGAAATCAACTTAAAATATGTACTTACGTGCACCATAATTGTAGTATGGTTATGTTCAGCCAATAGTATCCTGTAAAATATCTACAATACAATTCTTTCAAAACAAATAATATTGACCTTGTTCATGTTTTAATGTTATCTAGAAGGTGCATGTCTCCCATCTCCTCTACAACCCTTGACAATTTTAGCATGTTATCTGGTTGAGATATTGTTGTGTCAATATTGTGTTGGAGGTAGAACAACTATCTTTCGTGCTTGCACCACAAAAACAACATTCTCAGTTATGTCTAATTGATTTAAATTTGGGTGGATGAGTACATCCATGGATTTCAATGACTGCATCATAAAAAAACAACAACATAATACATAAATTAATACACAAATAACAACAGTGCATAACACAAACTTTTTAAACCAAACTTATACTTACCTCAATCAAATCATGGGTACAATTCTCCTGCATCTCCTATGTCAAATTCTCACGCTCCTCCTTGATCAACCTCTCTCTCTCTCCTTTTGATGCACCATCTTCCGCTCCTTATGGATCAACCTTTCCCACACCTCTTGGATCAATATATCTCGTTCCTTCTGATGCACCCTCTCCCGCTCCTCCGGGACTAACCTCTCACGTTCCTCCTAAGTCACACTCTCCAGCACCTCCTAAGTCATCATCTCCCTCTTCTTTTCTAATGTTTCTTGTATCTTCTCATCCACCCTTTGATGAAGTAGCTGTTCAATTTCTTTCTTGTGCATCACTTTGTAACTCTTTGGTGATGATCCAAAAATATCCTCAAGTTCATGCCTCTTCCAAGATCACAAACACATCCACCATGCTCCTCTGTTCCAATCGCTTCTACCAATATGTCATTACGTTGTTGGGGAACAAAGGTGTCATCATTGGATTTTTCAACCAGCAAATCCTACAACATAAATAAAAGCTCATCTTTTCCAAATTGAATTAACTAAAATAAATTATGTTGAAAAAATATCTACTTACAATCTTTTTAGCAACTTCACGTGTAACCTATGATGTGAACTTGCCTCTTGGTATTTGATATGCTCCATTCCATTTCTTATGGCGTAATGGTGGAGTTGGTATCAAAATGTTTACTTTGCTTGAACCAAGTACTTCCCCGTAACTCTTAAAATTCTCACCATTGTCACTACAACACTTAGCAATTTTTAGATAAAAATCGGTGGGGTACCTTTAGAATTTCTTGACATCATCGTGACACCTCTAGAATTTCTTGTACTTTTAGTCTTAGTAGAGGTAGTTGTATGAGAGGTTGAGGTTGTAGGATAAATGTTGGCCAAATCGTCCCTCTCGTTTAAAACAAGAACGACAATAAACATTTTACTTAACACAAATAAAAAAAGACACCTAATATGAGATTCATGGTACAAATTGTACCACTTTATTTAGCACAACGTCAACAATCATAAGAATGGCCTCATAACATTTAACTTGACACAACATCAACAAAATCTATTTTACTTAACTTATGCATATGAATTTTACTATTCATAGTTCAAATGGACTTTTGTCAACAACATTAAAAAGGAAAAATCTTATTTCCACTTTTATCAACGTAATCAGAATAACTTCTCTCAAAAACAAAAACTAACACTTCTAAGTTAAGTGCATGGATAAATTGACTTACATGCCAAAAACATGATGAAGAAGGTACAAAATTGGTTGAGGAAGCTATGTTTGAGTTTGGTTGTCTTTACTTTGTTTCAAGCTTCATTCAATGTCGTTCGAAGGGAGAAAACGTACATGTGTTATGAGATTTTATGTTCGAACACGTACAGGTGTTGGAAGAGATGATGTTTCAAAAATAATGATGGAATATGTGTTTCAGTTCATTAATCATTTTAATGGTTCAAGTTTTTTTAGTTCAGTGCAATTCAGTTTTTGGATATGGTCCGGTCAACCATAATTTTGCACACCCCTATTAAATACTCCTCTTTCCCTTGTCTCAAAATTTGTTTCTAATTTCACAATACAAGTATAAATATCAAAACACAACAGATTAAAAACACAATTGAAGCACCACAACTAAACAAATTAAAAGCAAGTAGAAACTATATAACAAAGAAAAAACATTAGAAAAAAAAAGAACGTACCTTCAAAATGAAGTTAGGCCAACAATTTTGAGTGAAACCTAAATTAAGAGTGGTACAATAAACTCAAAAATATGATGGAGGAAAGGTCAGATAATGTGTTTTTGAATAAGAGTTTATTCATTGAAGGTGTTTGAAGTTTTAGGGTTTCAGGGTTTGGTGTATGTGTTGTGAATTTTGGATTTTGTGATGATTCGACAAGTTTAGAGATATGCAGAAACAAAATAATTAGAGGTTATGATGTTAGTACATAATACCTCCATGGATGAAATGGAAGCTTTTGTTGTTTCAACTTTAGCTTCTTTTGATTTGGATTTTGTTCCGATTTCATCTTCTCGCTATAAATCTGCTTGATTCATGTTTGCTTGTTTTTTGGGTTTAAGAACAGGCACAAACACTACTACGAAAAACCCTTTTAGCTCGGATGAAAAATGAGTTTTACCTCGGTTTCATAGGCGAGGTAACAAAGGGCATCATGAAAACATGCTATTTTCCTCCTCATGTAAAGTTTACCGATGGGAAAAGTGGAACCTGTAATAGATTCGATCCTCAAAAACATCATTTTTTGGATTTTCAACTACTTTGTACATTGGTTGGAAATAATACCTGAGGTAAAATAACCTATTTACATAATTTTTATTTTAACCTTTGTTTCTTCCATTTAAATCTACTAAGCATCAAATTTGTTGACAAATTTTGAATCTTCCCCATCTTCATCATCATTAACAACAACAACAAGATCAATAAAATCCTTAAACATTAAATCTCAAAACATAAACAACAACAACAAATACGTTAAATTAATAGAATAGTTAAACATTTAATCTCAACAACAACAACAACAACAACAACAACATTAAACATTTTACTTGACACAATAACAAGAACTAGCGTTGCCAACTTACATACATGATTTCCTAACTAACAATATTCATTTTTAACGAGCAATTATAAAAGAAGAGATTACGTTAAGGAACCAACTTTGAAATTTTTTCAGGCTTCTGCAATTAATCCCATATAATGTGTTGTACTCCATGTTACGACTTTCATTATCATTGTTTTCATTACGTTAAGTTTTTATTTCATGATTTTGTATTCAAGATGGATCGTTACGGCATTATCGTTCTGATTGGTTAGTGAGGTTTTCACGAGGATCACTGATGTTTCATGTAGATTGTTGAGTTGGCAATATTTTGTCTATTGTTACTATTAAAATTATGGACGACAAAGATTCATTACTTGATATTTTTCTTCAATTTTTCTCCTCAATTGCTAGCTCAACCGAGGTAATATGTCATAAATAAAAAATAAAAATAAAATAAAATGCGCTAAAATGCAGTTGTTGGAATTCAAAAGGATGGTTGATCAATATATTTCCCTTCGATTGCTAGCTCGACCGAGGTAATATGCCATTAACAAAAATAAAATAAAAAATAAAAGGTGTTAAAATGCAGTTGTCGGGATTCAAAGACGTGTCCTTGAATATTTTTCATCTCGGTTGTCAGCTTAACTAAGGTAATATGTCATAAATAAAAATAAAAAAAATAAATAAAAATAAAAATAAAATTAAAATGCTAAAATGTTGTTGCTGAGATTTGAAGGCATGTCATATGAATACTTTTACCCTCGGTTTCCAGCTCAATCGAGGTAATATGCCATAAACAAAAATAGTAAAAAAAAAAAAAAGTTGCTGAAATGCAATTGCAGTGATTCGAAGGCGTGTCCCATGAATAATTTTTCTCTCGCTTACTAGTTCAACTGAGGAAATAAATAGTATTTAAAATATAATTTAAAATGTGGGGCATCTTTAGTTTACACATCGGTTGTTAATTGGGTAAGGTGAAATATCAACTATCAACTATCTATTAATTAAAATAAGCTACAGATAAACTTTCTAATATATTCATTTTCTTTTAAAAAAATATTACTAGACAAAGGGCATATTTGTAATTAACAAAAGCTTAAAAAATTGAAAATATTTTCCACTTTTTACAAAGGGCATATGTGAGGGCATATTTGCCACCTCATATATTTTTCACTTTTCACTTTTTACTTTTTCACTTTTCTTTTTCTTCTTTTAATTCAAATTTCAAATTTGCCTCACATTTCTTTTCCTCACACTTTCTAAATTTTATTTTAATTATTTTTCTCTCTATTTTCTTTTTTACTATTTTATTTTTTAAGTATAAATAACAAAATTTGAACTTTTTAATTTAATCTTAAAATAAAAACATAATTATTTTTTAATTTTTAAAAAAAATTATTCATAATTTATATGATTATTGTACATTTTATAATTAAGTAACTCATTTGAAATTGACATGTGTATCTAAATACATATTATATTATATTAAATTGGATAACAGTCAATAATAATGCACACAACTAACTTTCTATTTCATAGGTTACTATTAGAACAATATCTATTTTATTTTAATCAATAATTGTCTTAATTTGAGAGACAATTTTTTTATTTTCAAATGTGATTTATTTTCTTTCTCCATCTCACAGGTCTTTTTTTATATGATTATTTAATACAATTGAAATTATATGATTATTGTGATTTTTTTACCCAAATACCCCTATTTTTCAACAAAATTCCCAAAATACCCTAGTTTTCAGAATAATTCTCAAACTACCCCACTTAGGGTTTGGGATAACACAATGGTGCCAGTCCTATTGGCGACCCTTACTTATGGCAACAAGGTTGTCGCCAATTGAACTGGAGACAACTCAACAAGTCGCCAATTCAATTGGCGACCTAGTGCAAGGGACACAACTCTGTCGCCAATTGATGTGGAGACTACCTAGAAACTGAATTTTTTCCCTATAAATAGAGGTGTTCAGCTCAGTTACTTCCACATCTCATCTCACAACTTTGTTCTACTCATAAAATGTATCATCTTCGATGGAGAAAAGTCGTATCTTCGCGAGACAAGCCACCGATCGACATGATATTTTGGAATATACAAATTGTCAATAAACTTAAGAGGGAGCTGAATCGGTGGTTGGAGGGAGACATTGGTGAAGGGGAGAAAATCTGAAGTATCGAGAGACTTGATCGGCTGCGTGGATGAGTTCGTGTGAAGACTAACAAAGATGCGAGGGAAGTCATGTTTGGACCGAATGAAATTAGTTTGATTGTTGTAATCTGTTAGGAATGTATTAAGTTGTTTGTGTTGTTTGTTGTTAACATTGCTGTTTATTGTTACTGTTGTTTGTGTCAGTGGTGTTTGTTATTAAAATTGTTGTAACAAAGACCTATCAATATATGAAAATATTTGGTTACAACAAATGAAAAGATAAGCTAAATTATGATGCAGATGTTCCTCCAACATTGGGATAATTTTTTTTGTTGTGTCTGGGATGATGACAGAGACTGCATAGTCTTATCATTTTATCAGCGGTATCCATTTTGGTTCTTATACGCTTGCTGTTTGGGCGCCCCTTTTTCTTTCTTCTCATTTCATCATTGTACCAAACTATGTCACCTTGGTATGGAGGCCAATAATCCTCCATTGGTAGCACTGCGAAGCCTTCGCTGTATACATTCATAACATTAATCACCTTGTAAACATCAGATAGATAGCCATAAGCATCCTGACGAGCATGTGTGCATGCTGCAATGACATGTGAGCAAGGTACACGGAGGGCCTGGAACTTGCCACAGTCACACCAACATCTGTTTAGCCTGACAGCATACGATAAATTGGGCCTCCCCTCATTATGGTCCATTGTTTCTTGTAAACTTCTTTTTTATTAGATGGTCGGCTAAGGGTATGAGTTACAATAGATGTACGAAACATTGTATCATTCAATACTGCAATCTTTTGGATCACCTAACACCTGCAGATGTAAGTGCTCCTAAACATTTTCTCTTCTTTTATATCAGATATTTTACTATCTAATATTTTTCTATTCTTCAGTTCATATGGCATCCATATCTAGGCATGCAAGATCTACATCAAGTCAGCGAGGAGATGCTGCCGTTTGGATTGCATGTGTCCCGATCATCAGATTCACAACTCTGGAGATGCACAACAGTTACCATGTCAAACTGCAATTTGGAATGCATCAAAACATCCCAGATCCACCTGTTGACATCAATAAATGGCATCTAAAAAGAGTTAATGATCAATGGGACTTTGACGACTGGAAGGATTTTGTAAAAACTGAGCGTCGTAAATGGATGAACCACAACCACTATGTCTTACGTGAGCCGGTAATGCTAACCCCATCTATACCACTAAATAATTATATGGCTTGGTACAGATCGGTTGCAACTGGGTTTGTCTCCGAAGACATGTATTTATATCACCCACGCCAGACCACCTACACATAAGAAGCCTCAACGTCTAACCCACCTCCAAGGCCATGTTACTCACAACCCCCTACCCAACAAAATTATCAACCCATTAACCATCCAAACATGCCATACACCCAACCACAATACCAAGGAAGGTTCTAATCCACATCAATTGGCGATAGGGTTGTTGCCCTAAGGAAGGGTCGCCAATTGAATTGGCGACTTGATGAGCTGTCTCCAGTTCAATTGGCGACAACATTGTTGCCCTAAGGAAAAGTCGCCAATAGGATTGGTGCCCTTGTGTAATCCCAAACCCTAAGGGGGGTAGTTTGGGAATTATTCTGAAAACTAGGGTATTTTGGGAATTTTGTTGAAAAATAGAGGCATTTGGGTAAAAAAATTCAATTATTGTTCATTTTCTAATTAAAAAAATATTTTAAATTGACATGTGTATCTAAAAATATTTTATATTGTATCAAATTGAATATCACTCAATAATGGTGTACACCGCTAACTTTCTATTTCAAGGATTAGTACCAGGACAATATCTATTTTATTTTAATCAATAATTTTCTTTATTTGAGAAACAAATTCTTTATTTTTAAATGTGAAAATTTTCTTTATTTTTTCTCTAATTTTTTTTTTCTTTTCAAATTTACACGTGTATCTAAATATATTTTATACTATATTAAATAAATTTACCTGTGCGGATGTACATGTCTCTTGCTAATTTGTTATTGAATATATTATTTGTTGTAATAAAGCGTGAGAATTTTTTTTTTAGAATTTAGGGTTTGAAAAATATCACGAGCGTAATAAACTAAGAAATTTTAGGATTTAAGGTTTGAATCAAGAGTAACATATAGAATAGGAGTAATGAAAAGACACGATGTTAGAAAAACTCTCAAATAAACAAATGATTCACTTCAGTTAATTAAACCTACCAATGGAAAATATTTAAAATCATGACAAAATTTAAAAATACGAAGCGTTTTTTTCACAACGGTTTATTTGTTAACTGATGTAATAGTTTAATTGAAAATGTATTATTTTTTCTAGTGAATATATGTTAAGAAATTGATAAATTATTTTAGTGTATCTATTAACATACAAATCTAAATATATTCTATCCATTCGTTTTTCATTGTATCATCTTAATTTTCATATAAGGTCCCATACAATGAAACCACTCTTTTTACTAACAACTTGCACTACTATGAAACCACTCACTATGAAACCAGTCTTCTACTATCAATTTAAATTTGCACTGATCAGTCAGAAAGAAAATGGGTCAGAGAAGAATTATATTTTATACACTACTCCACGTGTTCGAAAAGATTCCTTTTGATAACCATATGGATATTTTCAAATACGGTTGCTCTAATCAAAAGGAGGATTTCTGTTGGATAAATAAGCGGTTTTGGTGTTTTTTTTAACTTATAGTTATATAAATAATAATGTAATAATGGATACTCTGAGATAATATCCTTAAGTTCAAAAACGATAATGCTCAAGGTAGATGGATTATAGGAGGAGATTTTAACTCGGTTAAATCCTCTGATGAGAGAAAAGGTAGAAGTACTGTTGCTTACAGGGAGTGTGCGGAATTTAACTCTTTCGTTTCTGACTTGGCTCTGGTGGACCTGCCTTTCGTGGGAAATAGTTTCTCTTAGTTTAATTCGAATGGATTGAGTTGTAGTAAACTGGATCGGTTTCTTATTGATGATTCTCTTACTGATATTTGGGACTTCAAGGCTCAGTTAGTAGGGAAGCGTGACTTATCAGATCACTGTCCTATCTGGATTAGATCCAAGTCTGTAAATTCGGGACCTAAACCCTTTAGGTTTTTTAATTGTTGGATTCAGCACAAGGACTTCATGTCTTTTCTTAAGGATACGTGGAATTCGGCTGATATTCAAGGTACTCCTTTGTTTGTCTTCAAGGAAAAACTTTTGGTTCTTAAAGCTAGATTGAAGTGGTGGAACGCCAATGTTTTTGGCTGGGTTGATCTCAAGATCGAGAATATTGTTGAGGATCTTAATGTTATTGATTTGGAGCTGGCTAATAGTTTTGTGGGGTTGTCGGATGAGGCGATCAAGAAGAGGGTTGTTACTCAAGAAAAGTTCTGGTGTGATCTTCGTTTTAAAGAAAGCAAGATTAGTCAAAAAGCGAGATTGAAATGGCTTAAAGAAGGAGATGCTAATTCTCGTTATTTTCATTCCTTCCTCAAGGCTAGGATCAGGGTTAACTCTATAATTACGATCAATTCTTCTAGTAATTTGATTGATGATTTTAGGCTTATTAAGGAGGCTACTTTCTCTTTCTTCCATGACAAGTTCCAAAGGGTTGGCTGTACTGGACCTAAGATGGATATGAGGTCTGTTCAAAAGTTGAGTGAGGAGGACAGATCCATGTTGGACGCGAAATTCTCTGAAATAGAAATTCGAAATGCTGTCTTCGACTGCGATAACTTCAAGTCTCAGGGGCCGGATGGATTTTCCTTTGGTTTCTTCAAGGATTGTTGGGATGTTATTGGTGCTGACTTTGTAAACTGTGTGCTGCGTTTCTCCTCGATGGGAAAGTTGCCTAAGGTGTTTTCCTCTTCTTTTCTTGCTCTTGTTCCTAAGGTGGACATCCCTCAAGGTTTTGAAGACTTTAGACCCATCAGTCTGGTTGGATGTGTCTCAAAAGTGATTTCAAAGCTATTGTCCAAAAGGTTGCCCGCTGTCATCTCAGGATTAATCTCTTCCTCTCAAACGACGTTTATTCTGGGAAGAAATCTTCTAGATGGCGTCTTACTTGCCAATGAAGTTATCGACTCGGCCAGAAGAGATAAGAGAAAGTGTCTCCTGTTAAAAGTTGATTTTTCCCAAGCTTACGATTGTGTTGATTGGAACTTTTTAATTCAAGTCCTTACGGCAATGAATTTTGGGCCTAACTGGATCAAATGGATTAAAGGAGTTGTTTGTTCTAGTTTTGTTTCTGTTTTGATCAACGGGAGTCCGACTAGGAATATCGAGGCTACGAGAGGGCTGAAACAAGGCGATCCGCTTGCTCCGTTTCTCTTTGCTTTGGTGGCTGAAATGCTGGCTGTCTTGGTGAGAAAGGCGGTTCAACTTAACCTTCTCTTGGGTTTTGGTTCTCAAGAGCGTTCCTCCATTGAATTGCTCCAGTTTGCTGATGATACGCTCCTATTTAGTAACGGAGGATACGCTAGCTTGCGGGCTTTCAAGTCTATTCTGCGTGGTTTTGAAATGGTTTCAGGTTTGAAAATCAATTTTTCTAAAAGTTGTATTTTTGGTGTTGGAATTGATCACGGTTTTATCAAAGCTGCGGAGAGTTTCCTTTATTGCAAGTCGGGAGTTTTTCCTTTTAAATTCTTAGGAATTGTAATTGGAGGCAACCAGAGAAGACTTTCATTTTGGAATCCGATTCTTACTTGCCTTAAATAGAGACTTAATTCTTGGATTTGTAGAAACCTCTCCATTGGAGGTCGGGTTACTCTTATTAATTTGGTCCTCTCTAATTTGCCTATTCATTACTTGTCCTTCTATAAGGCCCCTTCGAAAGTCGTGAAAGACATCATTGCCATTCAGCGGCTTTTCCTTTGGACTGGTACTAAGAACAAGAGCTCTTTAGCTTGGGTCAAATGGAGTGATGTTTGTAAGCCTAAAGCTAAAGGAGGTTTGGGAATAAAGCATGTTGGTTTATTCAATAAAGCCCTCCTCTCTAAATGGCTATGGAAATTTCTCAATGATGGTAATGAAATATGGAGGAGCTTCTTGACTAACAGATATGGAAAGTTGAATTCTTGGGTGATGGATTTAGATTCAGCCCCCCTGTCAAGTTCTGTATCTCTGTGGTTTAGAGATATTCTTAAAGTAAAAAACTTTGAGGCTGGTTTTAATTTTCAGAATTTCGCGAAACCGGTTTTAGGCAGAGGATCAAATGTTCCTTTTTGGAGTTCCTTATAGTGTGGGAGTGATGATCTAAAGTCTGTTTTCCCTTCTATTTTCGGTGTTGCTGCTGTGAAGGTCTGCAGTGTAGCAGACGTAGGTTGGTGGGATCACGACCAATGGCAGTGGAACATTGACCTGCTTCAGTTGGACAGGTTGAAGCTGGATGACGGGTCTTTCTTTAATTTTCAGAACTTCTTGGCAGGTTTCCAGGCTAAGCATAATGTTGAGGATGCGTAGGCCTGAACTTTGGAAGCGAGCAATATTTTTACGGTTAAATCTTTTTATTCCTATATTTCGTCTGATGCAAATGCTACTACTTTACTTGAAGATGACAGTTTGTTTCTCAAGGTCGTGTGGAAATCCTGCATCCCTTTGAAAAGTAAGATCTTTTCTTGGAGGCTTGTCTTGGATAGGCTTCCAACTCGTAAGAACCTTGGAATTAGAGGTATCGTCGATTCTCCGCATGATAAGGTTTGTGTTTTGTGTTTCCAAGAGGAAGAGGACATTTTTCATCTTTTTTTATCCTGTCCTAAAATTCTGATTCTTTGGAGGAAATTATTTTCTTGGCTTGATATTCGCCCGTTCCGAGAGGTTTCCATTAGTAAACATGCTTTGACTTAGTTCTTGGCGTTGGTAGATAGATGAAAGGAAGATATGACTTGTTATGTTTGGTTCGCCACGACTTGGAGCATGGTTGGAGTTAGGCCGTAAGAGATGCGATTATTACGATTGGTTGAAACAACCTTTTGATTTTATGTAATTGTTTTGGAGGTTTTTTTTGTTCCTTTTGTTTCTTTGATTGGTGTTTATATTGGGTTGGAGAACCCCTTTTTCTCCCTTAAATACAACTTGGCTTATCAAAAATATAATAATAATAATAATGTAATAATAGACTGATATATAATTGTCAATTTGTCATATAATGCCAAAATGTATAAAAATAATTTGCACATAAAAAGTCGTAAAAGTTTAAATAACATCTATAATGACAACACAACCATGACATTTTCACTTTTTGAAATTCTATTCATAAGGTAATAGATGTCGAACACGATACTCTGATAACAGGTTTGACAAGATATACCAGAACCATTATAATAACAATTAATGGATGATAGAGCATACAAATAATAAATAACACAATCAATTGTTTACCAATTCGGTGAAACTACAACTACATATGGGGAGCTGAGTACACAACTCAAGAAAGAAAATTCACTATTAGTAACTTAGTACAATTAGATTTACAAGCAACAACAAACTCTATGTTGATCAATGCCTCTTCCTAACACTACCCAATAACTTTCTATTTAGAGCCTCCACCTAAACATGAGAACCTACTCACTTTCTTCTCTGTCACAAAACCAGTGACAGAAGTAAACAACCACTCAATCCTAGTGATCAACTTCAATCTTAACAAGATGAAAGAATGTTGAATATTACAAATCAGCGAGACAAATGTTTTATGGAAAGTTACTGAAACAAAGGTGTACATAACAATGTTGAATTTACAATTCAACTAGACAAATTAACCTACTATGCCAAGTTACTAAAACATATAGGTGTACATAAAAGTTACAAGGACTCTTGTAAATTTTAACACTCGAAGATCTTAAATGGGAGTGCTATCTTTCCAATGTAGGTTTGAGCTCCTTATATAACATAATAACTTTAGGCTTTTCTCTTTGTGTAATATTTTTTATTTCGTCTAAAATTAATGCAGAATTGGTTGGATAGTTGATTTTCTCCTTGTATATCTCCAACAAGTCACCTATGGTTTTCTTCAGGTTGTCTGAGGATAAGTGAGATTCTTCCCATTTGGTGAGCACAAGATTGTATGATGCCATAAGTTCTTCTCTAGTCAGCTCTCTAAAGTTGAACTTATCTTCAAATTGATCTCTTTTAGAATATGCCATCACAATATTACAATTTCTCCTTCACTTTCACTTTCAGAATCAGACCAAGTGGTGGCTAATCCCTTTTTGTGTTTCCTTAAAAAGTTAGGGTATTCTGGTCTTATGTGACCATAGCCTCCACATTCAAAGCACTGAGTATCCTTCCCACTCTTGGGTTCTTCTCCATTCTTGTCTCTATTCTGGGCGAATGATGTTGGACCTATTTTCTGGGGACATTGGTCTTCCACTTTCTGTCCAGATGCTTCAAGGTATTGTTGAATTTTTTCCCAAGAAGAAAAATATCATTTGCCAAGCTTTCTTCCTTGAATCCTTGACTTCCAACTTCCTTAGTGTTAGATACAAAGGCTATACCTTTTTTTCTTCTTTTCTGACCATTAATTGATGGACATCTCAAAGGCTATTTCTTTATACTACTTAGGTCCTAGGCTTGTTCAATAGCAGTCACTTTCATATCAAACCTCTTGGGTAATGATCTGAGAATCTTTTAGCAAGCTTTTCTTCAAACATCTTTTCACCTAAGACAAAGGATGCGTTGGCAATGTCACACAATCTGATGTGAAACTCCCTCACAATTCCATCTTCATTTATCCTTAGGTTCTCAAATTTTGTTATTAGGAGGTGCAACCTTGACATATGAACCTTGGATGTGCCTTCATGTGCAGTTTACAGAATCTCCCATGCTTCTTTAGTGTCTGAACATGTGTTTGTCAGCTTTAACATGTTATTGTCAACACCATTGAAATCACATTCAATGCCTTGGAGTTTCCAAGGGCTTCATTATCTTCAAAATTAGTCTAATCAGCCTCTAGTTTTAGGCTGGTTGTACCATCTTCATAGGTAGTAATTGGATGTTTCCATTCCTTTATCACATCTTTCCAAGCTTTATTTCCCAAGGATTTGAGAAAAGCCACCATCATCACCTTCCAATAATCATAATTTTTGCCATCCAAAATAGATGGTTTGTTGACTGATCCTCCATATTTAATTGTGTCTAATTGAGCATAATTTATCTTACCTCGACGCAATAGACTAGGGTGCCTCCTCTGATCCCAATTGAAATTTTTTTCCTCAGGGGACAGATAACAAACCTGATGCTCCGACAACAGGTTCGACAAGATATACTAGAACCACTATGATAAAAATTAATAGATAATGGAGCAGAAAAGCAATAAACAACAAAGTCAATTATTTACCTAGTTCGGTGAGACTAGAAAGAAAATTAACTATTAGTAGCTTAGTACAATTAGACTTACAAGCAACAACATAACCTTATGTGATTTAATGTCTCATCCTAACACTACCCAATGAATTTCTACTTAGACCCCCCCCTAAACATGAGAACCTACTCACTTTCTTCTCTGCCACAAAACCAGTGAAAGGGACAAACAACCACTAAACCCTAGTATTCAACTTCAATATTAACAAAATGAAAGAATGTCGAATATTACAACTGAACTAGATAACCTTCTATTCTAAGTTATTGAAACATAGAGGTATACATAACAATGTATAATTTACAGCTTAGCTAGACAAACCTTCTATGTCAAGTTATTGAAACATAGAGGTGTACATAAAAATTACAAGATCTTTTGTAAACCCTAACACTTTAAGATCTTCAATGGGAGTGCTTGCTTTCCAATGTAGGTTTGAGCTCCTTAAATATTTAATTTGCTATTTGAATATCTCGATTCATATATGATTTGCTTTAATTTCAAATCAAATTTAAATCTTTATTTAAATATGAATTAATCTTCATCCAACTTTCAAACAAATAACCTAATCATATTGTTAAATCAATAACAATAAAATATTTGACAAATCTTATGCATAACATACTCCAAAATGCAGCATTTTGGCGCTTGTTGAATAAGGCCCAAATGTCATACCAACATGCTAGAGCATCACGCCTAGCATGTGTCCTTTCTGCAGCTTTATTTAAGTTTAGAAAGATAGACCAATCTTGAATACTTCACTACTACAAATAACCCTTATAACCTCACATGCGAAAGAGATGTAACCTCAGATACCAAGGTGACGTAACGAAGGGTGACATGAAAAGTTGTCACTTAACACCTCGGTTAAAAAAAATTCGAGGTGTAAAGTTATATGATCATGGGTTCAAACCCCAACATCTGCATTTTAATCATTTACAAAAACAGCGCCTCATGCCTCTTAGTTTATATAAAAATCGAGTAGTTAGATGGTTTGTTTTTCTTAAAATAAAAGTCAGTACATTGTTTACATAGAATATTAATAAATTAATTTGTTTACAAACTACATTGTTTACACAGAATATTAATGTAAAAATGTTATTCTCATCATCATCGCTGTCGGTGAAGAACATATACTGGATATCTTGGAGAAGAACAAATGTTGGGGATCCACGTTTCATTGATCTTAAGAAATACAAATATTGAATGAAATATATTCTCTATGGCTTTCGCATTCATTTCTTTCTGATGTACAAAAAAAGTTAGCTAAATAAAATAAATATTTAGTTATATGATTATTTAACGCAAACCCTTGAACCCATGATAATTTTTTGCACTTGCAATCCATCACATAAATCTTTAGCAAAATGAATAAACTCTCACCAACCACATATTAAATAAACCTAATTTTTCCTGCTCTTGCAATCTATCAAAGTGATACATTTACTTTGTAAACTCTCATGGTGCTCTAATTAAACATAGAGAGTTTCATAACAACGTTTGGGTTTCTTATGGATTACTACCATCAAATTTAAATATTCATAATGCTTTTATAATGAGTGTTTTAGGTTTCACAAGGATCACTAATGGTTGTATCTTGAGCGTTGATAGTCATTATATGGACGGTGAAGATTTGTTTAATGACGGTGAAGAAACTGAAAAAACACGCTTATAGCTTACCTCGATTATCACTCAAAACTGAGGTAAATTGTATTTCTTTTTAAATAAAAAAAATAAAATATGTTTCATCCCAAGCCACATACTTCTCAGTTTCAGTTTAAAACATATAGCAAAATCTTTATTTTATTTACATTGTTTAGACATAATATTAAAATAAATTACTGAAACAAATCAAGGGTTTGACAATGGATTCTTGGAAAATAACCCAGAGGAGTTATATGTTCCTATCAAGGGAAATTTTTTATATTTACATTGTTTTCAGATTTCTGAGAAGTTGTCTGTTCCAACCATAAATGGTTTTTCCGATGATATCCAAATTTTGCTGCATACCCTTTAAAACAATTTTTTTTTAAACAAGAATGATTTTCTGCACTTGCAATCTATCAACTGAGCACTTTTCAAAGGCTGAGCTCCCTTATTTCACTACTAGAAAAGTGTTTTTAATGTCGGGCGTGAAATGCATTTTACCTCGGCTGCAGTAGCAAGGTAACAAACTTCGTCATGAAAAGTAAATGCTTATAACCCTGGTTTTTTAAACACCGAGGGGGTAAATTAATTTGCACATGGGTTCGAACCCATCATCTGCATTTTTATTATTTACAAAACTAGTGCCTCTTACATCTCGGTTTACGAATAAACCGAGGGGTAAGTTATATTATTTTTTATTAGAAATTTCTTACATTGTTTACATAGAAAATAAATAAAAAATAATTTGTTTACAAACTTAAATGTTTACCCAGAATATTACATTGTTTACACAGAAAATAAATAAAAATAATTTGTTTACAAACTTAAATGTTTACCCAGAATATTACATTGTTTACACAGAATATTAAAATAAAAATTAATTTATCCCTGAAGATCATATGTTGGATCTTCGACTCCTTGATATTTGGGGAAATGATTCACCTAGCAAGTATTTGTTTCTGATATATAACAATAAAAGGGTCAGAAAAAAAGGATATAAAAATAAATGATTTTATGCTCAAATGAATATTTAAAAACAGAAACCATAAACCCAGATAATTTTCTGCACTCGCAATCCATCGTTAATGGAAAAAGTTAAAGTGGAGGATATAGATGGTTTCGATTGCTTCACGACGTTTCTTTATCAATTTTAGATATCAGAAAGCCTTTATAATGGATTTTTTTTGGTATCACGCGGATCACTAATGGAATTTTTTTTAGCGTTGATAATCATGAAATGAACGACAAAGATTTGTTTAAGAACGCTAAGTTATCCCCTCGGCTTCTATAAAAATTGAGGTGAAAATGTTATTTTCTTAATTACATTGTTTACATAGAGGTTTTGAAAAAAAATAATACAACGTAACCATAATTTTAGTGTAAGAAGTTATCTAGTCTAAATATTGCACGCATCCAATTTCTAAAGAGTTATTTGGTTTAACCATTGAATGCTTCCAACTTCTATTGAAAAAATATTTTTCTGCACTTGCAATCCATCATAGAGAACTTTTACAAGCTTCTAAATACAACAACAACAACAACAATAACATCAACACCATTTTGTGAGATGAATCCCAAAAGAATGAAGTGATTTCTATTTCTAACCAGTTTGGAGCTGCTACATATAAGTTGGGATTAGGGTAAAATGTGTCTAACGAGTGCTTTTATAGTAAAATGCTATGTATCTTATACCTCTGTTATTAAGGAAACCGACGGGATATATCATTTAGTTTACACAAAAAAATTTATTAAATATAAATAGTTTCCTGGATTGTTTTTCCCCTCGGAGTTTTTGAAAAACCAAGGTAATGTGTGATTTTTACTTCTAAAAAAAATAAATCATGACGCGCATTGGAATCATACCCACTAGAATAACAATGATCATCCATATTAAAAAATGTAACGTATCTTTTGAATTTTTAAGGCGTTGGAGCTTTTCTGATTGTTTCACTTCCTATTTAGTGCAGATATATGAAATTACACTTGATTTTTGTACATTTAATACCCGTTATTGGAGGGTGTGAATTCAATGGGTGAGAAATGTTTGACAAATTTACACCCGTTTTTAAACGGGTGTAAATTTGATGTTATATTACACTCTTTTTTATAGAAATCGGGTGTAAATTTTTACATATATACATTTATAGATGGTATATTACACCTTTTTTTTGTTAAAAACGGATGTATATACATTCCACTTTACACCCTATTTTAAAGAAAATGGGTGTAAATTTGATGTAAAATTACACTCTTTTTGATAGAAATCGGGTGTAAATTTGTACATATATACATTTATAGATGGTATACTACACCCTTTTTTTGTTTAAAACGGATGTATATATATTCAACTTTACACCCTATTTTATAGAAAACGGGTGTAAATATGTAAATAATTGCATTTCAATCAAACAAATTTACACCCAATTTTATAAAAATCGGATGTAAAATGAGCAGGGATTACTATAGAGGTTTGCAAATTTACACCCTATTTTCTTTAAGTAGGGTGTAAAAACGCGGTGTATTACACCCGTTTTTACTGTTGATGTTGGCATGTTTACACCCGATTTTACCATTGATGTTGGCATTTTACACCAGATTTTACCATTGATGTTAGCATTTTACACCCGATTTCACCATTGATGTTGGCATTTTTACACCCTATTTTCTTTAAATAGAATATTTGTATTAGTTTCATAATTATATTATATTTAATTAGATTTAGAATCTATTTTATTTAATCAAATATTTTGTATACCACTAAACATTCAATAAAAATAAAGACAACATCAATATTGAATCAAGGATTTGAAAGATATTTCTCAACACCCACTCAAACCCACAAACATAAAAATAAAGACAACATCAATATTGAATCAAAACTAGTTCACAATACAAAGAATAGAAGAAATGCATAAGGTACCGATCGATTACATCCAACCCCAACAAGAGATTGAAGCACTTATTCGAAGATCAAGCTCCGATTTCCTTTGATTTTGGCTCCCCCTTTAGGGTTTCATCTCTCTCTCTCTCTAAAAATATGTTTGGAATGAAGAGAGATAAAGTTATTTTAAAATATCTATGAAAAACTATATAAATACAAATTTGAAAAAGTTGAATTGGGCTAAGCCCAAACCGCGCTAAGCGCGATGGAGCGGGCTTTGCTTGCTTTAGCTACTGTCTTGATCTTCAAAGTGCGCTGGAAATCGGGCTAAACGGGATTCGCGTTGTAGATTGGGCTAAGCGGGCATTAGCATTAAAATTTCCCAAAAATCTCTTCTAAACTTGCTAAATTGAAGCCATGCTTTTGCCTTTGATTCCTATGCTTCAACCATGCATGAATACCTACAAAAAGAGATTAAAAATGATCAAAATAAACGATATTTACACGAACCAAAAAAACTATGCTATAATACTAAATTATTACTTATTCACACTAAAGTCAATGTTTACACTAGTAAAACCAATGAATCAAGCCAATAAGTGCCAATAAACTACACACATATTTAACACAATTTGGCACTTATCAACCAGGCATTGTGTTAGTTCTGCAGCTATGCAATATTTGTGTTGGCTAAATTTTGTTAAAACCTATATGATAACTTTATGTCACTAAAGTTGTTTTAACATGTTGTTTTGTGTATCTGCCATAATAGTTTAGTTGCAGGTTGTGAAATGTCAAGGAGGATGTCTTGACATGCTGTTCTGCACTAACTAGTTATGTTCAGTATCTGTCGTATTAGATTAGTTGCAGGTTGTGGATATGTCAGGTGTGATGTCTTGACATGTTGTGCTGCACTAAGCTGGTATGAGTGCATGGTTGTTTTAAGGTGTTGCTATTTTGCTGTCATGTGCTGGTTAATCAAGATGTTCTAATGTACTGCATTCAACATGTCGGATAAAGATGTCCCATCCTGGATCATAGGACATCGCGTCTGTTATTGAATTGAAAGAAGATTCTGTTAGTTGTTATTTGTTATTGAATATTGTGTGAATATTTAGTTACCCTATGTGGCGTCCAAAGTAATTGGGTTGAGATTTTGTGTTGGTTTTCGGATTTTCACTACTTTCTAAATATGGAGACATATTAGGAAACTTTAGATTGAAGGCCTATTTTCTTGGAGTTTATTTTGTAGAATTGTGTGCAGTCTCTCTGCTGCGTTTTGAAGCCCAAATCCAGTTGGGATGTAGGTTATAAATAGGAGTGTTTGTAACATAATTTCGTAACTCAACCAAAGATGTAAAAGTTCTATTATTAGGGTTGGTTCCTGTACCACTCGACTTGTGAGTTGGACAGTTTGTTAGTGTAATCCTCGAAGCTGTTAAGTAAGAGGAGTATTGTTCTTGGAGGAAGCTTTGAAGCAACTCCATGTTGTGGTCTTAGTTAAGGGAAGAAGCTAACAAACGGTGGAGTTTGGCATCATACTTAGCTAGGTATTGTTCTCATCAGATGTTGATGTGTCATAGGAGTGTGGCTTCATGTATATTTGAGTAATCAGAATGTAGGCGAAGGGCTGTCGATGCAGTGGCTGAGATGTTGACTGCTAGACATCATTACGATGATTGGGAGTGAGATGGAGTCTCATATCTAGGGAGGACCTAGGTAGAAGGGTCATTGGGTAGTGATTAAGTGTGTAGATCGTCAATGGATGTGTTGGCTATAGGGTCTGCAAATTAATACTGCTAATAGTGGACTTCATCCCTGGCTTGGTAGCCCCCAGATGTAGATTGTTAGATCGAACTGGGTTAACAATTCTGGTGTGTTCTTATGTTTTTCTGTACTGGTTTTATTTGTTTATACCTTGCCATGCTGTTTTGTTCAGATCAGATGTCCAGACATTCTATAGGACATCTGTAGTCTGATATACCATAATTTCAATTGGTATCAGAGCAGGTATCCTGTTCTGTTTCTGGGTGAGATCCTAGGGAAGATACTTTCTGGTCATGGGCAAGGTAGGTGGTACCTACTGAAAAGTTGCTTGAACTTGGAGAAGTTTATATTGTTGTTTGAATGGTCCTTAGAAGTGGAGGATTGACTGTTCATGACAGAGTGTGTATTGGGCTTATCTATTGTTATCAAGCTTGTAGCTTTGATGGTGAGCTACTATGTGGTTTGATTTAATTTCAAACCTATGGAGTGTCGTGTTTGTGCAAGGGTTATAGAGGAGTTTTTTGGTGTGTGTTCTACTGCTTATATATATTTGATGGAAAATTCCTGGTGGTTTGTGTGTTGAGGCTGCAACACTCTGTTCTCCTCTGAAGGTGTATCACATGGTGTTGTGATACTTGAGGATAATATTGACTGACTTATTAAAGTGACCAAAGATACTTGAGGTTTGACCCAAGTCTACTCATAAAGGCATTTTCAATAAGTATGTTGATCAGAAGGATGCAATTTATTTTTGGTCTCTTCTCTGAAAGACCATCCACAGGTCTAAATTGAAGGATCCCATGGTGTTGTTCTTGAATGATGTTCTACCAGTTGTTGTGACATCAAACCAGCAGAGTGTGCATAATCTAGTGGATAAAGATTTGGCATTGCAAATGTGTTTGGAGTAAGGAGGAGTTAGTGTTCTTTTGAACCAAAAGATTATGGTTCCCTGGTATTGACATGAGAAGGTTCTTCTTAAGCTGGAGTTCAGTTATGTGGTGTCCTTACATAATGGAACATGTTTTTGTAAGGATTGAAAAACATCCTTGTAGGAAGAAGCATATTTTATTTAACAATCTGTTTGTGATGACCAGTCAATATCTTTTCGCTCCAGAAACCTGTTAGAGGGAATCTCCTCTTTAGGTGCAGAAGGATGACATTCAACATCTCAAAGACAGACAGAAGGTTTGAATATCAGAAGGTTGAGAAGAAGATTCTTGAGATGTAGAGTATACAGGTTCCTACTTGTGTGTATGGTCTGGTTTTGAAGGTTGATCAGATGCTGATGGTCGATCCTCTTGTGTCCCTTACAAGAGATGTGTGTGGGTTACTGTGGTTGTTGTCTCCAAAGCCATAGTAGATGGTTAACATGATTTAGACTGATGTCGGAACTAATGTTGAAACATCATTTCAGTTCATTGCTTCCTCAGCCAAGGAAGTTTGTTGTGCACATGGTGGAGTATCAGGTCAAGTCACTTACCTAATCTGAAGTGATCAGTGGTGTGGATTAATAAAAGAGGGATCAGCTAGTGCCACAAGTGTGCAGGAAAAGAATGTCGTACCTTGTGTGAGAAGGTTACCTTATCACATATGATAAATATCTTGACAGGAGTTGAGTATTTGTCTGTTTTTGATAAGGATGTGCATCTAACCGATAGTGAATATTCTGACAGGAGCTAAGCGTTTATCTAAGATGTTGTGCTTTCAACTAATGACAAAATACATTGACGGGAGACTATGTATATGTCTGATGTAAAAGTGCAGGACTGCAGAAGTGTTGAGAGTTTACTTTTCTCTATTTGGTGTGTTGGTGTGTGACGACCTGAATTATGCTATTGAAGATGGAGATGGAAGATTATGCTGTTGAAGATGGAGATGGAAGACTATGAAGACATCATAATCTTTATGGTTGGATCAGTTTATTTCTGATCTAGGTGCTTTGGAGCATGGTTTTTTTGTGATAGTCGAGGATATGTGGCTGTTATCTCTGGTTTTCTACTGACGGCTCTACTAAGGGAAGTAGCATTCTTTGGTATAGCTATGGGGTAGTCTTGAACTACTTATCTTCTGAAGATTTATATGTGGTAGGTTTGAAGTCTTTGGAGTTTCTGAGCAGGATGGAGGTTGTCTACTAGAACTTGATTATTGAATCAAGTCTATGAGAGCATGGAAATCTGTTTCTGCAAAGGGAGGAGGTTCTTCTGAGTGGCAGAAGGAAGAGCTAAATTCAACAGTTGGATGTCATAATGTTCTGACATCTAGCTTAACATCAGAAGTCTCAGTTGGTGATGTGGCACATCAGCTTATGATAGGGTGATCTACAGGAATGAACAATAGGATGTTTCAAAAGATCGTTCTCTTGGCAGTTTGCGGGAGCTGCAGGAAGGAGAAGATGTTACATAACCATGGCTTAGGGAGTCTAAGTGTGTTTGCTATTGAGCAATTGGAACATGTGACTTGAAGATCAAGTTTCCTTGGTGGATCAGGATATCTCTGTGAGAGTTCTGACAAACGTGAAAAAGATCAAAATGTGGCATTTGGTTGTTTTCATATGAGGACTCATGAATGAGGTGATCAAACTGTGGCATTTGGTTGATCTCAGAAGTGGATTCAAAGAATCAAGATAATCAGAGTGTGGCAGCAGGTTATTATTGAGGATTATCTTGGAACAAGTTACTCTTGGGAAGAAGGGTGATGAGTTGAAGACTCAAGGAGATTATTCTTCTTGAAGGTGGATGAGAGTTTATTTCTCTAGTTCTTTGGATTACTATGCTATAGTAAGTCCAGTTGGTGGAGCATATCAAGAATCATGGTGATGATGTCTTGGTGTGTGGCAGATGTTCTAACTTGGTGTTGGAACATTATCTGGGTTGGATTTCCTTGGTGAAGGATGATTGTGGTCTGGTTCAGGAGCTTGGTGCCTAAGGAGCGTCTACGTAGTCATACGGGAGAATGATGAAGTAGAAGGTCTGCCTTGGATGGAGAATGAAGTAGATCAGGTATTGATTGATTGGAAGTCTGAAGATGAAGAGTATTGATAGGGAATGACTGCCTTTGGAAAGTTGGGGGATCTATGTGACCTTGATCTTTATCTAACAGTTTGTTTGAAGGAGGATGGTGATCCTTATGTTCCTCACGAATAGCCAAATTGTAACTTCATGTGTGAGTGACTGTTGTTTATTATCAGAAGGGATTATGGTGCCAAAATGAATGTGCTTCAGCAGGTGGCTGGACTGGGAGTGAGCACTTGAAGACATGAAGATGCGTCTTATGTTTTCCATTCAGGTGCACTAGTTATCCACGCCACGGGGAGTAATACTACTGTTTTTTTCCTGCTTCTGGTTGATTTCCCTTAAATGCATAGTTGCTTGGTTTGGCATATTATGGCTAAAAAGGGGGAGAAGTAAGTGTCCTTGGTTGTTTCCTTGAGGGGGAGATGGTTGTGTTATCCAAAGGTTGTATGGATATTGCTCTGGTGTGCTATAGCTTTGTCAAATATGGCTAAAAAGGGGGAGAGTGTGTGATTGCATGACATGCTAATAGCTGATGTCCCATATGATGTTCTAACATTTATGTGTGATTGCTAGTGTGAGTGGTGAGCTAGTTGGTAAATGTTGTTGTGAAGTTGCTGCTATGTGAGGTTGTGTATGTGTGCAGATGAAGATTGAGTGCTGATCTGCTTGTGTATGTGTTGCAGTATTGATAATTGTTTTATCTGCTACTGATGTGTGTGACTATCTTCTGCTGCTGATATATTTGATATGATATGATGGTTTTAGCCAAAATTTGCCAAAGGGGGAGTTTTTTTAGTTCTGCAGCTATGCAGTATTTGTGTTGGCTAAATTTTGTTAAAACCTATATGATAGCTTTACGTCACTAAAGTTGTTTTAACATGCTGTTTTGTGTATCTGCCATAATAGTTTAGTTGCAGGTTGTGAAATGTCAAGGAGGATGTCTTGACATGCTGTTCTGCACTAACTAGTTATGTTCAGTATCTGTCGTATTAGATTAGTTGCAGGTTATGGAGATGTCAAGTGTGATGTCTTGACATGTTGTGCTGCACTAAGCTGGTATGAGTGCATGGTTGTTTTAAGGTGTTGTTGTTTTGCTGTCATGTGCTGGTTAATCAAGATGTTCTAATGTATTGCATTCAACATGTCGGATAAAGATGTCCCATCCTGGATCATAGGACATCGCGTCTGTTATTGGATTGAAAGAAGATTCTGTTAGTTGTTATTTGTTATTGAATATTCTGTGAATATTTAGTTACCCTATGTGGCGTCCAAAGTAATTGGGTTGAGATTTTGTGTTGGTTTTCGGATTTTCACTACTTTCTAAATATGGAGACATATTAGGAAACTTTAGATTGAAGACCTATTTTCTTGGAATTTATTTTGCATAATTGTGTGCAATCTCTCTGCTGCGTTTTGAAGCCCAAATCCAGTTGGGATGTAGGTTATAAATAGGAGTGTTTGTAACCTGATTTGGTAACTCAGCCAAAGATGTAAAAGTTCTATTATTAGGGTTGGTTCCTGTACCACTCGACTTGTGAGTTGGACAGTTTGTTAGTGTGATCCTCGAAGCTGTTAAGTAAGAGGAGTATTGTTCTTGGAGGAAGCTTTGAAGCAACTCCAGGTTGTGGTCTTAGTTAAAGGAAGAAGCTAACAAACGATGGAGTTTGGCATCATACTTAGCTAGGTATTGTTCTCATCAGATGTTGATGTGTCATAGGAGTGTGGCTTCATGTCTATTTGTGTAATCAGAATGTAGGCGAAGGGCTGTCGATGCAGTGGCTGAGATGTTGACTGCTAGACATCATTGCGATGATTGGGAGTGAGATGGAGTCTCATATCTAGGGAGGACCTAGGTAGAAGGGTCATTGGGTAGTGATTAAGTGCGTAGATCGTCAATAGGTGTGTTGGCTATAGGGTCTGCAAATTAATACTACTAATAGTGGACTTCATCCCTGGCTTAGTAGCCCCCAGATGTAGATTGTTAGATCGAACTCGGTAAACAATTCTGGTGTGTTCTTATGTTTTTCTGTACTGGTTTTATTTGTTTATACCTTGCCATGCTGTTTTGTTCAGATCAGATGTCCAGACATTCTATAGGACATCTGTAGTCTGATATACCAGAATTTCATGTTGTAACACACATATTAGAACATCCTATTTCACATGTTACATCAGAACATTCAAAATAACTCTCTTCATATAAGTCTTCTTTGTAGAGTAAATCTTGGACTCGATATTCTTTCAAGATACATCCAATCAAATCTTCTTTGACTGAAACAAATCAAAATCTTCCCATATAGGTTTTAGATTAACAACATATTTCTTCCCAAAAGCAAACCTCTGCATCTTCTAAGGAAGTCAACACCACAACTCTTCTAAAGGACATCAAAATATAGTTAGAACATAAAACCTTATGCCGAGATGATACATACTCACATGTTGAGCCTCTTGCCTAACTAGTTCTGTCAAGAATTTTAGCTACATCTTGGAACCTCCTGTTTAACTAGTTTTATCAAGCACTTTAGTTGAATAACTCTTGCTTAATTTGTTATGTCAAGCACTTTAGCTGAACAACTCACACTCAGTTGCTAAAACACATGGCGTAACGTCTAGTTCCACATGTTGCCTAAAATAAATCTTGTGCATATGCAATTTTATCTAATGCAGCTAAACAATAGGAACTAAAATCTCCTTCTTTGAAAAAATTTGACTAAAACTACAAGATATGATCTTCATGAAGTGGCACAAGTAGCACACTATATCACCCAATAGAATCAATAAAGCATACAACAGCAACACAAGTAGCACATAAGTAAGGTGTTCGCTAGACAACAAGAGATTAACTCCATCATGATGGAACATCTTGAACATCTTGTCCCATCCCACATGATCATTACTCCCCATTTTTGCAACAATTTTGTAATGGTATGAAAATAACCACAAATCAGCAGCACAAATCTGTAGCATAGTCAGAAGGCAAAAATGTTAATACACAATAGCCAGTGCTTTATAATAGTCCGTCATACAATCAGTCTTGCATTAACACTCTATTAGTAGTCAATAGTCAAAGGTCATAAGTTATTACTAACACACATACCAATACACTTAATTGTGTGCCAGATGCCAGGCCACATGTTTTAGCATGTGTGCAAACACCAAACCAGAATACTTAGTACCATTCTCACCAGAGTCAACAGCAAATCAGCTCCATACTGCACAATCAGTAAAGTCAGTAATTAGAAAATGCCACCATATACACCAAAATAATAGTGGCAGCAACATCAGGTTGAGATAAAACAACTTCAACACTTCCCCATAAATAGCCATATCATATTTATAAACTGGTACACAGATGTTTGACATAATGTCTGAGACATCTTACCAAACAAATAACTTATAATTGAAATTCAACAACTCAAGAGGAATATTGTCATCCTTAATCTCCTCCTAGGATATAAAGCTCTAGAATTCATCATTGTCTTCAACTATTGAGCATAATAATGAAGCTCCAAGAATTCAATATACACTGGTGCTTAAACAAAAGTTCTTTTGCATTTCCTTCTTCTTCCTCAGTTCCCTTTTCCTTGGACATAATCTTATCAATAGAGGGAACCTTGCTTCTGCCCAATTAATTAGAATTTCAAAGCTTGACATACTTTCCTCTATCATACACCTTTCTAAACTCTTTGACCATATTTTCATAGTTATGACCATAATCAGTAACAGTCTTCATTAGCCCATCGACTTTCATGATTTCTTTGCAATCAAGAGCTTTTTCACCTAGATCCCTTTCAAATGCAATCCTTCTTTTATGAACATACTCTAAACACTTGTTTATGAATGGAATAACAAATTATTCATGTGAGCAGAGGTAACATCCACATGAATTCTCTTCCCTCCAAACTTTCTTCCCACGGTGAACACAATGTCATGTACATTTTCTTCAGCATAGTCTCAGATTCACTTGTTTAAACAAGTTTTTTATTGACTTGAGAATTAATAAGGGCAACTTGTTCGTCCTTCCTCTGAGTTGGAAACTCAGTCACTAACATGTCATACCTGTAGTCTGGCACAACCTGGTTGACATCTTTATTACCATCCTTAATGACATCTTTGAGCATTTGGTTACTCCACAATAGTTGAGTGCAACTACTTCCAGCATGTATACCTTGGAAATCAAAGTGTTGGTCCTTCATTTGCTTGACTTGAGAATTAAGAGAATAGCTAACATCTTCTACCACTACCATGCTCAACTCAAAATCAGACTGCATTTGTTGAACAAAATGCTCTAACATCTTAACTAACATCCTACACAACATGTTGTCTTCAACATAATGGGAACTATCATCATATTCTCATTTTCTTCCAATTTGACATTCTCCATGTTGTTGATATCCATAATAGCATCCATAGTGACTTCCACAAAGTCACCCTTCTTGTTGACACATTCCTTGTCAGTGACATGCTTACTAACAACTTGATTGACACCTACCTCCAAGTACCTATTGAGAAAGGTATATTTCACATCCATATGAAAAAATTTAAATTTCAGAATACAAGACAATCTTGGTATTAATCTGATGGCTTTAAGATGGCCAATAGGAACAAAAAATCAGTATCACAAAAACTTTCATCTTCTTCAGCAGATAACATAGTGTTTAATGATTTGTTAGCAACAACTTGCTCCACTTCAAGACCATTGGAATCAAAATATTAATTATTGAAAGCAACATCAATAGAATCTATTCCCTTGGTAAACAATCTATGAACCTTGGTATTAATAGCACAAACCAGAAGTATGATTTCATCCTTACTTACCACATCTTCACACAATGACTCAACATTTTTGTCCATATATTCTACTATAAAATCCTTCATTCCTTTCAATTTGAGAGGAACCAGGATAACTTTTATGTGTTCTTTGCCTATTTATTTAATTATGCTATTTTATGCGCTGCATTTGTTAATCAGATTCTAAAATTCTGTTTAGATTCTGAACTCTGGTTCAGAAGTAAAAATGATTTGGCATACACAATTCAATCCCCCTTCTTGTGTATGTTTCTCACCTTCAGTTGGCATCAGAAAAAGGTCTGTGCGTAACACTTAACAGTGGTACAGATAAAGATTCAAAAAGAAAAATATGTCTACTGATGATCCAACTACTAGTACTTTAGGAAGAGGAGTTTCCTAAGATTACAGTGCTTCTGAGAGATATTATTATTTTGCTAAACCTCTTGTATTCAATGGTGATTCCACTGAGTTTGAATGGTGGAAAAGCAAGATGTACACTTATATTATTGGACTTGATGATGAGTTGTGGGATATAATTGAAGATTGTATTGAGATCACCATTGATAGTGTTGGTATGGTATTTGATAGAAAAACTTTTACTCCAGCTCAAAAGAACATTTATAGAAAACATCATAGAGTCAGAGGTATTCTGGTTGACGCTCTACCACATGCTGAGTATCTAAAAATCATTGATAAGTCTTCTGCTAAGACTATCTTTGAATTATTGTGTTCTACCTATAAAGGGAATCAACAAGTTAGAGAAGTAAAAGCTAACTTGTTGGTACAAAAGAATGAGTTGTTCAAAATGAAGGATGATGAGGATATTGAAACCATGTTCTCTAGATTTTAGATTCTTGTATCAGGCCTTCAAGTGTTAAGTAAGAGTTACTCTGCATCAGATCATGTTAAAAAGATTCAGAGAAGCCCCCTTTTAAAGTTTATACCTAAAGTAACGGTTATTCAGAAAGCTAAAAACATGAATATGCTATCTCTTGAAAGTCTAATCAGCAACCTTCAGAGCCATGAGATGGAGCTGAATGGATGAGTCTTCAAAGAAATTTAAATCTCTTCCTTGAGATTTGTTTCTGAAAATTTCGGTGAAAAAATCAAAAGGCGTTCAAAGATCAGTAAATCTGATGAAACTTCTAAAGAAGATTCTGATGGTAGATCTGATGACGGTGATATGGCATGCTTCATTAAAGTATTTCAATAAATGGCCAAAAGGAACAAATGATTTTCTAAAAGCGATGGTTTAAAAGATCTAACTCTAGAGAGAAAGATAAAGATAAAATCTGCTACAACTGCAACAAACCCGGTCACTTCAAAGTTGATTGCCTTGATTTTCAGAAAGATAGTCAAAAGAAAGAAAGCATTAAAATGATAACTTCAGGAATAGATTTAAGACGAATTTTATGGCAACATGGGAAGAGCTAGACAATGAAGATTCAGAAAAAGAAAATGAAGTCAATCTGGCGCTGATGTCTCACACATTTGAAGAAGGACTTTTATCTGAAACGGAGTTTGAAGACGAAGATGAGGTTACTTTGACTTTATTTTATGCTTGAATAATCTCATGAATCGTTGTAAAGATTAAGGCAGTCGCATCAAAATTTAAAAACAGATAAATTAATTTTAAAAGAACAAATTGTGGGATGTTTCATGTATCTACTTGCAACTAGATCCGATTTGTGCTATATTGTATACTTCATTTTTAGGTAATGGAGAAGGAAATTGACATGAAAATTATAGTAGCCAAAAGGAATCTAAAGTATTTGCATGGTACCTTGAACTATGAAGTTTTTCTATGAAAAGGATAATTGAGGAGATCTTCTTGGATGGTCGGATTATGATTTTGTAGGTTATCATAATGATAGAAAATGTACCTCTCGTTATGTCTTTAAGTTAATATTAGGTGCAATATCTTGGTCATAAAAATAACAAGTAAATGTGACATTACTGACAATTGAATTTGAGTTTGTGGCACTTGTATCAGGTGTATGTCAGCGTATTTGGCCAAGAAGGATCATCAAAAAGTTAACCATTAGCTTTTTCATCCATGTCTCTTTGAGTTGGTGCTTAGTAGTTGGTCTAGTTCCTATATCTCCGGTTGAAAAAATTTTGTTTTGAAAGAGAAGCTTAAAGACCTGAAAGGTGCTTCTGAAATTGCTTTCTTAAGGGAGAAGGTAAATTCTTTGGAAGCTAGAGTTGAGTGGGGTGGGATTTCGGTGGGGGAGAATTATTATAGGGATAAGATCGTGTTAGATATCTAGTCCCTTCTATGAATTAAATATGTCCCCCTTTTTTAGAGAGCTAGAGTCAAGTGGTTTAAAGATGGTGATGCAAATCTTAACTCTAAACTCTTAAGGTTCAGGAGGAATGCAATCTTAAGTCTTAAGGTAGGTGATGCTTGGGCAGAAAGGGTGTCTGAGATTCGCCAGGAGGTGGTTAATCATTTTTCTAATCATTTTAGAAAACCTCTCCTTGATCGACTTATGTTTGATACAACCCTTTTCCCATATCTCTTGAACAAGGATTATGTTAGTATTACAATCCCTTTTCTCCTTATTGAGGTTGACCGGGGTTGTAGCTTTGTGTGATGGAAATTTGAGTCCAAGACTAAATGAGATCAATTTCTCATTTTTTAAGGAGGTTTTGGCCCTTTCTTAGGGATGAGATTGAGAATATGTTCGAGCAATTTCATAAGTTTGCTTCTCTTCCTTAAGATTTTTTTTCTCTTTTTGTGATCTTGATTCCTAAGGTTGATTCTCCCTCTTAGATGGGAGACTTTCAGCCTATTTTCTTGACCTAGCTTGTGATTCTTTTCACTGTGATTAAGAGTCTCTCTCAATCAAGTACCAAGGTCTTTTGGTGGAGGAGAACCCTCGTTTTTCTTATACGTGAGAACCTTTAGTTAGCTTTATCACTAGGCAGCTTTACTCTTGGAGGTGTAACACCCCCTTTCTATACCCCCAAATAATCACATAATCATTTAGGCACATATTAAAAATTTCGTCAGAGTATAATTATAAACATAGTATAAAAGAGGTATGTCACATTATACATGAAATTAAAACATTCAACACCTGCTCAACAATTGATATGCAACAGTGGGGTAACTTTGCAGCAGAGGAACTTAGTCCTTACACCCACATCCCAATATTTAGAATAAAAGCGGAAAATCTAAACATTGAATAACATTAAACATATATACATATATATCATCAAGTATGATCCACCAACATAATTCATGTTTACATAAACATTCATCAACAAGATACATGTACAAATGTATCACAAAAGAATCATAATTATCCTAGCTACCCGGTGCTACATATCAGAGCCGACCGACCAAAAGAATGAAGACACGCTTCACAAAAAGACCACCAGCATACCTACTCTGCAATGCCTCATAGAGCATCATAAAATAGCAGAAGGGTGAGAAATATTATCATAATAACAATGCATATAATTATATATATCCTAGCATAAGAATACACATATTCCATATTTTCACCACAATTCATCACAACTCACTCATATACATCACAATGTATATATATACAAAACCAAGCATATTCATCATGCATACTTTCACAATTCTTAATCATTCCACATAAACATACACATTTATGTTTATTCATCAATGCACCATTATAAAGATGATAAATGCAAATCATAGAGACCGACTCACGACTCTATGCAAATGCAATGCGGTACCAACTCAATCATCTCAAGTTCACTCAGGAACTTATTGGAACCATCGCTCGTTACCAATGTAACTCCCCGTCGGGCCTACGATGTTCACCCATTACTCACACCTCACATAGGCACACAATGTTTATGGATTGCTCACACCTCACATAGGCACAAAATCCGATTGCTCACACCTCACCTAGGCACACAATCGTTTGTAATCATCGCTCACACCTCACATAGGCACACGACGTTACAACGGATTCTCATTAGAATCACACAACACAAGAATGTACATCATTATGCTTTGCATATACAATGACTCAAGACATTCTTGAAATGCATACATATTCACAATATATTCATGCATTCATCTCATACTATCACATACAATCTATATACATTCACATCAATGCACTATTGTATGATTCACATCCAAAACACACATTCAAAACGATAAAAGTCGCTAAATAACACTATTCCTGACTTTTCGACATAATTAAATCGGCTAATAATTTCCAAATCATCATAATAAGAAGGTACAACTCAATAGCTTCGCAACGAAACCAAGAATGTGAAAATCGGATAAACGGAACAAAAGTTACGGACGAAAACGAAAACGATATTTTGAAAAAGTCTCATTTTACCATTCTCCTGGCCATACGCGTATTGCCCAAGGCCATACGCGTATTGCCCAAAATCCTCGCCATGCCATACGCGTATTGCCCAAGGCCATACGCGTATGGGCGGAACCATTTTCTTCCCAAAATTCCCATTTTAAACTCCATACGCGTAGTGCATCCCCTCATACGCGTAATGCCCTGAAGTGATACGCGTACCATACGCAAATGGGCAGATGGCCGAGCAAAATAACATCTCATACGCATATTGGCCCATGGCTCACCTACCATTCGCGTATTGCCAAGGTCCATACGCGTATGAACATGCCCCATACGCGTATGACCTGGAAAAACCAAAAAAATTCTTCTGCATAATTTTTGCTTACGGGTTCCAATCCAAAACACCCCAAATCTCACCTACACACCAGAAAATTGCCAATACAATGTCCAATAACAAGTATCTATCATGTACCAACAATTATGGATACTAAAAACATGATTTCCAACACAAATTAATCGAATTCTAACACTTTCTACACAAATGGGTTTATACAAAAACTCATAAAAATCAACAACAACAACAACACAATCATACATAATGATATACATTGATGAGATAATAAGATTTCACACCCTTACCCGGATTCCAAGCTTGCTAAATGATTGTTCTAGGTTTTTCCAAGTTTTCTTCTCTTTTCTCTTCTTCCTCTTTCTTTCTCTCCTTTTTCTCTCTATTTTCCTTTTCTTTTTCTTTCTCTCCTATTTCTTCTTCTTATCTCTTTTTCTTTTCTATTTTTCCTACTTTCTTTTTTTCTACTCAAATTCAATTAATTCATTTTCCCACATAATTCTATTTCCACTAAATTTCTAACTTATCATTAATTGAGAAATGTCCAAAATACCCTCCATTCTAATTTTCCCGAAAACTCTAAAAAACGGTAAAATATCATAACATGTCAACATAGCATATTAACACATCAATTTCACAAATAAAATAATTTATCATTTAATTTAAATAAAAGACTCAACAAAATGGGAATTATCGGAATCGGGGCGTTACAACTCTCCCCCACTTTAGAAATTTTCGTCCTCGAAAATATTACCTGATTCAAACAACCCCAGATACGACTCTCGCATCCTACTCTCTAGTTCCCAAGTCATATTGCCTTCCGCAGCGCCTCCCCACGCTACTTTCACAAGCGCAATATCCTTGCCTCTTAGCTTCTTAACTTCACGGTCCAAAATCCTAATCGGTAAGGCTTCAACCGTAAGGTTATCTCTCACTTCAACCTCGTCCATAGGAATGACATGTGACGGATCCGGAACATACTTCCGAAGTTGCGAAACATGGAATACATCATGCAAATTCGAAAGATTCGGAGGCAACGCCACTTGCGATAAGCCACAACGCCAACTCGTGCAGAAATCTGATACGGACCAATAAAACGAGAAGTCAACTTCTTCGACTTCAAAGAACGACCCACACCCGTAACCAGCGTAACTCTCAAAAACACATGGTCGCCTTCTTGAAACTCAAGATCTTTCCTTCTCTTGTCATGATAGCTCTTTTGTCTACTTTGAGAAGCTTTCATCTTCTCATGAATAAACTTCACTTTCTCCGTCGTTTGTTGTACCATCTCCGGTCCAACTATCGTCCTCTCACCGGTTTCATGCCAACACAAAGGTGTTCGACATCTCCGACCATACAAAGCCTCAAATGGTGCCATACCGATACTTGAATGAAAACTATTATTGTAGGTGAACTCAATCAACGCTAAATAACTATCCCAAGCACCACCTTGCTCGAGCACACAAGCACGCAATAAATCCTCCAACGATTGAATTGTCCTCTCGGTTTGACCATCCGTTTGCGGATGATAAGCCGAACTCAATCTTAGCTTAGAACCCAAAGCCTTTTGTAAACTCTCCCAAAACCTCGATGTGAATCTAGGATCTCTATCCGATACAATACTCTTAGGAACTCCATGTAACTTCACAACCACAAGAACATAAATCTCAGCTAACTTCTCCAAAGGATAACTAATATCAATTGGAATGAAGTGAGCAGATTTAGTAAGCCTATCAACGATGACCCAAATAGCATTATGACCTCTTTGCGTATTCGGCAATCCCGTAACAAAATCCATCAATATACTATCCCATTTCCACTCCGGAATATCCAACGGTTGCATCAATCCACTTGGCTTTTGATGTTCCACCTTAGACTTTTGACAAGTTAAGCACGCATACACAAATTGAGCCACATCCCTCTTTAATCCGGACCACCAAAAGATTTTCTTCAAATCTTGATACATTTTATTCGCTCCCGGATGAATACTTAAGTTACTTCGGTGTCCTTCTTCCAATATCATCTTTTTCAACTCCGCATCATCGGGAATACAAATACGACCACGGAATCTCAAAACTCCAAAATTATCAACCTTAAAATCCTCATTCTCATTCATCATCAAATCAACGAACTTCAAATCCAACTTTTGCTTTTCACATACGGTTGCAAGAAAATCATTCGCAACATGTAGCATACCAAGTCTCACACTTCTCGGCGTCATTTCACAAACCAAACTCAAGTCTCTAAAATTCTCCAAAAGTTCCCATCCTCTCATCATCAATGCGGACATATGTAACGACTTCCGACTCAAAGCATCGGCCACCACGTTTGCCTTACCCGGATGGTAATTCAAACCAAAATCATAATCCTTCAAAAGCTCTAACCACCTTCTTTGTCTCATGTTCAATTCTTTTTGATCAAATAAATATTTCAAGCTCTTGTGATCACTAAAAACTTCAAATCTTGCACCATAAAGATAGTGCCTCCAAATTTTCAAAACGAACACCACGGCCGCTAACTCCAAGTCATGTGTAGGATAATTCTTTTCATGCACTCTCAATTGTCTTGAAGCATATGCCACAACTTTTCCATCTTGCATCAAAACACCACCTAAACCAGTCAATGAAGCATCACAATACACAACAAATGGTTCCGTCGGATTTGGCAAAATCAAGATCGGAGTCGTTGTCAACCTTCTTTTTAGCTCATTGAAACTCTCTTCATAATGAATATCCCAAATGAAATCCTTTCCTTTACAAGTCAATTGCGTTAACGGAAGTGCCAACTTCGAAAATCCCTCAATAGACCTCCGATAATAACCCGCCAAGCCTAAAAAGCTCCGAATCTCCGTAACCGATCTACGAGCCTCCCATTGCATCACCGCATCAATCTTGGATGGATCAACACTAATACCACTACCGGAAATAACATGTCCCAGA
This sequence comes from Lathyrus tuberosus, assembly GCA_022829125.1. NCBI lineage: Eukaryota > Viridiplantae > Streptophyta > Magnoliopsida > Fabales > Fabaceae > Lathyrus > Lathyrus tuberosus. Next base: position 16,619,293 of record JALAZF010000065.1, on the reverse strand, counting down.
AAACTTACTTCCGACAACCAAAATTCACATTTGGACAACTTTGCATACAATTGTTTCTCTTTCAAAATTTGTAACACAATCCTCAAATGCTCTTCATGCTCCTCTTGAGATTTAGAGTAAATCAAAATATCGTCGATGAACACAACCACAAAACGATCTAACTGTTCATGAAAAATACGATTCATGTATTCCATAAACACACCCGGCGCATTAGAAACCCCGAATGGCATCACGGAATATTCGTAATGGCCATACCGTGTCCTAAAGGTCGTCTTTTGAATATCCTCTTCTTTCACACGAATCTGGTGATATCCCGATCTTAAATCAATCTTGCTAAAAACACGCGCACCAACCAATTGGTCCATCAAATCATCGATCCTTGGAAGCGGATACTTGTTCTTAATTGTCACCTTGTTCAATTGTCGATAATCAATGCATAACCGCATACTCCCATCCTTCTTCTTTACCAACAATACCGGAGCACCCCAAGGAGAAACACTTGGTCTTACAAATCTCTTGTCCAACAAGTCATTCAATTGCTTCTTCAATTCTACCAACTCTGATGCCGACATATGATACGGTGCCATCGAAATCGGTCTAGTACCCGGAACTAGATCAATAGAAAACTCGACTTCTCTTTCCGGCGGTACATCCGTAATATCCTTCGGAAACACTTCTGGAAAATCACACACCACTGGGAACACATCGAGCTCCACTTTACTCTCCACCGACAATGATGCAAACAAACCAAACAATTGAGCTTCGTCCGCTAGAAGTTTCTTCAACTCTTTAGTGGATAGGAAACTCTCATCTTCATCATCTTCCAAAGAAGGAAACCTTACTAACTTGTGATAGCAATCTATATGAACTCTATTAAATTGCAACCAGTTCATACCCAAGATTACGTCCAATCCCTCCAATGGCAAACACACTAAATCCATAATGAAGTCTTTACCATACATGGTCAAAGGACAACTTACACACACCAAAGACGTAGTTACCGCCCTTGAAGCAGGAGTCTCAATAACCATCTCACCACCCCAAGAAGTCATAAACAAATTCAAACGCTTAGCGCACTCATGAGAAATGAATGAATGAGTCGCTCCCGTATTAATAATAGCAACTAAAGGCGTACTATTAATAAAGCATATACCTTTAATCAAACGGTCTGCACTAGTAGTGTCCGTCTCCGCTAATGCAAACACCTTTCCGCTCGCTTGAGCTTGTTTCGGCTTAGTACACTAAGTACTAATGTGACCCACTTCTCCATAATTATAGCACTTCACCATATTCCTTCTACAATCGGTAGTAGTATGCCCAAGGCCTCCACAGTTAGAACATTTCACCACTGTCTTCCCACACTCAAATGATTTATGACCCATTTCACCATACTTGTAACACTTAACGGAACCGGAACCTTCTCCTCCAGATCTCTCCTCAAAGTTTCCCCTATGCTTGCCCTTATCAACGGGTGTCACATAAGGTCTACTTCTAGCTTGTTGCTTTCCCTTCCTCTCATTTAAACTTTTGTAATGTGTAGAACGAGCCTTGCTATCTTCCTCAAAGATTCTACAACATTTCGTCAAATCCGTAAACCTTCTTATCCTTTGGTATCCCACAACTTATTTAATCTCGGGACGCAAACCATTCTCATACTTAATACACTTTGAGAACTCAGCAGTAATTGCAGCATAGTGAGGATGGAATTGAACCAACTCCACAAACTTAGCAGTATAATCCACCACGGACATACTACCTTGTTTCAGTTCAAGGAACTCCATCTCCTTCTTCCCTTTCACACTTTCAGGGTAATACTTCCTCAAGAACTCGGTACGAAATAAATCCCAAGTTATCTCTTCATCATCCACCTCAAGAACTTGACGCATACCGACCCACCAATCGTCGGCTTCTTCCTTCAGCATGTGAGACCCAAGCCTCACCTTATTCTCCTCCGCACAACCCATGACTCTGAAGATCCTTTCAATCTCTTTCAACTAACTTTGAGCACCATCGGGATCAAATCTTCCTTTGAAGACCGGTGGTTGATTCTTCCTGAACTCGTCATTAGCATTCACATTCGGCGCACCTTGCACCGCCCTAGCCATTGATTCCAAAGCAGCAGCCATCGTATTGTCGTTTCTACCAGCCATATTCTGATCATTCCCAAAAATAACAACAAGGTTAAACAACAGTTCAACCATCACAACAACGAGACAGACACAACTGACTCAACACTGGCTCTGATACCACTTAATGTAACACCCCCTTTCTATACCCCCAAATAATCACATAATCATTTAGGCACATATTAAAAATTTCGTCAGAGTATAATTATAAACATAGTATAAAAGAGGTATGTCACATTATACATGAAATTAAAACATTCAACACCTGCTCAACAATTGATATGCAACAGTGGGGTAACTTTGCAACAGAGGAACTTAGTCCTTACACCCACATCCCAATATTTAGAATAAAAGCGGAATATCTAAACATTGAATAACATCAAACATATATACATATATATCATCAAGTATGATCCACCAACATAATTCATGTTTACATAAACATTCATCAACAAGATACATGTACAAATGTATCACAAAAGAATCATAATCAACCTAGCTACCCGATGCTTCATATCATAGCCGACCGACCAAAAGAATGAAGACACGCTTCACAAAAAGACCACCAGCATACCTACTCTGCAATGCCTCATAGAGCATCATAAAACAGCAGAAGGGTGAGAAATATTATCATAATAACAATGAATATAATTATATATATCCTAGCATAAGAATACACATATTCCACATTCTCACCACAATTCATCACAACTCACTCATATACATCACAATGTATATATATATATACAAAACCAAGCATATTCATCATGCATACTTTCACAATTCTTAATCATTCCACATAAACATACACATTTATGTTTATTCATCAATGCACCATTATAAAGATGATAAATGCAAATCATAGAGACCGACTCACGACTCTATGCAAATGCAATGCGGTACCGACTCAATCATCTCAAGTTCACTCAGGAAATTATTGGAACCATCGCTCGTTACCAATGTAACTCCCCGTCGGGCCTACGATGTTCACCCATTGCTCACACCTCACATAGGCACACAATGTTTATGGATTGCTCACACCTCACATAGGCACACAATCTGATTGGTCACACCTCACCTAGGCACACAATCGTTTGTAATCATCGCTCACACCTCACATAGGCACATGACGTTACAACGGATTCTCATTAGAATCACACAACACAAGAATGTACATCATTATGCTTCGCATACACAATGACTCAAGACATTCTTGAAATGCATACATATTCACAATATATTCAAGCATTCATCTCATACTATCACATACAATCTATATACATTCACATCAATGCACTATTGTATGATTCACATCCAAAACACACATTCAAAACAGTAAAAGTCGCTAAATAACACTATTCCTGATTTTCCGACATAATTAAATCGGCTAACAATTTCCAAATCATCATAATAAGAAGGTACAGCTCAATAGCTTCGCAACGATACCAAGAATGTGAAAATCGGATAAACGGAACAAAAGTTACGGACGAAAACAAAAACGATATTTTGAAAAAGTCCCATTTTACCATTCTCCTGGCCATACGCGTATTGCCCAAGGCCATACGCGTATTGCCCAAAATCCTCGCCATGCCATACGCGTATTGCCCAAGACCATACGCGTATGGGCAGAACCATTTTCTTCCCAAAATTCCCATTTTAAACTCCATACGCGTAGTGCATCCCCTCATACGCGTAATGCCCTGAAGTGATACGCGTACCACACGCAAATGGGCAGATGGCCGAGCAAAATAACATCTCATACGCGTATTGGCCCATGGCTCGCCCACCATACGCGTATTGCCAAGGTCCATACGCGTATGAACATGCCCCATACGCGTATGACCTGGAAAAACCAAAAAAATTCTTCTGCATAATTTTTGCTTACGGGTCCAATCCAAAACACCCCAAATCTCACCTACACACCAGAAAATTGCCAATACAATGTCCAATAACAAGTATCTATCATGTACCAACAATTATGGATACTAAAAACATGATTTCCAACACAAATTAATCGAATTCTAACACTTTCTACACAAATGGGTTTATACAAAAACTCATAAAAATCAACAACAACAACAACACAATCATACATAATGATATACATTAATGAGATAATAAGATTTCACACCCTTACCCGGATTCCAAGCTTGCTATATGATTGTTCTAGGTTTTTCCAAGTTTTCTTCTCTTTTCTCTTCTTCCTCTTTCTTTCTCTCATTATTCTCTCTATTTTCCTTTTCTTTTTCTTTCTCTCCTATTTCTTCTTCTTATCTCTTTTTCTTTTCTATTTCTTTTCCTACTTTCTTTTTTACTACTCAAATTCAATTAATTCATTTTCTCACATAATTCTATTTCCACTAAATTTCTAACTTATCATTAATTGAGAAATGTCCAAAATACCCTTTATTCTAATTTTCCCGAAAACTCTCAAAAACGGTAAAATATCCTAACATGTCAACATAGCATATTAACACACCAATTTCACAAATAAAATAATTTATCATTCAATTTAAATAAAAGACTCAACAAAATGGGAATTATCGGAATCGGGGCGTTACAGGAGGCATGTGCATGTGTCCTTGGGAGGGCGCCTGAGTCTTCTCAATTATGTTCTTAATGATATTTTCATCTAGTTTTTATATTTTTTTTAAAGATGTTTATTATGGTTTGAAAGAAGATTTTTTTGAGAGTAGTGTTAGATGGGGTTCTAAGACCCCTTTATCAATTAGATTAACTTGTTTTAACATGAAAAGAAGCGGTTGGTATATTCAAACATAAATATATTTTTTTATTTAACTTACTTATGATTAAAATTGATTTTACCCAATTAATTCACTAGATATAATTTTTCACTCACAAAAAAAAAATCACTACCATAAAACTGAAGACACTATATTACCTATCAATTTGCACTATTTGGGGGGTCTCATACAATGGCAATAATACTGCAAAGCACACTGATTTGAAGTGGGGCAGAGGAGAACTAGTTTGTACTCCACTTGTTTGGAAAAGATTCATTTTTATACTATATGATTGACTTTTTCAAATTGGGCGGCTCAAATTAAAATACGTAAAAACAAATGTTAAGATCACCTGTAGCATAACGTACAAACAAATACAACTTGGACACTTGTATAGATAAAATAAAAAACACACTTTCTTCTATTCAACTTACTTTGAACAAAAACTGAATTTGCTTACTAATCAATTTGTCCATGAGGTGCTATGCTAGTGGTTTATCAGTAAAATTTTGACTTCATAATAATAAAGAACAAGTTAAAAATTCCTTCAAAAATAATCATAAAATAATAATCAATTAATAATACTTTTGTTTTGTTTTAACTAATAAAATCAATTGTAGCAACTAAATATATTAAAATAATAATTAATCAATAAGACTTCAGGAAGAAATACAAGTTGAAGGCCACATGCATGCACAGAGTGAAAACTAATAGACTAATCATTGTCAATTTGTCACATAATACCAAAATTAAATCATCTATATATACATGCTGTCTTCTAACTTGTAACAAACATTCAAGCAAGGTTAGTGAATTGATATTGATAATCAACAATCAAATCAATAAAATGAGTATGAACATTCATCAAGAGAAACCTCAAAAATCTAGTTGTAAAAAGTTTTTCGAGTGGGCATCAAAGTGTTTTGAACACGAAGATCCAGAAAAATGGATAAAAGATATGAAGACTAGCATTGGCATAGCAGTTTCTATAATCGCAACTATAACATTTTCACTTGGCACTAATCCACCTGGTGGCATCGTGCAAGTCAGTAATGACGATATTCCCTTTTCCACAAACCATACATTTTGTTCGATTAAGAACGGATATCGTATATGCGCTGGAGAAGCTATCATGGCTACTTCAAGAAAAGGTGATTATCTTCCATTTTTGGCGTGCAATACAATTTGCTTCATTTCATCACTTAGTGTTCTCCTCTTGCTTGTTAGTGGAATTCCTATACGAAGAACATTTCTATTATGGCTTTTGTCAATTGGAATGTGTATCACACTCACAAGTCTTGCTCTTACCTACTTCTTTGCTGTTTTTATGGTCACCCCAGACGTCATTTGGAATTCTCGTTTAGATAATGTGTTTGGTTTTTCTGTTGTTATTTGGGCTTCGTTTGTTGCACTTCTTGCGGCTTTTTTCATTCTTCGCTTTATTGTGAGGGGTGTCCATAAAGTTTGCAACTGTATGGGGTGTCAATAAATTTCGGACGGTAACAGAGCAATCGAGTCTTTGTGGTTTCAGAATCTGTCACAATAATATGTTTCTTTAAGAGTGTCAATTATGTTATTGAAAAATATTCAATTATGTATTTGTATTTGTTGTAATTTGAATCATGTAGATGATTTCACCTTGTGAAATAAGATTTATTTCATTGTTGTTATACTTAAACTTCTTGTAATTTGAAATAAGTGTTTGGTTAAAATAAGCCTATGTTCTGCACTTTAATTCGGTTTATTTATCCAAAAGAATCATGTAATTGTATTATGTAATTGTTTGGTGGAATAAATGGGAGAAGCTTACTAGTTTTTCCATGTAATTCTTAGCTTTTTTCAATATTGACTATAGTTACACCATCCCTTATTTTCCCATGCAAATATTTAATCACTTAAGTTAAAGTTTGATAACTTCTGTTTAAGGATAAATTGTCACTATTACGATAGTTCCTTTTATCTCAATTGCGAAAAAGGGTTTTATTTCAATTTATCACAATTGCGAATTGTGTCATGAAAATTTATCACTTTTCTTTAGATAAAGTTTCACAGAAGAAAAAATTATAATTGTCATGGGTTTCGATCCTCAGCAACAACATTTTTTATTTTTAAAACTCTAAAGAGCGCGCCACTATACCTCTTGGTTGTTGGTAATACCAGAGGTGGAAAATATGTATTTATCTTGGTTTAAATTTCAAATTGAGGGGGAAAACATTTTATTTTTTAAATATAATTTATTTTAAATTTTATTTTGACCTATTTTTTTTTAGACCGAGCCTACATACATATTTTGTGACAAAATCTATATACATATGTGCAACAGAACATGAGCATCTAATTTTCTATATACAAAATTTTCTATATACATATGTGAATAGAAAATCTATACACATTGTTTACAATAACCAAGAGAACCTAGTGTTAGTGAAGTTCATAAAACGATAGATTTTATTTATTGATAACCACAAAATGAATACACCAGTGTACAGAGTATATAGGCAATGTGAACGGTAGATTGAAACGGGTCGAACGTGAACGGTTTTCATTTGAATCTTATTTTAGGAATGGTGTTAGGTCGTTAAACACCTATAATTTGTACATAATTTAAATTAATATAACCTTACAGCGACAACATTTAAGATTGAATATCCACAACAACAAGAACACAAACCTTTTAACATAAATCTTTTACTAACTAACAAGAGCGACATTAACTTAACAACTAACATCAATATATTACATGGATATGGATAAAGTGAATACCTTAACCCATGAATTACTAATGTCTCTGGAGATAATATCCAACATATGTTTCATAACATAGTCTCCACGCACATATCTGTTGGGTTGTCGCTGCAACTACAAGTAATTTTCATATAGTTATTAATACACACAAAGTACAAGTAATACATTAGCAAAAATAAAAGAATGTAAAAAAAATACATGTAATACTTACTTTTGCGAAAATGAACTTTGGCTTTTTATTTCTTACATTACGAGTCATAAAATTGTCTACCTCCATAGCTCTGCGTGTTTGAAAAAATTAAACATGAATAAAAATGATTCAAAACTAAAGGTAAAATTTGAGTAGTACAAATAATATCGCTTACGTGCTCAAAACTTCCTTCATCGTTAAATAAAGATTACAGTGTAACGAGCATAACATATTTACATTATTTTGCCTGTGACATATAATTATTAGCTGTCTATTCCCGCTACATAAGTATTCAAAATAATTAATAGTGTACGTTTGAACAATGATTGGTGTCCGTTGTTGAAATTGAACATTGAATCGGTATAAGAAAAAATACTTTGTTAAGTCTCTTTCTGCACACATATGATGCATGTACTTAATCGTTAACACAAAAGTCAAATATTTATTTGGATCTTGACATTAAAATTATTTGAGAACAATGAATATAAATTTAAATCAACTTAAAATATGTAATTACGTAAACCATAATTGTAGTATAGTTATGTTCAACCAATAGTACCCTGTAAAATATCCACAATACAACTCTTTCAAAACAAATAATATTGACTTGGTTCATGTTTTAATGTTATTTAGAAGGTGTCTCCGATCTTCTCTATCACCCTTGACAATTATAGCATGTTATCTGGTTGAGGTATTGTTGTGTCAATATTGTGTTGGAGGTAGAACAACTACCTTTCGTGCTTGCACCATAAAAACAACTTTCTCAGTTATGTCAAACAGATTTAAATTTGGGTGGATAGGTACATCCATTGATTTCAATTACTACATCATTAAAAAAACAACAAAATAACACATAAATTAATATAAAAATAACAAGAATGCAGAACACAAAATTTTTAAACCAAGCTTATACTTACCTCAATCACATCATGGGTACACTTCTCCCGCATCTCCTACGTCAACTTCTCACGCTCCTCCCGATCAACCCCTCACGCTCCTCCTGATGCACCATCTCCCGCTCCTTATGGATCAACCTTTCCCACACCTCTTGGATCAATATATCTCGCTCCTCCTGATGCACCCTCTCCCGCTCCTCCTGGATTACCCTCTCTCGTTCCTCCTAAATCACACTATCCAGTACCTCCTGAGTCATCCTCTCCCTCTCCTTTTCTAATGTTTCTTGTATCCTCCCATCCACTCTTTGATCAAGTAGCTCTTCAATTTCTTTCTTGCGCATCACTCTTGTGAGTTGTGTCTTAAAGTCCCTCCAACGCTCATCAGCATATGAAATCCATCTCTTTGTCATCTTATCATCGTCTGAAACAATAAACACTTCCTACATTTACATAATAGAGTTAGGATTAATATTAAACAAAAAATAGTCATATATAAATATAAAATAAATCATGAAAGTTAAAATAAATACCCATCATTGGTTCATTTTTCTATTTTCAATTTATTAGAGACATCGCTCCAATGATCTATTAAAATTTTGACTTTGCTTCTATCAAGTACTTCCCCGTAATTGTTAAAATTCTCACCATTGTCACTATAACACTTAGCAAATTTTAGATAAAAATCCACGGGGTACCTAATAATGCTTTGGTGTGATTTTGACAACTTGTTCATCATTGTGGGACCTCTAGAATTTGTTGTACTTTTTGTCTTAGTAGAAGTATGAGAAGTAGAGGTTGTAGGATATGTGTTGGTCAAATCGCCCATCTCGTTTTAAACAAGAACGACAATAAATATTTTACCTAACACAAATAAAAAAGACACCTAATATGAGATTCATGATACATATCGTACCAGTTTATTTACCACAACGTCAATACTTCATAAGAATAGCCTCATAACATTTAACTTGACACAACACCAACAAAATCTATTTTATTTAACTCATGCTTATGAATTTTACTACTCATGGTGCGAATGGACTTTTGTCAACAAAAAAATTAAATAGGAAAAATTTTATTTCCATTTTTATCAATATAATCAGAGTAACTCCTCCTAACAACAAAAACTTACACTTCTAAGTTAAGTGCATGGATAAATTGACTTATGTACCAAAAACGTGATGAACAAGGTACAAAAATGGTTGAGGAAGCTTTGTTTGAGTTTGGTTGTCTTTACTTTGTTTCAAGCTTCATTCAACGACGTTCGAAGGGAGAAAACCTACGCGTGTTATGGGATTTTATGTTCAAACGCGTACAAGTGTTGGAAGAGATGATGTTTCAAAAAAGATGATGGAATATGTGGTTCAGTTCATTAATCATTTTAATGGTTCAAGTTATTTTAGTTCATTGCAATTCAGTTTTTGGATATGGTCTAGTCAACCATAATTTTCCACACCCCTATCAAATACTCCACTTTCCCTTTTCTCAAAATTTGTTTCTAATTTCACAATACAAGTAGAAATATCAAAACACAACAGATTAAAAACACAATTGAAGCACCACAACTGAACAAATTAAAAGCAAGTAGAAACTATATAACAAAGCAAAAACATTATAAAATAAAATAAAATAACGTACCTTCAAAATGAAGTTAGGCCAACAATTGATTATTGACTGAAACCTAAATTAACAGTGGTACAATGAACTCAAAAAGATGATAGAGGAAATGTCAAATAATGTGCTCTTGTAGGAGAGTTTTTTTATTGGTGGTGTTTGAAGTTTTAGGGTTTCTGGGTTTGGTGTATGTGTTGCCAATTTTGGATTTTGTGATCATTCAACAAGTTTAGAGATATGCCAAAACAAAATAATTAGAGGTTATGATGTTGGTACATAATACCTCCATGGATGAAATTGAAGCTTTAGTTGTTTCAACTTTAGCTTCTTTTGATGTAGATTTTGTTCCGATTTAATCTTCTCGCTATAAATCCACTTGATACATGTTTAGTTGTTTTTGGGGTTTGAGAACAGGCACAAACACTACTACGAAAAATTCTTTTTAGCTCGGTTGAAAAATGAGTTTTACCTCAGTTTCATAGGCAAGGTAACGAAGGGCATCATGAAAATATGCTATTTTTCTCTTCCTGTAAAGTTCCACTAAGGGGAAAAGTGGAGCCGGTCATGGATTGGATCCTCAAAAACATCATTTTTTGGATTTTCAAAATTGTACTACTTTGTATGTTGGTTGGAAATAATACATGAGGTAAAATAACCTATTTACATAATTTTTGTTTTAACTTTTTTTTTCTTCTGTTTAAATCTACTAACCATCAAATTTGTTGACAAATTTTAAATCTTCCTTGTCTTCAACAATAACAACAACAACAACAACAACAACAACAACAACAACAACAATAAAAAGAAGATCAATAAAATTCTTAAACATTAAATCTTAAAACATAAACAACAACAACAAATACATAAAATTAATAGAATCGTTAAACATTACATTTCAACAACAACAACAACATTAAACATTTTACTTGACACAACAACAACAACAACAACTAACATTACTAAGTTACATACATGCTTTCCTAACTAACATTATTCATTTTTAACAAGCAATTATAAAAGAAGAGATTACGTTAAGGAACCAACTTTGGAATTTTTTCATGCTTCTGCAATCAATCCCATATAATGTGTTGTACTTCATGTTACGACTTTCATTATCATTTTTTTCATTACGTTAAGTTTCTATTTCATCATTTTGTATTCATGATAGATTGTTAAGGAAATGGCTTTCTGATTTGTTGGTGAGGTTTTCACGAGGATCACTAATGTTTCATGTAGATTGATGAGTTGACAATATCTTGATTGTTGTTACTAGTAAAAAAATGGACAATAAAGATTCATTACTTAATTTTTCTTCTTCAATTTTTCTCCTCAATTGTTAGCTCAACTAAGGTAATATGTCATTAATAAAAAATAAAAATAAAATAAAAAGCGCTAAAATGCAGTTGTTGGAGTTCAAACGGAAGGTTGGTCAATGTATTTCCCTTCGGTTGCTAGCTCAACCGAGGCAATAGGTCATTTACAAAAATAAAATAAAAATAAAATGTGTTAAAATGCAGTTGTCAGGATTCAAAAACATGTCCTTGAATATTTCTCCTCTCGGTTGTCAGCTTAACTAAGGTAATATGTCATAAATAAAAATAAAAATCAAATAAAATACATTTACCCTCGGTTTCCAGCTCAATCGAGGTAATACGCCATAAACAAAATATATAAAAAAAATTAAAAGTTGTTGAAATGCAATTGCAGTGATTCGAAGGCATGTCACACGAATAATTTTTCTCTCGCTTGCTAGTTCAACCGAGGAAATAGATAGTATTTAAAAAAATAATTTAAAATGTGGCGCATATTTGGTTTACTCATTGGTTGTTAGTTGTCTAAGGTAAGATATCAACTATCAACTATCTATTCGTTTAAATAAGCTACCATCAAACTTTCTAATATATCATTTTCTTTCAAAAAAAAAAATAGTACTAGCTAAAGGACATATTTATAATTAACAAATGCTTAAAAATTTGAAACTATCTCATTTTGCCACCCCATCCATTTTCCAATTTTTACTTTTAACTTTTCAACTTTTCTTTTTCTTATTTTAATTTAAATTTCAAATTTCCCTCACATTTCTTTTCCTCAAACTTTCCAACTATCATTTTAATTCTTTTTCTCTCCATTTTCTTTTTTACTATTTTATTTATTTTTAATTTAATCTCAAAATAAAAACATAATTATTTTATAATTATTTTATAATTATTAAAAAATTATTCATAATTTATATGATTATTGTACATTTTATAATTAAGTAATTCATTTGAAATTGAATGTCTATATAAATACATTTTATATTATATACAATTGGATAACACTCAATGATAGTGTACACAACCAACTTTCTATTTCATGAGTTACTATCAGGACATTATATATTTTATTTTAATACACAATTGTCTTTATTTGAGAGACAATTTCTTTATTTTCAAATGTGATTTTTTTTTTTTCTTTTTCCGTCTCACTGGTCTTTTTTTATATGATTATTTAATAAAATTGAAATTATGTAATTATTGTCTATTTTATAATTAAATAAAATATTTTAAATAGACATGTGTATCTAAAAATATTTTATATTATTTTAAATTAAATATCACTCAACAATGGTGTACACCACTAACTTTCCATCTCACGGGTCAGTACCAGGACAATGTTTATTTTATTTTAATCACTAATTGCCTTTATTTGAGAGACGGTTTCTTTATTTTCAAATGTGAAAATTTTCTTTTTTTTTTCTCCATTTTTTTTCATTTTAAATTTACACGTGTATCTAAATATATTTTATACCATATTAAATAAATTTACCTGTGCAGATGTACGAATAGCTTGCTAATTTGTCATTGAATATATTATTTGTAGGGAAAATAACCTTTTTTGTTCCTTAACTTTACACCAGGGTCCAATTTGGTCCCTTAACTTTAAAAAGTGGCGAAGTCGTCCCTTAACTTTTTAAAATGTGCCACATTTATCCTTCTATTAGGTTCCGTTAGTCCTTTTTTGAAATCATTGGCCAGGTGGGCGTTGTATGGGTGACGTGGAAACTTGGAAGCATTAAAATAATCTGTAGAACATGAAAAGTCTTAGCAAACTATTTCTGAGAGAGAGAACCATAATGCAGCTCTGCTAGGGCAACGAAGCTCAACGACGGATTCTTGCAAAACGAAGGATTGTTCCAGACGAGAAGGATAATATCTTTGTTCCACACGAGAAGGATTAAAGATTATCAGCTGCACTTGATCAAAAGGTTAGTTCATTCCTCTTTCATATTAATTAGGGTTCGTATTTACGAAAATTAGGGTTCGTATTCAGTTTTAGGGTTTATGCAAATTTGTTAGGGTAAACCCTAATTTTTTAGAAATTCTGGTTAGGTGTCATGGATGAAATCATTGAACTTAAAACTCATCACAGTGGGGAATTCACTTATCAGGGTCTGAGTGTATATGAGAATGGTGTAGTCGAAGATTTGAGGGTAGATTTAGACAGATGGAATTATTTTGAGCTAGTAGGTGTGTTAAAAGACTTGGGTTATAGGGACTTTGAAACAATCTACTACAAGGATCCACAATTTGGTATGAATGCACTAATTAATGACCAGGGTGCATTAGAAATAGCAGACATGTATAGGGTTCACAAACGTGTTGATATTTACATTCAACACACGTTGTCTCAACCTGACTACTATGACAAAGTTGATGTTGTTGACAAAGTTGATGAGGGCCCTGAAGAAATTATGGATGAGGTGGAGGAGTTACTTAGTCAGCTGGTTGATGAAGTTGTTCATTGTGAAAATACCACCCCTGTTCAGGTTAATGTAGAGGAACAAGTTAATGTAGAGGAACAAGTTAATGGTGAGGAACAAGTTAATGGTGATGAACAAGTTAATGGTGATGAATCAATGAATGTTGAGGAACATGTTACTGATGGGTTTGATGAGGTTGAGGAGGATGAAGTTGATGCCCTAATTGATGATGAAATTGAAGGTAGTAGCAAAGTCCATAAACATAATGGGAAGTCTGGTGAAGGTATAGGCAGTGACAATGATAGTGATGACCTGGAAAGTGGCTGTGATAGTGATGAAAGTAGTGGAGTTCCAAGAAAAAAAACATCCTATTTTTAGACAACCAAAAGACGTGGCAGATTACAAGTGGGATGTGGGAGTCTATTTTAGTTCAAAAGATGACTTTAAGGAGGCAATAACAACTTATACTGTGCAAAATGGTAGAGACCTAAGGTTTGTAAAGAATGACAAAGTTAGGGTAAGGGTTAAATGTAAGGATGGTTGTAAGTGGGAGGCATATTGTAGCAAGCTGCCCAATGAAGACACTTGGCAACTTAGGAAGGTGGTTGATGAGCAATATTGCAGTAGGGAATAGTTGCAATAGGCATATTGGACCACACACCTTATGTTTTACTTCTTGCTGCTTTTTTCATTCTTCGCTTTATTGTGAGGGGTGTCCATAAAGTTTGCAAGTGTATAGGGTGTTAATAAATTTCGCATCGAAGAAACTAAAATCAATTGAGTCTTTGTGGTTTCAGAATGTGTCACAATAATATGTTTCTTAAGAGTGTCAATTATGTTATTGAAAAATATTCAATTATGTATTTGTATTTGTTGTAATTTGAATCATGTAGATGATTTCACCTAGTGAAATAAGATTTCATTGTTATTGTACTTATACTTCTTGTAATTTGAAATAAGTGTTTAGTTAAAATAAGCCTATGCTCTGCACTTTAATTCGGTTTATTTATCCAAAAGAATCATGTAACTGTATTAGGTAATTGTTTGGTGGAATAAATGGGAGAAGCTTACTAGTTTTTCCATGTAATTCTTAGCTTTTTTCAATGTTGACTATAGTTAGTACACCATCCTTTATTTGCCCATGCAAATATTTAATCACTTTATAATTAATTTAGTAAGTTAATGTTTAATATCTTATGTTTAAGGATAAATTGTCACTGTTACGAAAATTCCTTTTATCTCAGCTGAAAAAAAGGGTTTTATCTCAATTTTATAGGTGAGATAACGAATGGTGTCATGAAAACTTATCACTTTTTCCTTCGAATAAAGTTTTACTGGAAGAAAGTTGTAATTGTCATGGGTTTCGATCCTCAGCAGCATCATTTTTATATTTTTAAAACTTTAAAGAGCGTGCCACTATACCTCTCGGTTGTTGGTAATACCAGAGGTAAAAAATATGTATTTACCTCAGTTTGAATTTCAAACCGTGGGGAAAAACATTGTATTTTTCAAATATAATTAATTTTAAATTTCATTTTAATCTATTTTTCTAGACAGAGCTTACATACATATTTTGTGACAAAATCTATATGCATATCTGTAATATCTTTATTTTCTATATACCAAATTTTAATTGTTTACAAAATTTGTAATAAAGCATAATATACACATATCTAAAATGGTACATACGTGTAATAGAAAACTTATACACATTGTTTCCAACAACCAAGAGAACATAGTTTTGGTGAAGTTCATGTTAAAATGTAATTCATAGTGTCGAAGTCGAAGCATTCATAGTGTCGTGTCGAATTGTCGAAAGTGTTTCGACAGATTAGTCTTAGATTTGATTTGATTGGATTCAGATATGATTTAGATTAGATTTGATATTTTGGGCTTTTAGAGTTTTGGGCCTTTGCAAATCTATATCTATATATAGGGAGTATCCCTTGTATTGTAAAATACACACAAACATTGTATTGTATTCATAGTTTCAGATTTAGCAAGTGAAAGTTCAATAGATTCAGAAATCCCACGGTTAGTGGGTAACACATTTCTCCAAACATTTCCCCTCTCTCTCGTTTCTTTTCTTGTTGTTCTTGTTCTTCATATTTTTCATTGTCATTGCGTATTGTGTGGTTTGTCATCAATCTTGAGATCAAGATTGAAAGTGGTATTCCCATAGGCTGTGGTGAATTTCCAACTTCTGGTATCTAGAGCTCCGGTTGCGATTCAAGGGAAGAAAATCGTGATGGCGATGAACTATCCAAATGGGAATTTTCCGGCGACCCTACCAATTCTCAAGAAAGATAATTATGAGAATTGGTGCAAGCGGATCAAGGTGATTTTCTGTTATCAAGATCTTTGGGATCTTGTGAAGGAAGGAGTAACACCGCTTGCAGAAGTAGCGACGGATCAAGAAAGGGCTGCACACAAAGAGTTGAAGAAGAAAGATTATAAAGCACTCTTTATAATCCACCAGTGTGTTGATCCAGATAACTTTGAAAATTTTAGTGATGTAGAGTCAGCGAAGGAAGCATGGGAGATTCTTAAAAAGTCGTTTGGAGGCGCAGAGAAGGTGAAAGAGGTGAGGTTACAAACTCACAAGAGAACCTATGAGTTGCTTCAGATGGAAGACAACGAAAATATAACAGATTTCTTCACCAGAGTTACAAAACTGGTGAATCAAATCAAGATATGTGGAGAGGTGTTGACATCAAGATCAGTTGTTGCAAAGATTTTGAGGTCATTGGCTTCAAAATTCGACCACGTGGTAGTTGCCATAGAAGAGTCGAAAGACTTGTCAGTATTGACGAAGGAAGAGCTTCAAGGGACGCTTGAGTCTCGTGAACAAAGGATGGCTGAAAAGGCTGTAGGAAAGTCGAAAAGTGATATGGCTTTGCAGGCGCAGTCAGAAAAAGAAAGGAAAGGAAAAGGAAGCTGGAATGGCAACAAAGGTAAAGGAGGAAACCAGTCGAATCAGAAAAAACCCTGGAACCAAGGAAACCAAAGAGGTGGTGCTGCATGTAGAGGAAAAGGTGGTGATCGAAAATCTGACAAAAGTCACATTCAATGTTTCAATTGTTAGAAGTATGGGCATTATGTTAGTAACTGTCCAGAAAAGAAGAGAAATAAAAAAACTGATGTAAATCTGGCGAAGCATGAAGAAGAAGAGACGTTGCTGATGGTCACAACGAAAGATGAAGAAAGATTCCAAGATCAGTGGTACTTGGACTCAGGATGCTCATCACACATGACTGGGAGGAAAGATTGGTTTGTCAACATGAAACCCTCGTCTAAGAACACTGTGAAGTTTGCAAATGACAACACTCTAGCAGCTGAAGGTGTTAGTGATGTTCTGCTCAGTATAAGGCAGCTTGTCGAAAAAAACTACAAGGTAGTTGTCGAAGACAAGATGATGAGAGTTCTCGACGCAGGTGGTAGGTTGATCTTGAAGGCTCCGATGTCTCAGAATAGGACCTTCAAGATCGAACTCAAGGTGATGGAGCACAAGTTTCTAGCAACTGCAGCCAGCAGAGATGAGTGGTTATGGCATTTTCGACTAGGCCATCTCAACTTCAATGACATCAGGGAGCTGAAGAGAAGAAATATGGTTTCAGGATCACGAGAAATCGATATTCCAAGTGAAGTTTATGAAGAGTGTGTCCAGTCGAAACAACACAAGAATAGCTTCAGTAAGAATGCAGGAAGGAAGTCGAAGGCAATTCTGAAAGTCATATACTCTGATGTATGTGGTCCAATCCAGGTGGATTCGATTGGTGGCAACAGATATTCTGTCACGTTTATAGATGATTTCAGTCGAAAGTTGTGGACTTACCTCATCAAGAAGAAGAGTGATGTGATCGAGGTATTTTCCAGATTCAAATCCATGGTCAAAAGACAGAGTGGTCGAAAGCTGAAAATTCTGAGGACTGATGGTGGTGGAGAGTATGTGTCGAAAGAGTTCGATGCATTATGTGAAAAAGAAGGGATTGTGCATGAGGTGGTACCACTTTATACTCCACAGCAAAATGGGATTGCAGAACACAAGAACAGAACCATCATGAACATTGTCAGAAGTATGTTGAATGGAAAGCACCTACCCAAAGAATTATGGGGAGAAACAGTTTCGACAGCAACATACATCTTGAACAGATGTCCGACGAAGAAGCTTGAAGGAATCACGCCAGAAGAATGTTGGTCTGGTGTCAAGCCTAGCTTCAGTCACCTGAAGGTGTTTGGATCTATAGCACATAGACATGTGCCAGATCAGTTGAGAAGGAAGCTTGATGACAAGTCGAATCAGATGATCTTGATAGGATATCATTCGACTGGAGGTTACTAGCTGTTCGACCCAGTGAATAAGCAGGTAGTGATCAGCAGGGATGTGATCATAGATGAGCTTAAAGAATGGGATTGGACTGAGAATACCAAGAAGGATTCAGTGAGAATCTCTTGTGAAGAACCACCCACCGAAGTCGAAAGAGAAGTTCGACAGGAACCAGTTGCAGATGAAGCAGGTTCAAGCAGACCTCGACGAACAAGACACTTGCCTGCAAGGTTGCAAGAATGTGTAATTACATCAGATGATGTGGTCGATGAAGAGGGTGAGCTAGTACATTATGCTTTCTACGCAGACGTCGAACCAGTCAATGCAGCTGAGGCATTGAAAGATTCGAAGTGGGTGAAAGCAATGAATGAAGAGTTAGAGTCCATCGAAGTTAACAACACCTGGTCACTTGTCGAATTGCCTCAAGGCAAGAAGGCAATTGATGTGAAATGGGTTTACAATGTGAAGGTGAATCCTAGAGGAGAAGTAATTCGACACAAGGCGAGACTTGTGGCGAAAGGATTCCTACAAAAGGAAGGAATCGACTCCGATGAAGTGTTCGCACCTGTTGCTAGGATCGAAACAATTAGGTTGGTTGTTGGTCTAGCAAATATGAACAATTGGCACACATGTCAGATGGACATGAAGTGTACGTTCCTTAATGGCCCCTTAGATGAAGAAGTTTAGGTCGCACAACCGGCTGGGTATGTGAAACGAGGCGAAGAAGGAAAGGTGTACAGGCTGCATAAAGCCCTGTGTGAACTTAAGCAAGCTCCAAGAGCTTGGAATAAGAAAATCTACAACTTCTTAAGGGAGAAGGAATTTGTGAAGTGTACGACTGAGCATGGAGTGTATGTAAGGAGAAGCAATAATGAATTGCTTATACTATGCCTCTATGTCGATGACTTGTTGATAGCAGGTAGTTGCAAGAAGGAGATCGAAGATTTCAAACAATAATGAATTGCTTATACTATGCCTCTATGTCGATGACCTGAGTGAAGAGGTTGAAATGTCAGACTTGGGAAATATCTCATATTTCCTTGGCATCAAATTCCATAAGACTAGTAGAGGTTTGATAATGCACCAAAGAAGATATGCAGGTGAAATACTCAAAAGATTTGAGATGCAAGATTGCAACCCAACTTCGACTCCAGTTGAGACCAGACTGCAACTGTCAAAGAATCCAGATGAAGATGATGTCGACCCAACCCAATACATAAGACTTATTGGGTCGCTTAGATACCTTTGTCACACAAGGCCTGACTTAGCATACAGTGTGGGTATGGTAAGTAGATTAATGCAGAAGCCAAAGGTATCACACCTAACAGTGACGAAGAGGATACTAAGGTATCTGAAAGGGACTCTCGACTATGGTATTTTATTTCCTGCAGCTGATGAAGGGAAAGAATGCAAGTTAGTGGGATACACAGACTCTAGTTGGTGCAGTGATGCTGAGGATAGAAAATCCACAGCTGGATACGTGTTTATGTTAGGTGGTGCACCAGTTGCTTGGAGTTCGAGAAAGGAGCCAGTAGTGGCATTGTCATCATGTGAAGCAGAATATATAGCTACTTCTCTTTGTGCATGTCAAGCAACTTGGATGGTGAACTTGGTCGAAGAGATTACAGGAAAGAGTCATGGAGCAATTACCATGAAGATCGACAGCATGTCAGCTATCAACTTGGCGAAGAATCCAATAGCACACGGTCAAAGCAATCACATCGAAATGAGGTTTCATTATCTTCGAGAGCAGGTAGCAGAAGGGAAGATGAATTTGGAACACTGCAGAGCTGAGAATCAGATTGCAGATATCATGACGAAGGGAGTGCAGGTCGAAGTGTTCAAGAAGCTAAGGACTATGATGAATGTAGATAGTTTAGACACAATGAATTAGGTGGTGTGTTAAAATTTAATTCATAGGGTTGAAGTCGAAGCATTCATAGTGTCGTGTCGAATTGTCGAAAGTGTTTCGACAGATTCGTCTTAGATTTGATTTGATTGGATTCATATATGATTTAGATTAGATTTTCTATTTTGGGCTTTTAGAGTTTTGGGCCTTTGCAAATCTATATATATATATATATATAGGGAGTATCCCTTGTATTGTAAAATACACATAAACATTATATTGTATTCACAGTTGCAGATTTAGCAAGTGAAAGTTCAATAGATTCAAAAATCCCACGGTTAGTGGGTAACACATTTCTCCAAACATTTCTCCTCTCTCTCGTTTCTTTTCTTGCTGTTCTTGTTCTTCATATTTTTCATTGTCATTGCGTATTGTGTGGTTTGTCATCAATCTTGAGATCAAGATTGAAAGTGGTATTCCCATAGGTTGTGGTGAATTTCCAACAGTTCATAAAACGATAGATTGAAACCGGTCAAACGTGAACGGATATCATTTAAATCTTATTTTGGGAATGGTGTTAGGTCGTTAAACACCTATAATTTGAACAAAATTTAAATTAGGAAAACCTTACAACAACAACATTTAAGATTCAATATCCACAACAACAAGAACACAAACCTTTTAACATAAATCTTTTACGAGCTAACAACAACGACATTAACTTAACAACTAACATCAATAAATTACATGGATATGGATAGAGTGAATACCTTAACCCATGAATTACTAAAGCCTCTGGAGATAATATTCAACATATGTTTCATAACATAGTATCCACGCGCATATCTGTTTGGTTGTCGCTGCGACTACAAGTAATTTTCATATAGTTATTAATACACACAAAGTACAAGTAATAAATTAGCAAAAATAAAAGAATGCCAAAAAATACAAGTAATACTTACTTTTGCGAAAATGAACTTTGGCTTTTTATTTCTTACATTACGAGTCATAAAATTGTATTCCACTATAGCTCTATGTGTTTGAAAAAATTAAACATGAATAAAAATTATTCAAAACTAAAGGTAAAATTTGAGTATTACAAATAATAGCACTTACGTGATCAAAACTTCCTTCATCGTTAAATAAATAATACAGTGTAACGAGCATATCATATTTACATTATTTTGCTTGTGACATATAATTATTAGTTGTCAATGCCCACTAGATAATTATTCAAAATAACTAATAATGTGTATAAAAATGAATAATTAAAGAAAACAAAAATTCATATATACTTACGAATTGGAAAATGGTCATAGGCAATATTCTCTTTTCTCCTGAATAAAGTTATGTTATATGTACGTTTGAACAATGATTGGTGTCCGTTGTTGAAATTGAATATTGAATCGATCTAAGAAAAAAAAACTTTTTTAAGTCTCTTTCTGCACACATATGATGGATGTGCTTAAAGGTTATCACAAAAGTCAAATATTTATTTGGATCTTGACATTAAAATTATTTGAGAACAATGAATATAAATTGAAATCAACTTAAAATATGTACTTACGTGCACCATAATTGAAGTATGGTTATGTTTAGCCAATAGTATCCTGTAAAATATCCACAATACAATTCTTTCAAAATAAATAATATTGACCTTGTTCATGTTTTAATGTTATCTAGAAGGTGCATGTCTCTCATCTCCTCTACAACCCTTGACAATCTTAGCATGTTATCTGGTTGAGATATTGTTGTGTCAATATTGTGTTGGAGGTAGAACAACTATCTTTCGTGCTTGCACCACAAAAACAACATTCTCAGTTATGTCTAATTGATTTAAATTTGGGTGGATGAGTACATCCATGGATTTCAATGACTGCATCATAAAAAAACAACAACATAATACATAAATTAATACACAAATAACAACAGTGCATAACACAAACTTTTTAAACCAAACTTATACTTACCTCAATCACATCATGGGTACACTTCTCCTGTATCTCCTACGCCAAATTCTTACGCTCCTCCTCGATCAACCTCTCCCTCTCCTTCTGATGCACCCTCTTCCGCTCCTTATGGATCAACCTTTCCCACACCTCTTGGATCAACATATCTCGTTCCTTCTGATGCACCCTTTCCCGCTCCTCCTGGACTAACCTCTAACGTTCCTCCTAAGTCACACTCTCCAGCACCTCCTAAGTCATCACCTCCCTCTTCTTTTCTAATGTTTCTTGTATCTTCTCATCCACCTTTTGATCAAGTAGCTGTTCAATTTCTTTCTTGTGCATCACTTTGTAACTCATTGGCGATGATCCAAAAATATCCTCAAGTTCATGCCTCTTCCAAGATCACAAACACATCCACCATGCTCCTCTGTTCCAATCGCTTCTACCTATATGTCATTACGTTGTTGGGGAACAAAAGTGTCATCATTGGATTTTTCAACCAGCAAATCCTACAACACAAATAAAAGTTCATCTTTTCCAAATTGAATTAACTAAAATAAATAATGTTGAAAAAATATCTACTTACAATCTTTTTAGCAACTTCGCGTGTAACCTATGATGTGAACTTGCCTCTTGGTACTTGATATGCTCCATTCCATTTCTTATGGCGTAATGGTGGAGTTGGGCGTCTATCAAGTCTTCTAGAAGAATCTCCCTGCTCTAGTTCTCTTTGTCTTTTTATGTTAAATCATTATCTATTCCAGTTTATCATATCCTCCACGAAACAATCTATGTGGATACTTATTTCTTGCCCTATTCTTTTTTCCTCTTTGGATCTTAGCCGCAAATTCAAGAGTGTTGTGAGGCTTTACAAACTTATTTCAAATGTATTTCTCAATAAATTATATATCTTATACGGAGGCTTTAAGTTAGACTTTGGATGTGTAGTATAATCTCTTGTGAGTTGTGTCTTAAAGTCCTTCCAACGCTCATCAGCATACGAAATCCATATCTTTGCCAACTTATCATCGTCTGAAACAATAAACACTTTCTACATTTACATAATAGAGTTAGTATTAATATTAAACATAAAATAGTCATATATAACTATAAAAAAAATCATGAAAGTTAAAAAAAATACGCCAACAGTGTTCAATATTTTTGTTTTCAATTTATTAGATACATCGCTCCAATGATATATCAAAATGTTTACTTTGCTTGAACCAAGTACTTCCCTGTAACTCTTAAAATTCTCACCATTGTCACTATAACACTTAGCAATTTTTAGATAAAAATCGGTGGGGTACCTTTATAATTTCTTGACTTCATCGTGACACCTCTAGAATTTCTTGTACTTTTAGTCTTAGTAGAGGTAGTTGTATGAGAGGTTGAGGTTGTAGGATAACTGTTGGCCAAATCGTCCATCTCGTTTAAAACAAGAACGACAATAAACATTTTACTTAACACAAATAAAAAAAGACACCTAATATGAGATTCATGGTACAAATTGTACCACTTTATTTAGCACAACGTCAACAATCATAAGAATAGCCTCATAACATTTAACTTGACACAACATCAACAAAATCTATTTTACTTAACTTATGCATATGAATTTTACTATTCATAGTTCAAATGGACTTTTGTCAACAACATTAAAAAGGAAAAATCTTATTTCCACTTTTATCAACGTAATTAGAATAACTTCTCTCAAAAACAAAAACTAACACCTCTAAGTTAAGTGCATGGATAAATTGACTTACATGCCAAAAACATGATGAAGAAGGTACAAAATTGGTTGAGGAAGCTTTATTTGAGTTTGGTTGTCTTTACTTTGTTTCAAGCTTCATTCAATGTCGTTCGAAGGGAGAAAACATACGTGTGTTATGAAATTTTATGTTCGAACACGTACAGGAGTTGGAAGAGATGATGTTTCGAAAACAATGATGGAATATGTGTTTCAGTTCATTAATCATTTTAATGGTTCAAGTTTTTTTAGTTCAGTGCAATTCAGTTTTTGGATATGGTCCGGTCAACCATAATTTTGCACACCCCTATCAAATACTCCTCTTTCCCTTGTCTCAAAATTTGTTTCTAATTTCACAATACAAGTATAAATATCAAAACACAACAGATTAAAAACACAACTGAAGCATCACAACTGAACAAATTAAAAGCAGGTAGAAACTATATAACAAAGAAAAAACATTAGTAAAAAAAAGAACGTACCTTCAAAATGAAGTTAGGCCAACAATTTTGAGTGAAACCTAAATTAAGAGTGGTACAATAAACTCAAAAATATGATGGAGGAAAGGTCAGATAATGTGTTCTTGCATAAGATTTTATTCATTGAAGGTGTTTGAAGTTTTAGGGTTTCAGGGTTTGGTGTATGTGTTGTGAATTTTGGATTTTGTGATGATTCGACAAGTTTACAGATATGCAGAAACAAAATAATTAGAGGTTGTGATGTTAGTACATAATACCTTCATGGATGAAATGGAAGCTTTTTTTGTTTCAACTTTAGCTTCTTTTGATTTGGATTTTGTTCCGATTTCATCTTCTCGCTATAAATCTGCTTGATACATGTTTGGTTGTTTTTGGGGTTTAAGAACAGACACAAACACTACTACGAAAAACCCTTTTAGCTCGGATGAAAAATGAGTTTTATCTCGGTTTCAAAGGCGAGGTAACAAATGACATCATGAAAACATGCTACTTTTCTCCTCATGTAAAGTTCACCGATGGGAAAAGTGGAACCGGTCATGGATTCGATCCTCAAAAACATCATTTTTTGGATTTTCAAAATTGTACTACTTTGTACGTTGGTTGGAAATAATACCTGAGGTAAAATAACCTATTTACATAATTTTTATTTTAACCTTTGTTTCTTCCATTTAAATCTACTAAGCATCAAATTTGTTGACAAATTTTAAATCTTCCCCATCTTCATCATCATTAACAACAACAACAACAAGATCAATAAAATCCTTAAACATTAAATCTCAAAACATAAACTACAACAACAAATACGTTAAATTAATAGAATAGTTAAGCATTTAATCTCAACAACAACAACAACAACAACAACAACAACAACAATAACATTAAACATTAAACATTTTACTTGACACAATAACAAGAACTAGCGTTGCTAACTTACATACATGATTTCCTAACTAACAATATTCATTTTTAACGAGCAATTCTAAAAGAAGAGATTACGTTAAGGAACCACCTTTGAAATTTTTTCATGCTTCTGCAATTAATCCCATATAATGTGTTGTACTCCATGTTACGACTTTCATTATCATTGTTTTCATTACGTTAAGTTTTTATTTCATCATTTTGCATTCAAGATGGATCGTTAAGGCATTGTCGTTCTGATTGGTTGGTGAGGTTTTCACGAGGATCACTGATGTTTCATGTAGATTGTTGAGTTGGCAATATCTTGTCTGTTGTTACTATTAAAATTATGGACGACAAAGATTCATTACTTGATTTTTTTCTTCAATTTTTCTCCTCAATTGCTAGCTCAACCGAGGTAATATGTCATAAATAAAAAATAAAAATAAAATAAAATGCGCTAAAATGCAGTTGTTGGAATTCAAAAGGATGGTTGATCAATATATTTCCCTTCGGTTGCTAGCTCAACCGAGGTAATATGCCATTAACAAAAATAAAATAAAAAATAAAAGGTGTTAAAATGCAGTTGTCGGGATTCAAAGACGTGTCCTTGAATATTTTTCATCTCGGTTGTCAGCTTAACTAAGGTAATATGTCATAAATAAAAATAAAAATAAAATAAAATATGCTAAAATGTTGTTGCTGAGATTTGAAGGCATGTCATATGAATACTTTTACCCTCGGTTTCCAGCTCAATCGAGGTAATATGCCATAAACAAAAATAGTAAAAAAAAATTAAAAGTTGCTGAAATGCAATTGCAGTGATTCGAAGGCGTGTCCCATGAATAATTTTTTTCTCGCTTGCTAGTTCAACTGAGGAAATAAATAGTATTTAAAAAATAATTTAAAATGTGGGGCATCTTTAGTTTACACATCAGTTGTTAATTGGGTCAGGTAAAATATCAACTATCAACTATCTATTAATTAAAATAAGCTACCACCAAACTTTCTAATATATTCATTTTCTTTTAAAAAAATATTACTAGACAAAGGG
Source organism: Lathyrus tuberosus (assembly GCA_022829125.1). Taxonomy (NCBI): domain Eukaryota; kingdom Viridiplantae; phylum Streptophyta; class Magnoliopsida; order Fabales; family Fabaceae; genus Lathyrus; species Lathyrus tuberosus. The sequence continues at coordinate 16,592,934 of JALAZF010000065.1, read as the reverse complement.
CATATTTGTAATTAACAAAAGCTTAAAAAATTGAAATTATTTTCCACTTTTTACAAAGGGCATATGTGAGGGCATATTTTCCAACTCATATATTTTTTACTTTTTACTTTTTAGTTTTTTACTTTTCTTTTTCTTCTTTTAATTCAAATTTCAAATTTGCCTCACATTTCTTTTCCTCACACTTTCTAACTTTTATTTTAATTCTTTTTCTCTCCATTTTCTTTTTTACTATTTTATTTTTTAAGTATAAATAACAAAATTTGAACTTTTTAATTTAATCTTAAAACAAAAACATAATTATTTTTTAATTTTAAAAAAAATTATTTATAATTTATATGATTATTGTACATTTTATAATTAAGTAACTCATTTGAAATTGACATGTGTATCTAAATACATATTATATTATATTAAATTGGATAACAGTCAATAATAATGCACACAACTAACTTTTTTTTTAATAGGTTACTATTAGAACAATATCTATTTTATTTTAATCAACAATTGTCTTAATTTGAGAGACAATTTCTTTATTTTCAAATGTGATTTATTTTCTTTCTCCATCTCACAGGTTTCTTTTTTATATGATTATTTAATACAATTGAAATTATATGATTATTGTGAATTTTTAACCCAAATACCCCTGTTTTTCAACAAAATTCCCAAAATACCCTAGTTTTCAGAATAATTCCCAAACTACCCCACTTAGGGTTTGGGATAACACAATGGCGCCAGTCCTATTGGCGACCATTCCTTATGGCAACAAGGCCGTCGCCAATTGAATTGGAGAAAACTCAACAAGTCGCCAATTCAATTGGCGACCTAGTGCAAGGGACACAACCTTGTCGCCAATTGATGTGGAGACTACCTAGAAACTGAATTTTTTCCCTATAAATAGAGGTGTTCAGCTCAGTTACTTCCACATCTCATCTCACAACTTTGTTCTACTCATAAAATGTATCATCGTCGATGGAGAAAAGTCGTATCTTCGCGAGACAAACCACCGATCGACATGATATTTTGGAATATACAAATTGTCAATAAACTTAAGAGGGAGCTGAATCGGTGGTTGGAGGGAGACATTGGTGAAGGGGAGAAAATATGAAGTATCGAGAGACTTGATCGGCTGCGTGGATGGGTTCGTGTGAAGACTGACAAAGATGCGAGGGAAGTCATGTTTGGACCGAATGAAATTAGTTTGATTGTTGTAATCTGTTAGGAATGTATTAAGTTGTTTGTGTTGTTTGCTGTTAACATTGTTGTTTGTTGTTACAGTTGTTTGTGTCAGTGGTGTTTGTTGTTAAAATTGTTGTAACAAAGACCCATCAATATATGAAAATATTTGGTTACAACAAATGAAAAGATAAGCTAAATTATGATGCAGATGTTCCTCCAACATTGGAACAATTTTTTTTGTTGTGTCCGGGCTGATGACAGAGACTGCATAGTCTTATCATTTTATCAGCGGTATCCATTTCGGTTCGTATACGCTTGCTGTTTGGGTGCCCATTTTTCTTTCTTCTCATTTCATCATTGTACCAAACTATGCCACCTTGGTATGGAGGCTAATAATCCTCCATTGGTAGCACTGCGAAGCCTTCGCTGTATACATTCATAACATTAATCACCTTGTAAACATCAGATAGATAGCCATAAGCATCCTGACGAGCATGTGCGCATGCTGCAATGGCATGTGAGCAAGGTACACGGAGGCCTGGAACTTGCCACAGTCAAACCAACATCTGTTTAGCCTGACAACATACGATAAATTAGGCTTCCCCTCATTATGGTCCATTGTTTCTTGTAAACTTCTTTTTTATTAGTTGGTCAGCTAAGGGTATGAGTTATAATATATGTCTGAAACATTGTATCATTCAATACTGCAATCTTTTGGATCACCTAACACCCGCAGATGTAAGTGCTCCTAAACATTTTCTCTTCTTTTATATCAGATATTTTACTATCTAATATTTTTCTATTCTTCAGTTCATATGGCGTTCATATCTAGGCATGCAAGACCTACATCAAGTCAGCGAGGAAGATGTTGTCGTTTGGACTACATGTGTCCAGATCATCAGATTCACAACAGTGGAGATGCACAACAGTTACCATGTCAAACTACAATTTGGAATGCATCAAAACATCCCAGATCAGCCTGCTGACATCAGTAAATGACATCTAAAAAGAGTTAATAATCAATGGGACTTTGACGACTGGAAGGATTTTGTAAAAACTGAGCGTCGTAAATAGATGAACCGCAACCACTATGTCTTACATGAGCCGGTAATGCTAACCCCATCTATACCAATAAATAATTATATGGCTTGGTACAGATCGGTTGCAACTGGGTTTGTCTCCGAAGACATGTATTTATACGACCCACGCTAGACCACCTACACATAAGAAGCCTCAACGTCTAACCCACCTTCAAGGCCATGTTACTCACAACCCCCTACCCAACAAAATTACCAACCCATTAACCATCCAAACATGCCATACACCCAACCATAATACCAAGGAAGGTTCTAATCCACATCAATTGGCGATAGGGTTGTTGCCCTAAGGAAGGGTCGCCAATTGAATTGGCGACTTGATGAGCTGTCTCCAGTTCAATTGGCGACAACATTCTTGCCCTAAGGAAAAGTCGCCAATAGGATTGGTGCCCTTGTGTAATCCCAAACCCTAAGGGGGTAGTTTGGGAATTATTCTGAAAACTAGGGTATTTTGGGATTTTTTTTGAAAAATAGAGGTATTTGGGTAAAAAATTCAATTATTGTTCATTTTATAATTAAATAAAATATTTTAAATTGACATGTGTATCTAAAACTATTTTATATTGTATCAAATTGAATATCACTCAATAATGGTGTACATCACTAACTTTCTATTTCACGGATCAGTACCAGGACAATATCTATTTTATTTTAATCAATAATTTTCTTTATTTGAGAAACAAATTCTTTATTTTTAAATGTGAAAATTTTCTTTATTTTTTCTCTAATTTTTTTTTTCTTTTCAAATTTACACGTGTATCTAAATATATTTTATACTATATTAAATAAATTTACCCGTGCGGATGTACATGTATCTTGCTAATTTGATATTGAATATATTATTTGTAGAAGTAAAGCGTGAGAATTTTTTTTTTAGAATTTAGGGTTTGAGAAATATCACAAGCGTAATAAACTAAGAAATTTTAGGATTTAAGGTTTGAATCAAGAGTAGCATATAGAATAGGAGTAATGAAAAGACACGATGTTAGAAAAACTCAAATAAACAAATGATTCACTTCAGTTAATTAAACCTACCAATGGAAAATATTTAAAATCATGACAAAATTTAAAAATACGAAGCGTTTTTTTCACAACGGTTTATTTGTTAACTGATGTAATAGTTTAATTGAAAATGTATTATTTTTTCTAGTGAATATATGTTAAGAAATTGATAAATTATTTTAGTGTATCTATTAACATACAAATCTAAATATATTCTATCCATTCGTTTTTCATTTGTATCATCTTAATTTTCATATAAGGTCCCATACAATGAAACCACTCTTTTTACTAACAACTTGCACTACTATGAAACCACTCATCTATGAAACCAGTCTTCTACTATCAATTTAAATTTGCACTGATCTGTCAGAAAGAAAATGGGTCAGAGAAGAATTATATTTTATACACTACTCCACTTGTTCGAAAAGATTCCTTTTGATAACCATATAGATATTTTCAAATACGGTTGCTCTAATCAAAAGGAGGATTTCTGTTGGATAAATAAGCGGTTTTGGTGTTTTTTTAACTTATAGTTATATAAATAATAATGTAATAAAGGATACTCTGAGATAATATCCTTAAGTTCAAAAACGATAATGCTGAAGGTAGATGGATTATAGGAGGAGATTTTAACTCGGTTAAATCCTCTGATGAGAGAAAAGGTAGAAGTACTGTTGCTTACAGCGAGTGTGCGGAATTTAACTCTTTCGTTTCTGACTTGGCTCTGGTGGACCTACCTTTCGTGGGAAATAGTTTCTCTTAGTTTAATTCGAATGGATTGAGTTGTAGTAAACTGGATCGGTTTCTTATTGCTGATTCTCTTACTGATATCTGGGACTTCAAGGCTCAGTTAGTAGGGAAGCGTGACTTATCGGATCACTGTCCTATCTGGATTAGATCCAACTCTGTAAATTCGGGACCTAAACCCTTTAGGTTTTTTAACTGTTGGATTCAGCACAAGGACTTCATGTCTTTTCTTAAGGATACGTGGAATTCGGCTGATATTCAAGGTACTCCTTCGTTTGTCTTCAAGGAAAAACTTTTGGTTCTTAAAGCTAGATTGAAGTGGTGGAACGCCAATGTTTTTGGCTGGGTTGATCTCAAGATCGAGAATATTGTCGAGGATCTTAATGTTATTGATTTGGAGCTGGCTAATAGTTTTGTGGGGCTGTCGGATGAGGCGATCAAGAAGAGGGCTGTTACTCAGGAAAAGTTCTGGTGTGATCTTCGTTTTAAAGAAAGCATGACTAGTCAAAAAGCGAGATCGAAATGGCTTAAAGAAGGAGATGCTAATTCTCGTTATTTTCATTCCTTCCTCAAGGCTAGGATCAGGGTTAACTCTATAACTGCGATCAATTCTTCTGGTAATTTGATTGATGATTTTAGGCTTATTAAGGAGGCTGCTTTCTCTTTCTTCCATGACAAGTTCCAAAGGGTTGGTTGTACTAGACCTAAGATGGATATGAGGTCTGTTCAGAAGTTGAGTGAGGAGGACAGATCCATGTTGGACGCGAAATTCTTTGAAATAGAAATTCGAAATGCTGTCTTCGACTGCGACAACTTCAAATCTCTGGGGCCGGAAGGATTTTCCTTTGGTTTCTTCAAGGATTGCTGGGATGTTATTGGTGCTGACTTTGTAACCTGTGTGCTGCATTTCTCCTCGACGGGAAAGTTGCCTAAGGTGTTTTCCTCTTTTTTCTTGCTCTTGTTCCTAAGGTGGACAACCCTCAAGGTTTTGAAGACTTTAGACCCATCAGTCTGGTTGGATGTGTCTCAAAAGTGATTTCAAAGCTATTGTCCAAAAGGTTATCCGCTGTCATCTCAGGATTAATCTCTCCCTCTCAAACGGCGTTTATTCTGGGAAGAAATATTCTGGATGGCGTCTTACTTGCCAATGAAGTTATCGACTCGGCCAGAAGAGATAAGAGAAAGTGTCTCCTGTTAAAAGTTAATTTTGCCCAAGCTTACGATTGTGTTGATTGGAACTTTTTAATTCAAGTCCTTACGGCAATGATTTTTGGTCCTAACTGGATCAAATGGATTAAAGGAGTTGTTTGTTCTAGTTTTGTTTCTGTTTTGATCAACGGGAGTCCGACTAGGGATTTTGAGGCTACGAGAGGGCTGAAACAAGGCGATCCGCTTGCTCTGTTTCTCTTTGCTTTGGTGGCTTAGATGCTAGCTGTCTTGGTGAGAAAGGCGGTTCAACTTAACCTTCTCTTGGGTTTTGGTTCTCAAGAGGGTTCCTCCATTGAATTGCTCCAGTTTGCTGATGATACGCTCCTATTTAGTAACGGAGGATATGCTAGCTTGCGGGCTTTCAAGTCTATTCTCCGTGGTTTTGAAATGGTTTCAGGTTTGAAGATCAATTTTTCTAAAAGTTGTATTTTTGGTGTTGGAATTGATCACGGTTTTATCAAAGCTGCGGAGAGTTTCCTTTATTGTAAGTCGGGAGTTTTTCCTTTTAAATTCTTAGGAATTGTAATTGGAGGCAACCAGAGAAGACTTTCGTTTTGGAATCCGATTCTTACTTGCCTTAAATCGAGACTTAATTCTTGGATTTGTAGAAACCTCTCCATTGGAGGCCGGGTTACCCTTATTAATTTGGTCCTCTCTAATTTGCCTATTCACTACTTGTCCTTCTATAAGGCCCCTTCGAAAGTCGTGAAAGACATCATTGCTATTCAGCGGCGTTTCCTTTGGACTGGTACTAAGAACAAGAGCTCTTTAGCTTGGGTCAAATGGAGTGATGTTTGTAAGCCTAAAGCTAAAGGAGGTTTGGGAATAAAGCATGTTGGTTTATTCAATAAAGCCCTCCTCTCTAAATGGCTGTGGAAATTTCTCAATGATGGTAATGAAATATGGAGGAGCTTCTTGACTAACAGATATGGAAAGTTGAATTCTTGGGTGATGGATTTAGATTCAGCCCCCCTGTCAAGTTTTGTATCTCTGTGGTTTAGAGATATTCCTAAAGTAAAAAACTTTGAGGCTGGTTTTAATTTTCAGAATTTCGCGAAACCGGTTTTAGGCAGAGGATCAAATGTTCCTTTTTGGAGTTCCTTATGGTGCGGGAGTGATGATCTAAAGTCTGTTTTCCATTCTGTTTTTGGTGCTGCTGTTGTGAAGGTCTACAGTGTAGCAGACGTAGGTTGGTGGGATCACGACCAATGGCAGTGGAACGTTGACCTGCTTCAGTTGGACAGGTCAAAGATGGATGACGGGTCTTTCTTTAATTTTCAGAACTTCTTGGCAGGTTTCCAGGCTAAGCATAATGTTGAGGATGCTTGGGCCTGGACTTTGGAAGCGAGCAATATTTTTACGGTTAAATCTTTTTATTCCTATATTTCGTCTGATGCCAATGCTACTACTTTACTTGAAGATGACAGTTTGTTTCTCAAGGTCGTGTGGAAATCCCGCATCCCTTTAAAAAGTAAGATCTTTGCTTGGAGGCTTGTCTTGGATAGGCTTCCAACTCGTAAGAACCTTGAAATTAGAGGTATCGTCGATTCTCCGCATGATAAGGTTTGTGTTTTGTGTTTCCAAGAGGAAGAGGACATTTTTCATCTTTTCTTATCCTATCCTAAAATTCTGATTCTTTGGAGGAAATTATTTTCTTGGCTTGATATTCGCCCGTTCCGAGAGGTTTCCATTAGTAAACATGCTTTGACTTGGTTCTTGGCGTTGGTAGATAGATGTAAGGAAGATATGGCTTGTTTTGTTTGGTTCGCCACGACTTGGAGCATTTGGAGCATGAGGAACAACATCATTTTTAATAATGATATTTGTTGTGTTGAAGATCTTTTTCTCCGTATCGTGACCATCTCTTGGAGATGGTTGGAGTTAGGCCGTAAGAGATGCGGTTATTACGATTGGTTGAAACAACCTTTTAATTTTATGTAATTGTTTTGGAGGTTTTTTTTTGTTCCTTTTGTTTCTTTGATTGGTGTTTGTATTGGGTTGGAGAACCCCTTTTTCTCCCTTAAATACAACTTGGGTTATAAAAAAATAATAATAATAATAATGTAATAATAGACTGATATATAATTGTCAATTTGTCATATAATGCCAAAATGTATAAAAACAATTTGCACAAAAAAAGTAGTAAAAGTTTAAATAACATCTATAATGACAACACAGCCATGGCATTTTCACTTTTTGAAATTCTATTCATAAGGTAATAGATGTCGAACACGATACTCTGATAACAGGTTTGACAAGATATACCAGAACCATTATAATAACAATTAATGGATGATAGAGCATACAAATAATAAATAACACAATCAATTGTTTACCAATTCGGTGAAACTACAACTACATATGGGGAGCTGAGTACACAACTCAAGAAAGAAAATTCACTATTAGTAACTTAGTACAATTAGATTTACAAGCAACAACAAACTCTATGTTATTCAATGCCTCTTCCTAACACTACCCAAATAACTTTCTATTTAGAGCCTCACCTAAACAGGAGAACCTACTCACTTTCTTCTCTGTCACAAAACCAGTGACAGAAGCAAACAACCCCTCAATCCTAGTGATCAACTTCAATCTTAACAAGATGAAAGAATGTTGAATATTACAAATCAGCGAGACAAACGTTTTATGGAAAGTTACTGAAACAAAGGTGTACATAACAATGTTGAATTTACAATTCAACTAGACAAATTAACCTACTATGCCAAGTTACTGAAACAAATAGGTGTACATAAAAGTTACAAGGACTCTTGTAAATTTTAACACTCGAAGATCTTAAATGGGAGTGTTATCTTTCCAATGTAGGTTTGAGCTCCTTATATAGCATAATAACTTTAGGCTTTTCTCTTCGGGAAATATTTTTGATTTCGTCAAAAATTAATGCAGAATCGGTTGGATAGTTGATTTTCTCCTTGTATATCTCCAACAAGTCACCTATGGTTTTCTTCAGGTTGTCTGAGGATAAGTGAGATTCTTCCCATTTGGTGAACACAAGATTGTATGATGCCATAAGTTCTTCTCTAGTCAGCTCTCTAAAGTTGGACTTATCTTCAAATTGATCTCTTTTAGAATATGCCATCACAATTTTACAATTTCCCCTTCACTTTCACTTTCAGAATCAGACCAAGTGGTGGCTAATCCCTTTTTATGTTTCCTTAAAAAGTTAGGGCATTCTGGTCTTATGTGACCATAGCCTCCACATTCAAAGCATTGAGTATCCTTCCCACTCTTGGGTTCTTCTCCATTCTTGTCTCTGTTCTGGGGAATAATATTGGACCTATTGTCTGGGACATTGGTCTTCCACTTCTTGTCCAGATGCTTCATGGTATTGTTGAATTTTTTCCCAAGAAAAAAAATATCATTTGCCAAGCTTTCTTCTTTGAATCCTTGACTTCCAACTTCCTTAGTGTTAGATACAAAGGCTATACCTTTTTTCTTCTTTTCTGACCATTAATTGATGGACATCTCAAAGGGTATTTCTTTATACTACTTAGGTCCTAGGCTTGTTCAATAGCAGTCACTTTCATATCAACCTCTTAGGTAATGATCTGAGAATCTTTTGGCAAGCTTTTCTTCAAACATCTTTTCACCAAAGGCAAAGGATGCATTGGCAATGTCACACAATCTGATGTGAAACTCCCTCACAATTTCATCTTTATTTATCCTTAGGTTCTCAAATTTTGTTGTTAGGAGGTGCAACCTTGACATATGAACCTTGGATGTGCCTTCATGTGCAGTTTACAGAATCTCCCATGCTTCTTTAGTGTCTGAACATGTGTTGGTCAGCTTGAACATGTTCTTGTCAACACCATTGAAATCATATTCAATGCCTTGGAGTTTCCAAGGGCTTCATTATCTTCAAAATCAGTCTAATCAGCCTCTAGTTTTAGGCTGGTTGTACCATCTTCATAGGTAGTAATTGGATGTTTCCATTCCTTCATCACATCTTTCCAAGCTTTATTTCCCAAGGATTTGAGAAAAGCCACCATCATCACCTTCCAATAATCATAATTTTTGCCATCCAAAATAGATGGTTTATTGACTGATCCTCCATATTTAATTGTGTCAATTTGAGCATAATTTATCTTACCTCGAGCTCACGCAACAGACTAGGGTGCCTTCTCTGATCCCAATTGAAATTTTTTTCCTCAGGGGACAGACAAAAAACCTGATGCTCCGATAACAGGTTCGACAAGATATACTAGAACCACTATGATAAAAATTAATAGATAATGGAGCAGAAAAGCAATAAACAACAAAGTCAATTATTTACCTAGTTCGATGAGACTAGAAAGAAAATTAACTATTAGTAGCTTAGTACAATTAGACTTACAAGCAACAACAAACCTTATGTGGTTTAATGTCTCATCCTAACACTACCCAATGAATTTCTACTTAGACCCCCCCCCCCCCCTAAACATGAGAACCTACTCACTTTCTTCTCTGCCACAAAACCAGTGAAAGGGACAAACAACCACTAAACCCTAGTATTCAACTTCAATATTAACAAGATGAAAGAATGTTGAATATTACAACTGAACTAGACAACCTTCTATGCTAAGTTATTGAAACATAGAGGTGTACATAACAATGTATAATTTACAGCTTAGCTAGGCAAACCTTCTATGTCAAGTTACTGAAACATAGAGGTGTACATAAAAATTACAAGGTCTTTTTTAAACCCTAACACTTTAAGATCTTCAATGGGAGTGCTTTCTTTCCAATGTAGGTTTGAGCTCCTTAAATATTTAATTTGCTATTTGAATATCTCGATTCATATATGATTTTCTTTAATTTCAAATCAAATTTAAATATTTATTTAAATATGAATTAATCTTCATCCAACTTTCAAACAAATAACCTAATCATATTGTTAAATCAATAACAATAAAATATTTGACAAATCTTATGCATAACATACTCCAAAATGCAACATTTTGGCGCTTGTTGAATAAGGCCCAAATGTCATACCAACATGCTAGAGTATCACACCTAGCATCTGTCCTTTCTTTAGCTTTATTTAAGTTTAGAAAGATAGACCAATCTTGAATACTTCACTACTACAAATAACCCTTATAACCTCACACGCGAAAGAGATGTAACCTCACCTACCAAGGTGACGTAACGAAGGGTCACATGAAAAGTTGTCACTTAACACCTCGGTTAAAAAAAATTTGAGGTGTAAAGTTATATGATCATGGGTTCAAACCCCAACATCTGCATTTTAATCATTTACAAAAACAGCGCCTCATGCCTCTTAGTTTATATAAAAACCGCGTAGTTAGATGGTTTGTTTTTCTTAAAATAAAAGTCATTACATTGTTTACATAGAATATTAATAAATTAATTTGTTTACAAACTACATTGTTTACACAGAATATTAATGTAAAAATGTTATTCTCATCATCATCGATGTCGGTGAAGAACATATACTGGATATCTTGGAGAAGAACAAATGTTGGGGATCCACGTTTCATTGATCTTGAGAAATACAAAATATTGAATGAAATATATTCTCTATGGCTTTCGCATTCATTTCTTTCTGATATAAAAAAAAAGTTAGCTAAATAAAATAAATATATAGTTATATGATTATTTAACGCAAACCTTGAACCCATGATAATTTTTTGCACTTGCAATCTATCACATAAATCTTTAGCAAAATGAATAAACTCTCACCAACCACATATTAAATAAACCTAATTTTTCCTGCTCTTGCAATCTATCGCAGTGATACATTTACTTTGTAAACTCTCATCGCGCTCTAATTAAACATAGAGAGTTTCATAACAACGTTTGGGTTTCTTATGGATTTACTACTATCAAATTTAAATATTCATAATTCTTTTATAATGAGTGTTTTAGGTTTCACAAGGATCACTAATGGTTGTATCTTGAGCGTTGATAGTCATTATATGGACGGTGAAGATTTGTTTAATGACGGTGAAGAAACTGAAAAAACACGCTTATAGCTTACCTCGATTATCACTCAAAACTGAGGTAAACTGTATTTCTTTTTAAATAAATAAAATAAAATATGTTTCATCCCAAGCCACATACTTCTCAGTTTCAGTTTAAAACATATGGGAAAATCTTTATTTTATTTACATTGTTTAGACATAATATTAAAATAAATTACTGAAACAAATCAAGGGTTTGACAATGGATTCTTGGAAAACAACCCAGAGGAGTTATATGTTCCTATCAAGGGAAATTTTTTATATTTACATTGTTTTCAGATTTCTGAGAAGTTGTCTGTTCCAACCAGAAATGTTTTTTCCGATGATATCCAAATTTGATGCATACCCTTTAAAACAATTTTTTTTTAAACAAGAATGATTTTCTGCACTTGCAATCTATCAACTGAGTACTCTTCAAAGGCCGAGCTCCCTTCTTTCACTACTAGAAAAGTGTTTTTAATGTCGGGCGTGAAATGCAATTTACCTCGGCTACAGTAGCAAGGTAACAAACTTCGTCATGAAAAGTAAATGCTTATAACCCTGGTTTTTTAAACACCGAGGGGTAAATTAATTTGCACATGGGTTCGAACCCATCATATGCATTTTTATTATTTACAAAACTAGTGCCTCTTACATCTCGGTTTACGAATAAACCGAGGGGTAAGTTAGATTATTTTTTATTAGAAATTTCTTATATTGTTTACACAGAAAATAAATAAAAAACAATTTGTTTACAAACTTAAATGTTTACCCAGAAAATTACATTGTTTACACAGAAAATAAATAAAAATAATTTGTTTACAAACTTAAATGTTTACCCAGAATATTACATTGTTTACACAGAATATTAAAATAAAAATTAATTTATCCCTGAAGATCATATGTTGGATCTTCGACTTCTTGATATTTGGGGAAATGATTCACCTAGCAAGTATTTGTTTCTGATATATAACAATAAAAGGGTCAGAAAAAAAGGATATAAAAATAAATGATTTTATGCTTAAATGAATATTTAAAAACACAAACCATAAACCCAGATAATTTTCTGCACTTGAAATCCATCGCTAATGGAAAAAGTTAAAGTGGAGGATATAGATGGTTTCGATCGCTTCACGACGTTTCTTTATCAATTTTAGATATCAGAAAGCCTTTATAATGGATTTTTTTTGGTATCACGCGGATCACTAATGGAATTTTTTATAGCGTTGATAATCATGAAATGAACGACAAAGATTTGTTTAAGAACGCTAAGTTATCGCCTCGGTTTCTATAAAAATTGAGGTGAAAATGTTATTTTCTTAATTACATTGTTTACATAGAGTTTTGAAAAAAAATAATACAACGTAACCATAATTTCAGTGTAAGAAGTTATCTAGTCAAAATATTGCACGCATCCAATTTCTAAAGAGTTATTTGGTTTAACCATTGAATGCTTCCAACTTCTATTGAAAAAATATTTTTCTGCACTTGCAATCCATCATAGAGAACTTTTACAAGCTTCTAAATACAACAACAACAACAACAACAACAACAATAATATCAACACCATTTTGTGAGATGGATCCCAAAAGAATGAAGTGATTTCTATTTCTAACCAGTTTGGGGCTGCTACATATAAGTTGGGATTAGGGTAAAATGTGTCTAACGAGTGCTTTTATAGTAAAATGCTATGTATCTTATACTTCGGTTATTAAGGAAACCGACGGGATATATCATTTAGTTTACAAAAAAAAATTTATTAAATATAAATAGTTTCCTGAATTGTTTTTCCCCTCAGAGTTTTTGAAAAACCAAGGTAATATGTGATTTTTACTTCTAAAAAAAATAAATCATGACGCGCATTGGAATCATATCCACTAGAATAACAATGATCATCCATATTAAAAAATGTAACGTATCTTTTGGATTTTTAAGGCGTTGGAGCTTTTCTGATTGTTTCACTTCCTATTTAGTGTAGATATATGAAATTACACCTGATTTTTGTACATTTAACACCCGTTATTGGAGGGTGTGAATTCAACGGGTGAGAAATGTTTGACAAATTTACACCCGTTTTTAAACGGGTGTAAATTTGATGTTATCACTACTACGAAAACCTCATTTAACGACGCCAGCTTTACCACGGTTTCGTATCCCACTGTTGTAACAGGATTAAAAATTTATAACGCCATATTTAACAACGGTTGTATTACATAACCGTTGTAATACAAGCTGTGTAACAAGCTTCGATTCCCAGCTCTATATTTTTTTTCCATATTTTTACATTTTAACACGCTTGTATTAGAAGACTGTTGTACTACATGTATCACGCTTCAATTCACAGCAATGTATTCTTTAGTATTTTTAAGTGAAATAGAGTATATATATATAACTTTAAAAATAAAACTGCAAGAGATGAACATATATAGACATAATTTTATTTTAATATTCCATTGAGAGTACATTGATAAACATATTACATATCAAGATCATTGTCAGAGCCCATAGCATAAAATGCATCTTCATAATCTAGACATCTCTCCTCACTCCCCTCATCGGAATCATAATATACAGGCCTCCTTTTCTTCTTTATCTTCTTCTTCTTCGGCTTCTTCTTCTTCTTCTTCTTATCCTTCCTTACCCTTAAGGCATCCCTGAAGTTGGCAGTTGCTGGTTGGACGACCTCCTGGATTGGCGCCTGACGTTCCTCATTGAGGTTTCTAGGATTCTCATTTGTTGAGCTCATTGTTACGAAGAATATATTATTTAGATATGTAAAATTGTCTATTTATAGATGAGGTTAAAGATGAAAAGACTGACAGTTTAATGCTTGTAATGATGATAACTTATAAACCGTTCATATTCTAGAACTATATTTTCTTGTAAACCGTTCATAGGTTGGGAAGTGCAACGGTTAATAATATCACGACGGTTATAAGTAATGACCGTAGCGATATCACTTATAATCCAGGCGTAATTTTAGGAAAATGTTGTTGCCTGGTGTCGAACCTTGTACCACGTATAAGGGGTATCTCTACGGTTATTATAACTAACCGTTGTGATTAAATTAATATATCATCTATCATAACGATTATTTAAGAAAACCGTTGTGAAACATTTACCTATATAAGGGAATTAACTTTCCCTTTTTGACAGTCGCGCAGTTTCCTTCACAGCGAAACCCTAGCACCCAAACTTCATCTTTTTTTTAGAATCTACGAGAAGAAATACAAGAAGTATGAAGCTTTTGATTTAAGCTTCTTCCTCCTTGTAGTTCTTCCTGCAGAATCTAAAACTAGATGAACATGGTGATGATGCTGGCGGTAGCAAGCGTAATGTACATATTGTTTATGGAAAATAAGGTAGTCTTCTACTTCAATCTTTTTGTTAAATAGTTCCCATTATCTCGTTTGCTTCATGTTGTTTTTGTTGATTGTTCTCATTTTGTGCAGATTCGACTTCAATGCTTCACAAGCAAGGTGAACTTCATTGTAATGGTACAGTCCCACTTCTTAGGGTTTTGTTTCAACTTTTGGTTGTTTTGTTTTGAATACTAACTGATTTTCTTCATTGCTTCCCACTTCTTAGGGTTTGTTTCACATGGTGATGATGATGGTGGTACATATATATATGAATTCATTCTGATAAGGTACATATATATGAATTCATTCTTATATTGTATATGAAATTTAGTTTATTATATACTATGTACATTGTTTGTTTTACTATCTTTTTATTAAAAATGCAATCAGTTAAATTGATATAGAACATTAGTTTATTATATATATACTATGTATATTGTATATAGTTAAATTTAATACTAACTAATTTTCATCATTGCTTCCCACTTCTTAGGATTTGTTTCACATGGTGATGATGATGGTGGTACCTATATATGAATTCATTCTGATAAGGTACATATATATGAATTCATTCTGATATTGTATATGAAATTTAGTTTATTATATACTATGTATATCGTTTGTTTCACTATCCTTTTATTGAAAATGCAATCAGTTAAATTGCTATAGAACATTATAATCTGAAAATAAGGATGTGTTTGAAAACCAACCTTTATCATGTCAATATTTTCTGAATTGCATCCATTTCATTCAGCACATTTAATGTTCCTTAAAATAAAATTTATGGTCCAATGGTCCATTTCCTTCAACGTCGTCACTAATCGACGTGTTTGTTAAGATCATGATCATTGTTATGATGATAAAATCGTGGTGATTTTTGGCGATTATGAGGTAAACTATAACAAAAGATATCGATGGATTGAAGGAAACCGACCATCGAACCATAAATTTTATGTTAAGGAACATAAAATGTGCGGAATGAAATGGATGCAATTCGGAAAATAGTGGTGTGTTTAAGTTGGTTTTCAAAAACAGTTTAATTTTCAGATTATATAGTTCTTTACCAATTTTAATGGTTGTATTTCTTTAATAAGGTGGATGGTAAAATAAGCAATATACATTTGTATTTAATAAACTAAGGATACATTCCACAACGGTTGAGACAAATAACCGTTGTGATAGTTAACATATATCACAACGGTTCATACTGATAACAGTTGTGATAGTTAATATATATTACAACTGTTGAAATACCTAACCGTTGCAATATATCGCGCCCTTCCAGAATACAACAACGATTTCCAGACCGTTGTAGAAACGGCGAACTTACAACAACAATCTACATAACAACGCCTTCGCCCGCGTCATTATATGTCATTCCCAACCGTTGCTAAATGGGTTTTTCGTAGTAGTGTATATTACACTCTTTTTTATAGAAATCGGGTGTAAATTTTTACATATATACATTTATAGATGGTATATTGCACCTTTTTTTTTGTTAAAAACGGATGTATATACATTCCACTTTACACCCTATTTTAAAGAAAACGGGTGTAAATTTGATGTAAAATTACACTTTTTTTTATAGAAATCGGGTGTAAATGTGTACATATATACATTTATAGATGGCATACTACACCCTTTTTTTTGTTTAAAACGGATGTATATATATTCAACTTTACACCCTAATTTATAAAAAACGGGTGTAAATATGTAAATAATTGCATTTCAATCAAACAAATTTACACCCAATTTTATAAAAATCGGATGTAAAATGAGCAGGGATTACTATAGAGGTTTGCAAATTTACACCCTGTTTTCTTTAAATAGGGTGTAAAAATGCGGTGTATTACACCCATTTTTGCTGTTGATGTTGGCATGTTTACACCCGATTTTACCATTGATGTTGGCATTTTACACCAGATTTTACCATTGATGTTAGCATTTTACACCCGATTTCACCATTGATGTTGGCATTTTTACACCCTATTTTCTTTAAATAGAATGTTTGTATTAGTTTCATAATTATATTATATTTAATTAGATTTCGAATCTATTTTATTTAATCAAATATTTTGTATACCACTAGACATTCAATAAAAATAAAGACAACATCAATATTGCATCAAGGATTTGAAAGATATTTCTTAACACCCACTCAAACCCACAAACATAAAAATAAAGACAACATCAATATTGAATCAAAACTAGTTCACAATACAAAGAATAGAAGAAATGCATAAGGTACCGATCGATTACATCCAACCCCAACAAGAGATTGAAGCACTTACTCGAAGATCAAGCTCCGATTCCCTTTGATTTTGGCTCCCCCCCTTAGGGTTTCGTCTCTCTCTCTCTCTCTCTCTCTCTCTCTCTCTAAAAATATGTTTGGAATGAAGAGAGATAAAGTTCTTTTAAAATATCTATGAAAAACTATATAAATACAAATTTGAAAAGGTTGAATTGGGCTAAGCCCAAACCGCGCTAAGCGCGATGGAGCGGGCTTTGCCTGCTTTAGCTACTGTCTTGATCTTTAAAGTGTGTTGGAAATCAGGCTAAGCGGGATTCGCGTTGCAGATTGGGCTAAGCAGGCATTAGCATTAAAATTTCCCAAAAATCTCTTCTAAACTTGCTAAATTGAAGCCATGCTTTTGCCTTTGATTCCTATGCTTCAACCATGCATGAATACCTACAAAAAGAGATTAAAAACGATCAAAATAAACGATATTTACACGAACCAAAAAAACTACGCTATAATACTAAATTATTACTTATTCACACTAAAGTCAATGTTTACACTTGTAAAACCAATGAATCAAGCCAATAAGTGCCAATAAACTACACACATATTTAACACAATTTGGCACTTATCAACCAGGTGTTGCAACACACATATTAGAACATCCTTTTTCACATGTTACATCAGAACATCCAAAATAACTCTCTTCATATAAGTCTTCTTTGTAGAGTAAATCTTGGACTCGGTCTTCTTTCAAGATACATCCAATCAAATCTTCTTTGACTGAAACAAATCAAAATCTTCCCATATAGGTTTTAGATTAACAACATATTTCTTCCCAAAAGCAAACCTCTGCATCTTCTAAGGAAGTCAACACCACAACTCTTCTAAAGGACATCAGAATATAGTTAGAACACAAACCTTATGCTGAGATGATACATACTCACATGTTGAGCCTCTTGCATAACTAGTTATGTCAAGAATTTTAGCTACATCTTGGAACCTCCTGCTTAACTAGTTTTATCAAGCACTTTAGTTGAACAACTCTTGCTTAATTTGTTATGTCAAGCACTTTAGCTGAACAACTCACACTCAATTGCTAAAACACATGGCGTAACGTCTAGTTCCACATGTTGCCTAAAATAAATCTTGTGCATATGCAATTTTATCTAATGCAGCCAAACAATAGGAACTAAAATCTCCTTATTTGGAAAATTTTGACTAAAACTACAAGATATGATCTTCATGAAGTGGCACAAATAGTACACTATATCACCCAATAGAATCAATAAAGCATACAACAGCAACACAAGTAGCACATAAGTAAGGTGTTCGCTAGACAACAAGAGATTAACTCCATCATGATGGAACATCTTGAACATCTTGTCCCATCCCACATGATCATTACTCCCCATTTTTGCCACAATTTTGCAATGGTAAGAAAATAACCACAAATCAGCAACACAAATCTGTAGCATAGCAGAAGAAAAAAATGTTAATACACAATAGCCAGTGCTTTATAATAGTCATTCATACAATCAGTCTTGCATTAACAATAGTCAAAGGTCAGAAGTTATTACTAACACACATACCAATACACTTAATTGTGTACCAGATGCCAGGACACATGTTTTAGCATGTGTGCAAACACCAAACCAGAATACTTAGTACCATTCTCACTAGAGTCAACAGCAAATCAGCTCCATACCGCACAATCAGTAAAGTCAGTAATTAGAAAATGCCACCATATACACCAAAATAACAGTGGCAGCAACAACAGGTTGAGATAAAACAACTTCAACACTTCCCCATGAATAGCCATATCATATTTAAAAACTAGAACACAGATGTTTGACATAATGTCTGAGACATCTTATCTAACAAATAACTTATAACTGAAATTCAACAACTCAAGAGGAGTACTATCATCCTTAATCTCCTCCTAGGATATAAAGCTCTGGAATTCATCATTGTCTTCAACTATTGAGCATAACAATGAAGCTCCAAGAATTCAATATACACCGGTGCTTAAACAAAAGTTCTTTTGCATTTCCTTCTTCTTCCTCAGTTCCCTTTTCCTTGGACATAATCTTATCAATAGAGGGAACCTTGCTTCTGCCCAATTAATTAGAATTTCAAAGCTTGACATACTTTCCTCTATCATACACCTTTCTAAACTCTTTGACCATATTTTCATAGTTATGACCATAATCAGTAACAGTCTTCATTAGCCCATCGGCTTTCATGATTTCTTTGCAATCAAGAGCTTTTTCACCTAGCTCCCTTTCAAATGCAATCCTTCTTTTATGAACATACTCCCACTTCTAAACACTTGTTTATGAATGGAATAACAAATTATTCATGTGAGCAGAGGTAACATCCACATGAATTCTCTTTCCTCCAAACTTTCTTCCCACGGTGAACACAATGTCATGTACATTTTCTTCAGCATAGTCTCAGATTCACTTGTTTAAACAAGTTTTTTATTGACTTGAGAAATAATAAGCGCAACTTGTTCGTCCTTCCTCTGAGTTGGAAACTCAGTCACTAACATGTCATACCTGTAGTCTGGCATAACCTGGTTGACATCTTTATTACCATCCTTAATGACATCTTTGAGCATTTGGTTACTCCACAATAGTTGAGTGCAACTACTTCCAACATGTATACCTTGGAAATCAAAGTGTTGGTCCTTCATTTGCTTGACTTGAGAATGAAGAGAATAACTAACATCTTCTACCATGCTCAACTCAAAATCAGACTGCATTTGTTGAACAAAATGCTCTAACATCTTAACTAACATCCTACACAACATGTTGTCTTCAACATAATGTGAACTATCATCATATTCTCATTTTCTTCCAATTTGACATTCTCCATGTTGCTGATATGCATAATAGCATCCATACTGACTTCCACAAAGTCACCCTTCTTGTTGACACATTCCTTGTCAGTGACATGCTTACTAACAACTTGATTGACACCTACCTCCAAGTACCTATTGAGAAAGGTATCTTTCACATCCATATGAAAAAATTTAAATTTCAGAATACAAGACAATCTTGGTATCAATCTGATGGCTTTAAGATGGCCAATTGGATCAAAAATTTAGTATCACAAAAACTTTCATCTTCTACAGTAGATTGTATAGTGTTTAATGATTTGTTAGCAACAACTTGCTCCACTTCAAGACCATTGAGATCAAAATATTAATTATTGAAAGCAACATAATAGAATCTATTCCCTTGGTAAACAATCTATGAACCTTGGTATTAATAGCACAAACCAGAAGTATGATTTCATCCTTACTTACCACATCTTCACACAATGACTCAACATTTTTGTCCATATCTTCTACTATAAAATCCTTCATTCCTTTCAATTTGAGAGGAACCAGGATAACTTTTATGTGTTCTTTGCCTATTTATTTAATTATGCTATTTTATCCGCTGCATTTGTTAATCAGATTCTAAACTTTTGTTTAGATTCTGAACTCTGGTTCAGAAGTAAAAACGATTTGGCATACACAATTCAATCCCCCTTCTTGTGTATTTTTCTCACCTTCAGTTAGCATCAGAAAAAGGTCTGTGCGTACACTACAAAAAAGCGCGTAAATTGTGGCGGTTAATTTAAGCAAATTACGGCGGTTTGAACCGTCATATTTACATTTACGACGTCTTTGAAAACGCCGTAATTTTGGCTGCCGCAAGGAAAATAACGGCGGTTGAAAATTAAACGTCATGTAAACTGCCGTATTTTACATTGTTTAAAGTGGCGGTTGTTTCTTGAAACTAATGGCGGTGACAACCGCCGTATTGTTCACAAAATAAACAAATATCTTCTCATTTTACGTCGGTTTAAACCGTCGTAATATACTAAAGATTACGTCATTTTAAACCGCCGTAATATATGTATTATATGAGCTTAAACATCACTATATAAACCGCCACAAATTTCAAATTAATTTGAAAAAATACTCTTTATTATATGCTAAAATTAATTTAAAATTTTTATCACAATTTAAGAATACCATTAAAAATAAATTAAAATTTCAATAATAAATTTACATTTATGAAAAAAAAATAAAAAAACATATTAAAAGGCCCTATATATATATATATATATATATATATATATATATATATATATATATATAATCATAAAGAATGTCAAATAGTACTACAGCTAACTAGTATAAATTCAACACTATTATAGAGATAAAAAAAATAGTACTACAGCTAACTAGTTTATCCTAATATTCAGAATCAAGAGAGACATGTCACTATATATTAATGGCGTGAAAGTAGAATCAAGAGACTATTGTTTTTTTGTATAAATTCAATAGTCATAGACAAAACTGGGAGAACCAAAGACTATTGATTTTTGTATGAGGCTGCTAAACAAATGTAGATTGTAAAATAAATCTTGTTAAGAGTCCCACATCAGACAATATATGGCATGAACATGTGTTTATAAGTGAGGGCATTCCATCTTCTTGACATTATCCATGCAGCATTCCTGACGTACCAGCTTTAAGATCCAAGCATTTAGACCTAAAAGCATGTGCCAAGATCCTACTCACACAAACCGTCTTAAGATTGGTTTCCAGAGTCTTCTTTGTTTGCTGAAATTCAACTTCAGCCTCCTGAAATTTAACATCATACTTTCTTCGAAGCTCTGCTAACTCCTTCTCAAATTCAGATTTCAGCTGCAATTTCGTGTCTTCATGGTTTTTTGAAGATTGTTCTATTAATTTATGTATTCTTTCGACATCAACTTTCAGTGGATCATAGGACAAACGAGGAGGCATTCTGGAAGGTGAAGGGGCTGTAGTTTGGATAGGATGATTATTCATCTCCAATGGAGTTGACAAATTTCTTGGGTTGGCAGATTGTGCTCTTACTCTACTGGCTGTAAGTGAATCAAGATCTGAATTTGAGGCAGGGTGCACAACAACTTGATTTGAATGTAAACCATGTACTAAATTTGGGTGTGGTTGCCCAATATCTGGAATCGCAGAAGATACCTGAGGCTGATGAGTGGGGAGATCATGTACACTGATCGGCTGATGTTCATCTTCATTTGCTAACTGAAAATTAGACAAAGCCAACATATCCAAGTTGGAAGAGAACTCTGCAGCTGCTAATTGATGCACCTGTTTCGGAGGCATCCTGATTTGATTGGCTGGTACAACATCAGCTGAACTAGATGCCAGTTGAGCTTGTTCAGATGAATTTTGCATTTCCCCAGTTGATTTGTCAGCGGCGGACTCCACAGATGGCAATTGTTTTCCTTGTTCTAGAGGCTCCATGACATTAACTTGTCTAGATACTGGAGAACTGGTCATAGTTACAAGTACTCTTCCCTCCTGGTTATTTGTGGTACTATTATCCACCAATATAGCATTTGCTGAAGACTCTATATCCATATGACGATCAGCCACTGTATGGTAATTTTCTGGCACTATAATAGGGGTATCTCCATCAGGAATACTCAAGACCCCATCATGTTTTTGTCGCTCCAAAGGTGGATTTGAAAGGGAAATTGTATCTCCACAACTGGTTGAACAAGAAACTTCACAAGGCCTCGAAGATAAAACACCATCTAAAACTGGCACATCTATTGAACTTCTGTCGGATATTTGATCCACAGATGAAGGGGGGTTATATGAGTTGCATTCTGAAGCAGACAATCAGTAAAATTGACGGCCGCAGGCATTTCAACACGATCTTGTCCTTCTGATACACTTACATAGTCCCCTTCATTATTAGTTTCTTGCACTTCAACTGAAATTTTCCTTTCAGGTACACTTGAGGGGACTCCATCAGAATATTGATGATTTAGATGTGTTCCATTTTCACAAACTGGCAAGCACTTGGTACCTAAACTGGGCATCTCACAACCATCTCGAGACCCATGGCCAAAATCTGCACACCTATTATCTTCATCTGTCATGCTTGTAGCACCATCAGAATTAGGTTCTCTACAACCCGTGGTATCTAAGCTAGGCCCTCACTCTACCAACTGGTTTTGTAGGGATGAGTTAGGCCCAACCATACTTCTCAACAAAACTTAATCATCTCATCCCTAAATTGTAAACAGGCAAATTGTTTAAAATTTTCAAAATTAGATAGAAACTTTAAAAGTTTGATATATGTATCACAATCTATTCTTGAAATATTATAACATAAAATGGGAAAAGTATCATATGTCTAGTATACTTAAGCTATTCTCAAAAAAACAAGTTATAGAACATAAAATTGCCATAAAAATCATATGTTCTTTGAAGGACTTTGATGATTTTCTTCCTGTGTATTGCTTCCATCTGATGATCTTCTTATGTCACAAGGTGATAAAGGTTCATTCCCTGCTTCAGAAGCCTACAAAAAAACATAACAATTATTATATTAAAACTAATCACTATAGAAATATAGAATTATTAAATGGGATATATCATCAAATGGGAAACATATCAAAAAGTATCAAAAATATAGAAAAAAGAGAACAAATGTGAGATAAGCAACAAAACCATCAACAGTAGATCGAATCGGAACCGTAACAAACAGATAAGCAACA
Organism: Lathyrus tuberosus; assembly: GCA_022829125.1. NCBI lineage: Eukaryota > Viridiplantae > Streptophyta > Magnoliopsida > Fabales > Fabaceae > Lathyrus > Lathyrus tuberosus. The sequence continues at coordinate 16,569,569 of JALAZF010000065.1, read as the reverse complement.
AAACCATCAACAGTAGATCGAATCGGAACCGTAACAAATAGATAAGCAACGAAAATTATTCTCAGCAGCAGTAATGACTTTATGCAATTATTTACATAGCTTATGATGCTATAACTACCATTATTTTTCTAGCATTTATATATCAAAATGTACCTCATTATTTGTTATATAAAACTAACTATATATAATTCATCTTTTTTACTCCAACAGCAGGCCATTCATCCTAAATGAGCTCAGATTTTGACATTTAATCACAACATTCACCCACGTAATTAACGGCAATAGCACACTATCGTATTGAGCTTACTAAAACTGTCAATTTAGGGTACTTTTGAGAGGACATTTCTCTTGCGGAACATCATTTGATGGATTGCGTCAACATCTGTATTTTTAAAAAAAATTTGATCTCAAAGCTTGCAAATTGATTATCTGAAATAAGAAAGTTTCCTTATACAATTTTATATATCATATTTTAATTTCACTGTTTCAATTTCTAATCCTAGGTAAGGATGGTCACGGGTGACAATGTCAAAACTGTAAAAGCAATTGCTGTGGAATGTGGAATACTTAGCTCACTTGCTGATGCTACAGAGAAAAATGTCATTGAAGGAAAAACATTTCGGTATAGTCCAGCTACTATGGGCCTTCTAGTAGAGTGCTAGTCCACAGAACAAAATATTTCAATTTGGGTGATGGCTTTTGAAATTTGAGACTTTTTCCTATCTTATCGGTTTTCCTTGTCACTGTTATGTTATCTATCAACTACTCATATATCTCGCTCTCGTACGAAAACATCAATGACAACAAAGATTTTATTGATGAACCATGAAATAATCACATGAGTACTTTGTCTAAGCAAAGAGAGGACTTACTTTGAATAATTTGAATGAGGAGCCTTAAGAAATATGTCAGTAAATAGATGCAAAATTATACAAAAAATGTCATAACACACTTGACTATGGACTAATACATGTTAACTTATCATGAACGGTGATTGTAGGAGTATAATTTAAGATTTGATCAATGAAAAGGAATGTAATTTTCTATATATTGTTTTAATTTTAATTGCTTACATTCAAATGACCATTGGAATATACGTGTGTTTAATGTATCTATTCTGTTAAGATAATTTTGATGTGATGTAACTTTTACAGAGCTGTCACATTAATTGTTAGAGAGCAGTCTCTATTTTGTTAAGGTGTTTCGGCATGTGCTATAATTATCACAGAACTTCTACAGTTAACTGTTAGAGTTAGTTAGATCCCTTTGCAGATCATTAGACAGTCAATTATGATTGTTTAAGAACAGAGCAAACAGAGATTGATATCCAATTTCTCCCCTAATGTTTTTCAACACTCACCCTCATTTTCTTGCTATTATGGTATCAATAGCCTCCTCTTCAAAACCCTTTCATACAACATAGGAAAAACTTTCCTCGTGCCTGCATCAACACCAGTTACCTTATCTAATTCCATCATTGTTTGGTTTAAATGACAAGAGTTTCCCTATTTGGAAGCAACAGATGGATGCAGAAATTAAGGATAATCATCTGCATTTTGTTCCTTTAATCCAAGAACCAACATCATCTTGCATTATAGTCTAGAGAACATCATGAACTTAAGTCAACGTATCTTCACTAGTTTTTTCTTAGAAATTAAGCTTGAACAGTGAGGAGCAGTAAAGCCTTATAAGCAATGCACGACTAAGCCCTCGTACTAAACAGAGCACACTAAGGTGTTGTACCACTGCAACAAAGGCTGACAAACTAGCAGAGTAATAGACTGCATTGCTAGGTAGCACTGAAGAGAAACTCTATCTCAGATAGGACAAAATGTCAAATCTTGGATTCTGTTCTATATATGCAGTAGTCATTTCTATTTTATATATAATTTTATTTTCAGGGTTTCCTAGTCTCTGTTCTATCATGTACCATGTGTTTGTTGCTAAACTTGTTTGATCTTTTGGACTATTTGCCTTGTGTATAAAACATTTTTAGTTTGCAAGTTGTGATTTATGCCTTTGTAAATGAAAATTGATATTTAATATTTTTCCCTTGAAAATATAGAAATTGAAATTTCAGACTAAATATCCTTATAATAGCATATCCGTGTTCCCTATCCCTATAATATCATATACATATTACTATCCTTTAATAACTAAAGAACTTCTAATGAGCTAAAAGAAAACTAGACGAAATCACATAAATAATAACAGATAAAGACAAACAAAGCTATAAAATTAACTACATTGATTTTAAACTAGAAATCTAAAACTTAAGATTTAATAAAAATAATTAAATAATTGATATACCTATTGTGTTTGATTTGCAAGTACGGCAGCCAACTCTGCAGGGAGTGTACCACCTTCTTTCACACTAATGTAGCCAACAACTGCTTCCAATAGAGCAGTCACAGATGTAAGTCTTTGTTCCACCAATGCAGAGCTACCACTTGAAGTACTACCACTTGAAGAACCAAAATCCATACCATTAATTCTTGTAGTGGTATGTTTAAAAGCAGTGGTAGGAACCACTCCCATGCCCATTGCTCGAACACGACCAGGATGCTCTCTTCCTAACACCTTTCCAACAACATCATTTGAAGATATTTCACAAGAAGCCTCGGGGTTTTGATTTAAATGAGTGTTAATCTTTTCCTACATAAAATACAAATAACCAATGACTATCACTCATTTACAAATATTATAAAACAATGAACATAAACTTCAAATATATTTGGAAATATAAATTAGTAATTTACCCCTATCTCCTTAGCTTTTTCATTCACATAGCTTCCATCTCTTTTTTTGTGGGTCATATTCCACATTAAACCTCGACCAATAGTCTTACCAGTCTCAATAGTCTAAAAAATTAAAATGCAATGTCATTATGAATCAATCTAATGTTCAAAAAATCAGTTTATATCAAGATAGTCTAAAAATAGAATAATTAACATAAAATAATTATTTATATAAAGAAAATGTTAAAAATACTAGCTCATGTCTCCTCCTTGCCAAAGACTTAGCACCACACGTATGAGAAAAGAGTTGTTTCTTCCTTATTTCTTGGTTTCTCTTACAAAGATCCTAAAAGTGAAAACTTATTACTTTACATAACAAAAATATTATATATAAAAAAATTATTCAATATACAAGGATAAATGAATATAGTGTACCATCGTTTCTGGTTTTGAGCGATACTCAATAAATAATGCCCAATGGTCCAAAGGAACGTCATCAGGTCTATTATTGATAATTTCAGTTTTGCTCAAAAGTGGGTTATATTTAGCTTTCCAAAGATTAACCCTATATTCCTTCCACTTTTTGCCAATCGAAGCCTCAATATACCATTTAGCTAAATCTTCATGTACTTTAAAACAAAATCGAGGCTTCAAAATAAAAAGAATGTTAGTCATATACAATATTACACGTGCAAACTCTCAATAAATATGTAAAATTAAAATTAATTTACCTCAAAAAGGGTTTTCCACTGTTCATCAAAATAATCCCCAGGCATGTCTGACCACTTATCAAAACCTATAGGAAAAAAGAGACTATTCGTTGCTACTAATCCACATACTCCAGCAAGCAAACCGGCAGCCTCTCCAATAGGTGAATGAAACTCATCAAACTTCACAATAATACTCAAATTATTTGGCATGTCATTGACATCCTTATAAGTCAAACACAACTTTTGAATTGTACCATCCTATTTATCTATAAGATATAAAAGGTTATGTGAGTAAAAGCAAAAAATATATAATAAAAAGTATAACATGCGGCTAGATTATAAAGTATCAACATATTATACCTTGTGCATCTACAAGCCAATAATGAGTAGATGCTCGACCGCCTTTATGTTGAGAACTTTCAGCTCTTTGTTATGAAGGTTGTGAGGATGTTTGGTTAGGTAATTGAGATGATACATTATCTCTAAGATGGGAACTTTCAGCACTTTGTTGAGAAGGTTGTGAGGATGTTTGGTTAGGTAATTGAGATGATACATCATCTCTAAGATGAGAACTTTCAGCACTTTATTGTGAAGGTTGTGAGGATGTTTGGTTAGGTAATTGAGATGGTATATTAGCTCTACGATGAGAACTTTCAGCACTTTGTTGATAAGGTTGTGAGGATGTTTGGTTAGGTAATTGAGATGACACATCATCTCTAAGATGAGAACTTTCAGCACTTTGTTGTGAAGGGTGTGAGGATTTTTGGTTAGGTAATTGAGATGGTATATTAGCTCTACGATGAGAACTTTTAGCTCTTTGTTGTGTAGGTTGTGAGGATGTTTGGTTAGGTAATTGAGATGATACATTAGCTCTAAGATGAGAACTTTCAGCTCTTTGTTGTGTAGGTTGTGAGGATGTTTGGTTGGCTAATTTAAGAAAATTTGGAATCCTCCTTGGCTTCGTCATTGCTACATATAAAATAAAATAGTCATATAAAGCACATAATTAGTAGCAGTAAGACATTTACAAAGCACATAATTAGTAGCAATAAGACATTTATAAAGCCCATATGTACATATAATTAGCACCTAAAATAGTCATATAAAGCACATAATTAGTAGCAGTAAGACATTTATGAAGCCCATAAATAAATTGGCAATAAATTGGTAGCACATAATTAGTAGCAGTAAGACATTTATAGTATTCAATAACTTTAGGTATAAGGCGGTTCTTGCGAGCTGAAACACAATAGCTTTAAGGGTATATTTAGGTTGATTGGCAATTACTTTTGCATTGAATCCTAAAGTTAAATGTATTGTGGATTGTGACATAACAGTAGTAAAACAGGATTATGACAAACATGTTAAGCTCACAAACACCTAAGCAAGACACCTAAGCAACATAAAGTAGCTCAAAATTGTAGTCACAACAAACATTATACAGATGCAGTCTAGGCAGAAGTAACAATCACAACTTATGTTATTTTCATTTACTTCAACCAACGAATTCAAGAATGGCAGTATTACCACTATGGCATATTATTACCAAAACTACTGAGTCAATCAAAGAATTCAAGAATCCCCTTAAATCCAAATAAACGACATGAGTAACTACTAATCTCAAGAATTCAAGAATGGCAGTACTACCACCATATAGATTTCTCAATATTTAGGTAACGTAACAGAAATGAGAGGGGTTATTAGTGAAATCAGAGGACAGAGACTTACCAAAGAACGAAGAGGGAAAGGATTCGCGTTATGAGTTTCTGACGGCGTATGTTCTTCAAATAGTGATTAGTGTAAAGCTAGATTGAGTAGTAAAAAAATTTTATAGATGTTATTCTGACATAAGTTCATCACTTACATATAATCATTGCTCTTATTCTGACATATGTTCATCTCCATCAATGTCATCATTAACATTCCCCTCACTTATTAGTTCATCATCTACATCCTCCCTTATTAAAGACAGATCATCAGAGTCTCCAAAAAATTGATCCAAGTTTTGCTCAGGACAAACTTCAATATCTATTTGATCTCCCATATCATATAAGTCTCTTGGCTTCAAGTGGACAACAACACTCCAGTCTTTATCTATCTCATCATTCACATAATAGACCATTTGAGCTTGTGAGGCCTCGATGTAACAGATCATGTTCTTCACGATCACCTGTGTGAATACTTCGTGAAAAATTAACGGATCTAAAACCCCATGAATCTTTTTTGTACCCTCTATCCCTAGTGGTGTCAGCCCATTTACATCTGAATAGAGTAACTTTAAATCATCCATAGTAGTTAAGCTCGATGATATCTTCTAATTTTCCATAATATAACAAATCTGCTTCTCTAAAATTTGTATCGACACTACTAGCAACACATGATGTTGAAGATGTTAAATAAACACCACTATTTTGGGTTTTCAACCCATGATCTCGGGCTAAGGTTCGAAATTTGAATCCATTAATATTAAATGCAGAATATCTTCTAGCTTGTGTTGTTGGGCCTTTTGCAAGATATTTGAGATCATCTGACACCATATTTGATATGTCGGGGTTCATAATCTAAATTGAAACCAAGAAAAAGATTTAGTAATTTACATAATTCTATAAATATCTATAAAAAAGTAAGGAAAGGTTATGGGAAGTTTGACCAACCCTTTGAGGAAACCAAACAATGAAATCTTTACTAATCATTTTCTATATCTCTGTTGTTGACTGCCTTCGCCTCTTAGACCGTATCCGTAAGTACTCCTTAAATTCACTACATAAATAATTGATATTAATTTAGGGTGATTAATATCATATATCTTACTGAACTCAACATTATTTGAAAATCTTTGAGGTACTCACTCAATATAAGGTTTGACTTGGGGACAATTTAGCAAAACATATCGATATGCTTGAGTTTTCTCCATGGTTGATAGATCAAAGGTTGAGAATGCTCCTACTGCCCTACCTATGGGTGGAAAAATTGTAGATCTATGGCATGAATCTCTTTCATCAGGATAATCATCAACACATGCAGGTCTATTGATTCGAGTCTCAATCTCATCTATATATTGAGAGCAAAATGTGAGAACCTCTTCTGCAAGGTATTCTTCAGCAATAGAACCTTCGGGTTGTTCCTTATTCCTAACATAGGATTTCAAGTGTCCCAAGTACCTAGAAAAGTGGTTGAAAATTAGCAATTGTGAATCACTTAAAGGGGAGATACAAGAATAACCTCAAAAGGAAGTAAGTTGATCACCTTTCAATAGGATACATCCAACGATAGTGTACTGGACCTCCAAGTTTTGCTTCACCAACAAGATGACAAGTCAAATGAACCATGATTGTAAAAAATGAAGGAGGAAATAAAATTTCTAAGTGACAAAGAGTGAGAATGATTCGAGACTGGAGTCTATCGAGATCCAAGTGACTTAAGCTCTTGGCACATAATTGACGAAAGAATGAACAAAACTCTACTAAGACTGCAGTCACATTGTCTGGTAGGACATTTCGTATAGCAATAGGTAGTATTTGCTCCATAAGAACATGACAATCATGGCTTTTCATCCCAAATAATTTTCGATTGTTGATGTCAACGCACCTAGAAATGTTACTTGAGTATCCATCAGGAAAAATAGTATTCTTCAAAGTTCGTAGGAATACATCTTTCTTTGAATTTGACATTGTAAACAAAGATGGGCGAAATCTTTTATTACTATCTGGCCAAAGATCCTTCCTTATACCCATTAATTTAAGATCCTCACAAGCTTTAAGATTATCTTTTGATTTCCCAGTTTCATTGAGCAAAGTGTATACAACATTATCACATACATTTTTTTCAATGTGCATAACATCTAAATTATGGCGCAATAAATTAGACTCCCAATAAGGAAGATAAAAAAAATATACTTTTCTTCCTCCATTGTCTCGGCCCTTCTTCAACAGTTTTCTTTTTGCGTTTTCTTTTGCCTCCATCTTTTTCTTTAGATTCTAACAATTTCCCAAAGGTAACATTTACTCCCTTTAGTTGGTTCAAGATGTCTTGTCCTAACAAAGTAGCTGGGGCGTCTCTTTGCTCAACTTTTCCATTAAAACGAGACCGGCTTAATCTAAATTTATGATCTTTTTCTAAAAAATGTCGGTGACCCATAAAACACCATTTTCCACCCTTCGTTAATCTAAAACTATCAGTGTCATTGTTACAAGTGGGGCAAGCAAGCTTAGTGTGTGTGTTCCATCCTGATAAAGTGCTAAGCCTTGGAAAGTCACTAATAGTCCACATCAAAGTTGCTTTCATCATAAACATTTCATTTTTTGATGAATCTAATGTTTGCACTCCATCATACCACATGTCTTTCAACTCTTTGATGAGAGGTTGTAGGTACACATCTATATTATTTCCCGGCGCTTGTTTTCCAGGAATGATCATGGAAAGGATTATTGATGTTTGCTTCATGCATTCCCAAGGAGGGCGATTGTATGGGATAAGAACCACTGGCCAAATGCTGTAGTTTGTACTCATCACACCAAAAGGGTTAAAGCCATCAGTGGCTAGGCCGAGTCGTACATTTCGAGAATCCGTAGCAAATTCTGGATGAAGTAAGTTAAATTTTTTCCATGCCTCAGAATCTCTAGGATGTCTCATCATACCATCTTGATTAGCCTCTAATGCATACCATCTCATAGACTCTGCGGTTTTAGAACACATAAAAAGTCTTTGCAATCTTGGCTTTAGTGGAAAGCAGCGTAGTATCTTTGCAGATTGCTTCTTCTTATCATCCTTCCACCTAGATGTCTTGCATCGTTTGCATTCTTCTAAGTCTTGATTTTCTTCACCCCAATATAACATACAGTCATTTAGGCAAGCATCTATCTTGGTATAATCAAGACGAAGTTTGGTAATGATTTTCTTAGCCTCGTAGAATGAAACAGGAATCTTGGCATCTACAAACACATCTTTTAATAACTCTATAATCATAGTCATTGCTTTATCACTTATTCCACACAAGCATTTTATATGATACAATTTAATTAGAAATGACAACTTCGAGTAGTTTGTACACCCTTCATATAATGGTTGATTAACATCTTTTAACAACTCAAAAAACTCGGCCTTATCTTTGCCCCACATCGAATTACCCCCTTCGCGGTTGTTCTCAGAAGATGGATCAAGATTATTCAGACTACTTTGGGTAAATCCAAATGCATCATGGACCATGTTTTCCATTGCATTTTTTGGTTGGAAGGTATCTTCTGTGACATATGTTCTTTCAACTACTTGAGACTCATTTATACTTGACCCTTCACCATGCCAGTTCCAAACTTTGTAATTTTTTGGAAAAGGTCTATTTTTGAGGTGTACATAAACCTCATCCCATGTTCCCCACTTCTTGAAACCACGTTTTGAACATGGGCACTTTATCTTAAGACCATCAATAGATTTATGGTGAAATGCAAAATTCAAAAAATTAATTAATCCATTTTCATATTCAAGTGTGTCTTGTGGTTTGTCAATCCATGATTTATCAATTGGCATGACTACAAAAGAAATCAAGACATTGAATCTCAAATTAGAGACTATTAAATCATGAGCAGTCCTAAATGTAGAATAAAAGATGACAAGAACTATATATAATAAAAATAATATAAATGTGTAACATAATTTAAATGTTCAAACATGACAAGATGAATAGATAATAAGTACTTACCTCAATAGTTCTTCGAAAACAAAAACAAGTCCAATGAAATTTATACGACTCTTCTTTTAATTTCTGCAAAAAGTAAATAACTTTTGTAAGTATGAAGAGAAAGAGGCATGTCAGGTGCTAAGTTAAATGTGTAGGTACATTGAAAATGCAGCTATTATTTAGGACACTGAATATGAGATCTCATGCTGGTGACTGGTAAAATAAACAAATAGTTTACTTTATGTATGTTGTTTCTCTCTTATTCATTTGAAATTATGTAATGATTTTGTTGGGATGTGATGTTTAGATATTTAGAGGTCTGACATATATTCATACTGTACCGGGGGTTTGCCATAGGGATGTGAAACCCCAAACTCTATTGGTAAGTTATTCATTTTCTATTTTTTCATTGATGGGCTGCATTCTTTTATTTTAAACTTATTGTGTTTGTACCACAGGTTGATCCTCTCACTCACCAAGTTAAGCTTTGCGATTTTGGAAGTGCAAAAGTTCTGGTATGTCGTTCTGCATTCTTTTTTGTGCATATTATTACTTTATATATGCATACTACCCTTTTAATGTTGGAATATGAAAGTCATATGCTACCTACCCATTAATAATTATATAAAGCCCCTTAAGATCTGATGAACTGATTTCTCACCTATGTAACTAGATTTTTCTTTTTGTTCAATTGATTCATGAATCAATTATTTTCAATTGTATATTTCAAGTGATATTTTTTTTCTTCTTTTCCTATTTTTATCCAAAAATGGAAACATAGGAAAGTGCTTTATAAATATATGTATAAAAAGAATATATTTCATCTACTTTCCTTATGCCTACTATAACCAGTTATTTCGGTTTTCTACTAGCAGTTTTAACTATAACCGCAGGTATTTTATCAGTCTGAATAATATACGACTTATTGTCCATAAGTGCACTTTTAATTTTAAATTAGTGATAGTAACATTTCTGTTAATATTCATTAAAATGTCATTTTTTCTATTAACCTGGACCCCTGTTTGTTATATTTTCCTATCATTAGAATTGCCAATAAGCCAAACATGACACTAAAGCCCCTGTAAGACTACTCTAACCATTGCCAATTCTTAAATAGGTGTGGGAAAATGTGGCTATGAATTTCATCTTAGATTTGCCCCTCCTCTCATGGTTATATTACTGTCATCACGATGATAATTGATAGATTGAAAAAGTATAGCCATTTTTGTCCTATAAAGACTAATTATAACAGTAAAACTTTGGATGAGCATTTATGAAAACATTGGTCAAACTACATGGTGTCCATAAATATATTGTCTCCTGTAGAGATAAGGTGTTTATAAGAAACTTTTGGCAAAATATTTTTCAATTACTGGGCACTACCTTGGAAATGTCATCAGCCTATCACCCTTAAACTAATGGCAGGTCAGAGGCTTTGAACAAATTGCCTCTTCTCCATAAAACAATTCTACAGTCAACGCATGGAAATCCATTTACTTACTATCTCACATACAGGTACATCTACTCTCTCGCACAACAGTACAACCACAATTATACTACTTTTGTGAAGCATTGTAATCAGAGATTCACATTGCCATATTATTCTCTTAATTTTACTACTCAATCTAGCTTTACACTAATCACTATTTCACATTGATTGAAACACTAAAACTTAATTCACATGCTTTGTTAACAATGATTCATATACTGTTTAGTGTAACAGAATCAGGAACTGCTCAAGATTAGTATTCACATTGTAAACCTTAATTTATACAGACAGAGAATGATGTTATGAATTGAATGTGTTTGGTTTACCATTATGGAGAAAGTGTGAAAAGTTTCAATTTTTCCAACAAGAATAACAAGATGTTGATGAACATATAACCCAAAATAAAAACTTTTGAAAGAAGCATTGAACTTTGATCATAAAAAACCAACAAGTTTTTTAATGTATTACACTGTTTGGTTCTGTTCTTTGGTGTTTGTCTTCCATTCTATTTAACATGTTTTGTTTCACACTTTTTTCTATTCTTTTTCTTGGTTTCTGTGCTCACAAAAAGTAATGCTTACGTTTGATTTTAAGGTTGTAACAATTAATGATGATTAATAGATGCTAATTCCATCAATGATTTTAATCAAAATGAATCAAGAAAAACATATATACCCCACTGTCTTGGTTGAATAATTATGCTGGTATGGATTTATGTAATTGTAATTTTGTTATCACTATTCCTGAATTAGAAGGTTTCAGTAAAGTGGTTCGACTATTCAATTACAACTTTGTATTAATTAAGGTTTACAATGTGAATACTAATCTATCAAACATTCTCACAAACACACACACGACAACAGATAATAATTTCAGAAAATTTATATATTTATTGTGTTGGCTTAGGCATTGACACTAACACTTGTTGACAAACCTTCAATCTGAAGTATCAGTAATTGACTCGCTTAGTTCTTCGAGAATGAACACAAATTCTTAAGGCACTCAATTTCCATCTAGAGATAGATTATTACGATCTGGAACACTTCTCACCTCTATACTTAGTTTCTTTCTATAATATACATATATCAGGTAACTATATAGCAAGAAATTAACAACCCAATATGAACATGGTGAGAGAACTTACTTCAAAACAGAAGTATTCGTTACCTACCTAGTGGTTCAAGCTAGTGAAGTCGGTGAGATACTTGTGATTCAACCAAGATTTTCCTAAAAATAAGAGAATAGAAGTCAAACGTAGTCTAATATAGCATTTCGTCAAACAGCTGATGTGCATCGCGAATTGAGGTTCTGTACTTAGGCACCAAATAACTATAAAGATAAGGAAGACTCACCAGCTAGCAAAGAGAGTTATGAATCTAACATTGTAATTGGAGAAACCGTCGTGAATCTGTCCATAAACAACCACAACAGCAACAAATATTAGGATAAAATTCTTACAAGTAAGTTTAAATGAAACAACATGGTGAGATACAATAACAAGCAAAGGCATATCAGAAAGCATATTGTGAAAAACCAAAGCACAAAATTACCTTGAAAATGGTGGATTGTAGAATTCTGGATTGTCGAGTAGTAGAATCGAACACAACTGTCGAACTGTAGATTGCGGAGTAGCAGAACAGTGTAGCAAAAAACCTGATTGCGGAATTGCGGATTTCCGATTCAACAAAGCAAAAAAGACGACTCAAATGATTGATAGGGTTAATTTCAAATCATTGTTAGGTTTTAAATTTGAATGAAATGAAGGAATTGAAATCAAAAGGTTTATGGAGACTGACCGGAAGATTGAAATCGATTTCGTTTGATTTCATTGAAGCGAGGTTGAATAGGCGAAGGAGCAGACGCGCGATGGAGAAGATCGCACAAGGAATTTATTTTCTTTTCTTTCAGTAAACGCGAAGGAGAAGATGCAAGAATTTGTTTTCTTTTCTTTCAGTTAAACACTTAAAGTAAGATGATTATTATTATTATTATTATTATTATTATTATTATTATTATTATTATTATTATTATTATTATTATTATTATTATTATTATTATTATTATTATTATTATTATTTAATTCAAACACATAAGATTTTATGAATTTCTAAGTCATATTATTATTATATTCTATATTATATATATATGTCACATGATGTAAGAATATAAGTCATATATATATATATATATAATATTATATATTATATAAATATATATATATAATATTATATATATTATATATATATATATATATATATATATATATATATATATATATATAATATTATATAAAGATATTTATATAATAATATATATTATATAAATATATTTATATTATATTATATTATATATATATATAATATTATATATTATATAAATATATATATATATATATATATATATATATATAAATATATTTATATAATATTATATTATATATATATATATATATATATATATATATAATATTATATGTTTTATAAGTATATGTATATTATATATAATATATAATATATTATATATATATATATATATATATATATATAATATTACATATTTTATAAGTATATTTATATAATATATTATATAATATATATATATATATATATATATATATATATATATATATAATATTATATATTATATAGGGGACGAGTGAGATAAAAGCGTGGCGCCCCTGGCAAAATTTTTAGTAAATAATGGCGGTTGAAACCGTCGTTGCTTTACTATTATTACGACGTTTACGAAAACCGCCGTAATCAACGGTAAATTGTGACGTTTTACGCTAACCGCATAATTTAACCGCCGTAATTTACGCGCTTTTCTGTAGTGGTAACACTTAACAGTGGTACAGATAAAGATTCAAAGAGAAAAATATGTCTACTGATGATCCAACTGCTAGTACTTTAGGAAGAGGAGTTTCCTATGATTACAGTGCTTCTGAGAGATATTATTATTTTGCTAAACCTCCTGTATTCAATGGTGATTCCACTCAGTTTGAATGGTGGAAAAGCAAGATGTACACTTATATTATTGGACTTGATGATGAGTTGTGGGATATAATTGAAGATTGTATTGAGATCACCATTGATAGTGTTGGTATGGTATTTGATAGAAAAAATTTTACTCCAGCTCAAAAGAACATTTATAGAAAACTTCATATAGTTAGAGGTATTCTGGTTTACGCTCTACCACATGCTGAGTATCTAAAAATCATTGGTAAGTCTTCTGCTAAGACTATCTTTGAATTATTGTGTTCTACCTATGAAGGGAATCAACAAGTTAGAGAAGTAAAAGCTAACTTGTTGGTACAAAAGAATGAGTTGTTCAAAATGAAGGATGATGAGGATATTGAAACCATGTTCTCTAGGTTTTAGATTCTTGTACCAGGCCTTCAAGTGTTAAGTAAGAGTTACTCTGCATCAGATCATGTTAAAAAGATTCAGAGAAGCCCCCTTTTAAAGTTTATACCTAAAGTAACAGTTATTCAGAAAGCTAAAAACCTGAATATACTATCTCTTGAAAGTCTAATCAGCAACCTTCAGAGCCATGAGATGGAGCTGAATGGATGAGTCTTCAAAGAAATTTAAATCTCTTCCTTGAGATTTATTTCTGAAAATTCTGGTGAAAAATTCAAAAGGCGTTCAAAGATCAGTAAATCTGATGAAACTTCTAAAGAAGATTCTGATGGTAGATCTGATGACGATGATATGGCATGCTTCATCAAAGTATTTCAACAAATGGCCAAAAGGAACAAATGATTTTCTAAAAGCGATGGTTTAGAAGATCAAACTCTAGAGAGAAAGATAAAGATAAAATCTGCTACAACTGCAACAAACCCGGTCACTTCAAAGTTGATTGCCTTGATTTTCCGAAAGATAGTCAAAAGAAAGAAAGTCATTAGAATGATAACTTCAGGAATAGATTTAAGAAGAATTTTATGGCAGCATGGGAAGAGCTAGACAATGAAGTCAATCTGGCGCTGATGTCTCGCACATTTGAAGAATGACTTTTATCTGAAACAGAGTTTGAAGACAAAGATGAGGTTACTCTGACTTTATTTTATGCTTGAATAATCTCATGAATCGTTGTAAAGATTAAGCCAGTCGCATCAAAATTTAAAAAGAGATAACTTAATTTTAAAAGAACAAATTGTGGGATGTTTCATGTATCTACTTGCAACTAGATCCAATTTGTGCTATATTGTATACTTCATTTTTAGGTAATGGAGAAGGAAACTGACATGAAAATTATAGTAGCCAAAAGGAATCTAAAGTATTTGCATGGTACCTTGAACTATGAAGTTTTTCTATGAAAAGGATAATTGAGGAAATCTTCTTAGATGGTCGGATTATGATTTTGTAGGTTATCATAATGATAGAAAATGTTCCTCTCGTTATGTCTTTAAGTTAATATTAGGTGCAATATCTTGGTCATAAAAATAACAAGTAAATGTGACATTACTGACAATTGAATTTGAGTTTGTGGCACTTGTATCAAGTGTATGTTAGTGTATTTGGCCAAGAAGGATCATAAAAAAGTTAACCATTAGCTTTTTCATCCAAGTCTCTCTGAGTTGGTGCTTAGTAGTTGGTCTAGTTCTTATATCTCTGGTTGAAAAATTTTTGTTTTGAAAGAGAAGCTAAAAGACCTGAAAAGTGCTTCTGAAATTGCTTTCTTAAGGGAGAAGGTAAATTCTTTGGAAGCTAGAGTTGAGTGGGGTGGGATTTCGGTGGGGGAGAATTATTATAGGGATATGATCGTGTTAGATATCTAGTCCCTTCTATGAATTAAATATGTCCCCCTTTTTTAGAGAGCTAGAGTCAAGTGGCTTAAAGATGGTGATGCAAATCTTAACTCTTAACTATTAAGGTTCTGGAGGAATGCAATCTTAAGTTTTAAGGTAGGTGATGCTTGGGTAGAAAGGGTGTCTGAGATTCGCCAGGAGGTGGTTAATCATTTTTCTAATCATTTTAGAAAACCTTTCCTTGATCGACTTATGTTTGATACAACCCTTTTCCCATATCTCTTGAACAAGGATTATGTTAGTCTTACAATCCCTTTTCTCCTTATTGAGGTTGATCGGGTTGTAGCTTTGTGTGATGGAAATTTGAGTCCAAGACTAAATGAGATCAATTTCTCATTTTTTAAGGAGGTTTTGGCCCTTTCTTAGGGATGAGATTGAGAATATGTTCGAGCAATTTCATAAGTTTGCTTCTCTTCCTTAAGATTTTTTCTCTCTTTTTGTGATCTTGATTCCTAAGGTTGATTCTCCCTCTTAGATGGGAGACTTTCAGCCTATTTTCATGACCTAGCTTGTGATTCTTTTCACTGTGATTAAGAGTCTCTCTCAATCAAGTACCAAGGTCTTTCGGTGGAGGAGAACCCTCGTTTTTCTTATACGTGAGAACCTTTAGTTAGCTTTATCACTAGGCAGCTTCACTCTTGGAGGCATGTGCATGTGTCCTTGGGAGGGCGCCTGAGTCTTCTCAATTATGTTTTTAATGATATTTTCATCTAGTTTTTATATTTTTTTAAAGATGTTTATTATGGTTTGAAAGAAGATTTTTTTGAGAGTAGTGTTAGAGGGGGTTCTAAGACCCCTTTATCAATTAGATTAACTTGTTTTAACATGAAAAGAAGCGGTTGGTATATTCAAACATAAATATATTTTTTTATTTAACTTACTTATGATTAAAATTGATTTTACCCAATTAATTCACTAGATATAATTGTTCACTCACAAAAAAAAATCACTACCATAAAACTGAAGACACTATATTACCTATCAATTTGCACTATTTGGGGGGTCTCATACAATGGCAATAATACTGCAAAGCACACTGATTTGAAGTGGGCAGAGGAGAACTAGTTTGTATATGATTGACGTTTTCAAATTGGGCGGCTCAAATTAAAATACGTAAAAACAAATGTTAAGATCACCTGTAGCATAACGTACAAACAAATACAGCTTGGACACTTGTATAGATAAAATAAAAAACACACTTTCTTCTATTCAACTTACTTTGAACAAAAACTGAATTTGCTTACTAATCAATTTGTCCATGAGGTGCTATGCTAGTGGTTTACTTCATAATAATAAAGAACAAGTTAAAAATTCCTTCAAAAATTAATAATCATAAAATAATAATCAATTAATAATACTTTTGTTTTGTTTGAACTAATAAAATCAATTGTTGCAACTAAATATATTAAAATAATAATTAATCAATAAGACTTCAGGAAGAAATACAAGTTGAAGGCCACATGCATGCACAGAGTGAAAACTAATAGACTAATCATTGTCAATTTGTCACATAATACCAAAATTAAATCATCTATATATACATGCTGTCTTCTAACTTGTAACAAACATTCAAGCAAGGTTAGTGAATTGATATTGATAATCAACAATCAAATCAATAAAATGAGTATGAACATTCATCAAGAGAAACCTCAAAAATCTAGTTGTAAAAAGTTTTTCGAGTGGGCATCAAAGTGTTTTGAACACGAAGATCCAGAAAAATGGATAAAAGATATGAAGAGTAGCATTGGCATAGCAGTTTCTATAATCGCAACTATAACATTTTCACTTGGCACTAATCCACCTGGTGGCATCGTGCAAGTCAGTAATGACGATATTCCCTTTTCCAAAACCCATACATTTTGTTCGATTAAGAACCGATATCGTATATGCGCTGGAGAAGCTATCATGGCTACTTCAAGAAAAGGTGATTATCTTCCATTTTTGGCGTGCAATACAATTTGCTTCATTTCATCACTTAGTGTTCTTCTCTTGCTTGTTAGTGGATTTCCTATACGAAAAAGATTTATGGTATGGGTTTTGTCAATTGGAATGAGTTTCACACTCATAATGCTTGCTCTTACCTACTTCTTTGCTGTTTTTATGGTCACACCAGACGTCATTTGGAATTCTCGTTTAGATAATGCGTTTGGTTTTTCTATTATTATTTGGGTTGCACTTCTTGTTGTTTTTTACATTCTTCGCTTTATTGTGAGGGGTGTCCATAAAGTTTGCAACTGTATGGGTCAGTAAATTGCGCATCGAAGAAATCAAAATCAATGAGTCTTTGTGGTTTCAGAATCTGTCACAATAATATGTTTTTTTAAGAGTGTCAATTATGTTATTAAAAAATATTCAATTATGTATTTGTATTTGTTGTAATTTGAATCATGTAGATGATTTCACCTAGTGAAATAAGATTTCATTGTTGTTGTACTTATATTTCTTGTAATTTAAATTAAGTGTGTGGCTAAAATACGCCTATGTTCTGCACTTTAATTTGGTTTATTTATCCAAAAGAATCATGTAATTGTATTATGTAATTGTTTGGTGGAATAAATGGGAGAAGCTTACTAGTTTTTCCATATAATTCTTAGCTTTTTTTTCAATATTGACTATAGTTAGTACACCATCCCTTATTTGCCGATGCAAATATTTAATCATTTTTATAATTAAATTAGTAAGTTAATGTTTAATATCTTTTGTTTAAGGATAAATTGTCACTATTACGAAAATTTATTTTATCATAGTTGAAGAAAAGGGTTTTATCTCAATTTTATAGACGAGATAACGAATAGTGTGATGAAAACTTATCACTTTTTATTTTGGATAAATTTTCACCGAAGAAAAAATTATAATTGTCATGAGTTTTGATCTTCAACAGCAACATTTTTGTATTTTTAAAACTCTAAAGAGCTCGCCACTATACCACTCGGTTGTTGGTAATACCAGAGGTAGAAAATATGTATTTACCTTGGATTGAATTTCAAACCGAGAGGAAAAACATTTTATATTTCAAATATAATTTATTTTAAATTTTATTTTGATCTATTTTTTCTAGATAGATAGAGCCTACATACATATTTTGTGACAAAATCTATATACATATCTGTAACAGAACCAGAACATTTTATTTTCTATATACCAAATTTAAATTGTTTACAAAAATTAGTAATAAAGCATAATATACACATATCTAAAATGGTACATATGTGAATAAAAAACATATACACATTGTTTACAACAACCAAGAGAAACCAGTGTTGGTGAAGTTCATAAAACGATAGATTAAAACTGGTCGAACGTGAACAGATGTCATTTAAATCTTATTTTGGGAACGGTGTTAGGTCGTTAAACACCTATAATTTGAACAAAATTTAAATTAGGATAACCTTAAAACAACAACATTTAAGATTTTATATTCAAAACAACAAGAACACAAACCTTACAAGTAATTTTCATATAGTTATTAATACACACAAAGTACAAGTAATACATTAGCAAAAATAATGTCGACTGGGGACCTAAGCTGTTTAGATCATTTAATTGTTTGTTCGACCACAATGATTTTATTCCTTTTGTCAAGAGGTATTGGAACTCTTACCATTTCTCAGGATCTTTCGGAAACATTTTACTAAACAAGTTCAAAGCTCTCAAATCTGATCTGAGAAATTGGAATATTAATATTTTTGGTTGGTTAGACCTTAAGATTGAAGGTCATGTTGATACATTAAACCATTTAGAGATAAATTTGTCTTCGGAAGATAATGGTATTAATGATGAGACCGTGAAGGAGAGATTGATTACACAGGAAGAGATGTGGAAGACTTTCCGGTTAAAAGAAAGTATGATTCAACAGAAATCAAGAACTAGATGGGCGAGGGACGGTGACCTCAACACCAAATTTTTTCGTGAATCCCTTAAGGCGAGGAATCGTTCGAATGCTATTATGGCTATTAAGGTGGGTGGAATGCTTATGGAAAAGCCAGAGGAGATTAAGTCAGAGGCTAAACAATATTTTGAAAAGAAATTCAGTCAATCCCAGAGGTCAAGTATTCGATGTAATTTGGATACTGTGGCATGCCTTAATATTGAAGATGGTATATTCTTGGAGTCTGACTTCTTGCCTGAAGATGTGCGGATTGTTGTGTTCGAATGTGATGGAAACAAGTGCCCTAGAGTTGATGGTTTTAATTTCAAATTCCTTAAAACATGTTGGGGTATTGTGGGATTAGACTTCACCAATTGCGTACTTGAATTTTTCAGAACTGGTATATTGCCTAAGGTGTTCGCTTCGTCATTCATTTCTTTAGTCAACTTAAAATATGTACTTGTGTGCACCATAATTGTAGTATGGTTATGTTCAGCCAATAGTATCCTGTAAAATATCCACAACACAACTCTTTCAACACAAATAATATTGACTTGGTTCATGTTTTAATGTTATCTAGAAGGTGTCTCCCATCTCCTCTACCACCCTTGACAATCTTAGCATGTTATCTGGTTGAGGTATTGTTGTGTCAAAAGGGAAGGGAAAAGACTTTGAGTTCACAATCTTAAACTATATGGAAACATGTTCATGAGTTCACTAACTCAAATTATCACTAATCGGTAACCTCATCAAGGCATCCCCTTTTTCCCGTCCTCTCCTACGTCTAGAAGTCGGCACGAGTCATGGATCCTTATATTTTACTTGACATACGAAATGGATTCGGGTTCTAGTGGCCATTAACCGTTATGAACCGTCACTTCACATGGGCCATTAACCATCATAAGTCTCTACCCGTAGGTTCCATTCGTACTACATGCGGGAATCAAACCTGCTAAGTAATCATGTGTACATTCCGGAGTAAGCTCCACATTAGCTTCACCTCGCGAAACGGAAAGTCTCAAGGAAACGGTTCCGATTACGTGATCTCACACACAAACGTGATTGCATACGACAATCACAAGGCCACATTCTCCTTAAGGCCACATTCGCCTTGTCACACAACACAAAGTTCACATATGTTCCATACTAGTGTCTCACTCTTCTCTAGACCATTACTCGTCAAAGATGCACACCTAGGCATCATATCCACGAGCATCGGCATATAGAATCTCTATCACAATCCTAGTCATAACACTAAACTAGATCATTTGGTTTGGGGTAAAGTTTCCTCACACTTCCTAATTCATTTTAAGCATACATTCTCTCAACATACTTAACAACATGAAGATGAATAAAGCATAACACAATAGCAGAAGTAAAACACTTATAATAATACGTCACTGTCGCTCCTGAGGATTTGCATCCATGGTACAAACGCGAAAGTGGCGCGGAAAACAGAGTCGCCAGCAATGTGTATTTATCCCAAGAGAGGGAAAGGAAACACTGCATAAACCTGAGGGAAGGAAAAGAGCATGGTCACACGACCAAGAGAAACGGGTAAGGGAGTCGGTTACGCGAAGGGAAGGTGTTAGCACCCCACACGTCCATCGTACTCGACGGGATCCACGCTTGTTGTCTCGATCAAAGGGCGTCGTCGTCTGGAGCTCCACTGCTACTGGAAACGAGAAGGAAATGGAACGGAGGAGAGCGAAGAAACGAGGAAGAAAAGCAAAAAAAAAAGAAGTGACTCGATAGGACATCGCTCGTCCTACGCCTACATACTCCCTCGTGCAATGGGAAAGTCAGAGTCAACGTAGTTCGGACACGAACTAAGGGGGGAGGATGCTCGCCAAGACATCACCATCTTGTGCCTACGTATCCTCAATCGGACGAGAGAGAGGAAATCAGAGCAGTCGTAGTTCGACCTAACAAGGTCGGTTAGTGTTTTTTATGAGCGACGTTAGATTCGCGTCCGGCAGTTAGGGTCGATGCCTGTTTGCGACGAGACGGAAGTAACGTGCCCTTTTCTGAAAATGAGTTTGAAACTGAAGAATCCTGAAGGATAAAAAGGTTTGAATTTGTTTTGTGTTTTTTAAGACAGAAATGGTTTGGAGTTAGTTCATAACTTACATTGCACCCAAGTCTGTAACATTGGAACGAATACTTCGCACATCGTCCCCAACAGGACGTACACTAAGTACCCTAGAAGAATGAAAGGAAACCCCCCATACTTCACTTCCCATATGTAAGGCTCATGCGCAATACATGTTAATCCTTTATTAAGTGTTTTAGAAGTGTTATGAGATGAGAAGAGAAGACTCAAAGGAGAAGAAAACACTAAGGGGAAACTAATTGATTCTAATGTTATCATGCAAAGGTGGCCCTATAGTTGAGTTTGAAAGGGGAAAAATCTACCTAAGTTAGCATGCAAAGGGAATCCTAATGCTAATCCTACTTAATCGAAAATTAAGTTGGACTAGGTAGCTCTAAGGGAGTGAATCCAAGACTTAAACAAGTCTTGAGATCCATGGGGAGAGAAATAGTGAAAGAGATGAAGAAGAAAGAGTGGTAGAAGATGAGAAATAAGATGGGGCAGCAAGCACATCATTCACATCATACTTAATTCATATCATTAATCATGCTTCCAAAGATCACACAAGAAAGCTCAAGTAAGCAAGTAAAAGCAAACAAGAAAGGATGCAAGCAAACTTGCATAAGAAGCACAATTAAACATCATTAAGACTCACACAAAGACGAAATGAATAAGGTAAGATGAAAATGAATCCAAGTCAGAACTTAAGTCATTCCAAAGTTAACCAATTCAAGTATTGGAAAAAGATCTCAAGAGTTCCAAGTATGCATCTCAACAACACTTAAACAATTAGAAACAATTAACTCATGCACAACATAACTTCAAGTGATCAAACAAAGTGAAACCAAGGCATGAAAACAAATGGGAAGCAAGGTGAACATGTATCTCAATTCAAAAATCAACCCATGAATGGCAAGAAAAAGCAACAAGAATCACATTCAAAACATGCTCCACAATTATGTAAACATCCACTTCCAACATCCATGCAAGCAACACATGATAAAGTGAAACAAGAAGCAAGATATGATCACACAATGGACCCAAGATCAAGAGGAATAGAACCTTAAACATGTCATTCAAATCAAACAAAAGTCCTCAAGCATTGATTGGATCATACAAGGAAACAACTCACAAGATTAGGTCAAGAGCATCAAAGAATCCAAGTCAAAACATGGTCAACTTGTAAAATCAAGAACAAAATAAGAAAATAGACAAATGAGGATGATTCCAAATCCACCAACAAGTTAGGACAGAACATGATCACATCAAATAAGCATCTCAAGCATCATTCAATCACAAGTAACCAAAAGCAACCAAACTAGGTCAAGTGTCCAAGCATGCTCCAATCAAACTCAAACCACAAGCAGGTATCAACTAAAAATAGAAAAGTGATCCAATAAATTCAAAATAAATAATCAAAGATAAGCTTGATCATCCAATTAACAAGTGCAAAAAGATTGGAACAGAACTAGCTCAAGAGCATGTTCAAAAGTGGTCCGTAAGTCAAGATTTGCACATAGTCGAGCAAGGATCGAGGGTCCATAAAAGTTGAATGGAAAGTCACTAAAATTAACTCAAACCATCCCTAAACCAGCAACAAAATACCCTCATATGATCCCCCACAAGTAACCAAAAGGTTGGTTTCAAATGATGAACAAAAGTCACAAAAGTTCCTAACCTTAAAAGAAGGGTATCATTGGAAACACAATTTCAAGTTAATTCAAAATAAAAATGGAAAAAAGAAAATAAAAATAAAATAAAATAATGAAAAATAAATTAACATGATAATAGACCATAAAAATATTTTTGAAATTTTTATAATGAGGTAATCAATTAAAACAAAAATAAAAGAAAACTAATTGTGAAAACTAAAATAAAGAGAATAAAGAGAAGAAATGGGGGTGCATCAGCAACATTGCTTCAAGAGAAAATTCGCATGGCTGCGAATTGGGCCCAACTGGGGGGTGCGAAGAGCAATCCTCCTAGGGCCAACTAGCCAGAGCGCCCACCTGAAAATGGAGAGAAGAAGAAAAAACAAGGAGAAGTGAAAAGTAAAGTCACGTGCCACACCATCTCCTCATTAATGTGGTGGCACGTCCTCACACGTTGGATCAACCCCCCATCACACGGCCATGATAATCCCCAATATTCCACATACATCAGCAAACAAGAAGAAAAAAAATGTTGCATAACATGTTCATCAATTGGGCAGCTTCATTTAAACCACAAAAAGACAAAAATCAAACACAAACCAATCAGATCAAGCCACGTATTCATCTTCTCCATGCAACCATGAAAACAAAACCAGAACCCAACCCTACATGCGATGGACACAGCTAGCTCATGCAATCTTCAACCTCAAATATTATCATTAAAACACCATCAAATCGAACAAGGTAAGGTACCAAAATGAAGCCCTAGACGAGCAGAACAACATTACACCCATTAAACTTAAAAATAACAGTTCCAACATGGTGAAAACTAGGGTGAAAGTCAGGTATACAAAGTTGGAATCATGATTTTCAAACACCCCATAACAAACAAATACAGTGTGCCATTATTTCAGGTCTTTCCAAATACAATGTATGAATGAACTTAAAGCATTTGAGAATTAAAAAAAAAAGAGAAAACAAAGCGTAGGAAGCTTACTAAGTGGAGAAAGTCCACTGCTTCTTCACTTCCAAAGCTTAAGAAAACCAATAACCTTGCTCTTCACCCTTCCAAATATATGAAAACCAACAAGTGAATGAAGTTCTTTCGAGTGAAAACTAGAGAGTTCTTGAGAGAGAGGAGAAATTCAGATCTGGAATCAAAGAGAGTGTGTAATTTTTCTGAACTTACCAACTGCTGCTTTTGTGTCCTCCCTCATTCTAGGGTTTCTTTCCTTAAATATGGTGGGTTAAGAGAGATTAAAATGGGCCTATGATGTGGAATGGTTTGTTTGGAGTTTTTTTGCAAGAAAAATGGAAAAGGGAGAGGTGGTACAGTTTAAGCAAAGTGGGAGGGTGTGTAGTTGAGTGATTTTTCACAGTGGTTGTGTAGAAGGAGGGTGATGGAGATAGTAGGCACGTGGGAAGGAGTGAGGTCAGAAATTGTCATTCTTCCCTTTTCAAGTTTTTTGCAAAAAAAAAGGAATATGTGTGTATGGTATGTACATGGCATTGTTTGGTCGTTTTAGGTAAGAGAAATGATGTACATGATGATAGGATTATGAGGTATAAGGGTTGTTATAGAGAGAAATCAATATGTGCCAAAAAAAATGACCTTGTACCTTCATGAAAATAGATTAATGTGTGTGACTTCCATGTAGAATAACTTGATGATGAATGACTCAAATGATGAGTTTTAGGATTCTTTAGAAAGATTGGAGTATAGACTACAACTTTCATGTTCATGAATGAATGAAATGAGGCTTGGAAGTCATCTAAAAATGTGCATGAACATTGGTGTACCAAGTTGTCTAAAAGGACTTAGAAAAAATTCTAAGTTTTTCCCAATTTTCCAACTTGAAACCTCCCTCTTTAAAACATCATAACTCTCTCAAAAATGATCCAAATGGGACAAACTTTACATGGTTGGAAAGCTTGAAATGAGCTCTATAACTTTCCTGTTTGAGGAAAATTGAAATGCGGCTTAGATCATAGAGAAATCTGGCCTTGAAAGTAGCTACTAAAATATGCAAAAGTTGCCAAAAATAGTAAGTTCTAAAACCTAGTTTCTTCCAAAAATGGCAACTTTTCAACCCTTTGATTTTTTGATGATTCCTTGAACATTACTTGACCAAATCTTGTTCATGGACCATATTTGACTTGAAAATCAACATGTTGACCTCAAAAAGTCAGGTGTTGACTTTTTCACTGCACAGTTGACTTTATTCCCAATTCTCCTGATTTTCAATCTTCTGATCAATTGAAACCCTTCTGAACCAATTTGATGGACAATTCTCTAACCCTAGGCAATTAGGGACATGAGGAATACCATGGAATCAAATCTTGCCCAAAAAAACAGAAATAAACTGATTTTATGTCAAACCCTAGTTTTGATGCTCTCAGTCTAGGAGCAATCAACATATCCTCCAAATTCAAATTCCTCTGAGTATGATGTGTATCAGTCAAAGACACATGCCTGCAAGGTTGCAAGAATGTGTAATTACATTAGATGATGTGGTCGATGAAGAGGGTGAGCTAGTACATTATGCTTTCTGCGCAGACGTCGAACCAGTCAATGCAGCTGAGGCATTGAAAGATTCGAAGTGGGTGAAAGCAATGAATGAAGACTTAGAGTCCATCGAAGTCAACAACACCTGGTCACTTGTCGAATTGCCTCAAGGCAAGAAGGCAATTGATGTGAAATGGGTTTACAAGGTGAAGGTGAATCCTAGAGGAGAAGTAATTCGACACAAGGCAAGACTTGTGGCGAAAGGATTTCTACAGAAGGAAGGAATCGACTTCAATGAAGTGTTCGCACCTGTTGCTAGGATCGAAACAATCAGGTTGGTTGTTGGTCTAGCAAATATGAACAATTGGCACACATGTTAGATGGACGTGAAGTGTGCGTTCCTAAATGGACCCTTAGATGAAGAAGTTTATGTCGCACAACCAGCTGGGTATGTGAAACGAGGCGAAGAAGGAAAGGTGTACAGGCTGCATAAAGCCCTATATGGACTTAAGCAAGCTCTAAGAGCTTGGAATAAGAAAATCGACAGCTTCTTAAGGGAGTAGGAATTTGTGAAGTGTACGACTGAGCATGGAGTGTATGTAAGGAGAAGCAATAATGAATTGCTTATACTATGTCTCTATGTCGATGATTTGTTGATAGTAGGTAGTTGCAAGAAGGAGATCGAAGATTTCAAACATGACCTGAGTGAGGAGTTTGAAATGTCATACTTGGGAAATCTCTCATATTTCCTTGGCATGAAATTCTATAAGACTAGTAGAGGTTTGATGATGCACCAAAGAAGATATGCAGGCGAAATACTCAAGAGATTTGAGATGCAAGATTGCAACCCAACTTCGACTCCAGCTGAGACCAGACTGCAACTGTCGAAGAATCCATATGAAGATGATGTTGACCTAACCCAATACAGAAGACTTATTGGGTCACTTAGATACCTTTGTCACACAAGGCCTGACTTAGCATACAGTGTGGGTATGATAAGTAGATTCATGCAGAAGCCAAAGGTATCACACCTAACAGCGACGAAGAGGATACTAAGGTATCTGAAAGGGACTCTCGACTATGGTATTTTGTTTCCTGCAGCTGATGAAGGGAAAGAATGCAAGTTAGTGGGATACACAGACTCTAGTTAGTGTAGTGATGTTGAGGATAGAAAATCCACAACTGGATACGTGTTTATGTTAGGTGGTGCACTAGTTGCTTGGAGTTTGAGAAAGGAGCCAGTAGTGGCATTGTCATCATGCGAAGCAGAATATATAGCTACTTCTTTTTGTGCATGTCAAGCAACTTGGATGGTGAACTTGGTCGAAGAGATTACAGGAAAGAGTCATGGAGCAATTACCATGAAGATCGACAGCATGTCAGCTATCAACTTGGCGAAGAATCCAATAGCACACGGTCGAAGCAAGCACATCTAAATGAGGTTTCATTATCTTCGAGAGCAGGTAGCAGAAGGGAAGATTAATTTGGAACACTGCAGAACTGAGAATCAGATTGCAGATATCATGACGAAGGGAGTGCAGGTCGAAGTGTTCAAGAAGCTAAGGACTATGATGAATGTAGATAGTTTAGACACAATGAATTAGGTGGTGTGTTAAAATTTAATTCATAGTGTTGAAGTCGAAGCATTCATAGTGTCGTGTCGAATTGTCGAAAGTGTTTCGACAGCTTCGTCTTAGATTTGATTTGATTGGATTCAGGTATGATTTAGATTAGATTTGCTATTTTGGGCTTTTAGAGTTTTGGGCCTTTGCAAATCTATATCTATATATAGGGAGTATCCCTTGTATTATAAAATACAAACAAACATTGTATTGTATTCACAGTTGCATATTTAGCAAGTAAAAGTTCAATAGATTCAGAAATCCCACGGTTAGTGGGTAACACATTTCTCCAAACATTTCTCCTCTCTCTCGTTTCTTTTCTTGCTGTTCTTGTTCTTCATATTTTTCATTGTCATTGCGTATTGTATGGTTTGTCATCAATCTTGAGATCAAGATTGAAATTGGTATTCCCATAGGTTGTGGTGAATTTCCAACAGTTCATAAAACGATAGATTGAAACCGGTCAAACGTGAACGGATGTCATTTAAATCTTATTTTGGGAATGGTGTTAGGTCGTTAAACACCTATAATTTGAACAAAATTTAAATTAGGAAAACCTTACAACAACAACATTTAAGATTCAATATCCACAACAACAAGAACACAAACCTTTTAACATAAATCTTTTACTAGCTAACAACAACGACATTAACTTAACAACTAACATCAATAAATAACATGGATATGGATAGAGTGAATACCTTAACCCATGAATTACTAAAGCCTCTGGAGATAATATTCAACATATGTTTCATAACATAGTATCCACGCGCATATCTGTTGGGTTGTCGCTGCGACTACAAGTAATTTTCATATAGTTATTAATACACACAAAGTACAAGTAATAAATTAGCAAAAATAAAAGAATGTCAAAAAATACAAGTAATACTTACTTTTGCGAAAATGAACTTTGGATTTTTATTTCTTACATTACGAGTCATAAAATTGTACTCCACTATAGCTCTATGTGTTTGAAAAAATTAAACATGAATAAAAATTATTCAAAACTAAAGGTAAAATTTGAGTATTACAAATAATAGCACTTACATGCTCAAAACTTCCTTCATCGTTAAATTAATAATACAGTGTAACGAGCATATCATATTTACATTATTTTGCTTGTGACATATAATTATTAGCTGTCAATGCCCACTACTTAATTATTCAAAATAACTAATAGTGTGTATAAAAATGAATAATTAAAGAAAACACAAATTCATATATACTTACGAATTGGAAAATGGTCATAGGCAATATTCTCTTTTCTCCTAAATAAAGTTTTTTTATATGTACGTTTGAACAATGATTGGTGTCCGTTGTTGAAATTGAATATTGAATCGATCTAAGAAAAAAAAACTTTGTTAAGTCTCTTTCTGCACACATATGATGTATGTGCTTAAACGTTATCACAAAATTCAAATATTTATTTGGATCTTGACATTAAAATTATTTGAGAACAATGAATATAAATTGAAATCAACTTAAAATATGTACTTACGTGCACCATAATTGTAGTATGGTTATCTTCAGCCAATAGTATCCTATAAAATATCCACAATACAATTCTTTCAAAACAAATAATCTTGACATTGTTCATGTTTTAATGTTATCTAGAAGGTGCATGTCTCCCATCTCCTCTACAACCCTTGACAATCTTAGCATGTTATCTGGTTGAGATATTGCTGTGTCAATATTGTGTTGGAGGTAGAACAACTATCTTTCGTGCTTGCACCACAAAAACAACATTCTCAGTTATGTCTAATTAATTTAAATTTGGGTGGATGAGTACATCCATGGATTTCAATGACTGCATCATAAAAAAACAACAACATAATACATAAATTAATACACAAATAACAACAGGGCATAACACAAACTTTTTAAACTAAACTTATACTTACCTCAATCACATCATGGGTACACTTCTCCTGCATCTCCTACGTCAAATTCTCACGCTCCTCTTCGATCAACCTCTCCTTCTCCTTCTGATGCACCCTCTTCCACTCCTTATGGATCAACCTTTCCCACACCTCTTGGATCAATATATCTCGTTCCTTCTGATGCACCCTCTCCCGCTCCTCCTGGACTAACCTCTCACGTTCCACCTAAGTCACACTCTCCAGCACCTCATAAGTCATCATCTCCCTCTTCTTTTCTAATGTTTCTTGTATCTTCTCATCCACCCTTTGATCAAGTATCTGTTCAATTTCTTTCTTGTGCATCACTTTGTAACTCTTTGGCAATGATCCAAAAATATCCTCAAGTTCATGCCTCTTCCAAGATCACAAACACATCCACCATGCTCCTCTGTTCCAATCGCTTCTACCAATATGTCATTACGTTGTTGGGGAACAAAGGTGTCATCATTGGATTTTTCAACCAGCAAATCCTACAACACAAATAAAAGTTCATCTTTTCCAAATTGAATTAACTAAAATAAATACTGTTGAAAAAAATATCTACTTACAATCTTGTTAGCAACTTCGCGTGTAACCTATGATGTAAACTTGCCTCTTGGTATTTGATATGCTCCATTCCATTTCTTATGGCGTAATGGTGGAGTTGGGCTGCTATCAAGTCTTCTAGAAGAATCTCCCTGCTCTAGTTCTCTTTGTCTTTTTATGTTAAATCATTATCTATTCCAGTTTATCATATCCTCCACGAAACAATCTATGTGGATACTTATTTCTTGCCCTATTCTTTTTTCCTCTTTGGATCTTAGCCGCAAATTCAAGAGTGTTGTGAGACTTTACAAACTTATTTCAAATGTATTTCTCAGTAAATTATATATCTTATACGGAGGCTTTAATTTAGACTTTGGATGTGTAGTATAATCTCTTGTGAGTTGTGTCTTAAAGTCCTTCCAACGCTCATCAGCATATGAAATCCATATCTTTGCCAACTTATCATCGTCTGAAACAATAAACACTTTTTACATTTACATAATAAAGTTAGTATTAATATTAAACATAAAATAGTCATATATAACTATAAAATAAATCATGAAGTTAAAATAAATACGCCAACAGTGTTCAATATTTTTGTTTTCAATTTATTAGATACATCGCTCCAATGATCTATCAAAATGTTTACTTTGCCTGAACCAAGTACTTCCCCGTAACTCTTAAAATTCTCACCATTGTCACTATAACACTTAACAATTTTTAGATAGAAATCGGTGGGGTACCTTTAGAATTTCTTGACATCATCGTGACACCTCTAGAATTTCTTGTACTTTTAGTCTTAGTAGAGGTAGTTGTATGAGAGGTTGAGGTTGTAGGATAAATGTTGGCCAAATCGTCCATCTTGTTTAAAACAAGAACGACACTAAACATTTTACTTAACACAAATAAAAAAAGACACCTAATATGAGATTCATGGTACAAATTGTACCACTTTATTTAGCACAACGTCAGAAATCATAAGAATAGCCTCATAACATTTAACTTGACACAACATCAACAAAATATATTTTACTTAACTTATGCATATGAATTTTACTATTCATAGTTCAAATGGACTTTTGTCAACAACATTAAAAAGGAAAAATCTTATTTCCACTTTTATCAACGTAATCAGAATAACTTCTCTAAAAAACAAAAACTAACACTTCTAAGTTAAGTGCACGGATGAATTGACTTACATGCCAAAAACATGATGAAGAAGGTACAAAATTGGTTGAGGAAGCTTTGTTTGAGTTTGGTTGTCTTTACTTTGTTTCAAGCTTCATTCAATGTCGTTCGAAGGGAGAAAACGTACGTGTGTTATGAGATTTTATGTTCGAACACGTACAGGTGTTGGAAGAGATGATGTTTCGAAAACAATGATGGAATATGTGTTTCAGTTCATTAATCATTTTAATGGTTCAAGTTTTTTTAGTTCAGTGCAATTCAGTTTTTGGATATGGTCCGGTCAACCATAATTTTGCACACCCCTATCAAATACTCCTCTTTCCCATGTCTCAAAATTTGTTTCTAATTTCACAATACAAGTATAAATATCAAAACACAACAGATTAAAAACACAATTGAAGCACCACAACAGAACAAATTAAAAGCAAGTGGAAACTATATAACAAAGAAAAAACATTAGAAAAAAAAGAACATACCTTCAAAATGAAGTTAGGCCAACAATTTTGAGTGAAACCTAAATTAAGAGTGGTACAATAAACTCAAAAATATGATGGAGGAAAGATCAGATAATGTGTTCTTGCATAAGAGTTTATTCATTGAAGGTGTTTGAAGTTTTAGGGTTTCAGGGTTTGGTGTATGTGTTGTGAATTCTGGATTTTGTGATGATTCGACAAGTTTAGAGATATGCAGAAACAAAATAATTAGAGGTTGTGATGTTAGTACATAATACCTCCATGGATGAAATGGAAGCTTTTGTTGTTTCAACTTTAGCTTCTTTTGATTTGGATTTTGTTCTGATTTCATCTTCTCGCTATAAATCTGCTTGATACATGTTTGGTTGTTTTTGGGGTTTAAGAACAGACACAAACACTACTATGAAAAAACCTTTTAGCTCGGATGAAAAATGAGTTTTACCTCGGTTTCATTGGCGAGGTAACAAAGCGCATCATGAAAACATGCTACTTTTCTCCTCATGTAAAGTTCACCGATGGGAAAAGTGGAACCGGTTATGGATTCAATCCTCAAAAACATCATTTTTTGGATTTTCAAAATTGTACTACTTTGTAGGTTGGTTGGAAATAATACCTGAGGTAAAATAACCTATTTACATAATTTTTATTTTAACCTTTGTTTCTTCCATTTAAATCTACTAAGCATCAAATTTGTTGACAAATTTTGAATCTTCCCCATCTTAACAACAACAACAACAAGATCAATAAAATCCTTAAACATTAAATCTCAAAACATAAACAACAACAACAAATACGTTAAATTAATAGAATAGTTAAACATTTAATCTCAACAACAACAACAACAACAACATTAAACATTTTACTTGACACAATAACAAGAACTAGCGTTGCTAACTTACATACATGGTTTCCTAACTAACAATATTCATTTTTAACGAGCAATTATAAAAGAAGAGATTACGTTAAGGAACTAACTTTGAAATTTTTTCATGCTTCTGCAATTAATCCTATATAATGTGTTGTACTCCATGTTACGACTTTCATTATCATTGTTTTCATTACGTTAAGTTTTTATTTCATCATTTTGCATTCAAGATGGATCGTTAAGGCATTATCGTTCTGATTGGTTGGTGAGGTTTTCACGAGGATCACTGATGTTTCATGTAGATTGTTGAGTTGGCAATATCTTGTCTATTGTTACTATTAAAATTATGGACGACAAAGATTCATTACTTGATTTTTTTCTTCAATTTTTCTCCTCAATTGCTAGCTCAACCGAGGTAATATGTCATAAATAAAAAATAAAAATAAAATAAAATGCGCTAAAATGCGGTTGTTGGAATTCAAAAGGATGGTTGATCAATATATTTCCCTTCGGTTGCTAGCTCAACCGAGGTAATATGCCATTAACAAAAATAAAATAAAAAATAAAAGGTGTTAAAATGCAGTTGTCGGGATTCAAAGACGTGTCCTTGAATATTTTTCATCTCGGTTGTCATCTTAACTAAGGTAATATGTCATAAATAAAAATAAAAATAAAATAAAATATGCTAAAATGTTGTTGCTGAGATTTCAAGGCATGTCATATGAATACTTTTACCCTCGGTTTCCAGCTCAATCAAGGTAATATGCCATAAACAAAAATAGTAAAAAAAATTAAAAGTTGCTGAAATGCAATTGCAGTGATTCGAAGGCGTGTCCCATGAATAATTTTTCTCTCGCTTGCTAGTTCAACTGAGGAAATAAATAGTATTTAAAAAATAATTTAAAATGCGGGGCATCTTTAGTTTACACATTGGTTGTTAATTGGGTAAGATAAAATATCAACTATCAACTATCTTTTAATTAAAATAAGCTACCACCAAACTTTCTAATATATTCATTTTCTTTTAAAAAAATATTACTAGACAAACGACATATTTGTAATTAACAGAAGATTTTAAAAAATTGAAAATATTTTCCACTTTTTACAAAGGGCATATGTGAGGGCATATTTGCCACCTCATATATTTTTCACTTTTTACTTTTTACTTTTTCACTTTTTATTTATTTTTAATTCAAATTTCAAATTTGACTCACATTTCTTTTCCTCACACTTTCTAACTTTTATTTTAATTCTTTTTCTCTCCATTTTCTTTTTTACTATTTTATTTTTTTAAGTATAAATAACAAAATTTGAACTTTTTAATTTAATCTTAAAATAAAAACATATTTATTTTTTAATTTTTAAAAAAATTATTCATAATTTATATGATTATTGTACATTTTATAATTAAGTAACTCATTTGAAATTGACATGTGTATCTAAATACATATTATATTATATTAAATTGCATAACAGTCAATAATAATGCACACAACTAACTTTCTATTTCATAGGTTACTATTAGAACAATATCTATTTTATTTTAATCAACAATTGTCTTAATTTGAGAGACAATTTCTTTATTTTCAAATGTGATTTATTTTCTTTCTCCATCTCACGGGTCTTTTTTTTATATGATTATTTAATACAATTGAAATTATATGATTATAATGAATTTTTTACCCAAATACCCCTATTTTTCAACAAAATTCCCAAAATACCCTAGTTTTCAGAATAATTCCCAAACTACCCCACTTAGGGTTTGGGATAACACAATGGCGACAGTCCTATTGGCGACCCTTCCTTATGGCAACAAGGCTGTCGCCAATTGAACTAGAGACAACTCAACAAGTCGCCAATTCAATTGGCGACCTAGTGCAAGGGACACAACCCTGTCGCCAATTGATGTGGAGAATACCTAGAAACTGAATTTTTTCCCTATAAATAGAGGTGTTCAGCTCAGTTACTTCCACATCTTATCTCACAACTTTGTTCTACTCATAAAATGTATCATTGTTGATGGAGAAAAGTCGTATCTTCGCGAGACAAGCCACCGATCGACATGATATTTTGGAATATACAAATTGTCAATAAATTTAAGAGGGATCTGAATCAGTGGTTGGAGGGAGACATTGGTGAAGGGGAGAAAATCTGAAGTATCGAGAGACTTGATCGGCTACGTGGATGGGTTCGTGTGAAGACTGACAAAGATGCGAGGGAAGTCATGTTTTGACCGAATGAAATTAGTTTGACTGTTGTAATCTGTTAGGAATGTATTAAGTTGTTTGTGTTGTTTGTTGTTAACATTCTTGTTTGTTGTTACAGTTGTTTGTATCAGTGTTGTTTGTTGTTAAAATTGTTGTAACAAAGACCCATCAATATATGAAAATATTTGGTTACAACAAATGAAAAGATAAGCTAAATTATGATGCAGATGTTCCTCCAACATTGGGACAATTTTTTTTTTTGTGTCCGGGCTGATGACAGAGACTGCATAGGCTTATCATTTTATCAGCGGTATCCATTTCGGTTCTTATACGCTTACTGTTTGGGCGCCCCTTTTTCTTTCTTCTCATTTCATCATTGTACCAAACTATGTCACCTTGGTATGGAGGCCAATAATCCTCCATTGGTAGCACTGC
Organism: Lathyrus tuberosus; assembly: GCA_022829125.1. NCBI lineage: Eukaryota > Viridiplantae > Streptophyta > Magnoliopsida > Fabales > Fabaceae > Lathyrus > Lathyrus tuberosus. The sequence goes on along the minus strand of JALAZF010000065.1, from coordinate 16,534,799 downwards.
GAAGCCTTCGATGTATACATTCATAACATTAATCACCTTATAAACATCAGATAGATAACCATAAGCATCCTGACGAGCATGTGCGCATGCTGCAATGGCATGTGAGCAAGGTACACGGAGGGCCTGGAACTTTCCACAGTCACACCAACATCTGTTTAGCCTGACAGCATACGATAAATTGGGCCTCCCCTCATTATGGTCCATTGTTTCTTGTAAACTTCTTTTTTATTAGATGGTCGGCTAAGGGTATGAGTTATAATAGATGTCCGAAACATTGTATCATTCAATACTACAATCTTTTGGATCACCTAACACCCGCAGATGTAAGTGCTCCTAAATATTTTATCTTCTTTTATATCAGATATTTTACTATCTAATATTTTTCTATTCTTCAGTGCATATGGCGTCCACATCTAGGCATGCAAAACCTACATCAAGTCAGCGAGGAAGATGCTGCCGTTTGGACTGCATGTGTCACGATCATCAGATTAACAACTGTGGAGATGAACAACAGTTACCATGTCAAACTGCAATTTGGAATGCATCAAAACATCCCGGATCCGCCTGTTGACATCAGTAAATGGCATCTAAAAAGAGTTAATGATCAATGGGACTTTGACGACTGAAAGGATTTTGTAAAAACTGAGCGTCGTAAATGGATGAACCGCAACCACTATTTCTTACGTGAGCCGGTAATGCTAACCCCATCTATACCAATAAATAATTATATGGCTTGGTACAGATCGGTTGCAACTGAGTTTGTCTCCGAAGACATGTATTTATACGACCCACGCCAGACCACCTACACATAAGAAGCCTCAACGTCTAACCCACCTCCAAGGCCATGTTACTCACAACCCCCTACCCAACAAAATTACCAACCCATTAACCATCCAAACATGCCATACACCCAACCACAATACCAAGGAAGGTTCTAATCCACATCAATTGGCGATAGGGTTGTTGCCCTAAGGAAAGGTCGCCAATTGAATTGGCGACTTGATGAGCTGTCTCCAGTTCAATTGGCGACAACATTGTTTTTTTTATAAGCTAAATATATTTAACAGGGATACAAAGGGGTATCCCAACCCGTATACATCGAAAGTCTTACAAAAAATCAAGGCCTACAAAAATCACTAGGGGAATTTACCCAAGTGTAATAGTTACAATTGTGAGAACTTCTATGGTTTTTTCCTACCCACCACCAAGTATACATTAGGATACGGTTCGATATAGTGTCGTAGTCCCAAAATTCGTCTCTAAATATAATGTTATTTCTAGAATACAAGTTGATCCAACAAATTAAAAGCCACAGTCCAACAGCATTACCGATTGAAAAATTATTCCGAAGACACCCCGATACCCAGCACGTTAAGTGATTTAACATATCTCCCACTAGAATCTCTGGAATGCCCAACCATTTACAAGCAAATTTCCATACCAACCTGGTCTTATGACATGAAAATAGCACATGATCCACAGTTTTATCCACTAAAAAGCAGAAAGGGAGTATAACTCTATTTTCTGCACCAGTACATCTTCAGACAAACTTGACTGGGAGGTTTTGATATTCCACTACCATTTGCCTTCAACCCAAAAGCCATTATCTGCCACTGCGCTGTTTTTATTCTCAGCAGCTTGCCATAATTCTGGGAATGACTCGGACAGAGTTCTATGGTCGACCCAGCGAGAACACCAAAACGGAACACGCTCACCACTGCCAACATTATAGGAAATCAACTCAGAAACTAAGTTCCTCCCACAGAAATTGGAGATCTGCACTAAATCTTTCCACCATTTTGAAGGAGCAGTAGTCATGTTGGAGCATACCCCTTCGTGAAGATCAATTTGATGGTTAGGGTACCTATCATCAATTAGATCCTTCCACAGAGTATTCTTATGATTCAACATTTTCCAAGTCCACTTGAAACATAATGCCAGATTGAATAGTTTTAGATCCTTGACCCCCAACACACCATTTTCTTTCTTATTACAGACCATATTCCAAGCTACCCACGCCACTCCTTTTTTAGACACGGAACCGTTCCACAAGAAGGATTTTTGAATAGACGTCAAGATGCGAATTACATTAACATGCATTATATAAAAAGACATGAAATGGATCGGAAATTAACCAATACATAACTAATCAACGTAACTCGACCTCCCATGGATAGGAAACGACTTTTCCAAGAATTCAATCTGGCTCGGACTTTATCTATCAAAGGCTTCCAAAAAGAAACTAACGAGTGATTTCCACCAATGTATATTCCTAAGAATTTAAAAGGACCAACAGAATCTAGGATCTTACAAGATAGATAATTCCCCGCAGCTGATAGGAACAAGTCACCAACGCCGACACCATAGAGTGAGCTCTTGCTGAAATTTATCTCCAGACCTGAGATTAAATGAAATCCTTTGAGAATATTCTTGACTGCCAGGATATTATTCCACGAACCATCCCCTATTAGAATTGAATCATCAGCGTATTGCAACATGTGGAAAGAAACCTCGTCGTTGAGTTTAAAACCTGAAAACAGATCTTTCTCCATAGCTCTACTCATCAGGACAACAAGTCCTTCTGCAGCAATGGTGAAAAGGAGGGGAGCAAGGGGATCACCTTGCTTAAGGCCCCGAGAAACAACAAAATCCCTGGTTGGGCTTCCGTTAACCAGAACAGAGGAATAACTATTAAAAACTCCTGAATCCATCCATTTCAGCCATGAACTGCCAAACCCCATAATTTTCATTACGTCTCGCAAATACTTCCAATCTACACAGTCGTAGGCTTTGGCAAAATCAACCTTTAGAAGCATCAAATCTTTCTTTGAATGTTTAGCAAAGTCAATAACTTTGTTTATCACAAGGACTCCATCTAATAAATTCCTTCCTTCAAAGAAAGCCGTCTGAGAGTTGGATATAATGTTTCCAATTTTCTTTTTTAGTCTAGATGCAAGAATTTTTGCCAGAACTTTGTAAACCGAGCTGACTAATGATATGGGCCTGTAGTCATCCAAATTTCTGGGGTTCTCAATTTTGGGTATAAGCACCACAAAAGAAGAAGCAAACACCTTGTGTAATTTATCTCCATTGAAAAATTCCAAGATACAGCTTATAAAGTCGTTTCCTATTATACTCCAACATTTCTTGATAAACTCAAAGGTAAATACGTCAGGGCAGGGCTGCGGTCCTCGGCGCACTCGAATATCTCTCTCCTGATTTCTTCACTATCCACTGCAGCATCTAACTCATCTCTGTCCGATCTGGAAAGGCATTTGAATCCACCTCCTCCCACAAAAGGAAAAGGTCTGGAGACTTTAGAAAATCTCTTGGCAAAATGGTCTTTGATAACCTCTTTGACTCCTTGGACGTCCTCCACTGATTTACCGTTAACTCTAACAGAACTGATAGAGTTCAAATTAACTTGTTTTCTCAGTGCAGCATGGAAGAACTTACTATTGACATCCTCTTCAGCACTCCATTTAAGCCTAGATTTCTGTTTTATAATACTTTCTTTGGTTCTCAAATATCTCCATAAATCGTCTTCTGCATAATTCCTTTTCTCTAATTCCTCTGTAGAAATACCGCCACTTTTTGTAACAATTAAGTCTTCTATTTCATTGATAATACCTGTATCTGTCTTGATTTTGGTGTCAACCCAGCCAAATACCTCACTATTCCATCGTCGAAGTTTCCCTCTAAGGTTCTGCATCTTCTTAGCCAAAACATAAGAAGCCTTCCCTGTAACTTTGTAATCTTCCCATTCTTTTTTGACAAAATCCATAAAATTAGGATGTTCAAACCAGCATGCCATAACCTTAAATGGCTTAGGTCCCCAGTTCATGTTCTTTGCTGAAATCCACACCGGTTAATGGTCTGATACGTCACGATCTCCTATCTTTTGACACATCATGTTCCACCCGTTGCAAACTCCAGGGGAGACGATAAACCTATCAAGACGACTGCATATCTTACCCTTAGCTTTAAACGAAGAGAAATTGTTTCCGCTCAAAGGCAAATCCACACATCCGATCATATTTATGAACTCTGAGAATTCTTCCATATATCTTCTATTGAAACTGGAGTATCCTAATTGTTCAGTAGGACTCTTTATCAAATTAAAATCGCCACCAAGAATCCACTCACCAGGTTCCAAACTGTTTTTAAGGTTGACGAGACTAGACCATAACTCCCTTTTCTCCATAATGTTACAGGGAGAGTAAATATTGAAAAGATAACATTTCACTTCTCTCCATATTGCTTGCAAACCTAAGAATCCTTTGCCCCTATAGCTGCAAATAGAACCCACAACTCCAACCTTCCAAATAGTTAGAATACCTCCTGATAAGCCTGCTGAACTTGTAGCAGACCATTGACAACTGTCACCCCATAAACTACACACCAACTCATTAGACATCTTAGTTTTTTTAGTTTCCTGAAAAAAACATATTTCAGCTCCAACTTTGTTTATAGTATCTCTGATTTTCTTTCTCTTTGTAGTACCCCCACAGCCTCTTATGTTATAGGTTATTATATTCATAAAGAACCACTAGCAACCACCTTTTTCCCTTTCTTCGATTCTCTATCCACCACTTCAAGATTTCTCAAGATAGTTTCAAAAATCTCATCATCTTCTTGCGCTTCTATGCCCAACTTTTTAATGGCTGTCCAAACTCTCGACGGGAGGCTTTCTAATTGCTTCTTAATTCTTGAATTGTTCTGGAGGAAGCCAGAATCAGTCAAAGAATTGTCAATGGAATCAGACCCCTTACAGAGAGGAGCATTGCCCAGAGCTTTCTCACTGTTATCAGAATGTCGATGGTGCGCCTTTACAGACCTAGATGTTGAAACATCTGCATGCAAGAGAGTAGCATAATAAGAAGGGTTGAAAGGAATTTTAATCCTACTATATATATCTTCCATAAGTATCTTTTTCTTCCTACTTGAGGATCCCCTCCTAACTTCGTCAGCCACATAATCATTATCAACTTCGTTAAATTTATCTTCACCCTCTGTCCTTTTTCCATCAACAATCGTAGGAGTCCCAGTTTTGTCCCCTCTTTTTAGTTTCGCAAGGGAACATGACACATGCTCCAGGCTAAATACTGACTTAATACTGTCTTCAGCACTAATCCCAGCATTTTCACCAGACTTCGGGACTAACTTGTCTCTACCTTGGGATATGGATTGATTCTCAGAGTGAATTGCCTCTCCATTCCCCTTAACTCTAATGCAGCTTATAGGATCATGATTCATCTTTCCAGACAGCTCTATCTCTTCATCACTAACTTCCTTACGTTGGTCATTACGCAGAACACATAAATCGCCTGTAGACGAGCCTGGAGAAACAGACTCGGGAGATTTGGATTGGGAGCTAAGAACTCTAGATGAACTATCCCAGGACACCCCATCTGCTTCCTGAACCGATTCAGAAGGAAAAGTCGCCAATACGATTGGTGCCCTTGTGTAATCCCAAACCCTAAGGGGGGTAGTTTGAGAATTATTCTAAAAACTAGGGTATTTTGGGAATTTTGTTGAAAAATAGAGGTATTTGGGTAAAAAATTCAATTATTGTTCATTTTATAATTAAATAAAATATTTTAAATTGACATGTGTATCTAAAAATATTTTAGATTGTATCAAATTGAATATCACTCAATAATGGTGTACACCACTAACTTTCTATTTCATGGATCAGTATCAGGACAATATCTATTTTATTTTAATCAATAATTTTCTTTATTTGAGAAACAAATTCTTTATTTTTAAATGTGAAAATTTTCTTTATTTTTTCTCTATTTTTTTTTCTTTTCAAATTTACACGTGTATCTAAATATATTTTATACTATATTAAATAAATTTACCCGTGCGGATGTACATGTATCTTGCTAATTTGTTATTGAATATATTATTTGTAGTAGTAAAGTGTGAGAATTTTTTTTTTAGAATTTAGGGTTTGAGAAATATCACGAGCGTAATAAACTAAGAAATTTTAGGATTTAAGGTTTGAATCAAGAGTAACATATAGAATAAGAGTAATGAAAAGACACGATGTTAGAAAAACTCTCAAATAAACAAATGATTCACTTCAGTTAATTAAACCTACCAATGGAAAATATTTAAAATCATGACAAAATTTAAAAATACGAAGCGTTTTTTTCACAACGGTTTATTTGTTAACTGATGTAATAGTTTAAATGAAAATGTATTATTTTTTCTAGTGAATATATGTTAAGAAATTGATAAATTATTTTAGTGTATCTATTAACATACAAATCTAAATATATTCTATCCATTCGTTTTTCATTGTATCATCTTAATTTTCATATAAGGTGCCATTCAATGAAACCACTCTTTTTACTAACAACTTGCACTACTATGAAACCACTCATCTATGAAACCAGTCTTCTACCATCAATTTAAATTTGCACTGATCAGTCAGAAAGAAAATGGGTCAGAGAAGAATTATATTTTATACACTACTCCACTTGTTCGAAAACATTCCTTTTGATAACCATATGGATATTTTCAAATACGGCTGCTATAATCAAAAGGAGGAATTCGGTTGGATAAATCAGCGGCTTTGGTGTTTTTTTTAAACTAATAGTTAAATAAATAATAATTTAATAAATGTTGTGGGTTTTTTTTTTCAGCTACGTGCATATAGTGCAAATTAATAGACTAATATATAATTGTCAATTTGTCATATAATGCCAAAATGTATAAAAACAATTTGCAAATAAAGAGTAGTAAAAGTTTAAATGACATCTATAATGACAACACAACCATGACATTTTCACTTTTTTGAAATTCTGTTCATCAATAGATATTAAACACGATGCTCTGAGAACAGGTTCAACAAGATACATCAGAACCATTATAATAACAATTGATAAATAATAGAGCATACAAATAATAAATAACACAATCAATTATTTATCAATTCGGTGAAACTACAACTACGTCTGGAGGACTAAGTACACAACTCAAAAAAGAAAAGTCACTATTAGTAACTTAGTACAATTAGATTTACAAGTAACAACAAACTCTATGTTGTTCAATGTCTCTTCCTAACACTATCCAATAACTTTATATTTAGAGCATCCACCTAAATTAAACATGAGAACCTACTAACTTTATTTTCTGCCATAAAATCAATGACAAAGGCAAACAACCACTAAACACTAGTGATCAAGTTCAATCTTAACAGATGAAAGAATGTTGAATATTGCAAATCAGCGAGACAAACGTTTTATGGCAAGTTACTGAAACATGGAGGTGTAAAGAACAATGTTGAATTTACAACTCAACTAGACAAATTAACCTACTATTCCATGTTACTGAAACATAGAGGTGTACATAAAAATTACAAGGACTTTTGTAAATTTTAACACTTTAAGATCTTAAATGGGGGTGCTAGCTTTCCAATGTAGGTTTGAGCTCCTTATATAGCATAACAACTTTAGTCTTTTCTCTTTGGATAATATTTTTGATTTCGTCCAAAATTAATGCAGATTCTGTTTGATAGTTGATTTTCTCCTTGTATATCTCCTACAAGTCACATATGGTTTTCTTCAGGTTGTCTGAGGATGAGTGAGATTCTTCCCATTTGGTGAGCACAAGGTTGGATATTTTCAAATACGGCTGCTATATTCAAAAGGAGGATTTCTGTTGGATAAATAAGTGGTTTTGGTGTTTTTTTAACTTATAGTTATATAAATAATAATGTAATAAAGGATACTCTGAGATAATATCCTTAAGTTCAAAAACGATAATGCTGAAGGTAGATGGATTATAGGAGGAGATTTTAACTCGGTTAAATCCTCTTATGAGAGAAAAGGTAGAAGTACTGTTGCTTACAGGGAGTGTGCGGAATTTAACTATTTCATTTCTGACTTGGCTCTGGTGGACCTGCCTTGCGTGGGAAATAGTTTCTCTTAGTTTAATTCGAATGGATTGAGTTGTAGTAAACTGGATCGGTTTCTTATTGATGATTCTCTTACTGATATTTGGGACTTCAAAGCTCAGTTAGTAGGGAAGCGTGACTTATCGGATCACTGTCCTATCTGGATTAGATCCAACTCTGTAAATTCGGGACCTAAACCCTTTAGGTTTTTTAACTGTTGGATTTAGCACGAGGACTTCATGTCTTTTCTTAAGGATACGTGGAATTCGGCTGATATTCAAGGTACTCCTTCGTTTGTCTTCAAGGAAAAACTTTTGGTTCTTAAAGCTAAATTGAAGTGGTGGAACGCCAATGTTTTTGGCTGGGATGATCTCAAGATCGAGAATATTGTTGAGGATCTTAATGTTATTGATTTAGACCTGGCTAATAGTTTTGTGGGGCTATCGGATGAGGCGATCAAGAAGAGGGCTGTTACTCAGGAAAAGTTCTGGTGTGATCTTCGTTTTAAAGAAAGCATGATTAGTCAAAAAGCGAGATCGAAATGGCTTAAAGAAGGAGATGCTAATTATCGTTATTTTCATTCCTTCTTCAAGGCTAGGATCAGGGTTAACTCTATACTTGCGATCAATTCTTCTGGTAATTTGATTGATGATTTTAGGCTTATTAAGGAGGCTGCTTTCTCTTTCTTCCATGACAAGTTCCAAAGGGTTGGCTGTACTAGACCTAAGATGGATATGAGGTATGTTCAGAAGTTGAGTGAGGAGGACAGATCCATGTTGGACGCGAAATTCTCTGAAATAGAAATTCGAAATGCTGTCTTCGACTGCGATAGCTTCAAATCTCCGGGGCCGGATGGATTTTCCTTTGGTTTCTTCAAGGATTGCTGGGATGTTATTGGTGCTGACTTTGTAAACTGTGTGCTGCATTTCTCCTCGACGGGAAAGTTGCCTAAGGTGTTTTCCTCTTCTTTTCTTGCTCTTGTTCCTAATGTGGACATCCCTCAAGGTTTTGAAGACTTTAGACCCATCAGTCTGGTTCGATGTGTCTCAAAAGTGATTTCAAAGCTATTGTCCAAAAGGTTATCCGCTGTCATCTCAGGATTAATCTCTTCCTCTCAAACGGTGTTTATTCCGGGAAGAAATCTTCTGGATGGCGTCTTACTTGCCAATGAAGTTATCGACTCGGCCAGAAGAGATAAGAGAAAATGTCTCCTGTTAAAAGTTGATTTTGCCCAAGCTTACGATTGTGTTGATTGGAACTTTTTAATTCAAGTCCTTACGGCAATGAATTTTGGGCCTAACTGGATCAAATGGATTAAAGGAGTTGTTTGTTCTAGTTTTGTTTCTATTTTGATCAACGGGAGTCCGACTAGGGATTTCGAGGCTATGAGAGGGCTGAAACAAGGCGATCCGCTTGCTCCGTTTCTCTTTGCTTTGGTGGCTGAGATGCTGGCTGTCTTGGTGAGAAAGGCGGTTCAACTTAACCTTCTCTTGGGTTTTGGTTCTCAAGAGGGTTCCTCCATTGAATTGCTCCAGTTCGCTGATGATACGCTCCTATTTAGTAACGGAGGATACGCTAGCTTGCGGGCTTTCAAGTCTATTCTGCGTGGTTTTGAAATGGTTTCAGGTTTGAAGATCAATTTTTCTAAAAGTTGTATTTTTGGTGTTGGCATTGATCACGGTTTTATCAAAGCTGCGGAGAGTTTCCTTTATTGCAAGTCGAGAGTTTTTCCTTTTAAATTCTTAGTGTTGCGGTGAAAATCGGATAACAAATTATTAATTAATTTGCATCATTTTCTTTTACAACCGACTTTGATTTATCCAAAGGAAAGGTTCAAGATCGTTAAAAAAACCTAAAGGGGGGAGATCTAAGGTTCGGGGGTTGGTTACGCCTAGGGAAGGTATTAGCACCCTAAACGTCCGTAGTACTCTACGGGAACCTCTTGTTATTGTTATCTTATGTTTGCTAAAGGTTCTATGCTAAAGGCTAGTTAGCGGGAGAAGTGATAAATTCATTATGATGAATATCACTAAGAGTTGAGGAACTCTCTCCTAAAGCTAGTTGTAATTTCTATGGCTCTGATGAGGCCAAGAAATTGGAGTTTTATCCTAAGAGGTTACTTAGGTTAAGGTGGGGGTCAATGACTTATGAGTCAACATGTTAAACCTTCCTTTGGAATGGGGGGAAACAGTTATAAGTTACTAAGATGAAGAGATTAGTGCAAATACAATGATACAATAATACATGAATAAGATAAGATAAAAATCATGACATCAATGAAAAATGAGAATTAAACATGTTAGACAATGATTAAATATAAGATGAAAATAAGAATGAAATAGTCTCGTCTTAATCATGATTTAATCGAGAAATCGATAATTGATGATTCCTGACTTTCATCGACTAAATAAGCGAATAAAATTGAAATAAAGAGAAAGTGGTCTCGTGTTGATCAAGGTTTTGTCAACTCAATGAAATCAACCAAACCATGAGGTTTGTTATGTCATTGACCAAAATAAAGAAAGCGAAATCGAAATAAAAACGGTCTCGTCTAAATTAAGAATTAATTGAGAAATCGATAATCTTAATATTTGACTTTCATTGACCACCAAAAACGAACAAACAGTAGCCTCACATTTATCATGACTTTATTGATTCGAAATGATCAAAGCCAAGATTCGTGTAGTGTAATTGTAATTGGAGGCAACCAGAGAAGACTTTCGTTTTGGAATCCGATTCTTACTTGCCTTAAATCGAGACTTAATTCTTAGATTTGTAGAAACCTCTCCATTGGAGGCCGGGTTACTCTTATTAATTTGGTCCTCTCTAATTTGCCTATTCACTACTTGTCCTTCTATAAGGCCCCTTCGAAAGTCGTGAAAGACATCATTGCCATTCAGCGGCGTGTCCTTTGGACTGGTACTAAGAACAAGAGCTCTTTAGCTTGGGTCAAATGGAGTGATGTTTGTAAGCCTAAAGCTAAAGGAGGTTTGGGAATAAAGCATGTTGGTTTATTCAATAAAGCCCTCCTCTCTAAATGGCTGTGGAAATTTCTCAATGATGGTAATGAAATATGGAGGAGCTTCTTGACTAACAGATATGGAAAGTTGAATTCTTGGGTGATGGATTTAGATTCAGTCCCCCCTGTCAAGTTCTGTATCTCTGTGGTTTAGAGATATTCTTAAAGTAAAAAAATTTGAGGCTGGTTTTAATTTTCATAATTTCGCGAAACCGGTTTTAGGCAGAGGATCAAATGTTCCTTTTTGGAGTTCCTTATGGTACGGGAGTGATGATCTAAAGTCTGCTTTCCCTTATGTTTTCGGTGGTGCTGCTGTGAAGGTCTGAAGTGTAGTAGACGTAGGTTGGTGGGATCACGACCAATGGCAGTGGAACGTTGACCTGCTTCAGTTGGACAGGTCGAAGCTGGATGACGGGTTTTTCATTAATTTTCAGAATTTCTTGGTAGGTTTCTAGGCTAAGCATAATGTTGAGGATGCTTGGGCCTGGACTTTGGAAGCGAGCAATATTTTTACGGTTAAATCTTTTTATTCCTATATTTCGTCTGATGCCAATGCTACTAGTTTACTTGAAGATGACAGTTTGTTTCTCAAGATCGTGTGGAAATCCTGCATCCCTTTGAAAAGTAAGATCTTTGCTTGGAGGCTTGTCTTGGATAGGCTTCCAACTCGTAAGAACCTTGGAATTAGAGGTATCGTCGATTCTCCGCATGATAAGGTTTGTGTTTTGTATTTCCAAGAGGAAGAGGACATTTTTCATCTTTTCTTATCCTGTCCTAAAATTCTGATTCTTTAGAGGAAATTATTTTCTTGGCTTGATATTCGCCCGTTCCGAGAGGTTTCCATTAGTAAACATGCTTTGACTTGGTTCTTGGCGTTGGTAGATAGATGTAAGGAAGATATGACTTGTTTTGTTTGGTTCGCCACGACTTGGAGCATTTGGAGCATGAGGAACAACATCATTTTTAATAATGATATTTGTTGTGTTGAATATCTTTTTCTCCGTATCGTGACCATCTCTTGGAGATGGTTGGAGTTAGGCTGTAAGAGATGCGGTTATTACGATTGAGGTTTTTTTTTTGTTCCTTTTGTTTATTTGATTGGTGTTTGTATTGGGTTGGAGAACCCCTTTTTCTCCCTTAAATACAACTTGGCTTATCAAATAATAATAATAATAATAATAATAATAATAATAATAATAATAATAATAATGTAATAATAGATTGATATATAATTGTCAATTTGTCATATAATTCCAAAATGTATAAAAACAATTTGCACATAAAAAGTAGTAAAAGTTTAAATAAAATCTATAATGACAACACAACCATGACATTTTCACTTTTTGAAATTCTATTCATAAGGTAATAGATGTCGAACGCGATACTTTGATAACAGGTTTGACAAGATATACCAGAACCATTATAATAACAATTAATGGATGATAGAGCATACAAATAATAAATAACACAATCAATTATTTACCAATTCGGTGAAACTACAACTACATATGGGGAGTTGAGTACACAACTCAATAAAGAAAATTCATTATTAGTAACTTAGTACAATTAGATTTATAAGAAACAACAAACTCTATGTTGTTCAATGCCTCTTCCTAACACTACCCAATAACTTTCTATTTAGAGCCTCCACCTAAACATGAGAACCTACTCACTTTCTTCTCTGTCACAAAACCAGTGACAGAAGCAAACAACCACTCAATCATAGTGATCAGCTTCAATCTTAACAAGATGAAAGAATGTTGAATATTACAAATCAGCGAGAAAAACGTTTTATGGAAAGTTACTGAAACAAAGGTGTACATAACAATGTTGAATTTACAATTCAACTAGACAAATTAACCTACTATGCCAAGTTACTGAAACATATAGGTGTACATAAAAATTACAAGGACTCTTGTAAATTTTAACACTCGAAGATCTTAAATGGGAGTGCTATCTTTCCAATGTAGGTTTGAGTTCCTTATATAGCATAATAACTTTAGGCATTTCTCTTTGGGTAATATTTTTGATTTCGTCTAAAATTAATGTAGAATCGGTTGGATAGTTGATTTTCTCCTTGTATATCTCCAACAAGTCACCTATGGTTTTCTTCAGGTTGTCTGAGGATAAGTGAGATTCTTCCCATTTGGTGAGCATAAGATTGTATGATACCATAAGTTCTTCTCTAGTCAGCTCTCTAAAGTTGAACTTATCTTCAAATTGATCTCTTTTAGAATATGCCATCACAAATTTTACAATTTCCCCTTCACTTTCACTTTCAGAATCAGACCAAGTGGTGGCTAATCCCTTTTTGTGTTTCCTTAAAAAGTTAGGGCATTCTGGTCTTATGTGACCATAACCTCCACATTCAAAGCACTGGGTATCCTTCCTACTCTTGGGTTCTTCTCCATTTTTGTCTCTGTTCTAGGGAATGATGTTGGACCTATTGTCTGGGACATTGGTCTTCCACTTCCTATCCAGAGGCTTCAAGTTATTGTTGAATTTTTTCCCAAGAAGAAAAATATCATTTGCCAAGCTTTCTTCTTTGAATCCTTAACTTCCAACTTCCTTAGTGTTAGTTACAAAGGCTATACCTTTTTTCTTCTTTTCTGACCATTAATTGATGGACATCTCAAAGGCTATTTCTTTATACTACTTAGGTCCTAGGCTTGTTCAATAGCAGTCACTTTCATATCAAACCTCTTAGGTAATGATCTAAGAATCTTTTGGCAAGCTTTTCTCAAACATCTTTTCACCTAAGGCAAAGGATGCGTTGGCAATGTCACACAATCTGATGTGAAACTCCCTCACAATTTCATCTTCATTTATCCTTAGGTTCTCAAATTTTATTGTTAGGAGGTGCAACCTTGACATATGAACCTTGGATGTGCCTTCATGTGCAGTTTACAGAATCTCCCAGGCTTCTTTAGTGTCTGAACATGTGTTGGTCAGCTTGAACATGTTCTTGTCAACACCATTGAAATCACATTCAATGCCTTAGAGTTTCTAAGGGCTTCATTATCTTCAAAATCAGTCTAATCAGCCTCTAGTTTTAGGCTAGTTGTACCATCTTCATAGGTAGTAATTGGATGTTTCCATTCCTTCATCACATCTTTCCAAGCTTTATTTCCCAAGGATTTGAGAAAAGCCACCATCATCACCTTCCAATAATCATAATTTTTGCCATCCAAAATAGATGGTTTGTTGACTGATCATCCATATTTAATTGTGTCTATTTGAGCATAATTTATCTTACCTCGAGCTCACGCAACAGACTAGGGTACCTTCTCTGATCCCAATTGAAAATTTTTTCCTCAGGGGACAGATAACAAACCTGATGCTCCGACAACAGGTTTGACAAGATATACTAGAACCACTATGATAAAAATTAATAGATAATGGAGCAGAAAAGCAATAAACAAAAAAGTCAATTATTTACCTAGTTCAGTGAGACTAGAAAGAAAAGTAACTATTAGTAGCTTAGTACAATTAGACTTACAAGCAACAACAAACCTTATGTGATTTAATGGCTCATCCTAACACTACCCAATGAATTTCTACTTAGACCCCCCCCCCCCCTAAACATGAGAACCTACTCACTTTCTTCTCTGCCACAAAACCAGTGAAAGGGACAAACAACCACTAAACCCTAGTATTTAACTTCAATATTAACAAGATGAAAGAATGTTGAATATTACAACTGAACTAGACAACCTTCTATGCTAAGTTATTGAAACATAGAGGTGTACATAACAATGTATAATTTACAGCTTAGCTAGACAAACCTCATATGTCAAGTTACTAAAACAGAGAGGTGTACATAAAAATTATAAGGTCTTTTGTAAACCCTAACACTTTAAGATCTTCAATGGGAGTGCTTGCTTTCCAATGTAGGTTTGAGCTCCTTAAATATTTAATTTTCTATTTGAATATCTCGATTCATATATGATTTGCTTTAATTTCAAATCAAATTTAAATCTTTATTTAAATATGAATTAATCTCCATCTAACTTTCAAACAAATAACCTAATCATATTGTTAAATCAATAACAATAAAATATTTGACAAATCTTATGCATAACATACTCCAAAATGCAACATTTTGGCACTTGTTGAATAAGGCCGAAATGTCATACCAACATGCTAGAGCATCACGCCTAGCATGTGTCCTTTCTGCAGCTTTATTTAAGTTTAGAAAGATAGACCAATCTTGAATACTTCACTACAACAAATAACCCTTATAACCTCACACGCGAAAGAGATGTAACCTCAGTTACCAAGGTGACGTAACGAAGGGTGATATGAAAAGTTGTCACTTAACACCTCGGTTAAAAAAATTCGAGGTTTAAAGTTATATGATCATGGGTTCAAACCCCAACATCTGCATTTTAGTCATTTACAAAAACAACGCCTCATGCCTCTTAGTTTATATAAAAACTGAGTAGTTAGATGGTTTGTTTTTCTTAAAATAAAAGTCATTACATTGTTTACATAGAATATTAATAAATTAATTTGTTTACAAACTACATTGTTTACACAGAATATTAATGTAAAAATGTTATTCTCATTATCATCGTTGTCCGTGAAGAACATATACTGGATATCTTGGAGAAGAACAAATGTTGGGGATCCACGTTTCATTGATCTTGAGAAATACAAAATATTGAATGAAATATATTCTCTATGGCTTTCGCATTCATTTCTTTCTGATGTAAAAAAAAAGTTAGCTAAATAAAATAAATATTTAGTTATATGATTTTTTAACGCAAACCTTGAACCCATGATAATTTTTTGCACTTGCAATCCATCACATAAATCTTTAGCAAAATGAATAAACTCTCACCAACCACATATTAAATAAACCTAATTTTTTCTGCTCTTGCAATCTATCACAGTGATACATTTACTTTGTAAACTCTCATGGCGCTCTAATTAAACATATAGAGTTTCATAACAACGTTTGGGTTTCTTATGGGTTTACTACTATCAAATTTAAATATTCATAATGCTTTTATAATGAGTGTTTTAGGTTTCACAAGGATCACTAATGGTTGTATCTTGAGCGTTGATAGTCATTATATGGACGGTGAAGATTTGTTTAATGACGGTGAAGAAACTGAAAAAACACGCTTATAGCTTACTTCGATTATCACTCAAAACTGAGGTAAATTGTATTTCTTTTTAAATAAAAAAAATAAAATATGTTTCATCCCAAGCCACATACTTCTCAGTTTCAGTTTAAAACATATGGGAAAATCTTTATTTTATTTACATTGTTTAGACATAAAATTAAAATAAATTACTGAAACAAATCAAGGGTTTGACAATGAATTCTTGGAAAACAACCCAGATGAGTTATATGTTCCTATCAAGGGAAATTTTTTATATTTACATTGTTTTCAGATTTCTGAGAAGTTGTCTGTTCCAACCAGAAATGTTTTTTCCGATGATATCCAAATTTTGCTGCATACCCTTTAAAATAATTTTTTTTTAAACAAGAATGATTTTCTGCACTTGCAATCTATTAACTGAGTACTCTTCAAAGACCGAGCTCCCTTCTTTCACTACTAGAAAAGTGTTTTTAATGTCGGGCGTGAAATGCATTTTAGCTCGACTGCATTAGCGAGGTAACAAACTTCATCATGAAAAGTAAATGCTTATAACCCTGGTTTTTTAAACACCGAGGGGTAAATTAATTTGCACATGGGTTCGAACCCATCATCTGCATTTTTATTATTTACAAAACTAGCGCCTCTTACATCTCAGTTTACGAATAAACCGAGGGGTAAGTTAGATTATTTTTTATTAGAAATTTCTTACATTGTTTACACAGAAAATAAATAAAAAATATTTTGTTTACAAACTTAAATGTTTACCCAGAATATTACATTGATTACACAGAAAATAAATAAAAATAATTTGTTTACAAACTTAAATGTTTACCCAGAATATTACATTGTTTACACAAAATATTAAAATAAAAATTAATTTATCCCTGAAGATCATATGTTGGATCTTCGACTCCTTGATATTTGGGGAAATTATTCACCTAGCAAGTATTTGTTTATGATATATAACAATAAAAGGGTCAGAAAAAAAGGATATAAAAATAAATGCTTTTATGCTTAAATGAATATTTAAAAACACAAACCATAAACCCAAATAATTTGCTGCACTTGAAATCCATCGCTAATGGAAAAAGTTAAAGTGGAGGATATAGATGGTTTCGATTGCTTCACGACGTTTCTTTATCAATTTTAGATATCAGAAAGCCTTTATAATGGATTTTTTTTGGTATCACGCGGATCACTAATGGAATTTTTTTTAGCGTTGATAATCATGAAATGAACGACAAAGATTTGTTTAAGAACGCTAAGTTATCCCCTCGGTTTCTATAAAAATTGAGGTGAAAATGTTATTTTCTTAATTACATTGTTTACATAGAGTTTTGAAAAAAAATAATACAGCGTAACCATAATTTTAGTGTAAGAAGTTATCTAGTCTAAATATTGCACGCATCCAATTTCTAAAGAGTTATTTGGTTTAACCATTGAATGCTTCCAACTTCTATTGAAAAAATATTTTTCTGCACTTGCAATCCATCATAGAGAATTTTTACAAGCTTCTAAATACAACAACAACAACAACAACAACAACAACAACAACAACAACAACAACAACAACAATAACATCAACACCATTTTGTGAGATGGATCCCAAAAGAATGAAATGATTTCTATTTCTAACCAGTTTGGAGTTGCTACATATAAGTTGGGATTAGGGTAAAATGTGTCTAACGAGTGCTTTTATAGTAAAATGCTATGTATCTTATACCTCGGTTATTAAGGAAACCGACAGGATATATCATTTAGTTTAGAAAAAAAAAATTTATTAAATATAAATAGTTTCCTGAATTGTTTTTCCCCTCGGAGTTTTTGAAAAACAAGGTAATATGTGATTTTTACTTATAAAAAAAATAAATCATGACGCGCATTGGAATCATATCCACTAGAATAACAATGATCATCCATTTAAAAACTGTAACGTATCTTTTGGATTTTTAAGGCGTTGGAGCTTATCTGATTGTTTCACTTCCTATTTAGTGCAGATATATGAAATTACACCTGATTTTTGTACATTTAACACCCGTTATTGGAGGGTGTGAATTCAACGGGTGAGAAATGTTTGACAAATTTACACCCGTTTTTAAACGGGTGTAAATTTGATGTTATATTACACTCTTTTTTATAGAAATCGGGTGTAAATTTTTACATATATACATTTATAGATGGTATATTACACCTTTTTTTTTTGTTAAAAACAAATGTATATACATTCCACTTTACACCCTATTTTAAAGAAAACGGGTGTAAATTTGATGTAAAATTACACTCTTTTTTATAGAAATCGGGTCTAAATTTGTACATATATACATTTATAGATGGTATACTACACCCTTTTTTTGTTTAAAACGGATGTATATATATTCAACTTTACACCCTATTTTATAGAAAACGGGTGTAAATATGCAAATAATTGCATTTCAATCAAACAAATTTACACCCAATTTTATAAAAATCTGATGTAAAATGAGCAGGGATTACTATAGAGGTTTGCAAATTTACACCCTGTTTTTTTTAAATAGGGTGTAAAAATGCGGTGTATTACACCCGTTTTTGCTGTTGATGTTGACATGTTTACACCTGATTTTACCGTTGATGTTGGCATTTTACACCAGATTTTACCATTGATGTTAGCATTTTACACCTGATTTCACCATTGATGTTGGAATTTTTACACCCTATTTTCTTTAAATAGAATGTTTGTAATAGTTTCATAATTATATTATATTTAATTAGATTTAGAATCTATTTTATTTAATCAAATATTTTGTATACCACTAAACATTCAATGAAAATAAAGACAACATCAATATTGAATCAAGGATTTGAAAGATATTTCTCAACACCCACTCAAACCCACAAACATAAAAATAAAGACAACATCAATATTGAATCAAAACTAGTTCACAATACAAAGAATAGAAGAAATGCATAAGGTACCGATCGATTACATCCAACCCCAACAAGAGATTGAAGCACTTACTCGAAGATCAAGCTCCGATTTCCTTTGATTTTGGCTCCCCCCCCCCCCACTTAGGGTTTCGTCTCTGTCTCTCTCTAAAAATATGTTTGGAATGAAGAGAGATAAAGTTCTTTTAAAATATCTACGAAAAACTATATAAATACAAATTTGAAAATTTTGAATTGGGCTAACCCAAAATATGGGGCTAAGCCCAAACCGCGCTAAGCGCGATGGAGCGAGCTTTGCCTGCTTTAGCTACTGTCTTGATCTTCAAAGTACACTGGAAATCGGACTAAGCGGGATTCGCGTTGCAGATTGGGCTAAGCGGGCATTAGCATTAAAATTTCCCAAAAATCTCTTCTAAACTTGCTAAATTGAAGCCATGTTTTTGCCTTTGATTCCTATGCTTCAATCATGCATGAATACCTACAAAAAGAGATTAAAAATGATCAAAATAAACGATATTTACACGAACCAAAAAAACTACGCTATAATACTAAATTATTACTTATTCACACTAAAGTCAATGTTTACACTAGTAAAACCAATGAATCAAGCCAATAAGTGTCAATAAACTACACACATATTTAACACAATTTGGCACTTATCAACCAGGTGTTGCAACACACATATTAGAACATCCTTTTTCACATGTTACATCAGAACATCCAAAATAACTCTCTTCACACAAGTCTTCTTTGTAGAGTAAATCTTGGACTCGATCTTCTTTCAAGATACATCCAATCAAATCTTCTTTGACCGAAACAAATCAAAATCTTCCCATATAGGTTTTAGATTAACATATTTCTTCCCAAAAGCAAACCTCTGCATCTTCTAAGGAAGTCAACACCGCAACTCTTCTAAAGGACATCAGAATATAGTTAGAACACAAACCTTATGCCGAGATGATACATACTCACATGTTGAGCCTCTTGCCTAACTAGTTCTGTCAAGAATTTTAGCTACATCTTGGAACCTCCTGCTTAACTAGTTTTATCAAGAACTTTAGTTGAACAACTCTTGCTTAATTTCTTATGTCAAGCACTTTAGCTGAACAACTCACACTCAGTTGCTAAAACACATGGCGTAACGTCTAGTTCCACATGTGGCCTAAAATAAATCTTGTGCATATGCAATTTTATCTAATGCAGTAAACAATAGGAACTAAAATCTCCTTCTTTGGAAAATTTTGACTAAAACTACAAGATATGATCTTCATGAAGTGGCACAAGTAGCACACTATATCACCCAATAGAATCAATAAAGCATACAACAGCAACACAAGTAGCACATAAGTAAGGTGTTCGCTAGACAACAAGAGATTAACTCCATCATGATGGAACATCTTGAACATCTTGTCCCATCCCACATGATCATTACTCTCTATTTTTGCCACAATTTTGCAATGGTATGAAAATAACCACAAATCAGCAGCACAAATCTGTAGCATAGTCAGAAGGCAAAAATGTTAATACACAATAGCCAGTGCTTTATAATAGTCAGTCATACAATCAGTCTTGCATTAACACTCAATTAGTAGTCAATAGTCAAAGGTTAGAAGTTATTACTAACACACATACCAATACACTTAATTGTGTGCCAGATGCCAGGCCACATGTTTTAGCATGTGTGCAAACACCAAACCAGAATACTTAGTACCATTCTCACCAGAGTCAACAGCAAATCAGCTTCATAGCGCACAATCAGTAAAGTCAGTAATTAGAAAATGCCACCATATACACCAAAATAACAGTGGCAGCAACAACAGGTTGAGATAAAACAACTTCAACACTTCCCCATAAATAGCCATATCATATTTATAAACTGGTCCATAGATGTTTGACATAATGTCTGAGACATCTTACCAAACAAATAACTTATAACTAAAATTCAACAACTCAAGAGGAATACTATCATCCTTAATCTCCTCCTACGATATAAAGCTCTGGAATTCATCATTGTCTTCAACTATTGAGCATAACAATGAAGCTCCAAGAATTCAATATACACCGGTGCTTAAACAAAAGTTCTTTTGCATTTCCTTCTTCTTCCTCAGTTCCCTTTTCCATGGACATAATCTTATCAATAGAGGGAACCTTGCTTCTGCCCAATTAATTAGAATTTCAAAGCTTGACATACTTTCCTCTATCATACACCTTTCTACACTCTTTGACCATATTTTCATAGTTATGACCATAATCAGTAACAGTCTTCATTAGCCCATCGGCTTTCATGATTTCTTTGCAATCAAGAGCTTTTTCACCTAGCTCCCTTTCAAATGAAATCCTTCTTTTGTGAACATAATCCCACTTCTAAACACTTGTTTATGAATGGAATAACAAATCATTCATGTGAGCAGAGGTAACATCCACATGAATTCTCTTTCCTCCAAAATTTCTTCCCACGGTGAACACAATGTCATGTACATTTTCTTCAGCATAGTCTCAGATTCACTTGTTTAAACAAGTTTTTTATTGACTTGAGAATTAATAAGGGCAACTTGTTCGTCCTTCCACTGAGTTGGAAACTCAGTCACTAACATGTCATACATGTAGTCTGGCACAACCTGGTTGACATCTTTATTACCATCCTTAATGACATCTTTGAGCATTTGGTTACTCCACAATAGTTGAGTGCAACTACTTCCAGCATGTATACCTTAGAAATCAAAATGTTGGTCCTTTATTTGCTTGACTTGAGAATTAAGAGAATAGCTAACATCTTCTACCATGCTCAACTCAAAATCAGATTGCATTTGTTGAACAAAATGCTCTAACATCTTAACTAACATCCTAGACAACATGTTGTCTTCAACATAATGTGAACTATCATCATATTCTCATTTTCTTCCAATTTGACATTCTCCATGTTGCTGATATCCATAATAGCATCCATACTGACTTCCACAAAGTCACCCTTCTTGTTGACACATTCCTTGTCAGTGACATGCTTACTAACAACTTGATTGACACCTACCTCCAAGTACCTTATGAGAAAGGTATCTTTCACATCCATATGAAAAAATTTAAATTTCCGAATACAAGACAATCTTGGTATCAATCTGATGGCTTTAATATGGCCAATAGGATCAAAAATTCAGTATCACAAAAACTTTCATCTTCTTCAGCAGATAGCATAGTGTTTAATGATTTGTTAGCAACAACTTGCTCCACTTCAAGACCATTGAGATCAAAATATTAATTATTGAAAGCAACATCAATAGAATCTATTCCCTTGGTAAATAATCTATGAACCTTGGTATTAATAGCACAAACCAGAAGTATGATTTCATCCTTACTTACCACATCTTCACACAATGACTCAACATTTTTGTCCATATCTTCTACTATAAAATCCTTCATTCCTTTCAATTTGAGAGGAACCAGGATAACTTTTATGTGTTCTTTGCCTATTTATTTAATTATTCTATTTTATCCGTGATGACACTGAATTTCACCGTATTTTTGACTCCGATTTCGCATGCATTCTTAGTCTTTTAATGTCATTTTATTATGTTATTATTATGTTTTTCTTTGTTTTCAGGTTTTTAGTCTAATCAGAGCCCCGAGCGAGAAAAGGAGCGAAAAGGAAGTCGAAATGAGCTAAAATAGAGAAAATCAGCATTTTACACTTATGGCATCCACTATGGCGGCCGCCACAGGGTCTTCCATGACGTGGCCATGTCTCAAACTCCTCCCAACTGTTTTTCCCCACGATCTCCAACTGCCCAAGCAAGTTTACACTCATGGCGGGCGCCATGGTGTTGTGGCGGGCGCCACAAGAACAAAGCGAGTTCCCTCCCAAATTCAAATGCTAGGGGCATCCTTGTCTTTTCCATATGTTTCCTTGCCTATAAATAGGACTTTAGATTTTCGTTTTTCTTCATCCAAGCTTAGTTGTTCATAAGCATATATCAGTGTAATAGTGGTAATCGCTTCACATCGAGGTGTTACTACATTCGAGAGATCGAGTCTGTAAGAGCCTGTGAGATTGAGTCTTGGAGCACTCTGGAAGGAAGTTAATCCTGCCGCCATTTTACTTTCAGTTCGCATTTTATTCAACCACTCCGATTGGAGCAGGTTTTTATTACTTTACCTTTTGTCAACTTTATTTCTTGCACTGTCTTTTAATTTCATTTACTTTCCGCACTCGCATTACTTTCATTTACTTTCCGCACTCGCACTACTTTCGTTTACTTTCCGCACTCGCACTACTTTCATTTACTTTCCGCACTCGCACTACTTTCATTTACTTTCCGCACTCGCACTTAAATACCTTTTTTTTATGAAAAATCTAAAAATGAACTTTTACTTTACCATGTCTGGCTAATTTTATAAAGGTTAGAATGTGAAGATCATAACCGAACCGATAATCTGTACAATTGTTAGTGGAAACACTTAAGGGCTATTTTAACTTTCAATATAAGTTTTCCTGTTCTTAAATTCCGTTGGGTAAGATCGAAAGCCGTCCAACGCCTATCTAAACTTAATTGTTTTTAAACCATTTCAAAAACAGCGAAAGCGCTTTGTTTAGTTTATTAGGAGTTTTTAATTTAAAAGGAAAAGAGATTTTAAAACCATTTTCGGACGCGTTAAGAAGTTTAAAGTCTGGTTCGTAAGAACCTCTTTTTTTTTAGAAAATCCAGGTTAAAATACTTTTCAACTTGGTCAAGATACTATATTTCTTAAAAATAGGTTTACTACTCTAACGCAATGCGTGCCTTTTTATCCGTGACAATAAGAGGGTTTGATTAGGGGGTACAACTCGGTTCTGAATACGCGAAAGCGACAGTTCCTGTCAAATTAGTTCTTTTCAATGTAGAAAACATTGCCCGTAAGTAGTTCTATTAGCAAGTACTTGGATTATCAATTGGTTGTGTGAATTGCATTCGAACCTGTCTTTATCAATTAATTTTAATTACTTTATTTACTACCGTGCACTCTTCAAAACTACTATTTTCAATCACCTTAGATACACACCTTAACAATAGATAGCGATAGATTGACACTTGGTCTCTGTGGATACGATAATCTTTTATATTACCCTGACGCGTTCGTACACTTGCGAAAAAAAAACACGCATCAAGTTTTTGGCGCCGTTGCCGGGGACCAATTTCGTCAAATTTCGTACCCTGTTGTTATACCGTTTAGACTAAGGAAGTTACCCGCCGGTCAATGCGAAAAACTCGTAGTACCGGTAGTTTAGTAGACCCTCTAGCTGAACCAGAACGTTACGCTCGCACACGTTTATATTTCCGTAAACTTAGGAAAGCTATGGCCGAAGATCAAAATCAAAGACCTCTTAAGGATTTCGCCCAACCATCCAACGAGGAACCTAGTTCTAGTATAGTAAATCCAGCCATACCAGCTAACAATTTTGAACTTAAACCATCCCTGCTGCAGTTAGTACAGCAGAGACAATTCGCAGGTCTTGCTACAGAGAACCCAAACCAACATTTGAAAAACTTTCTCCAACTAGCAGACACCTTTAAAACCAATGGAGCCCCTCCTGAGGCGATTCGCTTAAGATTATTTCCTTTTTCCCTCAGAGATAAGGCCCTATCTTGGTTAGATTCCCTTCCACCAAATTCCATAACAAGTTGAGAAGACCTTAGAAAAGTATTCATTGCCAGATATTTTCCCCCGAGTAAGACCGCTGTTCTTCGAAACCAAATAACTAGATTTACCCAAAACCAAGGAGAATCGTTGTTCGAAGCCTGGGAGAGATATAAAGAGCTGTTAAGAGCATGCCCACATCATGGTTTAGAAAATTGGTTAATCATTCAAACCTTCTATAATGGACTTCATTATAACACTAAGATGACCATCGATGCCGCCGCAGGTGGCGCACTGATGAACAAACCTTACCCTGAAGCTAGTGCCCTTATCGAAGATATGGCCCAAAACCATCAATCGTGGGGAGTAGAACGAGCGACAGTGGAAAAGAAGGAAGCCCAAGGAGGAATACATGAGTTAAGCTCTATAGACATGATGCAAGCTAAAATGGACGCATTGGCCCTAAAAGTTGAGCATATGTGTACAACCCCGAATACTGCAGCCGCAATTTCGTCAGATTGTGAGATATGTGGGACGAAAGGACACCAATCCGCAGAATGCAGTCTGTTAAACGAAACCAGCTCTGAACAAGTGAACTACACCCAAGGAAACCCATTTTCAAATACCTATAACCCTGGATGGAGGAATCACCCAAACTTTTCCTATAAGAATAATAACCCTATCCAAAATACTGCCCCTCCGAGACAATCAAGTTATCAAGCCCCAAGATCAAGTCAACCTATGCAACCTGTACCACCAAAACCGAGCCTTGAGAAAATCGTGGATTATTTTGTCGCTGCTCAAATCCAACAAAACAAGGAGTTCATGAACCAAAACGTTCATGTTAACGAACTAATTACCCAGTTAGGAACCAAGGTTGACCAAATAATCACTCACAATAAGATGCTTGAAACCCAAATCTCGCAGGTAGCTTTAAACCAAGCCCCTCAGACCACACCTGGAGGACAATTCCCTGGACAACCTCAACAAAACCCGAAAGGACAAGCAAATGCCATTACCCTACGAAGTGGGACCGCTTATGATGAACCTTGTAACCCGAGGTTGAGTGATCCCAAAACTTCTAAGGAAGATGACAACATCCCAGATAAAAAGAAGAAACCAGAGGAATCTCTAAACCAGGAAAGTCAAGAAAAAGGAGAAGAACCCAAAAACAAAACCTATATACCACCCCCGCCATACAAACCACCAATACCATATCCGCAAAGACTTAAACAAACCCAGATCAATAATCAGTATCAGAAATTCATTAAAGTTATAGAAAAACTTCACGTAGAAATCCCGTTCACAGAAGCCATTACCCAAATACCATCCTACGCAAAGTTTCTCAAAGACATCCTTACCAATAAACGTAGACTTGATGATCCGAAACCCTTGGAATGTAATTCTATTGCCGAAAATAAATTAGCAAAAAAGGATAAAGATCCTGGAAACTTTTCCATTCCTTGTACTTTGGGGAGTCATGTCATCGAAAAAGCTTTTCTAGACTTAGGAGCTAGTGTGAGCTTAATGCCCTTAGCGGTTTGCGAAAGGTTAAATTTAGGAGAGTTGCAACCTACCAAGATGTCACTTCAATTAGCCGATAGATCTGTTAAATATCCGATAGGCATACTTGAAGACGTTCCTGTTAGGATAGGTCAGCTGTTTATCCCTACTGATTTTGTTGTCATGGACATTAAAGAAGATGATGACATACCAATTCTTCTAGGTAGACCATTCCTATCGACTGCTGGAGCCATAATAGATGTCAAAAAGGGGAAGCTAACCTTTGAGGTAGGGAACGAGAAGATAGAATTTATACTTTCAAAATTTCTTATGGCACCTGTGATAGGAGACGCGTGTTATGCAATAGATATCATTGATGAATGTGTTAGGGAGTTAGAGCAAGAAGAAGTCATTGAAACAATTAAGCTGCCATCGACTCTTATTTTGGAAGATGACAATTATAACAAACCCTACATCGATGATAACCTTTACGAATGTTTATCCCTTACCCCAGATCCTATGCCTTGCCCTATTAAACCAGCCTTGGAACTTAAGGAACTGCCTAAGAACCTGAGATATGAGTTTCTTGATGAAGAAATGAATCGTCCGGTTATAGTTAGTGCTGCCTTGAGACAAAAAGAAACAGATCAACTCCTGGACGTTTTACGAAGATATCCCTCAGCCTTAGGATATAATATCTCTGATCTGAAAGGTATAAGTCCATCCGTATGCATGCATCGGATTTCGCTCGAAGTAGATTCAAAACCTTCCAGAGAGCACCAGAGAAGGATAAACCCTATACTGAGTGATGTTGTCAAAAAGGAAGTTCTGAAGTTGCTTGAAGCAGGTATAATATATCAGATCTCGGACAGTAAGTGGGTGAGCCCTGTGCATGTGGTACCCAAGAAGGGAGGCATCACAGTTGTGCAAAATGAGAAAGGTGAACAAATAGCAAAGCGGATAGAAGGAGGTTGGCGTATGTGCATAGACTATAGAAAGTTAAATAAAGCAACTAGGAAGGATCATTTCCCTTTACCGTTCATAGACCAGATGTTAGAACGTCTTGCCAGACACTCTTACTTCTGCTATCTAGACGGGTATTCGGGATTCTTTCAAATACCTATACATCCAGAAGATCAAGAAAAAACTACCTTTACATGCCCTTTTGGAACTTTTGCCTACAGACGAATGCCTTTTGGACTCTGTAATGCCCCTGCTACTTTCCAACGTTGCATGATGTCAATCTTTGCAGATTATCTAGATGGAATCATGGAAGTATTTATGGATGATTTCTCGGTTTGCGGTTTTGATTTCCAAAATTGTCTTATCAACCTTGAGAAAATCCTGGAAAGATGTGTGGAGGTGAACCTTGTGCTGAATTGGGAAAAATGCCATTTCATGGTGACTGAAGGAATTGTTTTAGGACATATAATCTCCGAAAGAGGTATAGAGGTAGATAAAGCAAAAATAGAAGTTATAGAGAACCTAAAACCCCCCAAGACTATCAGGGAAGTTAGAAGTTTCCTTGGACACGCTGGATTCTACCGCCGTTTCATCAAGGACTTCTCCAAAATAACAAAACCTTTAACTGGCCTGTTAATGAAAGATGCTGAATTCATCTTTGATGAAAAATGCAATGAAGCATTCAACCTTTTGAAGCAAGCATTGATTTCAGCACCCATTATGAAACCCCCTGATTGGTCTGAACCTTTTGAGATAATGTGTGACGCCAGTGATTACGCTGTAGGAGCCGTTCTAGGTCAGAGAAAAGATAAAAGATTACATGTAATATATTATGCCAGTAGAACCCTAGACGCCGCCCAGCTCAATTACGCAACAACCGAGAAAGAACTCCTAGCTGTAGTTTTCGCTATAGACAAATTTAGATCATATCTAGTGGGAGCCAAAATTATAGTTTACACCGATCATGCTGCCATCCGTTACCTACTAAGTAAAAAAGATGCTAAACCCAGGTTACTTCGATGGATTTTGTTGCTACAAGAGTTCGACTTAGATATCCGAGATAAAAAAGGCACAGAAAATGTAGTAGCCGATCACCTATCTAGGCTAGAATACCTGAATCCTGAATTAGTACCCATAAATGATGATTTTGCCTATGATAGATTGATAGCCCAGTTGGAAACCATTGAAGATAAAGAACCAGACCCTCATGAGCACTTCCAAAAATCCTTAGCTGTAAGTAACGTGCCCTGGTATGCTGATTTTGTTAATTACCTAGCCGCTGATATCATACCCCCTGATCTCGATTACCACAAGAAGAAGAAGTTCTTAAGTGATGTTAGAAATTTCTATTGGGATGAGCCACTTCTTTTCAAGAGAGGTAAAGATGGCATTTTCCGCCGTTGCGTTCCAGAAGACGAGGTAGAAAGTATAATTCAGCATTGTCACTCTGCACCTTATGGTGGACATGCAAGCACCTCTAAGACCTACGCCAAGATTCTTCAAGCTGGCCTATTCTGGCCTACCATGTGGCGTGATGTCCACGCTTACATTGTCAAATGTGATAGATGCCAACGCACAGGAAATATATCAAGACGCGACGAAATGCCTTTAAGAAACATCCAAGAAGTAGAACTCTTCGACGTATGGGGTATAGATTTCATGGGACCATTCCCACCATCTTTAGGAAACAAGTATATCTTAGTTGCAGTAGACTACGTGTCTAAGTGGATTGAAGCGATAGCTGCACCCACAAACGACACTAGAGTAGTGATTAAATTATTTAAAAATTATATATTCCCCAGATTTGGAACACCCCGTTTAGTTATAAGTGATGGAGGATCTCACTTCATATCAAGAATATTTGATAAGCTTTTAAGCAAGTATGGAGTTAAGCATAGAGTAGCAACACCATATCACCCACAGACTAGTGGCCAAGTGGAAGTATCTAATAGGGAGATTAAACAAATTTTAGAAAAAACTGTCTCTGTATCCAGAAAAGATTGGTCGCAAAAGCTTCAAGAGGCTTTATGGGCCTACAGAACCGCTTTCAAAACCCCTATAGGAACAACCCCCTACCAACTAGTCTATGGAAAATCTTGTCATTTACCTTTTGAGTTAGAGCATAAGGCCTATTGGGCCATTAAAACTTTGAATTTGGATTACCTAACTGCTGGTGAGAAACGTATCCTTGACATCCACAAATTGGAAGAACTCAGACAGCAAGCCTACGAGAATGCCATAATATACAAAGAAAGAACAAAAGCTTGGCACGACAAAAGAATCGTAAGAAAAGACTTCAACTTAGGCGACCCTGTTCTCCTGTTCAATTCTAGGCTACGACTCTTCCCAGGAAAGCTCCGTTCAAGATGGACTGGCCCCTTCAAAGTATCAAAAATTCTGAGGTCTGGAGCTGTTGAAATCAAAAACGAGACATGTAAACCATTAATCGTCAATGGACAAAGACTGAAGCTCTACGAAGGAGGAGACATTCCAACAACCTATTCCAGCCACACTCTAAGTGATCCACCAATCCCGACAAGAGATGTATAAGTTCCAGTCGTCAAGCTAACGACGTTAAACAAGCGCTGCATGGGAGGCAACCCATGATTTTCTTACCTTATTTACTCTTTCTACATTTTGTTTTATTTCTTGTTATATTTTGTCAGGACTAATGTTTAAAATGTTTGTGTTTTACAGGACTTTCTTCCTAACTCTGTGCAGAATGTAGAACTTTGACGACATGCATGTGACTTTCAGGAATGACGCCCAGAGAGAGCGTTACTTTGTCCACTTCAGACGTCCTATGGCACCTACGAGGTACCCAGATCAGGCTTGCATGGAGGCTTTAGGCATTTAGCCTAGTGTCAGATTCTTATGCCACCAGCTTCAATGGGACCAGTTCGACGACCTGAACAACACCTATAGGAACCTCACTTTGGAGTTCCTCAGCTCGTTTTCTTATGACCCCTGGGCCGGACCAGATGGATGTGCTATTTTCAGGTTATTTGGGACTGAGTACTCCTTCACTCATAAGGAGTTTGGTGATTTATTAGGTTTTCAGACGACCCCTGATGCTATTCCTGAGACACCTATAGGATACTTTCTGAGTAGGGAAGTGGAGAAGTTCTGGAGTGATATCTCTGGTGGAGGGAGTCAGGATCCTTCCACCCAGTTCTCACATGTTATCCACAACCCTGCATTGAGGTATTTTCAGATGATCATAGCACACTCTTTCTTTGGATTGCCAGATGCTGAGACCTTGCTTAGTGAGGAGGAGATCTTTCTACTGTTTTGTGCGACCCAGTCACGTCCTGTGGCATGTGGGAACTTTCTGCTGAAAGGTCTTAGCAGTATTGCCAGGTCATCAGTAGGTATTATTCATGTGGGAGGTATTGTTACCCAGATTGCTGCTGCTTTAGGTCTTTCGCGTAAGTTGTTACATCTCAGGGTTTTCTGTGAATACACCACCATGGACGTTGATTTCTGCCTAGACAGAGGGTTGATAAGGAGAGCCTCTGCAAACCCCAACCAGTTCAGATTGTTGATCGACAACGTGGCTGTTCATTACTTTTTGCTGCCTGATCCGATGATGACCAGTGTTCATGACCCAGCTAATTGGAGATATGCTTTGGAGGGTTATGGAGAGACTATTGAGGAGCCTAGATCGCCTCCTATTGCTGAGTACACCCCTACACCTCCGTCTCCCAAAATCACTGTATTATCTAATAATTTGTCTTTGCAGCCACCCGATTTATACACCCAGGTTGTTGAGCTCCGCAGAGAGACTGCTAAGCTCAAGCAGGAGGTAGCTGATCTTGCTTTGCAGATTGAGGTATCTGATCTCACTCATGCTACTGAGGCAGACTCTTTATACCAGGAGATCGGAGAGCTTCGTCGCGAGATCGCTGAGCTTCGTGGATCCAGCCAGGCAGAGGAGCCAGCTGATTGATCATATTGCCCTGACTTACGACTCTATTATTTACTATTCAGTATTCTGCGTTTTCTTTACTTTTTAGCATATCTGGACACATTTCGTATTTTCGCATTTCCTATATTCCCTATGTACTTTAATTTTATATATATATATATATATATATATATATATATATATATATATATATATATATATATATATTGTGTGTTTTTATTTTTCCTTTTATATATATATATCCAATAATAATGTTATTTTTCTTAATATTTGATTTTTATTTCCACAAAAATTGTGCAAGTCCCGTGTTGAAGAAGAAAGCAAATGAGAACGCTATCGGGACCCCCGAGACGCAAAAGGAGCAAGCTATGGAGTTCGAAGGATATATTTTGCGAGAAGGAAAACCCGGGGATAGGCAGAGGAGGAATATTCAAAGGCTTCAAGGTCGAGAAATTCTCTCGACGAGGTACGTGGACGACAACTGTCTCTATACCTTGGGTATTTATCATAGTGTTTATCATTTACTTGATTTTTTGGGACTGCACTCTATTTTTGAAAACCGAGAACCAACCTTTGAGAAACTGACAGTTGAGTTTTTAAGTTCTTTGATCTACACTGTCCACCCTAACACTGCTAGCACAGTCGGTACTGTCCAATTTAGAATGTTTGGAATAGAATATAAGTACAGTACCAACGAACTAACAAGTCTGTTAGGGATTCCTCTTTGGGAAGGTGCTATTTGTGAAACCCCTTTGGATGACGGATGGTCGGTCGATGCATTTCTTTTTTGGCAGAGATTGTCAAATAATTTAATAACTTCTTTTGAAGGAATTCTTGCATCGACCATCCACAACCCGGCCATCAGAGTTTTTAGATACCTGTTGGCATGTACTATTTTTGGCCGGGATAATCCAAATAAGGTTAATGCTAAAGAGCTTCAGTTTTTACAAGGAAGTCTCACAAATAGAAGAATCAATCCGGTCCCGTTTATGCTTTCTCACATGTCTGTTACTATTAATAAAGCAGGACCGATTGTTTTTGGAGGACTAATTACGTCTATTGCTCGGGCACTAAACCTGAACAATGAGATCGCCACACTAGAGCCCTTAACTCCTCGCACAATCAACCTAAAATTTCTAAAAGATATGAAATTGTGCCGAGCGAGAAGAAAGGGTGGTTTTGTATTGATGATCCATGGTGTAGCTATCCCATCTGTTGCCTTGCCCTGCAGTAGACGTACCGATGTACGTAATGAAAGGAACTGGACCTATGATTTAAATGCTCCACCTGTTCTAGGTCCACTTCCTCCTAATATTCCTGATACGGAGGGACATGACACTGACGAAGAATTTGAGCGGAGAGATCAGTCTCCCATACCTCATGTGTCCCCCCATCATCCTTCACCACCACACACCGCACCCTCTTCCTCTAACCCTTTTGCAGGTTCAGTCCCTGGATCCTATGTCACTGAGGAGATGTGGCGTGACCTTATGGCTAGAGAAGAAAGGCGAGATGACCTTCTCTCTACCATTCAGCAACAACTGACGGATAATATGAGCTTCATGGAAGAATCACGGCGGAGGACAGATCGATCCTTCGAGTCCGTTTCTCACACCTTGCTTGCGATAGCAAACGAGCAATCCCGTCAGCAAGACTTCAACCGCCGGCATTACGAGCTTATGGAGGCTACTCAAGGTTCCGTTCTAGGTAACCTTCGACAGGTCAGAGATGCCCAGGCGGCCTTATCAGCCCGATTGGACCGGAGAGACCAGCATCGTAGCAGATCCCGTCGTCCCAGGCATTCCCAGCAGGACGACGAGGGCACCAGTGGTCCACATCAGTAGTTTTACAGGTTACTCTCCTTATCTTATTTCGAAACATTGGGGACAATGTTCGATTTAAGTGTGGGAGGGGATTTTATTGCTTTCTATTTCCATTTTTAGTTAGTTGTTTATTTCTTGTTTTTGTCTATGTCTTTTTTCTAGAAAATGCATGAGTCTGACGAGTCACCAGTACAGTGTATCCCTAGTGCACCCTCATTTTTCCCCATTTCTTTAGCCCTACAAAAAAAAAAAAAAAAAAAAAAATTTTGCAAAAAGAAAACATTGTTGTTCTATACGTTTTTTGGGCTTTAAGACAGGTTTGGATTAGGATGTGGTGACTTAGGTGAACTTTTTGAAACATTAGTATCGTTTTAGCACCGTAGACTTCACGAATATAGGAATCATTCCAAAACCCCATGTACCATGGCCTTAATTATCATTTCCAAATTTGTCCTAAGTAGTTTATTTCAGCAGTCAGCTCCGGCCTAAGCATGTTCTACGTAGGGGATCGATGAACATAAGTGAATGATCCAGTAAAATAAATAAAGAATAAGGCAAACTCCGGATAGATGACCCTCACAAGGTCGTTTAACCCAAAAAGTTGAATTGTTGCCACACAAAAAAATATAATTTTAGCTCACCCATTGTTATTGGTTCAGAGGTATCTGGCGCTGAACTCGGTAGGGCGGATTACGATCCGATCCCCCACAACTGCATTTGGGTTAAATAAAAGGGTTTACACAGTCTTATGTGCCAGAAACCCTATGTTTTGGATCAGAATCACTAACAGGTCACTCTACTATGAAACATGTACGGATAGCGGGCTTAATGTGATTGCGCCTGAATGAAAAGGACCCAAAAAAGAGATGAAGAGGTAGGCCTAGTTATTGTGGAATGGTACGGTTGATTAATATAAGAATGAAGTTTATGTCCGCCTCTGCGGATAAGTGTCATTACGATACCCTTGGTTCACTTAGTACCTGTCACTGCATCCTGACTTGAACCTAGAAGCCCTTTTTGCCCGAATCACGTGTCAGCACTAGTTTTCTTACTTTGAGCTTTAAATGTTTTGCTTGAGGACAAGCAAAGGTCTAAGTGTGGGAGAATTTGATGACACTGAATTTCACCGTATTTTTGACTCCGACTTCGCATGCATTCTTAGTCTTTTAATGTCATTTTATTATGTTATTATTATGTTTTTCTTTGTTTTCAGGTTTTTAGTCTAATCAGAGCCCCGAGCGAGAAAAGGAGCGAAAAGGAAGTCGAAATGAGCTAAAATAGAGAAAATCAGCATTTTACACTTATGGCATCCACTATGGCGGCCGCCACAGGGTCTTCCATGACGTGGCCATGTCTCAAACTCCTCCCAACTGTTTTTCCCCACGATCTCCAACTGCCCAAGCAAGTTTACACTCATGGCGGGCGCCATGGTGTTGTGGCGGGCGCCACAAGAACAAAGCGAGTTCCCTCCCAAATTCAAATGCTAGGGGCATCCTTGTCTTTTCCATATGTTTCCTTGCCTATAAATAGGACTTTAGATTTTCGTTTTTCTTCATCCAAGCTTAGTTGTTCATAAGCATATATCAGTGTAATAGTGGTAATCGCTTCACATCGAGGTGTTACTACATTCGAGAGATCGAGTCTGTAAGAGCCTGTGAGATTGAGTCTTGGAGCACTCTGGAAGGAAGTTAATCCTGCCGCCATTTTACTTTCAGTTCGCATTTTATTCAACCACTCCGATTGGAGCAGGTTTTTATTACTTTACCTTTTGTCAACTTTATTTCTTGCACTGTCTTTTAATTTTATTTACTTTCCGCACTCGCATTACTTTCATTTACTTTCCGCACTCGCACTACTTTCGTTTACTTTCCGCACTCGCACTACTTTCATTTACTTTCCGCACTCGCACTACTTTCATTTACTTTCCGCACTCGCACTTAAATACCTTTTTTTTATGAAAAATCTAAAAATGAACTTTTACTTTACCATGTCTGGCTAATTTTATAAAGGTTAGAATGTGAAGATCATAACCGAACCGATAATCTGTACAATTGTTAGTGGAAACACTTAAGGGCTATTTTAACTTTCAATATAAGTTTTCCTGTTCTTAAATTCCGTTGGGTAAGATCGAAAGCCGTCCAATGCCTATCTAAACTTAATTGTTTTTAAACCATTTCAAAAACAGCGAAAGCGCTTTGTTTAGTTTATTAGGAGTTTTTAATTTAAAAGGAAAAGAGATTTTAAAACCATTTTCGGACGCGTTAAGAAGTTTAAAGTCTGGTTCGTAAGAACCTCTTTTTTTTTAGAAAATCCAGGTTAAAATACTTTTCAACTTGGTCAAGATACTATATTTCTTAAAAATAGGTTTACTACTCTAACGCAATGCGCGCCTTTTTATCCGTGACAATAAGAGGGTTTGATTAGGGGGTACAACTCGGTTCTGAATACGCGAAAGCGACAGTTCCTGTCAAATTAGTTCTTTTCAAAGTAGAAAACATTGCCCGTAAGTAGTTCTATTAGCAAGTACTTGGATTATCAATTGGTTGTGTGAATTGCATTCGAACCTGTCTTTATCAATTAATTTTAATTACTTTATTTACTACCGTGCACTCTTCAAAACTACTATTTTCAATCACCTTAGATATACACCTTAACAATAGATAGCGATAGATTGACACTTGGTCTCTGTGGATACGATAATCTTTTATATTACTCTGACGCGTTCGTACACTTGCGAAAAAAAAACACGCATCAATCCGCTGCATTTGTTAATCAAAATCTAAACTTCTGTTTAGATTCTGAACTCTGGTTCAGAAGTAAAAACGATTTGGCATACACAATTCAATCCCCCTTCTTGTGTATTTTCTCACCTTCGGTTGGCATCAGAAAAAGGTCCGTGTGTAACACTTAACAGTGGTACAGATAAAGATTCAAAGAGAAAAATATGTCTACTGGTGATCCAACTGCTAGTACTTTAGGAAGAGGAGTTTCCTATGATTACAGTGCTTCTGAGAGATATTATTATTTTGCTAAACCTCCTGTATTCAGTGGTGATTCTACTGAGTTTGAATTGTGGAAAAGCAAGATGTACACTTATATTATTGGACTTGATGATGAGTTGTGGGATATATTTGAAGATTGTATTGAGATCACCATTGATAGTGTTCGTATGGTATTTGATAGAAAAACTTTTACTCCGACTCAAAAGAACATTTATAGAAAACATCATAGAGTCAGAAGTATTCTGGTTGACGCTCTACCACATGCTGAGTATCTAAAAATCATTGATAAGTCTTCTGCTAAGACTATCTTTGAATTATTGTGTTCTACCTATGAAGGGAATCAACAAGTTAGAGAAGTAAAATCTAACTTGTTGGTACAAAAGAATGAGTTGTTCAAAATGAAGGATGATGAGGATATTGAAACCATGTTCTCTAGGTTTTAGATTCTTGTATCAGGCCTTCAAGTGTTAAGTAAGAGTTACTCTGCATCAGATCATGTTAAAAAGATTCAGAGAAGCCCCCTTTTAAAGTTTATACCTAAAGTAACAGTTATTCAGAAAGCTAAAAACCTGAATATGCTATCTCTTGAAAGTCTAATCAGCAACCTTCAGAGCCATGAGATGGAGCTGAATCGATGAGTCTTCAAAGAAATTTAAATCTCTTCCTTGAGATTTGTTTCTGAAAATTCTGGTGAAAAATTCAAAAGGCGTTCAAAGATCAGTAAATCTGATGAATCTTCTAAAGAAGATTCTGATGGTAGATCTAATGATGATGATATGGCATGCTTCATCAAAGTATTTCAACAAATGGCCAAAAGGAACAAATGATTTTCTAAAAGCGATGGTTTAGAAGATGTAACTCTAGAGAGAAAGATAAAGATAAAATCTGCTACAACTGCAACAAACCCAGTCACTTCAAAGTTGATTGCCTTGATTTTCAGAAAGATAGTCAAAAGAAAGAAAGTCATTAGAATGATAACATCAGGAATAGATTTAAGAAGAATTTTATGGCAACATGGGAAGAGCTAGACAATGAAGATTCAGAAAAAGAAAATGAAGTCAATCTGGCGCTGATGTCTCAATCATTTGAAGAAGGACTTTTATCTGAAACAGAGTTTGAAGATGAAGATGAGGTTACTCTGACTTTATTTTATGCTTGAATAATCTCATGAATCGTTGTAATGATTAAGCCAGTCGCATCAAAATTTAAAAAGAGATAACTTAATTTTAAAAGAACAAATTGTGGGATGTTTCATGTATCTACTTGCAACTAGATCCGATTTGTGCTATATTGTATACTTCATTTTTAGGTAATGGAGAAGGAAACTGACATGAAAATTATAGTAGCCAAAAGGAATCTAAAGGATTTGCATGGTACCTTGAACTATGAAGTTTTTCTATGAAAAGGATAATTGAGGAAATCTTCTTGGATGGTCGGATTATGATTTTGTAGGTTATCATAATGATAGAAAATGTACCTCTCGTTATGTCTTTAAGTTAATATTAGGTGCAATATCTTGGTCATAAAAATAACAAGTAAATGTGACATTACTGACAATTGAATTTGAGTTTGTGGCACTTGTATCAGGTGTATGTCAGCGTATTTGGCCAAGAAGGATCATCAAAAAGTTAACCATTAGATCCATGTCTCTTTGAGTTTGTGCTTAGTAGTTGGTCTAGTTCCTATATCTCTGGTTGAAAAATTTTGTTTTGAAACAGAAGCTTAAAGACCTGAAAGGTGCTTGTGAAATTGCTTTCTTAAGGGAGAAGGTAAATTCTTTGGAAGCTAGAGTTGAGTGGGGTGGGATTTCGGTGGGGGAGAATTATTATAGGGATAAGATCGTGTTAGATATCTAGTCCCTTCTCTGAATTAAATATGTCCCCCTTTTTTAGAGAGCTAGAGTCAAGTGGCTTAAAGATGGTGATGCAAATCTTAACTCTTAACTCTTAAGGTTCAGGAGGAATGCAATCTTAAGTCTTAAGGTAGGTGATGCTTGTGTAGAAAGGGTGTCTGAGATTCGCCAGGAGGTGGTTAATCATTTTTCTAATCATTTTAGAAAACCTCTCCTTGATCGACTTATGTTTGATACAACCCTTTTCCCATATCTCTTGAACAAGGATTAGGTTAGTCTTACAATCCCTTTTCTCCTTATTGAGGTTGACCGGGTTGTAGCTTTGTGTGATGGAAATTTGAGTCCAAGACTAAATGAGATCAATTTCTCATTTTTTAAGGAGGTTTTGGCCCTTTCTTAGGGATGAGATTGAGAATATGTTCGAGCAATTTCATAAGTTTGCTTCTCTTCCTTAAGATTTTTTCTCTCTTTTTGTGATCTTGATTCCTAAGGTTGATTCTCCCTCTTAGATGGGAGACTTTCAGCCTATTTTCTTGACCTAGCTTGTGATTCATTTCACTGTGATTAAGAGTCTCTCTCAATCAAGTACCAAGGTCTTTCGGTGGAGGAGAACCCTCGTTTTTCTTATACGTGAGAACCTTTAGTTAGCTTTATCACTAGGCAGCTTCACTCTTGGAGGCATGTGCATGTGTCCTTGGGAGAGCGCCTGAGTCTTCTCAATTATGTTCTTAATGATATTTTCATCTAGTTTTTATATTTTTTTAAAGATGTTTATTATGGTTTGAAAGAAGATTTTTTTGAGAGTAGTGTTAGAGGGGGTTCTAAGACCCCTTTATCAATTAGATTAACTTGTTTTAACATGAAAAGAAGCGGTTGGTATATTCAAACATAAATATATTTTTTTATTTAACTTACTTATGATTAAAATTGATTTTACCCAACTAATTCACTAGATATAATTTTTCACTCACAAAAAAAATCACTACCATAAAACTGAAGACACTATATTACCTATCAATTTGCACTATTTGGGGGGTCTCATACAATGGCAATAATACTGCAAAGCACACTGATTTGAAGTGGGGCAGAGGAGAACTAGTTTGTACTCCACTTGTTTGGATCACCTGTAGCATAACGTACAAACAAATACAACTTGGACACTTGTATAGATAAAATAAAAAACACACTTTCTTCTATTCAACTTACTTTGAACAAAAACTGAATTTGCTTACTAATCAATTTGTCCATGAGGTGCTATGCTAGTGGTTTATCAGTAAAATTTTGACTTCATAATAATAAAGAACAAGTTAAAAATTCCTTCAAAAATTAATAATCATAAAATAATAATCAATTAATAATACTTTTGCTTGCTCTTACCTACTTCTTTGCTGTTTTTATGGTCACACCAGACGTCATTTGGAATTCTCGTTTAGATAATGCGTTTGGTTTTTCTATTATTATTTGGGTTGCACTTCTTGTTGTTTTTTACATTCTTCGCTTTATTGTGAGGGGTGTCCATAAAGTTTGCAACTGTATGGGTCAGTAAATTGCGCATCGAAGAAATCAAAATCAATGAGTCTTTGTGGTTTCAGAATCTGTCACAATAATATGTTTTTTTAAGAGTGTCAATTATGTTATTAAAAAATATTCAATTATGTATTTGTATTTGTTGTAATTTGAATCATGTAGATGATTTCACCTAG
Organism: Lathyrus tuberosus; assembly: GCA_022829125.1. Taxonomy (NCBI): domain Eukaryota; kingdom Viridiplantae; phylum Streptophyta; class Magnoliopsida; order Fabales; family Fabaceae; genus Lathyrus; species Lathyrus tuberosus. The sequence goes on along the minus strand of JALAZF010000065.1, from coordinate 16,495,460 downwards.
TGAAATAAGATTTCATTGTTGTTGTACTTATATTTCTTGTAATTTAAATTAAGTGTGTGGCTAAAATACGCCTATGTTCTGCACTTTAATTTGGTTTATTTATCCAAAAGAATCATGTAATTGTATTATGTAATTGTTTGGTGGAATAAATGGGAGAAGCTTACTAGTTTTTCCATATAATTCTTAGCTTTTTTTTCAATATTGACTATAGTTAGTACACCATCCCTTATTTGCCGATGCAAATATTTAATCATTTTTATAATTAAATTAGTAAGTTAATGTTTAATATCTTTTGTTTAAGGATAAATTGTCACTATTACGAAAATTTATTTTATCATAGTTGAAGAAAAGGGTTTTATCTCAATTTTATAGACGAGATAACGAATAGTGTGATGAAAACTTATCACTTTTTATTTTGGATAAATTTTCACCGAAGAAAAAATTATAATTGTCATGAGTTTTGATCTTCAACAGCAACATTTTTGTATTTTTAAAACTCTAAAGAGCTCGCCACTATACCACTCGGTTGTTGGTAATACCAGAGGTAGAAAATATGTATTTACCTTGGATTGAATTTCAAACCGAGAGGAAAAACATTTTATATTTCAAATATAATTTATTTTAAATTTTATTTTGATCTATTTTTTCTAGATAGATAGAGCCTACATACATATTTTGTGACAAAATCTATATACATATCTGTAACAGAACCAGAACATTTTATTTTCTATATACCAAATTTAAATTGTTTACAAAAATTAGTAATAAAGCATAATATACACATATCTAAAATGGTACATATGTGAATAAAAAACATATACACATTGTTTACAACAACCAAGAGAAACCAGTGTTGGTGAAGTTCATAAAACGATAGATTAAAACTGGTCGAACGTGAACAGATGTCATTTAAATCTTATTTTGGGAACGGTGTTAGGTCGTTAAACACCTATAATTTGAACAAAATTTAAATTAGGATAACCTTAAAACAACAACATTTAAGATTTTATATTCAAAACAACAAGAACACAAACCTTACAAGTAATTTTCATATAGTTATTAATACACACAAAGTACAAGTAATACATTAGCAAAAATAATGTCGACTGGGGACCTAAGCTGTTTAGATCATTTAATTGTTTGTTCGACCACAATGATTTTATTCCTTTTGTCAAGAGGTATTGGAACTCTTACCATTTCTCAGGATCTTTCAGAAACATTTTACTAAACAAGTTCAAAGCTCTCAAATCTGATCTGAGAAATTGGAATATTAATATTTTTGGTTGGTTAGACCTTAAGATTGAAGGTCATGTTGATACATTAAACCATTTAGAGATAAATTTGTCTTCGGAAGATAATGGTATTAATGATGAGACCGTGAAGGAGAGATTGATTACACAGGAAGAGATGTGGAAGACTTTCCGGTTAAAAGAAAGTATGATTCAACAGAAATCAAGAACTAGATGGGCGAGGGACGGTGACCTCAACACCAAATTTTTTCGTGAATCCCTTAAGGCGAGGAATCGTTCGAATGCTATTATGGCTATTAAGGTGGGTGGAATGCTTGTGGAAAAGCCAGAGGAGATTAAGTCAGAGGCTAAACAATATTTTGAAAAGAAATTCAGTCAATCCCAGAGGTCAAGTATTCGATGTAATTTGGATACTGTGGCATGCCTTAATATTGAAGATGGTATATTCTTGGAGTCTGACTTCTTGCCTGAAGATGTGCGGATTGTTGTGTTCGAATGTCATGGAAACAAGTGCCCTAGAGTTGATGGTTTTAATTTCAAATTCCTTAAAACATGTTGGGGTATTGTGGGATTAGACTTCACCAATTGCGTACTTGAATTTTTCAGAACTGGTATATTGCCTAAGGTGTTCGCTTCGTCATTCATTTCTTTAGTCAACTTAAAATATGTACTTGTGTGCACCATAATTGTAGTATGGTTATGTTCAGCCAATAGTATCCTGTAAAATATCCACAACACAACTCTTTCAACACAAATAATATTGACTTGGTTCATGTTTTAATGTTATCTAGAAGGTGTCTCCCATCTCCTCTACCACCCTTGACAATCTTAGCATGTTATCTGGTTGAGGTATTGTTGTGTCAAAAGGGAAGGGAAAAGACTTTGAGTTCACAATCTTAAACTATATGGAAACATGTTCATGAGTTCACTAACTCAAATTATCACTAATCGGTAACCTCATCAAGGCATCCCCTTTTTCCCGTCCTCTCCTACGTCTAGAAGTCGGCACGAGTCATGGATCCTTATATTTTACTTGACATACGAAATGGATTCGGGTTCTACTGGCCATTAACCGTTATGAACCGTCACTTCACATGGGCCATTAACCATCATAAGTCTCTACCCGTAGGTTCCATTCGTACTACATGCGGGAATCAAACCTGCTAAGTAATCATGTGTACATTCCGGAGTAAGCTCCACATTAGCTTCACCTCGCGAAACGGAAAGTCTCAAGGAAACGGTTCCGATTACGTGATCTCACACACAAACGTGATTGCATACGACAATCACAAGGCCACATTCTCCTTAAGGCCACATTCGCCTTGTCACACAACACAAAGTTCACATATGTTCCATACTAGTGTCTCACTCTTCTCTAGACCATTACTCGTCAAAGATGCACACCTAGGCATCATATCCACGAGCATCGCCATATAGATTCTCTATCACAATCCTAGTCATAACACTAAACTAGATCATTTGGTTTGGGGTAAAGTTTCCTCACACTTCCTAATTCATTTTAAGCATACATTCTCTCAACATACTTAACAACATGAAGATGAATAAAGCATAACACAATAGCATAAGTAAAACACTTATAATAATACGTCACTGTCGCTCCTGAGGATTTGCATCCATGGTACAAACGCGAAAGTGGCGCGGAAAACAGAGTCGCCAGTAATGTGTATTTATCCCAAGAGAGGGAAAGGAAACACTGCATAAACCTGAGGGAAGGAAAAGAGCATGGTCACACGACCAAGAGAAACGGGTAAGGGAGTCGGTTACGCGAAGGGAAGGTGTTAGCACCCCACACGTCCATCGTACTCGACGGGATCCACGCTTGTTGTCTCGATCAAAGGGCGTCGTCGTCTGGAGCTCCACTGCTATTGGAAACGAGAAGGAAATGGAACGGAGGAGAGCGAAGAAACGAGGAAGAAAAGCAAAAAAAAAAAGAAGTGACTCGATAGGACATCGCTCGTCCTACGCCTACATACTCCCTCGTGCAATGGGAAAGTCAGAGTCAACGTAGTTCGGACACGAACTAAGGGGGGAGGATGCTCGCCAAGACATCACCATCTTGTGCCTACGTATCCTCAATCGGACGAGAGAGAGGAAATCAGAGCAGTCGTAGTTCGACCTAACGAGGTCGGTTAGTGTTTTTTATGAGCGACGTTAGATTCGCGTCCGGCAGTTAGGGTCGATGCCTGTTTGCGACGAGACGGAAGTAACGTGCCCTTTTCTGAAAATGAGTTTGAAACTGAAGAATCCTGAAGGATAAAAAGGTTTGAATTTATTTTGTGTTTTTTAAGACAGAAATGGTTTGGAGTTAGTTCATAACTTACATTGCACCCAAGTCTGTAACATTGGAACGAATACTTCGCACACCGTCCCCAACAGGACGTACACTAAGTACCCTAGAAGAATGAAAGGAAACCCCCCATACTTCACTTCCCATATGTAAGGCTCATGCGCAATACATGTTAATCCTTTATTAAGTGTTTTAGAAGTGTTATGAGATGAGAAGAGAAGACTCAAAGGAGAAGAAAACACTAAGGGGAAACTAATTGATTCTAATGTTATCATGCAAAGGTGGCCCTATAGTTGAGTTTGAAAGGGGAAAAATCTACCTAAGTTAGCATGCAAAGGGAATCCTAATGCTAATCCTACTTAATCGAAAATTAAGTTGGACTAGGTAGCTCTAAGGGAGTGAATCCAAGACTTAAACAAGTCTTGAGATCCATGGGGAGAGAAATAGTGAAAGAGATGAAGAAGAAAGAGTGGTAGAAGATGAGAAATAAGATGGGGCAGCAAGCACATCATTCACATCATACTTAATTCATATCATTAATCATGCTTCCAAAGATCACACAAGAAAGCTCAAGTAAGCAAGTAAAAGCAAACAAGAAAGGATGCAAGCAAACTTGCATAAGAAGCACAATTAAACATCATTAAGACTCACACAAAGACGAAATGAATAAGGTAAGATGAAAATGAATCCAAGTCAGAACTTAAGTCATTCCAAAGTTAACCAATTCAAGTATTGGAAAAAGATCTCAAGAGTTCCAAGTATGCATCTCAACAACACTTAAACAATTAGAAACAATTAACTCATGCACAACATAACTTCAAGTGATCAAACAAAGTGAAACCAAGGCATGAAAACAAATGGGAAGCAAGGTGAACATGTATCTCAATTCAAAAATCAACCCATGAATGGCAAGAAAAAGCAACAAGAATCACATTCAAAACATGCTCCACAATTATGTAAACATCCACTTCCAACATCCATGCAAGCAACACATGATAAAGTGAAACAAGAAGCAAGATATGATCACACAATGGACCCAAGATCAAGAGGAATAGAACCTTAAACATGTCATTCAAATCAAACAAAAGTCCTCAAGCATTGATTGGATCATACAAGGAAACAACTCACAAGATTAGGTCAAGAGCATCAAAGAATCCAAGTCAAAACATGGTCAACTTGTAAAATCAAGAACAAAATAAGAAAATAGACAAATGAGGATGATTCCAAATCCACCAACAAGTTAGGACAGAACATGATCACATCAAATAAGCATCTCAAGCATCATTCAATCACAAGTAACCAAAAGCAACCAAACTAGGTCAAGTGTCCAAGCATGCTCCAATCAAACTCAAACCACAAGTAGGTATCAACTAAAAATAGAAAAGTGATCCAATAAATTCAAAATAAATAATCAAAGATAAGCTTGATCATCCAATTAACAAGTGCAAAAAGATTGGAACAGAACTAGCTCAAGAGCATGTTCAAAAGTGGTCCGTAAGTCAAGATTTGCACATAGTCGAGCAAGGATCGAGGGTCCATAAAAGTTGAATGGCAAGTCACTAAAATTAACTCAAACCATCCCTAAACCAGCAACAAAATACCCTCATATGATCCCCCACAAGTAACCAAAAGGTTGGTTTCAAATGATGAACAAAAGTCACAAAAGTTCCTAACCTTAAAAGAAGGGTATCATTGGAAACACAATTTCAAGTTAATTCAAAATAAAAATGGAAAAAAGAAAATAAAAATAAAATAAAATAATGAAAAATAAATTAACATGATAATAGACCATAAAAATATTTTTGAAATTTTTATAATGAGGTAATCAATTAAAACAAAAATAAAAGAAAACTAATTGTGAAAACTAAAATAAAGAGAATAAAGAGAAGAAATGGGGGTGCATCAGCAACATTGCTTCAAGAGAAAATTCGCATGGCTGCGAATTGGGCCCAACTGGGGGGTGCGAAGAGCAATCCTCCTAGGGCCAACTAGCCAGAGCGCCCACCTGAAAATGGAGAGAAGAAGAAAAAACAAGGAGAAGTGAAAAGTAAAGTCACGTGCCACACCATCTCCTCATTAATGTGGTGGCACGTCCTCACACATTGGATCAACCCCCCATCACACGGCCATGATAATCCCCAATATTCCACATACATCAGCAAACAAGAAGAAAAAAAATGTTGCATAACATGTTCATCAATTGGGCAGCTTCATTTAAACCACAAAAAGACAAAAATCAAACACAAACCAATCAGATCAAGCCACGTATTCATCTTCTCCATGCAACCATGAAAACAAAACCAGAACCCAACCCTACATGCGATGGACACAGCTAGCTCATGCAATCTTCAACCTCAAATATTATCATTAAAACACCATCAAATCGAACAAGGTAAGGTACCAAAATGAAGCCCTAGACGAGCAGAACAACATTACACCCATTAAACTTAAAAATAACAGTTCCAACATGGTGAAAACTAGGGTGAAAGTCAGGTATACAAAGTTGGAATCATGATTTTCAAACACCCCATAACAAACAAATACAGTGTGCCATTATTTCAGGTCTTTCCAAATACAATGTATGAATGAACTTAAAGCATTTGAGAATTAAAAAAAAGAGAGAAAACAAAGCGTAGGAAGCTTACTAAGTAGAGAAAGTCCACTGCTTCTTCACTTCCAAAGCTTAAGAAAACCAATAACCTTGCTCTTCACCCTTCCAAATATATGAAAACCAACAAGTGAATGAAGTTCTTTCGAGTGAAAACTAGAGAGTTCTTGAGAGAGAGGAGAAATTCAGATCTGGAATCAAAGAGAGTGTGTAATTTTTCTGAACTTACCAACTGCTGCTTTTGTGTCCTCCCTCATTCTAGGGTTTCTTTCCTTAAATATGGTGGGTTAAGAGAGATTAAAATGGGCCTATGATGTGGAATGGTTTGTTTGGAGTTTTTTTGCAAGAAAAATGGAAAAGGGAGAGGTGGTACGGTTTAAGCAAAGTGGGAGGGTGTGTAGTTGAGTGATTTTTCACAGTGGTTGTGTAGAAGGAGGGTGATGGAGATAGCAGGCACGTGGGAAGGAGTGAGGTCAGAAATTTTCATTCTTCCCTTTTCAAGTTTTTTGCAAAAAAAAAGGAATATGTGTGTATGGTATGTACATGGCATTGTTTGGTCGTTTTAGGTAAGAGAAATGATGTACATGATGATAGGATTATGAGGTATAAGGGTTGTTATAGAGAGAAATCAATATGTGCCAAAAAAAATGACCTTGTACCTTCATGAAAATAGATTAATGTGTGTGACTTCCATGTAGAATAACTTGATGATGAATGACTCAAATGATGAGTTTTAGGATTCTTTAGAAAGATTGGAGTATAGACTACAACTTTCATGTTCATGAATGAATGAAATGAGGCTTGGAAGTCATCTAAAAATGTGCATGAACATTGGTGTACCAAGTTGTCTAAAAGGACTTAGAAAAAATTCTAAGTTTTTCCCAATTTTCCAACTTGAAACCTCCCTCTTTAAAACATCATAACTCTCTCAAAAATGATCCAAATGGGACAAACTTTACATGGCTGGAAAGCTTGAAATGAGCTCTATAACTTTCCTGTTTGAGGAAAATTGAAATGCGGCTTAGATCATAGAGAAATCTGGCCTTGAAAGTAGCTACTAAAATATGCAAAAGTTGCCAAAAATAGTAAGTTCTAAAACCTAGTTTCTTCCAAAAATGGCAACTTTTCAACCCTTTGATTTTTTGATGATTCCTTGAACATTACTTGACCAAATCTTGTTCATGGACCATATTTGACTTGAAAATCAACATGTTGACCTCAAAAAGTCAGGTGTTGACTTTTTCACTGCACAGTTGACTTTATTCCCAATTCTCCTGATTTTCAATCTTCTGATCAATTGAAACCCTTCTGAACCAATTTGATGGACAATTCTCTAACCCTAGGCAATTAGGGACATGAGGAATACCATGGAATCAAATCTTGCCCAAAAAAACAGAAATAAACTGATTTTATGTCAAACCCTAGTTTTGATGCTCTCAGTCTAGGAGCAATCAACACATCCTCCAAATTCAAATTCCTCTGAGTATGATGTGTATCAGTCAAAGACACATGCCTGCAAGGTTGCAAGAATGTGTAATTACATTAGATGATGTGGTCGATGAAGAGGGTGAGCTAGTACATTATGCTTTCTGCGCAGACGTCGAACCAGTCAATGCAGCTGAGGCATTGAAAGATTCGAAGTGGGTGAAAGCAATGAATGAAGAGTTAGAGTCCATCGAAGTCAACAACACCTGGTCACTTGTCGAATTGCCTCAAGGCAAGAAGGCAATTGATGTGAAATGGGTTTACAAGGTGAAGGTGAATCCTAGAGGAGAAGTAATTCGACACAAGGCAAGACTTGTGGCGAAAGGATTTCTACAGAAGGAAGGAATCGACTTCAATGAAGTGTTCGCACCTGTTGCTAGGATCGAAACAATCAGGTTGGTTGTTGGTCTAGCAAATATGAACAATTGGCACACATGTTAGATGGACGTGAAGTGTGCGTTCCTAAATGGCCCCTTAGATGAAGAAGTTTATGTCGCACAACCAGCTGGGTATGTGAAACGAGGCGAAGAAGGAAAGGTGTACAGGCTGCATAAAGCCCTATATGGACTTAAGCAAGCTCTAAGAGCTTGGAATAAGAAAATCGACAGCTTCTTAAGGGAGTAGGAATTTGTGAAGTGTACGACTGAGCATGGAGTGTATGTAAGGAGAAGCAATAATGAATTGCTTATACTATGTCTCTATGTCGATGATTTGTTGATAGCAGGTAGTTGCAAGAAGGAGATCGAAGATTTCAAACATGACCTGAGTGAGGAGTTTGAAATGTCATACTTGGGAAATCTCTCATATTTCCTTGGCATGAAATTCTATAAGACTAGTAGAGGTTTGATGATGCACCAAAGAAGATATGCAGGCGAAATACTCAAGAGATTTGAGATGCAAGATTGCAACCCAACTTCGACTCCAGCTGAGACCAGACTGCAACTGTCGAAGAATCCATATGAAGATGATGTTGACCTAACCCAATACAGAAGACTTATTGGGTCACTTAGATACCTTTGTCACACAAGGCCTGACTTAGCATACAGTGTGGGTATGATAAGTAGATTCATGCAGAAGCCAAAGGTATCACACCTAACAGCGACGAAGAGGATACTAAGGTATCTGAAAGGGACTCTCGACTATGGTATTTTGTTTCCTGCAGCTGATGAAGGGAAAGAATGCAAGTTAGTGGGATACACAGACTCTAGTTAGTGTAGTGATGTTGAGGATAGAAAATCCACAACTGGATACGTGTTTATGTTAGGTGGTGCACTAGTTGCTTGGAGTTTGAGAAAGGAGCCAGTAGTGGCATTGTCATCATGCGAAGCAGAATATATAGCTACTTCTTTTTGTGCATGTCAAGCAACTTGGATGGTGAACTTGGTCGAAGAGATTACAGGAAAGAGTCATGGAGCAATTACCATGAAGATCGACAGCATGTCAGCTATCAACTTGGCGAAGAATCCAATAGCACACGGTCGAAGCAAGCACATCTAAATGAGGTTTCATTATCTTCGAGAGTAGGTAGCAGAAGGGAAGATTAATTTGGAACACTGCAGAACTGAGAATCAGATTGCAGATATCATGACGAAGGGAGTGCAGGTCGAAGTGTTCAAGAAGCTAAGGACTATGATGAATGTAGATAGTTTAGACACAATGAATTAGGTGGTGTGTTAAAATTTAATTCATAGTGTTGAAGTCGAAGCATTCATAGTGTCGTGTCGAATTGTCGAAAGTGTTTCGACAGATTCGTCTTAGATTTGATTTGATTGGATTCAGGTATGATTTAGATTAGATTTGCTATTTTGGGCTTTTAGAGTTTTGGGCCTTTGCAAATCTATATCTATATATAGGGAGTATCCCTTGTATTATAAAATACACACAAACATTGTATTGTATTCACAGTTGCAGATTTAGCAAGTAAAAGTTCAATAGATTCAGAAATCCCACGGTTAGTGGGTAACACATTTCTCCAAACATTTCTCCTCTCTCTCGTTTCTTTTCTTGTTGTTCTTGTTCTTCATATTTTTCATTGTCATTGCGTATTGTATGGTTTGTCATCAATCTTGAGATCAAGATTGAAATTGGTATTCCCATAGGTTGTGGTGAATTTCCAACAGTTCATAAAACGATAGATTGAAACCGGTCAAACGTGAACGGATGTCATTTAAATCTTATTTTGGGAATGGTGTTAGGTCGTTAAACACCTATAATTTGAACAAAATTTAAATTAGGAAAACCTTACAACAACAACATTTAAGATTCAATATCCACAACAACAAGAACACAAACCTTTTAACATAAATCTTTTACTAGCTAACAACAACGACATTAACTTAACAACTAACATCAATAAATAACATGGATATGGATAGAGTGAATACCTTAACCCATGAATTACTAAAGCCTCTGGAGATAATATTCAACATATGTTTCATAACATAGTATCCACGCGCATATCTGTTGGGTTGTCGCTGCGACTACAAGTAATTTTCATATAGTTATTAATACACACAAAGTACAAGTAATAAATTAGCAAAAATAAAAGAATGTCAAAAAATACAAGTAATACTTACTTTTGCGAAAATGAACTTTGGATTTTTATTTCTTACATTACGAGTCATAAAATTGTACTCCACTATAGCTCTATGTGTTTGAAAAAATTAAACATGAATAAAAATTATTCAAAACTAAAGGTAAAATTTGAGTATTACAAATAATAGCACTTACATGCTCAAAACTTCCTTCATCGTTAAATTAATAATACAGTGTAACGAGCATATCATATTTACATTATTTTGCTTGTGACATATAATTATTAGCTGTCAATGCCCACTACTTAATTATTCAAAATAACTAATAGTGTGTATAAAAATGAATAATAAAAGAAAACACAAATTCATATATACTTACGAATTGGAAAATGGTCATAGGCAATATTCTCTTATCTCCTAAATAAAGTTTTTTTATATGTACGTTTGAACAATGATTGGTGTCCGTTGTTGAAATTGAATATTGAATCGATCTAAGAAAAAAAAACTTTGTTAAGTCTCTTTCTGCACACATATGATGTATGTGCTTAAACGTTATCACAAAATTCAAATATTTATTTGGATCTTGACATTAAAATTATTTGAGAACAATGAATATAAATTGAAATCAACTTAAAATATGTACTTACGTGCACCATAATTGTAGTATGGTTATCTTCAGCCAATAGTATCCTGTAAAATATCCACAATACAATTCTTTCAAAACAAATAATCTTGACATTGTTCATGTTTTAATGTTATCTAGAAGGTGCATGTCTCCCATCTCCTCTACAACCCTTGACAATCTTAGCATGTTATCTGGTTGAGATATTGCTGTGTCAATATTGTGTTGGAGGTAGAACAACTATCTTTCGTGCTTGCACCACAAAAACAACATTCTCAGTTATGTCTAATTAATTTAAATTTGGGTGGATGAGTACATCCATGGATTTCAATGACTGCATCATAAAAAAACAACAACATAATACATAAATTAATACACAAATAACAACAGGGCATAACACAAACTTTTTAAACTAAACTTATACTTACCTCAATCACATCATGGGTACACTTCTCCTGCATCTCCTACGTCAAATTCTCACGCTCCTCTTCGATCAACCTCTCCTTCTCCTTCTGATGCACCCTCTTCCACTCCTTATGGATCAACCTTTCCCACACCTCTTGGATCAATATATCTCGTTCCTTCTGATGCACCCTCTCCCGCTCCTCCTGGACTAACCTCTCACGTTCCACCTAAGTCACACTCTCCAGCACCTCATAAGTCATCATCTCCCTCTTCTTTTCTAATGTTTCTTGTATCTTCTCATCCACCCTTTGATCAAGTATCTGTTCAATTTCTTTCTTGTGCATCACTTTGTAACTCTTTGGCAATGATCCAAAAATATCCTCAAGTTCATGCCTCTTCCAAGATCACAAACACATCCACCATGCTCCTCTGTTCCAATCGCTTCTACCAATATGTCATTACGTTGTTGGGGAACAAAGGTGTCATCATTGGATTTTTCAACCAGCAAATCCTACAACACAAATAAAAGTTCATCTTTTCCAAATTGAATTAACTAAAATAAATACTGTTGAAAAAAATATCTACTTACAATCTTGTTAGCAACTTCGCGTGTAACCTATGATGTAAACTTGCCTCTTGGTATTTGATATGCTCCATTCCATTTCTTATGGCGTAATGGTGGAGTTGGGCTGCTATCAAGTCTTCTAGAAGAATCTCCCTGCTCTAGTTCTCTTTGTCTTTTTATGTTAAATCATTATCTATTCCAGTTTATCATATCCTCCACGAAACAATCTATGTGGATACTTATTTCTTGCCCTATTCTTTTTTCCTCTTTGGATCTTAGCCGCAAATTCAAGAGTGTTGTGAGACTTTACAAACTTATTTCAAATGTATTTCTCAGTAAATTATATATCTTATACGGAGGCTTTAATTTAGACTTTGGATGTGTAGTATAATCTCTTGTGAGTTGTGTCTTAAAGTCCTTCCAACGCTCATCAGCATATGAAATCCATATCTTTGCCAACTTATCATCGTCTGAAACAATAAACACTTTTTACATTTACATAATAAAGTTAGTATTAATATTAAACATAAAATAGTCATATATAACTATAAAATAAATCATGAAGTTAAAATAAATACGCCAACAGTGTTCAATATTTTTGTTTTCAATTTATTAGATACATCGCTCCAATGATCTATCAAAATGTTTACTTTGCCTGACCCAAGTACTTCCCCGTAACTCTTAAAATTCTCACCATTGTCACTATAACACTTAACAATTTTTAGATAGAAATCGGTGGGGTACCTTTAGAATTTCTTGACATCATCGTGACACCTCTAGAATTTCTTGTACTTTTAGTCTTAGTAGAGGTAGTTGTATGAGAGGTTGAGGTTGTAGGATAAATGTTGGCCAAATCGTCCATCTTGTTTAAAACAAGAACGACACTAAACATTTTACTTAACACAAATAAAAAAAGACACCTAATATGAGATTCATGGTACAAATTGTACCACTTTATTTAGCACAACGTCAGAAATCATAAGAATAGCCTCATAACATTTAACTTGACACAACATCAACAAAATATATTTTACTTAACTTATGCATATGAATTTTACTATTCATAGTTCAAATGGACTTTTGTCAACAACATTAAAAAGGAAAAATCTTATTTCCACTTTTATCAACGTAATCAGAATAACTTCTCTAAAAAACAAAAACTAACACTTCTAAGTTAAGTGCACGGATAAATTGACTTGCCAAAAACATGATGAAGAAGGTACAAAATTGGTTGAGGAAGCTTTGTTTGAGTTTGGTTGTCTTTACTTTGTTTCAAGCTTCATTCAATGTCGTTCGAAGGGAGAAAACGTACGTGTGTTATGAGATTTTATGTTCGAACACGTACAGGTGTTGGAAGAGATGATGTTTCGAAAACAATGATGGAATATGTGTTTCAGTTCATTAATCATTTTAATGGTTCAAGTTTTTTTAGTTCAGTGCAATTCAGTTTTTGGATATGGTCCGGTCAACCATAATTTTGCACACCCCTATCAAATACTCCTCTTTCCCATGTCTCAAAATTTGTTTCTAATTTCACAATACAAGTATAAATATCAAAACACAACAGATTAAAAACACAATTGAAGCACCACAACAGAACAAATTAAAAGCAAGTGGAAACTATATAACAAAGAAAAAACATTAGAAAAAAAAGAACATACCTTCAAAATGAAGTTAGGCCAACAATTTTGAGTGAAACCTAAATTAAGAGTGGTACAATAAACTCAAAAATATGATGGAGGAAAGATCAGATAATGTGTTCTTGCATAAGAGTTTATTCATTGAAGGTGTTTGAAGTTTTAGGGTTTCAGGGTTTGGTGTATGTGTTGTGAATTTTGGATTTTGTGATGATTCGACAAGTTTAGAGATATGCAGAAACAAAATAATTAGAGGTTATGATGTTAGTACATAATACCTCCATGGATGAAATGGAAGCTTTTGTTGTTTCAACTTTAGCTTCTTTTGATTTGGATTTTGTTCTGATTTCATCTTCTCGCTATAAATCTGCTTGATACATGTTTGGTTGTTTTTGGGGTTTAAGAACAGACACAAACACTACTATGAAAAAACCTTTTAGCTCGGATGAAAAATGAGTTTTACCTCGGTTTCATTGGCGAGGTAACAAAGCGCATCATGAAAACATGCTACTTTTCTCCTCATGTAAAGTTCACCGATGGGAAAAGTGGAACCGGTTATGGATTCAATCCTCAAAAACATCATTTTTTGGATTTTCAAAATTGTACTACTTTGTAGGTTGGTTGGAAATAATACCTGAGGTAAAATAACCTATTTACATAATTTTTATTTTAACCTTTGTTTCTTCCATTTAAATCTACTAAGCATCAAATTTGTTGACAAATTTTGAATCTTCCCCATCTTAACAACAACAACAACAAGATCAATAAAATCCTTAAACATTAAATCTCAAAACATAAACAACAACAACAAATACGTTAAATTAATAGAATAGTTAAACATTTAATCTCAACAACAACAACAACAACAACATTAAACATTAAACATTTTACTTGACACAATAACAAGAACTAGCGTTGCTAACTTACATACATGGTTTCCTAACTAACAATATTCATTTTTAACGAGCAATTATAAAAGAAGAGATTACGTTAAGGAACTAACTTTGAAATTTTTTCATGCTTCTGCAATTAATCCTATATAATGTGTTGTACTCCATGTTACGACTTTCATTATCATTGTTTTCATTACGTTAAGTTTTTATTTCATCATTTTGCATTCAAGATGGATCGTTAAGGCATTATCGTTCTGATTGGTTGGTGAGGTTTTCACGAGGATCACTGATGTTTCATGTAGATTGTTGAGTTGGCAATATCATGTCTATTGTTACTATTAAAATTATGGACGACAAAGATTCATTACTTGATTTTTTTCTTCAATTTTTCTCCTCAATTGCTAGCTCAACCGAGGTAATATGTCATAAATAAAAAATAAAAATAAAATAAAATGCGCTAAAATGCGGTTGTTGGAATTCAAAAGGATGGTTGATCAATATATTTCCCTTCGGTTGCTAGCTCAACCGAGGTAATATGCCATTAACAAAAATAAAATAAAAAATAAAAGGTGTTAAAATGCAGTTGTCGGGATTCAAAGACGTGTCCTTGAATATTTTTCATCTCGGTTGTCATCTTAACTAAGGTAATATGTCATAAATAAAAATAAAAATAAAATAAAATATGCTAAAATGTTGTTGCTGAGATTTCAAGGCATGTCATATGAATACTTTTACCCTCGGTTTCCAGCTCAATCAAGGTAATATGCCATAAACAAAAATAGTAAAAAAAATTAAAAGTTGCTGAAATGCAATTGCAGTGATTCGAAGGCGTGTCCCATGAATAATTTTTCTCTCGCTTGCTAGTTCAACTGAGGAAATAAATAGTATTTAAAAAATAATTTAAAATGTGGGGCATCTTTAGTTTACATATTGGTTGTTAATTGGGTAAGATAAAATATCAACTATCAACTATCTTTTAATTAAAATAAGCTACCACCAAACTTTCTAATATATTCATTTTCTTTTAAAAAAATATTACTAGACAAACGACATATTTGTAATTAACAGAAGATTTTAAAAAATTGAAAATATTTTCCACTTTTTACAAAGGGCATATGTGAGGGCATATTTGCCACCTCATATATTTTTCACTTTTTACTTTTTACTTTTTCACTTTTTATTTATTTTTAATTCAAATTTCAAATTTGACTCACATTTCTTTTCCTCACACTTTCTAACTTTTATTTTAATTCTTTTTCTCTCCATTTTCTTTTTTACTATTTTATTTTTTTAAGTATAAATAACAAAATTTGAACTTTTTAATTTAATCTTAAAATAAAAACATATTTATTTTTTAATTTTTAAAAAAATTATTCATAATTTATATGATTATTGTACATTTTATAATTAAGTAACTCATTTGAAATTGACATGTGTATCTAAATACATATTATATTATATTAAATTGCATAACAGTCAATAATAATGCACACAACTAACTTTCTATTTCATAGGTTACTATTAGAACAATATCTATTTTATTTTAATCAACAATTGTCTTAATTTGAGAGACAATTTCTTTATTTTCAAATGTGATTTATTTTCTTTCTCCATCTCACGGGTCTTTTTTTTATATGATTATTTAATACAATTGAAATTATATGATTATAATGAATTTTTTACCCAAATACCCCTATTTTTCAACAAAATTCCCAAAATACCCTAGTTTTCAGAATAATTCCCAAACTACCCCACTTAGGGTTTGGGATAACACAATGGCGACAGTCCTATTGGCGACCCTTCCTTATGGCAACAAGGCTGTCGCCAATTGAACTAGAGACAACTCAACAAGTCGCCAATTCAATTGGCGACCTAGTGCAAGGGACACAACCCTGTCGCCAATTGATGTGGAGAATACCTAGAAACTGAATTTTTTCCCTATAAATAGAGGTGTTCAGCTCAGTTACTTCCACATCTTATCTCACAACTTTGTTCTACTCATAAAATGTATCATTGTCGATGGAGAAAAGTCGTATCTTCGCGAGACAAGCCACCGATCGACATGATATTTTGGAATATACAAATTGTCAATAAATTTAAGAGGGATCTGAATCAGTGGTTGGAGGGAGACATTGGTGAAGGGGAGAAAATCTGAAGTATCGAGAGACTTGATCGGCTACGTGGATGGGTTCGTGTGAAGACTGACAAAGATGCGAGGGAAGTCATGTTTTGACCGAATGAAATTAGTTTGACTGTTGTAATCTGTTAGGAATGTATTAAGTTGTTTGTGTTGTTTGTTGTTAACATTCTTGTTTGTTGTTACAGTTGTTTGTATCAGTGTTGTTTGTTGTTAAAATTGTTGTAACAAAGACCCATCAATATATGAAAATATTTGGTTACAACAAATGAAAAGATAAGCTAAATTATGATGCAGATGTTCCTCCAACATTGGGACAATTTTTTTTTTGTGTCCGGGCTGATGACAGAGACTGCATAGGCTTATCATTTTATCAGCGGTATCCATTTCGGTTCTTATACGCTTACTGTTTGGGCGCCCCTTTTTCTTTCTTCTCATTTCATCATTGTACCAAACTATGTCACCTTGGTATGGAGGCCAATAATCCTCCATTGGTAGCACTGCGAAGCCTTCGATGTATACATTCATAACATTAATCACCTTATAAACATCAGATAGATAACCATAAGCATCCTGACGAGCATGTGCGCATGCTGCAATGGCATGTGAGCAAGGTACACGGAGGGCCTGGAACTTTCCACAGTCACACCAACATCTGTTTAGCCTGACAGCATACGATAAATTGGGCCTCCCCTCATTATGGTCCATTGTTTCTTGTAAACTTCTTTTTTATTAGATGGTCGGCTAAGGGTATGAGTTATAATAGATGTCCGAAACATTGTATCATTCAATACTGCAATCTTTTGGATCACCTAACACCCGCAGATGTAAGTGCTCCTAAACATTTTATCTTCTTTTATATCAGATATTTTACTTTCTAATATTTTTCTATTCTTCAGTTCATATGGCGTCCACATCTAGGCATGCAAAACCTACATCAAGTCAGCGAGGAAGATGCTGCCGTTTGGACTGCATGTGTCACGATCATCAGATTAACAACTGTGGAGATGAACAACAGTTACCATGTCAAACTGCAATTTGGAATGCATCAAAATATCCCGGATCCGCCTGTTGACATCAGTAAATGGCATCTAAAAAGAGTTAATGATCAATGGGACTTTGACGACTGAAAGGATTTTGTAAAAACTGAGCGTCGTAAATGGATGAACCGCAACCACTATTTCTTACGTGAGCCGGTAATGCTAACCCTATCTATACCAATAAATAATTATATGGCTTGGTACAGATCGGTTGCAACTGAGTTTGTCTCCGAAGACATGTATTTATACGACCCACGCCAGACCACCTACACATAAGAAGCCTCAACGTCTAACCCACCTCCAAGGCCATGTTACTCACAACCCCCTACCCAACAAAATTACCAACCCATTAACCATCCAAACATGCCATACACCCAACCACAATACCAAGGAAGGTTCTAATCCACATCAATTGGCGATAGGGTTGTTGCCCTAAGGAAAGGTCGCCAATTGAATTGGCGACTTGATGAGCTGTCTCCAGTTCAATTGGCGACAACATTGTTTTTTTTATAAGCTAAATATATTTAACAGGGATACAAAGGGGTATCCCAACCCGTATACATCGAAAGTCTTACAAAAAATCAAGGCCTACAAAAATCACTAGGGGAATTTACCCAAGTGTAATAGTTACAATTGTGAGAACTTCTATGGTTTTTTCCTACCCACCACCAAGTATACATTAGGATACGGTTCGATATAGTGTCGTAGTCCCAAAATTCGTCTCTAAATATAATGTTGTTTCTAGAATACAAGTTGATCCAACAAATTAAAAGCCACAGTCCAACAGCATTACCGATTGAAAAATTATTCCGAAGACACCCCGATACCCAGCACGTTAAGTGATTTAACATATCTCCCACTAGAATCTCTGGAATGCCCAACCATTTACAAGCAAATTTCCATACCAACCTGGTCTTATGACATGAAAATAGCACATGATCCACAGTTTTATCCACTAAAAAGCAGAAAGGGAGTATAACTCTATTTTCTGCACCAGTACATCTTCAGACAAACTTGACTGGGAGGTTTTGATATTCCACTACCATTTGCCTTCAACCCAAAAGCCATTATCTGCCACTGCGTTGTTTTTATTCTCAGCAGCTTGCCATAATTCTGGGAATGACTCGGACAGAGTTCTATGGTCAACCCAGCGAGAACACCAAAACGGAACACGCTCACCACTGCCAACATTATAGGAAATCAACTCAGAAACTAAGTTCCTCCCACAGAAATTGGAGATCTGCACTAAATCTTTCCACCATTTTGAAGGAGCAGTAGTCATGTTGGAGCATACCCCTTCGTGAAGATCAATTTGATGGTTAGGGTACCTATCATCAATTAGATCCTTCCACAGAGTATTCTTATGATTCAACATTTTCCAAGTCCACTTGAAACATAATGCCAGATTGAATAGTTTTAGATCCTTGACCCCCAACACACCATTTTCTTTCTTATTACAGACCATATTCCAAGCTACCCACGCCACTCCTTTTTTAGACACGGAACCGTTCCACAAGAAGGATTTTTGAATAGACGTCAAGATGCGAATTACATTAACATGCATTATATAAAAAGACATGAAATGGATCGGAAATTAACCAATACATAACTAATCAACGTAACTCGACCTCCCATGGATAGGAAACGACTTTTCCAAGAATTCAATCTGGCTCGGACTTTATCTATCAAAGGCTTCCAAAAAGAAACTAACGAGTGATTTCCACCAATGTATATTCCTAAGAATTTAAAAGGACCAACAGAATCTAGGATCTTACAAGATAGATAATTCCCCGCAGCTGATAGGAACAAGTCACCAACGCCGACACCATAGAGTGAGCTCTTGCTGAAATTTATCTCCAGACCTGAGATTAAATGAAATCCTTTGAGAATATTCTTGACTGCCAGGATATTATTCCACGAACCATCCCCTATTAGAATTGAATCATCAGCGTATTGCAACATGTGGAAAGAAACCTCGTCGTTGAGTTTAAAACCCGAAAATAGATCTTTCTCCATAGCTCTACTCATCAGGACAACAAGTCCTTCTGCAGCAATGGTGAAAAGGAGGGGAGCAAGGGGATCACCTTGCTTAAGGCCCCGAGAAACAACAAAATCCCTGGTTGGGCTTCCGTTAACCAGAACAGAGGAATAACTATTAAAAACTCCTGAATCCATCCATTTCAGCCATGAACTGCCAAACCCCATAATTTTCATTACGTCTCGCAAATACTTCCAATCTACACAGTCGTAGGCTTTGGCAAAATCAACCTTTAGAAGCATCAAATCTTTCTTTGAATGTTTAGCAAAGTCAATAACTTTGTTTATCACAAGGACTCCATCTAATAAATTCCTTCCTTCAAAGAAAGCCGTCTGAGAGTTGGATATAATGTTTCCAATTTTCTTTTTAAGTCTAGATGCAAGAATTTTTGCCAGAACTTTGTAAACCGAGCTGACTAATGATATGGGCCTGTAGTCATCCAAATTTCTGGGGTTCTCAATTTTGGGTATAAGCACCACAAAAGAAGAAGCAAACACCTTGTGTAATTTATCTCCATTGAAAAATTCCAAGATACAGCTTATAAAGTCGTTTCCTATTATACTCCAACATTTCTTGATAAACTCAAAGGTAAATACGTCAGGGCTGGGCTGCGGTCCTCGGCGCACTCGAATATCTCTCTCCTGATTTCTTCACTATCCACTGTAGCATCTAACTCATCTCTGTCCGATCTGGAAAGGCATTTGAATCCACCTCCTCCCACAAAAGGAAAAGGTCTGGAGACTTTAGAAAATCTCTTGGCAAAATGGTCTTTGATAACCTCTTTGACTCCTTGGACGTCCTCCACTGATTTACCGTTAACTCTAACAGAACTGATAGAGTTCAAATTAACTTGTTTTCTCAGTGCAGCATGGAAGAACTTACTATTGACATCCTCTTCAGCACTCCATTTAAGCCTAGATTTCTGTTTTATAATACTTTCTTTGGTTCTCAAATATCTCCATAAATCGTCTTCTGCATAATTCCTTTTCTCTAATTCCTCTGTAGAAATACCGCCACTTTTTGTAACAATTAAGTCTTCTATTTCATTGATAATACCTGTATCTGTCTTGATTTTGGTGTCAACCCAGCCAAATACCTCACTATTCCATCGACGAAGTTTCCCTCTAAGGTTCTGCATCTTCTTAGCCAAAACATAAGAAGCCTTCCCTGTAACTTTGTAATCTTCCCATTCTTTTTTGACAAAATCCATAAAATTAGGATGTTCAAACCAGCATGCCATAACCTTAAATGGCTTAGGTCCCCAGTTCATGTTCTTTGCTGAAATCCACACCGGTTAATGGTCTGATACGTCACGATCTCCTATCTTTTGACACATCATGTTCCACCCGTTGCAAACTCCAGGGGAGACGATAAACCTATCAAGACGACTGCATATCTTACCCTTAGCTTTAAACGAAGAGAAATTGTTTCCGCTCAAAGGCAAATCCACACATCCGATCATATTTATGAACTCTGAGAATTCTTCCATATATCTTCTATTGAAACTGGAGTATCCTAATTGTTCAGTAGGACTCTTTATCAAATTAAAATCGCCACCAAGAATCCACTCACCAGGTTCCAAACTGTTTTTAAGGTTGACGAGACTAGACCATAACTCCCTTTTCTCCATAATGTTACAGGGAGAGTAAATATTGAAAAGATAACATTTCACTTCTCTCCATATTGCTTGCAAACCTAAGAATCCTTTGCCCCTATAGCTGCAAATAGAACCCACAACTCCAACCTTCCAAATAGTTAGAATACCTCCTAATAAGCCTGCTGAACTTGTAGCAGACCATTGACAACTGTCACCCCATAAACTACACACCAACTCATTAGACATCTTAGTTTTTTTAGTTTCCTGAAAAAAACATATTTCAGCTCCAACTTTGTTTATAGTATCTCTGATTTTCTTTCTCTTTGTAGTACCCCCACAGCCTCTTATGTTATAGGTTATTATATTCATAAAGAACCACTAGCAACCACCTTTTTCCCTTTCTTCGATTCTCTATCCACCACTTCAAGATTTCTCAAGATAGTTTCAAAAATCTCATCATCTTCTTGCGCTTCTATGCCCAACTTTTTAATGGCCGTCCAAACTCTCGACGGGAGGCTTTCTAATTGCTTCTTAATTCTTGAATTGTTCTGGAGGAAGCCAGAATCAGTCAAAGAATTGTCAATGGAATCAGACCCCTTACAGAGAGGAGCATTGCCCAAAGCTTTCTCACTGTTATCAGAATGTCGATGGTGCGCCTTTACAGACCTAGATGTTGAAACATCTGCATGCAAGAGAGTAGCATAATAAGAAGGGTTGAAAGGAATTTTAATCCTACTATATATATCTTCCATAAGTATCTTTTTCTTCCTACTTGAGGATCCCCTCCTAACTTCGTCAGCCACATAATCATTATCAACTTCGTTAAATTTATCTTCACCCTCTGTCCTTTTTCCATCAACAATCGTAGGAGTCCCAGTTTTGTCCCCTCTTTTTAGTTTCGCAAGGGAACATGACACATGCTCCAGGCTAAATACTGACTTAATACTGTCTTCAGCACTAATCCCAGCATTTTCACCAGACTTCGGGACTAACTTGTCTCTACCTTGGGATATGGATTAATTCTCAGAGTGAATTGCCTCTCCATTCCCCTTAACTCTAATGCAGCTTATAGGATCATGATTCATCTTTCCAGACAGCTCTATCTCTTCATCACTAACTTCCTTACGTTGGTCATTACGCAGAACACATAAATCGCCTGTAGACGAGCCTGGAGAAACAGACTCGGGAGATTTGGATTGGGAGCTAAGAACTCTAGATGAACTATCCCAGGACACCCCATCTGCTTCCTGAACCGATTCAGAAGGAAAAGTCGCCAATACGATTGGTGCCCTTGTGTAATCCCAAACCCTAAGGGGGGTAGTTTGAGAATTATTCTAAAAACTAGGGTATTTTGGGAATTTTGTTGAAAAATAGAGGTATTTGGGTAAAAAATTCAATTATTGTTCATTTTATAATTAAATAAAATATTTTAAATTGACATGTGTATCTAAAAATATTTTAGATTGTATCAAATTGAATATCACTCAATAATGGTGTACACCACTAACTTTCTATTTCACGGATCAGTATCAGGACAATATCTATTTTATTTTAATCAATAATTTTCTTTATTTGAGAAACAAATTCTTTATTTTTAAATGTGAAAATTTTCTTTATTTTTTCTCTATTTTTTTTTCTTTTCAAATTTACACGTGTATCTAAATATATTTTATACTATATTAAATAAATTTACCCGTGCGGATGTACATGTATCTTGCTAATTTGTTATTGAATATATTATTTGTAGTAGTAAAGTGTGAGAATTTTTTTTTTTAGAATTTAGGGTTTGAGAAATATCACGAGCGTAATAAACTAAGAAATTTTAGGATTTAAGGTTTGAATCAAGAGTAACATATAGAATAAGAGTAATGAAAAGACACGATGTTAGAAAAACTCTCAAATAAACAAATGATTCACTTCAGTTAATTAAACCTACCAATGGAAAATATTTAAAATCATGACAAAATTTAAAAATACGAAGCGTTTTTTTCACAACGGTTTATTTGTTAACTGATGTAATAGTTTAAATGAAAATGTATTATTTTTTCTAGTGAATATATGTTAAGAAATTGATAAATTATTTTAGTGTATCTATTAACATACAAATCTAAATATATTCTATCCATTCGTTTTTCATTGTATCATCTTAATTTTCATATAAGGTGCCATTCAATGAAACCACTCTTTTTACTAACAACTTGCACTACTATGAAACCACTCATCTATGAAGCCAGTCTTCTACCATCAATTTAAATTTGCCCTGATCAGTCAGAAAGAAAATGGGTCAGAGAAGAATTATATTTTATACACTACTCCACTTGTTCGAAAACATTCCTTTTGATAACCATATGGATATTTTCAAATACGGCTGCTATAATCAAAAGGAGGAATTCGGTTGGATAAATCAGCGGCTTTGGTGTTTTTTTTAAACTAATAGTTAAATAAATAATAATTTAATAAATGTTGTGGGTTTTTTTTTTCAGCTACGTGCATATAGTGCAAATTAATAGACTAATATATAATTGTCAATTTGTCATATAATGCCAAAATGTATAAAAACAATTTGCAAATAAAGAGTAGTAAAAGTTTAAATGACATCTATAATGACAACACAACCATGACATTTTCACTTTTTTGAAATTCTGTTCATCAATAGATATTAAACACGATGCTCTGAGAACAGGTTCAACAAGATACATCAGAACCATTATAATAACAATTGATAAATAATAGAGCATACAAATAATAAATAACACAATCAATTATTTATCAATTCGGTGAAACTACAACTACGTCTGGAGGACTAAGTACACAACTCAAAAAAGAAAAGTCACTATTAGTAACTTAGTACAATTAGATTTACAAGTAACAACAAACTCTATGTTGTTCAATGTCTCTTCCTAACACTATCCAATACCTTTATATTTAGAGCATCCACCTAAATTAAACATGAGAACCTACTAACTTTATTTTCTGCCATAAAATCAATGACAAAGGCAAACAACCACTAAACACTAGTGATCAAGTTCAATCTTAACAGATGAAAGAATGTTGAATATTGCAAATCAGCGAGACAAACGTTTTATGGCAAGTTACTGAAACATGGAGGTGTAAAGAACAATGTTGAATTTACAACTCAACTAGACAAATTAACCTACTATTCCATGTTACTGAAACATAGAGGTGTACATAAAAATTACAAGGACTTTTGTAAATTTTAACACTTTAAGATCTTAAATGGGGGTGCTAGCTTTCCAATGTAGGTTTGAGCTCCTTATATAGCATAACAACTTTAGTCTTTTCTCTTTGGATAATATTTTTGATTTCGTCCAAAATTAATGCAGATTCTGTTTGATAGTTGATTTTCTCCTTGTATATCTCCTACAAGTCACATATGGTTTTCTTCAGGTTGTCTGAGGATGAGTGAGATTCTTCCCATTTGGTGAGCACAAGGTTGGATATTTTCAAATACGGCTGCTATATTCAAAAGGAGGATTTCTGTTGGATAAATAAGCGGTTTTGGTGTTTTTTTAACTTATAGTTATATAAATAATAATGTAATAAAGGATACTCTGAGATAATATCCTTAAGTTCAAAAACGATAATGCTGAAGGTAGATGGATTATAGGAGGAGATTTTAACTCGGTTAAATCCTCTTATGAGAGAAAAGGTAGAAGTACTGTTGCTTACAGGGAGTGTGCGGAATTTAACTATTTCATTTCTGACTTGGCTCTGGTGGACCTGCCTTGCGTGGGAAATAGTTTCTCTTAGTTTAATTCGAATGGATTGAGTTGTAGTAAACTGGATCGGTTTCTTATTGATGATTCTCTTACTGATATTTGGGACTTCAAAGCTCAGTTAGTAGGGAAGCGTGACTTATCGGATCACTGTCCTATCTGGATTAGATCCAACTCTGTAAATTCGGGACCTAAACCCTTTAGGTTTTTTAACTGTTGGATTTAGCACGAGGACTTCATGTCTTTTCTTAAGGATACGTGGAATTCGGCTGATATTCAAGGTACTCCTTCGTTTGTCTTCAAGGAAAAACTTTTGTTTCTTAAAGCTAAATTGAAGTGGTGGAACGCCAATGTTTTTGGCTGGGATGATCTCAAGATCGAGAATATTGTTGAGGATCTTAATGTTATTGATTTAGACCTGGCTAATAGTTTTGTGGGGCTATCGGATGAGGCGATCAAGAAGAGGGCTGTTACTCAGGAAAAGTTCTGGTGTGATCTTCGTTTTAAAGAAAGCATGATTAGTCAAAAAGCGAGATCGAAATGGCTTAAAGAAGGAGATGCTAATTCTCGTTATTTTCATTCCTTCTTCAAGGCTAGGATCAGGGTTAACTCTATACTTGCGATCAATTCTTCTGGTAATTTGATTGATGATTTTAGGCTTATTAAGGAGGCTGCTTTCTCTTTCTTCCATGACAAGTTCCAAAGGGTTGGCTGTACTAGACCTAAGATGGATATGAGGTATGTTCAGAAGTTGAGTGAGGAGGACAGATCCATGTTGGACGCGAAATTCTCTGAAATAGAAATTCGAAATGCTGTCTTCGACTGCGATAGCTTCAAATCTCCGGGGCCGGATGGATTTTCCTTTGGTTTCTTCAAGGATTGTTGGGATGTTATTGGTGCTGACTTTGTAAACTGTGTGCTGCATTTCTCCTCGACGGGAAAGTTGCCTAAGGTGTTTTCCTCTTCTTTTCTTGCTCTTGTTCCTAATGTGGACATCCCTCAAGGTTTTGAAGACTTTAGACCCATCAGTCTGGTTCGATGTGTCTCAAAAGTGATTTCAAAGCTATTGTCCAAAAGGTTATCCGCTGTCATCTCAGGATTAATCTCTTCCTCTCAAACGGTGTTTATTCCGGGAAGAAATCTTCTGGATGGCGTCTTACTTGCCAATGAAGTTATCGACTCGGCCAGAAGAGATAAGAGAAAATGTCTCCTGTTAAAAGTTGATTTTGCCCAAGCTTACGATTGTGTTGATTGGAACTTTTTAATTCAAGTCCTTACGGCAATGAATTTTGGGCCTAACTGGATCAAATGGATTAAAGGAGTTGTTTGTTCTAATTTTGTTTCTGTTTTGATCAACGGGAGTCCGACTAGGGATTTCGAGGCTATGAGAGGGCTGAAACAAGGCGATCCGCTTGCTCCGTTTCTCTTTGCTTTGGTGGCTGAGATGCTGGCTGTCTTGGTGAGAAAGGCGGTTCAACTTAACCTTCTCTTGGGTTTTGGTTCTCAAGAGGGTTCCTCCATTGAATTGCTCCAGTTCGCTGATGATACGCTCCTATTTAGTAACGGAGGATACGCTAGCTTGCGGGCTTTCAAGTCTATTCTGCGTGGTTTTGAAATGGTTTCAGGTTTGAAGATCAATTTTTCTAAAAGTTGTATTTTTGGTGTTGGCATTGATCACGGTTTTATCAAAGCTGCGGAGAGTTTCCTTTATTGCAAGTCGAGAGTTTTTCCTTTTAAATTCTTAGTGTTGCGGTGAAAATCGGATAACAAATTATTAATTAATTTGCATCATTTTCTTTTACAACCGACTTTGATTTATCCAAAGGAAAGGTTCAAGATCGTTAAAAAAACCTAAAGGGGGGAGATCTAAGGTTCGGGGGTTGGTTACGCCTAGGGAAGGTATTAGCACCCTAAACGTCCGTAGTACTCTACGGGAACCTCTTGTTATTGTTATCTTATGTTTGCTAAAGGTTCTATGCTAAAGGCTAGTTAGCGGGAGAAGTGATAAATTCATTATGATGAATATCACTAAGAGTTGAGGAACTCTCTCCTAAAGCTAGTTGTAATTTCTATGGCTCTGATGAGGCCAAGAAATTGGAGTTTTATCCTAAGAGGTTACTTAGGTTAAGGTGGGGGTCAATGACTTATGAGTCAACATGTTAAACCTTCCTTTGGAATGGGGGGAAACAGTTATAAGTTACTAAGATGAAGAGATTAGTGCAAATACAATGATACAATAATACATGAATAAGATAAGATAAAAATCATGACATCAATGAAAAATGAGAATTAAACATGTTAGACAATGATTAAATATAAGATGAAAATAAGAATGAAATAGTCTCGTCTTAATCATGATTTAATCGAGAAATCGATAATTGATGATTCCTGACTTTCATCGACTAAATAAGCGAATAAAATTGAAATAAAGAGAAAGTGGTCTCGTGTTGATCAAGGTTTTGTCAACTCAATGAAATCAACCAAACCATGAGGTTTGTTATGTCATTGACCAAAATAAAGAAAGCGAAATCGAAATAAAAACGGTCTCGTCTAAATTAAGAATTAATTGAGAAATCGATAATCTTAATATTTGACTTTCATTGACCACCAAAAACGAACAAACAGTAGCCTCACATTTATCATGACTTTATTGATTCGAAATGATCAAAGCCAAGATTCGTGTAGTGTAATTGTAATTGGAGGCAACCAGAGAAGACTTTCGTTTTGGAATCCGATTCTTACTTGCCTTAAATCGAGACTTAATTCTTAGATTTGTAGAAACCTCTCCATTGGAGGCCGGGTTACTCTTATTAATTTGGTCCTCTCTAATTTGCCTATTCACTACTTGTCCTTCTATAAGGCCCCTTCGAAAGTCGTGAAAGACATCATTGCCATTCAGCGGCGTGTCCTTTGGACTGGTACTAAGAACAAGAGCTCTTTAGCTTGGGTCAAATGGAGTGATGTTTGTAAGCCTAAAGCTAAAGGAGGTTTGGGAATAAAGCATGTTGGTTTATTCAATAAAGCCCTCCTCTCTAAATGGCTGTGGAAATTTCTCAATGATGGTAATGAAATATGGAGGAGCTTCTTGACTAACAGATATGGAAAGTTGAATTCTTGGGTGATGGATTTAGATTCAGTCCCCCCTGTCAAGTTTTGTATCTCTGTGGTTTAGAGATATTCTTAAAGTAAAAAACTTTGAGGCTGGTTTTAATTTTCATAATTTCGCGAAACCGGTTTTAGGCAGAGGATCAAATGTTCCTTTTTGGAGTTCCTTATGGTACGGGAGTGATGATCTAAAGTCTGCTTTCCCTTATGTTTTCGGTGGTGCTGCTGTGAAGGTCTGAAGTGTAGTAGGCGTAGGTTGGTGGGATCACGACCAATGGCAGTGGAACGTTGACCTGCTTCAGTTGGACAGGTCGAAGTTGGATGACGGGTTTTTCATTAATTTTCAGAACTTCTTGGTAGGTTTCTAGGCTAAGCATAATGTTGAGGATGCTTGGGCCTGGACTTTGGAAGCGAGCAATATTTTTACGGTTAAATCTTTTTATTCCTATATTTCGTCTGATGCCAATGCTACTAGTTTACTTGAAGATGACAGTTTATTTCTCAAGATCGTGTGGAAATCCTGCATCCCTTTGAAAAGTAAGATCTTTGCTTGGAGGCTTGTCTTGGATAGGCTTCCAACTCGTAAGAACCTTGGAATTAGAGGTATCGTCGATTCTCCGCATGATAAGGTTTGTGTTTTGTATTTCCAAGAGGAAGAGGACATTTTTCATCTTTTCTTATCCTGTCCTAAAATTCTGATTCTTTAGAGGAAATTATTTTCTTGGCTTGATATTCGCCCGTTCCGAGAGGTTTCCATTAGTAAACATGCTTTGACTTGGTTCTTGGCGTTGGTAGATAGATGTAAGGAAGATATGACTTGTTTTGTTTGGTTCGCCACGACTTGGAGCATTTGGAGCATGAGGAACAACATCATTTTTAATAATGATATTTGTTGTGTTGAAGATCTTTTTCTCCGTATCGTGACCATCTCTTGGAGATGGTTGGAGTTAGGCTGTAAGAGATGCGGTTATTACGATTGAGGTTTTTTTTTTGTTCCTTTTGTTTATTTGATTGGTGTTTGTATTGGGTTGGAGAACCCCTTTTTCTCCCTTAAATACAACTTGGCTTATCAAATAATAATAATAATAATAATAATAATAATAATAATAATAATGTAATAATAGATTGATATATAATTGTCAATTTGTCATATAATTCCAAAATGTATAAAAACAATTTGCACATAAAAAGTAGTAAAAGTTTAAATAAAATCTATAATGACAACACAACCATGACATTTTCACTTTTTGAAATTCTATTCATAAGGTAATAGATGTCGAACGCGATACTTTGATAACAGGTTTGACAAGATATACCAGAACCATTATAATAACAATTAATGGATGATAGAGCATACAAATAATAAATAACACAATCAATTATTTACCAATTCGGTGAAACTACAACTACATATGGGGAGTTGAGTACACAACTCAATAAAGAAAATTCATTATTAGTAACTTAGTACAATTAGATTTATAAGAAACAACAAACTCTATGTTGTTCAATGCCTCTTCCTAACACTACCCAATAACTTTCTATTTAGAGCCTCCACCTAAACATGAGAACCTACTCACTTTCTTCTCTGTCACAAAACCAGTGACAGAAGCAAACAACCACTCAATCATAGTGATCAACTTCAATCTTAACAAGATGAAAGAATGTTGAATATTACAAATCAGCGAGAAAAACGTTTTATGGAAAGTTACTGAAACAAAGGTGTACATAACAATGTTGAATTTACAATTCAACTAGACAAATTAACCTACTATGCCAAGTTACTGAAACATATAGGTGTACATAAAAATTACAAGGACTCTTGTAAATTTTAACACTCGAAGATCTTAAATGGGAGTGCTATCTTTCCAATGTAGGTTTGAGTTCCTTATATAGCATAATAACTTTAGGCATTTCTCTTTGGGTAATATTTTTGATTTCGTCTAAAATTAATGTAGAATCGGTTGGATAGTTGATTTTCTCCTTGTATATATCCAACAAGTCACCTATGGTTTTCTTCAGGTTGTCTGAGGATAAGTGAGATTCTTCCCATTTGGTGAGCATAAGATTGTATGATACCATAAGTTCTTCTCTAGTCAGCTCTCTAAAGTTGAACTTATCTTCAAATTGATCTCTTTTAGAATTTGCCATCACAAATTTTACAATTTCCGCTTCACTTTCACTTTCAGAATCAGACCAAGTGGTGGCTAATCACTTTTTGTGTTTCCTTAAAAAGTTAGGGCATTCTGGTCTTATGTGACCATAACCTCCACATTCAAAGCACTGGGTATCCTTCCTACTCTTGGGTTCTTCTCCATTTTTGTCTCTGTTCTAGGGAATGATGTTGGACCTATTGTCTGGGACATTGGTCTTCCACTTCCTGTCCAGAGGCTTCAAGGTATTGTTGAATTTTTTCCCAAGAAGAAAAATATCATTTGCCAAGCTTTCTTCTTTGAATCCTTGACTTCCAACTTCCTTAGTGTTAGTTACAAAGGCTATACCTTTTTTCTTCTTTTCTGACCATTAATTGATGGACATCTCAAAGGCTATTTCTTTATACTACTTAGGTCCTAGGCTTGTTCAATAGCAGTCACTTTCATATCAAACCTCTTAGGTAATGATCTAAGAATCTTTTGGCAAGCTTTTCTCAAACATATTTTCACCTAAGGCAAAGGATGCGTTGGCAATGTCACACAATCTGATGTGAAACTCCCTCACAATTTCATCTTCATTTATCCTTAGGTTCTCAAATTTTATTGTTAGGAGGTGCAACCTTGACATATGAACCTTGGATGTGCCTTGATGTGCAGTTTACAGAATCTCCCAGGCTTCTTTAGTGTCTGAACATGTGTTGGTCAGCTTGAACATGTTCTTGTCAACACCATTGAAATCACATTCAATGCCTTAGAGTTTCTAAGGGCTTCATTATCTTCAAAATCAGTCTAATCAACCTCTAGTTTTAGGCTAGTTGTACCATCTTCATAGGTAGTAATTGGATGTTTCCATTCCTTCATCACATCTTTCCAAGCTTTATTTCCCAAGGATTTGAGAAAAGCCACCATCATCACCTTCCAATAATCATAATTTTTGCCATCCAAAATAGATGGTTTGTTGACTGATCATCCATATTTAATTGTGTCTATTTGAGCATAATTTATCTTACCTCGAGCTCACGCAACAGACTAGGGTACCTTCTCTGATCCCAATTGAAAATTTTTTCCTCAGGGGACAGATAACAAACCTGATGCTCCGACAACAGGTTTGACAAGATATACTAGAACCACTATGATAAAAATTAATAGATAATGGAGCAGAAAAGCAATAAACAAAAAAGTCAATTATTTACCTAGTTCAGTGAGACTAGAAAGAAAAGTAACTATTAGTAGCTTAGTACAATTAGACTTACAAGCAACAACAAACCTTATGTGATTTAATGGCTCATCCTAACACTACCCAATGAATTTCTACTTAGACCCCCCCCCCCCCCCCCCCCCCTAAACATGAGAACCTACTCACTTTCTTCTCTGCCACAAAACCAGTGAAAGGGACAAACAACCACTAAACCCTAGTATTTAACTTCAATATTAACAAGATGAAAGAATGTTGAATATTACAACTGAACTAGACAACCTTCTATGCTAAGTTATTGAAACATAGAGGTGTACATAACAATGTATAATTTACAGCTTAGCTAGACAAACCTCATATGTCAAGTTACTAAAACAGAGAGGTGTACATAAAAATTATAAGGTCTTTTGTAAACCCTAACACTTTAAGATCTTCAATGGGAGTGCTTGCTTTCCAATGTAGGTTTGAGCTCCTTAAATATTTAATTTTCTATTTGAATATCTCGATTCATATATGATTTGCTTTAATTTCAAATCAAATTTAAATCTTTATTTAAATATGAATTAATCTCCATCTAACTTTCAAACAAATAACCTAATCATATTGTTAAATCAATAACAATAAAATATTTGACAAATCTTATGCATAACATACTCCAAAATGCAACATTTTGGCACTTGTTGAATAAGGCCGAAATCTCATACCAACATGCTAGAGCATCACGCCTAGCATGTGTCCTTTCTGCAGCTTTATTTAAGTTTAGAAAGATAGACCAATCTTGAATACTTCACTACAACAAATAACCCTTATAACCTCACACGCGAAAGAGATGTAACCTCAGTTACCAAGGTGACGTAACGAAGGGTGATATGAAAAGTTGTCACTTAACACCTCGGTTAAAAAAATTCGAGGTTTAAAGTTATATGATCATGGGTTCAAACCCCAACATCTGCATTTTAGTCATTTACAAAAACAACGCCTCATGCCTCTTAGTTTATATAAAAACTGAGTAGTTAGATGGTTTGTTTTTCTTAAAATAAAAGTCATTACATTGTTTACATAGAATATTAATAAATTAATTTGTTTACAAACTACATTGTTTACACAGAATATTAATGTAAAAATGTTATTCTCATTATCATCGCTGTCCGTGAAGAACATATACTGGATATCTTGGAGAAGAACAAATGTTGGGGATCCACGTTTCATTGATCTTGAGAAATACAAAATATTGAATGAAATATATTCTCTATGGCTTTCGCATTCATTTCTTTCTGATGTAAAAAAAAAGTTAGCTAAATAAAATAAATATTTAGTTATATGATTTTTTAACGCAAACCTTGAACCCATGATAATTTTTTGCACTTGCAATCCATCACATAAATCTTTAGCAAAATGAATAAACTCTCGCCAACCACATATTAAATAAACCTAATTTTTTCTGCTCTTGCAATCTATCACAGTGATACATTTACTTTGTAAACTCTCATGGCGCTCTAATTAAACATATAGAGTTTCATAACAACGTTTGGGTTTCTTATGGGTTTACTACTATCAAATTTAAATATTCATAATGCTTTTATAATGAGTGTTTTAGGTTTCACAAGGATCACTAATGGTTGTATCTTGAGCGTTGATAGTCATTATATGGACGGTGAAGATTTGTTTAATGACGGTGAAGAAACTGAAAAAACACGCTTATAGCTTACTTCGATTATCACTCAAAACTGAGGTAAATTGTATTTCTTTTTAAATAAAAAAAATAAAATATGTTTCATCCCAAGCCACATACTTCTCAGTTTCAGTTTAAAACATATGGGAAAATCTTTATTTTATTTACATTGTTTAGACATAAAATTAAAATAAATTACTGAAACAAATCAAGGGTTTGACAATGAATTCTTGGAAAACAACCCAGATGAGTTATATGTTCCTATCAAGGGAAATTTTTTATATTTACATTGTTTTCAGATTTCTGAGAAGTTGTCTGTTCCAACCAGAAATGTTTTTTCCGATGATATCCAAATTTTGCTGCATACCCTTTAAAATAATTTTTTTTTAAACAAGAATGATTTTCTGCACTTGCAATCTATTAACTGAGTACTCTTCAAAGACCGAGCTCCCTTCTTTCACTACTAGAAAAGTGTTTTTAATGTCGGGCGTGAAATGCATTTTAGCTCGACTGCATTAGCGAGGTAACAAACTTCATCATGAAAAGTAAATGCTTATAACCCTGGTTTTTTAAACACCGAGGGGTAAATTAATTTGCACATGGGTTCGAACCCATCATCTGCATTTTTATTATTTACAAAACTAGCGCCTCTTACATCTCAGTTTACGAATAAACCGAGGGGTAAGTTAGATTATTTTTTATTAGAAATTTCTTACATTGTTTACACAGAAAATAAATAAAAAATATTTTGTTTACAAACTTAAATGTTTACCCAGAATATTACATTGATTACACAGAAAATAAATAAAAATAATTTGTTTACAAACTTAAATGTTTACCCAGAATATTACATTGTTTACACAGAATATTAAAATAAAAATTAATTTATCCCTGAAGATCATATGTTGGATCTTCGACTCCTTGATATTTGGGGAAATTATTCACCTAGCAAGTATTTGTTTCTGATATATAACAATAAAAGGGTCAGAAAAAAAGGATATAAAAATAAATGCTTTTATGCTTAAATGAATATTTAAAAACACAAACTATAAACCCAAATAATTTTCTGCACTTGAAATCCATCGCTAATGGAAAAAGTTAAAGTGGAGGATATAGATGGTTTCGATTGCTTCACGACGTTTCTTTATCAATTTTAGATATCAGAAAGCCTTTATAATGGATTTTTTTTGGTATCACGCGGATCACTAATGGAATTTTTTTTAGCGTTGATAATCATGAAATGAACGACAAAGATTTGTTTAAGAACGCTAAGTTATCCCCTCGGTTTCTATAAAAATTGAGGTGAAAATGTTATTTTCTTAATTACATTGTTTACATAGAGTTTTGAAAAAAAATAATACAGCGTAACCATAATTTTAGTGTAAGAAGTTATCTAGTCTAAATATTGCACGCATCCAATTTCTAAAGAGTTATTTGGTTTAACCATTGAATGCTTCCAACTTCTATTGAAAAAATATTTTTCTGCACTTGCAATCCATCATAGAGAATTTTTACAAGCTTCTAAATACAACAACAACAACAACAACAACAACAACAACAACAACAACAACAACAATAACATCAACACCATTTTGTGAGATGGATCCCAAAAGAATGAAATGATTTCTATTTCTAACCAGTTTGGAGTTGCTACATATAAGTTGGGATTAGGGTAAAATGTGTCTAACGAGTGCTTTTATAGTAAAATGCTATGTATCTTATACCTCGGTTATTAAGGAAACCGACAGGATATATCATTTAGTTTAGAAAAAAAAAATTTATTAAATATAAATAGTTTCCTGAATTGTTTTTCCCCTCGGAGTTTTTGAAAAACAAGGTAATATGTGATTTTTACTTATAAAAAAAATAAATCATGACGCGCATTGGAATCATATCCACTAGAATAACAATGATCATCCATATTAAAAACTGTAACGTATCTTTTGGATTTTTAAGGCGTTGGAGCTTATCTGATTGTTTCACTTCCTATTTAGTGCAGATATATGAAATTACACCTGATTTTTGTACATTTAACACCCGTTATTGGAGGGTGTGAATTCAACGGGTGAGAAATGTTTGACAAATTTACACCCGTTTTTAAACGGGTGTAAATTTGATGTTATATTACACTCTTTTTTATAGAAATCGGGTGTAAATTTTTACATATATACATTTATAGATGGTATATTACACCGTTTTTTTTTGTTAAAAACAAATGTATATACATTCCACTTTACACCCTATTTTAAAGAAAACGGGTGTAAATTTGATGTAAAATTACACTCTTTTTTATAGAAATCGGGTCTAAATTTGTACATATATACATTTATAGATGGTATACTACACCCTTTTTTTGTTTAAAACGGATGTATATATATTCAACTTTACACCCTATTTTATAGAAAACGGGTGTAAATATGCAAATAATTGCATTTCAATCAAACAAATTTACACCTAATTTTATAAAAATCTGATGTAAAATGAGCAGGGATTACTATAGAGGTTTGCAAATTTACACCCTGTTTTTTTTAAATAGGGTGTAAAAATGCGGTGTATTACACCCGTTTTTGCTGTTGATGTTGGCATGTTTACACCTGATTTTACCGTTGATGTTGGCATTTTACACCAGATTTTACCATTGATGTTAGCATTTTACACCTGATTTCACCATTGATGTTGGCATTTTTACACCCTATTTTCTTTAAATAGAATGTTTGTAATAGTTTCATAATTATATTATATTTAATTAGATTTAGAATCTATTTTATTTAATCAAATATTTTGTATACCACTAAACATTCAATGAAAATAAAGACAACATCAATATTGAATCAAGGATTTGAAAGATATTTCTCAACACCCACTCAAACCCACAAACATAAAAATAAAGACAACATCAATATTGAATCAAAACTAGTTCACAATACAAAGAATAGAAGAAATGCATAAGGTACCGATCGATTACATCCAACCCCAACAAGAGATTGAAGCACTTACTCGAAGATCAAGCTCCGATTTCCTTTGATTTTGGCTCCCCCCCCCCCACTTAGGGTTTCGTCTCTGTCTCTCTCTAAAAATATGTTTGGAATGAAGAGAGATAAAGTTCTTTTAAAATATCTATGAAAAACTATATAAATACAAATTTGAAAATTTTGAATTGGGCTAACCCAAAATATGGGGCTAAGCCCAAACCGCGCTAAGCGCGATGGAGCGAGCTTTGCCTGCTTTAGCTACTGTCTTGATCTTCAAAGTACACTGGAAATCGGACTAAGCGGGATTCGCGTTGCAGATTGGGCTAAGCGGGCATTAGCATTAAAATTTCCCAAAAATCTCTTCTAAACTTGCTAAATTGAAGCCATGCTTTTGCCTTTGATTCCTATGCTTCAATCATGCATGAATACCTACAAAAAGAGATTAAAAATGATCAAAATAAACGATATTTACACGAACCAAAAAAACTACGCTATAATACTAAATTATTACTTATTCACACTAAAGTCAATGTTTACACTAGTAAAACCAATGAATCAAGCCAATAAGTGTCAATAAACTACACACATATTTAACACAATTTGGCACTTATCAACCAGGTGTTGCAACACACATATTAGAACATCCTTTTTCACATGTTACATCAGAACATCCAAAATAACTCTCTTCACACAAGTCTTCTTTGTAGAGTAAATCTTGGACTCGATCTTCTTTCAAGATACATCCAATCAAATCTTCTTTGACCGAAACAAATCAAAATCTTCCCATATAGGTTTTAGATTAACATATTTCTTCCCAAAAGCAAACCTCTGCATCTTCTAAGGAAGTCAACACCGCAACTCTTCTAAAGGACATCAGAATATAGTTAGAACACAAACCTTATGCCGAGATGATACATACTCACATGTTGAGCCTCTTGCCTAACTAGTTCTGTCAAGAATATTAGCTACATCTTGGAACCTCCTGCTTAACTAGTTTTATCAAGAACTTTAGTTGAACAACTCTTGCTTAATTTCTTATGTCAAGCACTTTAGCTGAACAACTCATACTCAGTTGCTAAAACACATGGCGTAACGTCTAGTTCCACATGTGGCCTAAAATAAATCTTGTGCATATGCAATTTTATCTAATGCAGCCAAACAATAGGAACTAAAATCTCCTTCTTTGGAAAATTTTGACTAAAACTACAAGATATGATCTTCATGAAGTGGCACAAGTAGCACACTATATCACCCAATAGAATCAATAAAGCATACAACAGCAACACAAGTAGCACATAAGTAAGGTGTTCGCTAGACAACAAGAGATTAACTCCATCATGATGGAACATCTTGAACATCTTGTCCCATCCCACATGATCATTACTCTCTATTTTTGCCACAATTTTGCAATGGTATGAAAATAACCACAAATCAGCAGCACAAATCTGTAGCATAGTCAGAAGGCAAAAATGTTAATACACAATAGCCAGTGCTTTATAATAGTCAGTCATACAATCAGTCTTGCATTAACACTCAATTAGTAGTCAATAGTCAAAGGTCAGAAGTTATTACTAACACACATACCAATACACTTAATTGTGTGCCAGATGCCAGGCCACATGTTTTAGCATGTGTGCAAACACCAAACCAGAATACTTAGTACCATTCTCACCAGAGTCAACAGCAAATCAGCTTCATAACGCACAATCAGTAAAGTCAGTAATTAGAAAATGCCACCATATACACCAAAATAACAGTGGCAGCAACAACAGGTTGAGATAAAACAACTTCAACACTTCCCCATAAATAGCCATATCATATTTATAAACTGGTCCATAGATGTTTGACATAATGTCTGAGACATCTTACCAAACAAATAACTTATAACTGAAATTCAACAACTCAAGAGGAATACTATCATCCTTAATCTCCTCCTACGATATAAAGCTCTGGAATTCATCATTGTCTTCAACTATTGAGCATAACAATGAAGCTCCAAGAATTCAATATACATCGGTGCTTAAACAAAAGTTCTTTTGCATTTCCTTCTTCTTCCTCAGTTCCCTTTTCCTTGGACATAATCTTATCAATAGAGGGAACCTTGCTTCTGCCCAATTAATTAGAATTTCAAAGCTTGACATACTTTCCTCTATCATACACCTTTCTACACTCTTTGACCATATTTTCATAGTTATGACCATAATCAGTAACAGTCTTCATTAGCCCATCGGCTTTCATGATTTCTTTGCAATCAAGAGCTTTTTCACCTAGCTCCCTTTCAAATGAAATCCTTCTTTTGTGAACATAATCCCACTTCTAAACACTTGTTTATGAATGGAATAACAAATCATTCATGTGAGCAGAGGTAACATCCACATGAATTCTCTTTCCTCCAAAATTTCTTCCCACGGTGAACACAATGTCATGTACATTTTCTTCAGCATAGTCTCAGATTCACTTGTTTAAACAAGTTTTTTATTGACTTGAGAATTAATAAGGGCAACTTGTTCGTCCTTCCACTGAGTTGGAAACTCAGTCACTAACATGTCATACCTGTAGTCTGGCACAACCTGGTTGACATCTTTATTACCATCCTTAATGACATCTTTGAGCATTTGGTTACTCCACAATAGTTGAGTGCAACTACTTCCAGCATGTATACCTTAGAAATCAAAATGTTGGTCCTTTATTTGCTTGACTTGAGAATTAAGAGAATAGCTAACATCTTCTACCATGCTCAACTCAAAATCAGATTGCATTTGTTGAACAAAATGCTCTAACATCTTAACTAACATCCTAGACAACATGTTGTCTTCAACATAATGTGAACTATCATCATATTCTCATTTTCTTCCAATTTGACATTCTCCATGTTGCTGATATCCATAATAGCATCCATACTGACTTCCACAAAGTCACCCTTCTTGTTGACACATTCCTTGTCAGTGACATGCTTACTAACAACTTGATTGACACCTACCTCCAAGTACCTTATGAGAAAGGTATCTTTCACATCCATATGAAAAAATTTAAATTTCAGAATACAAGACAATCTTGGTATCAATCTGATGGCTTTAAGATGGCCAATAGGATCAAAAATTCAGTATCACAAAAACTTTCATCTTCTTCAGCAGATAGCATAGTGTTTAATGATTTGTTAGCAACAACTTGCTCCACTTCAAGACCATTGAGATCAAAATATTAATTATTGAAAGCAACATCAATAGAATCTATTCCCTTGGTAAATAATCTATGAACCTTGGTATTAATAGCACAAACCAGAAGTATGATTTCATCCTTACTTACCACATCTTCACACAATGACTCAACATTTTTGTCCATATCTTCTACTATAAAATCCTTCATTCCTTTCAATTTGAGAGGAACCAGGATAACTTTTATGTGTTCTTTGCCTATTTATTTAATTATTCTATTTTATCCGCTGCATTTGTTAATCAAAATCTAAACTTCTGTTTAGATTCTGAACTCTGGTTCAGAAGTAAAAACGATTTGGCATACACAATTCAATCCCCCTTCTTGTGTATTTTCTCACCTTCGGTTGGCATCAGAAAAAGGTCCGTGTGTAACACTTAACAGTGGTACAGATAAAGATTCAAAGAGAAAAATATGTCTACTGGTGATCCAACTGCTAGTACTTTAGGAAGAGGAGTTTCCTATGATTACAGTGCTTCTGAGAGATATTATTATTTTGCTAAACCTCCTGTATTCAGTGGTGATTCTACTGAGTTTGAATTGTGGAAAAGCAAGATGTACACTTATATTATTGGACTTGATGATGAGTTGTGGGATATATTTGAAGATTGTATTGAGATCACCATTGATAGTGTTCGTATGGTATTTGATAGAAAAACTTTTACTCCGACTCAAAAGAACATTTATAGAAAACATCATAGAGTCAGAGGTATTCTGGTTGACGCTTTACCACATGCTGAGTATCTAAAAATCATTGATAAGTCTTCTGCTAAGACTATCTTTGAATTATTGTGTTTTACCTATGAAGGGAATCAACAAGTTAGAGAAGTAAAAGCTAACTTGTTGGTACAAAAGAATGAGTTGTTCAAAATGAAGGATGATGAGGATATTGAAACCATGTTCTCTAGGTTTTAGATTCTTGTATCAGGCCTTCAAGTGTTAAGTAAGAGTTACTCTGCATCAGATCATGTTAAAAAGATTCAGAGAAGCCCCCTTTTAAAGTTTATACCTAAAGTAACAGTTATTCAGAAAGCTAAAAACCTGAATATGCTATCTCTTGAAAGTCTAATCAGCAACCTTCAGAGCCATGAGATGGAGCTGAATCGATGAGTCTTCAAAGAAATTTAAATCTCTTCCTTGAGATTTGTTTCTGAAAATTCTGGTGAAAAATTCAAAAGGCGTTCAAAGATCAGTAAATCTGATGAATCTTCTAAAGAAGATTCTGATGGTAGATCTGATGATGATGATATGGCATGCTTCATCAAAGTATTTCAACAAATGGCCAAAAGGAACAAATGATTTTCTAAAAGCGATGGTTTAGAAGATCTAACTCTAGAGAGAAAGATAAAGATAAAATCTGCTACAACTGCAACAAACCCAGTCACTTCAAAGTTGATTGCCTTGATTTTCAGAAAGATAGTCAAAAGAAAGAAAGTCATTAGAATGATAACATCAGGAATAGATTTAAGAAGAATTTTATGGCAACATGGGAAGAGCTAGACAATGAAGATTCAGAAAAAGAAAATGAAGTCAATCTGGCGCTGATGTCTCAATCATTTGAAGAAGGACTTTTATCTGAAACAGAGTTTGAAGATGAAGATGAGGTTACTCTGACTTTATTTTATGCTTGAATAATCTCATGAATCGTTGTAATGATTAAGCCAGTCGCATCAAAATTTAAAAAGAGATAACTTAATTTTAAAAGAACAAATTGTGGGATGTTTCATGTATCTACTTGCAACTAGATCCGATTTGTGCTATATTGTATACTTCATTTTTAGGTAATGGAGAAGGAAACTGACATGAAAATTATAGTAGCCAAAAGGAATCTAAAGGATTTGCATGGTACCTTGAACTATGAAGTTTTTCTATGAAAAGGATAATTGAGGAAATCTTCTTGGATGGTCGGATTATGATTTTGTAGGTTATCATAATGATAGAAAATGTACCTCTCGTTATGTCTTTAAGTTAATATTAGGTGCAATATCTTGGTCATAAAAATAACAAGTAAATGTGACATTACTGACAATTGAATTTGAGTTTGTGGCACTTGTATCAGGTGTATGTCAGCGTATTTGGCCAAGAAGGATCATCAAAAAGTTAACCATTAGCTTTTTCATCCATGTCTCTTTGAGTTTGTGCTTAGTAGTTGGTCTAGTTCCTATATCTCTGGTTGAAAAATTTTGTTTTGAAACAGAAGCTTAAAGACCTGAAAGGTGCTTGTGAAATTGCTTTCTTAAGGGAGAAGGTAAATTCTTTGGAAGCTAGAGTTGAGTGGGGTGGGATTTCGGTGGGGGAGAATTATTATAGGGATAAGATCGTGTTAGATATCTAGTCCCTTCTATGAATTAAATATGTCCCCCTTTTTTAGAGAGCTAGAGTCAAGTGGCTTAAAGATGGTGATGCAAATCTTAACTCTTAACTCTTAAGGTTCAGGAGGAATGCAATCTTAAGTCTTAAGGTAGGTGATGCTTGTGTAGA
The DNA here is from genome assembly GCA_022829125.1 of Lathyrus tuberosus. Lineage (NCBI taxonomy): Eukaryota > Viridiplantae > Streptophyta > Magnoliopsida > Fabales > Fabaceae > Lathyrus > Lathyrus tuberosus. The sequence goes on along the minus strand of JALAZF010000065.1, from coordinate 16,453,816 downwards.
AAAGGTGTCTGAGATTCGCCAGGAGGTGGTTAATCATTTTTCTAATCATTTTAGAAAACCTCTCCTTGATCGACTTATGTTTGATACAACCCTTTTCCCATATCTCTTGAACAAGGATTAGGTTAGTCTTACAATCCCTTTTCTCCTTATTGAGGTTGACCGGGTTGTAGCTTTGTGTGATGGAAATTTGAGTCCAAGACTAAATGAGATCAATTTCTCATTTTTTAAGGAGGTTTTGGCCCTTTCTTAGGGATGAGATTGAGAATATGTTCGAGCAATTTCATAAGTTTGCTTCTCTTCCTTAAGATTTTTTCTCTCTTTTTGTGATCTTGATTCCTAAGGTTGATTCTCCCTCTTAGATGGGAGACTTTCAGCCTATTTTCTTGACCTAGCTTGTGATTCATTTCACTGTGATTAAGAGTCTCTCTCAATCAAGTACCAAGGTCTTTCGGTGGAGGAGAACCCTCGTTTTTCTTATACGTGAGAACCTTTAGTTAGCTTTATCACTAGGCAGCTTCACTCTTGGAGGCATGTGCATGTGTCCTTGGGAGAGCGCCTGAGTCTTCTCAATTATGTTCTTAATGATATTTTCATCTAGTTTTTATATTTTTTTAAAGATGTTTATTATGGTTTGAAAGAAGATTTTTTTGAGAGTAGAGTTAGAGGGGGTTCTAAGACCCCTTTATCAATTAGATTAACTTGTTTTAACATGAAAAGAAGCGGTTGGTATATTCAAACATAAATATATTTTTTTATTTAACTTACTTATGATTAAAATTGATTTTACCCAACTAATTCACTAGATATAATTTTTCACTCACAAAAAAAATCACTACCATAAAACTGAAGACACTATATTACCTATCAATTTGCACTATTTGGGGGGTCTCATACAATGGCAATAATACTGCAAAGCACACTGATTTGAAGTGGGGCAGAGGAGAACTAGTTTGTACTCCACTTGTTTGGATCACCTGTAGCATAACGTACAAACAAATACAACTTGGACACTTGTATAGATAAAATAAAAAACACACTTTCTTCTATTCAACTTACTTTGAACAAAAACTGAATTTGCTTACTAATCAATTTGTCCATGAGGTGCTATGCTAGTGGTTTATCAGTAAAATTTTGACTTCATAATAATAAAGAACAAGTTAAAAATTCCTTCAAAAATTAATAATCATAAAATAATAATCAATTAATAATACTTTTGTTTTGTTTGAACTAATAAAATCAATTGTAGCAACTAAATATATTAAAATAATAATTAATCAATAAGACTTCAGGAAGAAATACACGTTGAAGGCCACATGCATGCACAGAGTGAAAACTAATAGACTAATCATTGTCAATTTGTCACATAATACCAAAATTAAATCATCTATATATACATGCTGTCTTCTAACTTGTAACAAACATTCAAGCAAGGTTAGTGAATTGATATTGATAATCAACAATCAAATCAATAAAATGAGTATGAACATTCATCAAGAGAAACCTCAAAAATCTAGTTGTAAAAAGTTCTTCGAGTGGGCATTAAAGTGTTTTGAACACGAAGATCCAGAAAAATGGATAAAAGATATGAAGAGTAGCATTGGCATAGCAGTTTCTATAATCGCAACTATAACATTTTCACTTGGCACTAATCCACCTGGTGGCATCGTGCAAGTCAGTAATGACGATATTCCCTTTTCCACAAACCATACATTTTGTTCTATTAAGAACGGATCTCGTATATGCGCTGGAGAAGCTATCATGGCTACTTCAAAAAAAGATGATTATCTTCCATTTTTGGTATGCAATACAATTTGCTTCATTTCATCACTTAGTGTTCTTCTCTTGCTTGTTAGTGGAATTCCTATACGAAAAACATTTATGGTATGGGTTTTGTCAATTGGAATGAGTTTCACAGTCATAATGCTTGCTCTTACCTACTTGTTTGCTGTTTTTATGGTCACACCAGATGGCATTTGGAATTCTCGTTTAGATAATGCGTTTGGTTTGTCTATTGTTATTTGGCTTGCACTTCTTGTTGGTTTTTACATTCTTCGCTTTATTGTGAGGGGTGTCCATAAAGTTTGCAACTGAATGGAGTGTCAGTAAATTGCGCATCGAAGAAATCAAAATCAATGAGTCTTTGTGGTTTCAGAATCTGTCACAATAATATGTTTTTTTAAGAGTGTCAATTATGTTATTGAAAAATATTCAATTATGTATTTGTATTTGTTGTAATTTGAATCATGTAGATGATTTCACCTAGTGAAATAAGATTTCATTGTTGTTGTACTTATACTTCTTGTAATTTAAATTAAGTGTGTGGCTAAAATACGCCTATGTTCTGCACTTTAATTTGGTTTATTTATCCAAAAGAATCATGTAATTGTATTATGTAATTGTTTGGTGGAATAAATGGGAGAAGCTTACTAGTTTTTCCATGTAATTCTTAGCTTTTTATTTAAGGATAAATTGTCACTATTACGAAAATTTATTTTATCTTAGTTGAAAAAAAGGGTTTTATCTCAATTTTATAGACGAGATAACGAATAGTGTGATTAAAACTTATCACTTTTTCTTTTCGATAAATTTTCACCGAAGAAAAAATTATAATTGTCATGAGTTTCGATCTTCAACAGCAACATTTTTGTATTTTTGAATATTCATTTTGACACTATATGATTGACGTTTTCAAATTGGGCGGCTCAAATTAAAATACGTAAAAACAAATGTTAAGATCACCTGTAGCATAACGTACAAACAAATGCAACTTGGACACTTGTCTAGATAAAATAAAAAACACACTTTCTTCTATTCAACTTACTTTGAACAAAAACTGAATTTGCTTACTAATCAATTTGTCCATGAGGTGCTAGTGGTTTATATATCAGTAAAATTTTGACTTCACAATAATAAAGAACAAGTTAAAAATTCCATCGAAAATTATCATAAAATAATAATTAATTAATAATACTTGATGGACATAGAGTGAAAACTGATAACAGACTATTCATTGTCAATTTGTCACATAATACCAAAATCAAGAAAAACATCTTGTACCAACCAAAATTAAATCATCTATATATACATGCTATCTTCTAACTCGTAACAAACATTCAAGCAAGGTTAGTGAATTGATATTGATAATCAACAATCAAATCAATAAAATGAGTATGAACATTCATCAAGAGAAACCTCAAAAATCTAGTTGTAAAAAGTTCTTCGAGTGGGCATCAAAGTGTTTTGAACACCAAGATCCAGAAAAATGGATAAAAGATATGAAGACTAGCATTGGCATAGCAGTTTCTATAATCGCAACTATAACATTTTCACTCGGCACTAATCCACCTGGTGGCATCGTGCAAGTCAGTAATGACGATATTCCCTTTTCCAAAAACAATACATTTTGTTCGATTACGAACCGATATCGTATATGCGCTGGAGAAGCTATCATGGCTACTTCAAGAAAAGGTGATTATCTTCCATTTTTGGCATGCAATACAATTTGCTTCATTTCATCACTTAGTGTTCTTCTTTTGCTTGTTAGTGGAATTCCTATAAGAAAAACATTTATGGTATGGGTTTTTGCAATGAAGAAAAATAGAGAAAACATGATCTCTGCCAAGTCAGCCACAAGGGACCCACAGGAGAATAATTTTGTTAGCACTGATCCGAAAATGATGGGGCCAAGGAAAGGATTGAGAACACGTACGACTAGCACCAAATTGAGGGACCACATATGCAATTGAGCTACCTTATAAGGAATAATTAATAGTATTTTTATTTTATGCAAGTTGTGAGATATTTCTCTATTCTCTTTCTCTCTCACTCTCTTTTCCCTAATTTGCATCATTGTACTGTCCTTCTGGATTCTATCTGGAAGAGAAATTTAATTTTTAATCAAATCAAGTGATATTTCTCCTGTGCTCCATTTTCTGCTCATTACATTTTTCTGCTCATTACATTTGGTGCTTTCATCTCACCATGGCAGAGAATACACGAATGAAGGAGCTCGCCGCAGAGGTCAAGCGCAACGCTGAAGCTATTGAGAAGATGTACACCGAATTTCATGAACATATGGAGAAAAGAGAACTCGAAAACGTGTCTCGATTCGAACGAATGGAAGCGATGCAGACGGAGACCGACAACAAATTTTCTCAAATTCACTCTGCGCTCGATCTGCTTCTGAACCAGAGCTCCCTGAAAACTTCCCATGGTGTTGGTAACTCAAGCAAACAATCATTTCAGGTGAGAAACATTAAGCTCGAATTCCCTCGTTTTGATGGTAAAAATGTGTTGGAATGGATATTTCGTGCGGAACAATTTTTTGATTATTATGGTACTCCAGATCCGGATCGGTTAACCATTGCTTCTGTACACTTGGACAAGGACGTAGTCCCTTGGTTCCAAATGATGCAGCGCTCTCACCCATTTCACTCTTGGGTTGAGTTCACGCGTGCCCTAGAGTTGGATTTTGGACCGTCAATTTATGAGTGTCCAAGAGCTACACTATTCAAATTGAGTCAGAATGGTAGTGTAGCTGATAATTATCTGCAGTTTACTTCATTAGCTAACAGAGTTTATGGCTTGAGTAATGATGCAATGATAGACTGTTTCATTAGTGGTTTAAGTCCCGAGATCCGACGAGATGTGATGATTCATTCACCCATTTCGATAGTTAAAGCTGTGTCCCTTGCTAAAGTTTATGAAGAGAAATATGCCTCAACCACTAAACCACCAAAATTCACTTCATCCAATCCTTACAACCATAGAGCACCCTTCAATTCAAATAAACCAGACACTAACCAAAAGACAAATCCTACTCCTATTCTACAAACCCCACCAACACGACCCATACATCCTAATCAGAGAAACCCAAACATCAAACGAATCTCCCCAGCTGAAATGCAATTAAGAAGAGAAAAAGGTCTATGTTACTGGTGTGATGACCAATTTTCACTAAACCATAAATGCCCCAATCGTCAAATGATGATGCTACAACTTGAGGACACGGACGAAGATACCGCTCCTGAAACAGAAAGAACACAGCTAGATATAACAGAACCAACACCTGACCTAACCATAGATGCTCACCATCTTTCTATGAATGCAATGAAAGGGACCAGTAGCATGGGTATTCTGCGTTTCACAGGCCAAATTGGCCAAATCAGTGTGCAAGTCTTAGTGGATGGAGGAAGTTCCGATAATTTTGTACAACCCAGAATTGCTGAATTTCTCAAACTTCCAGTGGAACCAGGTCCGGGTTTTAAAGTTTTGGTGGGTAATGGCCAATCTATGACTGTTGAAGGAGTGATTCCTAAGTTGTCTATCACATTACAAGGGCATGAGTTGACAGTACCTGTGTTTTTATTGCCTGTGGCAGGGGCTGACATTATCTTGGGATCGTCATGGCTGGCTACTTTAGGACCCCATGTGGCAGATTATGCAGCCTTGACATTAAAGTTCCTCTAGAAAGGAAAATTTGTGACATTACAAGGAGAGAGATGTACATCACCTAAGTCGGCTCAATTCAACCATTGTAAAAGACTGCACAATATTGATGCTATTGCTGAATCATTTGCAGTTCAGCTACTTCAGTTTCACACTGAGACAGATGTTTTGAAAGAGCTACCAAATACCATAGCTCCAGAGATTACCCTGCTACTGCACACCTACAGTTCAATTTTCCAAACTCCAACATCCTTACCACCTCCTAGAAGTCAGAATCATTCTATCCCACTTGTGGAGGGTACTAAGCCAGTTAAAGTCATGCCTTACAGATATCCGCATAACCAGAAAGAACAAATTGAGAAGATGGTGCATGAAATGCTAGACGAAGGTATTATACAACCGAGTACTAGTCCTTTTTCTTCACCCATTTTACTGGTAAAAAAGAAAGATGGTAGTTGGAGGTTTTGTACTGATTATAGAGCCTTAAATGTGGTGACCATAAAGGATAGTTTCCCTATGCCAACTGTTGATGAGTTACTCGACGAGTTATTTGGGGCAAAATTTTTTTCAAAACTAGACTTAAGGTCAGGCTATTATCAGATTTTGGTAAATCCATAGGATAGACAGAAGACAGCCTTTCGGACACATCATGGACACTACGAATGGTTAGTCATGCCTTTTGGCTTAACCAATGCCCCCGCGACTTTTCAGAATTTGATGAATCAGATATTTCAAGATGCTTTGAGAAAATATGTGCTAGTTTTCTTTGATGATATCCTTATTTATAGCTCGACTTGGCAGGAACATTTGACACATTTAGAAAATGTGTTGAGAGTTATCCAACAACATGTCCTGTTTGTCAAGTTGTCATAGTGTTCATTTGGTGTTTTGGAAATTGAATACTTGGGACACATAGTTTCAAGTAATGGAGTATCTATGGATAGTAGTAAGGTTCAGGCAGTCCTTGAGTGGCCCACACCCAAAAATGTGAAGCAATTAAGAGGATTTTTGGGTCTCACCGGCTACTACCGACGGTTCATCCAAGCATATGCCAGAATTGCTGCACCTTTGATGGAATTACTCAAAAAGGATGGATATGTATGGACGGAGGCAACGGAATCCGCATTCCTTAAACTCAAATAAGCTATGATGATAGCCCCTGTTTTGGGTTTACCTAATTTCCAACATCCTTTTATCTTAGAAACTGATGCATCCGGAGTTGGTATAGGTGCAGTACTGCATCAAAATGGTCACCCCATTGCCTATTTCTCAAAAAAACTTGCACCACGCACTCAAAAGAAGTCAGCTTATTTTCGCGAAATGTTGGCCATAGCAGAGGCAATCGCGAAGTTCAGACACTATCTATTGGGCCATCGCTTTATTATCAGAACTGATCAGAAGAGTTTGAGAAGTCTGATGGAGCAAAGTCTACAAACCCCGGAGCAACAAGAGTGGCTGCATCGATTTTTGGGATATGATTTCACAATCGAGTACAAGCCGGGTAAAGAAAATTTAGCAGCTGATGCCCTCTCAAGAGTCATGTCGTTATCATGGTCGAAGCCGAAAAATTCAATTATCAAACAGTTGAAAGTAGCACTGCAGAGGGATCCCAAGTTACAAGTTATTATGCAACAATGTGTTGAGAAACCCCGATTGCATCCAAATGACTCAGTCAAAGGTGAATTATTATATTGGAAGAACAGAATTGTTGTACCTAAAGAGGAGAACCTTATACAACAACTCTTACGAGAATTTCATAGTTCACCAATTGGGGGACATTCTGGGTTAACAAGAACTTTGGCAAGGGTGACACAACAGTTTTACTGGCCCGAAATGAAACATGATGTGCAGCAAATCGTTCAATCTTGTACGATTTGTCAACAAGCAAAAACGTTGCATACGAAACCTGCCGGCCTGCTGCAGCCACTGCCGATACCATCCCAAGTTTGGGAGGACATAGCAATGGATTTTATAACAGGACTACCAAACTCGTATGGCTTCAATACTATTCTCGTAGTAGTAGACCGTTTGTCAAAATATGCTCATTTCATCGCACTCAAAGGAGATTACACGAGCAAATCTGTGGCTGAGTTATTCATGAATCAGGTTGTGAAATTACATGGCATGCCTAAGTCAATAGTGTCAGACAGGGATAAGATTTTTACTAGTAATTTTTGGAAGTCCTTATTTCAACTACATGGTACGACATTAGCCATGTCCTCAGCTTACCATCCACAATCAGATGGCCAAACAGAAGTAGTGAACAAGTGCCTGGAGATGTTTCTTAGATGTTTCACTTTTCACAACCCAAAAGCTTGGTACAAGGCTTTAAGCTGGTCAAAATTTTGGTACAACACATCATTCCACACCAGCATTGGTATGACACCATTTAAAGCATTGTATGGGAGAGATCCACCGGCTCTAATTCGATACAGTCCACAGCCAGTAGATCTTGTTACGTTGCAAGAACAATTGATCAACAGAGATAAAATTCTGCAGCAGTTGAAACAACATTTGGAAATAGCTCAAGTGTACATGAAGAACCAAGCTGACAAGAAGAGAATTGATGTGTCATTAGCAGTGGGAGATTTAGTTCTAGTGAAGCTCCAACCTTACAGGCAGCACTCTGTTACATTAAGAAGAAATCAGAAACTGGGCATGAGATATTTTGGGCCGTTTCCGGTTACGGCCAAAATAGGTAGCGTGGCTTACAAGTTACAACTTCCCGATGCAGCTAAAATACATCCAGTGTTTCACATATCTCAGCTGAAGCTCTTCAAAGGAATACCACAAGAGAAGTACATGTCGTTGCCTCTCACCACAACAGATAAATGCCCAGTTATTGCACCAATTGCCATTCTCCAAGCTAGATCAATTAAGAAAGGTTCAAACATTATACCATAGGTGCTGGTACAATGGGAAAATATGACCCCAGCTGAAGCCACATGGGAAGATTTTGATGAAATGTTGGACAACTTCCCTAACCTCAACCTTGAGGACAAGGTTGTTATAAATGGGGATGGTATTGCAATGAAGAAAAATAGAGAAAACATGATCTCTGCCAAGTCAGCCACAAGGGACCCCCAGGAGAATAATTTTGTTAGCACTGATCCGAAAATGATGGGGCCAAGGAAAGGATTGAGAACACGTACGACTAGCACCAAATTGAGGGACCACATATGCAATTGAGCTACCTTATAAGGAATAATTAATAGTATTTTTATTTTATGCAAGTTGTGAGATATTTCTCTATTCTCTTTCTCTCTCACTCTCTTTTCCCTAATTTGCATCATTGTACTGTCCTTCTGGATTCTATCTGGAAGAGAAATTTAATTTTTAATCAAATCAAGTGATATTTCTCCTGTGCTCCATTTTCTGCTCATTACATTTTTCTGCTCATTACATTTGGTGCTTTCATCTCACCATGGCAGAGAATACACGAATGAAGGAGCTCGCCGCAGAGGTCAAGCGCAACGCTGAAGCTATTGAGAAGATGTACACCGAATTTCATGAACATATGGAGAAAAGAGAACTCGAAAACGTGTCTCAATTCGAACGAATGGAAGCGATGCAGACGGAGACCAACAACAAATTTTCTCAAATTCACTCTGCGCTCGATCTGCTTCTGAACCAGAGCTCCCTGAAAACTTCCCATGGTGTTGGTAACTCAAGCAAACAATCATTTCAGGTGAGAAACATTAAGCTCGAATTCCCTCGTTTTGATGGTAAAAATGTGTTGGAATGGATATTTCGTGCGGAACAATTTTTTTATTATTATGGTACTCCAGATCTGGATCGGTTAACCATTGCTTCTGTACACTTGGACAAGGACGTAGTCCCTTGGTTCCAAATGATGCAGCGCTCTCACCCATTTCACTCTTGGGTTGAGTTCACGCGTGCCCTAGAGTTGGATTTTGGACCGTCAATTTATGAGTGTCCAAGAGCTACACTATTCAAATTGAGTCAGAATGGTAGTGTAGCTGATAATTATCTGCAATTTACTTCATTAGCTAACAGAGTTTATGGCTTGAGTAATGATGCAATGATAGACTGTTTCATTAGTGGTTTAAGTCCCGAGATCCGACGAGATGTGATGATTCATTCACCCATTTCGATAGTTAAAGTTGCGTCCCTTGCTAAAGTTTATGAAGAGAAATATGCCTCAACCACTAAACCACCAAAATTCACTTCATCCAATCCTTACAACCATAGAGCACCCTTCAATTCAAATAAACCAGACACTAACCAAAAGACAAATCCTACTCCTATTCTACAAACCCCACCAACACGACCCATGCATCCTAATCAGAGAAACCCAAACATCAAACGAATCTCCCCAGCTGAAATACAATTAAGAAGAGAAAAAGGTCTATGTTACTGGTGTGATGACCAATTTTCACTAAACCATAAATGCCCCAATCGTCAAATGATGATGCTACAACTTGAGGACACGGACGAAGATACCGCTCCTGAAACAGAAAGAACACAGCTAGATATAACAGAACCAACACCTGACCTAACCATAGATGCTCACCATCTTTCTATGAATGCAATGAAAGGGACCAGTAGCATGGGTATTCTGCGTTTCACAGGCCAAATTGGCCAAATCAGTGTGCAAGTCTTAGTGGATGGAGGAAGTTCCGATAATTTTGTACAACCCAGAATTGCTGAATTTCTCAAACTTCCAGTGGAACCAGGTCCAGGTTTTAAAGTTTTGGTGGGTAATGGCCAATCTATGACTGTTGAATGAGTGATTCCTAAGTTGTCTATCACATTACAAGGGCATGAGTTGACAGTACCTGTGTTTTTATTGCCTGTGACAGGGGCTGACATTATCTTGGGATCGTCATGGCTGGCTACTTTAGGACCCCATGTGGCAGATTATGCAGCCTTGACATTAAAGTTCCTCTAGAAAGGAAAATTTGTGACATTACAAGGAGAGAGATGCACATCACCTAAGCCGGCTCAATTCAACCATTGTAAAAGACTGCACAATATTGATGCTATTGCTGAATCATTTGCAGTTCAGCTACTTCAGTTTCACACTGAGACAGATGTTTTGAAAGAGCTACCAAATACCATAGCTCCAGAGATTGCCCTGCTGCTGCACACCTACAGTTCAATATTCCAAACTCCAACATCCTTACCACCTCCTAGAAGTCAGAATCATTCTATCCCACTTGTGGAGGGTACTAAGCCAGTTAAAGTCATACCTTACAGATATCCGCATAGCCAGAAAGAACAAATTGAGAAGATGGTGCATGAAATGCTAGACGAAGGTATTATACAACCGAGTACTAGTCCTTTTTCTTCACCCATTTTACTGGTAAAAAAGAAAGATGGTAGTTGGAGGTTTTGTACTGATTATAGAGCCTTAAATACGGTGACCATAAAGGATAGTTTCCCTATGCCAACTGTTGATGAGTTACTCGACGAGTTATTTGGGGCAAAATTTTTTTCAAAACTAGACTTAAGGTCAGGCTATTATCAGATTTTGGTAAATCCATAGGATAGACAGAAGACAGCCTTTCGGACACATCATGGACACTACGAATGGTTAGTCATGCCTTTTGGCTTAACCAATGCCCCCGCGACTTTTCAGAATTTGATGAATCAGATATTTCAAGATGCTTTGAGAAAATATGTGCTAGTTTTCTTTGATGATATCCTTATTTATAGCTCGACTTGGCAGGAACATTTGACACATTTAGAAAATGTGTTGAGAGTTATCCAACAACATGTCCTGTTTGTCAAGTTGTCATAGTGTTCATTTGGTGTTTTGGAAATTGAATACTTGGGGCACATAGTTTCAAGTAATGGAGTATCTATGGATAGTAGTAAGGTTCAGGCAGTCCTTGAGTGGCCCACACCCAAAAATGTGAAGCAATTAAGAGGATTTTTGGGTCTCACCGGCTACTACCGACGGTTCATCCAAGCATATGCCAGAATTGCTGCACCTTTGATGGAATTACTCAAAAAGGATGGATATGTATGGACGGAGGCAACGGAATCCGCATTCCTTAAACTCAAAGAAGCTATGATGATAGCCCCTGTTTTGGGTTTACCTAATTTCCAACATCCTTTTATCTTAGAAACTGATGCATCCGGAGTTGGTATAGGTGCAGTACTGCATAAAAATGGTCACCCCATTGCCTATTTCTCAAAAAAACTTGCACCACACACTCAAAAGAAGTCAGCTTATTTTTGCGAAATGTTGGCCATAGCAGAGGCAATCGCGAAGTTCAGACACTATCTATTGGGCCATCGCTTTATTATCAAAACTGATCAGAAGAGTTTGAGAAGTCTGATGGAGCAAAGTCTACAAACCCCGGAGCAACAAGAGTGGTTGCATCGATTTTTGGGATATGATTTCACAATCGAGTACAAGCCGGGTAAAGAAAATTTAGCAGCTGATGCCCTCTCAAGAGTCATGCCGTTATCATGGTCGAAGCCGGAAAATTCAATTATCAAACAGTTGAAAGTAGCACTGCAGAGGGATCCCAAGTTACAAGTTATTATGCAACAATGTGTTGAGAAACCCCGATTGCATCCAAATGACTCAGTCAAAGGTGAATTATTATATTGGAAGAACAGAATTGTTGTACCTAAAGAGGAGAACCTTATACAAAAACTCTTACGAGAATTTCATAGTTCACCAATTGGGGGACATTCTGGGTTAACAAGAACTTTGGCAAGGGTGACACAACAGTTTTACTGGCCCGAAATGAAACATGATGTGCAGCAAATCGTTCAATCTTGTACGATTTGTCAACAAGCAAAAACGTTGCATACGAAACCTGCCGGCCTGCTGCAGCCACTGCCGATACCATCCCAAGTTTGGGAGGACATAGCAATGGATTTTATAACAGGACTACCAAACTCGTATGGCTTCAATACTATTCTCGTAGTAGTAGACCGTTTTCAAAATATGCTCATTTCATCGCACTCAAAGGAGATTACACGAGCAAATCTGTGGCTGAGTTATTCATGAATCAGGTTGTGAAATTACATGGCATGCCTAAGTCAATAGTGTCGGACAGGGATAAGATTTTTACTAGTAATTTTTGGAAGTCCTTATTTCAACTACATGGTACGACATTAGCCATGTCCTCAGCTTACCATCCACAATCAGATGGCCAAACAGAAGTAGTGAACAAGTGCCTGGAGATGTTTCTTAGATGTTTCACTTTTCACAACCCAAAAGCTTGGTACAAGGCTTTAAGCTGGTCAGAATTTTGGTACAACACATCATTCCACACCAGCATTGGTATGACACCATTTAAAGCATTGTATGGGAGAGATCCACCGGCTCTAATTCGATACAGTCCACAGCCAGTAGATCCTGTTACGTTGCAAGAACAATTGATCAACAGAGATAAAATTCTGCAGCAGTTGAAACAACATTTGGAAAGAGCTCAAGTGTACATGAAGAACCAAGCTGACAAGAAGAGAATTGATGTGTCATTAGCAGTGAGAGATTTGGTTCTAGTGAAGCTCCAACCTTACAGGCAGCACTCTGTTACATTAAGAAGAAATCAGAAACTGGGCATGAGATATTTTGGGCCGTTTCCGGTTACGGCCAAAATAGGTAGCGTGGCTTACAAGTTACAACTTCCCGATGCAGCTAAAATACATCCAGTGTTTCACATATCTCAGCTGAAGCTCTTCAAAGGAATACCACAAGAGCAGTATATGTCGTTGCCTCTCACCACAACAGATAAATGCCCAGTTATTGCACCAATTGCCATTCTCCAAGCTAGATCAATTAAGAAAGGTTCAAACATTATACCATAGGTGCTGGTACAATGGGAAAATATGACACCAGCTGAAGCCACATGGGAAGATTTTGATGAAATGTTGGACAACTTCCTTAACCTCAACCTTGAGGACAAGGTTGTTATATATGGGGATGGTATTGCAATGAAGAAAAATAGAGAAAACATGATCTCTGCCAAGTCAGCCACAAGGGACCCACAGGAGAATAATTTTGTTAGCACTGATCCGAAAATGATGGGGCCAAGGAAAGGATTGAGAACACGTACGACTAGCACCAAATTGAAGGACCACATATGCAATTGAGCTACCTTATAAGGAATAATTAATAGTATTTTTATTTTATGCAAGTTGTGAGATATTTCTCTATTCTCTTTCTCTCTCACTCTCTTTTCCCTAATTTGCATCATTGTACTGTCCTTCTGGATTCTATCTGGAAGAGAAATTTAATTTTTAATCAAATCAAGTGATATTTCTCCTGTGCTCCATTTTCTGCTCATTACATTTTTCTGCTCATTACATTTGGTGCTTTCATCTCACCATGGCAGAGAATACACGAATGAAGGAGCTCGCCGCAGAGGTCAAGCGCAACGCTGAAGCTATTGAGAAGATGTACACCGAATTTCATGAACATATGGAGAAAAGAGAACTCGAAAACGTGTCTCGATTCAAACGAATGGAAGCGATGCAGACGGAGACCGACAACACACTCCAAATCATCCGTATCACATTTTAATCGGTAAGTTTTCAAATTTTAGAGTTTCGGAGTAATTTTCGAGTAATCGATTTAGAGTAGACATTTAGGTGTAGAAATTGTTAGGTTGTATGAATAACATAGGTTAGAACAATGTAGGTCATTTTTACTGCTTCATACGGACCATCAGGGCATAAAAATGCCCTTCTGGTTGTTACAGTGGCCATGGCTGCCGTTTAAACTTCAAAATACGTACCGGATGTACAGATCCGGAAATACCCAACGTTTAAAGTTCTACTTCCTTCCGGATGTGCACATCCGGTAACACCTAACGATAAAAATGCTGAATACTTCCGGATATGCACATCCGGAAGGCAACTTTTTGTTTTCCTTTTTTAATTTTCCTTGTTTGTTTGTTTTTGTTTAATTATTTTTAATAAAAAATTAATTTATTTATTATGCTTTGCAGATTAGATGGGTGACAGAGACGATCGTACCATACATGGACGGACAGCTCAGCACGCATCTGTCCGACGTGAGCGGATGCAGTCTACAGCCGAGGCTTCCGGTGCAGAGGGAGTTGTGGTAGCCTCTACAGCTGAGGGACATCCTACACCACAGCCATCCACATCACAGGTTCAGACCACTCCCTCGTCAGCCGCCGATTCTACATCTCGGAGGCATCGGGATTCTACTGCGAGTTCATCAGGGTCCCAGCCTGCACGCAGGCGTCGTCGGGAGACTCCAGCTCCATCAGCTACTCCTCCTCGTTCCCCTGTTTCTGTTCCTGTTCCAGAGGGTGATCACCCAGCACATGAGGGTGTTGACGCCGATGACGATTTCGATGAGCTGGGCGGTTACCCCGGGGGACCGTCTAATATGTCCCTACTCGCGGGGTACTCTGAGCATACTTCCAGATTTGTCTGGCAAGGACAGGTAACCTTTCTCAGTTTATTTATAAAATTGTATTCGTTGAAAATATGTTCATTTGTAACATTGTTTTATTTGGAAATTTTCAGGATAAGGCTTCACAGAAGTTCTATAACCATGGGGGTAAGGTTATGGACACGATTGAGATGCTGCCAGAGGCTGAGTGGTTCAAGTCTGCACTTGCGGAGTCTGGTCTTGGAGGCTTGTCTAGGATTGGGTATCCCCAGATCCAGTACGGTATCCTGATGGCATTTTTTTAGAGATGGCACCCTGAGACATCCTCATTCCATCTACCGTAGGGCGAGATCACGATCACGCTGGACGACATCTCGTGCCTCTTATATCTACCGATCACCGGTACCCTTCTCCGTCACGGTAGGATGACGAAGGCGGACGGCATAGAGTTGCTGGTTACAGAGCTTGGTGCTAGCCCAGAGAAGGCACATGCGGAGGTGCACTAGTTGAGGGGCGCACACGTCCGGTTCTCGTTTCTGATGGGTAGATTTACTGAGGCGCTTGCAGAGGCAAGACGGGCAGATGGTGATCCAGCTGAGGTGGCGATCCACAAGACGCGTGCCTTGAGATGCTACTACTTATTTTTGCTGGGCACGCAGGTGTTTGTGGACACCAGCGCCTATTATGTTGATATCGTCTACCTCAGGTACCTTTCGGATCAGACAGAGATCCATCGGTACAACTGGGGGGCGGCTGCGCTGGCATTCACCTATTCCAGGCTCTCTGATGGTTGCCGCTGGATAGCCAAGACTGTGGCAGGCAGCTGTACGCTATACGTGGTAACAATCTAATATTCTAAGTGATTTTTTTCATTTCTTTTCTTTCTGTATTCATTATAATGTTTGACACCCATGTTATGTTTTCCATTTCAGGCGTGGATTTTACAGCACTTTCCCTATATTACTGGTTGGGGGAGTGCCCAGGGGTACACTGAGGATATGCCACGTGCTGCTGCATTTGTCCTGCTCAGAGGGAACTAGGCGTCAGACCCCTTCAGAGTGTATCTAGATCGGATCGCTGCTGAGGACGTTTTGTATTGCCCCTATGCCGCTCACCGTGTGACGCGCCCGCTCGATGACGTTTGTTTGTTCTCAGGGTGGTTGGCATGCAGTTCGACTGTTACTTCCTGATACCTGCCAGAGCGCGTCTTGCGTCAGTTCGGTTACACGCAGACGATCCCCAGGATGCCTCATGTGTGACGCCCCCAATCTATACCCCCAATTAACAGGCAATTAAAGCACTAAAAGAAAATTCAAAATTTCGTCAGAGTACATTTGAATTCGCGGCATAGAAAGGGAGGAATCACATCAACTGAAACCAAACATAGCATAACATGCAACACCTGCCCATAATGATATGCAACTGTGGGGTAGCAATCAAACAGAGGAAACTTTGTTCCTTACACCCACTTTTCAGAAATTAGAATTAAAGCGGAAGATCTAAAATCTGATTAACATAAATACATATACACATATAAACAGTTTGTCATACATCAGGTAGCATATGTACAACCAAAATACATCATCAAATATGCAAAATAATAGCACGCGGCCACCCTAACTACCCGGAGTCACATATCAGAGCCGACCGACCAAAAGAATGAAGACGCAACGCTTCACAAAAAGAATACCTCCAGCAGCTCTAATCTGCAACGCCTCATAGAGCGTTATAAAACAGCAGAAGGGTGAGAAAAACAACCATAATATAATTGAATAAAATTATATATAATAACACAGAATTGTACAAGTAACACATTCTCACCACAACCACATATAACATAATACCGCACAATTCTCAAGCATCAAATACCATTACACACCACACATATACCATACAATCATCAATCACAGTCACAAATTCACACACAATTAATTCATGATTTATGCAATGCACATAGACCGACAAAACGACTCTATGCACATGCCATGCGGTACCGACTTCCAATGTCTCTTGTCTCATCATCAGTTCACTCAGGAACTATTGGAACCATCGCTCGTTACTGAGAATCTCAAGTAACTCCCCGTCGGGCCTACGATGTTCACCCGTCGCTTTAAGTCCTCAGGCAACGCCTCATATTTTCGAGGCCCACGACGTTAAGGATTGCTTTAAGTCTCCAAAGGAGCCCACAATCGTCTATAACCACCGCTTTAAGTCCTCAGGCAGCGCCTCATATTTTCGAGGCACACGATGTTATAGCATATTCCCCTCAGGAATCAAACCGTCTCTCAGGACGTTTCCACAATGCACATTATGATGCTTGGCATACAATGACTCATGACACTCACATTGCATCCATGCACATATTCATAATCATGCACATTTATCAAATACCACACTTAGCATTTTCTTGCCTTCCGGCCACAATTCATCCCCACAACAGCACATAAGGCATACACATCCAATTCACCAACTTATAACATAATACACATCAAATACGCACCATTTAAAACAACAAAAGTCGAGATTCGACACTATTCACATTTCCCGACAAAATTTAATCGGCTAACAATTCTCAAAACCTCATAATCACAAAGTACAACTCGATACCTTTCTAACGACACCAAGAATTCAAAAATCGGATA
This sequence comes from Lathyrus tuberosus, assembly GCA_022829125.1. Lineage (NCBI taxonomy): Eukaryota > Viridiplantae > Streptophyta > Magnoliopsida > Fabales > Fabaceae > Lathyrus > Lathyrus tuberosus. Next base: position 16,436,374 of record JALAZF010000065.1, on the reverse strand, counting down.
ATCGGAACCAAAGTTACGGACAAAACCGAAAACACATTTTGAAAAATCACATTTTTGACATTCTCCTGTCCATACGCGTATCACTCATGTCCATACGCGTACGGACAGAACCCATTTCCTTCACAAATTCCTCGTTCCAAAACCCATACGCGTATTGGCCCATGGCTCGCCCATGTTACGCGTAATGCCAAGATTCATACGCGTATTGGCCCAAAAACAAGCCAATGATACGCGTATCGCCTTGGCTCATACGCGTATGGACATGCCCCTTACGCGTATGGCCAGAGCATACCCAGAAAAATTCTGCAGAACAATTTCTGCGTTTTCCAACCCAACATCAACCAATTTCTTCACCTAAAACTCAGAAAAACAGCAATTTGAAGTGTAATAGCATACCACAAACATGTATGAACAATCAACAATGCATTCAACAAGATTTTTACTACAATCAAATTCATTTCTAATCAATTTTTACACAATCTAGGTTTTACTAATATTCTCCAAATCAATCCAAAAAAACAACAACAAAACACATACATAATCGTATACAATCATAGAATAATCGAGTTTCGCACCCTTACCCGATTAATCGATTCCTAGAAATTGTTCTTGATGATTTTTCCACTCTTTCTCCAATTTTCTCTCTTCTCCTCTTTTCTTCTCTTTTTCCTTCTTTTTTCTTTCTTTCTCTCTATTTTTCTTTCCCTTTTCTTTTCTATTTTCTTTTCTTTCTTACTAACTTAGTAAAAAAATATCTATGAAATGTCCAAAATACCCCCACACTCAAATATCCCGCAAATGTTCCCAAAACGCGATAAAATATAATCACGACGAAAAATAACATATTTTCGCATAAAAGTCGAGAATAAAATAAAATAATAATAAAATAATCCAAAAAGACTCAATAATATAAAATTGGCAAAACGGGGCGTTACAATTCTCCCCCACTTAGAAATTTTCGTCCTCGAAAATCTTACCTGATTCAAACAACTCTGGATACGACTCCCGCATCCTACTTTCCAACTCCCACGTCAGATTACCATCAGCAGCGCCTCCCCACGCCACTTTCACAAGTGCAATCTCTTTACCCCTCAACCGTTTCACCTCGCGATCCAAAATACTAACTGGTAAAGTCTCGACCGTAAGGTTATCCCTTACCTCAACCTCGTCCATTGGAATAACATGTGAAGGGTCTGGGACATACTTCCGAAGCTGTGAAACATGAAAAACGTCATGCAAATTCGACAGATTCGGCGGTAACGCCACACGATACGCCACGGCACCAACTCTCGCAGATATCTGGTAAGGACCAATAAATCGAGAAGTAAGCTTCTTAGATTTCAAAGCACGACCAACACCCGTTACCGGCGTAACCCTCAGAAATACATGATCACCCTCTTGAAACTCAAGATCCTTCCGTCTCCGATCATGATAACTCTTTTGTCTATCCTGAGAAGCCTTCATTTTCTCACGAATAAACTTTACCTTTTCCGTCGTTTGTTGCACCAAATCCGGTCCAACCACCGAACTTTCACCTGTTTCGTGCCAACACAACGGCGTTCTACATCTTCGTCCATATAAAGCCTCAAAAGGTGCCATTCCGATACTAGAATTGAAACTGTTATTATACGTGAACTCAACCAAAGCAAGATAACCGTCCCACGCACCACCTTGTTCCAACACACACGCTCTCAACAAATCCTCCAAAGACTGAATCGTTCTTTCGGTCTGACCATCCGACTGCGGATGATAAGCCGAACTCAACCTCAATCTAGAACCCAAAGCCTTTTGTAAACTTTCCCAAAATCTAGATGTAAATCTAGGATCTCGATCAGAAACAATACTCAATGGAATCCCATGCAATTTCACCACCACACTGATATAGATCTCAGCTAACCGTTCCAAAGAGAAACTGATGTCAATCGGAATAAAATGCGCCGATTTAGTCAGCCTGTCAACAATCACCCAAATAGCATTATGCCCACGCTGAGTGTTCGGTAATCCCGTCACAAAATCCATCGAAATGCTATCCCACTTCCACTCAGGAATATCCAACGGTTGCAACAAACCACTAGGTCTCAAATGTTCCACTTTCGATTTCTGACAAGTCAAACATGCATACACAAACTGAGCCACGTCTCTTTTCAAACCAGACCACCAAAAAATCTTCTTCAAATCTTGGTACATCTTATTCGCACCCGGATGCATACTTAAATTACTCCGGTGTCCTTCCTCCAAAATCATTCTTTTCAACTCCGCATCATCAGGAATACAAATACGACCACGAAACCTCAAAACACCAAAATTATCCACCTTGAAATCCACATTCTCATTCCTCATCAAATCAACGAATTTCAAATCCAGCTTTTGTTTCTCACTTACCGACAACAAAAATTCATTAGTAACTTTCAACATTCCAAGCCTTATACTAACCGATGTCACTTCACATATCAAACTCAAGTCTCTAAACGACTCCAAAAGTTCCAACTCTTTCACCATCAATGCGGACATATGCAACGATTTCCGGCTCAATGCATCGGCTACCACATTAGCTTTACCAGGATGGTAATTCAAGCCAAAGTCGTAGTCTTTCAAGAATTCCAACCATCTCCGCTGTCTCATGTTCAACTCTTTCTGATCAAATAAATATTTCAAGCTTTTATGATCACTAAAGACTTCGAACCTCGCACCATAGAGATAGTGCCTCCAAATCTTCAACACAAAAACCACAGCCGCTAATTCAAGATCATGAGTAGGATAGTTTTTCTCATGAACTCTTAACTGCCTTGAAGCATAAGCCACAACTTTACCTTCCTGCATCAGAACACCACCCAAACCAATTAAAGAAGCATCGCAATACACAACAAACGGTTCATTAGGATCAGGTAAAATAAGAATCGGAGCTGTCGTCAATCTTCTCTTTATCTCACAAAAACTTTCTTCACATTGAATATCCCAAATGAATGCTTTACCCTTACAAGTCAACTGCGTCAAAGGAAGAGCTAGCTTAGAAAAACCTTCAATGAACCTCCGGTAATAACCAGCCAAACCCAAAAAGCTTCGAATTTCAGTAACGGATCTAGGAGCCTCCCATTGTAGAACTGCTTCTACTTTAGATGGATCCACAGCAATACCATTACCTGAAATTACGTGCCCAAGAAAACTCACCTCAGACAACCAGAATTCACACTTGGACAATTTGGCAAAAAGCTTCCTTTCCTTCAACACCTGCAAAACAATACGCAAATGCTCTGCATGTTCCTCACGAGACTGAGAATAGATTAAAATATCATCAATAAACACCACCACAAAACGATCCAAATGCTCGTGAAAAATCCGATTCATGTATTCCATAAACACACCAGGCGTATTAGAAACCCCGAACGGCATCACCGAATATTCATAATGACCGTACCGTGTTCTAAAGGCCGTCTTCTGAATATCCTCTTCCTTCACCCTTATCTGATGGTACCCTGATCTCAAATCAATCTTACTAAATACACAAGCACCAACCAACTGATCCATCAGATCATCAATCCTCGGAAGCGGATACTTATTCTTAATCGTCACTTTGTTCAACTGGCGATAATCAATACATAATCGCATACTCCCATCTTTCTTTTTCACTAACAAAACTGGAGCACCCCAAGGAGAAACACTTGGTCTCACGAACCTCTTCTCCAATAAGTCACTTAACTGCCTTTTCAACTCCACCAATTCAGATGCCGACATTCTATAAGGTGCCATAGAAACAGGTCTAGTACCAGGAACTAGATCTATAGAAAATTCAACTTCTCTCTCTGGCGGCACATCTGAAATATCAACAGGAAACACCTCAGGAAATTCGCACACAACAGGAAACACTTCCAATGAAACTTGACTATCCACAGTCAAAGATGCAAATAATCCAAACAACTGAGCTTCATCCGCCAAAAGTTTCTTCAACTCTTTGGTAGATAAGAAACTCGAGTCTTCGTCTTCCTCAAGAGAAGGAAACCTTACAAGCTTATGATAACAATCAATGTGTACCCGATTGAATTGCAACCAATTCATTCCCAACACCACATCTAAACCTTCCAACGGTAAACACACCAAATCCATCGCAAAGTCTTTGCCATAAATGGTCAAAGGACAACTCAAACACACTAAAGAAGTAGTTACTGACCCCATCGCTGGAGTATCAATAACCATCTCACCACCCATCGAAGACAACCCAAGATTCAAACGTTCCGCGCACTCAGACGAAATAAACGAATGAGTCGCTCCAGTATCAATAATAGCAATTAAAGGCGTATTATTAATAAAGCAAGTACCTCTTATCAGACGATCTGCACTTGAGGTCTGAGTTCCTGCCAATGAAAACACTTTCCCACTAGTCGGAGCTTTCTTCTGATTCGGACACTTCGAGCTAATGTGACCAGGTTCCCCACAGTTATAACACTTCACTACATTCTTCCTTTTACAATCAGCTAAAACATGTCCGATACCACCACAATTAGAACACTTATCCACTTTCTTCCTACATTCCATCTGGCGATGACCCAATTCACCACATTTAAAACACCTAGGAGCATTAGACATACCTCCTCCACTTGACCTTCGATCAAAATTACCCCTTTGTTTACCTTTATCAGCCGGTGACACATACGGACCACCACGGAACTGTTGTTTCCCTTTCCTGTCACTTACACTTTTATAGTGAGCAGAACGGGCCTTACTATCTTCATCATAAATCCTACAGCATTCCACCAAATCAGCAAACCTTCGGATCCTCTGATAACCAATAGCCTGTTTTATCTCAGGACGCAAGCCACTTTCATACTTCACACACTTTGAAAATTCAGCAGTCGCTTCCAAATAATGAGGATAAAACTGCACAAGTTCCACAAACTTAGCAGTATAGTCAATAACCGACATATTACCTTGTTTTAGCTCTAAAAACTCAATCTCCTTCTTTCCTCGGACATCCTCCGGAAAATACTTCCTTAGAAACTCTCGGCTAAACACTTCCCAAGTAATCTCTTCTTCCTCCTCCTCAGCTTCCAACACCTGACGAGTACTGACCCACCAGTCATCAGACTCTTCGTGCAGCATATGAGTACCCAGCCTCACTTTATCATCATCGTCATCACAATCCATTACCCTAAAAATCCTCTCAATCTCTTTCAACCACAACTGCGCACCATCCGGATCATGTTTCCCTTTAAAGACCGGCGGCTTATTCTTTCTAAACTCATCATTACCTGCAGCATTCGGTGCACCCTGCACAGCTCGTGCCATAGCCTCCATCGCAGCAGCCAAAGCAGCATCATTACGACCAGCCATATTCTGTTCGTCCAAATACAGAAACTATGGTTAAACAACAACTCGTCCAACACAACTCGCCCAATATGCCAGACACAACAGACACAACTGACACAACTGACACGGACTGGCTCTGATACCACTTAATGTGACGCCCCCAATCTATACCCCCAATTAACAGGCAATTAAAGCACTAAAAGAAAATTCGAAATTTCGTCAGAGTACATTTGAATTCGCGGCATAGAAAGGGAGGAATCACATCAACTGAAACCAAACATAGCATAACATGCAACACCTGCCCATAATGATATGCAACTGTGGGGTAGCAATCAAACAGAGGAAACTTTGTTCCTTACACCCACTTTTCAGAAATTAGAATTAAAGCGGAAGATCTAAAATCTGATTAACATAAATACATATACACATATAAACAGTTTGTCATACATCAGGTAGCATATGTACAACCAAAATACATCATCAAATATGCAAAATAATAGCACGCGGCCACCCTAACTACCCGGAGTCACATATCAGAGCCGACCGACCAAAAGAATGAAGACGCAACGCTTCACAAAAAGAATACCTCCAGCAGCTCTAATCTGCAACGCCTCATAGAGCGTTATAAAACAGCAGAAGGGTGAGAAAAACAACCATAATATAATTGAATAAAATTATATATAATAACACAGAATTGTACAAGTAACACATTCTCACCACAACCACATATAACATAATACCGCACAATTCTCAAGCATCAAATACCATTACACACCACACATATACCATACAATCATCAATCACAGTCACAAATTCACACACAATTAATTCATGATTTATGCAATGCACATAGACCGACAAAACGACTCTATGCACATGCCATGCGGTACCGACTTCCAATGTCTCTTGTCTCATCATCAGTTCACTCAGGAACTATTGGAACCATCGCTCGTTACTGAGAATCTCAAGTAACTCCCCGTCGGGCCTACGATGTTCACCCGTCGCTTTAAGTCCTCAGGCAACGCCTCATATTTTCGAGGCCCACGACGTTAAGGATTGCTTTAAGTCTCCAAAGGAGCCCACAATCGTCTATAACCACCGCTTTAAGTCCTCAGGCAGCGCCTCATATTTTCGAGGCACACGATGTTATAGCATATTCCCCTCAGGAATCAAACCGTCTCTCAGGACGTTTCCACAATGCACATTATGATGCTTGGCATACAATGACTCATGACACTCACATTGCATCCATGCACATATTCATAATCATGCACATTTATCAAATACCACACTTAGCATTTTCTTGCCTTCCGGCCACAATTCATCCCCACAACAGCACATAAGGCATACACATCCAATTCACCAACTTATAACATAATACACATCAAATACGCACCATTTAAAACAACAAAAGTCGAGATTCGACACTATTCACATTTCCCGACAAAATTTAATCGGCTAACAATTCTCAAAACCTCATAATCACAAAGTACAACTCGATACCTTTCTAACGACACCAAGAATTCAAAAATCGGATAATCGGAACCAAAGTTACGGACAAAACCGAAAACACATTTTGAAAAATCACATTTTTGACATTCTCCTGTCCATACGCGTATCACTCATGTCCATACGCGTACGGACAGAACCCATTTCCTTCACAAATTCCTCGTTCCAAAACCCATACGCGTATTGGCCCATGGCTCGCCCATGTTACGCGTAATGCCAAGATTCATACGCGTATTGGCCCAAAAACAAGCCAATGATACGCGTATCGCCTTGGCTCATACGCGTATGGACATGCCCCTTACGCGTATGGCCAGAGCATACCCAGAAAAATTCTGCAGAACAATTTCTGCGTTTTCCAACCCAACATCAACCAATTTCTTCACCTAAAACTCAGAAAAACAGCAATTTGAAGTGTAATAGCATACCACAAACATGTATGAACAATCAACAATGCATTCAACAAGATTTTTACTACAATCAAATTCATTTCTAATCAATTTTTACACAATCTAGGTTTTACTAATATTCTCCAAATCAATCCAAAAAAACAACAACAAAACACATACATAATCGTATACAATCATAGAATAATCGAGTTTCGCACCCTTACCCGATTAATCGATTCCTAGAAATTGTTCTTGATGATTTTTCCACTCTTTCTCCAATTTTCTCTCTTCTCCTCTTTTCTTCTCTTTTTCCTTCTTTCTTCTTTCTTTCTCTCTATTTTTCTTTCCCTTTTCTTTTCTATTTTCTTTTCTTTCTTACTAACTTAGTAAAAAAATATCTATGAAATGTCCAAAATACCCCCACACTCAAATATCCCGCAAATGTTCCCAAAACGCGATAAAATATAATCACGACGAAAAATAACATATTTTCGCATAAAAGTCGAGAATAAAATAAAATAATAATAAAATAATCCAAAAAGACTCAATAATATAAAATTGGCAAAACGGGGCGTTACAATTCTCCCCCACTTAGAAATTTTCGTCCTCGAAAATCTTACCTGATTCAAACAACTCTGGATACGACTCCCGCATCCTACTTTCCAACTCCCACGTCAGATTACCATCAGCAGCGCCTCCCCACGCCACTTTCACAAGTGCAATCTCTTTACCCCTCAACCGTTTCACCTCGCGATCCAAAATACTAACTGGTAAAGTCTCGACCGTAAGGTTATCCCTTACCTCAACCTCGTCCATTGGAATAACATGTGAAGGGTCTGGGACATACTTCCGAAGCTGTGAAACATGAAAAACGTCATGCAAATTCGACAGATTCGGCGGTAACGCCACACGATACGCCACGGCACCAACTCTCGCAGATATCTGGTAAGGACCAATAAATCGAGAAGTAAGCTTCTTAGATTTCAAAGCACGACCAACACCCGTTACCGGCGTAACCCTCAGAAATACATGATCACCCTCTTGAAACTCAAGATCCTTCCGTCTCCGATCATGATAACTCTTTTGTCTATCCTGAGAAGCCTTCATTTTCTCACGAATAAACTTTACCTTTTCCGTCGTTTGTTGCACCAAATCCGGTCCAACCACCGAACTTTCACCTGTTTCGTGCCAACACAACGGCGTTCTACATCTTCGTCCATATAAAGCCTCAAAAGGTGCCATTCCGATACTAGAATTGAAACTGTTATTATACGTGAACTCAACCAAAGCAAGATAACCGTCCCACGCACCACCTTGTTCCAACACACACGCTCTCAACAAATCCTCCAAAGACTGAATCGTTCTTTCGGTCTGACCATCCGACTGCGGATGATAAGCCGAACTCAACCTCAATCTAGAACCCAAAGCCTTTTGTAAACTTTCCCAAAATCTAGATGTAAATCTAGGATCTCGATCAGAAACAATACTCAATGGAATCCCATGCAATTTCACCACCACACTGATATAGATCTCAGCTAACCGTTCCAAAGAGAAACTGATGTCAATCGGAATAAAATGCGCCGATTTAGTCAGCCTGTCAACAATCACCCAAATAGCATTATGCCCACGCTGAGTGTTCGGTAATCCCGTCACAAAATCCATCGAAATGCTATCCCACTTCCACTCAGGAATATCCAACGGTTGCAACAAACCACTAGGTCTCAAATGTTCCACTTTCGATTTCTGACAAGTCAAACATGCATACACAAACTGAGCCACGTCTCTTTTCAAACCAGACCACCAAAAAATCTTCTTCAAATCTTGGTACATCTTATTCGCACCCGGATGCATACTTAAATTACTCCGGTGTCCTTCCTCCAAAATCATTCTTTTCAACTCCGCATCATCAGGAATACAAATACGACCACGAAACCTCAAAACACCAAAATTATCCACCTTGAAATCCACATTCTCATTCCTCATCAAATCAACGAATTTCAAATCCAGCTTTTGTTTCTCACTTACCGACAACAAAAATTCATTAGTAACTTTCAACATTCCAAGCCTTATACTAACCGATGTCACTTCACATATCAAACTCAAGTCTCTAAACGACTCCAAAAGTTCCAACTCTTTCACCATCAATGCGGACATATGCAACGATTTCCGGCTCAATGCATCGGCTACCACATTAGCTTTACCAGGATGGTAATTCAAGCCAAAGTCGTAGTCTTTCAAGAATTCCAACCATCTCCGCTGTCTCATGTTCAACTCTTTCTGATCAAATAAATATTTCAAGCTTTTATGATCACTAAAGACTTCGAACCTCGCACCATAGAGATAGTGCCTCCAAATCTTCAACACAAAAACCACAGCCGCTAATTCAAGATCATGAGTAGGATAGTTTTTCTCATGAACTCTTAACTGCCTTGAAGCATAAGCCACAACTTTACCTTCCTGCATCAGAACACCACCCAAACCAATTAAAGAAGCATCGCAATACACAACAAACGGTTCATTAGGATCAGGTAAAATAAGAATCGGAGCTGTCGTCAATCTTCTCTTTAGCTCACAAAAACTTTCTTCACATTGAATATCCCAAATGAATGCTTTACCCTTACAAGTCAACTGCGTCAAAGGAAGAGCTAGCTTAGAAAAACCTTCAATGAACCTCCGGTAATAACCAGCCAAACCCAAAAAGCTTCGAATTTCAGTAACGGATCTAGGAGCCTCCCATTGTAGAACTGCTTCTACTTTAGATGGATCCACAGCAATACCATTACCTGAAATTACGTGCCCAAGAAAACTCACCTCAGACAACCAGAATTCACACTTGGACAATTTGGCAAAAAGCTTCCTTTCCTTCAACACCTGCAAAACAATACGCAAATGCTCTGCATGTTCCTCACGAGACTGAGAATAGATTAAAATATCATCAATAAACACCACCACAAAACGATCCAAATGCTCGTGAAAAATCCGATTCATGTATTCCATAAACACACCAGGCGTATTAGAAACCCCGAACGGCATCACCGAATATTCATAATGACCGTACCGTGTTCTAAAGGCCGTCTTCTGAATATCCTCTTCCTTCACCCTTATCTGATGGTACCCTGATCTCAAATCAATCTTACTAAATACACAAGCACCAACCAACTGATCCATCAGATCATCAATCCTCGGAAGCGGATACTTATTCTTAATCGTCACTTTGTTCAACTGGCGATAATCAATACATAATCGCATACTCCCATCTTTCTTTTTCACTAACAAAACTGGAGCACCCCAAGGAGAAACACTTGGTCTCACGAACCTCTTCTCCAATAAGTCACTTAACTGCCTTTTCAACTCCACCAATTCAGATGCCGACATTCTATAAGGTGCCATAGAAACAGGTCTAGTACCAGGAACTAGATCTATAGAAAATTCAACTTCTCTCTCTGGCGGCACATCTGAAATATCAACAGGAAACACCTCAGGAAATTCGCACACAACAGGAAACACTTCCAATGAAACTTGACTATCCACAGTCAAAGATGCAAATAATCCAAACAACTGAGCTTCATCCGCCAAAAGTTTCTTCAACTCTTTGGTAGATAAGAAACTCGAGTCTTCGTCTTCCTCAAGAGAAGGAAACCTTACAAGCTTATGATAACAATCAATGTGTACCCGATTGAATTGCAACCAATTCATTCCCAACACCACATCTAAACCTTCCAACGGTAAACACACCAAATCCATCGCAAAGTCTTTGCCATAAATGGTCAAAGGACAACTCAAACACACTAAAGAAGTAGTTACTGACCCCATCGCTGGAGTATCAATAACCATCTCACCACCCATCGAAGACAACCCAAGATTCAAACGTTCCGCGCACTCAGACGAAATAAACGAATGAGTCGCTCCAGTATCAATAATAGCAATTAAAGGCGTATTATTAATAAAGCAAGTACCTCTTATCAGACGATCTGCACTTGAGGTCTGAGTTCCTGCCAATGAAAACACTTTCCCACTAGTCGGAGCTTTCTTCTGATTCGGACACTTCGAGCTAATGTGACCAGGTTCCCCACAGTTATAACACTTCACTACATTCTTCCTTTTACAATCAGCTAAAACATGTCCGATACCACCACAATTAGAACACTTATCCACTTTCTTCCTACATTCCATCTGGCGATGACCCAATTCACCACATTTAAAACACCTAGGAGCATTAGACATACCTCCTCCACTTGACCTTCGATCAAAATTACCCCTTTGTTTACCTTTATCAGCCGGTGACACATACGGACCACCACGGAACTGTTGTTTCCCTTTCCTGTCACTTACACTTTTATAGTGAGCAGAACGGGCCTTACTATCTTCATCATAAATCCTACAGCATTCCACCAAATCAGCAAACCTTCGGATCCTCTGATAACCAATAGCCTGTTTTATCTCAGGACGCAAGCCACTTTCATACTTCACACACTTTGAAAATTCAGCAGTCGCTTCCAAATAATGAGGATAAAACTGCACAAGTTCCACAAACTTAGCAGTATAGTCAATAACCGACATATTACCTTGTTTTAGCTCTAAAAACTCAATCTCCTTCTTTCCTCGGACATCCTCCGGAAAATACTTCCTTAGAAACTCTCGGCTAAACACTTCCCAAGTAATCTCTTCTTCCTCCTCCTCAGCTTCCAACACCTGACGAGTACTGACCCACCAGTCATCAGACTCTTCGTGCAGCATATGAGTACCCAGCCTCACTTTATCATCATCGTCATCACAATCCATTACCCTAAAAATCCTCTCAATCTCTTTCAACCACAACTGCGCACCATCCGGATCATGTTTCCCTTTAAAGACCGGCGGCTTATTCTTTCTAAACTCATCATTACCTGCAGCATTCGGTGCACCCTGCACAGCTCGTGCCATAGCCTCCATCGCAGCAGCCAAAGCAGCATCATTACGACCAGCCATATTCTGTTCGTCCAAATACAGAAACTATGGTTAAACAACAACTCGTCCAACACAACTCGCCCAATATGCCAGACACAACAGACACAACTGACACAACTGACACGGACTGGCTCTGATACCACTTAATGTGACGCCCCCAATCTATACCCCCAATTAACAGGCAATTAAAGCACTAAAAGAAAATTCGAAATTTCGTCAGAGTACATTTGAATTCGCGGCATAGAAAGGGAGGAATCACATCAACTGAAACCAAACATAGCATAACATGCAACACCTGCCCATAATGATATGCAACTGTGGGGTAGCAATCAAACAGAGGAAACTTTGTTCCTTACACCCACTTTTCAGAAATTAGAATTAAAGCGGAAGATCTAAAATCTGATTAACATAAATACATATACACATATAAACAGTTTTGTCATACATCAGGTAGCATATGTACAACCAAAATACATCATCAAATATGCAAAAATAATAGCACGCGGCCACCCTAACTACCCGGAGTCACATATCAGAGCCGACCGACCAAAAGAATGAAGACGCAACGCTTCACAAAAAGAATACCTCCAGCAGCTCTAATCTGCAACGCTCATAGAGCGTTATAAAACAGCAGAAGGGTGAGAAAAACAACCATAATATAATTGAATAAAATTATATATAATAACACAGAATTGTACAAGTAACACATTCTCACCACAACCACATATAACATAATACCGCACAATTCTCAAGCATCAAATACCATTACACACCACACATATACCATACAATCATCAATCACAGTCACAAATTCCACACACAATTAATTCATGATTTATGCAATGCACATAGACCGACAAAACGACTCTATGCACATGCCATGCGGTACCGACTTCCAATGTCTCTTGTCTCATCATCAGTTCACTCAGGAACTATTGGAACCATCGCTCGTTACTGAGAATCTCAAGTAACTCCCCGTCGGGCCTACGATGTTCACCCGTCGCTTTAAGTCCTCAGGCAACGCCTCATATTTTCGAGGCCCCACGACGTTAAGGATTGCTTTAAGTCTCCAAAGGAGCCCACAATCGTCTATAACCACCGCTTTAAGTCCTCAGGCAGCGCCTCATATTTTCGAGGCACACGATGTTATAGCATATTCCCCTCAGGAATCAAACCGTCTCTCAGGACGTTTCCACAATGCACATTATGATGCTTGGCATACAATGACTCATGACACTCACATTGCATCCATGCACATATTCATAATCATGCACATTTATCAAATACCACACTTAGCATTTTCTTGCCTTCCGGCCACAATTCATACCCACAACAGCACATAAGGCATACACATCCAATTCACCAACTTATAACATAATACACATCAAATACGCACCATTTAAAACAACAAAAGTCGAGATTCAACACTATTCACATTTCCCGACAAATTTAATCGGCTAACAATTCTCAAAACCTCATAATCACAAAGTACAACTCGATACCTTTCTAACGACACCAAGAATTCAACACGGATAATCGGAACCAAAGTTACGGACAAAACCGAAAACACATTTTGAAAAATCACATTTTTGACATTCTCCTGTCCATACGCGTATCACTCATGTCCATACGCGTACGGACAGAACCCATTTCCTTCACAAATTCCTCGTTCCAAAACCCATACGCGTATTGGCCCATGGCTCGCCCATGTTACGCGTAATGCCAAGATTCATACGCGTATTGGCCCAAAAACAAGCCAATGATACGCGTATCGCCTTGGCTCATACGCGTATGGACATGCCCCTTACGCGTATGGCCAGAGCATACCCAGAAAAATTCTGCAGAACAATTTCTGCGTTTTCCAACCCAACATCAACCAATTTCTTCACCTAAAACTCAGAAAAACAGCAATTTGAAGTGTAATAGCATACCACAAACATGTATGAACAATCAACAATGCATTCAACAAGATTTTTACTACAATCAAATTCATTTCTAATCAATTTTTACACAATCTAGGTTTTACTAATATTCTCCAAATCAATCCAAAAAAACAACAACAAAACACATACATAATCGTATACAATCATAGAATAATCGAGTTTCGCACCCTTACCCGATTAATCGATTCCTAGAAATTGTTCTTGATGATTTTTCCACTCTTTCTCCAATTTTCTCTCTTCTCCTCTTTTCTTCTCTTTTTCCTTCTTTCTTCTTTCTTTCTCTCTATTTTTCTTTCCCTTTTCTTTTCTATTTTCTTTTCTTTCTTACTAACTTAGTAAAAAAATATCTATGAAATGTCCAAAATACCCCCACACTCAAATATCCCGCAAATGTTCCCAAAACGCGATAAAATATAATCACGACGAAAAATAACATATTTTCGCATAAAAGTCGAGAATAAAATAAAATAATAATAAAATAATCCAAAAAGACTCAATAATATAAAATTGGCAAAACGGGGCGTTACATCATGAGTCTGCTCCTCTAGGCTTGACCCGCAGGGAGATAGATGAGCTATATGCTGACTACCAGTCCCACTTGGTACCGGAGGAGGCTCGGGCGACCAGAGCAGAGACAGACTGGAGTGTTGCTGCCGGGTATATCGTGTGGTTCTACACCGTCTCACACCCATGCATGGTTCCCACTGCTGAGGGATCGCCACCCAGACCCGCTCATCAGGAGATATTAGAGGAGCAGCAGTCTCAGCTGGACCACACTCAGGATGTCCTACCACGTTGTCGTCAGATAGAGCAGATAGCGAGGCAGGCCATTGCGGACGGTCACCTCCCTGAGGGCTCTGGTGCCAGACTTGCCGTGGACAGGATTATTGCGATTGCTCAGGGGGCACTTCAGTACCGCAGACATCGGTCCAGGATGGCGGGTAGGGGCAGAGGAGCAGGGGAGTCAGGAGAGATCCTTCGCCATACGCAGTAGTTTTTTGTTTGATGCATTATATTTATATTAGATGTATGCGCTGTATTTTGACAGAGATTTATTATATATATATATATCATTTTATTTTATATATGGATGTTGTCAAATGTATATTAAATTGCGACGATTTATTAACATATGCGACCAAGCAAAAAAACCGATTTTTAAAAAAAAATAATGTTCTGCCTTTTTCCGGATCTGCAGATCAGGAAAGTTTCCGGATGTGCACTTCCGGAAAGAATCAACATTTTTAAAAAAATTGGTGCGTCCGGATGTGCACATCCGGAATCAGGGGGCAAAACCGGAAATTCAGTTGGTGCCTAAGAAACAAGGGTGGTGTAATAAGAAATTCTCTTAAATTAAGTGTGTGGCTAAAATACGCCTATGTTCTGCACTTTAATTTGGTTTATTTATCCAAAAGAATCATGTAATTGTATTATGTAATTGTTTGGTGGAATAAATGGGAGAAGCTTACTAGTTTTTCCATATAATTCTTAGCTTTTTTTTCAATATTGACTATAGTTAGTACACCATCCCTTATTTGCCGATGCAAATATTTAATCATTTTTATAATTAAATTAGTAAGTTAATGTTTAATATCTTTTGTTTAAGGATAAATTGTCACTATTACGAAAATTTATTTTATCTTAGTTGAAAAAAAGGGTTTTATCTCAATTTTATAGACGAGATAACGAATAGTGTGATGAAAACTTATCAATTTTTCTTTTGGATAAATTTTCACCGAAGAAAAAATTATAATTGTCATGAGTTTCGATCTGCAACAACAACATTTTTGTATTTTTAAAACCCTAAAGAGCTCGCCACTATACCGCTCGGTTGTTGGTAATACCAGAGGTAGAAAATATGTATTTACCTTGGATTGAATTTCAAACCGAGAGGAAAAACATTTTATATTTCAAATATAATGTATTTTAAATTTTATTTTGATCTATTTTTTCTAGATAGAGCCTACATACATATTTTGTGACAAAATCTATATACATATCTGTAACAGAACCAGAACATTTTATTTTCTATATACCAAATTTAAATTGTTTACAAAAATTAGTAATAAAGCATAATATACACATATCTAAAATGGTACATATGTGAATAAAAACATATACACATTGTTTACAACAACCAAGAGAAACCAGTGTTGGTGAAGTTCATAAAACGATAGATTAAAACTGGTCGAATGTGAACAGATGTCGTTTAAATCTTATTTTGGGAACGGTGTTAGGTCGTTAAACACCTATAATTTGAACAAAATTTAAATTAGGATAACCTTACAACAACAACATTTAAGATTTTATATTCAAAACAACAAGAACACAAACCTTTTAACATAAATCTTTTACTAGCTAACAACAACAATGACATTAACTTAACAACTGACATTTATAAATTACATGGATATGGATAAAGTGAATACCTTAACCCATGAATTACTAATGCCTCTGGAGATGATATCCAACATATGTTTCATAACATAGTTTCCACGCGCATATCTGTTGGATTGTCGCTGCGACTACAAGTAATTTTCATATAGTTATTAATACACACAAAGTACAAGTAATACATTAGCAAAAATAATGTCGATTGAGGACCTAAGCTGTTTAGATCATTTAATTGTTGGTTCGACCACAATGATTTCATTCCTTTTGTCAAGAGGTCTTGGAACTCTTACCATTTCTCAGGATCTTTCGGAAACATTTTACTAAACAAGTTCAAAGCTCTCAAAACTGATCTGAGAAATTAGAATATTAATATTTTCGGTTGGTTAGACCTTAAGATTGAAGGTCATGTTGATACATTAAATCATTTAGAGATAAATTTGTCTTCGGAAGATAATGGTATTAATGATGAGACCGTGAAGGAGAGATTGATTACACAGGAAGAGATGTGGAAGACTTTCCGGTTAAAAGAAAGTATGATTCAACAGAAATTAAGAACTAGATGGGCGAGGGACGGTGACCTCAACACCAAATTTTTTCGTGAATCCCTTAAGGCGAGGAATCGTTCGAATGCTATTGTGGATATTAAGGTGGGTGGAATGCTTGTGGAAAAGCCAGAGGAGATTAAGTCAGAGGCTAAACAATATTTTGAAAAGAAATTCAGTCAATCCCAGAGGTCAAGTATTCGATGTAATTTGGATACTGTGGCATGCCTTAATATTGAAGATGGTATATTCTTGGAGTCTGACTTCTTGCCTGAAGATGTGCGGATTGTAGTGTTCGAATGTGATGGAAACAAGTGCCCTGGAGTTGATGGTTTTAATTTCAAATTCCTTAAAACATGTTGGGATATTGTGGGATTAGACTTCACCAATTGTGTACTTGAATTTTTCAGAACTGGTATATTGACTAAGGTGTTCGCTTCGTCATTCATTTCTTTACTCCCGAAAATCGACAACCCCCAAAAGTTCAAAGACTTTAGACAAATTAGTTTGGTCAGCTGTGTTTCTAAGGCCATTTCCAAAATAATGGCTAGAAGATTGGGTTTGATTATTCACAACTGATTTCTCCCTCTCAAACTGGGTTTATTCCTGGATGGCAGTTAATGGATGGCGTGCTCATCGCAAGTGAAATTATAGATTATGCAAAAAGGTATAAGAAGAAGTGTCTTTTTCTTAAAGTTGATTTTGCGAAGGCTTACGACCGTGTTGATTGGTCGTATCTTGAGGCAATGCTCATTAAGATGGGATTTGGAACTAAATGTTTAAAATGGGTGAGAGGCTCAACTTTCTATAGTTTTTTGTCGGTTTTCATCAACGACAGTCTGTCGAAGGATTTCAAGATTTCCAAAGGTTTGAAATAAGGAGACCCATTATCTCCTTTCCTTTTTGCAATAGTAGAGGAAGGGTTGTCGAGTTTGGTTAAAAGAGCCACCATGCAAAACTTGTTGACCAAATTTAAAGTTCAGGATTCATCTTCTACTAGCATCCTCCAGTTTGCTGATGATACATTAATATTCGGGGACGGATCGTTTACCAATATTTGGGCTTTCAAAGCTATTCTTCGATCTTTCGAACTTATATCAGGCCTTAAAATAAACTAGTCAAAAAGCTGATTATATGGGGTAGGAATGGAGGAAGGGATGCTTAAGGAAGTTGAACACTTCTTACACTGCAAATCCGGTAGTCTTCCATGCAAGTTTCTCGGTTTAATGGTAGGAGGTAACCAACGTCGTATTTCGTTTTGGAAACCAATTGTTACTAGCGTGAGATATAGATTATCTTCTTAGACCGGTCGCAACATATCGATTAGAGGAAGAGTTTCTTTAATAAATTATGTTCTGGCGAATATTCCAATCCATCACTTGTCTTTTTACAAGATGCCAAAAAAGGTTGTGAAGGAAATAATAGCAGTTCAAAGACGATTTATGTGGGTTGGATCTTCGAATAAAAACTTCATCTCGTGGGTTAGCTGGAAGACGCTGTGCAAACCGAAGGAATTCAGGGGCCTCGGAATTAAACATGTGGGGAGGTTCAATAGAGCTCTTCTTGCAAAATGGTTGTGGAGATTCTCGCGCGACGGTAAGAGATATGGCAATTTGAGTGTTAAAGTGCAAACTTATAAGGATGTTAGAAACTTGACAAGAGATTCTTTGTGGATGAAGGACCTTTTCTCTTTTGATGGTTCTGTAGTCCTCGATTACTTCGGTAGTTTGCTGGTAAGTAAACTGGGAGCAGGGGAAAATACTGCCTTCTGGAAGTCCTGCTGGACATCAAATTCTCCATTGAAAGAAACTTTTCATAGACTTTATCAATTGAGTAACTACAAGTACATAGATGTTAGTGAAATGGGAGTTTGGGAAGATGGCTTTTGGAGTTGGAATATCAGCGATTTCTTGACAAATGGGGTTACAGACTTAGATGTTGATTTGAGAGATCTGAGTGTGTTACTGGAATCGCAACAGTTGCAATACAATATAAAGGATGATTGGCTGTGGTCTTTAGATAGTACTAAGGGATTCACAGTGAACTCTTTCTATTCTTTCATCAGCTCAAGTGAAACATTGGATGAGTTAGAGGAATCAATGGCAGAAACACTTGAGTTAGTGTGGAGGATAGCTTTGCCTTTGAAAATTCATGTTTTTTCTTGGAGAATGGCACTTGATAGATTACCTACGAGGATGAACTTGGTAGATAGAAACATTATCGTCAACGATCATGAAAAGGTTTGCATGCTTTATTTTCAAGAACTAGAGGATTCCAATCATCTATCTTTCTCTTGCCAAAAATCGGTGATGGTTTGAAGCAAGATTTACGAGTGGGTAGATATAGGAAGGATCTCGGAAGTTAACTGTGGCCTCCATGCAAAGGCATGACTCTCGTATCTTCATGGTCGTAGCAAAGCGGTAATGGTGAATTCGATATGGTTTATCTCATGCTGAAACATTTGGAGAGCTAGAAATAACATTTTATTCAATTATGAAATATGTAATATAGATGACATTGTAAATGCTATAAAAGTTTCCTCCTGGAACTGGATGATTTTAGGTAGACGTAATAGTAAGAAGTGTAGCTTGTATGAGTGGTACAAGTTTCCCTACGACTTTTTGTAGTTTCGTAGGGTTGTTGTTTGTTGTTTCTTTGGTTTGAGATTTCCTTAATCTCTTATTAATGAAGTTGCTTATAAAAAAAACATTAGCAAAAATAAAAGAATGTCAAAATATACAAGTAATGCTTACTTTTGGGAAAATGAACTTTGGCTTTTTATTTCGTACATTACGAGTCATAAAATTGTATCCCTCCATAACTCTATATGTTTGAAAATTTTAAACATGAATAAAAATGATTCAAAACTAAAGGTAAAATTTGAGTATTACAAATAATATCACTTACGTGCTCAAAACTTCCTTCACCGTTAAATAAAAATTATATTGTAACGAACATAGCATATTTACACTATTTTGCTTGTGATATATAATTATTAGCTGTCAATGCCCACTACACAAGTATTCAAAATAATTAATAATGTGTATAAAAATGAATTATAAAAGAAAACACAGATTCATATATACTTACAAATTGGAAAATGGTCATAGGAAATATTCTTTTTTCTCCTGAATAAAGTTATTTTATATGTACGTTTGAACAATGATTGGTGTTCGTTGTTGAAATTGAATATTGAATCTATATAAGAAAAAAAAATACTTTGTTAAGTCTCTGTCTGCACACATATAATTCATGTACTTAAACGTTAACACAAAATTCAAATATTTATTTGGATCTTAACATTAAAATTATTTGAGAACAATGAATGAAAACAATAGTCAACTTAAAATATGTACTTGTGTGCACCATAATTGTAGTATGGTTATGTTCAGCCAATAGTATCCTGTAAAATATCCACAACACAACTCTTTCATCACAAATAATATTGACTTGGTTCATGTTTTAATGTTATCTAGAAGGTGTCTCCCATCTCCTCTACCACCCTTGACAATCTTAGCATGTTATCTGGTTGAGGTATTGTTGTGTCAAAAGGGAAGGGAAAAGACTTTGAGTTCACAATCTTAAACTATATGGAAACATGTTCATGAGTTCACTAACTCAAATTATCACTAATCGGTAACCTCATCAAAGCATCCCCTTTTTCCCGTCCTCTCCTACGTCTAGAAGTCGGCACGAGTCATGGATCCTTATATTTTACTTGACATACGAAATGGATTCGGGTTCTACGGGCCATTAACCGTTATGAACCGTCACTTCACATGGGCCATTAACCATCACAAGTCTCTACTCGTAGGTTCCATTCGTACTACATGTGGGAATCAAACTTGCTAAGTAATCATGTGTGCATTCCAGAGTAAGCTCCACATTAGCTTCACCTCGCGAAACGGAAAGTGTCAAGGAAACGGTTCCGATTACGTGATCTCACACACAAACGTGATTGCATACGACAATCACAAGGCCACATTCTCCTTAAGACCACATTTGCCTTGTCACACAACACAAAGTTCACATATGTTCCATACTAGTGTCTCACTCTTCTCTAGACCATTACTCGTCAAAGATGCACACTAGGCATCAAATGCACGAGCATCGCCATATAGATTCTCTATCACAATCCTTGTCATAAAACTAAACTAGATCATTTGGTTTGGGGTAAAGTTTCCTCACTCTTCCTAATTCATTTTAAGCATACATTCTCTCAACATACTTAACAACATGAAGATGAATAAAGCATAACACAATAGCACAAGTAAAATACTTATAATAATATATCACTGTCGCTCCTAAGGATTTGAATCCATGGTACTAACACGAAAGTGGCGCGGAAAACATAGTCGCCAGCAATGTGTATTTATCCCAAGACAGGGAAAGGAAACACTGCATAAACCTGAGGGAAGGAAAAGAGCATGGTCACATGACCAAGAGAAACGGGTAAGGGAGTCAGTTACGCGAAGGGAAGGTGTTAGCACCCCACACGTCCATCGTACTCGACGGGATCCACGCTTGTTGTCTCGATCAAAGGGCGTCATCGTCTGGAGCTCCACTGCTACTGGAAACGAGAAGGAACGGGAATGGAGGAGAGTGAAGAAACGAGGAAGAAAAGTAAAAAAAAAAGAAGTGACTCGATAGGACATCGCTCGTCCTACGCCTACGTACTCCCTCGTGCAATGGGAAAGTCAGAGTCAATGTAGTTCGGACACAAACTAAGGGGGGAGGTTGCTCGCCAAGACATCGTCGTCTTGTGCCTACGTATCCTCAATCGGAGGAGAGAGAGGAAATCAGAGCAGTCATAGTTCGACCTAACGAGGTCGGTTAGTGTTTTTTATGAGCGACGTTAGATTCGCGTCCGGCAGTTAGGGTCGATGCCTGTTTGCGACGAGGCGGAAGTAACGTGCCCTTTTCTGAAAATGAGTTTGAAACTGAAGAATCCCGAAGGATGAAAAGGTTTGAATTTGTTGTGTTTTTTAAGACAGAAATGGTTTGAAGTTAGTTCATAACTTGCATTGCACCCAACAGGACGTACAATAAGTACCCTAGAAGAATGAAGGGAAACCCCCCATACTCCACTTCCCATATGTAAGGCTCATGTGCAATACATGTTAATCCTTTATTAAGTGTTTTAGAAGTGTTATGAGATGAGAAGAGAAGACTCAAAGGAGAAGAAAACACTAAGGGGAAACTAATTGATCCTAATGTTATCATGCTAATGTGGCCCTATAGTTGAGTTTGAAAGGTTAAAAATCTACCTAAGATAGCATGCAAAGGTAATCCTAATGCTAATCCTACTTAATCGAAAATTAAGTTGGACTAGGTAGCTCTAAGGGAGTGAATCCAAGACTTAAACAAGTCTTGAGATCCGTGGGGAGAGAAAGAGTGAAAAAGATGAAGAAGAAAGAGTGGAAGAAGATGAGAAATAAGACGGGGCAGCAAGCACATCATTCACATCATACTCAATTCATATCATTAATCATGCTTCCAAAGATCACACAAGAAAGCTCAAGTAAG
Organism: Lathyrus tuberosus; assembly: GCA_022829125.1. NCBI lineage: Eukaryota > Viridiplantae > Streptophyta > Magnoliopsida > Fabales > Fabaceae > Lathyrus > Lathyrus tuberosus. The sequence goes on along the minus strand of JALAZF010000065.1, from coordinate 16,413,826 downwards.
CAAGTAAAAGCAAACAAGAAAAGATGCAAGCAAACTTGCATAAGAAGCACAATTAAACATCATTAAGACTCACACTAAGACGAAATGAATAAGGTAAGATGAAAATGAATCCAAGTCAGAACTTAAGTCATGCCAAAGTTAACCAATTCAAGTATTGGAAAAAGATCTCAAGAGTTCCAAGTATGCATCTCAACAACACTTAAACAATTAGCAACAATTAACTCATGCACAACATAACTTCAAGTGATCAAACAAAGTGAAACCAAGGCATGAAAACAAATGGGCAGCAAGGTGAACATATATCTCAATTCAAAAATAAACCCATGAATGGAAAGAAAAAGCAACAAGAATCACATTCAAAACATGCTCCACAATTATGTAAACATCCACTTCCAACATCCATGCAAGCAACACATGATAAAGTGAAACAAAAAGCAAGATATGATCACACAATGTACCAAAGATCAAGAGGATCAGAACCTTAAACATGACATTCAAATCAAACAAAAGTCCTCAAGCATTGATTGGATCATACAAGGAAACAACTCACAAGATTAGGTCAAGAGCATCAAAGAACCCAAGTCAAAACATGGTCAACTTGTAAAATCAAGAACAAAATAGGAAAATAGACAAATGAGGATGATTCCAAAGCCACCAACAAGTTAGGACAGAACATGATCACATCAAATAAGCATCTCAAGCATCATTCAATCACAAGTAACCAAAAGCAACCAAACTAGGTCAAGTGTCCAAGCATGCTCCAATCAAACTCAAACCACAAGTAGGTATCAACTAAAAATAGAAAAGTGATCCAATAAATTCAAAATAAATAATAAAAGACAAGCTTGATCATCCAATTAACATTTTCAAAAGGATTGGAACAGAACTTGCTCAAGAACATGTTCAAAAGTGGTCCGTAAGTCAAGATATGCACATAGTCGAGCAAGGATCGAGGTTCCATAAAAGTTGAATGGCAAGTCACTAAAAGTAACTCAAACCATCCCTAAACCAACAACAAAATACCCTCATATGATCCCCCACAAGTAACCAAAAGTTTGGTTTCAAATGATGAACAAAAGTCACAAAAGTTCCTAACCTTAGAAGAAGGGTATCATTGGAAACACAATTTCAAGTTAATTCAAAATAAAAATGGAAAAAAGAAATTAAAAATAAAATAAAATAATGAAAAATAAATTAACATGATAATAGACCATAAAAATATTTTTGAAATTTTTATAATGAGGTAATCAATTAAAACAAAAATAAAAGAAAACTAATTGTGAAAAATAAAATAAAGAGAATAAAGAGAAGAAATGGGGGTGCATCAACAACATTGCTTCAAGAGAAAATTCGCATGGCTGCGAATTGGGCCCAACTGGTGGGTGCGAAGAGCAATCCTCCTAGGCCCAACTGGCCAGAGCGCCCACCTGAAAATGGAGAGAAGAAGAAAAAACAAGGAGAAGTAAAAAGTAAAGTCACGTGCCACACCATCTCCTCATTAATGTGGTGGCATGTCCTCACACGTTGGATCAACCCCCCATCACACGGCCATGATAATTCCCAATATTCCACATACATCAGCAAACAAGAAGAAAAAAAATGCTGCATAACATGTTCATCAATTGGGCAGCTTCATTTAAACCACAAAAAGACAAAAATCAAACACAAACCAATCATATCAAGCCACACATTCATCTTCTCCATGCAACCATGAAAACAAAACCAGAACCCTACCCTACACGCGATGGACACAACTAGCTCATGCAATCTTCAACCTCAAATATTATCATTAAAACACCATCAAATCGAACAAAGTAAGGTACCAAAATGAAGCCCTAGACGAGCAGAACAACGTTACACCCATTAAACTTAAAAATAGCAGTTCCAACATGGTGAAAACTAGCGCGAAAGTCAGGTATACAAAGTTGGAATCATGATTTTCAAACACCCCATAACAAACAAATACAGTGTGCCATCATTTCAGGTCTTTCCAAATACAATGTATGAATGAACTTAAAGCATTTGAGAATTAAAAAAAAGAGAGAAAACAAAGCGTAGGAAGCTTACTAAGTGGAGAAAGTCCACTGCTTCTTCACTTCCAGAGCTTAAGAAAACCAATAACCTTGCTCTTCACCCTTCCAAATATATGAAAACCAACAAGTGAATGAAGTTCTTTTGAGTGAAAACTAGAGAGTTCTTGAGAGAGAGGGGAGAAATTCAGATCTGGAATCAAAGAGAGTGTGTAATTTTTCTGAACTTACGAACTGCTACTTTCGTGTCCTCCCTCATTCTAGGGTTTCTTTCCTTAAATATGGTGGGTTAAGAGAGATAAAAATGGGCCTATGATGTGGAATGGTTTGTTTGGAGTTTTTTTTGCAAGAAAAATGGAAAAGGGAGAGGTGGTACGGTTTAAGCAATGTGGGAGGGTGTGTAGTTGAGTGATTTTTCATAGTGGTTGTGTAGAAGGAGGGTGGTGGAGATAGCAGGCACGTGGGAAGGAGTGAGGTCAGAAATTGTCATTCTTCCCTTTTCAAGTTTTTTGCAAAAAAAAAGGAATATGTGTGTATGGTATGTACATGGCATTGTTTGGTCGTTTTAGGTAAGAGAAATGATGTACATGATGATAGGATTATGAGGTATAAGGGTTGTTATAGAGAGAAATCAATATGTGCCAAAAAAATGACCTTGTACCTTCATGAAAATAGATTCATGTGTGTGACTTCCATGTAGAATAACTTGATGGTGAATGACTCAAATGATGAGTTTTAGGATTCTTTAGAAAGATTGGAGTATAGACTACAACTTTCATGTTCATGAATGAATGAAATGAGGCTTGGAAGTCATCTAAAAATGTGCATGAACATTGGTGTACCAAGTTGTCTAAAAGAACTTAAAAAAAATTCTAAGTTTTTCCCAATTTTCCAACTTGAAACCTCCCTCTTTAAAACATCATAACTCTCTCAAAAATGATCCAAATGGGACAAACTTTACATGGTTGGAAAGCTTGGAATGAGCTCTATAACTTTCATGTTTTAGGAAAATTGAAATGCAGTTTGGATCATAGAGAAATCTGGCCTTGAAAGTAGCTACTCAAACATGCAAAAGTTGCCAAAAATAGTAAGTTCTAAAACCTAGTTTCTTCCAAAAATGGCAACTTTTCAACCCTTTGATTTTTTGATGATTCCTTGAACATTACTTGACCAAACCTTGTTCATGGACCATATCTGACTTGAAAATCAACATGTTGACCTCAAAAAGTTAGGAGTTGACTTTTTCACTGCACAGTTGACTTTATTCCCAATTCTCTTGATTTTCAATCTTCTGATCAATTGAAACCCTTATGAACCAATTTGATGGACAATTCTCTAACCCTAGGCAATTAGGGACATGAGGAATACCATGGAATCAAGTCTTGCCCAAGAAAACAGAAATAAACTGATTTTATGTCAAACCCTAGTTTTGATGCTCTCAGTCCAGGAGGAATCAACACATCCTCCAAATTCAAATTCCTCTGAGTATGATGTGTATCCTGTCAGACAATGATGAGATGTGCCATTTGATGATGATAAAAACTCAAAGAACCTGCCCATTGTGGTGTTAAACCCAAGAATTTCAAAACCCTAATTTGAACAATCATGTTAGAAGAGTGTGATTCACTTGGAATTTCTTGTCAAGCTTGATCATATGATGAGGTGATGGACCAATTGGGATGCTCTGAGGCTCAAGGCTCCCTTGTGGCTCAATTATTGGCAGTATCAAGAACCATCTCTCCTTTTAGCCCCTAGGACAATACATATGAACGTTTGTTGAAACCCTGGAAAACATCTTCTTCTTGTGAATGAGGTTTAGATACCTCGATCCCATGCTAAGAACCAATGATATGCATAGATGCTAATGCCAGAATAAAATGAAACATAAGCCAATTAGTACTAAAAGTAAGAGGGAAAATTTTGAGGTGTTACAGCTGCCCCTATTCAAACATCTTGGATCCGAGGGTATGGAAGCAAAGGCTTTCAGACAATCAGGATACACGAAGATTGAATACCAAAAAAAACCTGGAAATTTACAACCTGTGGGGGTAATGAAAATAGAATGAAAACGAGTACGACTGAAAATGGACTCGAAAAGAATAAACGAGTACGACCGAAAGCGGACTCGAAAAGGATAAACGAGTATGACCGAAAGCGGACTCGAAAAGAAAGACCGGCCGAAAACGCTCTTTCAACAGCAAACGAGTACGAACGAAAGCGGACTCGAAGAGAAATAAACGAGTACGACCGAAAGCGGACTCGGAAAGGATAAACGAGTACGACCGAAAGCGAACTCGGAAAGAAAGACCGGCCGGAAACGCTCTTTCAACAGCAAGCGAGTACGACCGAAAGCAGACTCGAAGAGAAATAAACGAGTACAAACGAAAGCGGACTCGAAAAGGATAAACGAGTACGACCGAAAGCAGACTCGAAGAGAAATAAACGAGTACGACCGAAAGCGGACTCAAAAAGGATAAACGAGTACGACCAAAAGCAGACTCGAAAAGGATAAACGAGTACGAACGAAAGCGGACTCAAAAAGAAAGACCGGCCGAAAACGCTCTTTCAACAGCAAACGAGTACGGCCGAAAGCGGACTCGAAGAGAAATAAACGAGTACGACTGAAAGCGGACTCGAAAAGGATAAACGAGTACGACCGAAAGCAGACTCGAAAAGGATAAATGAGTACGACCGAAAGTGGACTCGAAAAGAAAGACCGGCCGAAAATGCTCTTTCAACAGCAAACGAGTACGACCGAAAGCAGACTCGAAAAAAATAAACGAGTACGACCGAAAGCGGACTCAAGAAGAAAGACCGGCCGAAAACGCCCTTTCAACAAGGGTTATACCTTATAGGATAACTCTACTGGGGATAACAAAATAACAAAGAGTGCGAGGACGACCGAAAGCGAACTCGAAAAGAAAGACCCAGTCGAAGATGGACTTTCCAACCCAAGATAAGTAGAATCAACGGATCTACAAAGATAACTTTGCTGGGGAAGAGAGAAATCTAAATAGACAACTCTGCGAGGAAGTGTAGGAAGGACCGACAAGAAGGACGAATCCACTGGTTGCGGTGTGATGTTAAACAACATCTTCTGAATCATGTTACTTTCTGCTGGGGAAAGAAACTGGTAAAGGATATCAACCTGGCTTATGCTTCGAATGCATATGTTTGAATTTTTCTATGGTGTAATGCTCCATAAGAAACGGAAATGCTATGCGTTTGGGAGGATGCCATGCAAGAATGCTTATGCAATGCAAAAGAAACGTCTCAGCAAAATAACTGCTGAAGACAATGGTAACTCCACCGGGGATGACAAACTAAATTGTCCTCTGAAATAAGAGACCCTGCTGAGAAAGACTTCACTCTACTGAGGAAGACACTGATCACAAACTCTGCTGGAGATAAAAACTCCGAGAGAATACCCACTCTGATGGGGATGGATAAAAACGAATATTGAAGATGGAACCCAAAGAGAAATTCTCTCCGTTGGGATTACCAATGACTTCTACCTGGATCTTGAAAGAATGCCAATAACAATTGGACTTAAAACCTGCTGGGGATGCGTCAGCATCAACCGCTGTTGAACAAACCACTGAGAAGATCACCACCAAACTCTGCTTAGGGAAACAGGTCAATAACTTCGAACCTACTTGGGGATATTACCGAACTCAACCTGCTGTTGGGAGATGCTCTTACCTTTACCCTGCTGGGGAATATCAGCCAATACCAGCAAGTCTGCTTGGGGAACGGTAGATGATGACATCAACTCTGCTAGAGGATAACATCAAGCTTACTCCTCTGAGGGGATTAACTCATACCTTTGCTGGCGAGAAAAACATTTCTTGACTTGATGAGTGCTCAGACCCTGTGGGGAAAATAACATGTTTACCCAAAGAAGATATCCCATAAGTCTCCTGCTGGGGATGCATCAGGATCAACTTCTGATTGTTTGCTGAGAAAGTGATGAATCTATCACAACTTTAGTTGGGGAATTAATTTTCTGTACTCTGCTGAGGAAGATAATTCTCGACACTCTGGTTAGGGAAATTAACAACCTGCTGAGGAGGATGAGCTTTTCAATGTCGAGGAGGGTAGCTCTACTGGGGAAGAACAGGCCTGTTACCCTGCAAACAAAATCAGCAGAAAGTTCTATACGCAAAAAGGCTACTACTATTATCATCACAACGACCGTTGCCTAAGCAATTTCCATTGTTTTCTGATATGCTTCGCAAAGCTTAACATTTCCGCATGCAATGTTTTATCAAAATATCGGACGTTTTCACAAATAACACAGTAAAAGTAAAAACACAAATGGAAAGCTTTTGAGTAAAATGAAAATTTTATTGAATGAATTGGCCTGTAAATAGGCATTTACATTTGGAAGCAATTCCTGAAAAGAGGTAATTGCGCAAAAGAAATAAAAGAAGATACACATGTCGGCAATGTGGGGAACAGATATCCACCATGATTTAATTCAGCTATGACCCAATATGCCTTGTTTATCCGCAGATGCTTTTACCTTCGAAGAGACTGACTTGACTGATTCCTTTCCTTCGAAATTTCCATGCATCAAAAGTACTCACAGATCTAGCGCAGATCATAGTCGTTTGCTTTTAAATCCCTAACTTTTTCCTGGATCGCGCTTTTCGGGTTTTCAATCCACCGGGATACCCATTTTTGCCAAAGTTGCCTTTGCAGGTTTTCAACCTTGCGGGTTTATTCTTTTCTTTTTATCCCTAATTTTTGCCCAAACCTTTCCTTTTTATGGTTCGCCGGGATGCCCCTTTTTTCCTGGATTTTCTTTTTGTGTCCAGCGGGTCTCTTTTATGCAAAGTATTTTTTGACTACATCTGCATTCGCAGGGGACGTAAAATCTTCGCCATCCATAGTTGAGAGTAATAACGCTCGGCCAGAGAAAACCTGTCTTACTACATATGGCCCTTCGTAGTTTGGAGTCCATTTGCCCCTGTGATCTGTTTGAGGAGGAAATATCATTTTCAAAACTAATTCACCAGCCTGAAAACACCGAGAACGTACTTTCTGATCAAAGGCTTTCTTCATCCTGCTCTGATACAACCGACCATGTGCAATGGCTGCCAATCTCTTCTCTTCAATAAGGTTCAGTTGATTCGGTCTGGAACGCACCCATTCAGCTTCATCAAGCTTCACGTCTGCCAAAATTCTTAAAGAAGGAATCTCAACCTCTAATGGTAGAACTGCTTCCATACCATATACCAGTGAGAAAGGAGTTGCCCCAGTCGATGTGCGTACCGAAGTACGATAACCATGTAAAGCATAAGGAAACATCTCATGCCAGTCTTTATACGTCACTACCATTTTCTGCACAATCTTCTTGATATTCTTATTTGCTGCTTCAACAGCCCCATTCATCTTCGGACGATAGGGAGAAGAATTGTGATGTTCAATCTTAAAGTTCTGACATACCTCCTTCATCATCTTGTTATTCAAATTTGAACCGTTATCAGTAATGATTCTCTCCGGGACTCAATACCGGCAGATAATGTCCTTCTTGATAAATCTGGCTACCACTTGTCTGGTGACGTTGGCAAACGAGGCTGCTTCCACCCACTTCGTGAAGTAATCGATGGCAACCAAAATGAAACGATGGCCATTGGAAGAAATAGGTTCAATCTTTCCGATCATATCAATGCCCCACATAGCAAAGGGCCAAGGCGATGACAACACATTCAGAGGAGCAGGCGGTACGGGCACCTTATCAGCATAAATCTGGCATTTATGACATTTCCGGGCGTATTTGAAATAATCAGACTCCATAGTCATCCAGTAATACCCCGCTCTCAACAGCTTTCTGGCCATAGCATGCCCATTGGCATGAGTACAAAAGGAACCTTCATGAACCTCTTCCATTAACAGGCCTGCCTCATGTTCATCAACACAACGTAGCAAGACCATGTCAAAGTTTCTCTTGTATAACACATCATCTTTGTTTAGAAAGAAATTTCCTGTCAACCTCCTCAGAGTCTTATTATCTTTGGTGGATGCACCCTCTGAGTACTCCTGACTCTTCAAAAAAACCTTAATATCATGATACCAAGGTTTGCCATCTGACACATCTTCAATTGGAAACACAAAAGCTGGTCTATCCAGACGCATGATTCTAATCGAAGGAGTTTCATTCCAACGATTCACCTTATACATCGAAGACAATGTTGCCAACGTATTGGCCATCTGATTCTCCAACCGGGGTATATGATGAAAGTCAATTCTGTCAAAGAAAGGTAACAACCTTCTGGCATAGTTGTTATAAGGCACCAAGTTCGCTTGACGAGTCTCCCATTCACCTGTAATCTGATTAACTACCAACGCGGAATCACCATAAACATCGAGGTTCTTGATTCTCAAATCAATTGCTTCTTCTAACCCCATAATGCATGCTTCATACTCCGCCTCATTGTTGGTGCATACGAATGCTAACCGGGCAGTAAAAGGTATATGAGAACATTTTGGAGTCGTAATGATTGCCCCGATTCCGTTGCCGTATGAGTTAACAGCCCCCTCAAAGACTAGTTTCCATTGGGACCCAATTTCTGGCCCTTCATCAAGTAGAGGCTCTTCACAATCCTTCATCTTCAGATACATGATATGCTCATCAGGAAATTCAAACTTCATCGGTTAATAATCCTTAATTGGTTGTTCAGCGAGATATTCTGACAGAACACTTCCCTTAATGGCCTTTTGGGAAACATATTGAATATCGTATTCTGTCAGAACCATCTGCCAACGGGCTATTCTTCCAGAAAGCGCTTGATTTTCAAACACATACTTGATCAGATCCATCTTCGAAATCAAGAGGGTTGTGTGGTTTAACATATACTGCCTCAACCACTTAGGTGCCCAAGCGAGTGCACAACATGTTTTCTCCAGCATTGAGTACCTCGACTCACAATCGGTAAACTTTTTACTCAGGTAGTAGATGGCATGTTCTTTTCTACCTGACTCGTCGTGTTGACCGAGCACACACCCCATTGAATTCTCAAGAACCTTAAGATACATAATCAAAGGCCTTCCTGGCATTGACGGCATAAGGACCGGAGGTTCCTGCAAATATTCTTTTATTTTTTCGAACGCCTTTTGACAGTCTTCGTTCCACCTGACCGCCTGATCTTTTCTTAACAACTTGAATATTGGTTCACACGTGGTTGTAAGATGAAAAATGAATCTAGCAATGTAGTTCAACCTCCCTAGGAAACCACGAACCTCTCTTTCTGTTCTTGGCTCAGGCATTTCTTGAATAACTTTTACTTTAGCAGGGTCAACCTCGATACCTTTTTCGCTGAAAATAAAACCCAGTAACTTTACAGATCTCACCCCAAAGGTGCACTTGTTCGGATTCAACCTTAGTCTGAACTTTCTCAACCTTTCAAACAGTTTCTGAAGATTCACCAGATGTTCTTCCTCCGTCTATGAATTTGCAATCGTGTCATCAACATAGACCTCGACCTCTTTGTGAATCATATCGTGAAAGAGAGTCACCATCGCCCACTGATATGTTGCCCCAGCATTTTTCAATCCAAAGGGCATCACTTTGTAACAGAATGTTCCCCACGGTGTTATGAACGTCGTTTTCTCCATGTCCTCTGGGGCCATCTTGATTTGGTTATACCCAGAGAAGCCATCCATGAAGGAAAACACAGAATACTGAGCAGTGTTGTCCACTAACACGTCAATGTGAGGAAGCGGGAAGTCGTCTTTTGGGCTTGCTCTATTCAGACCTCTCTAATCGACACACATCCTGACCTTTCCATCCTTCTTAGGTACAAGTACAATATTAGCAACCCATGGAGGATAATTTGTTACAGCAAGAAACCCAGCATCTAACTATTTCTGAACCTCTTCTTTAATCTTGACAGACATTTCCGGTTTTGTCCTTCTCAGCTTCTGCTTAACCGGAGCACATCCTTCTTTGAGCGACAGTCGGTGTACCACGATGTCAGTGTCGAGCCCAGGCATATCTTGGTAAGACCAGGCAAAGATATCCATATATTCTCAGAGCATTTCAATCAATCTTCCCTTGACAGTGTCTTCCAAAGCAGCCCCAATCCGTACCTCTTTATTTACGTCCTCAGTTCCCAAGTTAACAACCTCGATTTCCTCCTGATGAGGCAGAATGACCTTTTCCTCCTGTTTTAACATCCTGGCTAATTCCTCTGGTAAGGCACAATCTTCATCAGTCCCCTCTTCAGCCTGATATATGGGATTATCAAAGTCATATCGAGCCATAGCCGAATCATTATGGGTGGAATCTGAACAAGAAAACCTGCATGATTGATGATATATGTTTATTATGGATGCATCAAACAAAAACACATTTCCATTTTGTTGTGATTTTAATGCAAAAAATAAAAAAACAGAAAAACAGGGATCAAAACATTTGAATGCGAAAACGTCCTTTATTAATGATAAACAAAAGCATACAAAAACATTCAAGCCCTACAAACAAGAATGGCTACGTTTTGGGCAGAACATAGGATTAACATAGATGACAAACAATAGCTATTACTCTGGTCCGGTCACTTGAATGGCTCTCTCCGATGACCAGTTGAGAAGGCTTTGACCTGGGACACATGGGCGAATCCAACTATCCATATCACAATCACTATCCCCATCCTCCTCAATAGCATTGACTCTGTCAAAGAACACACCGACACTGGTGAAACGAACTGGACCATAGAACTTGGGAGGCTCTTCAGGACGCCTGGGTGGCTTATAACCCAGTCCATGAGTATTTCGATTTTCCTGGACATCAATAATCTGACCCCACTTTTGTGAACCGCCGGCTTCAACCACGACCCGAGCATCTTTAAAGGAAGACATAGAAATCTCCGGCTGATGTACCACTATAGGCTGAACCACTTCAGATTGGCTACCTTCCTTGAGAGGCTTCTCAGTGATCTTCACTCCTTCGAAACCCTGACACAGAGTTTCATGTATTTCCCCATCTACCTCCACATACTTGAAAGTAGATAGCTGGCTTATCATGATATCCTCTTCTCCACAAACCGTCACCACATGCCCGTCTACCATATACTTTAACTTCTGATGCAATGTAGACGTCACATCCCCAGCACTGTGAATCCATGGACGTCCCAGCAGACAGTTGTAGGCAGGTTGGATGTCCATGATATAGAAGGTAGCATCGAAAACCTCTGGCCCAACCTAAATTGGTAGCACAATCTCACCAAAAACAGAACTCTTCGAGCCGTCGAAAGTGTGCACCACCAAATCACTAGGTGTGCATATCAACCCTCAGGTGTCCAGCTTCATCAAGGCTTTCTTAGGCAGAACATTCAAAGAGGACCCAGTATCCACAAGCACATAAGACATCAACGACCCACGACATTCAACAGAAATATGCAAGGCATTATTATGGTTTCTCCCAGCTGGAGTCCAGTCAACATCAGTAAAACTTAAACCATTGCCTGCATTAATATGAGCCACCACTCCCTCCAAATGATTAACCGAGATCTCCTAGGGTACGTAAGCAGCATTCAGTACTTTCAGCAGTGCATTCCGGTGTGCCCCGGAACACAATAACAGGGACGAGATAGAGATCTTGGACGGCGTCTGATGCAATTGATCAACGATTTTATAATCACTTTTCTGAATCAGTCTCATAAATTCTTCTACGTTCTCGGAGAAAGAATTATCAACTGGTCCTGTCGTGGAGTCATTCACTACTGGTGGTTGTACAGAATTATCTACAACCTGTTTCCCTTTGTCTTGTTTAGAACTACCCGCTTGATCATTAGAAGGGATGAGGACCCTACCACTTCTCGTGATAACCCCTACCTCAATACTGTTTTCAACACAAGAGCTCACTACAGAAGCTCCTACCAGTTCTTGTTTCTATCCATTGACGAACACTTCGGCTCCATAGTTCCAAGGAATTTCCTTGGTGCTCTCATATGGAACGGGTACGGGAGCTTTAATAATAACCGGTGTTGGTATTACCGGCCCTGAAATAGCGATTGTTTTGAAAGGGATAGTAATGGTAGCAACCTCACTTTTCCTGCTGACAACTTCTTTCTGTTGGCCACATCGGTCAAACTGCAATATACCTTCATCTATCAACTTTTGAATTCTTGACTTCAACAAACCACACCCATTCATTTGCGAAATACAATCTGAACAATTCTCATCACATCCGGGGGACACCCCACCCCTCAATAATTTATTAACATCCGTAACCAAATTTAAAGATTCATTCTCTTCTAACACAGCGTTAACCCTTGGCCCACCATGGTTAGGTATTGGGTTTTGGATGACATTTGGCCCATCATTTGAAAAGTTAATGGCCTTTGAATCCACCAAGTCTTGGACTACGTGCTTAAAAGCTTTGCAGTCCTCAATATAGTGTCCGGGTGCCCCAGAATGAAAGTCACAGTGGGCGTTAGGATTATAACCTGGAGGTGGATTACCGGTGGGAGGAGCTAGAGTCCTTTTTTGGATTAACTGCATCTGTAGCAAATGTTGAAACAACTGTGAATATGGTAACGATTATGTTGCTGCTGTGGAGGTGCTGCCGGAATTGTCACCGAAGCTACTTGCTGGTTATAACTCTGATGCTACTTCCCTTTACCTCGGTAAGACGACACAGAATTTGCTTCTTCCTTTTTCTTGTAATTAACATAGGGTTTCTTCCCCTGACCAGAAGACGACCCATCATTACCTGACACTTTCCCAGCTTTGATTCCACTCTCTAACATTTTCCCGACCATGATTAAGTCAGTAAACCTGCCTGACGTGCAAGGTAACAGTTTCTCATAATAACATCCCGACAAAGTATCCATAAACAAATTCAGCATTTCTTTTTCCAACATGGGCGGCTGTACCCTTGCCGCTAGTTCACGACATCTCTGCGCATATTCTTTGAAGCTTTCATTATTCTTCTGAGACATATTCTGTAGTTGGGTCCTGTTGGGAGCCATATCAGTGTTATATTGGTAGTGCTTGATAAAGGCCTCGACCAACTCTCTCCAATTACGGACATGGCATCTCTCTAATTGCATATACCATTCCAAGGATGCCCCAGACACGCTGTCCGGGAAGAAATGCATAAGCAATTTCTCATCTTTAGAATACGCAGCCATCTTTCGTGCATATGCCTTGACATGCGTCTTGGGACAAGTGGTACCATTGTATTTCTCAAAAGTGGGCACCTAAAATTTATGCGGAATTACAACACCGGGAACCAGCCCCAAATCCTCTAGATCCATACCCACATAATTTTGATTCACAACACCCTGAGTTGTTCTTCAATCAGTCTGAACCTTTGATCATTGTCGACTTGAGGAGTAGCATCAACACCTTGCATAGAAAAAATGTCGTCCTATTGGTCATCATAACGACGACCATGCGCAACGCAAACACTATTTCCTCCTCCGACAACAGAGGGAATCACCACATGCTCTCCTCCGCCCGGAGGTATCACAACACCAGGAATGGGGATCTCTGCACCCATAGGACCTCCCTGAGCACCATTACCAACAACGCCATTATGGACTCCACCAAGAAGAACCCCGTCCTCATCCACTCTCGCCACTAAAGGTTGGACCAGAGTCCTCAATTGCTCTTTCCCTTGGGCAACACCTTGCATCAATTCCATGAACTGGGCCATGTGAGCTTGCATGGAGGCCATCTCTGCTTGTATTTGCTCCATAACTCTCCTCTGATTTAATCTAGTAGAATATCGGTGAATCGGTTGATTATCAATCCTACTTGCAACCAAATAAAGGTTAGAAAAAAACCCGGGACGAACACCTGCTTTGCAAAAATGATTATGAAAATGAAAATTCTAAATGCAAACAAACATATTTGAACATTTCCAGGACATATCCGCTTTGATTCCATTCTATGAAACCGTGCAAGGGATCAGACACACTATCGGAAAATAAATCCGAACCCAGAAATACTACCGAATCAAACCATGGGGACAAACCCTTTCTGAAAACCAGAACTGCCAGAGCATAGATAGTTAAACCAAATATTCCATTATCGAAAATAAATTAGTTCCTACAGACAAGTTCAAGCATAATCAAAGGTGACTCCATCAACAAACCTGATGGTAATCCCAATAAAAAGATAAACAACAATATCAACTACAACTCAATTCCAAACAAACTAGCTTCAACTTCTTCAAGAAGGTCCACAGTGTCAAGATGTGCGGGTTGCTTTATCAGCCCTTTGATCAACTTGTTTCTTTTTGCAATCTCTTGGTTCAATTTAACAATCTGCTCTTCAGCATTGTTGTCTTCGCGCCTCGACTTCTTGACCTCGGCTTGCAGCTTGAGCTCTTCAATTTCCTTCTGTGCTTCTTTCCACTTGCCAAAGTAACGATCTTTCCTTTCTTTCACTTCCTGAAGTTCTTCTTTCAGTTCTTCATTCTCAATCTTGACCTCCTCCCACATCTCATGATACGTGGCAAGCTTGTCTTCGGCTTTAGTCAAAAGCTTCTTGTTTTTCCTGCTAGCTTTGCCTGATGATTTAGCAGCCATACTGAGCTTTTTGAAGTGCTGAGCTCTGTCGGCAAAATCCTTCTCTCTTTTTTCTAGACGCTCTGTCATGTCCTGAACTTTCCATTTCAACTCTAAGTTGTGATGTAGAGCATCCTGTAGCTGACTACTCATATCAGAGTTTTCCACCCTCAGATCAAATACCAACTTTCGCTGCTTGTCGAATTCTTCGAGTGGTACAGTGAGTCTCTCTTCCACAATCTCTGGATACAAGGGAGGCGCCCGGTCAAAAGGTAAATAGAACTCTTCTACCCTCTTCTTTACCCATTCAACATATGGAGCGAAAGCTTGATTATTGGGTTTACCAAAAATGGTTTTACCTCTCTTCTGTCTACTGAGCCAAGCTTTAGAAGCTTATTGTGCAATAGCCACATCATCAGTCCCATGAAAATACAAAGATTCTTCTAAATCTTTTTCAGCTGGAGGATCTTTCAGGGCGTATGCAAACTGCCTGATAGCCAAAGACGGGTTATAGTTAATACCTCCTTTTCTTCCGATTAAGGGTACATTAGGATATTTGCCACAGCTATGCAAAATGTCAGTCCCCAATATTCCCTTATCCACCCAAAGAATATCTTTAGCAGCTAGGCCCATCAGACGCTTACTCCACTCTAAAGAAGTCTTTGAATCCACAAAAGCACCTGACCGGGGTAAACGTTTGGCAAACCACTTGTAAAAAAGAGATGCGCAACAACAAACCACCCACCTTGTCTTTTCTCATTCCTGTTGTACAGGGCGTAGTGGAGATCGTATAACAAAGTCGGTATCGGATTCTGAGCTGTAAATATCTGAATAGCATCCGTATCGACAAACTCAGACTCATTAGGGAATAACACAATGCCATATATACATAGAGCCAATATTGCATTGAAAGCTATCCACCTCTTCTCCTTAGCTTCCTCTCGAGTCCTCTTTACCAAGTACTCCAAGTGATAGCCTCAGAATTTCCCCTTCTTAGAAAAGTCAGCCTCCAATGTCGATTTGCTCAAATAAAGAGCCTCATCCACTGCTTGGAAATCACAGTCTCCTTGGGAACCACAGAAAGGAACAGCTTCTTTGACAGGAATCCTCAAAATGTTGGAGTACTCTTCAAGGGTGGGAACCAATACATAATCTGACATCACAAAGCACCTCAAGGAAGGATCATAGAACTGCATCAAGGTGTGTAATCTATTGTATTCATACTCACTGAGGCTCCGAACCAAGGATAATATCCAACCATACTTCTCTTTAAAAACTCCCAATACTTCTGGACTGGCCATACTCTGTAAACTGTCTAACGGACCAAGAGTGAGCTTCGGAGACTTGTAGACGATGATGTGCTTCTTACCCCTCTTAGTGTCCATCCCTATGGATGCCCTCTGACTGGAATCAAAAGACTGGATACTACCTGGAAATGCAAAAACATGAATGTCAGAAAAATGGAATGCAATGCGAAGCATGGGATCAAGGTATCCACACGAACTGGCTGCACTGTACTGACTGAACAAATCAAGGCTCTGTACCAAAACCCAGAACTAAAGTAACCACAGTGATAAAACTAGAAAACCAGGTTGGTTGAAGGTCAAAGTCACCTGCAAACCTGCAAACACCCATCCCCTCTCACATGTAGGTTCTAGAAAACGGGATCCTCAGTCTTGGATTCTCGATTTGAGAAGCAATAGTACATTCATCCCTCAGGGTACAATACTATCGCCAAACAAAGAGGTCATCCATTGATTCCCCCAAAAAAGGTCATCCTATAGCAAGTTCCCAGCATTGGGTCCTCGGGTCGAGAGTCGTAATGGATTTGCCATTTCTGGTCTGCCATTATCGTTCTCGGGAGGAGTGCCATTACTGAGTCCTCAGGAATGGTCACCAGAGTCGACAGTTCCTCAAATAACTACTGGCCTGTATCAACATACAGTAGCAGACATCTCTCGCTAGAACCTCGTCTGATTGTGGGGATCGTGATCACCCGCACGTGGTCAACACCACGGGAGCGTCACGCCTGCCCACTCTAATACCTATGTGTATGCTCAAGCCTAGGTAGTGGGCTTATCTCTCAGAACCTCCCAACCTGCCAAAAAGAAAATTAGCACAGCGCAGCACAGTCCAGCATAATAATGAAATGCAATGCAATAAATGCGGTAAAACAGTAGTACAGTAAAGCAAAAATACAGTAAACAGCAATACAGTAAAACAGTAAAACAAAAAAACACAGCACCACAGTAAACACCCAATGAAAACAAACAAACAAGCGCTAGGATTGACTCGCTTAGGGAACCAGATCCCCAGCAGAGTCGCCAGTTGTCGCTCCCGAGGATTTGCATCCATGGTACAAACTCGAAAGTGGCGCGGAAAACAGAGTTGCCAGCAATGTGTATTTATCCCAAGAGAGGGAAAGGAAACACTGCATAAACCTGAGGGAAGGAAAAGAGCATGGTAACACGACCAAGAGAAACAGGTAAGGGAGTCGGTTACGCGAAGGGAAGGTGTTAGCACCCCACACGTCCATCGTACTCGACGGGATCCACGCTTGTTGTCTCGATCAAAGGGCGTCGTCGTCTGGAGCTCCACTGCTACTAGAAACGAGAAGGAACGGGGACGAAGGAGAGCGAAGAAACGAGGAAGAAAAGTAAAAAAAAAAGAAGTGACTCGATAGGACATCGCTCGTCCTACGCCTACATACTCCCTCGTGCAATGGGAAAGTCAGAGTCAACGTAGTTTGAACACGAACTAAGGGGGGAGGTTGCTCGCCAAGACATCGCCGTCTTGTGCCTACGTATCCTCAATCGGACGAGTGAGAGGAAATCAGAGCAGTCGTCGTTCGACCTAACGAGGTCGGTTAGTGTTTTTTATGAGCGACGTTAGATTCGCGTCCGGCAGTTAGGGTCGATGCCTGTTTGCGACGAGACGGAAGTAACGTGCCCTTTTCTGAAAATGAGTTTGAAACTGAAGAATCCCGAAGGATGAAAAGGTTTGAATTTGTTTTGTGTTTTTTAAGACAGAAATGGTTTGAAGTTAGTTCATAACTGTCATACCCCAAATTTTGACCACTTAGATTCCCATCATTGTGCAAATCATCAGCACAATATGGATGTACCTTTGTGCCTCATCAATCTCCTCAAGGAATTGTTGAGCATTGACTACAATCAAAATTAGGGTTTCAAGCCCTCTCAGAGCCTTAGATAAAGGATCAATCAAGGAATGACATGATCTTCAACTTGTCTAGCCTCTCAAGCATCCACAAAGGATCAAAAGGACTCTCACTTCAAGGATTAAGCACAAGGCTGCTCCCTTCTAGGTGGATTAAGTCTCCAGATTGACAGTGTCACCAAATTAGGGTCTTGATCGCCCAGGGCCTCCAGATGGAAATTTTCATCTGGGCACAAGCCAATGATCTAAAACATAACCTAATATACTCCATGGAACCTCATGAACCCAAGCATCAAGTCAATTTTGCCTCAGGGGATACATACATAAAAAATCAGGAATTAGGGTTTCTTGACCTAATTCACGCCTAAGTTGACTTTTGGGACAAACCATAAGCCAAGACCTCAAGAGATGATTTGAGGGTCTCTAATGAACTATATTGATCCATTTGGAACATTGGATTAATCCAAGAAGCTTGAGCAACAAGCCTCAATTTCATCTGCACCACAATTAGGGTTTCGCGAGAAAAGTCAACTGTAACTTTGACTTTTGACCTGGACATGCTCCCAAACCCTAAGTCATGAATCAATATACCCTATGACACCCATGGAACATGTCCATCAAGTTTGATTTAGGTCAAGGACATGATTTCCTGAAGAATTGCACAGTTTGGAATTCATCTGATAAAAAGTCAACTGTGCACAAAAGTCAAACTTTGACTTTTTGAGATTTTTCACCAAAATGAATTTTTAACCCTAAAATGATGTTAATGTATGATTTGAATCATCAATCATCAAGAAAAATCAAGAAAAGTTGGATAACTTGTAAAAGGGGTAACCATAAAAACTTAGAAAATTTTTCTAAGTTAAAATTAAAGTGGCTAGGGTACCAACTTTGGAGGACCATAACTCCTAAACCACAAGGACAATTTTTTCCATCCAAGGCTTGATTTGTAGACCTCATTACCCTCTACAAAAACTTCAACTGCAAGTCATTCCAATTCATTATGGATTTTGAGCTATGAGTGAGCCAAAGTGGCTGAAAATGTGAAAGTACACCATTTTCCAACACTTAGAAAAAATTCTGTCCAAGACAGATTTTTGTTGAAACACCAAAACTTGTGAGATCTTTTCACATAGTTGCAAGCTGAATCAAGTCCAAAGTTAAACATCAATGTTGTTGCAAATGTTGCCAAGAATCCAAGCAACTCAATAGCATGAAACCAATCCACTTGTGCCAAGAATTATGGCTGCCACAACATGCCATGTCAAGGCTGCCATGAAAAATCAGTTTGGGAGTTTTGTGCCATCCACGATTTTTGAGTCAAAAAGAGTGATCACTATGCCACATGCCTTCAATCTGACCATGAACCAACTGATCCAACTGATAGGGCTGAGTAAAAAAGCCAAGGAATCTTCCAACTTAAAATTCATCCACTTTGACACATTTTGCCTTGAATTCAAAGTGCATTAATGTGGAATAGTGCTTTGTCAAGATTCTCACTCTCCTCAGTCAAGTTCTCTGATTAAACATCATCAAAAACATCTGAAGAATGTGATTTCAGTCAAGGCATAGCTGATCTATTTGGAGCAGCTGTTATGCCTAGTTCAAGAGGCATTTATGCCAAGCCAATCCAAGTGGAGGTGGTCTGATCCAGTAGCCATTCACTATTCCTCCAAGACAAGAGTTGATCACCTATAAATAGAGGTCCTAATGGATCATTCAACTCACACCAAAGCCAGTTACAACACTGCTTTCTCTCATTCTTTCTTGAACTTCAAGTTTTCTAGTTTTTGAGTAACCACTATCGGGTTTTGAGTTGCAGCCATAAGCAATCAATTCCAATTGCTCAAACACATCACATATGATGTATTTGAGGTGTCCAAATGCTTAAACACCATCTGTAACACTCCCAGCTCAAAATTACTCTTCAACCAAGCCATTATGCTTCACTTTTGCAGGTGGAGGTCTCCAGCTTGATCCATAGAATTTCAAAGTGTTCCAAAGCTTGCAACACACTCCATAACATTCATTGAAGCTGTAAGGATCATCAATTCACGACTGGAACACCATATGGGCAAAGTTCCATTTCAGCTTGCATCAAGGTGAGCTTCAAACTCAAACTCCATGATCCAGGCATATTTCCTCGCATGATATTTTGCCATTTGATTGCCATCATGTGTTGATTGTTTTGCCTCAAGAAATTGGATCATAGACCTTATAACCATGTCTGCACGATTGCTTTTGTAAATTAGGGTTCATCTGTGTTCATCATGATTATTTCACTCCACACTGAAAATGAATAAAATTGGGTATTGCCATCTTGTTCCTTGTGAAAAAACGCACGAGTTTGGTGTTTGAATCATGTCCAATGGTTGAGAGATGAGTGAGATAGGGTGCTTCATGCACGAGCTCGAGGAGGAAGATGGCCATGGTGCCATTTTCAGAAAATCCAACAAGTTCTCTATATATTTTTCCCTTGCCATATTATGTTTGAATTGGCATTGCGCCGCAGCGGTTCATCAACTGGTTTTGCGTGTATTGGCAAGCGAGAGGTCTGGGGTTCGAATCCCCCTCGCCCCAGACTTCTTTTTATCACTTGTTTATTTTTTTATTTTTCATATTATTAATTTTAATGATTTGAAAAATTAATAATTCCTCCAATTTTTATCATTTATTATTGGTTCTTTTTGCAATAATTCACAAAAATGTTAAATTATTTGATTCTACCAAAAAAATCCCAAAAATATTATTTATTTCACATAATTGATATTTTTATAAAGAATTAATGTTTTAATTGTTTTTAACATTTAAAGTACTATTTCCACCTTGGTTTTGCAACTTTTAATGCTTTTTAATTATTTTGTAGGTAAATACTTAATTTTTGAAGCATTAATCCAAGATCACAATTTGTTTTCTATATGTTAAACAATTTTGATCATTTTAATTGAATTTTTATTCAATTAAAACATATTTTGAAAACAAATTAGGGTTTTTGGATTAATTCAACCCTCATCAAACTTTTTCAAACACTTTTTGGGCCTCTAATAGAGTGTAAGACCCAACCCATTGTAAATACAGCCCTAATTTTGGGCCTCACTTATTGCATAAGTCCCGTTGTATTTTAAAAAGTTCGACGCGATCATCATCCGTTAAAAAAACCATTTGGGCCTCTCCTTGAGCTATAAGACCCATTAAAACTTTTTGGGCCTCTATTAGAGTGTAAGACCCAACCCCCCTTTTAACCAAAACAATTTTGGGCCTCACTTACTGTATAAGTCCCTCTGCGTTAAAAGAAAACCTCGGCACAATCGCCATTTTAAACGAAAAGTCAACTGGGTCTACCCTCGTGTTATAAGCCCCACTCTTTTTCTTTAAAACTTTTTGGGCCTCTTGAGAGAGTGTAAGACCCATCCCTGTGTACAGAATACCTTTTGGGCCACAGTCACTTGTATAAAACCCTCTATACAAATTCAACAGTGCACTCACTGGTAAAACCTTGGGCCTCTCCTTGAGCTGTAAGCCCCAAATCTTTCTTTTTCAAAGCACTTTCTCCTTTAATTTTGAAATATACTGTTGTTTTCAATCTTTCTTTGTTGAACAACTAACCAAACAGCATGGAAGCTCTACAACCGAGTAAGTGGTTATACGCTTCCATTTACTGCTTTCATATCATATAACTGTATTGTGGGGTTGTTTCACTGTAAGTCTCCTTTCATAAACTCATATCAACTGTGTAATAATAGTATAGATATTCAGAGTTTTTCCCTGGCAACAACGTCTAGAACTAGGTAACGCCGTTTCGTTTATTCGTAGAAATAGACAGCTAGATCCCCAAATAGGATCACCAGATACAGTCTTCTCTTCGGCTGTCCTCATTAGGAATTGTCAAGAAACTCTACTCCCAAAGATGAATGTATTCTCCGTGAATGGCATCTTTGAGTTTCTTCCAGATTCTCGAACTTTCCTGACTTTGATCTATTCTCAGTGAATAGCATTGCCTTGAATTTCTCGGGGTTTGGGGACCCACGGGCTTCTTAAAAGCATTGGCCTCCTCTTGGGCATTGTACAAGGACCCACATGCTTCCTAAAAGCAACCCCGCCTACTCTTGGGCTTCGTACAAGGACCCGTTGGCTTCTTAGAAGTATTGACAGCCTCCTCTTAGGCTTCGTATAATGATCTCTTCCTCCAAGAATGATAGCCTTCTCTTGGGCTTCGTACAAGGACCGATCGGCTTCTCAAAAGCTTCCAGCCTCCTCTTGGGCTTCGTACAAATTGTCCCGACGACCTCCTAGAGGTATAGGAACAGAACTTAGTAATCTTCATAGATCAGTCTTTTCCAGAGTCTACTACTGTTTCTCAATGCATAGTACAAAAGATAAAACTCTAGACTTGGACAGTCTGATTTCCTTGAGTCTCAAAGACATTCTCAAGTGACCCTTTCGTTAGAATAGGAAGAAAACCCGCAGACTCGGACAGTCTCAATACCCTTTGGATTTCCCCGTTTCCTTAAAGAACAGGGAACAATCCCGATCCTCAGATCAAACCCATGAGTACAGTGTTGCTCATATAAGAACTGATTTTCTCTTTAAAAATCAGTATATTGGACCTGTCACTTAACTAAAACAGTCACCAACATGATAGCCTCCTCTTGGGCTTTGTACAAATGATTATCCCCAGCGGAACAAAACTTTAGCCTCCACCTCGGGCTTTGTACGAGGTACAAAAACACTCTCTTATTGAGTATAAAAGATTCTCCTGTTGAGTAAACCCTTTTAGCCTCTCTCTCAGGCTTTGTATGAGACACATAAAAGCCTCCCTCGTTGAGTCTATCACCCTTTCGCCTCCATCTCG
The DNA here is from genome assembly GCA_022829125.1 of Lathyrus tuberosus. NCBI lineage: Eukaryota > Viridiplantae > Streptophyta > Magnoliopsida > Fabales > Fabaceae > Lathyrus > Lathyrus tuberosus. Next base: position 16,391,246 of record JALAZF010000065.1, on the reverse strand, counting down.
GGCTTTGTACGAGATACAAAAAAGGTTCTAATTGAGCCAAACAAAACATATTAGCCTCCTCTTAGGCTTTGTATAAGAAAACCACTAGTTAATCCAATTAACCTTTTAGCATCAAATCTGTGCCTCGTTCACAGTACACAAACATCAACAACTCCTTCCCTTTCATCTAATCGCTGTAAGCGGCAAGCCTCTGGATCCTCTATATCCATGCCACTGTCCCTCTTTTAGCATGAGAAATTCCTAAGGAAAGATGGCATTGCTCTATACTGAGTTAAAGTCTTCTCCTTCAGGTTAAAACCCCTTCTTAGGAAATTATGGCATTGCTAGGATCAGCGTATCCCAGTTAAAGTAATTCTCCTTTACCCCTCTTTAGAGATGACAAATTATCTCTAAAGTTGAGACCTTTCAGCTTCACATCTTGGGCTTTGAACAAGATACAAACAAATTTTCGCTTCACGTCTTGGGCTTTGAACAAGACACCAAAACCATTTCCTCCCATAGACTAGGAGGAACTACGAACGCTCTGATTTTCTTGTTTCGGTAAACGGGAATACGTAGGCATAAGATCGAAAGAAAAGATCTTAGCGAGCACAATCAACAAAAAACCCAAATCCCATATCAAAAGCAGTAATTCAAAAGCATCCGTCCTAACATCCTAATCCTTATTCCCCGTCAGAATCCTTCTGCCTAGATAAAAAGAAAGAAAACCGTATTGGCGAAAATACAAATAACCAGTACAAAGGCCCCCCACATTGTAGCATTCGTAACCTAACAGACCGCTGTTTAAACTCAGTATGCAAAGCAGGGTTAATTGGAGACATCTATTTCCCTTCCTTCATCAGCTCACAATAGGATAAAAAATGAATCGACTTGTAGTAAACTCAACCGCAGAGATCGACCAGTGCTTAAGAACCACGTCCAAAAATCGCTCGCTACAGAAAAGTGGCGCCCACCGTGGGGCCGTTCATAGTTAGATCTAGGCACGGTCTTCCTTTTCTTCACTTATGTGAATATCACAGATTGGGGCTTCCGCCGGGGAACCCATTTTCTGTCAGGAACTTAGGATTCTTAGCTTTATAGGTCTAGGATGTTTAAGACAAATATATATACTGTTTTTCCTAATTGCTATATGTGTTTATTTTTCTGCTACTGGGAATGCGTGTGATGCCGCATGTGGTGAGCTTGAGTATACACTTAGGAAAAGCCAACCTTTTCGTAGTGCGAAAACTATCGGAAATAGTTGTCACGCGATACTACCCTCATTTGAGGCTGGTGATCTATTCTCGGTGAATAGCACTTACTCTAAGATTGCACACAACTCGCTGGCGATCCGCTTGTTGTCTGCCTTCCTGGGAGGAGCTAATGATAATGAGTACAGGTACAAAAATCACCTTAGTAAACCTTTGGGGATGGGTAGAGCCTTGACATCATGACAACGATCCTTTGACCCCATGTTTTTTCTATGTTTTTGTGTGCTGCATTCATGCATTCATTTAAAAAACATTAAAACATTCAAAAAACTTTCTCTTCTAGTCTCTCTGTTTTTCAAATTAAACTAAGACTGTGATTGCAAATATCAGAGAAAAGGATTGCACTAATGGATTTCGGTAGAAGGAGAACTCACCAGTATACCTTCAAGGTTCCAAAGCTAGAGGATTTGAGAAGGTTAGCGAGGATGATCGCTACACCTAACGCTTTCAGAGCCAAGCACGGTGGTCTGCTACCACTGTTAAGAGTCCATGTGATTGAGGGAATCATGGATGCTCTCATTCAGTTTTATGATCCGGTTTATCACTGTTTCACATTCCCGGATTACCAGCTAGCACCAACGTTAGAGGAGTATTCTCATATGATCGATCTACACATTACTGATCGAGCTCCATTTTCTGGACTGGAAGAAATTCCAAAGAATCAGACCATTGCAAGAGCAATTCATTTGGACGAGTCTGAGGTCAGGACTCACCTGACTACCAAGGGTGGCATCCAAGGTTTGCCAGCCCAGTTCTTAACAAAGAAAGCTCTGTACTTCGCTAGTATAGGGAACGGGACTGCTTTTGAAAGCATCTTTGTTTTACTCACCTACGGGTTATTTTTGTTTCCCAACATTAATAACTTCGTCGATATCAACGCTATTAAGGTTTTTCTCATTGGAAACCCTGTGCCGACTTTGCTCGCCGATGCGTATCATTCTGTACACTTAGGAAATTTGTACAGCGGAGGGGAGATCACATGTTGTGTACCTTTGCTTTACAAATGGTTTATCTCCCATTTGCCTAAGTCTGCTGCTTTTTGGGATTGCAAGAGCGTCTTGCGCTGGTTGCAAAAGATCACGTCTCTTACCAACTCTGATAAAGATTGGTGCATTAGGATTTATGATGGGATCAGAATCATTGATCGTTGTGGAAACTTCCCCAAGGTACCCCTCATAGGAATTAAAGGGGGAATCAACTACCATCCGGTATTGGTTCTTCGTTAATTTGGATACCCGATGAGGCTCGTTCCGCAAAACGCTCATCTGGAAGGTCTTTTCTTCAAGGAAGGAGAAAACGACAGAGCACTAAAGATGGAAATAGTGCACGCTTAGAAGCATGTTCTTAAGAAAGGACGAGAGTCTCTAGGAAAACCAGACTGTGTCTCGGTGGAGCCTTATCTCCACTGGGTACAAACTAGAGCTCTCAAGCTAAAAATGCCTTATCCTCGTTACAGAAGTCTTCCGCCGAGGGAATCTGTCATGTACTTCATGACAGAAACGGAAAGGCTTCAGGTTACTCTCAACAAAGTTCAAAAGGAGAGAAGGTCTTGGAAGAACAAGTACCGCACCCTCAACGTAGAGTGTATCCAAATACAGCAACTACTAAAAGAGAAAGATGCTCTGATTGAGATTTTAGAGCAACACGTTGTAGAGAATCAAGATGACCAAAGGAATTTGCTCGCTCCTTTTACCTGGCAAAGGAATGACAACCCGACAACGGCTCAAAAGCCCCGGTCAAAGAAATGGAAGATACCAGAATCAGCTCCCGGTTTCTCTTCAGAGAGGACTCGGGACCCATTAGCTTAGGTTTCTGTTTCTGCCCCTTGTAATCTATTGTATTTCCATTTCTGTAATCCTTTGAATTTCAATAAAAATGGGTTTCCCCACCGTTTAATATTTGCAATCTAATTGTCGAAGTTTATTTTGATTAAATCAACAAACAATTAATATAATCATTGCATTTCATCATTCTCACATTGTGTATTCTTCTTACCTACAATCTCACGTTTGTGTCTCGGTTCTAGAGTCAAACTGTCTCATTCGTACAATACTCGGGCCAGTCGTCAGAAAAAGATGGATGATCTTGAGGAAGAAAACAGAGAGTTGAGAGAAGAGATCGACGCTCTGAGAGAGGATATGAGAAAGCTTCGTAACGACATGCAAGCCATGGCAGAAGCTCAGCTACAAAAGACTGTGATCTCGGAGATCACCTCAGCGCCCATAGTGGAGAAGTTCGATCCTAGGTATCAGATGCCGAAAGATCGCCCCTGGGGCATGCCTGCGAACTATATCCCGGAAGGATATGTTCCACCGATCGTTGAAGATCAGGGAACTTCAGCAGGAGCCGCTGGTCCTGAAGGTTACAAACTTCGGGAAAGCGAAGATGCCAGAGGCATATTGAAGACTCCTGAAGGTTACAAACTTCGGGAAACGCCAAGATTCAACGCCGTAGTTACGGTACCACCCCCTGTGGTGCACGCTGTCCCGGAAGGACAGATTCCACAGATACCTTCTGGGAAGAAGGAGACTATGTTTGACCGAATGGATGAATTCCAGGAACAGTTCTTGGAAATGCAAAAGGAATTGCAAACCATTCGCGGTCAGGATCTTTTTGGAAAGAACGCCGCAGACCTTTGTCTGGTCCCCAATGTGAAAGTTCCACACAAATTCCAAGTGCCGGACTTTGAAAAATACAAGGGTAACTCTTGCCCTCAAAGTCATTTGACAATGTACGCTCGACGAATGTCAGCTCAGACTGAAAATCAGGACCTACTGATTCATTACTTTAAGGATAGTTTAACCGGTGCTGCCTTAAAATGGTACATGGGTTTAAACCGTGCCTCAATCAGCACATTCAGAGATCTTGGAAAAGCCTTCGTTCAACATTACAAATACAATTTGGACATGGCACCCGACAGAGATCAACTCAGATCAATGTCACAAAAGGACAAGGAAACCTTTAAGGAGTACGCCCAGAGATGGCGCGAAATTGCCGCTCAGATTTGTCCACCTCTTGAGGAGAAAGAGATGACAAAGATCTTCTTAAAAACCTTAAGCTCATTTTACTACGGCCGAATGGTCGCCAGTGTGCCCAGTGATTTCACCGAAATGGTCGGCATGGGTGTACGTCTTGAGGAAGCCGCCCGAGAAGGACGTTTGGTAAAAGACACTGGATCAACAAGCGGTACTAAGAAATACTGTAGTGCTCTCCCTAAGAAAAAAGAGCAAGATATTGGGAATATCTCTCTCGGAAAGCAAAGGCGTCGTTATCAACCAGTAGCAGCGGTAACTCCTGTTATCGGCCCCGCGCCTACGTATCTACCTCAGGTTGCGCAGAGCCAACCTAATCAGCTAAGGACTCAACAGCCTCTTTAGCAGGCTCGTCCTCCGTACAATAACAACTGTACAATACGACCATCAGGGTTTGATCCTATACCCATGTTGTATGCAGAACTATTTCCGTTACTACTGGCTAAGGGGCACATTCATACTAAGTCTCCTCTTATAGTACCGGAAAATCTGCCTTTCTGGTTTAAAGCAAATCAGACATGCCCTTATCATCAAGGAGGATCGGGGCATAACATAGAGAGTTGCCTCAATTTCAAATCTGACGTGCAAAAGCTTGTTAGGAGCGGGCTCTTATCTTTCAAAGATACGAATCCTAATGTTCTTACGAACCCGCTGCCTCAACACGAGAAAGCTGCAGTCAACCTGATTGAGAAAGAGACTAACAATGTCTATCAAATTCATGATGTACTCTTGTTGAGGACCAATCTGGTCAAGATGCATTGTAGACAGAGTGGATATGGCCATGTGCCACCTCATAATTATCACCAGTGTGATATCTGCTCTAAAAGTAATCAAGGATGTTCGGTAGTGCAATCAGCCCTACAGGAACAGATGGATCTCGTATGGATCCAAGAGCACCGAGTTCGTGGAGTTAACATGGTCTATACGAATTCTAACGTCATTCAGAACCACGATATCCGTGTGATGAATGTCAACTTGGTGGCGATGCACTCAAGGCAAAGCCAGTATCATAATCTGCCGCGGCACGATTACAATTCCTGTCTGACTTGCTCGGTAAACAAACAGGGATGCTCTTTCATACAAGAGGCCCTCCAGCATCATATGGATCTTGGATGGATCCAAGACTACCATGATAGGAATCCCTATCAAATCAACATGGTTCAGATTTTCGATATTCGTGTGATGAATAGCAACCTGGTAGAGTTACATGCTGAGCAGGTCCGACGGATTCCTGATCTCACATGACTATCAAAGCTGTAAAACAGGTTGCGAAAACGATCGGGGTTGTACCATTGTCTAGGAGGCACTTCAGCATTTGCTAAATCATTGGTGGATGCCCATCTATATGGATGAAGATACTCAACAAATTAGTATCAATAACAGGAATCCTACTCGGCGTCAGAGTCAAGATGTCCGATCAGTGGAAGCTAACCTAGTAAGGTTACATTGTATTCAAAGTGGGCGTGGCCAGGTGCCACCACACAACTATGACAGTTGTAGCGTCTGTTCGGAAAGTAACCAAGGGTGTTACCTTGTGAGAGAAGCTCTCCAGGGTCAGGTCGATCGTGGAGAAATTCGTCCATATCTAGGTTCTGGACCCATCGATTGGTCGCCGAACTACCTTGCCGAGCAAGTGGAGGACGTTGTCACAATCTCTGGTCATCATAGGACCAGGGATGTTTTTGCCATCATCCCTTTGCTTGATGAATCCAAAATTCCCAACCGGGAACGGATCGAGATTACTTATGATGGTCAGAAAAATCAGAAGGTTCCCATAGTCATCTATCTACCGGGACCACTACCGTATGAATCAGCTAAGGCGATCCCTTACAAATACAGTGCAACAACAGTTGAGAATGGAAAGGAAATTCCACTACCCTCCGTCGTGAATATTGCAGACATCAGTCATGTAACACGGAGCGGTCGAATCTTCAACCGAGGAGTTGGAGAGTCCAACAAAGAAAAGGAATTTCATACAGAAGTTCCTAATCCACCAGTCGGTCAATCCAGTAATCCCGACCTTTCGAAAAACAACGATGAGATGTTGAAGCTCATCCAAAGGAGTGAATTCAACATTGTTGATCAACTATTACAAACTCCTTCAAAGATCTCGGTATTATCACTGTTACTCAGTTCAGAAGCACACAGGGAGGCTCTACAGAAAGTCTTAGAGCAGGCCTTTGTGGAACAGGATGTAACAATCAGACAGTTCGATAGTATTGTCTCTAACATCACTTCCTGCAACAATTTGGGATTTAGTGATGAGGAATTACCGGAAGAGGGTCGCCGTCATAACATGGCGCTCAATATCACAGTTAACTACCAGGATGATGCTTTAGCCAGCGTACTGGTAGACACAGGGTCAGCCCTGAATGTTATGCCGAAGTCCACTTTGATGTAATTATCATTCAAAGGCCCTCCTATGAGAATTAGCGAGGTCGTCGTCAAAGCATTTGACGGATCCAGAAAAACAGTTATCGGCGAAGTTGATCTTCCCATAACTATTGGTCCTCATACTTTCCAAGTCACTTTCCAGGTCATGGACATCCGGGCAACGTACAGTTGTTTATTAGGAAGACCTTGGATACATCAGGCTGGAGCGGTCACCTCGACCCTCCACCAAAAGCTGAATTTCGTCAAGAACGATCAACTCATCACGGTTTGTGGAGAACAAGCCTTGCTCGTGAGTAACTTGTCATCATATACTTGTGTAGAACCTGAGGAGGTTATTGGGACGCAGTTCCAAGCACTATCGGTGAGCAAGAACAATCAATCTGAAGGAGGAACTTCGATTTCCTCATACAAGGATGCTATCAAAGCGGTCGAGAGTACCGATACCAAAGGATGGGGACAACTTGTCATTCCTATTGACAATAAAACAAAGAAGGGTCTTGGTTTCTCTGCAACTTGTACCCAGGCAGCTTCCAACGATGAAAGTCTTCATCCCATTCAGAACTTCTTCCGTAGTGGAGGCTTCCTCCAACCAGTGACTCAAGTAGTCCATGCTATCAATGAGGAGGATCCCTCTGACACCGAGGAACAGTGGAAGTCCTATCTTAACAAGGACGATTATATATCGCAGGACGAAGCGCAAACTCCATTTTGCTATCCCGCACAGAGTCCGAGATTTATACCACTGTCAGATGTCGAAATGACATACGGAGGTTGTGATCCAGAAGGATGCCGCGCTTCGCCAAACTCATTAGAGGAAGACACTCTGATGAAAGACAACTTTGACTCTACCTACTATGGCCCGATGGATGGTCTGCCAATGTGGCAACCTTATCCAGGAGACTTGGGGCCAGAAAGTAAGCCGAACCGTGAAAATCAGCTGACTGTCATTAAACAGAATACCTGTGTCCCCGCCATGTCATGGGATCAACACTCAGGTCATTCTGAAACTACTCAACATGACGATGAATTCATAACATTTGCAGGACTTGAATTCATCAACTATGCTTTTCCCGAGGTCAACGTCATCGAGAGGGATGACTTCTCCAGTTCCAAAGAAGTTTGGGACACTCTGGGAGAACCAAGTGGAAAATACGACTTTATGGTCAAGTACACCGCTCCTGAAAGCTCTCGTATCAGGCTCGAAGATATCCAGTCAACTGGATGGGGAGATACAGCTAAGAGCACAAATGCTATGCAAAATGCAACAGAGGAATCCTCCTACGACAATTCTGCCTGGGAGACAGATTCCAATGATCCTGCTCCACCAGAAATCAGCGTCATTTCTGAAGACAAATCAAGGAAGGTGCCGGACTTTGTGTTTCACCGAGGAGTTCGCCGCCAGTGGGTTGTTGTCGATGTTCCGAGGGTCGTTCACCAGTCAAAGTAATTGCCATCTTTAAACCTTTCACCCTGCCCAGGTGAAACGGATGTTTTGATAGGGCTCGCTTTCTGTAAATTTTCCCTCTTCGCTTTGCCCGAAGCGACAGAGTTTTGTTTTATAGGGCTGTAGTTTCAAGATTCGACTTGTTCATTAATAAAATAACGTCATTCTATAATTTCCGTATTAATTGTTGTTTTCTCTTTTTGCTTTTCTCAGAAAATGGTAATCCTAAAAAACAAATCAATAATAAAAAACAAGCAGTAAAATCAATACACTGCACACACTCTTGCATTTTCTCTATCTCTTCTAAACACGAATCATACCGTCATGCAGATTGCTTGTTTTACACCCCGTTGAAACATACGATCCAATGCCTTCTCCCGACTTTGAGTTCCCAGTATTTGGGGCCGAAGAAGAAGTTGACAACGAAATTCTAGAAGAGATCTCCCGATTACTCAGACAAGAGGAAAGGTCCATTGAACCTCACAAAGAGCCGTTGGAAATGGTAAACTTGGGTTCAGAAAAAGAGAGAAAAGAAATCAGGATTGGGGCCCTACTCAGTCCAACTGCCAAAGAGAGTTTGACAAAGCTTCTCAAAGAATTCCCCGATGTGTTTGCTTGGTCCTATCAGGACATGCCTGGGTTGGATACCAGCATCGTGGAACATCACTTACTGTTGAGATCGGAATGCCTGCCAGTTAAACAAAGGTTGAGACGCACTCACCCGGACATGGCCATCAAAATCAAAGAGGAGGTACAGAAACAGATCGACGCAGGTTTCCTCGCTACATCAGAATATCCTCAATGGTTAGCCAACATCGTACCTGTTCCTAAAAAGGACGGAAAGGCCAGAATGTGTGTCGACTACAGAGATCTGAACAAGGCAAGTCCAAAGGACGACTTTCCCTTACCACACATTGACATGCTGGTTGACAATACAGCAAAGTTCAAAGTTTTTTCCTTCATGGATGGATTCTCGGGCTATAACCAAATCAAAATGGCGCCGAAAGACATGGAGAAAACTTCATTCATTACCCCATGGGGTACCTTTTGTTACAAGGTGATGCCGTTCGGTTTGAAGAATGTCGGGGCAACCTATCAAAGGGCCATGACTACTCTGTTTCATGACATGATACACAAGGAAATCGAGGTATATGTCGATGATTTGATTGCAAAATAAAAAACAGAGAGTGAGCACGTTGAACATCTGTCAAAATTGTTCGAACGTTTAAGAAAATTCAAGCTCCGCTTGAATCCCAACAAGTGCACCTTTGGTGTCCGTTCAGGGAAATTACTAGGGTTCATCGTCAGCTAGAAAGGAATTGAGGTTGATCCTGACAAGGTCAAGGCCATTCGAGAAATGCCTTCTCCGAAAACTGAAAAACAAGTCAGAGGATTCTTGGGACATTTGAACTATATCTCAAGATTCATTTTCCTTATGACCGCCACGTGTACGCCGATTTTCAAATTACTAAAAAAGAACCAGGATTGCGTTTGGTCAGAAGACTGCCAAACTGCATTCGACAGTATTAAGGAATATCTGTTCAATCCGCCGATTCTATCACCTCTAGTGGAAGGAAGACCACTGATCATTTATCTCACAGTCCTAGAGGACTCAATGGGATGTGTACTTGGCCAACAAGACGAAACCAAAAGGAAAGAGTCTGCCATTTACTATCTGAGCAAGAAGTTCACCGACTGCGAAACTCGGTACACGATGCTTGAGAAAACTTTTTGTGCTTTGGCTTGGGCAGCCAAACGTCTTCGCCAATACATGATTCGTCATACTACTTGGTTGGTCTCCGAGATGGATCCAATCAAGTACGTCTTTGAAAACCCTGCTCTCACGGGAAGGATTGCCCGTTGGCAGATGCTACTATCAGAATATGACATAGAGTACCATGCTCAGAAAGCCGCTAAAGGAAGTATTTTAGCCGATCATTTGGCTCATCAACCGATTGACGATCAGGAATCAATCGGGTTTGACTTCCCAGACGAAGATGTCATGTACTTAAAAATGAAAGATTGCGATGAACCGCTACCCAGTGAAGGGCCAAAACCAGGTTTCCAATGGGGACTAATCTTTGACGGAGCAGTTAATCATTACGGAAACGGAATTGGGGCAATCATTGTTACCCCTCAGGGTACCCACATCCCTTTCACTGCCAGACTTATGTTCAAATGTACGAACAACGAGGCCGAATACGAAGCTTGTATCATGGGTCTCGAAGAAGCGATTGATTTAAGGATCAAAAACTTGGACGTATACGGCGATTCAGCCTTGGTTATCAATCAGATAAAAGGAGATTGGAACACATACCAATCAGGATTGATTCCTTACAAAGACTATGCAAGAAGGTTGCTACCCTTCTTCAATAGAGTTGAGTTTCATCACATCCCTCGTGGTGAGAATCACATGGTTGATGCATTAGCCACTCTCTCTTCCATGATTAGCGTAGGTCGATGGGATGACCTACCTAAGATTGACGTTATGCGCCTTGAACGGCCTGCTTACATCTTCGTGATTGAAGCAGTCATAGACGACAAACCTTGGTATCACGATATCAAATGCTTCCTTCAGAAACAAGAGTACCCACCTGGGGCACTCCAAAAAGACAGAAAGACCCTCAGAAGGCTAGCTAGAAGCTTCTTCCTGAGCGGTGACACTCTTTATAAGAGGAATTTTGACATGGTCTTGCTCCGATGCGTAGACAGGCCAGAAGCAGACATGCTTATGAAAGAAATTCATGAAGGGTCCTTTGGCACTCATGCCAACGGACACACAATGGCGAGAAAGATTCTCAGAGCTGGGTACTATTGGTTGACAATGGAATCCGACTGCTATAAGTACATGAGGAGGTGTCACAAGTGTCAGATATACTCCGACAAAATTCATGTACCGCCAATGCATCTCAAAGTTCTTTCTTCCCCATGGCCTTTTTCCATATGGGGAATCGACATGATTGGCTTGATTGAACCTAAGGCTTCAAACGGACATCGGTTCATCCTGGTAGCCATTGACTACTTCACCAAGTGGGTCGAAGCAACGTCATACGCTAATGTAACCTGACAAGTGGTGGTCCGATTTATCAAAAACAATATCATCTGCCGTTATGGTGTTCCGAGCCAGATCATTACAGATAATGGATCTAACTTGAACAATAAGATGATGAAGGAGTTGTGCGCAGAGTTCAAAATTGAACACCATAACTCATCTCCCTACCGACCCAAGATGAACGGAGCGGTAGAAGCGGCTAACAAGAACATCAAGATGATTGTTCAAAAGATGGTTGTAACCTACAAAGATTGGCACGAGATGCTACCCTTTGCTCTTCACGGTTATCGCACATCTGTCCGCACTTCAACAGGGGCTACCCCTTTCTCTCTAGTGTATGGCATGGAAGCAGTGCTTCCCATAGAAGTAGAGATCCCATCAATCCGGGTATTGATGGAAGCTAAGCTTTCAGAAGCTGAATGGTGTCAAAGCCGACACGACGAATTGAACCTGATCGAAGAGAAGCGAATCATGGCACTATGCCACGGTCAGTTGTATCAGCAAAGAATGAAAAAGGCGTTTGACAAAAAGGTCAAACCCCGTGTCTTCAGAAAAGGAGACCTCGTGCTCAAGAAGATACAATCTTTTCTCACTGATTCTCGGGGCAAGTGGACTCCGAATTACGATGGCTCCTATGTGGTCACGAAAGCTTTCTCAGGCGGCGCCTTGATACTTGCAACCATGGACAGAGAGGAATTTGCCTACCCCATGAATGTTGATGTAGTCAAGAAATACTTCGCCTAAACTAAAAAAAAAATGTCTCGGTGGATTGAAAACCCGAAAGGGCGGTCCAGGCAAAAATTAGAGACATGAAAAAAAATCATCCCGGTGGATTGGAAACATCATAGTACAATCCAGGCAAAAATTAGGGATAATAGCAAGTAACTATGTTCAAAGGAGGCAAGTCCCTTAGCAGCAGTTACATCACCCATCGGAGGAAAACTCCAATCAAGGTCATCTTCGACAGAAGCTCAGGATGCCCAGAATTCAAAGTTGGTAGAAGGATAGTGGTCGTTATGTTTCAACGTAGCCCTTTTCCCTGTAAATTACCATTTTCTGAACTTTGTATATACTCTTTGGAATCACGCGGTTGGCTGATCTCCATCTTATCAATAAAATTTGAGCCCTTGTGCTTTTGTTTGTAATTCTTACTTGTTTTAGCTTTACAGAATGACGTTGTTTAAACTTAATTAACGATTCTTGAAATGAAACAAAATGAATTTACTTGTAAAATTTTTCTGCTTTTAAAATAAAGATGGCAATTTCTTTTGACTGTTTGAACATCAGAAGAACATCGATCGCTTCTCCAGAAGTAAGCGAACTTCAAAGTGCAGAATCGAAGTACACCTTCTAAGCCAGTGCGCCTGAATGAAGGATCAGTTGTATCAGATGCGCCTTTCCCATCTGATACCCTCGGCCGAGTTCTCATCTCCTAAGCCCGATCAACATAGCTCCCCAACAGGGACTATCTCTCCTAAGCAAGGTGGAATTGCTATTCTGAACCAACGGTACTTCTTCGCCCCGTGATGGTCGAGTATCCTGTCGTGTTCATCTATTAGTCTGTATGTCGCGTCTGTTTTGTCAGCATAAACATACATACATCATGCATTTTATTTGCATCCGCATTTCATATTGCGTCACTATCACTTGAGTCGGTCTTATCCTGCCGTGATAACCGTCCTCTCAATCGAATTGTCAGCCCTTGTCCTCGTCAGGAATTGCTGCGTCTAAACAATCTCGCCACCAGTGTATCTCTAGATCAGAGTTGGCGATTGGCCACTTTGATAACTTGAACCTCTGAAAGACCAGAGAACCTTCAACAGATGTCACTCTTCGCCATTGAAGATGATATCCTTGCTTTCCCAGATTAAGGAAAATCCCCAGAGAAAGCCTCTTAAACAGAGATTCGGTAGTACATCAGTATTTCTCCGAAAATCCGCTGATGAAAAGTTCATCGGCACCTCAAAAATTGGATCCCATCATATGGAATTTCTCTGGGAAGATCCCAAGAAAAGTATGATGCAATATCCCCAAACGGAACCAGTCTCCCAAGAGACTTGCTTTTCCTAGTAGAATCGACAAATGGCGTCTCCAACAGAGAAGTTTGTATACCTCTACAAATCAGACTATGGGTTCCCCAGTAAGTCTGACAACAAAACTTTTTCCGCCAAATGGCATCTCCCCGGGAAAATTCGGCGAGAAGTTTGAGGAAAACCGCTACGAATAGCGTCCCTTGTCAATAAGGTTTATTGACAAAAGAAACTAAGACCAGTTCCTTGGTTGGAAACCAGGATCGAGGGGAAGTTTAAATCAGAAACTAGGACCAGTTCCTTGGTTGGAAACCAGGATCGAGGGGAAGTTTAAATCAGAAATTAAGACCAGTTCCTTGGTTGGAAACCAGGATCGAGGGGAAGTTTACCTTTTCTAAGTATCAGTGCTTAGCAAAAGAAGATGAATGCGTACGTTACCATTCATAGACGCCGTCAAAATTTCGCATATTCCGATATTTAATCCTCTTGCACCCCGAATGCTCGAATACCTTCGTCATTCACACCTTCGGGTCCAAGAAGATTAAATAGGGGCATCTGTCATACCCCAAATTTTGACCACTTAGATTCCCATCATTGTGCAAATCATCAGTACAATATGGATGTACCTTTGTGCCTCATCAATCTCCTCAAGGAATTGTTGAGCATTGACTACAATCAGAATTAGGGTTTCAAGCCCTCTCAGAGCCTTAGACAAAGGATCAATCAAGGAATGACATGATCTTCAACTTGTCTAGCCTCTCAAGCATCCACAAAGGATCAAAAGGACTCCCACTTCAAGGATTAAGCACAAGGCTGTTCCCTTCTAGGTGGATTAAGTCTCCAGATCGACAGTGTCACCAAATTAGGGTCTTGATCGCCCAGGGCCTCCAGATGGAAATTTTCATCTGGGCACAAGCCAATGATCTAAAACATAACCTAATATACTCCATGGAACCTCATGAACCCAAGCATCAAGTCAATTTTGCCTCAGGGGATACATACATCAAAAATCAAGAATTAGGGTTTCTTGACCTAATTCACGCCTAAGTTGACTTTTGGGACAAACCATAAGCCAAGACCTCAAGAGATGATTTGAGGGTCTCTAATGAACTATATTGATCCATTTGGAACAATGGATTAATCCAAGAAGCTTGAGCAACAAGCCTCAATTTCATCTGCACCACAATTAGGGTTTCGCGAGAAAAGTCAACTGTAGCTTTGACTTTTGACCTGGACATGCTCCTAAACCCTAAGTAATGAATAAATATACCCTATGACACCCATGGACCATGTCCATCAAGTTTGATTTAGGTCAAGGACATGATTTCCTGAAGAATTGCAATGTTTGGAATTCATCTGATAAAAAGTCAATTGTGCACAAAAGTCAAACTTTGACTTTTTGAGATTTTTCACCAAAATGAATTTTTAACCCTAAAATGATGTTAATGTATGATTTGAATCATCATTCATCAAGAAAAATCAAGAAAAGTTGGATAACTTGTAAAAGGGGTAACCATAAAAACTTAGAAAATTTTTCTAAGTTAAAATTAAAGTGGCTAGGGTACCAACTTTGGAGGACCATAACTCCTAAGCCACAAGGCCAATTTTTGCCATTCAAGGCTTGATTTGTAGACCTCATTACCCACTACAAAAACTTCAACTGCAAGCCATTCCAATTCATTATGGATTTTGAGCTATGAGTGAGCCAAAGTGGCTGAAAATGTGAAAGTACACCATTTTCCAACACTTAGAAAAAATTCTGTCCAAGACAGATTTTTGTTGAAACACCAAAACTTGTGAGATCTTTTCACATAGTTGCAAGCTGAATCAAGTCCAAAGTTAAACATCAATGTTGTTGCAAATGTTGCCAAGAATCCAAGCAACTCAATAGCATGAAACCAATCCACTTGTGCCAAGAATTATGGCTGCCACAACATGCCATGTCAAGGCTGCCATGAAAAATCAGTTTGGGATTTTTGTGCCATCCACGATTTTTGAGTTAAAAAGAGTGATCACTATGCCACATGCCTTCAATCTGACCATGAACCAACTGATCCAACTGATAGGGCTGAGTCAAAAAGCCAAGGAATCTTCCAACTTGAAATTCATCCACTTTGGCACATTTTGCCTTGAATTCAAAGTGCATTAATGTGGAATAGTGCTTTGTCAAGATTCTCACTCTCCTCAGTCAAGTTCTCTGATTAAACAACATTAAAAACATATGAAGAATGTGATTTCAGTCAAGGCATAGCTGATCTATTTGGAGCAGCTGTTATGCCTAGTTCAAGAGGCATTTATGCCAAGCCAATCCAAGTGGAGGTGGTCTGATCCAGCAGCCATTCACTATTCCTCCAAGACAAGAGTTGATCACCTATAAATAGAGGTCCCAATGGATCATTCAACTCACACCAAATCCAGTTACAGCACTGCTTTCTCTCATTCTTTCTTGAACTTCAAGTTTTCTTATTTTTGAGTAACCACTATCGGGTTTTGAGTTGCAGCCATAAGCAATCAATTCCAATTGCTCAAACACATCACATATGATGTATTTGAGGTGTCCAAATGCTTAAACACCATCTGTAACACTCCCAGCTCAAAATCACTCTTCAACCAAGCCATTATGCTTCACTTTTGCAGGTGGAGGTCTCCAGCTTGATCCAGAGAATTTCAAAGTGTTCCAAAGCTTGCAACACACTCCATAACATTAATTGAAGCTGTAGGGATCATCAATTCACGACTGGAACACCATCTGGGCAAAGTTCCATTTCAGCTTGCATCAAGGTGAGCTTCAAACTCAAACTCTATGATCCATGCATATTTCCTCGCATTATATTTTTGCCATTTGATTGCCATCATGTGTTGATTGTTTTGCCTCAAGAAATTGGATCATAGACCTTATAACCATGCCTGCACGATTGCTTTTGCAAATTAGGGTTCATCTGTGTTCATCATGATTATTTCACTCCACACTGAAAATGAATAAAATTGGGTATTGCCATCTTGTTCCTTGTGAAAAAACGCACGAGTTTGGTGTTTGAATCATGTCCAATGGTTGAGAGATGAGTGAGATAGGGTGCTTCATGCACGCGCTCGAGGAGGAAGATGGCCATGGCGCCATTTTCAGAAAATCCAACAAGTTCTCTATATATTTTTCCCTTGCCATATTATGTTTGAATTGGCATTGCGCCCCAGCGGTTCATCAGCTGGTTTTGTGTGTATTGGCAAGCGAGAGGTCTGGGGTTCGAATCCCCCTCGCCCCAGACTTCTTTTTATCACTTGTTTATTTTGTTATTTTTCATATTATTATTTTTAATGATTTGAAAAATTAATAACTCCTCCAATTTTTATCATTTTTGATTGGTTCTTTTTGCAATAATTCACAAAAATGTTAAATTATTTGATTCTTCCAAAAAAATCCCAAAAATATTATTTATTTCACATAATTGATATTTTTATAAAGAATTAATGTTTTAATTGTTTTTAACATTTAAAGTACTATTTCCACCTTGATTTTCCAACTATTAATGCTTTTTAATTATTTTGTAGGTAAATACTTAATTTTTGAAGCATTAATCCAAGATCACAATTTGTTTTCCATATGTTAAACAATTTTGATCATTTTAATTGAATTTTTATTCAATTAAAACATATTTTGAAAACAAATTAGGGTTTTTGGATTAATTCAACCCTCATCAAACTTTTTCAAACACTTTTTGGGCCTCTAATAGAGTGTAAGACCCAACCCTTTGTAAATACAACCCTAATTTTGGGCCTCACTTATTGCATAAGTCCCGTTGTATTTCAAAAAGTTCGACGCGATCATCATCCGTTAAAAAAACCATTTGGGCCTCTCCTTGAGCTATAAGACCCATTAAAACTTTTTGGGCCTCTATTAGAGTGTAAGACCCAACCCCCCTTTTAACCAAAACAATTTTGGGCCTCACTTACTGTATAAGTCCCTCTGCGTTAAAAGAAAACCTCAGCACGATCTCCATTTTAAACGAAAAGTCAACTGGGCCTACCCTCGTGTTATAAGCCCCACTCTTTTTCTTTAAAACTTTTTGGGCCTCTTGAGAGAGTGTAAGACCCATCCCTGTGTACAGAAAACCTTTTGGGCCACAGTCACTTGTATAAGACCCTCTGTACAAATTCAACAGTGCACTCACTGGTAAAACCTTGGGCCTCTCCTTGAGCTGTAAGCCCCAAATCTTTTTTTTTCAAAGCACTTTCTCCTTTGATTTTGAAATATACTGTTGTTCTCAATCTTTCTTTGTTGAACAACTAACCAAACAGCATGGAAGCTCTACAACCGAGTAAGTGGTTATACGCTTTCATTTACTGCTTTCATATCATATAACTGTATTGTGGGGCTGTTTCACTGTAAGTCTCCTTTCATAAACTCATATCAACTGTGTAATAATAGTATAGATATTCAGAGTTTTTCCCCGGCAACTACGTCTAGAACTAGGTAACGCCGTTTCGTTTATTCGTAGAAATAGACAGCTAGATCCCCAAATATGATCACCAGATATAGTCTTCTCTTCGGTTGTCCTCATTATGAATTGTCAAGAAACTCTACTCCCAAAGATGAATGTATTCTCCGTGAATGGCATCTTTGAGTTTCTTCCAGATTCTCGAACTTTCCTGACTTTGATCTATTCTCGGTGAATAGCATTGCCTTGAATTTCTCGGGGTTTGGGGACCCACGGGCTTCTTAAAAGCATCGGCCTCCTCTTGGGCATTGTACAAAGACCCACAGGCTTCCTAAAAGCAACCCCGCCTACTCTTGGGCTTCATACAAGGACCCGTCGGCTTCTTAGAAGTATTGACAGCCTCCTCTTAGGCTTCGTATAATGATCTCTTCCTCCGGGAATGATAGCCTTCTCTTGGGCTTCGTACAAGGACCGATCGGCTTCTCAAAAGCTTCCAGCCTTCTCTTGGGCTTCATACAAATTGTCCCGACGACCTCCTAGAGGTATAGGAACAGAACTTAGTAATCTTTAAAGATCAGTCCTTTCCAGAGTCTACTGCTGTTTCTCAAAGCATAGTACAAAAGATAAAACTCTAGACTTGGACAGTCTGTTTTCCTTGAGTCTCAAAGACATTCTCAAGTGACCCTTTCATTAGAATAGGAAGAAAACCCGCAGACTCGGACAGTCTCAATACCCTTTGGATTTCCCCGTTTCCTTAAAGAACAGGGAACAATTCCGATCCTCAGATCAAACCCATGAGTACAGTGTTGCTCATATAAGAATTGATTTTCTCTTTAAAAATCAGTATACTGGATCTGTCACTTAACTAAAACAGTCACCAGCACGATAGCCCCCTCTTGGGCTTTGTACAAATGATTATCCCCAGCGGAACAAAACTTTAGCCTCCACCTCGGGCTTTGTACGAGGTACAAAAACACTCTCTTATTGAGTATAAAAGATTCTCCTGTTGAGTCAACCCTTTTAGCCTCTCTCTCAGGCTTTGTATGAGACACATAAAAGACTCCCTCGTTGAGTCTATCACCCTTTCGCCTCCATCTCGGGCTTTGTACGAGATACAAAAAAGGTCCTTATTGAGCCAAACAAAACATATTAGCCTCCTCTTAGGCTTTGTATAAGAAAACCACTGGTTAATCCAATTAACCTTTTAGCATCAAATCTGTGCCTCGTTCACAGTAAACAAACATCAACAACTCCTTCCCTTTCATCTAATCGCTGTAAGCGGCAAGCCTCTGGATCCTCTATATCCATGCCACTGTCCCTCTTTTAGCATGAGAAATTCCTAAGGAAAGATGGCATTGCTCTATACTGAGTTAAAGTCTTCTCCTTCAGGTTAAACCCCCTTCTTAGGAAATTATGGCATTGCTAGGATCAGCGTATCCCAGTTAAAGTAATTCTTCTTTACCCCTTTTTAGAGATGACAAATTCTCTCTAAAGTTGAGACCTTTCAGCTTCACATCTCGGGCTTTGAACAAGATACAAACAACTTTTCGCTTCACGTCTTGGGCTTTGAACAAGACACCAAAACCATTTCCTCCCATAGACTAGGAGGAACTACGAACGCGCTGATTTTCCTGTTTCGGTAAACGGGAATACGTAGGCATAAGATCGAAAGAAAAGATCTTAGCAAGCACAATCAACAAAAAACCCAAATCCCATATCAAAAGCAGTAATTCAAAAGCATCCGTCCTAACATCCTAATCCTTATTCCCCGTCAGAAACCTTCTGCCTAGATAAAAAGAAAGAAAACCGTATTGGCGAAAATACAAATAACCAGTACAAAGGCCCCCCACATTGTAGCATTCGTAACCTAACAGACCACTGTTTAAACTCAGTATGCAAAGCAGGGTTAATTGGAGACATCTATTTCCCTTCCTTCATCAGCTCACAATAGGATAAAAAATGAATCGACCTGTAGTAAACTCAACCGCACAGAGCGACCAGTGCTTAAGTACCACGTCCAAAAATCGCTCGCTACAATAACTTGCATTGCACCCAAGTCTGTAACATTGGAACGAATACTTCGCGCATCGTCCCCAACAGGACGTACACTAAGTACCCTAGAAGAATGAAGGGAAACCCCCCATACTTCACTTCCCATATGTAAGGCTCATGCGCAATACATGTTAATCCTTTATTAAGTGTTTTTGAAGTGTTATGAGATGAGAAGAGAAGACTCAAAGGAGAAGAAAACACTAAGGGGAAACTAATTGATCATAATGTTATCATGCAAAGGTGGCCCTATAGTTGAGTTTGAAAGGGGAAAAATCTACCTAAGTTAGCATGCAAAGGGAATCCTAATGCTAATCCTACTTAATCAAAATTTAAGTTGGAATAGGTAGCTCTAAGGGAGTGAATCCAAGATTTAAACAAGTCTTGAGATCCGTGGGGAGAGAAAGGGTGAAAGAGATGAAGAAGAAAGAGTGGTAGAAAATGAGAAATAAGATGGGGCAGCAAGCACATCATTCACATCATACTCAACTCATATCATTAATCATGCTTCCAAAGATCACACAAGAAAGCTCAAGTAAGCAAGTAAAAGCAAACAAGAAAGGATGCAAGCAAACTTGCATAAGAAGCACAATTAAACATCATTAAGACTCACACAAAGACGAAATGAATAAGGTAAGATGAAAATGAATCCAAGTCAGAACTTGAGTCATGCCAAAGTTAACCAATTCAAGTATTGGAAAAAGATCTCAAGAGTTCCAAGTATGCATCTCAACAACACTCAAACAATTAGCAACAATTAACTCATGCACAACATAACTTCAAGTGATCAAACAAAGTGAAATCAAGGCATGAAAACAAATGGGCAGCAAGGTGAACATGTATCTCAATTCAAAAATCAACCGATGAATGGCAAGAAAAAGCAACAAGAATCACATTCAAAACATGCTCCACAATTATGTAAACATCCACTTCCAACATCCATGCAAGCAACACATGATAAAGTGAAACAAGAAGCAACATATGATCACACAATGGACCCAAGATCAAGAGGATCAAAACCTTAAACATGTCATTCAAATCAAACAAAAGTCCTCAAGCATTGATTGGATCATACAAGGAAACAACTCACAGGATTAGGTCAAGAACATCAAAGAATCCAAGTCAAAACATGGTCAACTTGTAAAATCAAGAACAAAATAGGAAAATAGACAAATGAGGATGATTCCAAAGCCACCAATAAGTTAGGACAGAACATGATCACATCAAATAAGCATCTCAAGCATCATTCAATCACAGGTAACCAAAAGCAACCAAACTAGGTCAAGTGTCCAAGCATGCTCCAATCAAACTCAAACCACAAGTAGGTATCAACTAAAAATAGAAAAGTGATCAATAAATTAAAAAAAAAATCAAAGATAAGCTTGATCATCCAATTAACATGTGAAAAAAGATTGGAACAGAACTAGCTCAAGAGCATGTTCAAAAGTGGTCTGTAAGTCAAGATATGCACATAGTCGAGCAAGGATCGAGGGTCCATAAAAGTTGAATGGCAAGTCATAAAAGTAACTCAAACCATCCCTAAACCAGCAACAAAATACCCTCATATGATCCCCCACAAGTAACCAAAAGGTTGGTTTCAAATGATGAACAAAAGTCATAAAAGTTCCTAACCTTAGAAGAAGGGTATCATTGGAAACACAATTTCAATTTAATTCAAAATAAAAATGGAAAAAAGAAAATAAAAATTAAATAAAATAATGAAAAATAAATTAATATGATAATCGACCATAAAAATATTTTTCAAATTTTTATAATGAGGTAATCAATTAAAACAAAAATAAAAGAAAACTAATTGTGAAAAATAAAATAAAGAGAATAAAGAGAAGAAATGGGGGTGCATCAGCAACATTGCTGCAAGAGAAATTTCGCATGGCTACGAATTGGGCCCAACTGGTGGGTGCGAAGAGCAATCCGCCTAGGCCCAACTGGCCAGAGCGCCCACCTGAAAATGGAGAGAAGAAGAAAAAACAAGGAGAAGGGAAAAGTAAAGTCACGTGCCACACCATCTCCTCATTAATGTGGTGGCACATCCTCACACGTTGGATCAACCCCCCATCACACGGCCATGGTAATTCCCAATATTCCACATACATCAGCAAACAAGAAGAAAAAAAACGTTGCATAACATGTTCATCAATTGGGCAGCTTCATTTAAACCACAAAAGACAAAAATCAAACACAAACCAATCAGATCAAGCCACACATTCATCTTCTCCATGCAACCATGAAAACAAAACCAGAACCTAACCCTACACGCGATGGACACACCTAGCTCATGCAATCTTCAACCTCAAATATTATCATTAAAACACCATCAAATCGAACAAAGTAAGGTACCAAAATGAAGCCCTAGACGAGCAGAACAACGTTACACCCATTAAACTTAAAAATAACAGTTCCAACATGGTGAAAACTAGCGCGAAATTCAGGTATACAAATTTGGAATCATGATTTTCAAAAACCCCATAACAAACAAATACAATGTGCCATCATTTCAGGTCTTTCCAAATACAATGTATGAATTAACTTACAGCATTTGAGAATTAAAAAAAAGAGAGAAAACAAAGCGTAGGAAGCTTACTAAGTGGAGAAAGTCCACTGCTTCTTCACTTCCAGAGCTTAAGAAAACCAATAACCTTGCTCTTCACCCTTCCAAATATGTGAAAACCAACAAGTGAATGAAGTTCTTTCGAGTGAAAACTAGAGAGTTCTTGAGAGAGAGGAGAAATTCAGATCTGGAATCAAAGAGAGTGTGTAATTTTTCTGAACTTACCAGCTGCTGCTTTCGTGTCCTCCCTCATTCTAGGGTTTCTTTCCTTAAATATGATGGGTTAAGAGAGATTAAAATGGGCCTATGATGTGGAATGGTTTGTTTGGAGTTTTTTTGCCAGAAAAATGGAAAAGGGAGAGGTGGTACAGTTTAAGCAAAGTGGGAGGGTGTGTAGTTGAGTGATTTTTCATAGTGGTTATGTAGAAGGAGGGTGGTGGAGATAGCAGGCACGTGGGAAGGAGTGAGGTCAGAAATTGTCATTCTTCCCTTTTCAAGTTTTTTGCACAAAAAAGGAATATGTGTGTATGGTATGTACATGGCATTGTTTGGTCGTTTTAGGTAAGAGAAATTATGTACATGATGATAGGATTATGAGGTATAAGGGTTGTTATAGAGAGAAATCAATATGTGCCATAAAAATGACCTTGTACCTTCATGAGAATAGATTCATGTGTGTGACTTCCATGTAGAATAACTTGATGATGAATGACTCAAATGATGAGTTTTAGGATTCTTTAGAAAGATTGGAGTATAGACTACAACTTTCATGTTCATGAATGAATGAAATGAGGCTTGGAAGTCATCTAAAAATGTGCATGAACATTGGTGTACCAAGTTGTCTAAAAGGACTTAGAAAAAATTCTAAGTTTTTCCCAATTTTCCAACTTGAAACCTCGCTTTTTAAAACGTCATAAATCTCTCAAAAATGAACCAAATGGGACAAACTTTACATGGTTGGAAAGCTTGGAATGAGCTCTATAACTTTCATGTTTGAGGAAAATTGAAATGGGGCTTGGATCTTAGAGAAATCTAGCCTTGAAAGTAGCTACTAAAACATGCAAAAGTTGCCAAAAATAGTAAGTTCTAAAACCTAGTTTCTTCCAAAAATGGCAACTTTTTAGGGTTGAAATTGTGTATTGTTTCGTCAACTAGTTTCTATTATCAATGGATACTTAAGAGACAAGATAACTAGGAGTGTATATTACTATAAAGCTACCACGACGGTTAATACCAGCAACCGTTATGATATCACTACGTCAAACAAGGGAAAAGAGGGTGCTTTTTTTGGCCTATGACAGCGCTTAAAAGCGCTGTCTAAGCCAGCACTGTCGCAGGTAAAGACAGCGCTTTTTTATTTATGAAAAAGCGCTCTCTAAAAGGGGACTTTAGACAACGCTTATAAAAGCGCTGTCTAATGTATACGTTTAAAATTTTAAAGAATTTTTTTATACACTTTAGAGAGCGCTTTTTTCTTCAAAAGCGCTCTATAAAGTGGGACTTTAGACAGCGCTTTTGAAAGCGTTGTCTAATGTATACGTATAATGATTTTTTTATATACCTTTAGAGAGCGCTTTTCCTTAAAAGCACTCTCTAAAGGTGGACTTTAGATAACGCTTTTGAAAACGTTGTCTAATGTATAACCTTAGACAGCGCTTTTTTCTCAAAAGCGCTGTCTTTTGTCTATGTATACTTTTGAAGATTTAAAAAAAAATCCCATTTTAACCATTTTTTTTATGCAGAAACCTGTATAATTCACATTTCCATAAACATGTATAATTCACATTTCAATAAACCAGTATGGATACGCACTTCCATCAACAAATTCTATTTCAAAACTAGAATTTACATTAATGTAGAATTCGCACAAATTCTATAAACTAGAATTTGTACATTTCAATAAACTAGAATTTACATGCAGAATTCGCACAAATTCTATTGTATGGTTTCAAACCTGCATAGAATTTACATTTCAATAAACTAGAATTTATATTCACAAAACTATACATTCAAGAAAGAATTCTTGCAATAAAAAATTCGCACAATTCCTCCTTAGTATCTTGCAATTATTTCCTCGTGTAATAAGAACACGTCATATCATCCAAATACTACATAACAAAACAAAATACGCATTAGTTAAGAAATAATATATAGATGTTTTGTGTTATCAAGTAGCATCACTAATAAGCAATATTGTGAAAATTAATATACCTCCACTTTGACCCATGTAATATTGGTTGCTCTAGCCCGTGCTACTCGTGCGTATCTTCCTAGTTACTAGACATTTGACCTGTAAGAAAGAAAAAAACAGAAATTAAATGACAAATATAAAAATCCATAATCATAATCTATTGAATGATATAAGCTATATTGAATGATATAAGCTATATTGAATGATATAAGCTATAATTTTACAACTAGTACCTTTTTCACTAACGTCTCTTTCTTTTCTTGTTTGGAGTATGTTCTACCCGTCTCTTAACAACACGGACGATTGGATTGATCCAAATACCCTCATTATGATCATTTCTATTATATGATTCATTCGCTATAATATTTTCATCTTGATCATTTCTAGTAAATGATTCAATATCAACATCAATATCACCTTGATCTCCAACGTTTTCATCAATTACTTTGTTAGATAAAAGCACTATAGACCATTTTGTACTTGTCGGATCAGTGACATAGAACACTTGTTTAGCTTGAGAGGCTAGAATAAAAGGCTCATCTTTGTACCCTACCCTATTAAGATCCACTTGCAAAAATCCTGACTTATCCATTCGTACGCCATTATTATTTTCAACCCACTTGCAACGAAATATAGGAATCTGAAACTTCTCATAATCAAACACCCAAATGCGCTCGATAACCCCAAAATATGACAGATTTGCAAATTTGGGGTTTAAGTCTTTCACACTTGAAATGTGCATTGCTTCAGCTACCACGGTGACACCACTATTTTGCATAGTACTTTTATCATCTTGTTCTTTGGTATAAAATGTGTATCCATTAATTGCGTATGCGCTATAAGAAAACACAACCATACTTGGACTATATGCTAAACATCTCAACCTTTCTGTTATTGAATCGCGGTCTGAATAATACTTTGAATAAATATGATCCTTAAACCAAGGTGTGAAACTTCGATTGTGCTCTCGTACTATCCAATTCTTATTTCTATTCGGATTTAAACCTCGGAGAACATCCTTGTGCATTTCAACATATGGCTCAACCTCATTCTCATTGTGCAGAACATACAAATGCACTTGATCCCGTTCGACCCTTGATACTGTCACAACTTCATTTCCAATTAACTTTTTTCCTTCTTTTTTTTCGACAATATGAGATTTGGGGAGTCCAATTGATTGTACATTGGACAGATATTCAGTACAAAACTCAACCGCTTCTTCAACAATGTATCGTTCGGCAATACAACCCTCTGGTCGACTTCGGTTTTTCACATACCCTTTTAATATTTTCATATAACGTTCAGCAGGGTACATCCATCTCATATAAGCTGGTCCACACAATTGTGTCTCTTTCACTAGATGAACAACTAGATGAACCATTATGTCAAAAAACGAGGGAGGAAAATACATTTCAAGATCACACAAAGTAATAACTAGTTCTTTTTGCAATGTTGGTAAGATCGCAGGATCGATCACCTTACTGCAAATTGACTTGAAGAAAAAACACAATTTAGTTATTGCGCTTCTTACTTTTTCTGGCAGAATAGAACGTATACCTATTGGTAGAAAATGTTCCATTATAACATGGCAGTCATGCGTCTTTAAACTCTTTAACTTGAGGTCTTTCATAGACACAAGTCTTCTAATATCTGAAGAGTATCCTTCTGGAACTTTAACTTCACTTAGAAACTTACACAATACTTTTTTCTCCTTTCTAGATAGAGTATACGCAGCAGGTGGTAGATATGTTCGTTTTCCTTTCTTCAAGGGTCCTAATTCAGTTCTTATCCCCATATGTACCAAGTCCTTTCTTGCTTTAAGGCCATCCTTAGACTTTCCTGGTATATTGAGTAACGTACCAATAACACTGTCAAATACATTTTTTTCAATATGCATAACATCGAGAAAATGTCTTACATACAACAACTTCCAATATGGCAGTTCAAAAAAAATGACCTCTTCTTCCACCCACTCTTGACAAGTGTATGTGCAAAAGGCTTTCCAAATTGAGTTGTCACATCTTTCACCTTTTCAAAAATTTGATCACCTGTCAATATAGTTGGAGCTCTACCATGTTCTGGCTCTTCATTGAATGCTTTTCTCCACCCACGATAGTGATGATTAGAATTTAAGAATCTACGATGACCGAGAAAGACATTCTTCTGACCAAACTCCAATCGCGTCCAATGTATTTTATCTTCATAAATAGGACACACACATTGACCTTTTATGATGTACCCTGATAGATTTCCGTATGCTGGAAAATCATTAATTGTGCTAAACAACATCGCCCTCAAGTTGAAACTTTCTTTCCTATACCCATCATAAACCTCCACACCGTTCTCCCACAAAAATTTTAAATCTTCGATTAAGGGTGCCAAGTATACGTCTATGTCATTCCCTGGTTATCTAGGCCCAGAAATTAACATAGATAACATCATGTACTTACGCTTCATACATAGCCCTGGAGGTAGGTTAGAAATCATTATGATCACAGGCTAAGTGCTATGTGAGATACTTTAAATACTGTGTGGGTTCATTCCATCAGTAGATAATGCCAAGCGAAGGTTTCTTGCTTCTTTTCCAAATTCAGGATAATCATCATCAATTTTCATCCACTGTGGTGAATCTGCCGGATGTCGAAACTTTCCATCAATAATTCTTTCATCTGCATGCCAAGTCAAGTGTCTTGAATCGGTCTCGCTACGAAACATGCGTCTAAATCTCAGAATTATAGGAAAATACCATAAGACTTTTGCTGGAGACAACTTTTTCTTATATCGAGAGACACCACATTTAGGACACTCATTTAACGATGCATACTCATTTCGAAACAATACGCAATCGTTTGGACAGGCATGTATCTTATCATAGCTCATGCTAATAGAGCACAACATCTTTTTGGCCTCATAAGTTCGATTGGGAAGAGCATTATCCTCTGGAAACATATCTTTCATAAGGGCCAATAATTCTGTGAAACTTTTATCCGACCATCCATTGCCCGCCTTTAAGTTGTACAACTTTAATACCGCAGACAATCTTGTAAATTTGGGGCAACCATTATACAACGGTTTCTCTGCATCGCTTACCAACCTCTCAAACATTTTGGGACAATCCTTAAGATCTTCTTCAAGTGCTTCTGCAATCTCTTCGACTCGATCAGAATCGTATGTATCTGTGCCATTGTCGTATGAAGCGTAGGTCGTATTATCCCCCGATTCAACATTCCACTTAATTTTCTCACCATGCAAATTCCAACATGTATAACTTCTATCAATTCCACTCCTCAATAAATGCGATGCCAACTGAACCGCGTCAACCCGACTCCCAAAACAGCAACCCAAGCAAGGACATATCATTCGACTGGGGTCTTTGGCGTGTGCAACAGCAAACTTAACGAATTCCGATACCCCATTGTCGTACTCTTTCGACAATCGACTTGAAGACATCCATTTCTTATCCATAGTTATACTAATTAAACTAAAAAAAAACAAAAAGAAAAAATGTTATACCTGTAGGGAAACGATCCGACTTTCACACTTTGAACACAAGTAACCCCTATACACGTATCATAAAATGAAATATCATTAATTGACCAATAATGAGTCATAACTTGATAAGTGGCAACTAACTTATAATTTAAAGTATCAAAAAAATTCTAATTAACTTATAAAGTAGACAATTATAATTTAAAGTATCAAAAAAATTCTCTCCTCAATAAGTATAAAGTAGACAATTAACTTATAACAAAAAGTCAAAGTTCTAGAAAATAAAAGAAATGAACTTGGAAAAAAAGGATAGACCAAACACAATCAATTGAAAAAACAGTACAACACAACTAGCGAAATACAATTTCAATCAATACTAGGTTGTTTATACTAATCAACTTTGCCAAATATACAGTAGAAAATATTTAAAAGTAACCTTCCACAAAACTAGGTTGTATCATGAAGTATCTTTTCAATAATAGTCATCGTTGTGAAGATACTTTAATATTATTTTCCTTATGAAAATACCTTCCACAAAACTAGGTTGTATCATGAATGCATAACACAATGAGCTTATTATAAAAAAAGAGGGACATTTGTAAAAAAAAGAGATGAAAGATTAAAGATTCTGCAAAATATACATGATAAATACTTTCCAAAATATACATGAAAAATATACATGAAAAATACTTCGCCAAATATACATGAAAAATAAAAGCAAAAAATAGGTTCGATTCTGCAACAATAAAAGAGGGAGTTTTTATCCTCATCGTGAAAACTTTTTCAGCATAAAAATCAAATCAAAAACAAATTTTAAAAACAGAGAAATGAATAATAAAAGAGTAACAATGTACCCTATTCGTTTTCAGAGGATAAGAGAAAAAGAACAACAACAACAACATTTTCAGAGGATAAGAGAATGGAATGCAACAGTGACGACAACGGTGACGGCAACGGCAACGGCAAAGAACGACGACAATAATGGCATGCAAGAACGACGACAAGGGTTTAGAGAAACGGTCGAGAGAGAAAATGAATAGAAGTGTCTCTGAAAATGTTTAGAATTGTTTTATGTTTTAATTAGTACAGGACTTTAGAGGGCGCTTTTCCTTAGAAAGCGCTTTCTAAAGTGAAAATAATTAGAGTACTATAAGAGCGCTTTCTGAAAGCGCTTTCTAAGGTGGCCTTTAGACAACGCTTTTTAAAAGCGCTCTCTAAAGTAATACTTATAGCAGCGCTTTTTGGAAAGCGCTTCCTAAGGTGGTCTAAGGTGGCAGTCTTTTACAGCGCTTTTTAAAAGCGCTTTCTAAAGCCTTTCTTTTAAGGCGCTTTTTTTTAGCGAATTTTTTTTATTCTTTTTAGCAGCGCTTTTGTATAAAAGCGCTGTCTTTTAGGTGCCGTCTAAACATATTTTTGGCTTAGTGTATATTACTTTCATAATAAAATTTCATAAAGAAACGCCATAGTTAAATTTATAATTAAAATTTTTTAAATAAAAAACAAAATATATCACGACGGTGGAACTCAACAACCGTAGTCATAACCCTATAAGTTTTTTGTTTATAAATAAATAAAAAAGAAAAGGTGCGCCTTAACATTAAAGGAATAATATATATGAGGGAGCTGAGGTTCGAATCCATGAAAGCTTGATGGTATCACCACGGTTGGCTCCTCAACCGTTGTTATATACAAATAATTTTTAATCAAAAAACAAAAATAAAATTATATCGCCTTAGTTTAGAGATTTCACCACGGTGTAGGGAAGAACCGTGGTGACCATGCTGTTTTTGTTTACGCGTTTTGTAGTAGTGCCTGTAAAAACAGACAGACACGTTCTGGAGATGTACATTTGGAAGTGTTCATCTTCAACATGTTCCAGAGGTACAACTCCGGAAGCAACGTTAGATAAAAATGATTCATAAGTATTACAAATAAAAATGATTCAAAACTAAAGGTAAAATTTGAGTATTACAAATAATATCACTTACGTGCTCAAAACTTCCTTCATTGTTAAATAAAGATTACAGTGTAACGAGCATAACATATTTACATTATTTTGCATGTGACATATAATTATTAGCTGTCAATTCTTGATACATAAGTATTCAAAATAATTAATAATGTGTATAAAAATGAATTATAAAAGAAAACACAAATTCATATATACTTACTGTAACACCCTGTATAATAAATACCTAGAATAATACCATACAAGCGTTTTATTTGGTACTGACACCCTTATAAGTGCTTGTTGGCATAATTCAGATACTTGTCCATTCTAATACATAAACACAACCTATGGTACAAGGCATGAAAATTAGCCAAAACAATAATGCTAAGATCAAAATACAATAATCCTTAATTGTACAAGAGTATTTTACACAACGAAAAACTCAAACTACACTTCTCTTGAAACATCTAAGCATAGCTCCACTTGTAAATCAAACCTGCAAACAACACCTGCAAAATAACAACAATAATGGGGTGAGATATTAATCTCAGTGAGTTCCCTAACTTATGGATTATCTCGGCTTTACAGGGTTCTAGCCAATCCTAACTCAAGTCAAAAGGGAAGGGAAAAGACTTTGAGTTCACAATCTCACACTATATGGAAACATGTTCATGAGTTCACAACCTCAAATTAGCACTAATCGGTAACCTCATCAAGGCATCCCCTTTTCCTGTCCTCTCCTACGTCTAGAAGTCGGCACGAATCATGGATCCTTGTAATTTACTTGATATGCAAAATGGATTCGGGTTCTACGGGTCATTAACCGTTATGAACCATCACTTCACATGGGCCATTAACCATCACAAGTCTCTACCCGTAGGTTTCATTCGTACTACACGCGAGAATCAAACCTGCCAAGTAATCATGCGTACATTCCGTAGTAAGCCCTACATAAGCTTCACCTCACAAAACGGCAAGTCTCAGGGAAACGGTTCCGATTACATAGTCTCACACACAAACGTAATTGCATACGACAATCATATGGCCACATTCGCCTTAAGGCCACATTCGCCTTATCACACAAAACACAAAGTTCACACATGTTCCATACTAGTGTCTCACTCTCCTCTATACCATTACTCGTCAAGGATGCACACCTAGGCATCGAATGCACGAGCATCGCCATATAGATTCTTTATCACAATCCTAGTCATAACACTAAACTAGATCATTTAGTTTGGGGTAAAGTTTCCTCACTCTTCCTAATTCATTTTAAGCATACATTCTCTCAACATACTTAACAACATGAAGAAGAATATAGCATAACACTATAGCACAAGTAAAACACTTATAATAATCCGCCATATAAAACATTAATTTCATTCAATTGCCACCGAATGATTAATCCCACATCATACTCAATATTTTCGTTGTTAAACATCTACAAAGTCCTCGACGGGTAATGGGGTTTCGTCGTTAAACATCTACATAAGAAAGAGCAAAAATTTGAATATCATGCATGAATAAACAACTTATATATTAATATATGTTAATATTTTATGACATATATACCTTATCCCATGAATCAACAATGCCTGCAAGGACAATGTTATGCATTTGTTTTATGACATAATACCCACACTCATAAGGACAATGTTTTGCAAGGACAGTGTTAACCAGTTAACAGGATATGGTTAACCGGTTAACCATACTGCACTGTTCACACTGAACCAAAATGAGAGTTTGAGACATATTCTGGTAACCAGTTAACCATATCATGTTAATCAGATAACCAGACCAATTTTCCACTCATAACTGCAAAAAAACACGCGTTAACCGGTTAACCACCTTTGGTTAATCGGTTAACACTGTAACAGAGACCTAAAAACCTGTTTTTCTTTATACAAAACCTAACCAAACTCATTCAAAACATGTCCCAACACAACGACAAGTATTATCGATTATTTCCACACATGAATCGACTATATTACGAATTTTAATCCACATTTGAATCGTTAGAAACATTGATTTAGCAAGATTACTCATTTATCAATTTCTAACCTAAATCCCAACAACTCTAACTCTAGAACTTAAAGCTTCTAACTAGAACCCACTTGATGATCGAAGAGGAGTTTGAAGAAGATGGTGAAGATCAGAAGAATCCAAGCTTTTCCCTCTTCTTCCAAGTTCTTCTCTCTTTCCCTCTTCTGTTCTCTTTCTATTTTTCTTCTTCTTTCCCAACTTTCCTTTTCTTTCTCTTACCTATATATATATATATATATATATATATATATATATATATATATATATATATATTATATAATATAAATCATATAGGGTAAAATATCTCCAATTGATATTTTATCGTCTCACACTAATTGATCAATTATTAGAGTTACCATAAAATCCTTTCTTGAACTAATAATTATTGATTTGTCTCTTGTTAATTAATTGATCTTTTCAGAGTTCACTAGCTGCTCTAATGATCCCAATTGACAATACTTAGAGCATTTAGGAGATTCCATTATTCCAATTAACCAAAGATAAAGCACATAGACACTCATCTGATCTCATATGATATCCAATTGAGCGTTTAGAGAATATGGGGTATTACACTTACAAATTGGAAAATGGTCGTAGGATATATTATATTTTCTCCTGAATAAAGTTATTTTATATGTACATTGGAACAATGATTGGTTTCCGTTGTTTAAATTGAACATTGAATCGATTTAAGAAAAAATACATTGTTAAGTCTCTTTCTGCACACATATAATGCATGTACTTAAACTTTAACAAAAAAAAGTCAAATATTTATTTGGATCTTTACATTAAAATTATTTGAGAACAATGAATATAAATTTAAATCAACTTAAAATATGTACTTACGCAAACCATAATTGTAGTATGGTTATGTTCAGCCAATAGTACCCTGTAAAATATCCACAATACAACTCTTTCAAAACAAATAGTATTGGCTTGGTTCATGTTTTAATGTTATCTAGAAGGTGTCGCCCATCTTCTCTATCACCCTTGACAATCATAGCATGTTATCTGGTTGAGGCATTGTTGTGTCAATATTGTGTTGGTGGTAGAACAACTATCTTTCGTGCTTGCATCATAAAAACAACTTTCTCAGTTATGTCTAACAGATTTAAATTTGGGTGGATAGGTACATCCATTGTTTTCAATTACTACATCATAATAAAAACAACAACATAATACATAAATTAATACACAAATAACAATAATGCACATCATAAAATTTTTAAACCAAGCTTATATTTACCTCAATCACATCATGGGTACACTGCTCCTGCATCTCCTACGTCAACTTCTCACTCTGCTCCTCGACTAACCCCTCTCGCTCCTCCTAATGCACCATCTCCCGCTCCTTATGTATCAACCTTTCCCACACCTCTTGGATCAATATATCTCGCTCCTCCTGATGCACCCTTTCCCGGTCCTCCTAGATTACCAACCCCCGTTCCTCCTAAATCACACTATCCAACACCTCCTGAGTCAGCCTCTCCCTCTCCTTTTCTAATTGTTCTTGTATCCTCTTATCCACCCTTTGATTAAGTAGGTCTTCAATTTCTTTCTTGCGCATCACTTTGTAACTCTTTGGCAATGATCCAAAAAACATCCTCAAGTTGATGCCTCTTCCAAAACCACAAACACACCCACCATGCTCCTTTATTCCAATCGCTTCTACCAATATGTCATTACGTTGTTGGGTAACAAAGGTGTCATCATTGGATTTTTCAACCAACAAATCCTATAGCACAAATAAAATATCATCTTTTCCAAATTGAATTAACTAAAATAAGTAATGTTGAAAAAAATTATCTACTTACAATATTTTTAGCAACTTCACGTGTAACCTATGATGTGAACTTTCCTCTTGTTATTTGATATGCTCTATTCCATTTTTTATGGCGTAATGGTGGAGTTAGGCTGCTTTCAAGTCTTCTAGAAGAATCTTCGAGCTCTAGTTCTCTTTGTCTTTTTATGTGAAATCATTATCTATTCCAGTTTATCATATCCTCCACGAAACAATCTACGTGGATACATATTCCTTGCCCTATTTTATTTTCCTCTTTGGATCTTAGCCACAAATTCAAGAGTGTTGTGAGACTTGACAAACTTCTTTCAAATGTCTTTCTCAATAAATTTATATATCTTATATGGAGGCTTTAAGTTAGACTTTGGATGTGTAGTATAGTCTCTTGTGAGTTGTGTCTTAAAGTCCCTCCAATGCTCATCAGCATATGAAATCCATCTCATTGTCATCTTATCATCGTCTGAAACAATAAACACTTCCTACATTTACATAATAGAGTTAGTATTAATATTAAACAAAAAGTAGTCATATGTAACTATTAAGCAAATCATGAAAGTTAAAATAAATACCCCATCACTGGTTCACATTTTTGTTATTAATTTATTAGAGACATCACTCCAATGATCTATCAAAATTTTGACTTTGCTTCTACCAAGTACTTCCCCGTAACTGTTAAAATTCTCACCATTGTCACTATAACACTTAGCAATTTTTAGATAAAAATCTACGAGGCACCTAATAATGCTTTGGTGTGATTTTGAAAACTTGTTCATCACTGTGGGACCTCTAGAATTTCTTGTACTTTTTGTCTTAGTAGAGGTAGTTGTATGAGAGGTAGAGGTTGTAGGATATGTGTTGGTCAAATCGCCCATCTCATTTTAAACAAGAACGGCAATAAACATTTTACCTAACACAAATAAAAAAGACACCTAATATGAGATTCATGGTACATATCGTACTAGTTTATTTACCACAACGTCAATACTTCATAAGAATAGCCTCGTAACATTTAACTTGACATAACACCAACAAAACCTATTTTACTTAACTCATGCATATGAATTTTACTACTCATGGTGCGAATGGACTTTTGTCAACAAAAAAATTTAAA
Source organism: Lathyrus tuberosus (assembly GCA_022829125.1). Taxonomy (NCBI): domain Eukaryota; kingdom Viridiplantae; phylum Streptophyta; class Magnoliopsida; order Fabales; family Fabaceae; genus Lathyrus; species Lathyrus tuberosus. The sequence continues at coordinate 16,356,407 of JALAZF010000065.1, read as the reverse complement.
AGGACAAATTTTATTTCCATTTTTATAAATATAATCAGAATAACTCCTCCTAACAACAAAAACTTACACTTCTAAGTTAAGTGCATGGATAAATTGAGTTATGTACCAAAAACGTGATGAACAAGGTACAAAAATGGTTGAGGAAGCTTTGTTTGAGTTTGGTTGTCTTTACTTTGTTTTAAGCTTCATTCAACGACGTTCGAATGGAGAAAACCTACGCGTGTTATGAGATTTTATGTTCGAACACGTACAGGTGTTGGAAGAGATGATGTTTCGAAAACGATGATGGAATATGTGGTTCAATTCATTGATCATTTTAATGGTTCAAGTTATTTTAGCTCTTTGTAATTCTGTTTTTGGATATGGAGTCAACCATAATTTTGCACACCCCTATCAAATACTCTTTTTTTCTTTATCTCAAAATTTGTTTTTAATTTCACAATACAAGTAGAAATATCAAAACACAACAGATTAAAAACCCAATTGAAGCACCACAACTGAACAAATTAAAAGCAAGTAGAAACTATATAACAAAGCAAAAACACTATAATATAAAAAAAGAACGTACCTTCCAAAATGAAGTTAGGCCAACAATTGATTGTTGACTTGAACCTATATTAACAGTGGTACAATGAACTCAAAAAGATGATAGAGGAAAGGTCAAATAGTGTGTTCTGGCAGAAGAGTTTTTTTATTGGTGGTGTTTGAAGTTTTAGGGTTTCTGGGTTTGGTGTATGTGTTGCCAATTTTGGATTTTGTGATGATTCAACAAGTTTAGAGATATGCCAAAACAAAATAATTAGAGGTTATGATGTTGGTACATAATACCTCCATGGATGAAATGGAGGCTTTTGTTGTTTCAACTTTAGCTTCTTTTGATTTAGATTTTGTTCCGATTTAATCTTCTCGCTATAAATCCACTTGATACATGTTTGGTTGTTTTTGGGGTTTGAGAACAGGCACAAACACTACTACGAAAAATTCTTTTTAGCTCAGCTGAAAAATGAGTTTTACCTCAGTTTCATAGGCAAGGTAACGAAGAGCATCATTAAAATAAGTTACTTTTCTCTTCATGTAAAGTTCCACTGAGGGGAAAAGTGGAACCGGTCGTGGATTCGATCCTCAGAAACATCATTTTTTGGATTTTCAAAAGTGCACTACTTTGTATGTTGGTTGGAAATAATACATGAGGTAAAATAACCTATTTACATAATTTTTGTTTTAACTTTTTTTCTTCTGTTTAAATCTACTAAGCATCAAATTTGTTGACAAATTTTGAATTTTCTCCAACTTCATTATAATTAACAACAATAACAACAACAACAACAACATAAAGAAGATTAATAAAATCCTTAAACATTAAATCTTAAAACATAAACAACAACAACAACAAATACATAAAATTAATAGAATTGTTAAATATTAAATCTCAACAACAACAACATTAAACATTTTACTTGACACAACAACAAGAACTAACATTGCTAAGTTACATACATGCTTTCCTAACTAACATTATTCATTTTTAACAAGCAATTATAAAAAAAGAGATTACGTTAAGGAACCAACTTTGGAATTTTTTCATGCTTTTGCAATCAATCCCATATAATGTGTTGTATGTGACGCCCCCAATCTATACCCCCAAATGATTATAAAATAATAAACACTTAACAAAATTACGTCAGAGTATATTTAAAACACGGCACAGACGAGGAAATCACATCAATTTGATACAAAACATACAACACCTGCTCAAAAAGATATGCAACAGTGGGGTAGCATACATACAGAGGAACTCAGTTCCTTACACCCACATTTCAGAAATTAGAATAAAAGCGGAAAATCTAAAATCTGATTATCATAAGTATATCACATGAAAAGTTAGTCATACATCAAGTATACAAGTACAAACCAAAAGATATATATACATAATACACAATAATCACTAACGGCCTCCCTAACTACCCGGTGTCACATATCAGAGCCGACCGACAAAAGAATGAAGACATAAGCTTCACAAGAGACCTCCAGCAGCTCTAATCTGCAATGCCTCATAGAGCATTATAAAACGAGCAGAAGGGTGAGAAACACAATTATATTATAAATGCATATAATTATATATATCAACATAAAAATACACATATTAAGTATTCTCACCAATAATATCAAATACCAAAGCAATAAGCATATACCGATTATATTCACATAATCACATATTCCCACATCTCGCATATGTTTATATACAAAACATATCATTCATAATTCAATGCATTTAACATAAATGCACAACAGTTCACAATTGCTATCACATGCTCAATCACACAATGTCTCACACATAATCACCAAATCATGATTTTCCACATACAACCAATGCAATCATAATTCATGCAGATGCAAAGAGACCGACACAACGACTCTCTATGCAAATGCATATGCGGTACCGACTCCAAGATTTCATATCTCATCACTAGTTCACTCAGGAACTCTGCTGGAACCATCGCTCGTTACATCAATGTAACTCCCCGTCGGGCCTACGATGTTCACCCACCGCTCACACCTCCACCAAGAGAGGCTCACCGTGTTTATGGATCGCTCACACCTCCACCGGGAGAGGCTCACGACCCGATCGCTCACACCTCCACCAAGAGAGGCTCACGATCATCTATAACCATCGCTTTCAGTCCTCAGGCTATTCATACCTTCATATTTTCGAGGCACACGATGTTATAGCTGATTCTCCACCGGAACCGCCGTCCCACAGGACGCAACAACAATGCATATCATGATGCTTGACACACAAGAACTCATGACAACTATGCATTTTCCCACATATATGCAACCATAAACATGCATATATAATCAAATACAACATATTGCATTTATTTGCCTTTCGGCCACAATTCATCACCACAACATGTCATCACATGCATTCACATCATACAACGCCATACAAGTCATACAATCTCCATATCAAAAGCACATAGCATATTACACATCATTTACACACCATTAAAACGACAAAAGTCGACAAAACGACACTATTCACATTTCCCGACATATTTTAATTGGCTAACAATCTCAAAATTATCATCATAATAAAGTACATCTCAATAGCTTTCCAATGCATCAAACCACGCCTCAACCCGAACTACAGATCAAAGGTTATGCAGAAAACAAAATTACACGAACAACACTGTTCGTTGGGCGAACCTCCCTCACGAGCATTCGCTAGCTCCTTCGCTAGGCGAACATCCCTCGCGAGCATTCGCTAGCTCCTTCGCTAGGCGAATGTTCCAGCGAACCAACTGTTAGATAAAAACAGACACAAAGTTCGCTAGGCGAACCCCCTGGCGAACCAAGGCTGTAACACCCCTTTTCCCATCGCGAATAAATAACACATTATAAAATCAGAGTAACTAAAAATTTATTTTTTTTCCGACAGAAACAAGGATGTCACATTTAAATAAACAAAACATCATCCCTGCTCATAATTTGATACATAGCATAAAATAGAATACCCTCAAAGGGGAAACTTTCTCCATATAAAGGGAAAGGTCAATTATGGAATAAAACGGAAAGATCCATAACCGACTTGGTTTACAAAATAAATCATTTTAGACCATTAACTATATACACAAAAGTACCACAAAATACATTCAACAAATGTATACATATATATATAATCGTTCCCCGACTCCCGTGCTACGTATCAGAGCAGACACCAAGACCAACAACAGAGCGGAGGACCAATCTTCACAAAAGACCTCCAGCAACTCTAATCTGCAATGCCTCATAGAGCATTATAAAACAGCAGAAGGGTGAGAAATAACAACTAAATCAGGATTGCATAATAATATGCAAACACACATTCAAACACATGAATAACTCATCTCACCCCTACCATCACATACTAACACATATAGCATGTCACAATACAAAACCTATCACACATAATCCCACCACGATTATGACATATGGAACCACACCACCACATCACCACAAAATATAACATATATCAATTATACCGACATAAACACATATACACACATAATGCATATGTTTATATACAAAACATATCATTCATAATTCAATGTATTTAACACGAATGCACAACAATTCACAAATGCTATCACAAGCTCAATCACACAATTACTCCATTCCCAATTGCATATTAATCATGCCCAATACATTTATCACAAATGCATATCACAATGTCTCACACATACTCAATTAAATCATGATTTTCCACATATAACAAATGCAATCATAATTCATGCAGATGCAAAGAGACCGACACAACGACTCTCTATGCAAATGCCTATGCGGTACCGACTCCAAGATTTCATATCTCAATACTAGTTCACTCAGGAACTCTGTTGGAACCATCGCTCGTTACATCACTGTAACTCCCCGTCGGGCATACGATGTTCACCCACCGCTCACACCTCCACCGAGAGAGGCTCACGATGTTTATGGATCTCTCACACCTCCACCGAGAGAGGCTCACGACCCGATCGCTCACACCTCCACCAAGAGAGGCTCACGATCGTTTATAATCATCGCTCACACCCCACATGCGGGCACACGATGTTATAGCTGATTCCCCACCGGAACCGCCGTCACACAGGACGCAACAACAACGCATATCGCAATGATTCCCCACCGGAACCGCCGTCACACAGGACGCAACAACAATGCATATCATGATGCTTGACATACAAGAACTCATGACAACCAATGCATTTTCACACATATATGCAACCATAAACACGCATATATAATCAAATACAACACATTGCATTTATTCTTACCCTTAGGCCACAATTCAACAACTTGTCACATGCTTCGACATCATCACATTCATGCATTGCAAAACAATTCAAACAATGCATTTCAAACCATAAAGGTCACCACACAACATACATTGAATTCATTCAAACAATGCATTTTACCACACAACAACATCATTAATCACGCATCGAAGTCTAATCCAAAACAATGCGCATACTTGCCATAAGGCCACAAACCATCATCACAACATTTCATCATGTATATTCACACTATATAACAGCACACAAGCTACACGTTACATATCAAAAGCGTATAGCATGATAACCCATCAATCGCACACATTGTACGCGATAAAAACCCGACAGCCCGACTATTTTCCAAAAACACGAATTAATTAAATCATCTTTTACTCTCCAAACCATTTTTAATAGAAATAGCTTTTCGTTAGCTTTCCAACGCTTCAAACGGGGGTCAAAACGGACTTACGGTTCAAAAGTTACGATCGAAACAATTTTGAAAAAAAACCTACAGCAGGGCTGACACGGGCGCCCGTGTTGTGTGACACGGCCGTGTCACCCAAAAATTACAAATGGCCGAAAATTGACACGTCTGACACGGCCGCCCGTGTTGTGTGACACGGCCCGTGTCAGAACCCAGAAAAATGCATTTTTTTACCGTCGGAAGCCTTCCGGACCTCCGATTTCGATTGCGTAAAAAGCTGTGATCTCAGAATTTAACATACTACAATATTTTCACTATTAAAAAGCCATCCAACACATTTTCCATTTTTTAAATATTTTGAAACATAATTTACTCAGTTTATTCCAATTCCAAACTCGCTCAAAACCACTCGAAAACACACCGATAACCATTCCCGATTAATTCTTATCCTTACCCGATTAAATATCAACCTATACCAATGTTACCAGACATATCCAAACACTTTTACTCGATCACACATCAATTTACACAAAAACATCAATATATATCAAAAACTCAAAAGTTACAAATTCAACTTGATTCAATCAAACGATCACGCTAACTCGAGACCCAACATCACACGACTCTACTACGCGATTTATTCCGACTTTCGTCCGTGAAAACATCAATTTCTAATCATTTCTACCATTTTCAACCTAAATGAAAAACTAGAGAAAACAACCAAACCAATCCAAGAAAACATACACATATACATATACAAGCAAGATATAATCGAAACTTCTCACCCTTACCCGATTAATCGAAGTCCAAGCATTGATTTTGATGATTTTCCTCTTCTCCCTTTCCTTCTCCTCTGTTTTTTCTTCTTCTTCTTCTAACTCTTTTCTTTCTCTCTCTTTCTAACTAATATATATATATAATACTTATTATATAATATAAATCCAATAGGGTCAAATATCTCCAATTGATATTTTGTCTTCTAATACCAATTGATCAATTATTAGAGTTACCTTAAAATACCCTCTTTTCTCTCAAATCTCTATTTATAAAAATATCTAATTTTTCTAAAATATCTAACTAATCAAATGACCATTTTGCCCTTACGCTCAAATATCTCCCAAACGCTCTCAAAATGCGATAAAACATAACCATACCGATGAAATATATTTCGGGAAATAAAAGTTGAAAAGAATTTTATAATTTATTGCAAATATTTTACCTATCAGAGAAATTCATCAATTAACTCAATTAGCAGGTAAAATACAATAAATTCACACATTTCACAAAATTCACATAAATGAAATAAATAAATACAATTAAACAAATCGGGGCGTTACAACTCTCCCCCACTTAGACATTTTCGTCCTCGAAAATATAACTGAGACGAACAACTCGGAATACGACTCTCGCATCCGACCAACAAACCAACAGGCCAACTAAAGCACACCACGAATAACACAAACTGACACACCACCTAGCTAACAGCAGCTACAACAACGACACGACAACAACGACAACGACAAGATGCAAAGCCCATACAATGCACTTGACGACCAACTCACAACTCAAAGAATACCCAAGTTACGAACACACAGGTTCACTCTTGAACCGAAACACAATAAGATCGTTACCATCACCACAGGTAACACTCCCCTAATTCACCACAAGGAATTAGCCACACGCACTCGAACCATCACGATGGGAACGAGGCAACAACACAAACAAGAACACAAGTTCCACGACACATCATCGATTCCACAACCTCTACAAAACCAGAATACCAACATCCTTGTCACACAACCTTATTACAACAATGCTACGATTCCCAATCGAACATATAACCAAAACATCCATCTACAAAGTAGCCCATGAATAATAGTTAAACCTTTCACATATCATTTCCATCCTGAAACGTCCAATGGTCTCAACACTCCTACACGTTCCAATGTTCAACTTATGAACTCTTACCAGTCCCATACGCATATACGACGCATATACGAATCATGTCAACTCACGCTTCCGTTGCACACTATGATTACTCATAACCATCAAAACTACCAATTTCACGTCCAAAGTCTACTCTTTCTCATATTCACCAAAAATCATTGTTCACTACCAATATATCCAACCACACTCTCTACTGAGTTCTCTCCCAAACTAGACACAAGTCTCTGAATTGCTCAAATCATTTTAATTCTCGGACCATCAAAACTGACATGCACTAAAACTTTCGACTTAACTTTTCAGGCACGACATTAACTTCACCAATGGGATAATTCCAACTAAAGTCATAACTCATCACAAATTCCAACCATCCTCGCTGTCTCATACTATATTCCTTCCGACCACACAGGTACTTGATATTCTTGTGAGTACTTAAACACTTCGAACCCAAACCAAAAAGATAATACCTCCAAATATTTAAATACCATTCAACCACAACCAATTCTAAATCCATAATAGCATAAATCCTTTTATGAATCCTCAATTGTTGTAAAGCATAAGCCATGACTCTACCCTCTTACATTAACACACTGACTAAACTCATCAAAGACACATCCCAAAACCTCACAAATGGTTGAACAGGATCACACAAAATCAAAACTGGAGCCGAAGACAACTTCTACATCAGCCCTCTAAAACTTTCCTTTCAACGAACATCCAAAACGAACGACTCACCCTTTGAAAGTCAACTGAGATAACAGAAGTACGAACTTAGCAAAGTCTTCCATAGCCTGCAGTAACAACCAACTGAGCCCAAAAGTTTCTAATCTCCTTAACCAACTTCTAAGTCTCTCAATTTAGAACGGCATCTACTTCCGAGGGATCCATAATCATACTCTCATCCGAAATAACGTATCCAAGGAAACTAACCCTTTCAACCAAGATTCTCACTTGAATGACTTAGCATAAAACTTCGTCTCTTTTCAACACTTGTAATCCAAATCTCAAACACTTTATCTGTTCTCCCTCTGAGTTTATAACAGATCTAAATATCCTCAATCAAAGCCATTACGAACTTATCCAAATAAATATGGAAGATATGATTCATGTACTCTACAACCATTACGGACGCATTACTAACACCTAATAACATCACTGTACTTTGTAATGCCCAACCAAATTCCAAAAGATATAAATTCCCCAAGCTTTTGCAAAACCTTGCACTAGGTAACTGGCTACTCACACCCAAGCTTAACCGAGTACATAACAGCCTATCCCAGCGATAACAACCATAACCAGTCACCTTACTCTACTGTTAATAATCCACACACATGTCCTTCTCTTAACCGTCCAAATTCCATAAATCCCAACATGTAGCAACAACCAACCAAAAAGAACTCTTAGATATTACATCCATACCCAAAGGTTTTCTCAAATTTTCCCTTAATGCTTTACTATCCCAAAGACTTCAAACCTCACCAGAACTCTAAGTCTTACTTTCCATAGTTTCAATACCCTTAAACACATCATGCTTGTTATTCCATTCAATCATCAGTCCCTTGTGTTACTATCAATATTGGAACTCTCTAAGACGATACACTTGGTCTCACAAATCTCTTTTCCAATAAATCTTCCAACCACTCTTTCCATCTGAGTTTCACGTCCTAAAAGTTCTTCTACGTACTTAGCAGATCCAAACCTCAAATCATCACCTTCGTCCAATTTGAGTTCACACTCTACCCTCTGAGAACAACCATTAACGATACTCAATCGTTTTCTCTCAATGACTTCCCAACTTGACCAACATACAAAAACCTCGAATTCGGCTCACCTTCAGATATTAGAATCTTCATCGACTCAACAAAACAATCTGTAACCATTTCCTTAATTCCAAACAATTCATTTCACCCACTATCAAAGCCGGAAAGACACGCCTATTCCATCCAACATAATTTCCGTCTGCTATCAACAAGAGATTAAGGGTGATCAGTTCCTCAATTTGCCAATAGACAGCCGACAATCATGATGGGGCATAGACCGCCTTTACCAAACTATAATAGCATTTCTTACCCTTGTGCACAAAACTACCCAAGGCACAAATCCTAAGTTGACATAAACCTTACCTCCGCATTCCCTCTGGAATCGGGAGCAACAATGTCCAAACAACACTTACAATCTTGCAACCAACGGCACACTGAGCCAATGCTCCACACCTGAAGCAACTTGGAGAAGTTCCAGCTTCTCCCCCACTTATCTCAATCTAAATCCTGCAGACAAAGACTAGAAAAACCAGAAAGTACTGACAGTGCTTCCACACATATCATGTACTAAGGGACAAACAACAACGACCGTATTCAACTGTCACACCAACTGACTCAACAACTTGGCCGGACGGACCGACCTGCTCTGATACCACTAATGTAACACCCCTTTTCCCATCGCGAATAAATAACACATTATAAAATCAGAGTAACTAAAAATTTATTTTTTTTCGACAGAAACAAGGATGTCACATTTAAATAAACAAAACATCATCCCTGCTCATAATTTAATACATAGCATAAAATAGAATACCCTCAAAGGGGAAACTTTTTCCATATAAAGGGAAAGGTCAATTATGGAATAAAATGGAAAGATCTATAACCGACTTGTTTTACAAAATAAATCATTTTAGAACATTAACTATCTACACAAAAGTACCACAAAATACATTCAACAAATGTATACATATATATATAATTGTTCCCCGACTCCCGTGCTACGTATCAGAGCAGACACCAAGACCAACAACAGAGCGGAGGACCAATCTTCACAAAAGACCTCCAGCATTATAAAACAGCAGGAGGGTGAGAAATAACAACTAAATCAGGATTGCATAATAATATGCAAACACACATTCAAACACATGAATAACTCATCTCACCCCTACCATCACATACTAACACATATAGCATGTCACAATACAAAACCTATCACACATAATCCCACCACGATTATGACATACGGAACCACACCACCACATCACCACAAAATATAACATATATCAATTATACCGACATAAACACATATTCACACATAATGCATATGTTTATATACAAAACATATCATTCATAATTCAATGTATTTAACACGAATGCACAACAATTCACAAATGCTATCACAAGCTCAATCACACAATTACTCTATTCCCAATTGCATATTAATCATGCCCAATACATTTATCACAAATGCATATCACAGTGTCTCACACATACTCAATTAAATCATGATTTTCCACATATAACCAATGCAGTCATAATTCATGCAGATGCAAAGAGACCGACACAACGACTCTCTATCCAAATGCCTATGCGGTACCGACTCCAAGATTTCATATCTCAATACTAGTTCACTCAGGAACTCTGCTGGAACCATCGCTCGTTACATCACTGTAACTCCCCGTCGGGCATATGATGTTCACCCACCGCTCACACCTCCACCGAGAGAGGCTCACGGTGTTTATGGATCTCTCACACCTCCACCGAGAGAGGCTCACGACCCGATCGCTCACACCTCCACCGAGAGAGGCTCACGACCCGATCGCTCACACCTCCATGAACCCATGAACATTATTCAGACCTCTCACTTAACACTTCCATTCTGAAATATCCAATGGTCTCAACATTCCTACAGATCTCCAATGTCCCCACCTAAGAACTCTTACAAGTCGCACACACATATACGAAATATGTTACATCACGCTTCTGCTGCGCACTCTATTGACTCGTAACCATCAAAATTACCAATCTCACGTCCAAAGTCAAACTTTTCGCATACTTCTCAACCACCACTGTTCACTTTTAATATTTCAGTCACACATTCTTTCGTGTTATCTCCCACACCGGACACAAGCCTCTGAACTGCTCGAACAACTCTAATTCTCGGACCACCAAAACAGACATACCTAGAAACTTCCGACTTAACTCCTCAGACACAACAATAACTCTTCCCAAAGGATAATTCAAGCCAAATTCATAACTTATCACGAATTCTAACCATTCTCGTTGTCTCTATTCATTCAAACCAACCCAGTACTCAATATTCTTGTACTTACCAAATACTTCGAATCTAACATCATAAAGTTAATACTTCTAATATTCCAATATAATACAACTGCCAATAATCCCAATTTCCACAATAATACTGATCCTTTCACGAATCCTCAAATGTCGAAAAACACAAGCCACGACTTCCCTTTTTCAAGTCCACTGAAGTAATGAAAACACTAATCTTGGAAAAGCCTTCCATACCCTTCGATAATAACCAACAAAATCCAACAAGTTTCTAATCACCTTAACTAACTTCGGAGCCTCTACTCAAACAATCACTACGCTTATCAAACACTCCAATAATTATAATTCTAATCAAACTCAACCAATACCAAACCCTTTACTTAAGCCTGAAAGTAAACACTTATTCTCAATTGTCACCATATACCACTGTCCGTACTCCACACAAAATTCCTTCTCTTGACAATCCAAATTCCATCCTATTGCAACAACCAACCAAAAAGGAACTATCAAAGAATTTCAAATCATTTGCAATTCGTCACAATTCAAAACTTAAGCTATGCAAAACACAACCGCAAGTTCCCATACTACTCACTTAGCAGCTATAGCCTCGACCGTTCACTGTTGTCCAACTAAGTTCACACTCTACTCTCTTAGAACAACCCTTAGTAATACCCACTCATTATCCCTCAGAGAAATTCCAACTTAATCCACACACAAACCTCTAATCTGTCTCATCTTCTAATATAAGAATTCTCATCGACTCAACAACGCAATCTGTAACCATCAAACAAAAATCTTGATTCCGCATCACCGTCAGATATAAAACCTTCCTCAACTTGACAAAATAATCCGCAATTATTTCCTTAAATTTCAAGTAATCCATTCCGCACCACTATCAAAGCCGGAAAGACACGTCCATTCCATACAACATAATTCCCGTCTGCTATCAACAAGAGATTAAGGGTGATCAGTTCCTCAATTTGTCAATAAACAGCCGACAATCATGATGAGGCATAAACCGTCTCCACCAAACTATAATAGTATTCCTTACATCCTGTGCCCAAAACTATTTAAGGCACAGATCCTTAGTTGACATAAACCCCACTTCTGCATCCCTTCTTGAACCAGAAGCTACACTTATAATCTTGCAATCCCTAACACACTCAGCCAACGCTCTACACCTGAAACAACATGGAGGAGTACCAGCTTCTCCCCCACTTATCTCATCCTAATCCCTCCAACTGTAAACACACCTAACCCATCACAAATCCTTTACCAATAATGGTCAAAGAACAATTTAAATAAACCAAAGAAATAATTATCGACCCTTATGCAGAAATATCGATAACCATCTTACCATACCAAAAGACCACAACAAATTCAAGCTCCTCGCGCACTCATACGAAATAAACGAATGAGTCGCTCTAGTACCCATAATAGCAAATAAAGACGTACTCTTAATAAAACAAGTACCTTGAGTCAAACGATCCGCACTAGTAGTTCCATCGCCTGCTAATGCAACAACCTTCCCACCAGTCTGAGCTTTCTTCGGTTTCGTACACCCCGTACTAATATGACCTGTTTCACCACAGTTGAAACACTGCACATTAATTCTCTTACAATCAGCTGCGACATGTCCCGAACCTCCACACTTGGAACACTTAACCAAATTCTTCCTACATTCGGACCGACGGTGTCCCCACTCACCACACCTAAAACACTTCGGAGAATTAGACATACCTCTTCCACTTGGCTATTTCTCAAAATTCTCCTTTTGCTTACCCTTATCCGCTGGTGTGACATAAGGACCACTACGAGGCTGTTGTTTCCCTTTCTTGTCATTCACACACTTATAGGGAGTAGCACGCGCCCTACGACCTTCTTCGTAAATCCTACAACTGTCCACCAAATCAGAAAACCTTCTAATCCTCTGATAACTGATTGCCCGTTTAATCTTCGGACGCAATCCGTTCTCATATTTCACACACTTAGAAAACTCAGCAGTCGCTTTAGCATAATGAGGATAGAACTGCACAAGTTCCACAAACTTTGCTGTGTAATCCACAACAGACATACTGCCTTGTTTCAACTCCAAGAACTCAATCTCTTTCTTTTCCTTCACACCTTCAGGATAATACTTCCTCTGAAACTCTCGACCAAATAAATCCCAAGTAACCTCTTCATCATCCTCTCCCAGCACTTGGCGCAAACTAACCCACCAATCAGCTGCTTCTTCTTCCAGCATGTGAGTACCCAGTCTCACCTTATTCCCTTCAGCATAATCCATCACATGGAAGATTCTTTCAACCTCTTCAAACCAAAATGGTGCACCATCAGGATCATATCTTCCCTTGAAGATAGGAAGTTCGTGCTTCCTGAACTCGTCATTACCCATAACATTCAATACACCCTGCACATCCCGAGCCATATTCTGTTCATTCCAATAACAGCAACTATGGTTAAACAAACAGCTCACCGAACCACAAAGACCAACAAGGACTGACACAACTGACACGGACTGGCTCTGATACCACTTAATGTGACGCCCCTAATCTATACCCCCAAATGATTATAAAATAATAAACACTTAATAAAATTACGTCAGAGTATATTTAAAACATGGCACAGACGAGGAAATCACATCAATTTGATACAAAACATACAACACCTGCTCAAAAAGATATGCAACAGTGGGGTAGCATACATACAGAGGAACTCAGTTCCTTACACCCACATTTCAGAAATTAGAATAAAAGCGGAAAATCTAAAATATGATTATCATAAGTATATCACATGAAAATTTGGTCATACATCAAGTATACAAGTACAAACCAAAAGATATATATACATAATACACAATAATCACTAATGGCCTCCCTAACTACCCGGTGTCACATATCAGAGCCGACCGACAAAAGAATGAAGACATAAGCTTCACAAGAGACCTCCAGCAGCTCTAATCTGCAATGCCTCATAGAGCATTATAAAACGAGCAGAAGGGTGAGAAACACAATTATATTATAAATGCATATAATTATATATATCAACATAAAAATACACATATCAAGTATTTTCACCAATAATATCAAATACCAAAGCAATAAGCATATACCGATTATATTCACATAAGCGCATATTCCCACATCTCGCATATGTTTATATACAAAACATATCATTCATAATTCAATGCATTTAACACAAATGCACAACAGTTCACTAGTTCACGACTCTCTATGCAAATGCATATGCGGTACCGACTCCAAGATTTCATATCTCATCACTAGTTCACTCAGGAACTCTGCTGGAACCATCGCTCGTTACATCAATGTAACTCCCCGTCGGGCCTACGATGTTCACCCACCGCTCACACCTCCACCAAGAGAGGCTCACAGTGTTTATGGATCGCTCACACCTCCACCGAGAGAGGCTCACGACCCGATCGCTCACACCTCCACCAAGAGAGGCTCACGATCGTCTATAACCATCGCTTTCAGTCCTCAGGCTATTCATACCTTCATATTTTCGAGGCACACGATGTTATAGCTGATTCCCCACCAGAACCGCCATCCCACAGGGCGCAACAACAATGCATATCATGATGCTTGACACACAAGAACTCATGACAACTATGCATTTTCCCACATATATGCAACCATAAACATGCATATATAATCAAATACAACATATTGCATTTATTTGCCTTTCGGCCACAATTCATCACCACAACATGTCATCACATGCATTCACATCATACAACGCCATACAAGTCATACGATCTCCATATCAAAAGCACATAGCATATTACACATCATTTACACACCATTAAAACGACAAAAGTCGACAAAACGACACTATTCACATTTTCCGACATATTTTAATCGGCTAACAATCTCAAAATTATCATCATAAGAAAGTACAACTCAATAGCTTTCCAATGCATCAAACCACGCCTCAACCCGAACTACAGATCAAAAGTTATGCAGAAAACAAAATTACACGAACAGCACTGTTCGCTGGGCGAACCTCCCTCGCGAGCATTCGCTAGCTCCTTCGCTAGGCGAACATCCCTCGCGAGCATTCGCTAGCTCCTTCGCTAGGTGAATGTTCCAGCGAACCAACTGTTAGATAAAAACAGACACAAAGTTCGCTAGGCGAACCCCCTGGCGAACCAAGGCAGCAAGTACCAACATTCAAAACACCCAAACTTCGCTAGGCGAACACTCTAGCGAACCTTCGCTCACGCCTTCGCTAGGCGAATACCCGCAGCGAACCTTCGCTACCCTTCGCTGAATGGTTCGCTAGGCGAACCTGCGAAAACTCAGAATCCTTCAGCGCTGTTGAAAACCCTAAAATGATATTTTTCAATCCAAACCATTTCCAAAACAACATATATCAATCATAATCTATTCTAATCATGTCAACAAGCAATCTACCACATTTACATCGATTTCCAACCGCTAAACCATCGATTCTACTCATTTTATCGTTTTCGACCTAGAAGTGAAAAACATGGAAAGCAAGAGAATCATCCAAACACATACATACATAATCATATACAAGCATAGTATAATCGAGTTTCACACCCTTACCCGATTAAATCGATTCCTAGAAGTGGTTTTCTTTGATTCCTAGCTTTTTCCTCTTTTTCTCTCTTTTCTCTTCTTTCTCTTCTCTTTTCTTCTTCTCCTTTTCTTTCTCTTACTATTTTCTTTCTTTTCTAATTCTCTCTATTTCTATTCTTTTCTCTTTTTCCTTACTAACTTAGTAAATAATTAGGGAAAAGACTAAAATACCCTTACTCTCAATTATCTCACAAACGATCCCAAAATGCGATAAAATATAATCATATCGAAAAATAACATAATTTCAGATAAAAGTCGAAAATAAAATAATATAATAATAAAATAATCAAAAACGACTCACTTAAATAAAAATACTAAAACTGGGGCGTTACATTGTACTCCATGTTACGACTTTCATTATCATTTTTTTTCATTACGTTAAGTTTTTATTTCATCATTTTGTATTCAAGATAGATTGTTAAGGCAATGACGTTCTGATTTTTTGGTGAGGTTGTCACGAGGATCACTGATGTTTCATGTAGATTGATGAGTTGACAATATCTTGATTGTTGCTACTATTAAAATTATGGACGACAAAGATTCATTACTTAATTTTTCTTCTTCAATTTATCTCCTAAATTGTTAGATCAACCGAGGTACTATGTCATAAATAAATAAAAAAGCGCTAAAATGCAGTTGTTGGAGTTCAAAAGGAAGGTTGATCAATATATTTCCCTTCGGTTGCTAGCTCAACCGAGGTAATAGGCCATTAAGAAAACTAAAATAAAAAATAAAAGGTGTTAAAATGCAGTTGTCGGGATTCAAAGACGTGTCCCTTAAATATTTTTTCTCTCGGTTGTCAGCTCAACTAAGGTAATATGTCATAAATAAAAATAAAAATAAAATAAAATATGCTAAAATGTAGTTACTGATATTTAAAGGCATGTCACATGAATACATTTACCCTCGGTTTCCAGCTCAATCGAGGTAATAGGCCATCAAAAAATATAAAAAAAATAAATTAAAAGTTGTTGAAATGCAATTGCAGTGATTCGAAGGCGTGTCCCATGAATAATTTTTCTCTCGCTTGCTAGTTCAACCGATGGAATAGATAGCATTTAAAAAATAATTTAAAATGTGGCGCATCTTTAGTTTATACATCGGTTGTTAGTTGGCTAAGGTAAGATATCAACTATCAATTATCTATTCATTAAAATAAGTTACCACCAAACTTTCTAATATATCATTTTCTTTCGAACAAATTGTACTAGCTAAAGGGCATATTTATAATTAACAAATGCTTAAAAAATTGAAACTATATCATTTTTCCACCCCAGCCATTTTCCAATTTTTACTTTTAACTTTTTTATTTTTCTTTTTCTTATTTTATTTCAAATTTCAAATTTCTCTCACATTTCTTTTCCTCACACTTTCTAACTTTCATTTTAATCATTTTTCTCTCCATTTTCTTTTTTACTGTTTTATTTATTTTTAATTTAATCTCAAAATAAAAACATAATTATTTTATAATTATTAAAAAATTATTCATAATTTATATGATTATTGTACATTTTATAATTAAGTAATTTATTTGAAATTGAATGTGTGTCTAAAAACATTTTATATTATATAAAATTGGATAACACTCAATAATAGTGCACACGACTAACTTTCTATTCCATGGGTTACTATCAGGACAATATCTATTTTATTTTAATCAACAATTATCTTTATTTGAAAGACAATTTCTTTATTTTCAAATGTGATTTTTTTTCTTTCTCCATCTCACGGGTCTTTTTTTTTATATGATTATTTAATACAATTGAAATTATATAATTATTGTTTATTTTATAATTATATAAAATATTTTAAATAGACATGTGTATCTAAAAATATTTTATATTGTTTCAAATTGAATATCACTCAATAATGGTGTACACCACTAACTTTTCATCTCACGGGTCAGTACCAGGACAATATTTATTTTATTTTAATCACAAATTTCCTTTATTTGAGAGACGATTTCTTTATTTTCAAATGTGAAAATTTTCTTTTATTTTTCTCTAATTTTTTTTTTCATTTTAAATTTACACGTGTATCTAAATATATTTTATACCATTTTAAATAAATTTACCCGTACGGATGTACATGTATCTTGCTAGTTTGTTATTGAATATATTATTTGTAGTAGTAAAGCGTGAGATTTATTTTTTTAGAACTTAGGGTTTGAGAACTGTCACGAGCGTAAAAAAAATTAAGAAATTTTGGGATTTAAGGTTTGAATCAAGAGTAACATATAGAGTAGGAGTAATGACAAGACACAATGTTAGAAAAACTCTCAAATAAACAATCATTCACTTCAGTTAATTAAACCTACAAATGGAAAATATTTAAAATCATGACAAAATTTAAAAATACCAAGCGTTTTTTTCACAACGATTTATTTGTTATCTAATGTAATAGTTTATTTGAAAATGTATTATTTTTTCTAGTGAATATATGTTAAGAAATTGATAAATTATTTTAGTGTATCTATTAACATATAAATCTAAATATATTCTATCCATTCATTTTCATTATATCCTCTTTGGATAAATAAATCACTACTAGAAAACGCGCAAACAACAACGTCAGGCTTACAACGGCTTGCCTATACACCGTTGTAATAGGTTTGCGCATTTTTTAATGACGGTTAATATTCAAACCATGGTAAAATGGGAGGTCTTTCACCTCGGGTATTTAAAGAACCGACATTATAGGTAGCGTCTGGTCATGAGTTCAAGTCCTAGTACCAGCATTTATGGTTTTTTACATATTTTTTCAAAATGCTGACAACCTTTCACCACTGGTATGTTTTCAACCGTCATTATAGCCTATAGTTTAGTTTTAGGTCTTGCACTTCAAAAAGATAGGTTTTAGGGAAAATCGTCTCCTTTTTTAGTTATGTTTCGTGTATCTGAAGTAGAAAAATTGTGCGGTCATTAATCCCGTACTCTGGAAGAGTTAAGGGACTTCACCCTCAAAACCCCAAATTCATCTTTTTTCTATTTTTAATGAATTTTTTTACTGTTTTCATAGTCTCAAAAAATTCTAAAAAAATTCTAAAAATTCTTATTTTACCTAATTAGATTAAATTTCGTGCTTTTAGATTTTTCTGAATTTATTTTAATCATGTTACTTCTTTCCTATTTTTTCAAAATGCTGACAGACCTTTCACCACGGGTATTTAAACCAACCGTTGTAATAGGTAGCATCTTGTCATGCGTTCAAGTCCCAGCACCAGCATTTTTGGTTTTTTACTTACTTTTTCAATTCTCATTACCAACATTATAGGTGGCGCGCATATTGAGTTTATTTACTATCCTTAAACAAATCTTGGTCGTCCATTTAGTGATTATCAACGGCCAAGACACTACTATTAGTGATCCGCGTGAAACCTAAAACTTAGACGAACAACATCTTCTACCTCCAAACATCATCTTTCAGTTACGATACTCTATTTCTCCACTAAACTAAATTTCAGAACAAATTTCAGAACTCGAGTTAGTAATGTTAGTTGTTGGTGTTCTTTTTTAATTATTGTTGTTCTTGTTGTTCTTTTTTTATTATTTTTGTTCTTGTTGTTCATTTTTATTAATGTTGTTCTTGTTGTTATTATTATTGTTGTTGTTGTTGTTGTTCTTATTCTTGTTTTTGTTGTTGTTGTTGTTGTTGTTATTCTTATTGTTGTTCTTGATGTTCTTGATGTTCTTGTTGTTCTTGTTGTTGTTATTATTGTTGTTCTTGATGTTCTTGTTGTTCTTGCTGCTGTTCTTGTTCTAATGCTGCAATTTTTATTTTATTTTTTAAAAGACATACAACAACGGGTATTTATAATAACCATCATTATATGCTGCATTTTTTTTTAATTTTATTAAAAGACATACTACAAAGGTTGTGCAATCTAACCGTTGTGAAATGGTGCGCGATTTCTGCAATACAACACGGGTCCCATGACCGTCATTATACGTATTGCATATACAACAACACTCTACATAACAATGCCATCGCCCACGTCATTATATGTCATTTCCAACCGTTGTTAAATAGATTTTTCATAGTAGTGAATACACTCTCACCAACCACATATTAAATAAATCAAAAGGAGAGTAACAAAGACTTACTTGATTGAGGAGGATTCTTAAAGTTTACGGAGGTTGAAAGGGCGTTGACGATGGCTTCGATGGCGGCGTGACTATCAATTGGAAGAGAGAAGAGAACTTTGAAAAAAACTTTGAAAATGAAGCGAGCGTACCAAATGACCCCACATGCTTCCAATTTATAAGTAATCTCGTGGCATGGGCAAGCATGACGCCGCCTGGCTCTTGAGCACCCCTATGCGTAGGTCATCATTGGATATTAAATAGCTATGACACGTGGCTCGAGGTTCGTCGTTCCAAGTCCTATCAATGTTTCAGATCCCAAGACATTGAGCACGAGGCTCAGCTTTCCGCATTCCATCTTAAGCATCTCCTCGGAGAAAGGCTTGAAACAAGTTACGTTGTCGAGCATAGATAAATTTGGAATCCTCAAGAGCACATGGCCTCGGTGATGAACTCTAAGCAAGATCATGTTGTCGAGCACGCGCGACTGCTTAGTATCCCCGCGGGTAGAAACTCGATGATAAACATTTAACAGGCTCGCGCTCTCGAGCTTGAGGAGTAACTTCCACACAAGTCCTAATAAACACTCTTCCGCATATTTCCTTTGTCCCTTTTCGACATTTAAAATGACTCTAAGTCATTACTCCTCTAACTTGGAGCAACAACTTAGGGGGCTCCTTTCCTGGACTAGGCCTGGGGATGACCCATATTTAGGCACAACCCAGTCTAGCTCCACGTCAGAGAGCACATTCCCCACATGCTCCTCACCCGAGGACACGTGGCCAATTGATCCAGCTCACCTCGCGCAAATGTTCTGTCCTTCGTAACAGGAAAGTCTTCTAATTCGGGGAATGCAGGGCAGTTGAACCAGGATAATGAGCACGAGCTGCTAATCTATACTTCTACGTAGAAATCCTGGCAGTCATCCATTATCGGTCTGATCACCCAACCCATATTGGAGAGTGTTGACCCAGCGCTGGGGGCTCTCTATAAATACCCTCCTTTGAAGGAGGGTCGTGTATTCAATTCACTTCTTAACTTTTGTACTTGCCTTCTTTCACTCTGAACGGACTTTAGCATTGGAGTGCATTGCAGGTATCCCCCCTCCATTTTTCTCACCTGACGTTGGAGACCACGGCGTGTTGCTGGCCACCGATTTATTTCTAATCATCGTTAAGATCAATGTTGTTTAGCAGATGCAAGATCAGAGGACCTTTTAAGGAAATCCTAAATATCAGGGAAGTCTTCATTGACGTGAAAATTAGTTACATTAAATGTGTTTGAAACACACAAAAGATACTTTCATGGTTATAACAAAAAAAAAGGGTGAAGACAAAAAAATATAAGTTATAAAGGTGTCGTTGTTTTCCAAACATACCCCAAGTCTTTCAAGACTAAATTAATTTGTTGTTTCTTGGACCCGCTTTGTAATTTTGTGTATCCAATTACTGTGACCATTCCAATAACATATGCAACACACCATTGGGTAAACAAAACACACATTATAAGACTGAATGATATAACATAATGGAATATATTTTTCCAACATATGGGTCTAAACACACCTATTATAAGATACATTTTCCACTTTCCACATATAATATCAGCAAATGGTGTGAACTTCATAATTTTTGGAGGTATGTCGTGCTTATTTTTGTCACAAATGGAGGTACCACCAGTGAAAACCAACACATATTTGTGGTCAGAGGGCTTAAACAAAAATTCGTTCAAGATGACTTGGAAATTTGTAATGTTATAAGTGTTACTCACAGATAAAATAATTTCAAATGCTTGTTTAAATATTGTTGGAACTTTGACACGAATATCTGAACCCTACAACAACAACAATGGGATGTTCAGATATCTTTTGGACGAAATCGTTAAACATGCAAACAAAATCCTTCCAAAACCTAAGCATCACTCATAAGGAAAAAATGTTAATATGAAGCAAATACATGAATGGCTAACCTAAACATGAAAACAAATAACTTTATAATGTGACCTGAAGACAACACATAACAGTTAAATGTACAATGAACATGGTATTTAACAGATGAAGTGAAGCGAAGATCGTTGCATAAAAAAACCCTAAAGGTACAATGAACATCTACTAAAACAAATGAAGTCTACATGAAGAAAAAAAAATACCTATTTATCAACCACAATCATCTCATATCGCTCCTTATTCTTTGAAACTACACTCCATTTGTGATGGATTGCGACCGCAATCTTCCATAGCTCCTTTATGTCATTGATATCTTTGACCATTGCAAAAGGTCTTGCCATTATAGGTGATGATTTCCGCCAAAGATGAAATTATTAACATACTATTTTACAGGAAAGAAGGGATTTGGTAGGGAAGGTTTTGGTGATATGTCTACCATTTTGAAGGAAAAAACCAAAAGTGATTTGTTGAGGATGTCTCAGTGCCTGCTATCAATAGTGAAATGCTTTGGAAAAGACATTCTGCAAGACATGTGGTTTCTGAAAAAATCCATCTTTGGGGTATGTGCCAAAAAGACAAACCATAGTTACTGCAAATGCTAAACGATGGTTTCGATAGCCAGTGTATATTCACTAAATGACAATTTTATTTTATCTAATTAAATACCTTAAACAATTAAGTGGTTAAATACCGTTAAAGGACTAATTAGATTTTATTTAAAACTTAACTAATAAACTAATTAATTAGGTATGAATACAAATATGAATGGATGTCAAGATGACGTATTTCAGAATAATGGAAACCTTAATTGACCATTACTCTATAAATAGATTATGGTCCCCAATATATCATGCACAAACATATTATCTATTTTATCTATATTAAGAATATTGAAGGTATTAAAAGTATCGGTTGAGAAAGAACCACACAGATTATCGGATAATCGTTGTTCGTTTCTTAACATCTGTGTTTTAGAATTACTACTAACAAAAATTTTCTCAATAAATTCAAGTATTCTTAAAAAACTTTTTAATATATATATATATATATATATATATATATATATATATATATATATATATATATATATATATATATATATATCTGATTTTCACATTAAATTGTATGTTATATTTTATAAGTCTGTATATTTTTTATTGATTATTTATTTAACTCTAACATATTCAATTTACTTATAATTAAAATTAATTTTATACACTTGATTAAATAAATATATATTTTCACATAGACTCGAAAAATATATAATTTTCTCCGCCATAAAACCGAAGTCTCTATGTTACCTATCAATATGCACCATCTAGAAGTCTCATACAATGACAATAATACTGCAAAGCATACTGATTTAAAGAGTTCTTTGTATCTAAATTCACCAGGCTATCAAATCCAAAAGTGCACTTGAATATGGAAGGCATCAATAAACTCTCTGATGAGGACAATATGTAGCTGGTGAAAATGTTCTTAGATGACGAAATTTTGGAAGCTTTTGCAGACGACGACGGAAGCAAAAGTCCGGGGCCGGACGGATTTAATTTGTACTTTCTGAAGAGATGTTGGAATATTGTTGGTGGCGATGTTACAAATGTTATTAGACACTTCCATAAATTCGCTTATCTTCCAAAATCTTTGGCTTCTTCTTTCATCGCGCTAATCTCAAAGAAGGAGAATCCACAAGTTTTGGAAGACTACAGACCAATAAGTTTGGTGGGATGTGTATACAAACTGATTTCAAAGATGATGGCGCAGAGATTAACTAAAGTTATGGGTAAACTGGTGTCTAAGAATCAACACACATTTATTCCGGGGAGACAGATTTTAGACGGCGTTTTGCTTGTAAACGAGCTACTGGATCTTGCAAAAAGGAGTAAATAGAATTGCCTTGCTTTCAAGGTTGATTTTCAGCAAGCATATGATTGCGTAGATTGGTCGTATTTAGAAGAGGTTCTATTGGCTATGAATTTTTGCCCAAAATGGATTAGCTGGATTAGAGGAGGAACATTGAATTATTCTAAGTCTGTCATAGTCAATGGTGGTATAACGAACGATTTCAAAGCTTCTTGCGGATTACGTCAGGGTGATCCTCTATCCTCGTTCTTGTTTGCATTAGTAGCTGAACGTCTTGTAATAATGTTGAAGCATTCTTAAAGGATTCAAGATTAATGATTCGGAGTTCGTGAATTTGGTTTAATTTGCAGATGATACTATTATCTTCACTAATGGTTCTTTGCAAGATATTTGGGCGATTAAATCGTTATTAAGGGGCTTTGAGATGCTTACAGGTTTGAGAGTCAATTTCTGGAAGAGTAATATTTACGGCGTAACTATTCAGCCTTGGTTTCTTGCTGCAGCAGCCGATTTCTTGGCCTATAGGATTAGTTCTCTACCATTCAAGTTCTTGGGTATTGAAGTTGGAGGTAACTGTAACGACCCGAAAAATCTAAATTATTTATGTAATCATTTATTTAATTAATTTAGAAGGAATTGAGGGGGTTTGTAATGATTTTGGAGAATTATGGGTTAAAAGATGCATTTTTGAGTAATTTTAATAAAAAGAATAATCATGTATTATTTATGTTATTATTGTTATTATTAAAATTTAAAATAAAATGAGGAAGGGCAAGGTGGTCTTATTGGAGAATAAGTGAGGATAGGATGGGAAGTTCATAAACTGGGATATATGACTAAAAGAGAAAAGGGAACGATCATTCTAACTGATCGTGTTTTAGGTGAAGGAAACTGAAGCAGAGAAGAGGAAGGGAAACCTAAGGGGCTGAGGAATTCTCGAAGAATCTTGAAGAAGGAAGGAAAAGCTTCGGATTATTCTAAGGTATGGAGAGAGTTCATAATTTCTTATAGTTTTGTAGGAATTGGAGATGAATAGATTAGGGATTGTATGAGTTGTGTTGATTTAGATGATTTTTGATGTAGAATGAGTAATTGATGAAAATATGATGAGTTTGAATTAGGCATATTGCTATATGTGTGTTTTGTGAGTGTTTTTGATCAATTTTCGTGTAGAACACTGAGTTTTGGGGTAATCAAAGTTAAAAACGCAGAAAAAACACTTTTCGAGAAATTTGGGTTTTGTCGCATCCTGACACGGGCCGTGTCACACAACACGGGTACCGTGTCAGCCTACTGGTTGAGAAAAATAAAAATTTTGTGTTGCAGGGTTTCTGACACGGGCCGTGTCACCGGACACGGCGGCCGTGTCAGCTTGCTGGCCGTGAATGAAAAAAATTGATCTTTTGGAAATTGGTCCCAGGGTTTCTGACACGGGCCATGTCACAGGACACAGTGGCCGTGTCAGGCTGCTGACTTGCTATTTTTTTTTTATGTTTTGGAATCGTGTCCCAGTTCTTCTGACACGGGCAGTGTCACAGGACACGGCGGTCGTGTCAGACTACTGGTTGTCTCATATTTTTGCTGTTTTCTTGAAGTTTCTCGCTGTTTTCTCGTGCTGTTTCGTTAGGGTCGAAGTATTAATAATATATAATTGATGAACTATGATTTTTATGATGAATGTTTGTTGAGATGAAATGAATGATGCACATGTCGATAATTGAATGAAATGAGGAGGTTAGCATCATTGCATTTCATGACATATTTTTATGATGGGGGCTTCGGCCTATTGGTAGCTCCAATCCCATCGTGCGGATTGGAGTGATATGTTGTTATGGTGTGCTCCCATTGTGGAGGGTTGATGGCCAGTGCCCATCGCATGGAGGAAAGTCGGTACCGCATTGCATATGTTGCATTTTCATTGAAGTTGACATTGCATTTATTATGGAGTAATTATGATGAATCGTATTA
This sequence comes from Lathyrus tuberosus, assembly GCA_022829125.1. Classification (NCBI taxonomy): domain Eukaryota; kingdom Viridiplantae; phylum Streptophyta; class Magnoliopsida; order Fabales; family Fabaceae; genus Lathyrus; species Lathyrus tuberosus. The sequence continues at coordinate 16,330,699 of JALAZF010000065.1, read as the reverse complement.
TGAATTCTAAGTTGATAATGATGTGAATAAGTGTGAGTGATGATCTATTGTTGTTGCTGCTTAATTTATTTGATTTCCATGTCTTGTATTACTATATTGAATTATGTTTTCTCACCCTTCCTGCTTGGAAATGTTGCCTCTCATGTGGGTAACTTGCAGATAACCAAGAGTAGCTTCGAGGTGAAGAAGGAGGTAGCTTTGGAACGTTTCATTTATGTCGTTTAAGTTTAGGGGTGTCCTGCTCTGTGTCATGTAACATCGGGTTGGGATGAATTGCGAACATTCGTGTTCTTTTGATTTATGTTGGGATTTTATACTGATGATGTTGTTCTAGATTGGATGAGTTTCTTATGAAGTTTGTAATTGAATTTAAATGATAATTTGATTCCGCTGCGAGATTATGATTTCTTTTGACGATGTTTGGTTAACCCGTGTTACGGGACAGGACTATGAGAATTAGATGATGTTGTTTTTTGAAAATGTACACCCGTATTTGTGGATTTTACTCTGATAATGTGATTTATTTCTCTAAAATCGTATGTCGGGTAGAAGGGTGTTACATTAGTGGTATCAGAGCAGGTCGGTCTGTCCGGCCAAGTTTCGTGTAGTCAGTCTATTGTCAGTCGTTACTTGTTAACGATTATTTGTTTTCTGACGTGGTATGTGTTGTACAGAATGGCTGGAAACAACACGCGTGCTCTTGCTGATGCTATTGCAGCTCTTGCTCGGAACCATGCCCCTGATGAGTTTCGTGCGTTGGAGAAGTTTCAGAGGAACAACCCACCGAAGTTTGAAGGGACTCATGACTCGGCGAGCGCACAAAAGTGGCTCAAGGCGATTGAGAAGATTTTTAGAGTGATGGGGTGCTCTGATGCAGAGCAAGTGCAGTTCGGAACCCATATGCTGGAAGAGGAGGCCGAGGACTGGTGGGATAACACCCGTCAGAGGTTGGAAGATGTTGGCACTGCGGTGACTTGGAATGTGTTCAAGCAAGAATTTTTGGGTAAGTATTTTCCTGAAGATGCTCGTGGTAAGATGGAAGTGGAATTCATTGAATTGAAGCAAGGAAATATGACTGTGGCGGAATATGCTGCCAAATTTGAGAGGCTTGTGAAGTTTTGTCCTCATTACAACCGTGCAGATGCTGAACTTTCTAAGTGTCTCAAGTTTGAGAACGGGCTGAGACCAGAGATTAAACAAGGGATTGGATGCCAACAGATTCGCAGGTATGCGGAACTGGTGGATAAGAGTAGGATCTATGATGAAGATAGTCGAGCTCGATCTGCCCACTACAAGCAGCTAAGTGAAAAGAAGGATAAGGGTCAGTTTAGAGGAAAACCTTATGCAACCCCAGGTGATAAAGGTAAGCAGAAGGTATCAGATGAGAAGAAGTCAAGTAGGGGAGCCGCTAATCCACCTGCTAAGTGCTACAGTGTGGAGAGCCAGGTCACAAAGCTGATGTGTGTACTAACAAAGTTCTGAGATGTTACCGTTGTGGCAAGACTGGGCATAGGATTGGTGATTGTCCGAATGAGGGTCCGACCTGTTTCAATTGTGGTGAACAGGGGCATATCAGTACTCAATGCCAGAAACCAAAGAAGACTGCTACTGCTGCCCAGACTACTGGAAGAGTGTTTGCTTTGGCTGGCTCAGAAGTTCCCAAGAATGACAACTTAATTCGAGGTACTTGTTTTATTAACAATGTTGAGTTGATTGCTATTATTGATACTGCAGCTACGCATTCATTTATCTCTCTCGAGTGTGCTACTAGATTGGGTTTGAATTTGTCTAACATGAATGGTAGTATGATAATAGAGACCCCGGCTAATGGTTCGGTGACTACTATGCTTGTTTGTTTGAAGTGCCCTTTGACAATCTTTGAGACGGATTTTGTGATGGATTTGGTGTGCTTACCCTTGCACCAAATCGATGTTATCCTTGGTATGAACTGGTTGGAGTTCAACTACGTTCACATTAATTGCTATAACAAGACTGTGAAGTTTCCAGAGTTAGGTGAGGATGGTGAACTAATGTTCTTATCTGCTAAACAAGTGGATGGACTTTTATTAGATGAAGCGTTGATGTTCGCAGTGTTTGCATCGTTGCCAGCGGATGGTGTGGCCTTCAGTGCTGAGTTGCCTGTGGTTTGTGAGTTTCCAGATGTATTTCCTGAGGATATAAGTGATTTACCTCCGGAACGTGAAGTTGAGTTTGCTGTGGACTTAATACCAGGTACGAGTCCAGTGTCGATGGCTCCTTATCGGATGTCTGCTTTGGAATTGAATGAGCTGAAGAAACAACTAGAAGAATTGTTAGAAAAGAAGTTTATTCGACCCAGTGTTTCTCCGTGGGGTGCTCCGGTGTTGCTCGTTAAGAAGAAAGACGGTAGTATGAGATTGTGTGTCGATTATCGGCAGTTGAATAAGGTGACCATCAAGAATAAATATCCGCTTCCGAGAATCGACGATTTAATGGATCAATTCGTAGGTGCTTGTGTGTTCAGTAAGATTGATCTGAGGTCCGGTTATCATCAGATTAGAGTTAAAACTGACGATATTCCGAAAACAGCTTTCAGAACGAGGTATGGTCATTATGAGTATACGGTGATGCCATTTGGAGTTTCTAACACGCCTGGTGTGTTCATGGAGTATATGAACAGAATATTTCATGAATATCTTGATAAATTTGTAGTGGTTTTCATAGACGATATCTTGATATATTCTAAATCAGCAGAAGAACATGCAGAACATTTGAAGATTGTGTTACAAGTGTCGAGGGAAAGGAAATTGTATGCTAAGTTGTCGAAGTGCGAATTCTGGTTGAAGGAAGTGAGTTTCCTAGGTCATGTGATTTCAAGTGGTGGAATTTCTGTGGATCCCTCGAAGATTGATGCGGTGTTGCGGTGGGAGACCCCGAAGTCTGCTACGGAAATTCGTAGTTTTCTTGGATTGGCTGGTTATTATCGTAAGTTCATTGAAGGTTTTTCTAAGTTGGCTTTGCCTTTGATGCAATTGACTCGAAAAGGGCAAGCGTATGTATGAGATGTCACTTGTGAAGAGAGTTTCGTAGAACTAAAGAAAAGGTTGACAACTGCTCCGGTGTTAGTTTTGCCAGACCCGAATGAGTCCTTTGTGGTTTATTGTGATGCTTCAAAGATGGGCCTTGGTGGAGTTTTAATGCAAAATGGTAAAGTGGTCGCTTATGCTTCTAGACAGTTAAGAGTCCACGAGAGGAATTACACTACACACGACTTAGAGTTGGCTGCTGTAGTATTTGTGCTGAAGATTTGGAGACATTATCTTTTTGGTTCGAAATTCGAGGTATTCAGTGATCATAAAAGTTTGAAATACTTGTTCGATCAGAAAGAGTTAAACATGAGGCAGAGAAGGTGGCTAGAACTGTTAAAGGATTTTGAGTTCGATTTAAATTATCATCCAGGTTAGGCAAACGTAGTGGCTGATGCTTAGAGTAGAAAGTCGTTGCATATTTCAATGCTTATGGTGAAAGAACTTGAAATGATTGAGCAATTCAGAGACATGAGTTTGCTGTGTGAGACGACCGCTGATAGCGTGAAATTGGGCATGCTAAAGCTGACTAGTGGAATTCTGGAGGAAATTCGGGAGGGTCAGAAATCTGATTTGAAATTAGTTGACCAAATAATGAAGATTAATCAAGGTAATGGCGGCGAATTCCGAATTGATGAAGACGGAGTTTTGAGGTTTCGAGATAGAGTGTGTGTTCCGGATAATTCTGGAATCAAAAAGAGTATTTTGGAAGAAAGGCGTAGAAGTCGATTGAGTATTCATCCTGGTGCTATGAAGATGTATCAAGACCTTCGTAGATTGTTTTGGTGGCCAGGTATGAAAAGAGATATTGTTGAATTTGTGTATGCATGTTTGACTTGCAAGAAGTCCAAGATTGAACATCAGAAGCCTTCAGGTATGATGCAGCCGTTGAATGTTCCTGAATGGAAGTGGGATAGCATTTCCATGGATTTTGTGACTGGGTTACCAAAGACTGTAAGAGGTAATGATTCGATATGGATGATTGTGGATAGGTTAACTAAGTCGGCGCATTTCTTGCCAATGAGAATTAATTACTCTATGCAGAAGTTAGCTGAGATTTATATCGAGGAAATCGTAAGGTTGTATGGAACACCTTCGAGTATTGTATCGGATAGAGATCTGCGGTTTACGTCAAGGTTTTGGAAAAGTCTACAGGATGCTTTGGGTACTAAGTTGAGGATGAGTTCTGCTTATCACCCGCAGACGGATGGTCAGTCGGAAAGAACAATCCAATCTTTAGAAGATTTGTTGAGAGCTTGTGTGCTGGATCAAGGAGGTTCTTGGGATAGTCACTTGCCATTGATCGAGTTTACATACAACAATATTTTTCATGCTAGTATTGGAATGGCTCCTTATGAGGCGTTGTATGGTAGACGTTGTCGAACTCCATTGTGTTGGTATGAGTCGGGAGAGAGTTCGGTACTTGGACCTGAAACTGTTCAAGAAACAACGAAGAAGATTAAAATGATTTAGGATAAAATGAAGACGTCGCAGAGTCGTCAGAAGAGTTACCATGATAAGAGGAGGAAAGCACTTGAATTCCAAGAAGGAGACCACGTGTTCTTAAGAGTCACTCCGATGACTGGTGTGGGACGAGCTTTGAAGTCTAGAAAGCTCACTCCGCGCTTTGTTGGTCCGTATCAGATTATGCAGAGAATAGGAGGGGTTGCCTATCGGGTGGCTTTACCGCCGTCACTTGCAAATTTGCATGATGTATTTCATGTGTCGCAGTTGAGGAAGTATATTCCGGATCTGTCACATGTAATTCGGATGGATGACGTTCAGGTGAGGGATAACCTGACAATAGAAGCATTGCCTGTGAGGATTGATGGTCGAGAATTGAAGCAACTCCGAGGTAAAGAGATTGCTTTAGTGAAAGTATTGTGGGGCGGACCAGCTGGTGATAGTTGGACTTGGGAGCGTGAAGATCAGATGAAGGAGTCATATCCGACTCTATTTACTTCAGGTAATTTTCGAGGACGAAAATTCTTAAAGTAGGGGAGAGTTGTAACGACCCGAAAAATCTAAATTATTTATGTAATCATTTATTTAATTAATTTAGAAGGAGTTGAGGGGGTTTGTAATGATTTTGGAGAATTATGGGTTAAAAGATGCATTTTTGAGTAATTTTAATAAAAAGAATAATCATGTATTATTTATGTTATTATTGTTATTATTAAAATTTAAAATAAAATGAGGAAGGGCAAGGTGGTCTTATTGGAGAATAAGTGAGGATAGGATGGGAAGTTTATAAACTGGGATATATGACTAAAAGAGAAAAGGGAACGATCATTCTAACTGATCGTGTTTTGGGTGAAGGAAACTGAAGCAGAGAAGAGGAAGGGAAACCTAAGGGGCTGAGGAATTCTCGAAGAATCTTGAAGAAGGAAGGAAAAGCTTCGAATTATTCTAAGGTATGGGGAGAGTTCATAATTTCTTATAGTTTTATAGGAATTGGAGATGAATAGATTAGGGATTGTATGAGTTGTGTTGATTTAGATGATTTTTGATGTAGAATGAGTAATTGATGAAAATATGATGAGTTTGAATTAGGCATATTGCTATATGTGTGTTTTGTGAGTGTTTTTGATCAATTTTCGTGTAGAACACTGAGTTTCGGGGGTAATCAAAGTTAAAAATGCAGAAAAAACACTTTTCGGGAAATTTGGGTTTTGTCGCATCCTGACAGGGGTCGTGTCACACAACACGGGTACCGTGTCAGCCTACTGGTTGAGAAAAATAAAAATTTTGTGTTGCAGGGTTTCTGACACGGGCCGTGTCACCGGACACGGCGGCCGTGTCAGCTTGCTGGTCGTGAATGAAAAAAATTGATCTTTTGGAAATTGGTCCCAGGGTTTCTGACACGGGCCGTGTCACAGGACACGGTGGCCGTGTCAGGCTGCTGACTTGCTATTTTTTTTTGATGTTTTGGAATCGTGTCCCAGTTCTTCTGACACGGGCAGTGTCACAGGACACGGCGGCCGTGTCAGACTACTGGTTGTCTCATATTTTTGCTGTTTTCTTGAAGTTTCTCGCTGTTTTCTCGTGCTGTTTCTTTAGGGTCGAAGTATTAATAATATATAATTAATGAACTATGATTTTTATGATGAATGTTTGTTGAGATGAAATGAATGATGCACATGTCGATAATTGAATGAAATGAGGAGGTTAGCATCATTGCATTTCATGGCATATTTTTATGATGGGGGCTTCGGCCTATTGGTAGCTCCAATCCCATCGTGCGGATTGGAGTGATATGTTGTTATGGTGTGCTCCCATTGTGGAGGGTTGATGGCCAGTGTCCATCGCATGGAGGAAAGTCGGTACCGCATTGCATATGTTGCATTTTCATTGAAGTTGGCATTGCATTTATTATGGAGTAATTATGATGAATCGTATTATGAATTCTAAGTTGATAATGATGTGAATAAGTGTGAGTGATGATCTGTTGTTGTTGCTGCTTAATTTATTTGATTTCCATGTCTTGTTTTACTATATTGAATTATGTTTTCTCACCCTGCCTACTTGGAAATGTTGCCTCTCATGTGGGTAACTTGCAGATAACCAAGAGTAGCTTCGAGGTGAAGAAGGAGGTAGCTTTGGAGCGTTTCGTTTATGTCGTTTAAGTTTAGGGGTGTCCTGCTCTGTGTCATGTAACATCGGGTTGGGATGAATTGCGAACATTCATGTTCTTTTGATTTATGTTGGGATTTTATACTGATGATGTTGTTCTAGATTGGATGAGTTTCTTATGAAGTTTGTAATTGAATTTAAATGATAAGTTGATTCTGCTGCGAGATTATGATTTCTTTTGACGATGTTTGGTTAACCCGTGTTACGGGACAGGACTATGAGAATTAGATGATGTTGTTTTTTGAAAATGTACACCCGTATTTGTGGATTTTACTCTGATAATGTGATTTATTTCTCTAAAATTGTATGTGGGGTAGAAGGGTGTTACAGTAACCATATAAACTTGTCGTTTTGGAAGCCGATGGTGGAGCGATTCAAAGTTAAACTATCGTCTTGGCACGGAAAGCTTCTTTCAATGGGAGGTAGAATAACCTTGATTAACTCGGTATTATCTAATTTACCTATTCATTATTTTTCTCTTTTCAAAGTTCCATCTAAAGTGGCAAAAGATCTTATTGCCATTCAACGGAATTTCTTGTGGTCCGGCGATATGGATAAGAGATCCATAGCATGGATTAGCTGGGAGATCGTATGTTGGCATAGGAAGCTTGGAGGGCTTGGCATCAAGGACCTTGTGAAATTTAATACGGTACTGTTAACAAAATGGCTCTGGAGAAAGATTGTCGATCCGCCTGCAAGTTGGTTCGAATTACTTGTGCACAGGTATGGTAATTTGACTTCAAGAATTATTTTGAAGAAGAACTTAATGAAGCCGTGAAGTGTTTCACTGTGGTGGGGTGATTTGATGCGAATTGCAGACTCGACGGATAGAGGTTGATTCATTGACCAATTGTCATGTCAAGTTGGTAATGGATCCTTGATATCGTTTTGGCACAGTACCTGGTTGGGACAGGTTCCGCTAAAATCACTGTTTGCGCCTTTATTTGAATTTCCTGCATCCAAAAATGCGTCTGTAGTAGAATCGGGGGTTTGGGATGATAGGCAGTGGCGGTGGAACCATAATGCATTATGCTCTGATATACCAGTAGAACAGCAGGCAACTTTGTAGGAATTACAAAATCTGCTGTAGGAGGTCAGAATTTTTCCTGGTGTTGCGGATTATTTCTTGTGGAAATCCGAAAATATCAGAATTTTTAAGGCTAAATTTTGTTATGACTCTCTGTTGTTGTATTCCATGAAGTCGGGGTTGAGATTAGTTTCAAGACCGCTTTGGATTTAATTTGGTCTTCTAGTGTCCCGTTGAAAGTGAGAGTGTTCAGTTGGCGGCTTGTTTGGAATAGGCTTCCAACTCGACCTAATTTGGTGGCCAGGAATATAATCTCGAACCCCCATGACATAGTTTGTGTTTTTTGTTTCGCATCATTGGAGGATACTAATCATGTCATTTGTTTGTGCCCTCGTATCGTCAAAGTATGGAGGAAAATTGCATATTGGGTGGGAAGTTTATGGTTGGAGAAGGTAAATGTTCGTGATCACATGTTCGAATGGTTTTTGAAGGTTGTCAAGAAAACTTCGAAGTCGTCGGTTATGTTTATCTGGTTATCGACTTGTTGGTCAACTTGGTGGACGCGTAATCAAATAATATTTAATGATATGATTGGAAATCATGAAGATATTGTTATGAGGACAATTCAAGTGTCTTGGTCTTGGTTGGAGTTCATGGATAAAGCGAAGACTAAGTGTAGTTATTACAATTGGTTTAAGGCTCCTTTGGACTGTTTGAATTAGTTGTAATCGTAATACGTTTTGATTATTGTGCTTTGATGGTTGAGATTATTTTTTTAATTGGCGTATTCCTAATACGTCCTTTAATATGTTCTATTACTTATTAAAAAAATACTGATTTAAAGTGGACCAAACGAGAACTAGATTATATTCCATGTGTTTAGAAAATATTCAAATTGACTACTCTAATTAAAATATGTAAAAGAAAAATTTATGGTTATTATTATAATTTCTCACCATATTATCATATTCATATTTATTTATTGATATGAAAAATGTTAAGTTCACATAATGCAAATAACAAGTACGTTAATCAGTGTCGCATTTGAGTGACGATAGGAGACAACAAATCACATCAACCATAGGTATACAGATTAGGGGTGGACATTTGAAGACCAACCGACAGTAACCGACCGAACCAAATGACATTTTGATGAATGGTTCGGGTTACATTGGGTTTCGGGTATTTAGGGAGCATGCAGTTGGGTAGTGGTGGATAGTGGTGGTCGGGTTCGGTCATGCATTTTGGACCCGTCGGAATCCGGGCCCGACCGATTCACATCAGATTTTGAGTCAGTGAAAGGAAAATATGAGGCCCAAAAATGCAATGGCCCAATTTCTTAAAAATTAGGGGTAGTTTCAGTCTTTTATTCATTTCCTTTTTTTCCCAAATTCAACATACTCACTCACTCACTCCACTCTCATTGTGTCTTTCTTATGCTAGGGTTTGTTTGTAACATTACCGTCGCCGCCACCACCACAACTACCTTCCTTCTCGTCAGTCATCGTTGAATCGCTCCAAGCTCCAAGCCATCACCACCATCCTCATCGATGCGGCTTCCATGGCTATCTCAGTAAGTATTTACTCTCTCTCCCACTCATTTTTTTTGTTTTCTTCTTCACGATTTGTTTTGCTTGTTTTTACCTATACATTTTATGATATATGTACTTTTGATTATTGTTGTTCTTGTTTGGCTTTATCGAGTTGTTCTTGTTTGAATAACATTGTCATTCATTATCTTGACAGGTTCAAATTCAAGCCTGGAGTACCATATGAAGAACATGACTTTAGGTTTTTGAGCAGTGCGATTTAGAGGTATGTCGCTCTATGTCCGACTTTTTTTCCTCATGACTCGCTTCAAATTGTCTTCTTGGTATTGTTGAATTCTGATGGTAACTCAGAAGCCATTGGAAATATCATGTATGTTATATAAAACAACAATGCAGTGAGTAATACTAATAACTGGATTAAAAAAGCAGTTGAATTGAACAATTTGATGCTTGTTATATTGGAGTACTAGATCAGGATGATGATATTGCAAGTTTGCAACATCAGTTTTCAGGAATATCAAATGTTACTATGGTATTTCTATTCTAAAATATGTTAACTTTTTTGTACAGCTTCGAGATTGGTTGGACTTATCTTTGAATCACTCTGTACAGCTTCTAAAATATCAATTTGATGCACATTACCACGTTGTAAGTTAACTCTGCAGTGCGACGTATCTTCCAAGGAATTTGATAAGCTTGGGTCGTATGATGCACATTACCATGTTGTAAGTTAAATCCATTCTTTTTTGACATTGATTGAAAACTTAGGCTGTATTTTTGCTTTGATTTCTACATTGACTTTGATATCTTCTACAGGTTTTATAGATGACTCTGGGTGAAAAATATAGACTTTGATATAATGCGTTTTAGTCAAGTAATAATGATGCAACATGCTACTATGCCTCACTTTTGAAGTGAAAGAAGTCATGTGAGCACTAAGTTGTTTTACAATTTTATACTTTTAACTTCTAAGTTGAAAATATATGATAACTTAGTTTTTTTGCAGGTATTTCTGAGTTATCTCTGCAAGATCTTATGTCTCAAACACAAGTTTTGAAGAGTATATGCCTGGAGATGCTTGATGTGTCAGACACCAAGGCTTGTAGTCATATTCGTAAAGTTTGACATGTTTTTGTTTGTCATTATACTGTTAATAGAAGATGTTAATGGCTTGTTAGCTGTTATTTTGTTGAAATTTTAATATTGTTGAATGGCTTGTTGAAATTTTAATAGTGAAATTTTAATAGAAGATGCATACCTTTTCAAAGTGCAATATGTTAATACTAACTGTGAAGAGTCTGTGTTTCACTCCACTTATTTGTTGAATTTTTATATATGAAACTTGAGATCATTCTCATATCTCAATCCTTGGCATGTTCATGAATCATGAGTACAGTTACATTGGTTTAGTTTTGCTAATTAGTTTTAGTCAGTATTCATTCAATCTTCAACTGCTGGAAGTTGTTTTGTTTGATTCAAATTTTTGTTAATTGTTATATTAATGTAAAACTTGATTCTTAAATATGTATGAATCTACAAAAATATGAAACTTATTGCAGAAGGAAATTATATGCAAATCAGTTACAGAAATACAAACTACATCATTGTTATTCCATCATACTTGGATATTTTTCCTTCAAACTGTTAATGACAAATTAATGGAGAGAATGATATAAACCACATCAGGCGATGTCGAGAAGGCGTGGAAGACCACCAAAAGGGGTGGGATCAACGCCATCGGAATCTCAACAGAAGCAACCGAAAAACCAAAGTAATGAGAATGCTACAGTGAACAACGAAGGAGAATCGATCGAGACGGAGGACAATCATATGAAACAGAATGAGATCACAAAACCACAAACCCTAGATTCGAAGAAGGTGGACAATGAAACAAGAAAGCTCTGGGTGGATGTTATCAATGGGAATCGAAATCCAGGTAAGTGGATGACAATTGAATTTATAGCAGCAAAAATAGTTGATGCGGCAATTGAAGTTGAGATTGAGGAAAACGATATAAGAAGTGAGGTGAAATTATGGGATACTGCATTAATCATGTATGTCCTTGGCGGCGATTTAAGTATGAACACTGTTAAACAATTCATGATGAAAACCTGGAATTTTGTAAATTTACCGGACATGTATTACAACGATGAAGGCTACTTTGTCTTGCGATTTCATTCCTATGCAGACAGAGATAATGTATTAAGGAAAGGCCCCTACACAATACGGAACATGCCGATGTTGTTAACTGAATGGAAACTAAACTTCAATTTGAAGAGAGACATGTTGCGTACTACCCCCATTTGGGTCAAGCTGCCTTAATTACCTTTATACTTATGGGGTGCAAAAAGCTTGAGCAAAATTGGTAGCGCGTTGGGCACGCCATTGATGACGGATGAATGCACGGCAAGCAGGTATCGAATATCTTATGCTCGTATCTTAGTTGAAATTGATATTACGTAAGAGAAAGTGAAGGAAATTACTATAAGAGACAAGGAAGGAGAAAAATGCAACAACCGGTGGAGTATGAATGGAGACCATTGTATTGTACAACCTGCCATAAAATTGGCCATTCATGTGAAGCTAAACAACAAAGACAACAAACCAAGAAATGGATACCCAAAGAATAGAATATACAGAAGGAGAACAATGAGGAACTAATCTCGAATAACAGCACTACTGAACAACAGGAGACTGCAGAAAATCCACCTGAAAATCATTCGCTGCCAAGGACCCAACTGATTGTGAACCATGGATCAGAAGGGCCTGTCAAAGAAACATGGACTGCAGTAAAAAAACGAGGCAAGGAAAATAGCAAGAACAAGAACAGAACTATATCCCTGGCCTTCGCCTCATCACAAGTCAATCTGGAAAATGGTTTTGCAACACTAGGAGGTAGCTCATCCGTAGTGTTACACGACGATGTGCCATGATTATCTCGTGGAATATATGGGGGCTGAATAAGGCGGGTAAGAGTAGGGAGATTAGCTCTCGTCTCCTACATCTTAACCCGACAATTAGTGTTTTGATAGAGACAAGAGTGAAAAATGAAAAAGCTAGTATGATTAGAGAAAGGATGAAACTGAGATTCAAATATCTAGACAACTATGATAAACATGTGAATGGGCGATTATGGATTGGTTGGGATGAGAATCGAGTGAACATTTAACATGTGAGAAGCTCTGACCAAATGATACATTGTAGGGTGGATGATACAACAGGAAAATTCCTATACTGGATGACGGCAGTATATGCTCATAACCAACTGGATTTGAGGAAGAAGCTTTGGCAAGACATTGACAATATCCACTCCAACCAACAGGGTCCGTGGATAGTGATCGGGGACTTTAATAATGTCGTTAAAGTGGAGGATAGAGTAGGGGGAATATGGTCACGGAAAAAGAGTATGTTGATCTTGCTAGCATGATGAGTAATTCTGAACTCTATGAGATGGAAAATGAAGGTGACTATTTTACATGGTCAAATAAACAAGGTGAGAATGCTATCTATTCTAGAATAGATAGAGTCTTGAGTAACATGGATTGGATGCAGGAGCATATAACTGCTACTTTAACTAATATGACTCCCAATGTCTCTGATCACTCTATGTTGATGATAACAGAACAGCACTAGACTCAGATTCGTGCAGCAAACTTTAAATTTATCAACAGTACGGTAGACTTAGATAATTTTCAGGAGACTGTCAAAACCAACTGGAATATGCCACTTTATGGCAGACCAATGTATGTGGTCTGGAAGAAATTGCAAAGACTCCAACCACTCATACGAAAACTGATTAAGCCCATTAAGGAAGTGACCAAGAACGTTCTTAAGGCTAGAGAAGATCTGTGTAAAGCACAAACAACCCTAATTTCAAATAGAATGAATCTGAATAAAATTGACATGGTGAAGAAAAGCACTGATGAATTGGTTAAATGGCAGGAAATTGAGGTCAGTGTCTTGCAACAAAGAGCTAAAATTGATTGGTTGCGCCTAAGTGATGGTAACAATAAATACTTTCATGCTTCCATTAAACTGAGGCAGAACTTTAAATTCATGCATAAGCTTCAACTGTCAGATGGCTCATATGTTAGCACTCAACAAGAGATAGAGAGTGAGGTCATGAATTTCTACCAAAACTTTATGGGGACGGCTGCTACAGAACTGGATGGTATTGATACAGATGCTATGAGAGATGGCGCCCAATTAAACAAAAATCAGCGAGAACTCCTCACTAGTCCAGTTACTGAAGACGAGATTTATATAGCTCTCAAAGGAATAGGAGATACGAAGTCACCAGGAATGGATGGGTATGGGGCGTACTTCTTTAAGAAGGCCTGGCAGATTATTAAATCTGATGTTATTGCGGCTATACAGGAATTTTTTGTCAATGGAAAACTGTGCAAAGCTGCGAATTGTTCAATTGTAACCTTAATTCCTAAACATAATGTTGTGAAAAGTATAAAAGAGTATCGACCAATTGCTTGCTATAGCACATTGTACAAGATCATCTCTAAAATACTAGCTAACAGAATGAGCAAAGCATTGAATGTTGTTGTAGGAAATAACCAGGCTGCATTTGTGAAGGGTCAAAACATCCATAATCATATATTGTTGACATATGAACTGATGCAAGGCTATGAAAGGAAATGTGGCACTCCACGATGCGTAATGCAAATGGACATCCAAAAAGCTTACGATACGGTTGAATGGAAAGCGTTAGAAAGTATTTTGAATGAAGTCGGGTTTCCTAGAAAATTCACTAAATGGGTAATGACTGATGTCTCCTCTGTTTCCTACAGGTTCAATGTGAATGGTCAGTATTCTACCAGTATGGAGGCCAAACGCGGATTGCGGCAAGGCGATCCCATATCACCTCTACTCTTTGTTATTGTGATGGAAAGCCTGAATAGATATCTGACCAAGATGTAGAAGGATGCAAACTTTAATTATCATCCTAAATGTGAAAAACTGAAGATTACCAATCTTTGCTTTGCGGATGATCTCTTGATGTTTGCCCGTGGTGATAAGACATCCGTTGAGATGATGATGAAGACTTTTAACAGTTTCTCACGCGCAACAGGGTTGTTACTCAACCCACAGAAATGCAGACTATATTGCGCAGGTATGGATAATGATGCTCGTGAGGACTTAATCAGAATCACCTAGTTCCCGACAGGTCAGCTACCTTTCAAATATCTGGGGGTACCCGTTACCGGTAAGAAACTCTCTATTCATCATTATATGCCGATGATTGATCATATTGTTGGAAATATAAAGCATTGGAGCGCTCGACTGCTAACATATGCAGGAAGATTGCAGCTGATAAAGAGTGTGATGTTTGAGATTACTAATTACTGGTTACAATGCTTTCCCTTCCACAAAGGTGTGATCCAAAAGATAGAAACCATTTGTCGTATTTTCCTCTGGACAAGTGGTTATGAAGGTAGCCGGAAAGCTCCGGTAGCATGGAAAAAAGTCTGTAGCCACAAAAAGCACGGGGGGCTGGATATAATTGATATAGGAATCTGAAATCAGGCGAATATGATAAAATTACTCTGGAATTTAAGTGGAAAGCGGATTCTCTTTGGGTCAAATGGATTCAGACCTACTATCTGAAAAATAAACAACTGATTAAAATTGAAAAGAAGCCTACTTACTCTTGGATAACGAAGGCTATTCTCAAGCAAAGAGACCAAGTCGAGAATGAGGACAATTGGGAGGATATCATGAATGAAAATAATTTCAATCTGAAGAAAATCTATAAAGTGCTTCAACGTTGTGATCAAAAGGTGGAGTGGGGAAACCTGCTGTATGGTAATATGGCTAGACCCCGTGCAAATTTTATTTTGTGGCTTACATGCCATCAAAGACTATCAACTAAGGATAGGTTATTTGATTTAGGTATGATCAGAAACAAGAATTGTTGCTTTTGCTCAGAGGAAGAATCAATAAATCATCTATTCTTTGTATGTCCAACTACAAAACATATTTGGATGGAAATTCTTGATTGGATCCAAATCCAACATAATCCAGGAGATTGGACCCAAGAGCTAACTTGGATAATTCACCAGGCAAAAGGAAAAAGCGCCAGAGCTGCTATACTCAAGATGGCCATTACTGAAACTGTCTACGAAATTTGGAGCATGAGAAATCAAAAGAGTTTTGGAGGAGACATTGATACCACAAATATAGGAAAAAGAACTATAGATGCTATTGTGTACAGAGGATGGAATAATAAGAAACTCCGGAAATACATAGCTATCCTGATGTCAAATTGAGCATGGGATACTTAGGAGGTTCATAGGTTTTTCATAGTTTTCTCTGAATTTCTAGTGGCTGGATCCGTACGGATCGCTTGTAATTATTATTTTTTTTAATTAATCAAAGTATTTAAGTTCAAAAAAAAAAAGATATTTGTATTGTTTTTGCAATGCATTTACTTAAGAATAATAAGTTGGGTTAGGTGTTTTGAGATTCTCACATTTTGTACAACAGTAGTGTGTTCAATGCAATTCCATTGTGTTTTATTATTATTACTATTGTTTAATATTTATAACTTTATAATCTATACTAAAAACTCTTTTCAGGTCAGGCTAAAGAGGTATTTGGAGATGAGAGGGGCTGATGGGGAGGACCTTAGAGAAGGATTAATTTAAACTTAAATTTTACAATGGTATTTGGTTGTGTTGGTTGATGATATTAAATTTATTTGGCTTTGGTAATGTTACTAAATGTAATTTATGTTGGAAGGATTAATTTAAACTTAGATTTTATATGGTCCTTAGAAGGATTAATTTTAATTTTAGTTAAACAATTTGTTTGTATTAATGTTATTGAATTTGTTTTAGTTTTAAGGAAAATATGGATTCCAATAGTAATTTTGAATATATTCTAGCAAATTAAATTGAATTTTTGAAAGCCCAATATATGGCTCATTTCTTAATAAACAAAAAAAAAAAACTTAAAACTCTATTATGATCATTTTTAAAATTGGGCCAATTAAAAAATATATTAATTTTTATTGGGCCCAAATATGCAAAATCCTAAAATAACCGACCTCACAATCCAAACCCGAATACAACCGAACCCGAAATTCCAACCTGGTCAAAAACGGATTAGAATATAGCACCCGATGGATTGGTCGGTTTAGGGATTTGGGCCCGAACCCGAACCGGCCCGATCCGCTATCCACCCCTAATACAGATCACTATTTTTCATATTGAATGAGTATACCACATGTCGGATATTGAATGAGTATACCACATTTTTATTAAAAAATTAAAATTAAAAAATTAAAATTTATATTAAAATAATTAATATTATCTTAACATTAAATAATTAAAAAAATTAAAATTATCTTAACATTAAATAATTAACAAATTAAAATTTATATTAAAATGATTAAAAAATTACATTACTTATATATTATAACGAAAAATAATTAATATTAATTAAAATTTATCTTAATTAATATTAAAAATTTATTATACTTTTTAAAACTAAATTATTATATATATATATATATATATATATATATATATATATATATATATATATATATATATATATATATATATATATATATATTATAAAAAATAGACTAAATTATTTTAAACTAAATCTTTATATTAATATTTAATATTTAAAAAATAAACTAATTTATTAATTATAAATATAATAAATATTAAACTAAAATCAAATAAAATAAATAAGTTAAATATTTATTTAAATATATTATTAACATATTAAGAAATTAACTATATTTGTTTAATAATATATTTTAATAAATGTAAATATTTAATTAACATATTTGTTTAAATATTATGGAAGAATCTTATCACAAAATTTTTACCTAGTGTTAATATCTCCTAAACCATTCATCCTTTTGACCTAATTTTTTGCACACATTTTCCTTGTTATAACTATTTTATGAATCCATGAAAAATTTCCCAAAAATATTTTATTTTCACACATTTTTGTTAGTTAATGTAAAGCATTTTTTAGGTGATTTTTTGGTCATTAATTGATTCTTTTTTAATGTTTCTTTGACTTTGCTTGGTCATGTTGATGTGTATGAATGTTGTGAATATTGTGTGAATCTTGTTTGATGTTGGTAACATGATTATTTGATTTTTGCTTAAGTTTGGGGTGCTTTATGTTTGAATCATCTTTGAGCACATGTCCATGATTTTCCTTTGTAATGCCCACATATAAATACATACATCAAAGCATATATCATACATGAATACTACGTTTGGTACTGAAATACATAAGTTCCTAGTAACACTATGTACATAAAAATGCCCCAAAGCAACCTAAGACAATACACTGGCATGTTATATGTACAAAATGTTCAAAAGATAAAACTAAGAACTAGATCCCTAAGGATCTCAAGAGACTCCACAACGAAAGCAAAACCAACAGCTAAGCAAGGATAGTCACACGGCCTTATCCTTACCCTTTGCGGAACCTGCAGAACCTGTGATGTAAACAACACCAGTGGGGTGAGATACATTAAATCTCAGTGAGTTCGCTATTCTATAGTCCTCTCGGCTCTACAAGGTTCTAATAACCTAACTCAAGTCAAAGGGGAAAGGAAATGACTTTGAGTACACCCACTACAAAAGTATTCACACATGGTGAGCCTGTTAACTCACGCTAGTACCGAAGTACGTCCTGAGCCTGTTAGCTCAAGAATCTCACAAATCAATAACCATACCAAGGCATCCCCTTTTCCCGTCTGTTTCTACGTCTAGAAGACGACCCGAGTCATGGATCCTCGAAATTACTTGGCATACGAAATGGATTTGGGAACAACGGCCTGTTAGCCATGAACTGTCACTTCTCATGGCCTGTTAACCATCACAAGTCTCTACCCTTAGGTTCCATTCGTACTAAACGCGGGAATCAAACCTGCCAAGTAATGGTGCACATGTTTCAGAGGAGCTCGAGACCCATGAAACGCACTATCAAAAATAATCGGTTACGATTACACAATACACACTCCTCGGCCTTACTTGCACGAGCATTGTCACTATTCCATTACACACACAACATTGTTTAGGGTAAGTCCTCACTCTACCTAATTCATATTTTAACATGCATATATAGCCAAACAAGTTTAATAATCAGAGTATAGGCAATTAGGCATCGATCACATAATAGAAACACATAATTCAACATATTACATGTTACCCCTATTCACGGTTCCTTCCGATTTATTTAATCGGGAAATAATCAGACATTTTTCACTACCATTAGCTAGAGGAGTCTCATAGCTTCACAACGATACCAAGAATACTTACATAGGATAAACGAGTAAAAAGTTATGGAATTTACAAGAAATGGTATCGCGAAAAAACACAGTTCATCACACGTCCTGGCCGTACGCGTACTGCCCTAAGCAATACGCGTATTTCCAAGCTGGCTCGCCCAGCCATACGCGTACTGCCCAAGGCCATACGCGTATGGGCAGAGACTATTTTCCTTCAAAATTCCTTTTAAAATTCCAATACGCGTATCACCATGACTCATACGCGAAATGCCATAACTCATACGCGTAATGCCCAAAACCCTCCAGTGCCATACGCGTAACGCCCAAAATCCTTCACTTCCATACGCGTATTTCCCAACACAATACGCGTATGGCCTTGCGTGTTACGCATACGACAGTTGAAACCCAGAATTTTTCTGCAGAAAAATTCTGCTACGGGTTGATCCAATTCAACCCCAAAAATCCCATTTTCCTCAGTCAAATTACACCAAAACATGTTATAATCATCACAGGCAGTATAGCACATAATCAATTATCAAATTTTAGCAGTTAGACTATGATTCTATTGCAAAGTTTCACATTTTCTAACAATATCAAACTAACTCTAAAACTCAATAAACCCTTATTCTAAAGTGTCTAACTAGAACCCACCTGGATTACAAGACGAGGAGGTTGAAGCTGAGATGAAAAGATGAAGATTAGCTGATGTTTCTTGCTCTTGAGCTCTTGGAGAATTTTCCTCTTCTTTCTCTTCCTTTTTCCTCCTTCTTCCTTTCTTTCCAATTTCTTTCTATGTTTTCCAAATAAGGAAAAGTAAAGGAAAATATACATAGGAATATTAATTGGTCATACTACTGATTATCCAAATTATCTCAAATGCACCAATTAATAAAATTCCAAGTTAAATAATATTAAATCTAATCAATCCGAGTTCATCAGTTTACTCTAATTATTCTATCCAATAATTGCTCAGAGTACCCCGGAACCCAGTCGACCAAAATAATATTATCCCAAAACGCTCAGAACTTTACAGGGTATTACATCCTCCCCCCCCCCCCCCCCCTTAAATAGAAATTCGCCTACGAATTTAAAACAATTACCTGAAAAGATGAGGATAGACCTACCGCATCTCTGATTCAAATTCCTAAATTGTATTGCCCGGATGCGTCTCGTCCCACTAGACCTTAACAAGAGGAATATCTTTATTCCTTAACACTTTAATTCCTCTTCCTGTACTACGACTCGGATGAGGCTCAAATGTCAAATCTGCTTCTATCTCAACTGTATCCGGTAAAACTGGCTGAAGAGGATCTGGAACAAATTCTCGAAGCTGAGACACATGGAAAACGTCGTGCATTTCTGACAGAGAAGGTGGTAAAGCTAATCTGTAAGCTACTTCTCCAATCCTTCCTAGGATTTGATACGGTCTTACGTATCTTGGACTCAATTTCTGCGATTTGAATGGTCCTTTCAAATCTCAATCTCGGAGTAACCTTCCAAATACATGATCACCCTCATCAACTCCAACGGTCTCCTACGGTTGTCCGCATAGATTTTCTGACGGTCTTGTGCTTGTTGAATCTTTTCCCGAATCATTCTAATCCTTTCCGTAGTCTCGTGAATAATCTCGGGTCCCAAAATTCTATCATCGCCAATCTCCGTCCAACACAATGGCGTTCTACACTTCCGACCATACAACACCTCATAAGGTGCCATACCAATACTCGCATGATAACTGTTATTATAAGAGAATTCAATCAGCGACAAAAGTTCTCTCCAAAAACTAGAAGTAAATTTTGGATCTCTATCCGAAACAATACTAGTAGGAATACCATGCAATCTTACTATCTCTGAAATGAACAACCTTGCAAGATGACTCGCCTCGTAGTTAGCCTTCACAACTAAGAAATGCGTGAATTTCGTTAACCGGTCCACAATTACCCAAATTGAATCATAACTACCTTGCGCACGAGGTAATCCCACTGCGAAGTCCATCGAAATACCATCCCAATTCTACGTCGGAATTTCTAAAGGTTGCAACAAGTCACCCGGCCTTTGGTGCTAAATCTTAACTTGTTGGCACACCGCACATTCCGACACATACACCGCGATATCTCTTTTCATCCCGGACCCCCAATAGTCCCTCCTTAAATCTTGATACATCTTTGAAGCACCAGGATGTATAGTAAAAGTACCCTTATGTGCTTCCTCCAAAATCCTTCGTTTTAACCCTGTGTTGTCCGAAACACAAATCCTTTGGTTAAACGAAATGACTCCGTCGGTAGTTTGCACAAAACCCGATTGAGTCAACAATTCTTGTAACTTCTCATCCAACCCTTGCTCTCGTGGGATTTCTTCCCTAATAGTAGAGATGATATTTAAATTTCCCATAACCCCAAAATCAGGAGTCCAATTAAATTAAAGATTTAGATCTCTAAACTTTTCCATTAAGGCATAATCTAACATCATCAACTCGGCACTATGCAACTCTTTCCTACTTAAAGCATCCGCCACCTTATTTGCTTTACCCGGATGGTACTTCAGTTCCAAATCATAATCCTTTAATTATTCCATCCACCTCCTTTGACGCATATTCAACTCTTTCTGATCAAACAAGTACTTTAAGCTCTGGTGGTCACTTAACATCTCAAAACGTACACCATACAAATAGTGACGCCACACTTTCAAGGTAAAACAACTGCCGCCAATTCTAAATCATGCGTTGGGTAATTCTCTTCATGGACTTTCAACTTTCGTGAAGCATATGCCACTACATGTCCATCTTGCATTAACACTCCGCCTAAACCCTTCTTCGATGCATCATAATATACCTCATATGACTTGCTAGGATCAGGAATAACCAAAACAGGAGCAATCGTCAACCTCTCCTTCAAACTCCTAAAACTCCTTTCACAAGCCGAATCCCATTCATACGAATAATCCTTCCTAGTAAGTCTGGTCAATGGTAAAGCCAATTGTGAAAATCCCTTGATAAACCGTCTGTAATAACCTGTTAATCCCAAGAAACTCCTCACTTCAGAAACATTCTTCGGTCTCTCCCAATTAATTACTGCTTCAAATTTTGATGGATCGACCGCCACACCTCCTTGGGATATGACATGACCAATGAAATTAACCTCAGACATCCAAAACTCACACTTGCTTAACTTAGCAAAAAGTTGATTCTCTTGCAAGATGGATAAAACGATTCTTAGATGTTCACCGTGCTCTTGAGGATCACGAGAATAAATAAGAATATCATCAATGAAAATCACCACAAATTGGTCCAAGTAAGGTTGAAATATTCTATTCATATAATCCATGAAAACTGCCGGAGCATTTGTCACCCCAAAAGGCATCACCAAGAATTCATAATGACCATAACGGGTTCTGAACGCGGTCTTTGGTACATCTAAACTCTTCACACGAATCTGATGATAACCCGACCGTAAATCAATCTTCGAGAACACACAGGCTCCTTTCAATTGATCTAACAGGTCGTCTATCCTTAGCAATGGGTATTTATTCTTGTTGGTGACCTTATTCAACTGACGGTAATCAATACACAACCGTATTCCACCATCCTTTTTCTTTACCAATAACACTGGAGCTCCCCAGGGTGAAACACTGGGTCAAACAAAATGCTTAGCCAATAGTTCTTCCAACTGATTCTTTAGTTCTCTTAATTCAAGTGGTGCCATCCGATACGGAGAAACGGATATTGGAGCCGTTCCCGGTATCAGGTCAATAGAGAATTCCACTTCCCTCTCCGGAGGAAGAGAAGTGATATCCTCGGGGAAACTTCAGGAAAGTCACAAACTACCAGAATACTCAGAACTGGAATGCTACTACTCTCCTCCTTAATAAGAATTATAAGAACAGACTTTTCTTTCTCACACAAGAAATTAATCATTCCAACCGTACCCTCTAAAATAGTAGTTAACACATCCTTCGAAGTAGCCTTGGTAGATGGGATAAGAATTAACTTCTCTTCGCAACCGATAAAAACTGAATTAGCAGAGAGCCAATCCATTCCCAGGATAACATCCACTTTCTTAAGCGGCAAACAAATAAGATCAATTTGGAAAACTCTTTCATTCACCAATAAAACACAATTTTCACACATCAGCGGTGTTTCAACAATTCCATCCATGGCAGTAGTAACCACGATAGGAGGAAATAAAGGAACAGCTTGCAACCCAAGTCGCTTCACACAACGCGTGGACACAAAAGAATGAGTTGCCCCACAATCAAATAAAACAAAACAAGGATGTCCATTTATGAAACACGTACCCGCAATTAAGGAGTTATCATTCTTTGCTTTCTTCTCTTGCGTCTGATTCCTATTCTGAGGATAATCCCTCGCCATATGTCCCACCTTCTGACATTGATAACACTTCATCCCTTTGAAGCTACATCTGCCAAAATGCATCTTACCACACGTACGACACACGGGAGGTGCAATAGTCCGCGAATTCTGGACCCGTTTCCTTTTGAAAGCTTGCTGCTTAGACCGAAACTGTTGGCTTGACCTCCCACACTCATTCTGATTCGACCTTCGCGAATCCCCTACTGTCTGAACTTCCCTCAAGTTGTTCTCTATCACATAATATTGCCTCAACTGCTGGGTTTCAAGCTCTCTTAGGGTCCTCCAAGGGTTAGGAAAGTACCTTTCCATGAAAATAGCCTTGAATTGCTCCCACTCTTTAGGTACACCTTGCACAGTCATAAAAGCTGAAGCAATATCCCACCACCTCTTAGCAGGACCCCTCAGTGAGTGAGAAGCAAACGCTACTTTGTTTTCTTCACCACAGTGGACTATCAGAAAGATTCTCTCCATACTAGCCACCCATGCATGAGCTCCCACAGGATCTCTTCCGCCATGAAATTCTGGAGGATTCATGCGGATGAAATCCCTAAAGTTTCCTCCTACAACCTTAGTAACAACCACTGGAGGATTTACACCACCCGTCATCTGCTGAACCATTTGTTTCATAAACTGATTTTGTTGCTGCTGCACCTACTACATGAATTGATACAATGGAGCATTCCCCTCGCCAACCGGCGGATTAGTCCCTGCCAGAGTGTTTCTCGGTCCACCACGGTTGTTTCTGCGCCTGTCAGCCATGTTCCTGAATGTCAGCCATGTTCCAGAGTATGATAATTAATATGTTAGATAGAATTATACAATTTCACTACTATCCAACAACAACCACTTACCAATCACCCGCAACTTATAAACATACTTTATCAACTTATTACACACATCAACATTTACGACATAATCACATAATCAACTTCTTCAACATCAACATAGTCAACTTTATCAACATAATCATATAAGCAACTTCATCGACATAATCCACATCAACAACTTAATCGACTTAATCAACTTAAAACAACTTCATCAACTTGCTCAACATAAACAACATAAATAATACGACACAGGATGCGAATCGACTATGCACATGCATGTGGTACCATCGGAGTAAAACTCCCAACTTAAACATATGCCAGGTTATCGAGGCATTTCAACTTAATCAGGTGCCATCAAGGGCCAACTTAATCAATGCCATCAAGGCCAACTTAAACAACGTCATCAAGGCCAACTTAAACAATGCGATGTATGCGACATATGAACGACTTACAATTAATAACATCAACACCACAAATACAACTCAGCACAACATAAACAACTTTCAATTTTTGGCTATTTAGGCCTCCAACAAAAACATGTCCATATTTTGGGACAAAAACCAACTCAATCAGCTGTACCGACAATTCCACGCATTTAACTTAATTTAACAAAATAAATACAATACACGTATTCTATTCATATACACGAACTTCCCCGTAAATTTTTGTTCAATTCCGGGCAACTAAATATACCGCTTAATTTTACCGGGCGACTAAGATTACTACTGTTTTCAACTTCCAGCATCTTTTCAACAAAATAAAATCAACCACACTACCTACTAATTATTACGAACTGCTCCAAAAATTTTCATTCGATTCCGGGCAACTAAATATACCGCTTAATTTTGCTCTCGGCACAGTTTTCTGTCCAATTCTGCTACTAATTTATTTTTCTGCTACAATATATTATTTTTCTGCTACAATAGATTATTTTTCTGCTACAATATATTATTTTTCTGCTACAATATATATGCTGCTAATTTTTACTATCATCTAAAATCAACTCTACTACCAAATTATCACTACCTACTAGGGACCTGTTACCTGTTATTTGTAATTAACTATAAAGAAAATTAGCCAGAACCATGCTACTGATGTGTATATAGCGAATGAAAAATATTTCAAGGTGGAGTTCCACCATTATCACTGGCGGGCCCCACGCCTCTATATATAATTATGAAAATTAGTTTTCTTCTTCTTTTACTTACAGTAACGCATGGAAAAAGGAAAAGAGGGTGAAGTCCCTCTTAACCGCCCCACCTGGCCAATATACATACTGTAATTCAAATTTTTTTCTACTTACTCTATCAATTGATAATAGGTCTCTATAATACACCAATTTCAATCCAATAAATACCACATAGTGAAAAATTATATAAACCCCAATTCATACATACTAACTATCATTCTCCCGGTTATAAAATTCGAACCCCACCCTTACCTGATTGGATCGAATGTAGCTCGAATTTTTTGATTTTCCACACCTGTAGCTATTTTTCTTCGTCTTCATCTCCCTAAACTGGTTCGCAGCTTTTCTTCTCCTTTCCCCCAATTGCTCACGTTCTCCACTTTTCTTCTAACTGGTATCCCACTCCTTACTACTATTCTTTGCTATTATTTTAATTTAATAGAATTATAATTATTAGTTTTTAATTGGGCTTAAGTTCTCACACACCCTTAATTGCTACTAAAAACCCCAATGTAGGCCCAATAGTACTATTTCTCACAAAATCAATTTAATAAAAATACAATATTAATTCTAGTTTTAATTTCTCAGCTAATTTTACCCAACTATCAACTTAAAGACTTAAACCATATATTCGACATATTCATCAATTATTCAGAAATTACTTAATAATATTTTAACTATATTATTTCTAATATAATTCTACGACTAAACCAACTTAATTACCGATTAACAAACAAATAGTTTAAACCACACAAAATCAACATATTCAACGAATAAACGGAAAATATTCAATATTATTTTCCACAACTTAAATCAATTTATTTAATTAATTCAACTCGGACCAACTTAGAAACATCAACGTAATATTCCGACGTTTCGGAAATCAACTCAAATACGCAAATCGACGCAGTTCAACACAACATAATATGATTATATTTACTTAAATAATTAATTAAATAAACGGGCGTTACAACTCTCTCCCACTTAGAACATTTTCGTCCTCGAAAATTCATCTGATTCAACTACTCCAACTACTTATTCCATCCGACTAATCAACTCTTATCTCCGAAAGGCAACCCCACATATAATACAACAATTCATAACCTCAACGGCGACAATAACACGAATACTACTCAAGTGTTACACTTGGCAACTATCATCACAACACAAGGAGTAGCCAACTTAAGAATTCACCGGTTTAAGAACTAGAACACAACCACATAGGAACACCGACTTAAACACAACATTAATACAACCAAACCACCAACAACGTTGTTACTCACGTATGAACAACTGCACTACACCACGTGTTCGCTGCGCACTCTGATTACTTGCAGTGCAACAGGCCTACCAAGTTTACCTCCAACTTCCAATCACCAAAACCGACATAATAAAGACTTTCGACTTAACTCTTCAGAAATTCCGTTCCAACAGGTATTCTATGCTCTCGTATTTACCGAATACTTCAAACTTAGATCCGTAAGACAACACCTCGGAACATTCAACATAATTACAATGACGACTACTTCCAAATCTTGGATGAGATATTCATATACTTCCATGAATTCCCAATTGACATAAAACATAACTGCAACTTTACCATCTCTTAATAACACATTTTCCAAAATTGTCTTAAACACATAACAACATTACAACCATATATGGTACATGGGTCCAACTAAATCCAACAAGATAACTCATCTTCTTCACTTCCAACTAATTCAACATATCAAACCATCGATTCCTACTTATATTGACATAGTGCTCCATAAATTCTTGTCCGAAACAACACAACCGAGTAACTCCTCTTTTTCCAACCAAAATCGCACCTTAATAAACCAACTTATAATTCCACTTCTTTTAATAATCACAACTCAACTTTCAAATATTCTACGCGTTCTTCCTCTGATTTTATAACAGCTCAAAACATTCGCAACAAACACCAGTTCCAACTCATCCAAACAAATATGGAAGATACGCTTCATACTCCATACATACACCTTAAGGCTTCATCACAAACAACGACTCAAGTTATCTAGAACTCGACTGTGAGTCTCCATACTACTCATTAATCCAATCGCAACCTCATGCTATCATTCTTAAATTCAACTAATATGCTTACATGAATCTTCATCGACAAAATAAATAATGCTCAAGCGCTCGGCTTGACCTCAACCAATTCAACGTACATACTATACTAGTTGGCACGACACATCTATCCATCAATTATGATTCCGTCTACTATCAACAATAGATTAAGGGTGATCAGTTCCTCAATTTGTCAATAGACAGCCGACAACCATAACAGTGGCATAAATCATCATTACCCAACACAATAGCGTACTTCAACTTGTGCCCAAAGTTCGTAAGCATAATGCCCCGCCAACTCTCTAAGGCTTACCAACGTCTTCTTAGTCTCCTTAATTTCAACTTCGTCAACGATACAGAACATCCAAAACCCAATACACATTCTCTTATACACGCTCATAGCACAAGCACAACTATTAAATATTCTTCTAACATCGGAATTGCTACTACTTCAATTACTATCCAAATTGGTTCGCTCCAATTACAACTTTCATCCAAGTTAAGATTTCAACAACGCTAACCAACCAATCGTCTTTCTTTTATTCTCAGAATCTTTATAATCCGCCTAGTTTCACACTTGGCCTCATTCAATCCACAACTCAACAATATTATCGCGGTCTCTCTTGAATTCGTTCTTCTCTCAACATCACCGTCTCATAACATCGTCACTACAATCATTCTCATTCGCCATAAATTGCAGCTCTATGCATTTTCCAACACCGTCACATCCTTTCTAATACCAACATTTTATTCCTTATCAATATATCGCACTCGGCTTCATTTTTCTCAATTTTCAGAAATAGTCGCTCAACTTCGAACACATTTTTCTCATCCAATACAGACCTCCCAAACACACAATCATATTCCAAAATGAAGATAATTTCGTGTAGATTCCAGAACTTCAAGAATCGCTCAAATCCGATTTACGAGTAAAGAGTTATCATCCTTACAATGGGATTGGTCCAGAATTCCCGTATGCAGAATTTTCCAAAAATCAGCATCAGACCCCAAACATTAAAACACACTTTTCTCCCTCTTCACAAACTTCCTGAAGACAAATCTTATATGCAAACTGTAGGGAATTTCATAAGCTTTCTAAAAAGTCCAGAATCGCTTCAATCTGAATCACGAGTAAAAAGTTATGTCTCTTTTACTGACAGCTGCTCCAAAATTGCAAAAATCAGAATTTGAGATCGATGAACATAAGTTCCATATTCCTCTCTTGCTTCCAAAATTCACCAACATCCTTTCTTTTCATCCCACTACGAGAATCCCTCGACTTTAATCCAACTATACTCAAGGCATATTAATCTACCGACTTGATCTACCAACTTAACATTTCCTTTGGGATAATTCCTTAATCTCAATCAATTCACCCTCCATAATATACACACACCTCGAACTCGATCGATACGAATTCATGAGTCCATGCTCTCGCCGGTTCGCAACAACATCGCTTCGACAACATTTGTACTCTTACAATCAACATCACCTTGAACCAACTTCTACATACTAACAACACGTCCGGGAGACAAGCCTCTCCCCCACTTGTTTCAAACCAACACCTGCAAGCAACAACTAGAAACTAACAAACAAGTACCGACAGTGTTTCACACACATGTCGAGTACTAAGGGACAAACAGCATTAGACAACATTGGCCGGACAGACCGACCTGCTCTGATACCACTAATGTAACACCCCAATTGTACCCATCGAATATTAATAAAAATCAGAGTATTTTAAAATTTCCAACAAAATCAGGATGTCACATTTTTCAACTTAAAAACAACAAACTACTTGTATTTCACTTATCATTTGATACATAGCATTCGGCATACAACTGTCAACTTAAACTTCACTCACAACTTTATTCAGTTATTACAATTTTCAAATTAATATTATTCAACATTTAGTAATAATAATAACTTAGGAACAACTTCAAAAAACTAGTAATAACAACTATTCATCAACTTAAAATAACAACGACATAAACAAAACATCCCCTCCCGAGTGCTACATATCAGAGCATGACACCAACTCGAACTAACAGCAACTAAAGACTTCATAAAGCTACTTCGAACATCCAACTGTAAATCTTGAGTACCTGCTCAATTACCCATAATAGGTAACATCATTACAGAAGGGGTGAGATATCGAATAGTATAACAAAAGTATGATAATTAATATGTTAGATAGAATTATACAATTTCACTACTATCCAACAACAACCACTTACCAATCACCCGCAACTTATAAACATACTTTATCAACTTATTACACACATCAACATTTACGAAATAATCACATAATCAACTTCTTCAACATCAACATAGTCAACTTTATCAACATAATCATATAAGCAACTTCATCGACATATATCACATAAACAACTTAATCGACTTAATCAACTTAAAACAACTTCATCAACTTGCTCAACATAAACAACATAAATAATACGACACGGGATGCGACTCGACTATGCACATGCATGTGGTACCATCGGAGTGAAACTCCTAACTTAAACATATGCCAGGTTATCGAGGCATTTCAACTTAATCAGGTGCCATCAAGGACCAACTTAATCAATGCCATCAAGGCCAACTTAAACAATGCCATCAAGGCCAACTTAAACAATGCAATGTATGCGACATATGAACGACTTACAATTAATAACATCAACACCAAAAATACAACTCAGCACAACATAAACAACTTTCAATTTTTGGCTATTTAGGCCTCCAACAAAAACATGACCATATTTTGGGACAAAAACCAACTCAATCAGTTGTACCGGCAATTCCACGCATTCAACTTAATTTAACAAAATAAATACAATACCCATATTCTATTCATATACACGAACTTCCCCGTAAATTTTCGTTCAATTTCGGGCAACTAAATATACCGCTTAATTTTACCGGGCGACTAAGATTACTACTGTTTTCAACTTCCAGCATCTTTTCAACAAAATAAAATCAACCACACTACCTACTAATTATTACGAACTGCTCCAAAATTTTTCATTCGATTCCGGGCAACTAAATATACCGCTTTATTTTGCTCTCGGCACTGTTTTCTGTCCAATTCTGCTACTAATTTATTTTTCTGCTACAATATATTATTTTTCTGCTACAATAGATTATTTTTCTGCTACAATATATATGCTGCTAATTTTTACTATCATCTAAAATCAACTCTACTACCAAATTATCACTACCTACTAGGGACCTGCTACCTGTTATTTGTAATTAACTATAAAGAAAATTAGCCAGAACCATACTACTGATGTGTATATAGCGCATGAAAAAGATTTCAAGGTGGAGTTCCACCATTATCACTGGCGGGCCCCACGCATCTATATATAAGTATGAAAATTAGTTTTCTTCTTCTTTTACTTACAGTAACGCATGGAAAAAGGAAAAGAGGGTGAAGTCCCTCTTAACCGCCCCACCTGGCCAATATACATACTGCAATTCAAATTTTTTTCTACTTACTCTATCAATTGATAATAGGTCTCTATAATACACCAATTTCAATCCAATAAATACCACATAGTGAAAAATTATATAAACCCCAATTCATACATACTAACTATCATTCTCCCGGTTATAAAATTTGAACCCCACCCTTACCTGATTGGATCGAAGGTAGCTCGAATTTCTTGATTTTCCACACCTGTAGCAATTTTTCTTCGTCTTCTTCTCCCTAAAATGGTTCGCAGCTTTTCTTCTCCTTTCCCCCAATTGCTCACGTTCTCCACTTTTCTTCTAACTGGTATCCCACTCCTTACTACTGTTCTTTTCTATTATTTTAATTTAATAGAATTATAATTATTAGTTTTTAATTGGGCTTAAGTTCTCACACACCCTTAATTGCTACTAAAAACCCCAATGTAGGCCCAATAGTACTATTTCTCACAAAATCAATTTAATAAAAATACAATATTAATTCTAGTGTTAATTTCTCGGCTATTTTTACCCGACTATCAACTTAACGACTTAAACCATATATTCGACATATTCATCAATTATTCGGAAATTACTTAATAATATTTTAACTATATTATTTCTAATATAATTCTACGACTAAACCAACTTAATTACCGATTAACAAACAAATAGTTTAAACCACACAAAATTAACATATTCAACGAATAAACGGAAAATATTCAATATTATTTTCCACAACTTAAATCAATTTATTTAATTAATTCAACTCGGACCAACTTAGAAACATCAACGTAATATTCCGACGTTTCGGAAATCAACTCAAATACGCAAAACGACGCAGTTCAACACAACATAATATGATTATATTTACTTAAATAATTAATTAAATAAACGGGCGTTACAACTCTCTCCCACTTAGAACATTTTCGTCCTCGAAAATTCATCTGATTCAACTACTCCAACTACTTATTCCATCCGACTAATCAACTCTTATCTCCGAAAGGCAACCCCACATATAATACAACAATTCATAACCTTAACGGCGACAATAACACGAATACTACTCAAGTGTTACACTTGGCAACTATCATCACAACACAAGGAGTAGCCAACTTAAGAATTCACCGGTTTAAGAACTAGAACACAACCACATAGGAACACCGACTTAAACACAACATTAATACAACCAAACCAGCAACAACGTTGTTACTCACGTATGAACAACTGCACTACACCACGTGTTCGCTGCGCACTCTGATTACTTGCAGTGCAACAGGCCTACCAAGTTTACCTCCAACTTCCAATCACCAAAACCGACATAATAAAGACTTTTGACTTAACTCTTCGGAAATTCCGTTCCAACAGGTATTCTACGCTCTCGTATTTACTGAATACTTCAAACTTAGATCCGTAAGACAACACCTCGGAACATTAAACATAATTACAACGACGACTACTTCCAAATCTTGGATGAGATATTCATATACTTCCATGAATTCCCAATTGACATAAAACATAACTGCAACTTTACCATCTCTTAATAACACATTTTCCAAAATCGTCTTAAACACATAACAACATTACAACCATATATGGTACATGGGTCCAACTAAATCCAACAAGATAACTCATCTTCTTCACTTCCAACTAATTCAACATACCAAACCATCGATTCCTACTTATATTGACATAGTGCTCCATAAATTCTTGTCCGAAACAACACAACCGAGTAACTCCTCTTTTTCCAACCAAAATCGCACCTTAATAAACCAGCTTATAATTCCACTTCTTTTAATAATCACAACTCAACTTTCAAATATTCTACGCGTTCTTCCTCTGATTTTATAACAGCTCAAAACATTCGCAACAATCACCAGTTCCAACTCATCCAAACAAATATGGAAGATACGCTTCATACTCCATACATACACCTTAAGGCATACTAGCCATTCGCTTCATCACAAACAACGACTCAAGTTATCTAGAACTCGACTGTGAGTCTCCATACTACTCATTAATCCAATCGCAACCTCATGCTATCATTCTTAAATTCAACTAATATGCTTACATGAATCTTCATCGACAAAATAAATAATGCTCAAGCGCTCGGCTTGACCTCAACCAATTCAACGTACATACTATACTAGTTGGCACGACACATCTATCCATCAATTATGATTCCGTCTACTATCAACAATAGATTAAGGGTGATCAGTTCCTCAATTTGTCAATAGACAGCCAACAACCATAACAGTGGCATAAATCATCATTACCCAACACAATAGCGTACTTCAACTTGTGCCCAAAGTTCGTAAGCATAATACCCCGCCAACTCTCTAAGGCTTACCAACGTCTTCTTAGTCTCCTTAATTTCAACTTCGTCAACGATACAGAATGTCCAAAACCCAATACACATTCTCTTATACACGCTCATAGCACAAGCACAACTATTAAATATTCTTCTAACATCGGAATTGCTACTACTTCAATTACTATCCAAATTGGTTCGCTCCAATTACAACTTTCATCCAAGTTAAGATTTCAACAATGCTAACCAACCAATCGTCTTTCTTTTATTCTCAGAATCTTTATAATCCACCTAGTTTCACACTTGGCCTCATTCAATCCACAACTCAACAATATTATCGCGGTCTCTCTTGAATTCGTTCTTCTCTCAACATCACCGTCTCATAACATCGTCACTACAATCATTCTCATTCGACATAAATTGCAGCTCTATGCATTTTCCAACACCGTCACATCCTTTCTAATGCCAACATTTTATTCCTTATCAATATATGGCACTCGGCTTCATTTTTCTCAATTTTCAGAAATATTCGCTCAACTTCGAACACATTTTTCTCATCCAATACAGACCTCCCAAACACACAATCATATTCCAAAATGAATATAATTTCGTGTAGATTCCAGAACTTCAAGAATCGCTCAAATCCGATTTACGAGTAAAGAGTTATCATCCTTACAATGGGATTGGTCCAGAATTCCTGTATGCAGAATTTTCCAAAAATCAGCATCAGACCCAAACATTAAAACGCACTTTTCTCCCTCTTCACAAACTTCCTGAAGACAAATCTTATATGCAAACTGTAGGGAATTTCGTAAGCTTTCTAAAAAGTCCAGAATCGCTTCAATCTGAATCACGAGTAAAAAGTTATGTCTCTTTTACTAACAGCTGCTCCAAAATTGCAAAAATCAGAATTTGAGATCGATGAACATAAGTTCCATATTCCTCTCTTGCTTCCAAAATTCACCAACATCCTTTCTTTTCATCCCACTACGAGAATCCCTCGACTTTAATCCAACTATACTCAAGGCATATTAATCTACCGACTTGATCTACCAACTTAACATTTCCTTTGGGATAATTCCTTAATCTCAATCAATTCACCCTCCATAATATACACACACCTCGAACTCGACCGATACGAATTCATGAGTCCATGCTCTCGCCGGTTCGCAACAACATCGCTTCGACAACATTTGTACTCTTACAATCAACATCACCTTGAACCAACTTCTACATACTAACAACACGTCCGGGAGACAAGCCTCTCCCCCACTTGTTTCAAACCAACACCTGCAGGCAACAGCTAGAAACTAACAAACAAGTACCGACAGTGTTTCACACACATGTCGAGTACTAAGGGACAAACAGCATTAGACAACATTGGCCGGACAGACCGACCTGCTCTGATACCACTAATGTAACACCCCAATTGTACCCATCGAATATTAATAAAAATCAGAGTATTTTAAAATTTCCAACAAAATCAGGATGTCACATTTTTCAACTTAAAAACAACAAACTACTTGTATTTCACTTATCATTTGATACATAGCATTCGGCATACAACTGTCAACTTAAACTTCACTCACAACTTTATTCAGTTATTACAATTTTCAAATTAATATTATTCAACATTTAGTAATAATAACAACTTAGGAACAACTTCAAAAAACTAGTAATAACAACTATTCATCAACTTAAAATAACAACGACATAAACAAAACATCCCCTCCCGAGTGCTACGTATCAGAGCATGACACCAACTCGAACTAACAGCAACTAAAGACTTCATAAAGCTACTTCGAACATCCAACTGCAAATCTTGAGTACCTACTCAATTACCCATAATAGGTAACATCATTACAGAAGGGGTGAGATATCGAATAGTATAACAAAAGTATGATAATTAATATGTTAGATAGAATTATACAATTTCACTACTATCCAACAACAACCACTTACCAATCACCCGCAACTTATAAACATACTTTATCAACTTATTACACACATCAACATTTACGACATAATCACATAATCAACTTCTTCAACATCAACATAGTCAACTTTATCAACATAATCATATAAGCAACTTCATCGACATAATTCACATAAACAACTTAATCGACTTAATCAACTTAAAACAACTTCATCAACTTGCTCAACATAAACAACATAAATAATACGACACGGGATGCGACTCGACTATGCACATGCATGTGGTACCATCGGAGTAAAACTCCCAACTTAAACATATGCCAGGTTATCGAGGCATTTCAACTTAATCAGGTGCCATCAAGGACCAACTTAATCAATGCCATCAAGGCCAACTTAAACAATGCCATCAAGGCCAACTTAAACAATGCAATGTATGCGACATATGAACGACTTACAATTAATAACATCAACACCAAAAATACAACTCAGCACAACATAAACAACTTTCAATTTTTGGCTATTTAGGCCTCCAACAAAAACATGACCATATTTTGGGACAAAAACCAACTCAATCAGCTGTACCGGCAATTCCACGCATTCAACTTAATTTAACAAAATAAATACAATACCCATATTCTATTCATATACACGAACTTCCCCGTAAATTTTCGTTCAATTCCGGGCAACTAAATATACCGCTTAATTTTACCGGGCGACTAAGATTACTACTGTTTTCAACTTCCAGCATCTTTTCAACAAAATAAAATCAACCACACTACCTGCTAATTATTACGAACTGCTCCAAAAATTTTCATTCGATTCCGGGCAACTAAATATACCGCTTTATTTTGCTCTCGGCACTGTTTTCTGTCCAATTCTGCTACTAATTTATTTTTCTGCTACAATATATTATTTTTCTGCTACAATAGATTATTTTTCTGCTACAATATATATGCTGCTAATTTTTACTATCATCTAAAATCAACTCTACTACCAAATTATCACTACCTACTAGGGACCTGCTACCTGTTATTTGTAATTAACTATAAAGAAAATTAGCTAGAACCATACTACTGATGTGTATATAGCGCATGAAAAAGATTTCAAGGTGGAGTTCCACCATTATCACTGGCGGGCCCCACGTCTCTATATATAAGTATGAAAATTAGTTTTCTTCTTCTTTTACTTACAGTAACGCATGGAAAAAGGAAAAGAGGGTGAAGTCCCTCTTAACCGCCCCACCTGGCCAATATACATACTGCAATTCAAATTTTTTTCTACTTACTCTATCAATTGATAATAGGTCTCTATAATACACCAATTTCAATCCAATAAATACCACATAGTGAAAAATTATATAAACCCCAATTCATACATACTAACTATCATTCTCCCGGTTATAAAATTCGAACCCCACCCTTACCTGATTGGATCGAAGGTAGCTCGAATTTCTTGATTTTCCACACCTGTAGCAATTTTTCTTCGTCTTCTTCTCCCTAAAATGGTTCGCAGCTTTTCTTCTCCTTTCCCCCAATTGCTCACGTTCTCCACTTTTCTTCTAACTGGTATCCCACTCCTTACTACTGTTCTTTTCTATTATTTTAATTTAATAGAATTATAATTATTAGTTTTTAATTGGGCTTAAGTTCTCACACACCCTTAATTGCTACTAAAAACCCCAATGTAGGCCCAATAGTACTATTTCTCACAAAATCAATTTAATAAAAATACAATATTAATTCTAGTGTTAATTTCTCGGCTAATTTTACCCGACTATCAACTTAACGACTTAAACCATATATTCGACATATTCATCAATTATTCGGAAATTACTTAATAATATTTTAACTATATTATTTCTAATATAATTCTACGACTAAACCAACTTAATTACCGATTAACAAACAAATAGTTTAAACCACACAAAATTAACATATTCAACGAATAAACGGAAAATATTCAATATTATTTTCCACAACTTAAATCAATTTATTTAATTAATTCAACTCGGACCAACTTAGAAACATCAACGTAATATTCCGACGTTTCGGAAATCAACTCAAATACGCAAATCGACGCAGTTCAACACAACATAATATGATTATATTTACTTAAATAATTAATTAAATAAACGGGCGTTACAACTCTCTCCCACTTAGAACATTTTCGTCCTCGAAAATTCATCTGATTCAACTACTCCAACTACTTATTCCATCCGACTAATCAACTCTTATCTCCGAAAGGCAACCCCACATATAATACAACAATTCATAACCTTAACGGCGACAATAACACGAATACTACTCAAGTGTTACACTTGGCAACTATCATCACAACACAAGGAGTAGCCAACTTAAGAATTCACCGGTTTAAGAACTAGAACACAACCACATAGGAACACCGACTTAAACACAACATTAATACAACCAAACCAGCAACAACGTTGTTACTCACGTATGAACAACTGCACTACACCACGTGTTCGCTGCGCACTCTGATTACTTGCAGTGCAACAGGCCTACCAAGTTTACCTCCAACTTCCAATCACCAAAACCGACATAATAAAGACTTTTGACTTAACTCTTCGGAAATTCCGTTCCAACAGGTATTCTACGCTCTCGTATTTACTGAATACTTCAAACTTAGATCCGTAAGACAACACCTCGGAACATTAAACATAATTACAACGACGACTACTTCCAAATCTTGGATGAGATATTCATATACTTCCATGAATTCCCAATTGACATAAAACATAACTGCAACTTTACCATCTCTTAATAACACATTTTCCAAAATCGTCTTAAACACATAACAACATTACAACCATATATGGTACATGGGTCCAACTAAATCCAACAAGATAACTCATCTTCTTCACTTCCAACTAATTCAACATACCAAACCATCGATTCCTACTTATATTGACATAGTGCTCCATAAATTCTTGTCCGAAACAACACAACCGAGTAACTCCTCTTTTTCCAACCAAAATCGCACCTTAATAAACCAGCTTATAATTCCACTTCTTTTAATAATCACAACTCAACTTTCAAATATTCTACGCGTTCTTCCTCTGATTTTATAACAGCTCAAAACATTCGCAACAATCACCAGTTCCAACTCATCCAAACAAATATGGAAGATACGCTTCATACTCCATACATACACCTTAAGGCATACTAGCCATTCGCTTCATCACAAACAACGACTCAAGTTATCTAGAACTCGACTGTGAGTCTCCATACTACTCATTAATCCAATCGCAACCTCATGCTATCATTCTTAAATTCAACTAATATGCTTACATGAATCTTCATCGACAAAATAAATAATGCTCAAGCGCTCGGCTTGACCTCAACCAATTCAACGTATATACTATACTAGTTGGCACGACACATCTATCCATCAATTATGATTCCGTCTACTATCAACAATAGATTAAGGGTGATCAGTTCCTCAATTTGTCAATAGACAGCCAACAACCATAACAGTGGCATAAATCATCATTACCCAACACAATAGCGTACTTCAACTTGTGCCCAAAGTTCGTAAGCATAATGCCCCCGCCAACTCTCTAAGGCTTACCAACGTCTTCTTAGTCTCCTTAATTTCAACTTCGTCAACGATATAGAATGTCCAAAACCCAATACACATTCTCTTATACACGCTCATAGCACAAGCACAACTATTAAATATTCTTCTAACATCGGAATTGCTACTACTTCAATTACTATCCAAATTGGTTCGCTCCAATTACAACTTTCATCCAAGTTAAGATTTCAACAACGCTAACCAACCAATCGTCTTTCTTTTATTCTCAGAACCTTTATAATCCACCTAGTTTCACACTTGGCCTCATTCAATCCACAACTCAACAATATTATCGCGGTCTCTCTTGAATTCGTTCTTCTCTCAACATCACCGTCTCATAACATCGTCACTACAATCATTCTCATTCGACATAAATTGCAGCTCTATGCATTTTCCAACACCGTCACATCCTTTCTAATGCCAACATTTTATTCCTTATCAATATATGGCACTCGGCTTCATTTTTCTCAATTTTTAGAAATATTCGCTCAACTTCGAACACATTTTTCTCATCCAATACAGACCTCCCAAACACACAATCATATTCCAAAATGAAGATAATTTCGTGTAGATTCCAGAACTTCAAGAATCGCTCAAATCCGATTTACGAGTAAAGAGTTATCATCCTTACAATGGGATTGGTCCAGAATTCCTGTATGCAGAATTTTCCAAAAATCAGCATCAGACCCAAACATTAAAACGCACTTTTCTCCCTCTTCACAAACTTCCTGAAGACAAATCTTATATGCAAACTGTAGGGAATTTCGTAAGCTTTCTAAAAAGTCCAGAATCGCTTCAATCTGAATCACGAGTAAAAAGTTATGTCTCTTTTACTGACAGCTGCTCCAAAATTGCAAAAATCAGAATTTGAGATCGATGAACATAAGTTCCATATTCCTCTCTTGCTTCCAAAATTCACCAACATCCTTTCTTTTCATCCCACTACGAGAATCCCTCGACTTTAATCCAACTATACTCAAGGCATATTAATCTACCGACTTGATCTACCAACTTAACATTTCCTTTGGGATAATTCCTTAATCTCAATCAATTCACCCTCCATAATATACACACACCTCGAACTCGACCGATACGAATTCATGAGTCCATGCTCTCGCCGGTTCGCAACAACATCGCTTCGACAACATTTGTACTCTTACAATCAACATCACCTTGAACCAACTTCTACATACTAACAACACGTCCGGGAGACAAGCCTCTCCCCCACTTGTTTCAAACCAACACCTGCAGGCAACAGCTAGAAACTAACAAACAAGTACCGACAGTGTTTCACACACATGTCGAGTACTAAGGGACAAACAGCATTAGACAACATTGGCCGGACAGACCGACCTGCTCTGATACCACTAATGTAACACCCCAATTGTACCCATCGAATATTAATAAAAATCAGAGTATTTTAAAATTTCCAACAAAATCAGGATGTCACATTTTTCAACTTAAAAACAACAAACTACTTGTATTTCACTTATCATTTGATACATAGCATTCGGCATACAACTGTCAACTTAAACTTCACTCACAACTTTATTCAGTTATTACAATTTTCAAATTAATATTATTCAACATTTAGTAATAATAACAACTTAGGAACAACTTCAAAAAACTAGTAATAACAACTATTCATCAACTTAAAATAACAACGACATAAACAAAACATCCCCTCCCGAGTGCTACGTATCAGAGCATGACACCAACTCGAACTAACAGCAACTAAAGACTTCATAAAGCTACTTCGAACATCCAACTGCAAATCTTGAGTACCTACTCAATTACCCATAATAGGTAACATCATTACAGAAGGGGTGAGATATCGAATAGTATAACAAAAGTATGATAATTAATATGTTAGATAGAATTATACAATTTCACTACTATCCAACAACAACCACTTACCAATCACCCGCAACTTATAAACATACTTTATCAACTTATTACACACATCAACATTTACGACATAATCACATAATCAACTTCTTCAACATCAACATAGTCAACTTTATCAACATAATCATATAAGCAACTTCATCGACATAATTCACATAAACAACTTAATCGACTTAATCAACTTAAAACAACTTCATCAACTTGCTCAACATAAACAACATAAATAATACGACACGGGATGCGACTCGACTATGCACATGCATGTGGTACCATCGGAGTAAAACTCCCAACTTAAACATATGCCAGGTTATCGAGGCATTTCAACTTAATCAGGTGCCATCAAGGACCAACTTAATCAATGCCATCAAGGCCAACTTAAACAATGCCATCAAGGCCAACTTAAACAATGCAATGTATGCGACATATGAACGACTTACAATTAATAACATCAACACCAAAAATACAACTCAGCACAACATAAACAACTTTCAATTTTTGGCTATTTAGGCCTCCAACAAAAACATGACCATATTTTGGGACAAAAACCAACTCAATCAGCTGTACCGGCAATTCCACGCATTCAACTTAATTTAACAAAATAAATACAATACCCATATTCTATTCATATACACGAACTTCCCCGTAAATTTTCGTTCAATTCCGGGCAACTAAATATACCGCTTAATTTTACCGGGCGACTAAGATTACTACTGTTTTCAACTTCCAGCATCTTTTCAACAAAATAAAATCAACCACACTACCTGCTAATTATTACGAACTGCTCCAAAATTTTTCATTCGATTCCGGGCAACTAAATATACCGCTTTATTTTGCTCTCGGCACTGTTTTCTGTCCAATTCTGCTACTAATTTATTTTTCTGCTACAATATATTATTTTTCTGCTACAATAGATTATTTTTCTGCTACAATATATATGCTGCTAATTTTTACTATCATCTAAAATCAACTCTACTACCAAATTATCACTACCTACTAGGGACCTGCTACCTGTTATTTGTAATTAACTATAAAGAAAATTAGCTAGAACCATACTACTGATGTGTATATAGCGCATGAAAAAGATTTCAAGGTGGAGTTCCACCATTATCACTGGCGGGCCCCACGCCTCTATATATAAGTATGAAAATTAGTTTTCTTCTTCTTTTACTTACAGTAACGCATGGAAAAAGGAAAAGAGGGTGAAGTCCCTCTTAACCGCCCCACCTGGCCAATATACATACTGCAATTCAAATTTTTTTCTACTTACTCTATCAATTGATAATAGGTCTCTATAATACACCAATTTCAATCCAATAAATACCACATAGTGAAAAATTATATAAACCCCAATTCATACATACTAACTATCATTCTCCCGGTTATAAAATTCGAACCCCACCCTTACCTGATTGGATCGAAGGTAGCTCGAATTTCTTGATTTTCCACACCTGTAGCAATTTTTCTTCGTCTTCTTCTCCCTAAAATGGTTCGCAGCTTTTCTTCTCCTTTCCCCCAATTGCTCACGTTCTCCACTTTTCTTCTAACTGGTATCCCACTCCTTACTACTGTTCTTTTCTATTATTTTAATTTAATAGAATTATAATTATTAGTTTTTAATTGGGCTTAAGTTCTCACACACCCTTAATTGCTACTAAAAACCCCAATGTAGGCCCAATAGTACTATTTCTCACAAAATTAATTTAATAAAAATACAATATTAATTCTAGTGTTAATTTCTCGGCTAATTTTACCCGACTATCAACTTAACGACTTAAACCATATATTCGACATATTCATCAATTATTCGGAAATTACTTAATAATATTTTAACTATATTATTTCTAATATAATTCTACGACTAAACCAACTTAATTACCGATTAACAAACAAATAGTTTAAACCACACAAAATCAACATATTCAACGAATAAACGGAAAATATTCAATATTATTTTCCACAACTTAAATCAATTTATTTAATTAATTCAACTCGGACCAACTTAGAAACATCAACGTAATATTCCGACGTTTCGGAAATCAACTCAAATACGCAAATCGACGCAGTTCAACACAACATAATATGATTATATTTACTTAAATAATTAATTAAATAAACGGGCGTTACAACTCTCTCCCACTTAGAACATTTTAGTCCTCGAAAATTCATCTGATTCAACTACTCCAACTACTTATTCCATCCGACTAATCAACTCTTATCTCCGAAAGGCAACCCCACATATAATTCAACAATTCATAACCTCAACGACGACAATAACACGAATACTACTCAAGTGTTACACTTGGCAACTATCATCACAACACAAGGGGTAGCCAACTTAAGAATTCACCGGTTTAAGAACTAGAACACAACCACATAGGAACACCGACTTAAACACAACATTAATACAACCAAACCACCAACAACGTTGTTACTCATGTATGAACAACTGCACTACACCACGTGTTCGCTGCGCACTCTGATTACTTGCAGTGCAACAGGCCTACCAAGTTTACCTCCAACTTCCAATCACCAAAACCGACATAATAAAGACTTTCGACTTAACTCTTCTGAAATTCTGTTCCAACAGGTATTCTACGCTCTCGTATTTACCGAATACTTCAAACTTAGATCCGTAAGACAACACCTCGGAACATTCAACATAATTACAACGACGACTACTTCCAAATCTTGGATGAGATATTCATATACTTCCATGAATTCCCAATTGACATAAAACATAACTGCAACTTTACCATCTCTTAATAACACATTTTCCAAAATCGTCTTAAACACATAACAACATTACAACCATATATGGTACATGGGTCCAACTAAATCCAACAAGATAACTCATCTTCTTCACTTCC
The DNA here is from genome assembly GCA_022829125.1 of Lathyrus tuberosus. NCBI lineage: Eukaryota > Viridiplantae > Streptophyta > Magnoliopsida > Fabales > Fabaceae > Lathyrus > Lathyrus tuberosus. The sequence continues at coordinate 16,287,612 of JALAZF010000065.1, read as the reverse complement.
AACTAATTCAACATACCAAACCATCGATTCCTACTTATATTGACATAGTGCTCCATAAATTCTTGTCCGAAACAACACAACCGAGTAACTCCTCTTTTTCCAACCAAAATCGCACCTTAATAAACCAGTTTATAATTCCACTTCTTTTAATAATCACAACTCAACTTTCAAATATTCTACGCGTTCTTCCTCTGATTTTATAACAGCTCAAAACATTCGCAACAAACACCAGTTCAAACTCATCCAAACAAATATGGAAGATACGCTTCATACTCCATACATACACCTTAAGGCATACTAGCCATTCGCTTCATCACAAACAACGACTCAAGTTATCTAGAACTCGACTGTGAGTCTCCATACTACTCATTAATCCAATCGCAACCTCATGCTATCATTCTTAAATTCAACTAATATGCTTACATGAATCTTCATCGACAAAATAAATAATGCTCAAGCGCTCGACTTGACCTCAACCAATTCAACGTACATACTATACTAGTTGGCATGACACATCTATCCATCAATTATGATTCCGTCTACTATCAACAATAGATTAAGGGTGATCAGTTCCTCAATTTGTCAATAGACAGCCTACAACCATAACAGTGGCATAAATCATCATTACCCAACACAATAGCGTACTTCAACTTGTGCCCAAAGTTCATAAGCATAATGCCCAGCCAACTCTCTAAGGCTTACCAACGTCTTCTTAGTCTCCTTAATTTCAACTTCGTCGACGATACAGAACGTCCAAAACCCAATACACATTCTCTTATACACGCTCATAGCACTAGCACAACTATTAAATATTCTTCTAACATCGGAATTGCTACTACTTCAATTACTATCCAAATTGGTTCGCTCCAATTACAACTTTCATCCAAGTTAAGATTTCAACAACGCTAACCAACCAATCGTCTTTCTTTTATTCTCAGAACCTTTATAATCCACCTAGTTTCACACTTGGCCTCATTCAATCCATAACTCAACAATATTATCGCGGTCTCTCTTGAATTCGTTCTTCTCTCAACATCACCGTCTCATAACATCGTCACTACAATCATTCTCATTCGACATAATTGCAGCTCTATGCATTTTCCAACACCGTCACATCCTTTCTAATACCAACATTTTATTCCTTATCAATATATCGCACTCGGCTTCATTTTTCTCAATTTTCAGAAATAGTCGCTCAACTTCGAACACATTTTTATCATCCAATACAGACCTCCCAAACACACAATCATATTCCAAAATGAAGATAATTTCGTGTAGATTCCAGAACTTCAAGAATCGCTCAAATCCGATTTACGAGTAAAGAGTTATCATCCTTACAATGGGATTGGTCCAAAATTCCCGTATGCAGAATTTTCCAAAAATCAGCATCAGACCCAAACATTAAAACGCACTTTTCTCCCTCTTCACAAACTTCCTGAAGACAAATCTTATATGCAAACTGTAGGGAATTTCGTAAGCTTTCTAAAAAGTCCAGAATCGCTTCAATCTGAATCACGAGTAAAAAGTTATGTCTCTTTTACTGACAGCTGCTCCAAAATTGCAAAAATCAGAATTTGAGATCGATGAACATAAGTTCCATATTCCTCTCTTGCTTCCAAAATTCACCAACATCCTTTCTTTTCATCCCACTACGAGAATCCCTCGACTTTAATCCAACTATACTCAAGGCATATTAATCTACCGACTTGATCTACCAACTTAACATTTCCTTTGGGATAATTCCTTAATCTCAATCAATTCACCCTCCATAATATACACACACCTCGAACTCGACCGATACGAATTCATGAGTCCATGCTCTCGCCAGTTCGCAACAACATCGCTTCGACAACATTTGTACTCTTACAATCAACATCACCTTGAACCAACTTCTACATACTAACAACACGTCCGGGAGACAAGCCTCTCCCCCACTTATTTCAAACCAACACCTGCAGGCAACAACTAGAAACTAACAAACAAGTACCGACAGTGTTTCACACACATGTCGAGTACTAAGGGACAAACAACATTAGACAACATTGGCCGGACAGACCGACCTGCTCTGATACCACTAATGTAACACCCCAATTGTACCCATCGAATATTAATAAAAATCAGAGTATTTTAAAATTTCCAACAAAATCAGGATGTCACATTTTTCAACTTAAAAACAACAAACTACTTGTATTTCACTTATGATTCGATACATAGCATTCGGCATACAACTGTCAACTTAAACTTCACTCACAACTTTATTCAGTTATTACAATTTTCAAATTAATATTATTCAACATTTAGTAATAATAACAACTTAGGAACAACTTCAAACAACTAGTAATACAACTATTCATCAACTTAAAATAACAACGACATAAACAAAACATCCCCTCCCGAGTGCTACGTATCAAAGCATGAGATATCGAATAGTATAACAAAAGTATGATAATTAATATGTTAGATAGAATTATACAATTTCACTATTATCCAACAACAACCACTTACCAATCACCCGCAACTTATAAACATACTTTATCAACTTATTACACACATCAACATTTACGACATAATCACATAATCAACTTCTTCAACATCAACATAGTCAACTTTATCAACATAATCATATAAGCAACTTCATCGACATAATCCACATAAACAACTTAATCGACTTAATCAACTTAAAACAACTTCATCAACTTGCTCAACATAAACAACATAAATAATACGACACAGGATGCGACTCGACTATGCACATGCATGTGGTACCATCGGAGTAAAACTCCCAACTTAAACATATGCTAGGTTATCGAGGCATTTCAACTTAATCATGTGCCATCAAGGGCCAACTGAATCAATGCCATCAAGGCCAACTAAAACAATGCCATCAAGGCCAACTTAAACAATGCAATGTATGCGACATATGAACGACTTACAATTAATAACATCAACACCACAAATACAACTCAGCACAACATAAACAACTTTCAATTTTTGGCTATTTAGGCCTCCAACAAAAACATGTCCATATTTTGGGACAAAAACCAACTCAATCAGCTGTACCGGCAATTCCACGCATTCAACTTAATTTAACAAAATAAATACAATACACGTATTCTATTCATATACACGAACTTCCCCGTAAATTTTCGTTCAATTCCGGGCAACTAAATATACCGCTTAATTTTACCGGGCGACTAAGATTACTACTGTTTTCAACTTCCAGCATCTTTTCAACAAAATAAAATCAACCACACTACCTGCTAATTATTACGAACTGCTCCAAAATTTTTCATTCGATTCCGGGCAACTAAATATACCGCTTTATTTTGCTCTCGGCACTGTTTTCTGTCCAATTCTGCTACTAATTTATTTTTCTGCTACAATATATTATTTTTCTGCTACAATAGATTATTTTTCTGCTACAATATATATGCTGCTAATTTTTACTATCATCTAAAATCAACTATACTACCAAATTATCACTACCTACTAGGGACCTGCTACCTGTTATTTGTAATTAACTATAAAGAAAATTAGCCAGAACCATACTACTGATGTGTATATAGCGCATGAAAAAGATTTCAAGGTGGAGTTCCACCATTATCACTGGCGGGCCCCACGCCTCTATATTTAAGTATGAAAATTAGTTTTCTTCTTCTTTTACTTACAGTAACGCATGGAAAAAGGAAAAGAGGGTGAAGTCCCTCTTAACCGCCCCACCTGGCCAATATACATACTGCAATTCAAATTTTTTTCTACTTACTCTATCAATTGATAATAGGTCTCTATAATACACCAATTTCAATCCAATAAATACCACATAGTGAAAAATTATATAAACCCTAATTCATACATACTAACTATCATTCTCCCGGTTATAAAATTCGAACCCCACCCTTACCTGATTGGATCGAAGGTAGCTCGAATTTCTTGATTTTCCACACCTGTAGCAATTTTTCTTCGTCTTCTTCTCCCTAAAATGGTTCGCAGCTTTTCTTCTCCTTTCCCCCAATTGCTCACGTTCTCCACTTTTCTTCTAACTGGTATCCCACTCCTTACTACTGTTCTTTTCTATTATTTTAATTTAATAGAATTATAATTATTAGTTTTTAATTGGGCTTAAGTTCTCACACACCCTTAATTGCTACTAAAAACCCCAATGTAGGCCCAATAGTACTATTTCTCACAAAATCAATTTAATAAAAATACAATATTAATTCTAGTGTTAATTTCTCGGCTAATTTTACCCGACTATCAACTTAACGACTTAAACCATATATTCGACATATTCATCAATTATTCGGAAATTACTTAATAATATTTTAACTATATTATTTCTAATATAATTCTACGACTAAACCAACTTAATTACCGATTAACAAACAAATAGTTTAAACCACACAAAATTAACATATTCAACGAATAAACGGAAAATATTCAATATTATTTTCCACAACTTAAATCAATTTATTTAATTAATTCAACTCGGACCAACTTAGAAACATCAACGTAATATTCCGACGTTTCGGAAATCAACTCAAATACGCAAATCGACGCAGTTCAACACAACATAATATGATTATATTTACTTAAATAATTAATTAAATAAACGGGCGTTACAACTCTCTCCCACTTAGAACATTTTCGTCCTCGAAAATTCATCTGATTCAACTACTCCAACTACTTATTCCATCCGACTAATCAACTCTTATCTCCGAAAGGCAACCCCATATATAATACAACAATTCATAACCTTAACGGCGACAATAACACGAATACTACTCAAGTGTTACACTTGGCAACTATCATCACAACACAAGGAGTAGCCAACTTAAGAATTCACCGGTTTAAGAACTAGAACACAACCACATAGGAACACCGACTTAAACACAACATTAATACAACCAAACCAGCAACAACGTTGTTACTCACGTATGAACAACTGCACTACACCACGTGTTCGCTGCGCACTCTGATTACTTGCAGTGCAACAGGCCTACCAAGTTTACCTCCAACTTCCAATCACCAAAACCGACATAATAAAGACTTTTGACTTAACTCTTCGGAAATTCCGTTCCAACAGGTATTCTACGCTCTCGTATTTACTGAATACTTCAAACTTAGATCCGTAAGACAACACCTCGGAACATTAAACATAATTACAACGACGACTACTTCCAAATCTTGGATGAGATATTCATATACTTCCATGAATTCCCAATTGACATAAAACATAACTGCAACTTTACCATCTCTTAATAACACATTTTCCAAAATCGTCTTAAACACATAACAACATTACAACCATATATGGTACATGGGTCCAACTAAATCCAACAAGATAACTCATCTTCTTCACTTCCAACTAATTCAACATACCAAACCATCGATTCCTACTTATATTGACATAGTGCTCCATAAATTCTTGTCCGAAACAACACAACCGAGTAACTCCTCTTTTTCCAACCAAAATCGCACCTTAATAAACCAGCTTATAATTCCACTTCTTTTAATAATCACAACTCAACTTTCAAATATTCTACGCGTTCTTCCTCTGATTTTATAACAGCTCAAAACATTCGCAACAATCACCAGTTCCAACTCATCCAAACAAATATGGAAGATACGCTTCATACTCCATACATACACCTTAAGGCATACTAGCCATTCGCTTCATCACAAACAACGACTCAAGTTATCTAGAACTCGACTGTGAGTCTCCATACTACTCATTAATCCAATCGCAACCTCATGCTATCATTCTTAAATTCAACTAATATGCTTACATGAATCTTCATCGACAAAATAAATAATGCTCAAGCGCTCGGCTTGACCTCAACCAATTCAACGTACATACTATACTAGTTGGCACGACACATCTATCCATCAATTATGATTCCGTCTACTATCAACAATAGATTAAGGGTGATCAGTTCCTCAATTTGTCAATAGACAGCCAACAACCATAACAGTGGCATAAATCATCATTACCCAACACAATAGCGTACTTCAACTTGTGCCCAAAGTTCGTAAGCATAATGCCCCGCCAACTCTCAAAGGCTTACCAACGTCTTCTTAGTCTCCTTAATTTCAACTTCGTCAACGATACAGAATGTCCAAAACCCAATACACATTCTCTTATACACGCTCATAGCACAAGCACAACTATTAAATATTCTTCTAACATCGGAATTGCTACTACTTCAATTACTATCCAAATTGGTTCGCTCCAATTACAACTTTCATCCAAGTTAAGATTTCAACAACGCTAACCAACCAATCATCTTTCTTTTATTCTCAGAACCTTTATAATCCACCTAGTTTCACACTTGGCCTCATTCAATCCACAACTCAACAATATTATCGCGGTCTCTCTTGAATTCGTTCTTCTCTCAACATCACCGTCTCATAACATCGTCACTACAATCATTCTCATTCGACATAAATTGCAGCTCTATGCATTTTCCAACACCGTCACATCCTTTCTAATGCCAACATTTTATTCCTTATCAATATATGGCACTCGGCTTCATTTTTCTCAATTTTTAGAAATATTCGCTCAACTTCGAACACATTTTTCTCATCCAATACAGACCTCCCAAACACACAATCATATTCCAAAATGAAGATAATTTCGTGTAGATTCCAGAACTTCAAGAATCGCTCAAATCCGATTTACGAGTAAAGAGTTATCATCCTTACAATGGGATTGGTCCAGAATTCCTGTATGCAGAATTTTCCAAAAATCAGCATCAGACCCAAACATTAAAACACACTTTTCTCCCTCTTCACAAACTTCCTGAAGACAAATCTTATATGCAAACTGTAGGGAATTTCGTAAGCTTTCTAAAAAGTCCAGAATCGCTTCAATCTGAATCACGAGTAAAAAGTTATGTCTCTTTTACTGACAGCTGCTCCAAAATTGCAAAAATCAGAATTTGAGATCGATGAACATAAGTTCCATATTCCTCTCTTGCTTCCAAAATTCACCAACATCCTTTCTTTTCATCCCACTACGAGAATCCCTCGACTTTAATCCAACTATACTTAAGGCATATTAATCTACCGACTTGATCTGCCAACTTAACATTTCCTTTGGGATAATTCCTTAATCTCAATCAATTCACCCTCCATAATATACACACACCTCGAACTCGACCGATACGAATTCATGAGTCCATGCTCTCGCCGGTTCGCAACAACATCGCTTCGACAACATTTGTACTCTTACAATCAACATCACCTTGAACCAACTTCTACATACTAACACCACGTCCGGGAGACAAGCCTCTCCCCCACTTGTTTCAAACCAACACCTGCAGGCAACAGCTAGAAACTAACAAACAAGTACCGACAGTGTTTCACACACATGTCGAGTACTAAGGGACAAACAGCATTAGACAACATTGGCCGGACAGACCGGCCTGCTCTGATACCACTAATGTAACACCCCAATTGTACCCATCGAATATTAATAAAAATCAGAGTATTTTAAAATTTCCAACAAAATCAGGATGTCACATTTTTCAACTTAAAAACAACAAACTACTTGTATTTCACTTATCATTTGATACATAGCATTCGGCATACAACTGTCAACTTAAACTTCACTCACAATTTTATTCAGTTATTACAATTTTCAAATTAATATTATTCAACATTTAGTAATAATAACAACTTAGGAACAACTTCAAAAAACTAGTAATAACAACTATTCATCAACTTAAAATAACAACGACATAAACAAAACATCCCCTCCCGAGTGCTACGTATCAGAGCATGACACCAACTCGAACTAACAGCAACTAAAGACTTCATAAAGCTACTTCGAACATCCAACTGCAAATCTTGAGTACCTGCTCAATTACCCATAATAGGTAACATCATTACAGAAGGGGTGAGATATCGAATAGTATAACAAAAGTATGATAATTAATATGTTAGATAGAATTATACAATTTCACTACTATCCAACAACAACCACTTACCAATCACCCGCAACTTATAAACATACTTTATCAACTTATTACACACATCAACATTTACGACATAATCACATAATCAACTTCTTCAACATCAACATAGTCAACTTTATCAACATAATCATATAAGCAACTTCATCGACATAATTCACATAAACAACTTAATCGACTTAATCAACTTAAAACAACTTCATCAACTTGCTCAACATAAACAACATAAATAATACGACACGGGATGCGACTCGACTATGCACATGCATGTGGTACCATCGGAGTAAAACTCCCAACTTAAACATATGCCAGGTTATCGAGGCATTTCAACTTAATCAGGTGCCATCAAGGACCAACTTAATCAATGCCATCAAGGCCAACTTAAACAATGCCATCAAGGCCAACTTAAACAATGCAATGTATGCGACATATGAACGACTTACAATTAATAACATCAACACCAAAAATACAACTCAGCACAACATAAACAACTTTCAATTTTTGGCTATTTAGGCCTCCAACAAAAACATGACCATATTTTGGGACAAAAACCAACTCAATCAGCTGTACCGGCAATTCCACGCATTCAACTTAATTTAACAAAATAAATACAATACCCATATTCTATTCATATACACGAACGTCCCCGTAAATTTTCGTTCAATTCCGGGCAACTAAATATACCGCTTAATTTTACCGGGCGACTAAGATTACTACTGTTTTCAACTTCCAGCATCTTTTCAACAAAATAAAATCAACCACACTACCTACTAATTATTACGAACTGCTCCAAAAATTTTCATTCGATTCCGGGCAACTAAATATACCGCTTTATTTTGCTCTCGGCACTGTTTTCTGTCCAATTCTGCTACTAATTTATTTTTCTGCTACAATATATTATTTTTCTGCTACAATAGATTATTTTTCTGCTACAATATATATGCTGCTAATTTTTACTATCATCTAAAATCAACTCTACTACCAAATTATCACTACCTACTAGGGACCTGCTACCTGTTATTTGTAATTAACTATAAAGAAAATTAGCCAGAACCATACTCCTGATGTGTATATAGCGCATGAAAAAGATTTCAAGGTGGAGTTCCACCATTATCACTAGCGGGCCCCACGCATCTATATATAAGTATGAAAATTAGTTTTCTTCTTCTTTTACTTACAGTAACGCATGGAAAAAGGAAAAGAGGGTGAAGTCCCTCTTAACTGCCCCACCTGGCCAATATACATACTGCAATTCAAATTTTTTTCTACTTACTCTATCAATTGATAATAGGTCTCTATAATACACCAATTTCAATCCAATAAATACCACATAGTGAAAAATTATATAAACCCCAATTCATACATACTAACTATCATTCTCCCGGTTATAAAATTCGAACCCCACCCTTACCTAATTGGATCGAAGGTAGCTCGAATTTCTTGATTTTCCACACCTGTAGCAATTTTTCTTCGTCTTCTTCTCCCTAAAATGGTTCGCAGCTTTTCTTCTCCGTTCCCCCAATTGCTCACGTTCTCCACTTTTCTTCTAACTGATATCCCACTCCTTACTACTATTCTTTTCTATTATTTTAATTTAATAGAATTATAATTATTAGTTTTTAATTGGACTTAAGTTCTCACACACCCTTAATTGCTACTAAAAACCCCAATGTAGGCCCAATAGTACTATTTCTCACAAAATCAATTTAATAAAAATACAATATTAATTCTAGTGTTAATTTCTCGGCTAATTTTACCCGACTATCAACTTAACGACTTATACCATATATTCGACATATTCATCAATTATTCGGAAATTACTTAATAATATTTTAACTATATTATTTCTAATATAATTCTACGACTAAACCAACTTAATTACCGATTAACAAACAAATAGTTTAAACCACACAAAATCAACATATTCAACGAATAAACGGAAAATATTCAATATTATTTTCCACAACTTAAATCAATTTATTTAATTAATTCAACTCGGACCAACTTAGAAACATCAACGTAATATTCCGACGTTTCGGAAATCAACTCAAATACGCAAATCGACGCAGTTCAACACAACATAATATGATTATATTTACTTAAATAATTAATTAAATAAACGGGCGTTACAACTCTCTCCCACTTAGAACATTTTAGTCCTCGAAAATTCATCTGATTCAACTACTCCAACTACTTATTCCATCCGACTAATCAACTCTTATCTCCGAAAGGCAACCCCACATATAATTCAACAATTCATAACCTCAACGACGACAATAACACGAATACTACTCAAGTGTTACACTTGGCAACTATCATCACAACACAAGGGGTAGCCAACTTAAGAATTCACCGGTTTAAGAACTAGAACACAACCACATAGGAACACCGACTTAAACTTCATGTTCATTACTTTCAAACCTTTTGAAATGCTTAAACTTGATTGTGATCATATCGAACCTTTGACATGAACCATTGGTTGTTACCTTGATGTCTTAAGTCATGTCTTAATTTGTATTCATGATTAAGTGTTGTTATATCTTGTCCATGATTGTTGAATCTTAAGTTGTATTCATGATTTTGTGTTATTATAACTGTCCATGACTGTTGATTCTTAAATTGTATTCATAATTAAGTGGTGTTAGTAAAACCCTAATCCATGTCCCAACCTTGACCTTAGTTCATGCTCACCCTAGTTGTATACTTGAGCTTTTCATCTATGTTGATATTGTTACATCCATCTACTAAGTGTTGATATTTGTTTTCATCCATGGTTGATATTGTTATATCCATGTTAATTTGAATCCTTGTCCATATCCTTGATTCACGTGTTTGACTTGAAACTTTGACCATGATATTGATATATCCTTCATGATGTTGTTGTTAAATGTTGTCACATTCTTTCACGTGCTCATATGATGTTACTTATGTGCTTATGTTGTATGCTTACATGTTATTGTTGTGAACATGCCTTGAATGAATATCTCAATATGCCATGACACCTCATCCTTGTTTTAAGCACATTTCATATACACATTTGATTATGTATCATCCATGCTTATGTGTTTATCTTGGTTGTTACCATGTTGATTTGTGACTTTGTTAAATCTTAACTTGAATGTTGTCATATCTTTGTTACCACGTGCTTACTTGTTTATGTTCATATGACTTTGTTAAGTCATTCATGTTTTGTTTGCTTTGATTGATGTCATGTTTGAGCACAATCTTTATCATTCTTTATTCTTGGTTGATATCATGTTTGAATGTCATCATTTACCATGTTCACTATGATATCATGTTTGAATATCACTCTTGTTCATCACATCCATTATCATAAACTCATGTTTATTTTGACTTTGTCAAGTCATCTACTAGTGCTTGCTAGCTTGTTAGCTCTCTTTCTTCTTTTCTCTTGTTGTCTAAATCCAAAGGAAAGATCCCTTTTGTTGACTTTATGCCATAGGTTGCTTAGCCTTACCTCAACAACTCCCTTTTAACTTTGTTTAGTCATTAACCTTTCAACTTAGCCTTAGGTTAGAGTTTGTAAACTCTATCTAAGTGTTATTGTTATAAACACTTACTTTACCCATTTGGAACCTTGATCACTATCAAGTGTTCTTCACCCGTTTAGGTGAACTACGATTGCTCTGATTCCATCATTGTTAGACTACGTAGGCATAAGACTATGAAGTATTGGTGAGCACACTAGCAATAAACCTCCATAGGTTCCCTATCTCATAAAACCAAAATAGAACATTTCCAATCATTAGCAAGCAAATTACCATAACACAAATACTTTCATGAGGTTCCTATAGGATACTATAGATACTTAGGGTGCTAATACCTTCCTTTAGTATAACCCCAAACCTTTAGATCTCTTTGCATTGTTGTTACATTTCACAATTAGGGTTTTATTCTATCTTTTCCCTTTCCTTTGGATAAATTAAAGTTCGGTGGTAAAAATTCAATGTTTTGTGATTCAAGTTAATATAATAACTTGATATATAATTCTCAGCGCAACACCGAGAATGTTACATCCGCTTTAAACTGTTAACTGGAGAGAAGTACCAAAAAAAGCACAAGATAAAGATGAGCTAGATTCTAAGCACAACCATCTCCAAGAAAGGAATTTGATAAATTTAATCGTATCCTCTACATTAAAAACTCAAACTTCAAAAGATGAGATTGTTTCTACCACTCTCCACAATAACCACATTGTTATCGACCAAATGATGTTACTAGATTGTCATACCCCAAATTTTGACCACCTATATTTCCCATCATTGGGCAAATCATCATCACAATATGGATGAACCTTCATATCTCATTAGTCTCCCCAAAGATGGGTGAGCATCCACTACAAACAAGAATTAGGGTTTTAGACCCTCTTTGAGCTTTAGACAAAGGATCAATCAAGAATTGACATGATCTTCAACTTGTCCAACCTCTCAAACATCCATAATGGATCAAGAGGACTGCCACAACAAGAATCAAGCACAAGGTTGCAGCATTCTAAGTGGATCAAGCCTCAAGATCGACAATGTCACCAAATTAGGGTTTTGGTCGACCAGGGCCTCCAGATGGAAATTTTCCTCTGGGCATGAGCCAATGCTTCAAAGAATAACCTATGATGCCCCAAGGGACATCATGAACCCAATCATCAAGTAAATTTTGCTTCAGGGGATGCACTCATAAAAAAAATCAGGAATTAGGGTTTCTTGACCTAATTCACCGCTAAGTTGACTTTTGGGACAAAACATGAGCCAAGGCCTCAAGAGAGGATTTGAGGGTCTCTAATAAACCACATTGATCCATTTGCAACAATGAATTGATACAAGAAGCTTGAGCAACAAGTCTCAATTTCATCAGAACCACAATTAGGGTTTCGCGGGAAAAGTCAACTGTACCTTTGACTTTTGACCAAAACATGCTCCCAAACCTTGGGACATGATTCAATACACCCTATAACACCTATGAAATCAATCCATCAAGTTTGATTTAGGTCAAGGACTTGATTTCATAGAGGATCGCACAGTTTGGAATTCATCTGACAAAAAGTCAACTGTGCACAGTTACTTCTACTTTACATCAGAAATTGAAGTTCATGTTTGACGATCAGCTGGTCATCGTATGTGGTGAAGAAGATCTAATTGTGAACGAATTGTCATCTTTCCGATACGTCGAGACCGAAGAAGGCATAGATGAGGTGCCATTGCAATGTCTTGAGTTCGAAGATGTCAGCTCTGCTTCAACTAGTTAGAGTAGATCACCGTTAATGACTTTGACATCTGCCAAAACTGCAAAAGAAACCATCGAGAAAGGTGCCTTGCCTGGCTGGGGGCATGTGATTGATGTGGTTGAAAAGCATAATCGTTTTGGATTGGGTTATCGTCCTGGTCGACAATCTAGCTCACATGGTCAGAAGTAGTGCAACTTGGTCAAGTTCAGTAGCGCAGGTTTTCAAAAGGGTGGCATCGTGGCAGCTATTGATGATGCTAGTCCTAGCAACCAGATTTATAGCTTTGTACGCAAGTGCCCTCCAGGTTTCAAGCTCAACAATTGGACATCTACCGTGATTCCTGTGGTTTTTCCAACAAACATGTAATGCATTTTGCTTTCTCATTCCCTCGTCCTCGCCCAAGACGAGTGGATAGCTTGTAAAAGGCCTCACGCTTTTACAATATTATGTGATCAATAAATAAAAGTTTTGCATTCAAAATCATGCTTTATTTTCTTTCTTTATTTTACATTTTCACAAACAAATGGCAAAAGTTTCTTTTATTTTCACTTTTCAAAATAGCTCATTCTGAACATATTCATAAACATGCAGAACAAATATATGCATTGATAACAACATGGCAAACATCCATTGTAATTCTAGGATTCCAATTAACTAAGCCGAAGAAGATGGTGAGGAAGATTGTGAATTACCGGCTGAACTAGTAAGGCTCCTTGAGCACGAGCATAAAGAGATTCAGCCACACAAAGAGCCAGTGGAAGTTGTCAATCTTGATACTGATGAGATCAGAAGAGAAGTTAAGGTTGGCGCATCCCTCGCTAAGCATGTACACTCCGAGTTGGTCAAGTTATTGAAAGAGTATGTTGATATCTTTGCCTGGTCCTATCAAGATATGTCTGGGTTGGATACCAACATCGTTGAACATCACTTGCCACTCAAGCCCGGATGTCCTCCGATCAAGCAGAAACTCAGGAAGACTAGACCCGACATGGCACTTAAAATCAGAGAAGAGGTAAAGAAGCAGTTTGACGATGGGTTCCTATCCACTTCCGAATATCCTGAATGGATCACCAACATCGTCCCGGTTCCAAAGAAAGACGGGAAGGTCAGAAGGATGACTTTCCATTGCCTCATGTTGATGTCTTGGTGGATAACACAGCGCAATTCTATGTCTTTTCCTTCATGGACAGTTTCTCAGGATATAATCAGATCAAAATGTCCCCAGCTGACATGGAAAAGACTACTTTCATCACGCCATGGGGAACATATTGTTACAGAGTCATGCCATTCGGTCTGAAGAATGCAGGGGCAACATACCATCGTGCCATGACAACCCTCTTTTACGATATGATCCATAAAGAGATTGAGGTTTACATGAACGATATGATTGCCAAGACCAAAAAAGAAGATGATCACTTGGTCCATCTGAAGAAACTGTTTGACAGACTCCAGAAGTTTAGACTGCGGTTGAATCCTGCAAAGTGTACCTTTGGAGTTCGTTCTGGTAAACTGTTGGGCTTTATTGTGAGTCAGAAGGGCATTGAAGTTGGTCCTGATAAGGTCCGAGCAATTCAGAACATGCCGCCTCCCAAAATAGAAAAAGAAGTCTGTGGCTTTCTGGGCAGAATTAACTACATCTCACGATTCATTTCTCACTTGACGAATACCTGTGAACCAATGTTCAAATTGCTAAGAAAAAATCAATCGGTCAAATGGAATAATGATTGTCAAGAAGCATTTGACAAAATAAAACAATATTTGCAAGAACCATCGATTTTAGTACCGCCGGTTCCTGGTAGGCCTTTAATCATGTATCTCACCGTTCTCAATGAATCAATGGGATGTGTATTGGGTCAACATGACGACACTGGCAGAAAAGAACATGCAATTTACTATCTGAGCAAGAAGTTCACTGATTGTGAGACCAAATCCTCACTCTTGGAGAAAACTTGTTGTGCTCTGCTCTGGGCTGTTCGACGCCTAAGACAATACATGATTTGCCACACTACTTTATTGATATCCAAAATGGATCCGATAAAGTACATATTTGAAAAGCCTGTTGTCTCTGGAAGAATTGATCGGTGGCAGGTGCGGTTGACTGAGTGTGATATCCAGCATGTTACCCAGAAAGCAATAAAAGGGAGCGTATTGTTTGACTACCTTGCTCATCAACCTATAGAGGGTTATCAACAAATAAAGTTTGACTTTCCCGATGAGGATGTTCTGTTTATCAGAGATTATGAGACTCCAGACCCTGACATAGGACCCGAACTAGGGGCGTGATGGACGCTCGTGTTCGATGGTGCCTCCAATGCTAAAGGTCGTGGAATCGGTGTTATCCTCATCTCTCCAATAGGTTTTCACCTTCCCTTCATTGCCAGATTATGCTTTGCATGCACCAACAATATGGCTGAATACAAAGCATGTATCTACGATATCGAAGCGACATTCGACATGAGAATTAAGATTCTTGAGGTCTATGGAGATTCTGCTTTGGTTATTGGCCAAGTCAGAGGGAAATTTGTGACTCAGGTATTCCAAGCTGGTTCCGTACCAACAACACATCGCGAAATTGATTCCTTACTTTGATGATATCCCTAGAGAGGAAAATCAACTAGCTGATGCACTTGCCACTTTAGCATCCATATTCAAGGTCAAGTGGAAGAATGAAGATCATTCTATCTGCATTGATCATTTAAACGAACCAACACACTATTTAGCAATCGAGGATGAGTCTGATGATAAGCCTTGGTTCTACGATATCAAGAGATATCTGGAAAAACAAGAATATTCCGAGGGTATTACTATCACTGACAAGAAGGCTCTTAGACGGCTCTGTGCCAAATTCTTCTTAAGTGGTGGTGTACTATACAAGAGGAATTATGATTCTGTGTTGCTCAAATGCGTGGATAGACACGAAGCACACACGGTCATAAGGTCCATACATGAGGGCTGCGAGGGTGTACATGCTAAGGGTCCTGCTATGGCCAAGAAGATCCTTCGGGATGGGTACTACTTGACAACAATGGAGGTAGATTGCTACAACTTTTCCAAAAGATGTCACAAATACCAAATCTATGGTGACAAGATCCATGTGCCTCCAAATCCACTGAATGTTTTGACTTCGCCTTGGCCATTCTCTATGTGGGGGTATTGATATGATTAGAATGATTGAACCGAAGGCTTCTAACGGTCATCGATTCATTCTAGTTGATATCGATTACTTTACCAAGTGGGTTAAAGCTGCGTCTTACGCAAACGTCACATGCCAAGTGGTTGCTAGATTTATCAAGAAAGAGATAATTTGTCGCTATGGTATTCCTAGCAGCATTATCACTGACAATGCAAGCAACCTGAACAACAAGATGATGAAAGAGTTGTGTCAAGAATTCAAGATCGAGCACCACAACTCTTCACCATATCGGCCTAAGATGAATGGTGTCGTCAAAGCAGCAAATAAAAACATCAAGAGGATTGTCCAGAAAATGGTCAAGACATACAAAGATTGGCATGAAATGTTTCCCTGTGCGCTGCATGGCTACAAAACTTCAATCTACAGTTCTACTAGGGCAACTCCGTATTCGCTTGTGTATGGTATGTAAGATGTTCTGCCCATTGAAATTGAGATTCCTTCGCTTAGAGTCATGATGGAAGCAAAACTTGATGAAGCTGAATGGGTCCAATCCAGATATGACCAGCTGAATCTCATCGAAGAGAAGCGCCATACAGTCGTTAGTCATGGTCAATTGTATCAGAGAGGCCTCAAGCGAGATTTCGACAAGAAATTTCTCCCCCGAATGTTCCAAGAAGGCGAACTCGTGCTCAAGAGATATTCACCTGTTCACTCGGATCCACGCGGAAAGTGGACTCCCAATTACGAAGGACCATTTGTTGTCAAGAAGGCCATCTCAGGCGGAGCCCTGATCCTCACCACCATGGATAGGGAGGAGTTGCCATCGCCCGTGAACTCCGATACAGTCAAAAAATATTATTCCTGAAAAAAATGGATAAAGAGCCCGCTAGATTGACATCCGCAAGGACAATCTAGTCAAAAATGGGCATCCCGATGGACCCAAAAAAAGAAATGTCTATGTAAAAGTTAGGGACAATGCAAAAAACAATAACCCCGCTAAGTTGAAAACCCGAAAGGGCGACTTAGGCAAAAATGGGTATCCCGGTGGACGAAAAAAGTAGGAAAATGTCCAGGAAATAATTAGGGATAAAGGCATTTGACTGTGAACACTTGAGCCTCTCTTTGTCATAGCTCGGCCTCAGACGGTAACGGAGCAGTCAAATCATCATCAACCGATGCAAGGCGTTGGAACCTAGACTTACAGGGGATGGTAGTCAATGTTGTAATCAATGCAAAACATGATTCCCTTTTCCATTTACACTTGTTTCTCAATTTTATTGCAAATCTCCTCATCAAGGAGTTTGTATCCTTGTACATATTTTATGTACATGTTTTCACATTCAATAAAAATGCATCATTCAATTTCTCAATTGTTTTCTTCCCAGTATTTTGTTTGCAAAATAAATGGTTATTTGTGATCACATAATACTATGAAGCGTTGAGAACAATAAAAAGCTAAATCAATAAAGAAAGCATTATGCATTGCATATTTTACTGGTAACTCATGTAGGATAATCAGTAATATCCATTGGCAAGCCTAATTCCTGACTCACACCGTGATGGTTCTTTGAAGAAGTTGTTGCTTCCTCAGCGGATCCATCATTTCCCCAACAATCACCATTATAGTTCTCCAAAAAGGTTGCTTACATTCCATTTCTCGACAAATCCATAAGGTCCCCAGTAATGTTGTCATGATGTACCCCGAGAGGAGACATTTGTTCTTTTCCCTAGCACGGGTCGTGCATCATCCCCAGCATGTCGAAATTGTCACGCACCAGCAGCGACACGACTTGGTTCCTCATCTTCCCCAAGCAGAGAAGATCCTCCGGACCTTGGTAATTCTCTGCAACAGAGTCAGTGGTAGTTTTCTCGGTTCATTCCTTCGGTAGAGTCAATCATGATGAAAAAATTGACCTGATTCTCTTATCCCCGACAATAGCAGTGGTGATAGTTTAGAAATTTGAGACTTCTCGGTTTCTTCCCCCCAACGGAGTTGTCACCATTAAGGGGCCTTTCCCCGGCAGAATCTATTTTCATCTGTGGGTTCTCTCCCCAACCGAGGATGTCGAGTTCGTTTTGCTACAATCTCTGCCTAACCCACCGCACAATACATTGACCTGCACCTTTGCATCACATGATATCAAGCATCATGTAGAACGCATATATGGTATATGCATCAAGCATACTCCCTTTCTTTTGGCCCGATTCGTCTCCCCAGCAGATATTCAGCCAAACTTCAAACACTCTCAAAACTCTTCTCTTGTTGTCCTCGGCCAAATTTTCGAGCTACTCTTTTATTTATTTCCCTTTTACCTCGAATCATCGAAAAGCTGGCACAATTCGTACATTCAGGACCAAGAGGATTAAATAGGGGCAGCCGTCGTAACCCGAAATTTGACCTCTCCCTTTTGCCTTTTGTATAAGAATGTGGATTCGCATCACTGGCATACGCATTCACACTTTTCTCTATATGTTTCTTGTCGCAGGATTTCCTGGTTTTTAGGCCCAATTAATCGAATCTTCACAAGGTCATCACATCATCAAAACAAGCACAAAACAAGGGTTTCTATGCATATTTATCAAAACAAGAGGTGGAAAATCGAAACCGGGGATTCAGCACTTGTTCCTAAGCAATCTAGACAAATTTTGCCTATAGTAACCAGTTACTCAATATAGGATAATCGGTTACTCTACACATATTTGCAATTTCTACTGCTTTTTTCATGACATCAACTTTTCCTCCACATTTTGGTATTTGCAGTGTATGGAACATTCTAGACATCTCTAGACATTTCAAGACTATTAAGGACACTCCACTTGCATTTATTCCAATGCCTCACTTTAAATTAAGTGTACCATGTTCCTTGATTTCTAAGCATGTCAAACTCTGATTTGAAGCTTACATTGGGATTGCTACCGAGTTAACTTCCTAACTAACCGAGTTAACCGCTTAACTTGGTGAGAATCCTTTGCAACAATCACCAAGCTAATTCTTCGGCTTGTAGGTTAGCAGCTCTCATTCATTTTACTGTTGCGAACGTTTTTGCATCATTCACGATGTAGTTTTCGCATCATTTTACTATTGCCATTGATTGATCCATGATCTTGATGTGTTAATTGATTCCATCACTGTTTATTTGTTGTTTTTAAGTTTGATTTTCGTGCACAAATTCATACCCTAACATGTGGTAATTTGAACAAGTGATTTGGATGCTTTAAGTGCTTTCTCAAAAGCTATTTTTGCCACTGTTACAGTGGTAACCGGTTACTCAATATAGGATAACCGGTTTCTCTGCACAAATTTCACCAACATCGTCCTTTTTCAAGCAAGTAACCGGTTACGCACTTTAGAGTAATCGATTACCACTGTAACATAGTGCCATTTTTGGTGTTTTTCAAGCTTGTTTGCCATGCTCTCTCCTTCTAACTTCCATGGATTAATATGATTGATTTTTATGGATGTTTTAGGTGTTGTTTCACTTCAGTTTAAAGCATGATTATGAATTTTCCGATGCTCGTTTTTTTTATTTCATAATTGTGCACATTCTTGACATTGCATGCAGATGCTCATTCTTGCACATTTTATCCACATAATGACATGATTTGTGTTGCATTTTGGATTGTCATTTGGCATTGTTTTGCATTTTCATTCATGTTTGTATTAATTTTGTTCGTCAAAGAATAAGCTTAATCTTGTATGATCAATAACTCACCCTTTGCTTTAATAATTTTTCAATTTATTTTGGAAAATTATTGGCATATTCCTCCCTTTCGATTATTTAATCGAAACTTCATTTTGATTATTAATCTTCCCTTTGACGCTTCTCTTTAGGCTTCCTATAGAGCTTTCTCTCTCTTCCCCCCGCGGAGTTAGAGTTTCGCACGACACGGGAGCACTGCACTACTTGGAGTTGTTACGCTGTCCATTTCAATTTCTGCACTACACCCTATGTGTTAGAGAAGGAATGAGAATGGAGAATTCCTACTCTCATTCTGACCACTTCAGGTAGGAGACGAATGACCTTGTGCCTGGCTTAGTCACCTCTATCCCCAGTCGGTAGTGTATCTCCTTCCCCGGTGGAGTCGATCCCTGGTCACTCTTACCTCTTTCAATTTCTCTTTTGATCAATCACCATCCTCTTGGTTAAAGATCACTGTCTTGGGTTAGCACCCATCTCTTTCCTTATTTGTCCTTTTCTTGTGATCAATCATTGCTTTTTGATTCCCTAGATCAACCCCTTTTCTTCGCTTAAACACAGTCTTTCTGTTAAACACTGAAACCGTTTGCAGAGTTCGTAACCGTCTCTTGGTTCTTCTCCCTTTGATTAGTTAATCCCTGCATGTCAGTTAAAACACCAATTTGCACTTCTTCTCAGTTAACCACAGTCTATCTGTTAATACTGATCCCCCTTTCGTGTTAATCACCTTCTCTTGGTTAATCACTCTTTTCTTTTCGGTTAATCATGGTTTCCCTGTTAACACCGAATCCTTAGCGGTTAGTAACCCTCTTTTGGTTCAATACCCTTCTTTGTCGGTCAAGTATTATTTGTTCAGTCGGTATTGACATCCCCTTTTAGTCACAATCTTTGCTTGGTTCCACACCCGTCCTTTGGGTCATAACCTTGGCTCGGTTCTACACCCGCTTTTCCGGTTAACCACTGTTGATCAGTTAGTATACCGAAATTCCTTCAGAGTCAAACACCTTCTCTTGGTTCAGTACTCTCTCTTTTTGGTTCTTCACAGCCAGCCTGTTGACACCAAACCTTTTTTCCCCATAGAGTCTTAATCTCTTTTTCTTCGGTTAACCACTGCCAGTCAGTTAACATACAGAACCCTTATCCTTTTGATCCCCAGTAGGGTCACAACTCTCTGATTCCCAACATAATTCTTTGTTCTCTCACCTCCCTAGTGGAGTCTCTGTTATCCTTTTGCTCCTTTATCTTCGTGGTTTTGACATCGCTCTTGCACTTTATCCTCAGCATAGTTTTCTTTCCTTTGCACTCCTTTCTTGGTTTTGACACCACCGTTCCTTTTCCTTTTCCGTCTTAGTTCCACGAACTACGGAAGCTCTGATTCTGCATTCGTTCGAATGTATGATACGTAGGCACGAGATCCCGATGATCTTGGCGAGCATACTTCCATCCTTCTTCCATTCCTTTCTTTTCCCTGGTTCCATGAGCTATGAAGCTCTGATTTCCTCATTGCACTATGAGGGTACGTAGGAACGAGGGACCTAATCCTCCGCGAGCACTTTCTTTCTTTTTTTCTCTTTCTCTTCTCTCTCTCTCTTCTTTTAGTTAGAAGCCTTTAGATAGATAACCCATCCAAGCCTAGAAGCAAGCGAAATGGTTCCCGTCGAGTACGACAGATGCGTTAGGTGCTAGTACCTCCCTTTCGCATAACCGACCCCCGTTCCCGTTTCTCTTCCCCTTGGGTTTTATCGATATTTTTCCTGTTCTTTGGGACTAAATAAAGTTCGGTGGCGACTCTGTTGTATCGTTGAGTGTGCGATTCACTCAGGTATAAACCAGCCATCTTCAATGATATAGTTGTAAATTCAATTTCAGGGAAAAATCTTGTAGACCATCTTTGACACTCCTTTGAAGGATGGGGAGACATGGTTTGAAAATGAATCCTCTCAAGTGTGCTTTTTGTGTGCAGGCGGGGGATTTCTTAGGCTTTGTGGTCCACAAAAAGGGAATCGAAATAAACCAGAATAAGACCAAGGCCATAATGGAAGCGAAAGTGCCATCAACAAAGAAGGAGTTGCAGTCATTGTTGGGCAAGATTGATTTCTTGAGAAGGCTTATCTTGAACCTTAGCGGCAAAACTCAAGCCTTCTCGCCTTTGCTTCAACTCAACAACAAGAGGATTTCGACAAAATCAAGGAGTATTTGAGTCACCCTCCAATATTGATTCAACCTTGTAGAAATAGGAGTATGAGGTTGTATATATCTGCGTCAGATAAGTCTTTAGGGAGCATGTTAGCTCAAGAAGATGAAAATGGTGTCGAATGAGCCATTTACTATCTTAGTAGAGTCTTGAACGATGCAGAAACTAGATATAGCACAATCGAAAAACTATGACTATGTTTGTACTTCTCATGTATAAAACTTAAGCATTATATAAAACCTGTTGATGTTTTTATTTCCTCACATTTTGACGTTATAAAGCATATGTTGTCAAAACCAATTTTGCATAGTCGAATTGGTAAATGGGTGTTAGCCTTAACTGAATAATCTCTAACTTATATGCCTTTAAAGTTGTTAAGGGGCAAGTAGTGGCAGACTTTATAGTCGACCACTCAATAAATGAAGAATCATTAAAGTATGTTGAACTAGAACCTTGGAAGTTGTACTTCGATGGTTCGAGTCATAACGACGAAACAGGTATAGGAGTCTTGATTATTTCTCCTAACAAAATTCCAACAATATTCAAGTATAAATTGGAAGGTCTCTGTTCGAATAACGAGGCTGAATACGAGGCTCATATAGTTGGACTTGAGATATTGTTGGAATTGGGGGCAACTCGAGTCAAAATAATGGGTGACTCAGAGTTGGTCATAAAGCAAATCACAAAGGAGTACAAATGTGTGAAAGAAAATCTCATCATGTACTTCGTGATAGCCAATCGACTCTTAAAAATATTTGAACTAGTTAACATTCAACACATTCCTCGTTTGGAAAACCAAGTAGCTAATGACTTGGCTCAGATTGCTTCTGGGTATAAAATTTCGAAGGAAAAGTTGCAAGATACGATCGAAGTCAGAAGAAGGGTTGTGCCGACCAGATTATCTCCATCAGATCTGGAAACAACAAAGCTAGGATATGCTGATAAAGTGAATTTCGAGATATTAGCAATTGACAGCTTGACGGACGAAGTTTGGAGAAAACCCATAGTGTAATATTTGAAAAATCCAACAGCATCTACTGAATGAAAAATTAGGTATCGAGCTTTAAGTTATGTTCTTTTGGGAAACGAATTGTTTAAAAAGACTCCTGAGGGAGTTTTGCTTAAATGTCTTAGTGAATCTGAGGTAAATTTAGCCCTTTCGAATGTCCATAGCGGGGCATGTTGGGCACATCAGGTGGGTCGTAAAATGAAGTGGTTGTTATTTCGACAAGGAATGTATTGGCCCACCATGTTGAAAGATTGTATTGAGTTTGCCAACTGGTGTCAAGAATGTCAAGTGCATGCAGGCATACAACATGTTCCTGTAAGCAAACTACATTCTATAGTCAAACCATGGCCTTTTAGAGGTTGGGCTTTAGTTCTTGTTGGAGAAATTCGACCAGCGTAATCCAAAAATCAAAGATACATCTTGGTTGGTATTGATTAATTTACGAAATGGATCGAAGTTGTACCACTGACGAACGTTGACCAAGAGGATGTGATCGAATTCATCAAGAAATACATCATCTACAGGTTCATTATTCCAGAAACTATTACAACACACCAAGGGTCGGTATTTACTGGTCGAAAGATGCAAGACTTCGCTAAAGAAACAGGTTTCAAACTGTTAACGTTAGTTCTGCAGCTATGCAGTATGTATGTTGGCTAAATTTTGTTAAAACCTTTATGTTAGCTCTTATGTCACTGAAGGTGTTTTACCATGATGTATGTGTATCTGCCATAACAGATTAGTTGCAGGTTGTGAAATGTAAAGTAAGATGTCTTGACATATTGTTCTGCACTAACTGGTTATGTTCAGTTTCTGTCATATTAGATTAGTTAACTGTCAAGTGTGATGTCTTGACATGTTGTGCTGCACCTACCTAGTATGAGTGCATGGTTGTAATGGTGTTACAGAGATTTCATGAGCACTTCATTGAACCTGAATGTTTAAGGTTATGTGACATGGCTGTTTTTGAAATGTCATGACAGAACATCTTGATCTGGTACAACAGGTACGGCTGCTCTGTGATGGTTAATCAAGATGTTAAAGGAGATGTCACAACATCATTGTCTGTTACAGCAGGTGCTGCTATTGTATATCTCTTGACAGATTTGATTTGATCTGATGAGATCTTTTTGGATACCTCATCATTATACACAGGTCAAGGAGATTTATTAGGAACAAAGTGCAGATTTAATTGGATTTCATAAAAAGGATCTTGGAGACTTTTTAGGAAACTATTTGGAGATTTGTTCCTATTTTTATGGAGAACATCTTGCAGCTGAATTAAAAAGTGAAGATTTAAAAGATACATAATATCCTGGAAATATTATGTATCCTTTGTGGAGCTGATTTAAAGGTTTGGAAGATTCAAGATAAAATCAAGAATATTGAAGAATAATGACTTTCTAATTATGGAGATAAATTCGGAAGGATTTGATTGAATACCTATTATGTAACAGAAGTTTCTGCTGATTTGTAGCAGCTGTTATGTTGTGACTTGAAGCCCAAATCCAGTTGGGAATAAGTTATAAATAAAATGCTTGTAACCTAGAAAAAGCTTGGGTCCAAGATGTAGATCATTAGGATTTGTGTGAAATTGTGAGCCACTCTGGTACTGTGTTGTACTTAGAGTTAGACTGTTTAATTGAGTTGTATTTGTCAATCATCTATGAGCTTTTAAGCAATGATGATTGTGTTTCTTTGAAGTGTGTCTTCTACTTTTCTGTAGCTTTAGAGTTGTTGGAAATCAAGTTGTTGATGCTGTGGCCGAGGTGTTGACTGCTAGACATCATTACAATGATTGGAAGTGAGATGAAGTCTCTTACCTAGGGAGGACTTAGGTAGAAGGGTCATTGGGTAGTGATTAAGTGAGTAGATCGTCAACGGGTGTGTTGGCTGTAGGGTCTATGAATTGATAATACTAATAGTGGACTTCCTTCCTGGCTTGGTATGCCCCCAGATGTAGGTTGTTAGACCAAACTGGGTTAACAATCCTTGTGTGTTGTTTATGCTTTTCAGTACTGTTATTGTTTATACCTTGCCATGTTATCTGTAACAGACTAGACGTCTCGACATCTCATAGAACATCTGGGTCTGCTATAATTGCCTTGCTGTTTCTGTCAGACCAGATGTCTCGACATCCTGTAGGACATCTGGGATCTGTCATACCAGAATTTCAATTGGTATCAGAGCAGGCATCCTGTTCGTTTTTCTGGGTGAGATCCTAGGGAAGATACTTTCTGGTTCATGTGCAAAGAAGATAGTTGTGCTGAAAAGTTGTTTGGACTTGGTCAGTTCATGTGTTGCTTGAATGGTCCCTTAAAGTGGAGGATGGACTATTCGTGACAGGGTGTGTATTGGCTCTGTTTGATGTTGTCAGGCATGTAGCTTTGGTGGTGAGCTGCTTTGTGGGGTGATTTATTTTCAACCTATGCTGGCCTATTGCACCTGAAGTATGGTTTTTGTACAAAGGTTATTAAGTTTTTTTCTGAAGGTTGTTGAGGGGTTTTCTTTTCTGTGTTCCGCTGCATTTGTATATGACAGAAAACTCTTGGTGGTTTTGTGTGTTGTGGCTGCAACACTCTGTTCTCCTATGAAGGTGTATCACATGGTGTGGTGATACTTGAGGATATCTTCAACTAGCTTGTTAGAGTTGCCCAAGATACTTGTGGTTCATCCCAAGTCCGCTCATAAAGAAACTTTTATATGAGGGTGTTGAAAAGAGATCTGAAGAAAGTTAGAGGCAATTTATTCTTGCTTACATCCCTACAAGGCCATTCTCTGGGCTTTGATAAAGGATCTCTTGGTGTGTTTCTTGAGAAGGGAACTAATGTCCTACCAGATGTTGGAACATCAAACCAGCAGATTGTGCTGAATCTTGTTGGATAAAGGTATGTCATAGTAGATGCTTGGGGGCTAAACAAATGTGTATTGATCACATCTGTTTGGAACTTACTCCTGGCTTGGAAGAGGAGGCATCTGGGTTGTGTGTCTAAAAGTTTCTTAGATAACTGTGTTGGTCAAGAGATGATCAACATAGTGTCACTCATTGGATTAGTGTATTTCTGATCCAAGTGAGTAGAAGTACCAAGGTTGTTTTTTGTGTGTGGAGGTCAAGCTCAAATGTCAAGGACATTCTCTCTGAAATCTGGAAGTTCCTTCTGTTCAAAGGAGCCAGATGTATGGAATCTTGTTTATGGCCATGAAGCAGATTTTGTTTGAAAGGAGTTATATGTGTGTACCAACCTTAGGTGGTGCAGCTATTGGAGGGAAGAATGAATAATTCCCTTAGGAGTTCTTAGCAGTTAATAAGGGGGAGTCCTTAATCTGATGCTGGAAGAACTCGAGGAAATGTCAGCTTAATTTCTTGACATCTTTGTATTGAGAATTTATTTTTCTCAATATTTCTGGTGGTGTTTCTCAAAAACAGGATGGAGGTTGTTTACTCAAACTTGATATCACTATCAAGTCTATGAGAGTATGAAACTCTTGTTCTAGTGGAAGAGAAACTTAAAGGGTTGTGCATATAGGAGGTGTATTAATCTAACTAGTTGGCTAGTGTCTTTATTGTTGGATTGTCATCCAAACCATCTAGGATGAGCATTTCAGATTTGTGTTTGGAGCAAGGAGGAGTTGGTGTTTTTTTTGGACCAAAAGATTATGGTTCCCTGGTATTTGCATGAGAAGTTTCTTCTTAAGCTGGAGTTCAGTTATGTGGTGTCCTCACATAATGGAACATTTTTTTTTTTAGGATTGAAGGGCATCCTTGTAGGTTGAAGTGTTGGGAGAAGCATATTTTTTCTGAATAATCTGTTAGAGGGAATCTCCTCTTTAGAGGGAATATCCTCTAAAGGTGCAGAAGGATGGCATCCAACATCTCAAAGTCAGACAGGAGGTCTGAACATTAGAAGTTTAAGAATAAGATTCTTGAGATGAAGAGTATGCAGGTTCCTGTATATGTGTATGATCTGATTTTGAAGGTTGATCAGCTACTGATGGTTGATCCTTTTATGTCCCTTGCAAGAGATGTGTGTGGATTACTATGGTTGTTGTTTCCAAAGCCATAGTAAATGTTTAAATCCATGTGATTTAGACTGATGTCGGAACTGATGTTGAAACATCATTTCAGTTCTTTGCTTCCTCAGCTAAGGAAGTTTGTTTAGCTCAGGGTGGAGTGAAAGGTCAAGACACTGACCTAATCTGGAATGATTTTGTGGTATGAACGGTTGTCATGATGGTTTGTCATGAAGAAGAATCAGTAGATGCCTGATGTGGGCGAAAAAAGAATGTCAGACCAAATGTCTTACCTTGTGTGAGAAGGTAGTCTTATCTGACTAATGATAAATACTTTGACGGGAGGTAAGTATTTGTCGGATGTGAGTATGCAAGTCTGCAGTCTGAACTCTTTGCTTCAGAGAAGGGTGATGAGTTGAAGAATCAAGGAGATTATTCTTCTTTAAGGTGGATGAGAGTTTATTTCTCTCTTTCTGGAGTTCTTATTCAAGCTGGTGGCGCAGCGTTGTCTGGATTTCTTCAGTTTTTTGGATTACTATGCTATAGTAAGTCCAGTTAGTGGAGCATATCAAGAATCATGGTGAATGTGTCTTGGTGTATGGCAGATGTTCTAACTTGGTGTTGGGACATTATCTGGGTTGGATTTCCTTGGTGAAGGATGATTGTGGTCTGGTTCAGGAGCTTGGTGCCTAAGGAGCGTCTACATAGTCATACGGAGAATGATGAAGTAAAAGGTCTGCCTTGGATGGAGAATGTAGAGAAGACTGAAGCAGATCAGGTATTGATTGCTTGGATGTCTAAAGGTGAAGATACTCATCAACTGATCAGGAGTATTCCAAATTATCATATGGGAGAATGATAGGGAATGACTGCCTTTGGAGAGTTGGGTGATTATCGATGGAGGGCCTTGCTAAGGCCAGTTGAAAAGCTTGGGGAGAGAGAGTATTGTTCTTGTGGTCTTGTGATTTTCTGTGGTGTGATGGGTTATGATGTGTTTTTGTTCTGGTTGTTTCTGGTCCCTTGGCTTGAGGGGGAGCTTTAGTTTGTTTGAAGGAGGATGGTGATCCTTATATTCCTCACGTATAGCATGATGTAACTTCTTGTGTGAGTGACTGCTTATTTAGCAAGTGTCAAAATGAATGAACTTCAGCCGGTGGCTGAACTGGGCGTGAGCTCTTGAAGACATGAAGATGCGTCTTATGTTTTTCATTCATTTTGGGTGTTCTTCTTGCAAAGGAGCACAGGTTATCCATGTCAGGGGGAATAATGCTATTGATTTTTGTAACACCCCGAAAATCTAAATTAATCATTTATTTATTTATTTATTTATTCATTTATTTATTTATTTATTTAATTTAGAAGGAAGTAAGAAGTTTTGGTAATTTTGGAGAATTTTGGATCAAAAGAGTATTTTTAATTAATTTAATAGAATGAATAATTAATGTATTATTTATACTATTATTATTATTATTAAAAAAAATAATAAGAAAAGGACAAGGTGGTCATAAAGGAAAAGAGGTAAGGGTAGAGTTGGAAGTTCCTAAACTGGGATATTTTGTCTAAAGAGGAAAAGACCGATCACTTTTCTAACTGATCGTGTTTTTGTGTGAAGAACGCTAAAGAAGAGAAGAGAAGGAGAAGAACCTTAAGACTTGAAGGTTGCTGAAGAATCTTAGAGAAGGAGGAAAAGCTGCCGAATTTCTCTAAGGTATGGAGAGTTTTCATGGTTTATTATAGTTCTATAGGATTGGTTATGAATAGATTAGGTATTTGTAGATTTTGAGTAATTGTGGTGAATGTTGATGTAGAATGAATGATTTGATGAGAAGGTGATGAAATTGAGTGGTATGTGTTGATGTATGTGTATTATGTGAGCCTTTTGATCAAATTTTCGTGGGGGAAAAACTGATTTTTGGGGTAATCAAAGTCAAAAACGCAGAAAATAACTTTTGGGAAAAGTTGGGTTTTGTCGCACCCTGACACGGGCCGTGTCACACAACACGGGCACCCGTGTCAGCTTTCTGGTTGGGCATTTGAAAATTTTTAATTACAGGTTTCCTGACACGGGCCGTGTCACAGGACACGAGTGGCCGTGTCAAACCATTGTTCCTGCTGTATTTTGCTTTTGTTGAATTTGTGCTACAGGTTTCCTGACACGGGCCGTGTCACAAGACACGGGTGGCCGTGTCAGACCACTGTTTTGCTGTTTTGTTGTTTGCTTAAGGTTTCTTGACGTTTCTCGCGCTGATCTTTTATTGTTGAGTTGTTGTTGATGTAAGATGATCAAACATGATTGTATGATAAATATTTGTTGAATATGAAATGAAATGAATGATGCACACGTTGAGTTTTGATGAGTTGAGGAGAATTAGCATCATTACAATTCATCGCATTTTTATGTTGGGGCTTCGGCCTATTGGTAGCTTCAATCCCATTGTGCGGATTGAAGTGATACGTTGATTACGTTGTGCTCCTTTTGGAGGGTTGATGGCCAGTGTCCATTGTAACGCCCCAGTTTTGTCTTATTTATTTAATTGAGTCGATTTAATTATTTTTGTTTTATATTATTTTATTTTTGACTTTTATATGACAATATATTATTTTTCATCGCTGTTTATGTTTTATTGCATTTTGAGAGCGTTTGCGAGATATTTGAGTTGAGGGGTAAAATAGTCTTTTTAGGGGTTTAGATATTTATATAAATAGAAAGTCGAGAGAAAAAGAGAGAAAACAAAAGGAAAGAAAAAGAAGAGAAAGAAAAGGAGAAGAAAGAAAGAGAGAAGAGGAGAAAGAGGAAAAATCGAGAAAACTTTGTTTCAAGCGCGATTAATCGGGTAAGGGTGAGAAGTTTCAATTATATCTCGCTTGTGTATGTATATGTGTTGTTTGTTGTAATTGTTATGATTGTTTCACGACTTTTCGTATCGATTAAAATTAGGAACAATTGATAGAAATCGATGTTTTCACGGATGAAATTCGATATAAACTGCGTAGAATACTTGTTGTTAGGTTTTGATCATGTTTTGGTTGTTATAGTATGATTTGGAAGTGTTTGGGTAGAAGAAATGAGGGTTTTTGACCCCAAATGACCTAAGTTATCGCTGCTGGAAATTCTGGGTTTCACAGGTTCGCACTGCGAGCCAAAGCGAAGAAAACAGCGAACGTTCGCTAGCCGTTCGCATTGCGAACTTCAGGTTATTTTTGTTTCTGCCACGATTCGCTGGGAGCTTCGCATTGCGAACGTGACAGATTTTCCGTTTTTTTTTTCTTCATACGTTTGATCCGTAAATCGGATTGAGGCACGGTAGGATGCGTTGGAAAGCTAATTCAATGCTCTTTTTGATAGTGGAGTAGGAAATTATGTTTAGGCCATGGATTGATAAGAAAATATGGAAAAGTAATGTATGTGTGAAAAGTGTGGTTTATGTTTCCACCATAACTCCCGAACCGCGAGTCCGATTAATGTGGGACTTGAGGCAATAGATAGATAGCCTAATATGCTATTAAATGGTGATGTTAGACCATGATTAAACCAAGAATAATGTGTAGGGTATGATTAGTGGTTTGTAGGTTTTGTTGTGTTTGTTGGTGTTCGATGTGATATGTTATCGTCGTATAAATGTGGGTCTTTTGTGCTATCTATATGATGCTGATGTATGTGATAATGATGTTGTTATGATGTTGATGCGTAGTGAAATACATTGTATGATTGTTGTGGTTGATGGTGAGTAATTCTTGATGTGAATTGATATGAATGCATATGATAAAATGCTAATTGTTGTGGTTTGTGGTTTATGATGAAATGCATTGTGTATGTGAAATTCAATGTGTGTTATTTGGTGGCCTTATGGCAAGTAAATGCATTGTTTGAATTGATTTCCTATGCATGAATAATGATGATGAGATAATTCATATGGTTGAATTGTGAATGTATGGAATTGATGAGTTGAAATATATGCATGATTATGGTGGCATTATGTGTGCATTTGAATGTCATGAGTCATTGTATGCCAAGCATCATGATATGCATTCTTGTGATGTTGTATGCCCTAGTGGGTGTGAGCAACGAATCGATTCCAGAGGGAATCCGCTATAACATCGTGCACCTTAAAAATAAGAGGACTTAAAGCGATCGGATCGGAACGTGCGCCTTAAAAATAAGAGGACTTAAAGCGATGATTATAGACGATTGTGCGCCTTATACAAAGAGGGCGTAAAGCGATCGGATCGTGCGCCTTATACAAAGAGGACTTAAAGCGATCCATAAACGCCGTGCGCCTTATACCAAGAGGACTTAAAGCGACGGGGAACATCGTTTGCCCGACGGGGAGTTACATTGAGTAACAAGCGATGGTTTCAATAGTTCCTGAGTGAACTAGTGATGAGATTGATGGATGAATGGTACCGCATGTGCATTGCATAGAGTCGTTGTGTCGGTCTCTGTGCATTTGCATAAATCATGAATGGATTGATTATGTGATTATGTGTGGAATTGTGAATTGATTGAGTATGTGTTGAGATTTATGATTGGATTGGTGATTTGATGTGCATATGTGATAAATGCATTGGTTGTGGATAATATGTTTTATGTATAGGCATATGCTATGTGATGTGGTGATGTGTTTCCATATGTCATAACTTTGGTGTGCCTTATGTGTGAATATGTGATTATGTTAGTGTAATTGGTATATGATAGGTGTATTAAATGTGATGCTTGTGGTGAGAATAACTATGTATGTTAATTATATGTTTTGCATATTATTATGCAATCTTGATTTAGTTGTTATTTCTCACCCTTCTGCTGTGGTTTGTTGCTCTATGAGGCAATTGCAGATTAGTAGTCTTGGAGGCTTTTGTGAAGATTAGTTCTCCATTCTTTTGTCGGTCTTGGTGTCTTCTCTGATACGTAGCACGGGAGTCGGGGAACGATTATGTTATATATGTACACCTTTGTTAGATATATTTTGTAATACTTTTGTATGTATATTTTGATGTTATAAAACAATTCATTTTGTAAAATAATTCAGTTATGGATCTTCCGCTTTATTCCATAATTGACATTTCCTTTTGTATGGAAAAAGTTTCCCTTTGAGGTTATTCCATTTTGTGTTATGTATCAAATAAATGAGCAGGGATTGTGTTTCCTTTCTTTAATTGTGACATCCCTGTTTGTTGTCGGAAAAATAAATTTTTATTTACAGTGAATTATTTATGTATTATTTATTCGCGATGGGAATTGGGGTGTTACATTAGTGGTATCAAAGCAGATCGGTCCGTCCGGCCAAGTTGTTGAGTCAGTTGGTGTGGCAGTTGAATACTGTCGATGTTGTTTGTTTCTTAGTACGTGATATGTGTGTGAAACACTGTCAGTGCTTTCTGGTTTTCTAATCCTTTGTCTTCTGGTGTGAGAATGAGATAAGTGGGGGAAAAGCTGCTACTTCTCCATGTTGCTTCAGACGTGGAGCGCTGGCTCAGTGAGTTGTGAATTGGAAGATTGTAAGTGTTGTTTGGACAGTGTGTTCCCGGTTCCAGAAGGGATGCGGGGGTAAGGTTTATGTCAACTAAGGATTTGTTCCTTAGGTGGATTTGTGCCTTAGGTAGTTTTGTGCACAGGATGTAAGGAATACTATTATAGTTTGGTAAAGATGGTTTGTGCGCCATCATAATTGTCGGCTGTCTATTGGCAAATTGAGGAACTGATCACCCTTAATCTCTTGTTGATAGCAGACGGAAATTGTGTTGGATGGAATAGACGTGTCTTTCCGGCTTTGATAGTATGTGAAATAAATGGTTTGCAATTTTAGAAATGGTTATGAATTGTTTTGATGAGTCGATGAAGATTCTAATATTGGAAGATGAGATGGATTAGAGGTTTTGGTATGTTGGTCAAGTTGGAATGTCGCTGAGGGAGAATGATTGGGTATTACTAATGGTTGTACTCAGAGAGTAGAGTGTGGACTTAAATTGGACGAAGGTGAATAGTCGAGGTTATATCTGCTAAGTGAGTAGGACACTCTTTGGAGTTGAGACTAAGGTGTTTGTTATATTTGTGAAGCTAGTGTTCTGGAAATTGGCAGGAAAGTCACAGTGTTAGGCCGTCAGTTGTGCCTGGTTTTCAGATGTGTTTTGGATGAAACGTTAGTGTGTCGACTTGAAGAGGTCCAACATGGTTGGTAAGGAAAAAGATGATAGTAGGAGGTTGCATGTTAACCAGTGAGTAGTATGGAAACTTGCGGGTGTGTTCTGGATAGCTTGAGTTTTGAATTGTAACGAATCGCAAACGATTTGGAATTCCTTGATGGTAAGAGACTATGGAAATCTTGAGGAAACCCTTAGGTGTGGATGTAATATTTAAGAGTTCTTTTTGGTTGGTTGTTGATACATGTTGGAAATTGTGGAATTGGACGGTTGAATGGGAATGCGAAGATTCGTCGGAGCTTCGCAGTGCGAAGGGCAAGGCGAAGGCTCGCCAGTAGTTCGTAGTGCGAACTTTGTGCCCTTTTTCTTCTGCCTTGGTTCGCTGGGGTATTCGCACCGCGAATGAGGTAGCGAAGGACTCGCTAGGAGCTTCGCATTGCGAACATGACAGATCTTTCCAAATTGTTTCTTTCATGACTTTGGTTTCATTTATCCGATTTAAACGTTCTTTGTATCGTTGTGGAGCTACGAAAGAGTTCTATGTTTTGGAAAGCGGAAATATTATTTATGGAATGGATTTTTGGTCGAGTATTGGGATTAATCGGAATTATGTGAATTACGTAAAACGGAACTGTTAAAACGTTAAAAGCTTCAAGTGATGCGTCTGGAATGTTTGTGGAGTATATGAATCGTATCTTCCATATTTATTTGGATAAGTTCGTAGTGGTTTTGATTAAGGATATTCAGATCTGTTATAAACTCAGAGGAAGAATAAGTAAAGTGTTTGAGATTTGAATTACAAGTGTTGAAAAGAGACGAAGTTTTATGCTAAGTTATTCGAGTAAGAATTTTGGTTGAAAAGGGTTAGTTTTCTTGGATATGTTATATCAGATGAGAGTATTGTTATGGATCCATCGGAAGTAGATGCGGTTCTACAAAGAGAGGCTCCGAAGTTGGTTGAGGAGATTAGAATCTTTTTGGACTTTAGTTGGTTATTACCGGAGGTTATGGATGGCTTTTCCAAGTTAGAGTTTTCGTTACTTAGGTTGACTTGCAAAGGGTAAGTCATTTGTTTTGGACGTTCGTTGTGAGTAAGTTTCAGAGAGCTGAA
Source organism: Lathyrus tuberosus (assembly GCA_022829125.1). Taxonomy (NCBI): domain Eukaryota; kingdom Viridiplantae; phylum Streptophyta; class Magnoliopsida; order Fabales; family Fabaceae; genus Lathyrus; species Lathyrus tuberosus. Next base: position 16,253,106 of record JALAZF010000065.1, on the reverse strand, counting down.
GTAGAAGTTGTCTACGGTTCAGTTTCGATTCTGTGTGATCCTAATAAACTAGTTGTGAGGTATTGTGATGTGTCTTTGATGAGTTTAGTCAGCGTGTTAATGCAAGAGGGTAAAGTCGTGGCTTATGCTTTACGACAATTGAGGATTCATAAAAGGATCTCTACTATTTAGGATTTGAATTTGGTTGTGGTTGTATTGTGTTGGAATATTTGGAGGTATTGTCTTTATGGTTCTAGGTTCGAAGTGTTTGGTAATCACAAGGATATTGAGTACCTGTTTAGTCGGAAGGAATATAGTATGAGACAGCGAGGATGGTTGGAATTCCTGATGAGTTATGATTTTAGCTTGGTTTATCCTTCGGGGAAAAGCTGATGGTGTACCTGAAAAGTTAAGTCGAAAGTTGTTATGCATGTCTGTTTTGATGGTCAGAGAATTAAGATTGTTTGAGCAGTTCAGAGGCTTGTGTCTGGTGTGTGGGATAACACAGGAGAGTGTGAGATTGGTAGGCTTGATGACTTCGAGTAATCAGAGTGCGCAGCGGAAGCGTGATGTGGCACATTTTGTATTTGCGTGTGTGACTTGTAAGAATTCATAAGTTGAACATTAGGAATATGTAGGAATGGTAATACTATTAGACGTTTCAGTATGGAAGTGTTAGGCGAAAGGTTTTAATATTATTCATGGGCTACTATGTAGATGGATGTTTTGGTTGTATGTTCGATTAAGGAATCGTAGCATTGTTGTAATATTGTTGTGTGACAAGGATGTTGGTATCATGGTTATGTAGAGGTTGTTGAAACGATGTTGGGTCGTGGGACTTTATGTTCTTGTTGTGTTTCGGTTCGAGAGTGAACCTGTGTGTGTTCATAACTTGGGTATTCTTTGAGTTGTGTGTTGGTCGTCAAGTGCATTGTATGGGCTTTGCATCTTGTCGTTGTAGTTGTCGTCGTTGTCGTGTCGTTGTTGTAGTTGCTGTTAGCGAGGTGGTTTGTCAGTTTGTATTATTTGTGGTGTACTTTTGTTGGCATGTTAGTTTGTTGGTCGGTGGCGAGAGTCGTGTCCGGAGTTGTTCGTCTCAGTATATTTTCGAGGACGAAAATGTCTAAGTGGGGGAAAGTTGTAACGCCCCGGTTTTGTCTTATTTATTTAATTGAGTCAATTTAATTTTTTTTTATATTATTTTATTTTTGACTTTTATTTGACAATATATTATTTTTCATCGCTGTTTATGTTTTATCGCATTTTGAGAACGTTTGCGAGATATTTGAGTTGAGGTGTAAAATAGTCTTTTTAGGGGTTTAGATATTTATATAAATAGAAAGTGGAGAGAAAAAGAGAGAAAAGAAAAGGAAAGAAAAAGAAGAGAAAGAAAAGGAGAAGAAAGAAAGAGAGAAGAGGAGAAAGAGGAAAAATTGGGAAAACTCCATTTCAAGCGCGATTAATCGGGTAAGGGTGAGAAGTTTCAATTATATCTTGTTTGTGTATGTATATGTGTTGTTTTTTGTAATTGGTTTGATTGTTTCGCGACTTTTCGTATCGATTGAAATTAGGAGCAATTGATAGAAATCGATGTTTTCATGGATGAAATTCGATATAAACTACGTAGAATACTTGTTGTTAGGTTTGGATCATGTGTTGGTTGTTATAGTATGATTTGGAAGTGTTTGGGTGGAAGAAATGAGGGTTTTTGACCCCAAATGACCTAAGTTATCGCTGCTGGAAATTCTGGGTTTCGCAGGTTCGCACTGCGAGCCAAAGCAAAGAAAACAGCGAACGTTCGCTAGCCATTCGCATTGCGAACTTCAGGTCATTTTTGTTTCTGCCACGGTTCGCTGGGAGCTTCGCATTGCGAACGTGACAAATTTTCCGTTTTTGTTTTCTTCATAACTTTTGATCCGTAAATCAGATTGAGGCACGGTCGGATGCGTTGGAAAGCTAATTCGATGCACTTTTTGATAGTGGAGTAGGAACTTATGTTTAGGCCATGGATTGATAAGAAAATATGGAAAAGTAATGTATGTGTGAAAAGTGTGGTTTATGTTTCCACCATAACTCTCGAATCGCGAGTCCGATTAATGTGGGAATTGAGGCAATAGATAGATAACCTAATATGCTATTAAATGGTGATGTTAGACCATGATTTAACCAAGAATATTTGGTAGGGTATGATTAGTGGTTTGTAGGTTTTGTTGTGTTTGTTGGTGTTCGATTTGATATGTTATCGTCGTATAAATGTGGGTCTTTTGTGCTATCTATATGATGCTGATGTATGTGATAATGATGTTGTTATGATGTTGTTGTGTGGTGAAATACATTGTATGATTGTTGTGGTTGATGGTGAGTAATTCTTGATGTGAATTGATATGAATGCATATGATAAAATGCTAATTGTTGTGGTTTGTGGTTTATGATGAAATGCATTGTGTATGTGAAATTCAATGTGTGTTATTTGGTGGCCTTATGGCAAGTAAATGCATTATTTGAATTGATTTCCAATGCATGAATAATGATGATGAGATAACTCATATGGTTGAATTGTGAATGTATGGAATTGATGAGTTGAAATATATGCATGATTATGGTGGCATATGTTTGCATTTGAATGTCATGAGTCATTGTATGCCAAGCATCATGATATGCATTCTTGTGATGTTGTGTGCCCTAGTGGGTGTGAGCAACGAATCGATTCCAGAGGGAATCCGCTATAACATCGTGCGCCTTAAAAATAAGAGGACTTAAAGCGATCGGATCAGATTGTGCGCCTTAAAAATAAGAGGACTTAAAGCGATGATTATAGACGATCGTGAGCCTTATACAAAGAGGACTTAAAGCGATCGGATCGTGCGCCTTATACAAAGAGGACTTAAAGCGATCCATAAACATCGTGCGCCTTATACCAAGAGGACTTCAGCGACAGGGAACATCGTTTGCCCGACGGGGAGTTACGTTGAGTAACAAGCGATGGTTCTAATAGTTCCTGAGTGAACTAGTGATGAGATTGATGGATGGATGGTACCGCATGTGCATTGCATAGAGTCATTGTGTCAGTCTCTGTGCATTTGCATAAATCATGAAAGGATTGATTAAGTGATTATGTGTGGAATTGTGAATTGATTGAGTATGTGTTGAGATTTATGATTGGATTGGTGAATTTATGTGCATATGTGATAAATGCATTGGTTGTGGATAATATGTTTTATGTATAGGCATATGCTATGTGATGTGGTAATGTGTTTCCATATGTCATAACTTTGGTGTGCCTTATGTGTGAATATGTGATTATGTTAGTGTAATTGGTATATGATAGGTGTATTAAATGTGATGCTTGTGGTGAGAATAACTATGTATGTTAATTATATGTTTTGCATATTATTATGCAATCTTGATTTAGTTGTTATTTCTCACCCTTCTGCTGTGGTTTGTTGCTCTATGAGGCAATTGCAGATTAGTAGTCTTGGAGGCTTTTGTGAAGATTAGTTCTCCATTCTTTTGTTGGTCTTGGTGTCTGCTCTGATATGTAGCACGGGAGTCGGGGAACGATTATGTTATATATGTATACCTTTGTTAGATATATTTTGTAATACTTTTGTATGTATATTTTATTGTTATAAAACAATTCATTTTGTAAAATAATTCAGTTATGGATCTTCCGCTTTATTCCATAATTGACCTTTCCTTTTGTATGGAAAAAATTTCCCTTTGAGGTTATTCCATTTTGTGTTATGTATCAAATAAATGAGCAGGGATTGTGTTTTCTTTCTTTAATTGTGACATCCCTGTTTGATGTCGGAAAAATAAATTTTTATTTACTCTAAATTATTTATGTATTATTTATTCGCGATGGGAATTGGGGTGTTACATCCATCCACGTTGAATCAGTACCACATGCATCCTTTGCATTTCATTATAGTTGACATTGCATATGAATGATGTCATGGTGATTGTGTTGTGGAGATTATGTTGATGATGCTATGATGTTGTTGTGCTTATTCTGTTTATTTTCCATGCCCTTATATTATTATAATGAATTGTGATTTCTCACCCTGCCTGCTTGAAAATGTTGCCTTCTATGTAGGTAACTTGCAGATAACCAAGAGTAGATTTTAGGTGCTGGAGGATTGAGTCTCGGAGCGTTCTTTTGTTATTTTAGTCGCGTTTTAAGTGGTGTCCTGCTCTGTGTCATGTAACATCGGGTTGGGATTAGTTGTGAACCTTGTGTTTCCATTTTAGTTGTATGTTAGAATTTCTTTTTATATTGTTGATGCCATTTGAATTGGAGACTTCTATCTATGAAGTATTTTGTTGACCTGAATTAAAAAGTTTGATTCCCCTGCGTAGTTGTTAAATTATGTTATTGATGAATGAATAACCTGTGTTACGGGATAGGACAATGATTTTGAATGTTGGTTGAATATATGTGGCAACTTTCTTATTGATTATTACTCTGATAAAATTAAGTGTTTTTCCTAAAATTGTATGTGGGGTAGAAGGGTGTTACAATAGTGGTATCAGAGCAGGTCGGTTCGTCCGGTCAAGTTGTCGAGTCGTAGTTTGATTAACAATCGAGTATTATTAACTAGTTCTAACTTTTGTTTATGTTGTAGTGGTAAGTTGAGATGGCTAGAAGGAACGATGTTGCAATTGTTGCTGCGTTGGAAGCAATGGCTCAGGCTTTGCAGAATCAGCCGAACGCCGACGAGAATGCTGGATCTCGCAGTTTGGCAACTTTTTAGAGGGAGAATCCGCCTACCTTCAAGGGCAAGTATGATCCTAATGTAGCGATGGATTGGTTGAAAGAGATGGAGAGAATCTTCTGTGTGATGGACTGCACTCCAGCGCAGAAGGTTCGATATGGGACTCATATGCTAGCATTTGAAGCTGATGACTGGTGGCTAGAGACTCGTCAGAGGTTGGAAATTGCAGGTGAAGGTATCACTTGGGATGTGTTCCGAAGAGAGTTTCTGAGAAAGTATTATCCATAGGATATTCGTGGTAAGAAGCAAATCGAGTTTCTTGAGCTGAAGCAAGGAAACATGTCGGTTACTGATTATGTTGCAAGGTTTATTGAATTGGCTAAGTTTTATCCGCACTATAACGATGATGATGTTGGGCTTTCAAAATGCATCAAGTTTGAGAGTGGGTTGCGCCCAGAGATCAAGAAGGCAGTTGGATATCAGAAGATTCGTATTTTTGCTGATTTGATAGATAGTTGCAGAATTTTTGAAGAGGATAACAATGCTCATTATAAGGTCATTAATGAGAGGAAGAGCAAGCACCAACAGAATCTTGGCAAACCTTATCATGCTCCAGCAGGGAAAGGTAAACAGAAAGTGGTTGATGTCAAGAGGACTAGTGGGGGAGATGCTCCTGCTAGCATAACTTGTTTCAAATGTGGGAAATCTGGTCATAAGAGTAATGTGTGTACTGCTGAAGTGAAGAGGTGTTTCCGTTGTGGTAAGACTGGGCATGCCATATCGGAGTGCAAGCATAAAGAAGTGATTAGTTTCAACTGTGGCGAAGAAGGACACGTTAGTAGCCAGTGTCAGAAACCGAAGAAGGCGCAAACCAGTGGGAAGGTGTTCGCTTTGGCTGGGACTCAGGCCACTACTGAGGACAGACTCATCAGAGGTAATTGTTTCATTAATAGTACTCCCTTAATTACTATGATTGACACTGGTGCTACTCATTGCTTTATTGCTGCTGAATGTGTTGAAAGATTGGGTCTTATGTTGTCTTCTATGAATGGAGAAATGGTCGTCGAGGTTCCGGCTAAGGGTTCGGTGACCACTTCTCTTGTGTGTTTAAAGTGTCCTTTGACGATCTTCGACAGAGACTTTACCGTTGATTTGGTGTGTTTGCCATTATCTGGGATAGATGTAATCTTGGGAATGAACTGGTTAGAATATAATTATGTTCATATCAATTGTTATAATAAGTCTGTGAGCTTTTCTACTCCTGAGGAGGAAGAAGCTAGTTTGTTGTCTTTTAGGGAGTTACGGCAGTTGATGCAAGGGGGAGCTCAGATGTTCTCAATGATGGCGTCGTTATCCGTTGAGAGCCGAGCTGTAATTGAGGAGTTGCAAGTGGTGCGTGAATTTCTTGAAGTTTTCCCTGATGAAATTCCTGATGTGCCTCCAGAGAGAGAAGTGGAATTTGCAATTGACCTTGTACCTGGTACCAGATTTGTTTCTATGGCACCATACAGGATGTCAGCATCTGAATTGTCAGAATTAAAGAAACAATTGGAGGATTTGCTTGAAAAGAAGTTTGTGAGGCCAAGTGTGTCGTCGTGGGGAGCTCCATTGTTGTTAGTAAAGAAGAAAGATGGAAGTATGAGGCTCTGTGTTGATTATAGACAACTAAATAAAGTGACGATTAAGAACAAGTAACCACTTCCGAGAATAGATGACTTGATGGATCAATTGGTAGGTGCACGTGTGTTTAGCAAGATTGATTTGAGGTCGGGATATCATCAGATTAAAGTAAAAGATGAAGATATTCAGAAGACGACTTTCAGAACGCGTTATGGATATTATGAGTATTCGGTGATGCCTTTCGGTGTTACTAATGCGCCGGGAGTATTCATGGAGTACATGAACCGTATCTTTCATACTTATTTAGATCAGTTTGTAGTGGTGTTTATTGATGATATATTGATTTACTCTAAATCGGAAGAAGAGCATGCAGAACACTTAAGACTAGTGTTGTAAGTTTCGAAAGAGAAGAAGTTATATGTGAAGCTGTCCAAATGTGAATTTTGGTTAAAGGATGTTAGTTTTCTCGGTCATGTCATTTCAGGTAGTGGCATTGTTGTGGATCCGTCCAAAGTGGATGCTGTGTTGCAATGGGAAACTCCAAGGTCGGCTACCGAGATTAGGAGCTTTTTGGGACTAGCCGGTTATTACCGAAGGTTTATCGAGGGATTTTCTAAGTTAGCACTTCCGTTGACTAAGTTGACTTGTAAAGGTAAAGCATTTGTGTGGGACATTCAATGTGAAGAAAGTTTCAACAAATTAAAGAAGAGATTGACATCGGCTCCGGTTTTGACATTACCTAACCCAGGAGAACCTTTTGTGGTATATTGTGATACTTCTAAAATGGGCTTAGGAGGTGTACTTATGCAGAATGACTAGGTAGTTGCTTATGCGTCGAGGCAGTTGAGAGTTCATGAAAAGAATTATCCTACACATGATTTAGAACTTACTGCAGTCATTTTTGTGCAGAAGATTTGGAGACATTATCTTTAAGGTTCTAGATTTGAAGTATTTTGTGACCATAAAAGTTTAAAGTATTTATTTGACCAGAAGGAGTTGAATATGAGACAACGAAGATGGTTGGAGTTATTAAAAGATTATGATTTAGGTTTGAATTATCATCCAGGAAGAGCTAATGTTGTGGCTGATGCCTTAAATCAAAAGACTTTACATATGTCGGTGATGATGGTAAAGGAGTTGGAATTAATTGAACAGTTCGGAGATATGAGTTTAGTTTGCGAGTGACACCGCAGAGTGTTATGTTAGGAATGTTGAAGATTAACAATTATTTTCTGGATAGTATCAGAGAAGCTCAGAAGTTAGATGTAAAACTTTTAGATTCGATGGTTGGAATCGATCAGTCTGAGAGTAGCGATTTTAAGTTGGACGCGCATGGTGTGTTAAGATTCCGTAATCGGATTTGTATTCCTGATGATGCAGAAGTGAAGAAAGCAATTTTAGAGGAAAGCCATAGAAGTAAATTGAGCATTCATCCGGGAGCTACAAAAATGTATCAAGATTTGAAGAATTTGTTTTGGTTGCCTGGGATGAAGCATGATGTAGCTCGTTTTGTGTATGCATGTTTAACCTGTCAGAAGTCGAAAGTTGAACATCAAAAGCCTGCGGGGTTGATGCAACCGTTAGAAGTTCCAGCATGGAAATGGGATAGCATTTCAATGGACTTTGTGACGGGATTACCTAATACTTCAAGAGGACACGATTCGATTTGGGTGATTGTTGATAGGCTTACGAAGTCGGCTCATTTTATTCCTGTTAACATCAGTTTTCCAGTATCGAAGTTGGCGGAGATTTATATTCGTGTAATCGTGAAGCTGCACGGTGTCCCTTTGTGTATTGTATCTGATAGAGATCCGCGGTTTACTTCTGATTTTTGGAAGAGTTTGCAAGAAGCGTTGGGTTCTAAGTTGAGGTTGAGTTCGGCGTATCACCCTCAGACGGATGGTCAAACAGAGAGGACCATTCAGTCGTTGGAGGATTTGTTGCGAGCATGTGTTCTCGAGCAGGGAGGTTATTGGCACACTCATTTACCGTTAATAGAGTTCACTTATAATAACAGTTACCATTCTAGTATCGGAATGACACCTTTTGAAGCATTGTATGGTCGGAGATGTAGGACCCTTTTATGTTGGCATGAATCTGGGGAGAGAGTAGTGCTGGGACCTGACTTTGTTCGAGATACCACTGAGAAGGTGAAGTTGATCCGAGAAAAGATGAAATCTTCCCAAAGTAGGCAGAAGAGTTATCATGACAAGCGAAGAAAAGATTTAGAATTCCAAGCAGGTGACCATGTGTTTTTGAGAGTTACACCTGTGACAGGTGTTGGGCGTGCGCTGAAGTCTAAGAAGCTTACTCCTCGTTTTATTGGTCCGTATCAGATTTTGTACAGAATTGGAAATTTTGCTTATAGAGTGGCTTTACTGCCCAATGTCTCGAATTTACATGATGTGTTCCATATGTCACAACTCCGAAAGTATCTTCCAAATCCGTCTCATGTAATTCATATGGATGAGGTGCAAGTACGGGATAATCGTACTGTGGAGACGATGCCTGTACGAATTGCGGAGCGTGAGATGAAGATTCTAAGAGGCAAGGAGATTGCGTTGGTGAAAGTTGTTTGGTTGGGAGCTACCGGAGAAAGCATGACTTGGGAGCTAGAAAGCAAGATGATGGAGTCCTATCCCGAGTTGTTCGAATCAGGTAAATTTTCGAGGACGAAAATTCTTAAAGTATGGGAGAGTTGTAACGCCCCGAAAATCTAAATTAATCATTTATTTATTTATTTATTTAATTTAAAAGGAAGTAAGAAGTTTTGGTAATTTTGGAGAATTTGGGATCAAAAGAGTATTTTTAATTAATTTAATAGAATGAATAATTAATGTATTATTTATACTATTATTATTATTTTGTCTGGGAGTTCCTAAACTGGGATATTTTGTCTAAAGAGGAAAAGACCGATCACTTTTCTAACTGATCGTGTTTTTGTGTGAAGAACGCTAAAGAAGAGAAGAGAAAGAGAAGAACCTTAAAACTTGATGGTTGCTGAAGAATCTTAGAGAATGAGGAAAAGCTGCCGAATTTCTCTAAGGTATGGGGAGTTTTCATGGTTTATTATAGTTCTATAGGATTGGTTATGAATAGATTAGGTATTTGTAGATTTTGAGTAATTGTGGTGAATGTTGATGTAGAATGAATGATTTGATGAAATGTGATGAAATTGAGTGGTATGAGTTCATATATGTGTATTATATGAGCCTTTTGATCAAATTTTTGTGGGAGAAAAACTGATATTTGGGGTAATCGAAGTCAAAAACGCAGAAAATCACTTTTTGGGAAAAGTTGGGTTTTGTCGCACCCTGACACGGGCCGTGTCACACAACACGGGCACCCGTGTCAGCTTTCTGGTTGGGCGTTTGAAAATTTTTAATTACAGGTTTCCTGACACGGGTCGTGTCATAGGACACGGGTGGCCGTGTCAGACCACCGTTCCTGCTGTATTTTGCTTTTGTTGAATTTGTGCTACAGGTTTCCTGACACGGGCCATGTCACAGGACACGGGTGGCCGTGTCACAGGACACGGGTGGCCGTGTCAGACCACTGTTTTGCTGTTTTGTTGTTTGCTTTAGGGGTCTTGACGTTTCTCGCGCTAATCTTTTATTGTTGAGTTGTTGTTGATGTAAGATAATCAAACATGATTGTATGATAAATATTTGTTGAATATGAAATGAAATGAATGATGCACACGTTGAGTTTTGATTAGTTGAGGAGAATTAGCATCATTGCATTTTTTTCGCATTTTTATGTTGGGGCTTCGGCCTATTGGTAGCTTCAAACCCATTGTGCGGATTGAAGTGATACGTTGATTAAGTTGTGCTCCTTTTGGAGGGTTGATGGCCAGTGTCCATCCACGTTGAATCGGTACCACATGCATCCTTTGCATTTCATTATAGTTGACATTGCATATGAATGATGTCATGGTGATTGTGTTGTGGAGATTAGTTTGATGATGCTATGATGTTGTTGTGCTTATTCTGTTTATTTTCCATGTCCTTATATTATTATAATGAATTGTGATTTCTCACCCTGTCTGCTTGAAAATGTTGCCTCCTATGTGGGTAACTTGCAGATAACCAAGAGTAGACTTGTGGTGCTGGAGGATTGAGTCTCGGAGCGTTCTTTTGTCATTTTAGTCGTGTTTTAAGTGGTGCCCTGCTCTGTGTCATGTAACATCGGGTTGGGATTAGTTGTGAACCTTGTGTTTCCATTTTGGTTGTATGTTGGAATTTCTTTTTATATTGTTGATGCCATTTGAATTGGAGACTTCTATCTATGAAGTATATTGTTGACCTGAATTAAAAAGTTTGATTCCGCTGCGTAGTTGTTAAATTATGTTAATGATGAATGAATAACCCGTGTTACGGGACAGGACAATGATTTTGAATGTCGGTTGAATATATGTGGCATCTTTCTTGTTGATTATTACTCTGATAAAATTAAGTGTTTTTCCTAAAATTGTATGTGGGGTAGAAGGGTGTTACAATTTTCTTGATTCTGGTTGATTTCCCTTAAATGCATAGTTGCTTGGTTTGGCATATTATGGCTAATAAGGGGGAGATGGTTGTAAGTAGTAGTAGAGTTCCTTGGTTGTTTCCTTGAGGGAGAGCTGGTTGTGTTATCCAAAGGTTGTATGGATATTGCTCTGGTGTGCTATTGCTTTGTCAAATATGGATAAAAAGGGGGAGAGTGTGTGATTGCATGATGTGTTGATATCTGATGTCCCATAATGTTATAACATTTATTTGTGTACCTCTGCCACTAACTGATGATACGCTAACTGGTGAGCTAGTGTGAGTGTTGATAAATGTTGTTGTGAAATTGCTGCCGTGTGATAAATGTTTTTATCTGCTGATGTGTGTGTGACTGTGCTAACAATCTGTGTTGGTCTTCTGATTGTTGGTTTTAGCCAAAATTTACCAAATGGGGAGTTTGTTAGTTCTGCTACTATGCAGTATGTATGTTGGCTAAATTTTGTTAAAACCTTTATGTTAGCTCTTATGTCACTGAAGGTGTTTTAACATGTTGTATGTGTATCTGCCATAACAGATTAGTTGCAGGTTGTGAAATGTCAAGTAGGATGTCTTGACATGTTGTTCTGCACTAACTGGTTATGTTCAGTTTCTGTCATATTAGATTAGTTAAATGTCAAGTGTGATGTCTTGACATGTTGTGCTGCACCTACCTAGTATGAGTGCATGGTTGTAATGGTGTGACAGAGATGTCATAAGCACTTCACTGAACCTGAATGTTTAAGTTTATGTGACGTGGCTGTTTTTGGAATGTCATGACAGAACATCTTGATCTGGTACAACAGGTACTGCTGCTCTGTGATGGTTAATCAAGATGTTAAAGGAGATGTCACAACATCATTGTCTGTTACAGCAGGTGCTGCTATTGTATATCTCTTGACAGATTTGATTTGATCTGATGAGATCTTTTTGGATACCTCATCATTATACACAGGTCAAGGAGATTTATTTGGAACAAAGTGCAGATTTAATTGGATTTCATAAAAAGGATCTTGGAGACTTTTTAGGAAACTATTTGGAGATTTGTTCCTATTTTTATGGAGACCATCTTGCAGCTGAATTAAAAAGTGAAGATTTAAAAGATACATAATATCCTGGATATTATGTATCCTTTGTGGAGCTGATTTAAAGGTCTGGAAGATTCAAGATAAAATCAAGAATATTGAAGAATAATGACTTTCTAATTATGGAGATAAATTAGGAAGGATTTGATTGAAGACCTATTATGTAGCAGAAGTTTCTACTGATTTGTAGCAGCTGTTATACTGTTATTTGAAGCCCAAATCCAGTTGGGAATAAGTTATATATAGAATGCTTGTAACCTAGCAAAAGCACGGGTCCAAGATGTAGATCATTAGTGTTTGTGTGAAATTATGAGCCACTCTGGTATTGTGTTATACTTAGAGTTGGACTGTTTAGTTGAGTTGTATTTATCAATCATCTATGAGCTTTTAAGCAATGATGATTGTGTTTCTTTGAAGTGTGTCTTCTACTTTTCTGTAGCTTTAAAGTTGTTGGAAATCAAGCTATTGATGCAGTGGCTGAGGTGTTGACTGCTAGACATCATTGCGATGATTGGAAGTGAGATGGAGTCTCTTACCTAGGGAGGACTTAGGTAGAAGGGTAATTGGGTAGTGATTAAGTTAGTAGATCGTCAACGGGTGTGTTGGATGTAGGCTCTATGAATTGATACTACTAATAGTGGACTTCCTTCCTGGCTTGGTATGCCCCCAGACGTAGGTTGTTAGACCGAACTGGGTTAACAATCCTTGTGTGTTGTTTATGCTTTTCAGTACTGTTATTGTTTATACCTTGCCATGTTATCTGTAACAGACCAGACGTCTCGACATGTCATAGAACATATGGGTCTGCTATAATTGCCTTGCTGTTTCTGTCAGATCAGATGTCTCGACATCCTGTAGGACATCTGGGATCTTTCATACCAGAATTTCAGTTAACATCTACACCCTACTACGCTCAAGCTAATGGCCAAGTCGAGGCAGCAAATAAGGTTGTCATTGCTTTGATTAAGAAACATGTAGGGAAAAATCCTCAACACTGGCATAAGACTTTGGACCAAGTCCTCTGGGCATGTCGAACATCCCCTAAGGAGGCTACTAATACAACTCCATTTCGATTGACGTTTGGCCATGATGCAGTTTTACCAGTAGAAATTTATTTGCAATCGACAACAATTCAAAGACATCACGAAATTCCATCAGATATATATTGGAATATGATGATGGAAGAATTAGTGGATTTGGACGAAGAAATACTAAAAGCCCTGGAATTGTTAAAAAGACAGAAAAGGAGAATAGAGAAGTCTTATAACAAAAAAGTTAAAGTTAAGGCGTTTCTTCCTGAATATTTGATTTGGAAAGTGATTCTTCCTTTGGATCGAAAAGATAGGGCTTTAGGGAAATGGTCCCCTAAGTGGGAAGGTCCTTTTCAAGTTATTCAAGTATTCTCTAACGGCGCAAATGAGATCGAAGAACTAAGTGAGGATAAAAAGGTCTTGAGAGTGAATGGAAAATATTTGACACTTTGGTAGTAGATTCAGAAGCCGCGTCCCATTCGGCCTGCTGGGTCTCCGACTTATTGATAATTGTGTTGGAGAAATCTCAAAGCCGGTTTAGGTCCGCAACAACAAGGTCGATCAATGTGCCCGGTTCCATGATAACATCACCATCTTCGGGAGAAAGCTCCAAGACATTGACTTGCTTCAAGAGTTTCTTAAGCCTAAAATGGGCAGAAGCATCATTTTCCAAGAGTTGGAATAGGTCAACATTGAAAATTTGCTCTTTGATTTGAGGAAGCAAGTCCTCTTCAGGTTTTCTAATGGATTGGTTGCCTGAGGCAGTCGAAGTGCTGGTGCTTTTATCACCAAAGTTGTGTCTGGAGCTAATCATGGCTTTCAAATACTCTAGTGGCCTTTGTTCCTTCAGGGACTCTAGTTCTTCATGTGAAAGACTGGTAGAGTTTGTGCCAGTCGAAACAGGGTTGGGTTTCAATGGATTTTCTTGTTTCTCTCCTTCTTGTTTGTCCTCCACTATAATTTCATCTTCAAAAACATCTTCCTCCTCTTCTTCCTCCTCCTCATCCTTTTCGTCGCCACTGTTCTGTTAAAAGATTGGAAACTTATCTTCAGATTTATCTTCTTCATCTTGGTCTACCATAACTTCATCAGCAATGTTTTCCATGACCTCGTCAGCGATGTTTGCCACAACTTTTTCAGTGATATCAGCCATAGCTTTTTCCCTAGCTGGGCTTGTTTGTTGTTCAGGTTCGTTGATGTGCGAAAACTTAGTGGCGACAACAGGCATTTTCTCTTGAACATCAGCAAGTTGGCTTACTTCGTTAGCAGACCCTTTTGTGGAATCCTTGAGGGAAGTTCTGGTAGGACTCGTTGGATGGTTTGTAGGTTCGCTGCTGGTGGTCAGAATGATTTTTCGTACCATTGGACGTCCTTGATCATCTTTAGCAGTCTAAGAAAAGAAATCAAAATGGTTCAGAAGCATATTGATCGAAGAAGATTATAAGAGTTCGAAACGAAGAAGATTATAAGAGTTTGAAATGAAGAAAAAATTTGTGTACCTCATGATTCTCAGTCCCAGGGCTAAAGTTATCACTCTCGGCTTGATCAGGGCTTTTCTGGTCAGTTTGTCCCTTGCCAGAAGGTGTAGCATCAGTTTCGACTACCTTCAGGATTTGAGTTTTTGTTACAGGTACTCTGGTGGGTTTTTGCTGTGGAAGAAAGCTGACATTAGTGATTTTCATTTGCTTCTTCTTTTTCGGTTTGAGATGTTTTGTTTGGTCTGATGAAGCATCCCCATCATCGGATTCAACTATTTGAACCTCGGGATCCTTTTGCTTCCTCTTTTTAGGGGTCAGAGGGGGTTTCCGACTCACCTGCAAATAGTAACAGTTATATCACATTTTTTATGATAATGTGAGAAGGCAATATATATATATAAAAGTTGGAAAAAAATGATAAGTACAAAAGTTACCTTTGATATGGGTTTCTTGGTGTTATCATCTTCTTCTTCTTCGTTGGTTTCTTTCTCGACAGGAGTAGCTTTCTTTGCTGGAATCCTTACAACTGCTAGAGAAAAGTAATGCAGTTAATATAAGTAAAAGAAGAATATAGATAAAAGGAAAAGAGGAGATGTCGAAAAACCTCTCATTCCACACCTTCATATATCCGAGACTCTACGCGAACGTGTTCTATGCCAATATGAAGGTGGCCTTTGAAATTGTCCAAGGTATACTTAGTCAGAACCACTCGCTGAGCACATTTTTGATAATCATGGCAAAGATTTTCATAAAATTCCCACAAACGAACTAGTCTGGAAATGGAGGGCTAAAAGCCACACCAAAATCAGCAGATGGCAGTCGAGGGAATTTTGGAGGATAAAGATTAAAAGCTACCTTGTAGCGTTCATCAGGTCGAACGTACAAAGGAAGTTTTAAATCCTCTAATTTCTTTGTAAAGTTTTCTTTTAAAGTTACTGCTGCTTTGCTAATGGTTCGACTAAGCTCAATTGGCCTGTAGGCAGTTTCAAAGTATTTATGGAATGCTTGGATCTCCTTAATATGTCTTGCAGTACCTTTCTTCACTTTGTCCTGTACAAGGGCAAAAGCTATAGTTAGTTGTATATTGAAGGAGGCTACATCAAAAAATTTTGTGTTGCAGTATTCTCTCCACCAGTCGTCAAACTCTTTGGTGCAGAGGAAACTTGGTTTGAAGGCCACGGGTGTAAATTCTATCAGGCTAGAATATTTGGCTAGCAATCTGGCACACTCCGTTTCGTTGTGCACCATGTTGTAGTGAAGCAGTGAGCCTTTTCTTTGAAAAAGAGGCCTAGGTGTAATCTGAATCAAATCAAATTGTCGAGAGACAAGGTTTGGTTGATAGTTAACGAGTGAGATACGAAGCTTGGAGGGGTCAAGTCTTGAGGCTAATAATTGTGGTGTAAGGAAAGACTCCCAGATATCAAGAGATTCTCCTTCGTGTTCCTTCGACTCAGGAGGAAATCGTCTTGTAAACCATGCAGGACCTATTTTACTGTTAGCAAAAGGGGACATGGAAAGGTAAAAGTTGTAGTGCTTCGCGAACATCATTACATAGCTGGTAAAAGTTTGTTGAAGACTCATTCCCTCATCATTAGGAGTCAACAACACAAGTCGTGTTCCTTTGACTCTCCTATTCTTTACAGAGGCTTTATTTATAGGGTTTCGACCAGGGAGTGACGCTTCGAAAGTGGCATTCAGCCATAGTTGGAGTAACCAGAAGGGTCTAGAGAGGAGCAAGCTTCCTTTTGTCTTGATCGTCTTTAGTGCCGTAACACCTTCGCCGAGGGATTCATACAGGTTCGCCAAGATAATCTCGCTAAGGAAAAGGTCATGACCAACATGCAGTTGGTTCGCCATGGTCAAATATCTCTTCGCCACTTGAAGAGATCTTGAACAAAAGACACAGCGTGAGAGTCAGAGAGCTAAGAAGGCGACGTGCTCTTGGTCCGAAACCTCTTTGGTTTCCTTGTTGTGGTATTAGGCGATGTAGGTGGTAAAGGCTGCCTTGCTGGTAATGAAACCTATTGAGTCATCAGACAAAATGTTGGGATCGTAACCTAATCCAGTCGGTTTCAAGCGAGTGATGGTAGCAATGTTGGACAAGGTTGGGGTGACCATTCCACAAGGGAGATGGAAATTGTTAAAGGTGTTGTCCCAGAAGTAAAGAGAGGCGATGAGCATCGAAGGACAATAGCATAGTCCTACTTTCGACCGTGAATAAGGTCATAGATGCCCATTTTTTCCAAATTTGGGACTTGGCGTTTTCTATCTTGTCTAGCCAAGCTAGATAGTTGGAAGGATCTTTCGACAAAGTGCAGGATCTAAAAACCCTAGAACTAGTATTCATAAAGTCTAAGTTTATGGAGTCCCTAGTTGCTACGGTCGAAGGCGGACCTTGACCATCTAACTTAGATCTTTCATCAATCATAATTTCCTGGTTAGTCCTAGGTCTTACACCATTTGCTATGGGTTTATAGCGATGGTAGGCTGGAAAAAATTCCCTAATCTTAACAGGGTCATCATTTAAATCAGGCATTGGACCTAGCATGACATGGGTCTTACCAAAAACAAGTATAGGAATCAATACCTGAGATTCATAGATACAACATTTCTCTTCTTCATTTGGGGGTTCTGGAAGATACTGTTGATTCCCAACCACTCTTGGACCCAACTCCTTATAAACTGGAGCGAGCTCCTTTGACTTCTTAGAGCCTTGTGCTTTCATGGTGGTTTCTTTAGAGGTTGTTTGAGCAGAAACTATTGTTCCAATAAAGATTTGAAAAAAGCTTGGAGAAAGAAGACGTTTGGGAGAGGATACGGTTTCAGAAATTCAGGAAGTGAAAAGAAAAGTGAAAAATGGTGACTTTTCCCTTTTTATAGGTGAATTAAGATGAAACAGTTATTGTGCACGATCATTGTACCTCATTAATGGTTACAAGATCGTGGGACACGCGTCACAAGGGGATAATGCGATTAGACAGTGGCAGTTGAAATTTTGATCCATGATCTCCTGGGGGCTAGGAGTGTGATGATTAGAAAGATTTAGGCATGGGAATGAAGCGACGTTTCAGAAAAGGTGTCATGATGACCCTGACGTCACAATTTTGTTGAGTCATATGAACAATTCACAACAACGAATTGTCCACGACGTCGAATCGTGCTGTAAAAAAATATCCTTTTCTCTATTAGATGTCGAAAAGGACATTTTTTGGGGGCAATTTGTTGGCACTTAATTTCGACGCCTAGTTTGATTCATGTAGCAAATAAAGAAAAGGAACTCTTTTAACTAGTTATGGTACATTTCGACTAGGAAAGTTCAATGATAAA
This sequence comes from Lathyrus tuberosus, assembly GCA_022829125.1. Lineage (NCBI taxonomy): Eukaryota > Viridiplantae > Streptophyta > Magnoliopsida > Fabales > Fabaceae > Lathyrus > Lathyrus tuberosus. The sequence continues at coordinate 16,235,348 of JALAZF010000065.1, read as the reverse complement.
TGCTCAGTCGAAATCATTTCTTACAAAAGAAAGAATGGCTAGTTGGACTTAGGAAATTTTCTAAAGTATGGAGTTGTTGTTTCGACGGAGTATCACAGATGATGTTTTCGACTTGAGTTTTGAATTTAAATTAAGGGGGGAAAATTGTCCTTATCCAGTTTTTAAATGAAGACACGTGGAGAGTGCTGAAGAATCGAAGACATGTCGAGCGCCACTTATATTAATCTTAGAGAAAGGTCGTTAAAAGCGGTTATTTCGATTCATTATAAATAGGCAGTCTTAGTGATAGGATTAGGTGTGTTCAAAGTTGTACACAAATCTCTAATTTACTCAAAGTACCTGTGTGCAGAGAAAAGAGTGTGTTGAGAAAATATACGTTTGATATAAACACCATATTTTTACATTTCAATTCAAGTTTATTTTCTTCATTTGCCCAAATTATTTTTAGCACATTTACTTGCTTTTCGATTACGTTCTGCAATTTACTTTCTTTAACATTTTCAAAGTTGTTAACCTTTAAATCTTAAATGCTATCGAAGTCGTCATTTTCACAAACCTTATTTAAATTGTTAGCACATGTCCTAGGATTTAGTATGGTCGATCCTGTAAGTGACCCAATCTCTTATTGATTTGGAAGACTATCGGTTGTTTACTAATTTTCACAGTAAACACCTGGTCACTTCAAAGTTGATTGTCCTGATTTTCAGAAAGATAGTCAAAAGAAAGGAAGTCATCAGAAGGATAACTTCAGGAAGAAATTGAAGAAGAATTTTATGGCAACATGGGAAGAGCTAGACGATGAATATTCAGAAAAAGAAGATGAAGTCAATCTGGTGCTGATAGCTCACACATCTGAAGAAGGGCTTTTATTTGAAACAGAGTATGAAGACAAAGATGAGGTTACTCTGACTTTATTTTATGCATGAATGATCTCATGAATCATTGTAAAGATCAAGTCAGTCACATAAAAAATTTAAAAAGAGATAACTTCATTTTAAAAGAACAAATTGTGGGATGTTTCATGTATCTACTTGCAACTAGATCTGATTTGTGTTATATTGTATACTTAATTTTTAGGTAATGGAGAAGGAAACTAACATAAAAATTATAGTAGCCAAAAGGAATCTCAAGTATTTGCATGGTACCTTGAACTAAGAAGTCTTTTTATGAAAAGGATAATTTGGAGATCTTCTTGGATGGTCGGATTATGATTATGTAGGTTATCATAATGTTAGAAAAAAGTACCTCTCCTTATGTCTTTAAGTTAATATTAGGTGCAATATCTTGGTCCTCAAAGAAACAAGTAAATGTGACATTACTAACAATGCAAATTGAGTTTGTGGCACTTGTATCATGTGTATGTCAGCGTATTTGGCCAAGAAGGGACATCAAAAAGTTAACCATTAGCTTTCTCATCCATGTCTCTATGAGTTGGTGCTTAGTAATTGGCCTAGTTCCCATATCTCTGGTAGGAAAATTTTTATTTTGAAACAGAAGCTTAAAGACCTGAAAGGTACTTTGAAACTTGGAATCATCAAATTTTCGGAGACCTTGCTTCTGAGATTGCTTTCTTAAGGGAGAAAGTAAATTCTTTGGATGCTAGAGTTGAGTGGGGTGGGATTTCGGTGTGGGAGAATAATTCTAGGGATAAGACCGTGTTAGATATCTAGTCTTTTCTTTGAATTAAATATGTCCCACTTTTTTAGAGAGATGGAGTCAAGTGGCTTAAAGATGGTGATTCAAATACTTGTGAATTTCATGTTTGCATCAAGAGAAGGTTCATGACGAATGCAATCTTAACTCTTAAGGTAGGTGATGCTGGGGTAGAAAGGGTGTGTGAGATTGCCAAAAGGTGGTTAATCATTTTTCTAATCATTTTAGAAAACCTCTCCTTGATTGACATGTGTTAGATACAACTCTTTTTCCATATCTCTTGAACAAGGATTATGTTAGTCTTACAATCCCTTTTCGCCTTATTGAGGTTGACCGGGTTGTAGCTTTTTGTGATGGAAATTAGAGTCCAGGACTAGATGGGATCAACTTCTCCTTTTTTAAGGAGGTTCTGGCCTTTTCTTAGGGATGAGATTGAGAATATGTTTGAGCAATTTCATAAGTTTGCTTCTCTTCCCTAAGATTTTTTCTCTATTTTTGTGATCTTGATTCCTAAGGTCTTTTCTCCCTCTTCGATGGGAGACTTTCAACCTATTTTCTTGTCCTAGCTTGTGATTGTTTTCACTGTGATAAAGAGCCTCTCCCGATCAAGTACCAAGGTCTTCTGGTGGAGGAGAACCTTCGTTTGCCTTATACGTGAGAACCCTTAGTTAGCCTTATCATTAGGCAGCTTTACTTTTGGAGGCATGTGCATGGGAGGGCGCCTGAGTTTTCTCAATTATATTCTTAATGATATTCTCATCTAGTTTTTATCGTTTTTACAGATGTTTATTAAGGTTTGAAAGAAGATTTTTTGGGAGTAGTGTTAGAGGGGTTTCTAAGACCCCTTTATCAATTAGATTAACTTATTTTAACTTGAAAAGAAGCTGGTATAATTGAACATAAATATATTTTTATTTAATTTACTTATGATTAAAATTGATTTTACGCAATTTATTCACTAGATATAATTTTTCACTCACTCAAAAAAAATCACTACCATAAAACTGAAGACACTATATTACCTGTCAATTTGCACTATTTAGGGGGTCTCATACAATGGCAATAATACTGCAAAGCACACTGATTTGAAGTGGGGCAGAGTAGAACTAGTTTATACTCCACTTGTTTGGAAAAGATTCATTTTGATACTATATGACATTAATCCACCTGGACGCGTCGTGCAAGTCAGTAATGACGATATTCCTTTTTCCAAAAACCATACATTTTGTTCGATTAAGAACCAATATCGTATATGCGCTGGAGAAGCTATCATGGCTACTTCAAAAAAGGATGATTATCTTCCATTTTTTGCATGCAATACAATTTGTTTCATTTCATCACTTAGTGTTCTGCTCTTGCTTGTTAGTGGAATTCCTATACGAAAAACATTTCAATTATGGCTTTTGTCAAATGGAATGTGTATCACACTCACAAGTCTTGCTCTTACCTACTTCTTTGCTGTATTTTTGGTCACACCAGACATCATTTGGAGTTCTCGTTTAGATAATGTGTTTGGTTTTTCTGTTGTTATTTGGGCTTCGTTTGTTGTGCTTCTTGCTGCTTTTTTCATTCTTCGCTTTATTGTGAGGGGAGTCCATAAAGTTTGCAACTGTATGGGGTGTCAATAAATTTCGGACGGTAACAGAGCAATCGAGTCTTTGTGGTTTCAGAATCTGTCACAATAATATGTATTTGTATTTGGTGTAATTTGAATCATGTAGATGATTTCACCTAGCGAAATTTGATTTCATTGTTGTTGTATTTACACTTCTTGTAATGTGAAATAAGTGTTTGGTTAAAATAAGCCTATGTTCTGCACTTTAATTCGGTTTTTTTTATAAGCAACTTCATTAAAAGGAGATTAAGCAAATCTCAAACCAATGAGCTACAACCAACGAACGAACAAGACGATTACATAAAATCTAACGGAAATTTATACCAATCGTATAAACTACGCTTCTTACTATCTTGTCTACCTAAAATCAACCAATTCCACGTGGTGACTTTAATCTCGTTGACTAAGTCATTAACATTAAACACTGTATCATTGAACAAGATATTATTTCTAAACCTCCAAATATTCCAGTAAGTTATAAACCATAATGAATTAATCTTTCCCGCTGCACTTCGACCTCTAAGACTCGAATTCCAAGCCTTCGCATGAAGGGAGCAACTAGATTCCGAAATTCTGTCTATGTCCACCCACTCACAAATATTGCTCCAAACCAAGGCGGATTTATAATAGGAGAAGAGATGAAACGAATCCTCTAAATGACGGAAACAGAACATACATACCTTGTCATGCTCGTTAACAATTATCCGTCTAATAGCCAAGGTAGATCTCGTTGGCAGCCTGTCAAGTGCCAATCTCCACCCAAAAATTTGAACTTTCGCCGGTAAAACCGTCTTCCACAGTAGCAGCAGGATGTCATCATTAACGTTCTCAACCTCATTAGCGTAAAAGGAATAATTCAAATAGGAATAGAGAGAGTTAACCGTAAACGACAATGAATCATGGAGGGTCCAATGCCAAACATCAGGCACATCCTTTTTGAGGCTGACCTCTTCCAACAGCTGACGACAGTTGTTCCACTCGAAATCAGGGCAAATATCAGCTAAATCCAAAAAATCACTCACCCTCCATCTCCAATGATCACCATCCCACTCCCCCATCTCTCTAACAGAACAACCCTGAATTCTGCGGGCCTGGAACAGGTTGGGAAATCTGGTTTTCAGCGCCTCACTACCAATCCAAACATCCTGGAAAAAGGCCACACTAGCACCATCACCAACCGAGCATTCCAAAAGCTCGCTGAAGCAATTAAAGGAATCAGGAACAGGGATGGAAAATAAGTTCTTCAACCACAACGAATCATTATTCGAACTGCTAGCAGCGAAAACTGATTGCGTTTTGATGCTCATTATACCGTATCTGTTAACCAGTGTCTGCCTCCATATTTCATTTCCTCCACGGTAGAATTTCCAAAGCCATTTTGCAAGCAGGGCATAATTGAACCGACCGACATGCTTAATTCCAAGGCCACCTAGATCCTTCGATTTACAGACAGAATTCTAGGAAACCCAATTCACAAACCTTTTATCAGAAGCACCAGCCCAAAGGAAACGGCGTTGAATCGCGATAATTTCCTTCACTACCTTCTTGGGAGCCTTAAAGAAAGCCAGATGATGAGTAGGCATATTGACAAGAACCGAGTTTATTAAGGAAACTCTTCCCCCGATAGACAAGTTCCTACCATTCCAGCTTGACAACCTCTTTCTCATACAATTGATAACAGGATTCCAGAACGAATATCGACGTTGATTTCCTCCAACAGAAAGGCCTAGGAATTTGAAAGGAAAAATACCAGATTTGCAATGCAGAAATTGTTCTGCAGCTGAAAGAAGATCCGGCTCAACTTCAATGTCGTAAATGCAACTCTTAGAGTAATTAATTTTAAGACCGGAAGTCACTTCGAACGCCCTCAGAATTACCTTGAAAGCCCATATGTTTAGCACCGAACCGTCCCCAATAAGCAGAGTATCGTCTACGAACTGGAGCATACTAAACGTAGGGCAATCCTGAACTTTGAAAACAGACAACATATTGTGGGCAGAAGCAGCTCTAACCAAGCTGGCCAGACCCTCAGCAACTATGGCAAACAAATAAGGAGCTAACAGATCGCCTTGTTTCAATCCCCTTCCCGCCTTAAAATCCTTCGATGGGCTACCGTTAATAAGAATCGACATATAACTCTTGAACACCGAGCCTCTAACCCACTTCAACCAATTACAGCCGAAACCCACCTTAACAAGCATACCATCAAGGTACGACCAATCGACACAGTCGTAAGCCCTAGCAAAATCGACTTTAAAGAAAAGACAATCCTTCTTGAATCTTTTAGCGTAATCTGCTATCTCATTAGCCAAGAGAACACCATCGAATAGCTGACGACCAGGGATGAAAGCGGTTTATGAGGGAGAAATAACTTTATGAATAATCTTACCCAATCTACATGCCATCATCTTGGAAATAGTCTTGAGGACACAGCTCACCAGACTGATAGGCCTGAAGTCTTCAAAGCTTTGGGGGTTATCAATCTTCGGGACCAGCGAAATAAAGGAAGACAGAAACATCTTAGGTAAGTAACCAGTCCTGAAGAACTCTAAAATACAATTAGAGAAGTCCACTCCAATAATATCCCAGCAAGACTTAATGAACAAGAAATTGAAACCATCAACCCCTGGACATTTGTTACCATCACAGCTAAAAACCGCAATTTTCACGTCTTCAACAGAAAAATCAGCCTCTAACAATGATTTGTCATGCTCTTCAAAACAAGGAACACTAAAAGAGATGTTCCTGCTGATAGGCAAAACCTGTTCCTGATACCTGGACTCAAAGAATTTCAAGACTTCATTCTTAATCGTCTCAGGGTAGTCTACAAGGGCGCCTCTTACTCTAACAGCAGAGAGAAAATTAGAACGATTCCTCGATTTAAGAGATTTATGAAAAAAATTGGTGTTGAGGTCGCCTTCTCGCAGCCATCTCACACGGGACTTCTGAGCCAACATGCTCTCCTTCAACCACAAATTTGTCCACATTTCCTCCTGAATTTTAAGCCTTTCTTTAATAGCCTCTTCTTCGTGCCCACCTCTGTCCATCTCTGAACTCTGCTCAAGATGGTTTAAATTTATGACTTGATCCTCTATGTTTAACTCCAGCCAACCAAACACCTTAGAATTCCAACTTCTCAAGTCCACTTTAAGGGCTTGGAGCTTCTTGAGAAGAATGTTGCAATAAGAACCTGAGAAGGAATAGGATTCCTACTTATTCTTCACAAAAGGGAGAAAATCCTGATGAGATTGCCAACAATTAAAGGTCCTAAATGGTTTAGGACCCCAAATAATGGATTTGGAATTCAACTAAAGTGGTCGATGGTCCGACACGTCTCTGTCACCTACCACTTGATTCTTCAAGGATAAAGTTGAAATAGCAAGGTCATCCACCAAGAATCCATCCAACCTACTTCTACTTTGACCGTTAGAGTTGAACCACGTGAATCGATTCCCAACAACCGGAAGATCAATCAAATTCATCTCCTCTATAAATACACCAAACTCCCTCATACCACTGCTATTAGTAACCCTAATACCTTTCCTTTCTTCCCCGTTTTTAACTGCGTTAAAATCCCCCCCCCCCCCCCCCCACAATCCACCCTCCTCCAGGAAGCCTTCTCTTCACATCTAATAACTCCTTCCACAATCTCTTTTTATCCGGAAGACCGCAAGGAGAATAAACATTGATCACTGTCAACAACTGGTTTTTCCACAAGAATTGAGTACCAAGAAAACCATATCCATGGAAACTTGTGCAAGCTGACAAAACTTTACCATTCCACATAGTAAGGATTCCACCAGATCTGCCTGAAGAATTCAAGACCGACCGTTCCACATCCTGACTATTCCATAAACTATAAACTAGTTTGGAATCCATCTCTGGGATTTTAGTTTCCTGAATCAGACAAATATCTACATGCTCTCTTGAAAGGGTTTGGGAAACTCTCCTTCTCTTAAGAGAACTACAACATCCACGTACGTTATAGGAGACGATATTCATGGACCACCAGTAGCTACAGTCTTCTTACCAACCTTTGCATCCTTATCATCATTATCCAACTTCCTCAATAAACCATCCAAATCAGCCTCGTCAACCTCACCTGAAATTCCCAGTTTCATCAAAGATTTACGCAATTTGGATGGTACTTCTTCTAAGGCTTTACGACATCTCGTATTGCTTCTAACCAAGTTAGTATCAGTAATTGACTCGCAGCATAGAAGAGATGCACTTGACTCATTAGAATTTCCTCTAACCAAACTTCTTTTAGGAGATACCTTATCTTTACTCCCTTTAGGAGATACTACAAAATCCCTCGCAGCAGAGTGAAGTAGGATAAAGAAATAAGAAGGTGTGTAAGGGATCTTAATGCAATTATAAACCTCATGGAGAGGTTTCTTCTTTCTAACTTTACCACAATTTGAGGGCCCTACAAAGCCACCCGGAGGCCCAGAGATTGGGTTAGGAAGGCCCAAGTCCACAATGAGTTCACCCTTGGGAAGGTCATTATGGTTATCAACGTTGACCTGATCAGGTTCAAAACCAACTGAACAAGCAACTGAATTCACTTCAATAGGAAAATCGTCCTTTCCATTCATGTTACTTCGTGAAAAGGGATCTCCACTACTAGCCCCAATATAGCCTTTACTAGCCTCAGTCTGGTCCTTACCAATGTTATCCTCGGACCCACCAACTGGAACACTGTTCTCTAGACTTTCACCAACTAATGATAAGTTATCTGATTACGGGCAACATCCTTCAGACACCTGTTCCTTTTGAGGATAGTCTCTCTCCTCAGGCACAGTCTTCGATAAACTAGATCCCTCACACTCGACCTCTTCGAATGAGTCCCACGCACCTTCCACGTCTGAAGGAAATGAGGATTCAACCTCATCAGAATCAATCAACTCATCATCTTCCTCCCCTAAAGGAACGGTTCTGCCACAAATGAATTCTTCTATCAAAGAAATAGTGAAAATAATATTGTTAACTTCAACCCTACACTTCTTATTCAGGATAACTTCCATCTTCGTTTTGATCAGCAACCTATCGGCATCAAGTCTTGACTTATTCCTGGTGTTCTCGTCGCACTGAATGAAGGAACCCAAGCAAGAAGAAATCAGACGGAAGTTGGATTCACTCCAGGCATAACCTGGTAAACCGAAACAATAAACCCACACAAATCTATCTCTATTGACCAACTCCGGTGACCACTGACGGACTTCCCTAAACCAAACATCCAACCATTCCTGGGATTCTTTCACGAAGTACTCAGTATCTCACCCAGAAGTATCTTCCAACAGACACATAGACGCGCCAAGGGGTGTAGCCTTAATGTTGAAGAAGCCCTCTTCGTTAATATTTCTCTGAATGTTGAAAGCGTTTCTGTCATCCATCATCACTCCTACTCTCATCATCTTCATCTTCTCCAAGCTTACATTATCCACCTCTAAAGGAGCACAGTCACCACGCTCCTTGTCCATCCCGTTAGCCTTGGGTTCAACTCTACCAACCACGTTAGCAAATGGTCTCTCCGGATATTTAAATTTCTCGAATCTTCTAGCGTGTTGATGAATAAAGGCCTTCTTCTTATGGATTTCCTTACTTAAGGCAGGTTGAATGTCATCCTTGTTAAATCTGGGAATATTGACGAAGAGCTTCTTGCCTTCTAGAGTAATGCTATCAAGGTTGCAAGCCAGAATACGAGAGTCGTGGAATTTCCGAAACTTAGCAAACCCAAATCTTATACCACGCTTGTCTCTTCTAGCAGAGATGAAGACTTCAGAGATCACTCCATGCACTTTAAACACCTCGAATAAATCCTTGGCATTCATCTTATCTGGAAATTCAGTGACAAAAAAAGAAGTCATAGGTTCCCCATTTAAAGCACCTCTGTCGTGGTTCTCCTTCCAAACGGAAAACCCTTCATTGGAGCCCCTTCTTGACTTCCTGGAAATCCTTTCCCATTCCATTTCAGACACATGCACCTAGAAAACGAACCAGTTCTGACTTTGACAAAGGAAGCACCCAATCCCAACCCAGAAAGAAGGCTAAAGTATTACCAAGGCCCCTAAACTCGAAAGCTAGGAATTTAAGCCGAAGATAACGCAAGAGCTTCCCTGGATCGAAACTGTAAAATCCCCTACAGAAATCGGAGAAAGCAGCAACAACTTGGAAAAGCCTAGAAATCAGACGAAGTTAACGGGTCAAGAAAGAAGAAACAGATCTAGAGAGAAGGCAGAGATTCTCTCTCTAGACACAAAAAAAACCTTTTTCAACACATGTTAAAGGAAGAGAAGGAAAAAAGAAAAAAAGTGCCTTGCATGCACCATTGAAAGCTTAGTCATCCACTCATCATCCTCACTACCTCAAATCCGAACTTACCTGGTTCAATTTAAAAAGTGGGGTTCTTATATTAGAGGTTATTTTCCAAAATGTTTTAGGGTTTTTTAATTCGGTTTATCCAACAGAATCATGTAATTGTATTATGTAATTGTTTGGTGGAATAAATGGGAGAAGCTTACTAGTTTTTCCATGTAATTCTTAGCTTTTTTCAATATTGACTATAGTTAGTACACCATCCCTTATTTTCCCATGCAAATATTTAATCACTTAAGTTAATATTTGATAACTTCTGTTTAAGGATAAATTGTCACTGTTACGATAATTCCTTTTATCTAAATTGCAAAAAAGGGTTTTATTTTGATTTATCACAATTGCGAATGGTGTCATGAAAATTTATTACCTTTTATTTTGGCTAAAGTTCACCAAAGAAAAAATTATAATTGTCATGGATTTCGATCCTCAGCAACAACATTTTTTATTTTTAAAACTCTAAAGAGCGCGCCTCTATTCCTCTCGGTTGTTGGTAATATCAGAGGTGGAAAGTATGTATTTACCTTGGTTTGAATTTCAAACCGAGGGGGAAAACATTTTATTTTTTAAATAATTTATTTTAAATTTTATCTTGACCTTGTTTTTTATTTTAAGATAGAGCCTACATACATATTTTGTGACTAACTAAAATCTATATACATATGTGTAACAGAACATGAGCATTTAATTTTCTATATACCACATTTAAATTTATTTACAAAATTAGTAATACAGCATGCATAATATACACATATTTAAAATGGTACATGTGAATAGAAAATATATACACATTGTTTACAACAACTAAGAGAAGCTAGTGTTGGTGAAATTCATAAAACAATAGATTGACACCAGTCGAACGTGAATGATTTTCATTTGAATCTTATATTGGGAATGGTGTTAGGTCGTTAAACATCTATAATTTGAACAAAATTTAAATTAGTATAACCTTACAACGACACCATTTAAGATTCAATATCCACAACAACAAGAACACAAACCTTTTAACATAAATCTTTTACTAACTAATAAGAACGACATTAACTTAACAACTAACATCAATATATTACATGGATATGGATAAAGTGAATACCTTAACCTATGAATTACTAATGCCTCTGGAGATAATATCCAACATATGTTTCATAACATAGTCTCCACGCGCATATCTGTTAGGTTGTCGCTGCGACTACAAGTAATGTTCATATAGTTATTAATACACACAAAGTACAAGTAATACATTAGCAAAAATAAAAGAATGTCAAAAAATACATGTAATACTTACTTTTGCGAAAATGAACTTTGGCTTTTTATTTCTTACATTACGAGTCATAAAATTGTATCCCTCCATAGCTCTGTGTGTTTGAAAAAATTAAACATGAATAAAAATGATTCAAAACTAAAGGTAAAATTTGAGTATTACAAATAATATCACTTACGTGCTCAAAACTTCCTTCATCGTTAAATAAAGATTACAGTGTAATGAGTATAACATATTTACATTATTTTTCTTGTGACATATAATTATTAACTGCCAATGCCCGCTACATAAGTATTCAAAATAATTAATAATGTGTATAAAAATAAATTATAAAAGATAACACAAATTCATATATACTTACAAATTGAAAAATAGTAATACGAAATATTATATTTTCTCTTGAATAAAGTTATTTTATATGTACATTTGATGCAAGAAAAAATACTTTGTTAAGTCTCTTTTTGCACACATATGATGCAAGTACTTAAACGTTAACACAAAAGTCACATATTTATTTGGATCTTGACATTAAAATTATTTGAGAACAATGAATATAAATTTAAATCAACTTAAAATATGTACTTACGTAAACCATTATTGTAGTATGGTCATGTTCAGCCAATAGTACCCTGTAAAATATCCACAATACAACTCTTTCAAAACAAATAATATTGATTTGGTTCATGTTTTAATGTTATCTAGAAGGTGTCTCCCATCTTCTCTACCACCCTTGACAATCATAGCATGTTATCTGGTTGAGGTATTTTTGTGTCAATATTGTGTTGGAGGTAGAACAACTACCTTTCGTGCTTGTACCATAGAAACAACTTTCTCATTTATGTCTAACTGATTTAAACTTGGGTGGATGAGTACATCCATTTATTTCAATTACTGCATCATAAAAAAACAACAACATAATACATAAATTAATACACAAATAACAATAATGCACAACACAAAATCTTTAAACCAAGCTTATACTTACCTCAATCACATTATGGGTACATTTCTTCCGCATCTCCTACGTCAACTTCTCACGCTCCTCCTCGAACAACACCTCCCGCTCCTCCTGATGCACCATCTCCCGCTCCTTATGGATCAACCATTCCTACACCTCTTAGATCAATATATCTCGCTCCTCCTGATGCACCTTCTCCCGTTCCTCCAGGATTACCCACTCCCGTTCCTCTTAAAGCACACTATCCAGCACCTCCTGAGTCATCCTCTCCCTCTCATTTTTCTAATGTTTCTTGTATCCTCTCATCCACCCTTTGGTCAAGTAGCTCTTCAATTTCTTTCTTGCGCATCACTTTGTAACTATTTGGCAATGATCCAAAAAATATCTTCAAGTTGATGGCTCTTCCAAAAGCACAAACACACCATCCATGCTTCTCTATTACAATCGCTTCTACCAATATGTCATTACGTTGTTGGGGAACAAAGGTGTCATCATTGGATTTTTCAACCAACAAATCCTACAACACAAATAAAAGTTCAACTTTTCCAAATTGAATTAACTAAAATAAGTAATGTTGAAAAAATATCTACTTACAATCTTTTTAGCAACTTCACGTGTAACCTATAATGTGAACTTGCCTCTTGTTATTTGATATGCTCTATTCCATTTCGTATGGCGTAATGGTGGAGTTAGGCTGCTATCAAGAATTCTAGAAGAACCTCCGACCTTTACTTCTCTTTGTCTTTTTAGGTTAAATCATTATCTATTTCAGTTTATCATATCCTCCACGAAACAATCTATGTGGATACATATTTCTTACCCTATTTTCTTTTCCTTTTTGAATCTTAGCCACAAATTCAAGAGTGTTGTGAGACTTGACAAACTTCTTTCAAATGTCTTTCTCAATAAATTTATATATCTTATATGGAGGCTTTAAGTTAGACATTTGATGTGTAGTATAATCTCTTGTGAGCTGTGTCTTAAAGTCCCTTCAATGCTCATTAGCATATGAAATCCATCTCTTTGTCATCTTATCATCGTCTGAAACAATAAACACTTCCTACATTTACATAATAGAGGTAGTATTAATATTAAACAAAAAATAGTCATATATAACTATAAAACAAATCATGAAAGTTAAAATAAATACTTCATCATTGGTCCATATTTTTTCTTTCAATTTATTAGAGACATCGCTCCAATGATCTATCAAAATTTTGACTTTGCTTCTACCAAGTACTTCCCCGTAACTGTTAAAATTCTCACCATTGTAACTATAACACTTAGCAATTTTTAGATAAAAATCAACGGGGTACCTAATAATGCTTTGGTGTGATTTTGACAACTTGTTCATCATTGTGGGACCTCTAGAATTTCTTGTACTTTTAGTCTTAGTAGAGGTAGTTGTATGAGAGGTAGAGGTTGTAGGATATGTGTTTGTCAAATCGCCCATCTCGTTTTAAACAAGAACGACAATAAACATTTTACTTAACACAAATAAAGAAAGACACCTAATATTAGATTCATGGTACATATCGTACCAATTTATTTACCACAACGTCAACACTTCATAAGAACAACCTCATAACATTTAACTTGACACAACACCAACAAAATCTATTTTACTTAACTCATGCATATGAATTTTACTACTCATGGTGCGAATGAACTTTTGTCAACACAAAAATTATAAAGGAAAAAATTTATTTCCATTTTTATCAATATAATCATAATAACTCCTCCCAACAACAAAAACTTACACTTCTAAGTTAAGTGTATGGATAAATTGACTTATGTACCAAAAACATGATGAACAAGGTACAAAAATGGTTGAGGAAGTTTTGTTTGACTTTGGTTGTCTTTACTTTGTTTCAAGCTTCATTTAACGACGTTCGAATGGAGAAAACCTACGCTTGTTATGAGATTTTATGTTCGAACACGTACAGGTTATTTTAGTTCACTGCAATTCAGTTTTTGGATATGGTCTGGTCAACCATAATTTTTCACACCCCTATCAAATACTCCTATTTCCTTTGTCTCAAAACAAGTAGAAATATCAAAACACAACAGACTGAACAAATTAAAAGCAAGTAGAAACTATATAACAAAGCAAAAACATTATAAAATAAAAAAAGAACGTACCTTCAAATTGAAGTTAGGCCAACAATTGATTGTTGACTGAAACCTAAATTAACAGTGGTACAATGAACTCAAAAAGATGACAGAGGAAAGGTCAAATAGTGTGTTCTTGCAGAAGAGTATTTTTATTAGAGGTGTTTGAAGTTTTATGGTTTCTGGGTTTGGTATATGTGTTACCAATTTTGGATTTTGTGATGATTCGACAAGTTTAGATATATGCCAAAACAAAATAATTAGAGGTTATGATGTTGGTACATATTACCTCCATGGATTAAATGGACGCTTTTGTTGTTTCAACTTTAGCTTCTTTTTGTTTTAGATTTTGTTCCGATTTAATCTTCTCGCTATAAATCCACTCGATACATGTTTGGTTGTTTTTGGGGTTTGAGAACAAGCACAAACACTACTACAAAAAAAAACCCTTTTAGCTTGGATGGAAAATGAGTTTTACCTCGGTTTAATAGGCAACGTAACGAAGGACATCATGAAAATATGCTACTTTTCTCCTCATGTAAAGTTCCACTGAGGGGAAAAGTGGAACCGGACATGGATTCGATCCTCAAAAACATCATTTTTGGATTTTCAAAATTGCACTATTTTGTAAGTTGGTTGGAAATAATACATGAGGTAAAATAACCTATTTACATAATTTTTTTTTTAACTTTTTTTTACTTCCGTTTAAATCTACTAAGCATCAAACTTGTTGACAAATTTTGAATCTTCCCCATCTTCATCATAATTAACAATAACAACAACAACAACAACAACAACAACAACGAAAACAACAACAACAACAACAAAAAGAAGATCAATAAAATCCTTAAACATTAAATCTCAAAACATAAACAACAACAACAAATACATAAAATTAATAGAATCGTTAAACATTAAATCTCAACAACAATAACAACAACAACAATAACATTAAACATTTTACTTGACACAACAACAAGAACTAACGTTGCTAAGTTACATACATGTTTTCCTAACTAACATTATTCATTTTTAACAAACAATTATAAAAGAAGAGATTAGGTTAAGGAACCAACTTTGAAATTTTTTCATGCTTCTGCAATCAATCCCATATAATGTGTTGTACTCCATGTTACGACTTTTAATATCATTTTTTTCATTATGTTAAGTTTTTATTTCATCATTTTGTATTCAAGATAGATCGTTAAGGCAATGGCGTTCTGATTTGTTGGTGAGGTTTTCACGAGGATCACTGATGTTTCATGTAGATTGATGAGTTGACAATATCTTGACTATTGTTACTATTAAAATTATGGACGACAAAAATTCATTAATTAATTTTTTTTCTTTCATTTTTCTCCTCAATTGTTAGCTCAACCGAGGTAATATGTCATAAATAAAAAATAAAATTAAAATAAAATACGCTAAAATGCAGTTGTTGAAATTCAAAAGGAAGGTTGATCAATATATTTCCCTTCGGTTGCTAGCTCAACTGAGGTAATAGGCCATTAAGAAAAATAAAATAAAAAATAAAAGGTGTTAAAATGCAGTTGTCGGGATTCAAAGGTGTGTCCCTTGAATATTTTTCCTCTCGGTTGTCAGCTCAACTAAGATAATATGTCATAAATAAAAATAAAAATCAAATAAAATATGCTAAAATGCAGTTACTGAGATTTAAAGGCATGTCACATGAATACATTTACCCTCGGTTTCCAACTCAATTGAGGCAATATGCCATAAAAAAAAATAAAAAAAAAAATAAAAGTTGTTGAAATGCAATTGCAATGATTTGAAGGCGTGTCCCATGAATTATTTTTCTCTAGCTTGCTAGTTCAACTGAGGAAATAGATAGTATATAAAAAATAATTTAAAATGTGGTGCATCTTTGGTTTACACATCGGTTGTTAGTTGGCTAAGGTAAGATATCAACTATCAACTACATATTCATTAAAATAAGCTACCACCAACCTTTCTAATATATCATTTTCTTTCAAAAAAATTGTACTAGCTAAAGGGCATATTTATAATTAACAAATCCTTAAAAAATTGAAACTATCTCATTTTGCCACCCCATCCATTTTGTACTTTTTACTTTTAACTTTTTTAGTTTTCTTTTTCTTATTTTAATTCAAATTTCAAATTTCCCTCACATTTGTTAAATATGTAATTCATTGTTTTAGAAAGATTAGATTTGATTTAGAAAGATTAGATTAAATATTTTTGGGCTTTAACTTGAGATGCAAATTAACCTAAATCTATAAATAGGGAGGAACCCTTATCATTGTAATAATGAAGTTTGATAATTCACAGTTTGCAGTTGCAAATGAATATTGAAAGTTTCCACAGTTTGTGGGCAGAAAGAATTCTGCAGTTTTTCATCTTCTTCTCTAACGCTACTATTTCTCTTTTCTCTTTCTTTCTTTCTCAATTTTTCTTTTCGTTGTCATTGCGTGTGATTGTTAACAATCTTGAGATCAAGATTGATTAGGAATTCTCAAAAGGTTTTGGATTAATTCCAACATCTGATATCAGAGCCTTTGGTTCGAGGACCGACTTACTTGTATCGAAAGTATTCCCAACAGGTGGTGGTTAGGAGGTGTCCTGTTGAAGAGTGTCAACAACGGTGCAAGAGAGTTGAGTAAGAAAAACACAACAAAAAGTGTAGTTGCACAATTGAATCTTCTGCTTAAAGGGGAGCATTGTGGAAGCATTGTGGATAAACTCATAATTGAGGGGGAGTGTTAAGTATTAACATGTGTGAGTATTGTGGATAATAGTCCCACATTGGATAGGAATATGGTGACTTGAGCATTTATAAGTGGAAGAACCCACACACCTATCACCTTAAGGTTTTGGGTGAGTATGTGGTATGTCTCTCACAAAAGTGTTGATCTAAAAAGAAATCCCACAATGTTCAATGCTCCCTAGTAGAAATATTTCCCTAATAGTGGTATCAGAGCCTGGTTGTGATTCAAGGAAGGAAAAATGTGATGGCGATGAATCATTCGAACAGGCACTTTCCGGAGAGCCTTCCGATTCTCAAGAAAGATAATTATGAGAATTGGTGTAAGCAGATTTAGGTGGTTTTCTGTTATCAAGATCTTTTGGATCTTGTGAAGGAAGGAGTAGGAACGCTTGCAGAGAACACGACGGATCAAGAAAAGGCTGCACACAAAGAAATGAAGAAGAAAGATTATAAATCTCTCTTTATAATCCATCAGTGTGTCGATCTTGATAACTTTGAAAAGGTTAGTGATGTAGAGTCAGCAAAGGAAGTGTGGGAGATTCTTGAAAAGTCATTTGGAGGCGCAGAGAAGGTGAAAGAGGTGAGGTTAAAAACTCACAAGAGAACCTATGAGTTGCTTCAGATGGAAGACAATGAAAGTATAACAAATTTCTTCACCAGAGTTACAAAGCTGGTGAATTAAATCAAGGTGTGTGGAGAGGTGTTGACATCAAGATCAGTTGTTGCAAAGATCTTGAGGTCATTGGCTCCAAAGTTAGACCTCGTGGTTGTAGCCATAGAAGAGTCGAAAGACTTGTCAGTATTGACGAAGGAAGAGCTTCAAGGGACTCGTGAGTCTCAAGAACAAAGAATGGTTGAAATAGCTACAGGAAAATCGAAGAGTGATATGGCTTTGCAGGCACAGTGAGAAAAGGAAAGGAACGACAAAGGAAGTTGGAATGGCAACAAAGGTAGAGGAGGCTAAAACAATTCAACTGGTCGAAATCAGCATGAAGGAAACAGGTCAAATCAAAGAAAACCCTGGAACCAAGGCAACCAAAGAGGTGGTGCTGCAGGTAGAGGAAGAGGTGGTGGTCGAAAGTCGGACAAAAGTCACATTCAATGTTTCAATTGTAAGAAGTATGGTGAAAATTTTAGTGATTGTCCAGAAAAGTAGAAGAATCAAGAAAATGATGCAAAGCTGGCGAAACATGAAGAATAAGAGATGTTGCTAATGGTCACAACAAGAGACGAAGAGAGATTCCTGGACCAGTGGTACTTGGAATCAGGATGCTCATCACACATGCCTGGAAGGAAAGATTGGTTTGTCAATATGAAGCCCTCGTTGAAGAAGATGGTGAATTTTGCAAATGACAACACTCTAGCAGCTGAAGGTGTTGGTGATGTTTTGATTTTGAGAAAAGATGGCAAGAGGTCAAAATTTTCCAATGTGTTGTACATACTAGGCATGAAGAGTAATTTACTCAGTATACCGCATTTGGTCGAAAAGAACTACAAGGTGTCGATCGAAGACAAGATGATGAGAGTTCTCGACGCAGGTGGAAGGTTGATCTTGAAGGCTCCAATGTCTCAGAATAAGACCTTCAAGATTGAACTCAATATGATGGAGCACAAGTTCCTAGCAACTGCAGCCAGCAGAGATGAGTGGATATGGAATTTTCGACTAGGCCATCTCAACTTCAATGACATCAGAGAGCTAAAGAGAAGAAATATGGCTTCAGGATTACCTGAAATTGACATTCCAAGTGAAGTCTGTGAAGAGTGTGTTCAGTCGAAACAACACAAGAATAGCTTTAGTAAGGATGCAGGAAGGAATTCGAAGGCAATTCTGGAAGTCATATACTCTGATATATGTGGTCCAATCCAGGTGGATTCGATTGCAGGCAACAGATACTTTTTCACGTTGATAGATGATTACAGTCGAAAGTTGTGGACTTACCTCATCAAGAAGAAAAATGATGTGATCGAGGTATTTTCCATATTCAAATCTATGGTCGAAAGACAGAGTCGTCGAAAGTTGAAAATTTTGAGGACTGGTGGTGGTGGAGAGTATGTGTCGAAAGACTTTGATGCATTATGTGAAAAGAAGGGATTCTGCATGAGGTGGTGCCACCCTACACTCCACAGCAAAATGGAATTGTAGAAAGGAAGAACAAAACCATCATGAACATGGTGAGAAGTATATTGAATGGAAAGAATCTACCCAAAGAATTATGGGGAGAAGCGGTTTCGACAATAACATATATTTTGAACAGATGTTCGACGAAGAAGCTTGAAGGAATCACACCAGAAGAATGTTGGTCCGGTGTCAAGTCTAGCCTCAGTCACTTGAAGGTGTTTGGATCTATAGCACAAAGACATGTGCCAGATCAGTTGAAAAGGAAGCTTGATGACAAGTCGAATCAGATGATCTTGATATAATATCATTCAACTGGAGGTTACAAGTTGTTCGACCCAGTGAATAAGAGGGTAGTGATCAGCAGAGACGTGATTATAGATGAGCTTAAAGAATGGGATTGGACTGAGAATGTCAAGAAGGATTCAGTGAGAAACTCTTGTGAAGAACCAGCAACTGAATTCAAAAGAGAAGTTCGATAGGAACAAGTCAGAGATGAAGCAGGTCCAAGCAGACCTCGACGAACAAGACATATGCCTGCAAGGTTGCAAGAATGTGTAATTACATCAGATGATGTGGTTGATGAAGAGGGTGAGCTGGTATATTATGCTTTCTACGCAGATGTCGAACCAGTCAATACAGCCGAGGCATTGAAAGATTCGAAGTGGGTGAAAGCAATGAATGAGGAGTTAGAGTCCATCGAAGTCAACAACACATGGTCACTTGTTGAATTGTCTCAAGGCAATAAGGCAATTGATGTGAAATGGGTTTACAAGGTGAAGGTGAATCCTAGAGGAGAAGTAACTCGACACAAAGCGAGACTTGTGGCGGAAGGATTTCTTCAGAAGGAAGGACTCGACTTCGATAAAGTGTTTGCACCTGTTGCTAGGATCGAAACAATCAGGTTGGTTCTTAGTCTAGCAAATATGAACAATTGGCACACATGTCAGATGGACGTGAAGTGTGCATTCCTTAATGGCCCCTTAGACGAAGAAGTTTATGTCGCACAACCAGCTGGGTATGTGAAACGAGGCGAAGAAGGAAAGGTGTACAGGCTGCATAAAGCCCTGTATGGACTCAAGCAAGCTCCAAGAGCTTGCAATAAGAAAATCAACAACTTCTTAAGGAAGATGGAATTTCTGAAATATACGACTGAGCATGTAGTATATGTAAGAAGAAGCAATAGTGATTTGCTTATACTATGCCTCTATGTCGATGACCTGTTGATAACAGGAAGATGCAAGAAGGAGATCGAAGATTTCAAACATGACCTAAGTGAGAAATTTGAGATGTCAGACTTGGGAAATCTCTCATATTTCCTTAGCATCGAATTCTACAAGACTAGTAGAGGTTTGATGATGCACCAAAGAAGATATGCAGGCGAATTACTTAAGAGATTTGAGATGCAAGATTGCAACCCATCTTTGACTCTAGCTAAGACCAGATTGCAACTGCTGAAAGATTCAAATGAAGATGATGTCGACCCTACCCAATACAGAATACTTATTGGGTCACTTTGATAACTTTGTCACACAAGGCCTGACTTAGCATACAGTGTGGGTATGGTAAGTAGATTCACGCAGAAGCCAGAGGTATCACACCTAGCAGCAACGAAGAGGATACTGAGGTATCTGAAAGGGACTCTCGACTACGGCATTTTGTTTCTTGCAGCTAATGAAGGAAAAGAATGCAAGTTAGTGGGATACACTGACTCTAGTTGGGGTAGTGACGCTGAGGATAGAAAACCTACAGCTGGTTATGTGTTTATGTTAGGTGGTGCACCAGTTGCTTAGAGTTTGAGAAAGGAGCCAGTAGTGGCATTGTCGTCATGCGAAGCAGAGTAAATAACTGCTTCCCTTTGTGCATGTCAAGCAACCTGAATGGTGAAGCTGGTCGAAGAGATCACAGGGAAGAGTCATGGAGAAATTACCATGAAGATCGACATCATGTCAGCTATCAACTTGGCGAAGAATCCAAAAGCACATGGTCGAAGTAAGCACATCAAAATGAGGTTCCATTATCTTCGAGAGCGGATAACAGAAGGGAAGATGAACTTGGAACACTGTAGAACTAAGAATCAGATTGCAGATATCATGACGAAGGGAGTGCAGGTCGAAGTTTTCACAAGTCTAAGAGCCATGATGAATATATACAGTTTAGACACAATGAATTTGGTGGTGTGTTAAATATGTAATTCATTGTTTTAGAAAGATTAGATTTGATTTAGAAAGAGTAGATTAAATATTTTTAGGCTTTTATAGTTTGCACTTTAGCTTGAGATGCAAGTTAACCTAAATCTATAAATAGGGAGGAAACCTTATCATTGTAATAATGAAGTTTGATAATTCACAGTTTGCAGTTGCAAGTGAATATTGAAAGTTTCCACAGTTTGTGGGCAGAAAGAATTTTACAGTTTTTCATCTTCTTCTCCAACGCTACTATTTCTCTTTTCTCTTTCTTTCTTTCTTTCTCATTTTTTCTTTTCGTGTTGTCATTGCGTGTGATTTTTAAGAATCTTGAGATCAAGATTGAATAGGAATTCTCAAAAAGTTTTGGGTTATTTCCAACAACACTTCTTTTCCTCACGCCTTCTAACTTTCATTTTAATTATTTTTCTCTCCATTTTCTTTTTTACTATTTTATTTATTTTTAAGTATAAATAACAAAATTTGAACTTTTTAATTTAATCTCAAAATAAAAGCATAATTATTTTATAATTATTAAAAAATAGTTCATAATTTATATGATTATTGTACATTTTATAATTAAGTAATTCATTTAAAATTGACATGTATGTCTAAATACATTTTATATTATATAAAATTGGATAACACTCAATAATAGTGCACACAACTAACTTTCTATTTCATGGGTTACTATCAGGACAATATCTATTTTATTTTAATCAACAATTGTCTTTATTTGGGAGACAAATTCTTTATTTTCAAATGTGATTTTTTTTCTTTTCCCATCTCACGAGTCTTTTTTATATAATTATTTAATACAATTGAAATTATATAATCATTGTTTATTTTATGATTAAATAAAATATTTTAAATTTACATGTGTTTCTAAAAATATTTTATATTGTTTCAAATTGAATCAACTACCTACCAATTAATGAAACATGTAACCAAACACCGTAATATACCCTTGTAATCATTTTTAACTCATGCCTAATTATAGGCCAAAAAAGTAAATCACATATTCATTTCTTTTGTGTCAACCGTATTCCTTGTTGCTGCCACATGTGATTTTGGAATTTGACATTTTCCCCTGCATTCCTATTTGTCCAGCTTTCACTTCTTTTTCTTGTATCTGTCTTCTCTCTCTTTTCAAAACTTTCATTTTGTCACTTCCTCTCTCCTTGTTTCCACCGACTTCAACAAAATCTTTAACAAATAACCTCAACAAATCCTATTAAGAATTTCATACATTCTACACATTCATCTTGGTTGCTTTGTTTCGTAAGGTAAGATCTGAAAATGTTCGAACATAGCTCATAGTTAATGGTTAGGGATGCTCTATTTTGAATGAATTGTTTTTATCCTTTCTGGTTTTGAAGAAGATCTTCAGTTGCTTTTTTTATGACTTTTCATCTGTTTGAAGATAATTGTTCGAAAAGATTCATTTCTGGTTTCTTTTCATGTTGTTTCTAAAGAAAAATGTTATGGATTTTTCAGTGTTTGTGTCATTCTTCCACAACATTTGTTTTGATCCATAAAACTCATTATTGAAGGGTGATAAAATGTTACAAAACTTTGTCTGGTTTAATAATGAGATTCTGAAATGGTTTTAAAGTTAAATGGTATATGAGGTTACAAATTTTTAATTTCTATGTTTTCCAACACTTCCTCATTGCCGTTTATGTGTTTACATTTTGTGTTTTATGTAAGCATCAATGTTGTAAATTGTTTGGAATTTTTTTTAATGTTTCTAACTATGTTTTATGTGGTAAATGTGGTTAAAAATCAAAACTTTGTGATTAATGTCTTCTAACCATGCGTTTAATTTCATTATGGTTTTATAAACACAAAGTTTTTCATGCTTTCTACTTGCAAGTAATGAGTCAAATGAGTATAATCACAAAGTTTTGATTTTTAACCACATTATTTTGTTATTCCTTTTTTGCTTTCAACATTTTAATGGAATAAAACAAGTACAATGTTTTGTCACTTTGCAAGTACCATTTTGAAGTACCATTATGTATTTTGCTTTCTATTGCTTTCTACTGCTTTCTACTTGCACAATGAAACAAATAACACAACTTTTGAACGTTTACACATTTTGCTTTTTGCTTGCACTTTGAAACAACTAAAAAAAGTTCAGATGTTTGCTTTTTATATTTGTTTTCTATTGCTTTATGTATTTGTTTTCTACTATTTTCTTTCTACATTCTAATGGAAGGAAATGACTCAAGGCTCTATATAGCTCATTATTTAAGTCCGCTTGGGATATTTTCTTCTGCTATATACCTTATGGTTTCTACATGTATTCAACATATGTCATGCATTGTTCTATTATTAACATGGAACTGGAGTATTTTGGAATGATGGTACAAACATTATACCATAAGCTGTATTTGATATTCAGATATTGTGAGATATAATTCATCAACATGTTGTTATTCATTGCAATTATGTTGAAACACTGATTATGCACTACAATTAGTGTGAATTAATAAGCACTGACTAATCATTAATTTATAACTTTTTTTGAACTACAATGCTTCTTAACTATTGGGCAGTTACAATACACTGTTACATACTAATTATGCTTATGCCATTAACATATGCGTGCAACATCCCTCTATATTTTACAATGATTCTCCATTAAATTATCACCCTTAATTTATTTGAATATGATTTTGTGTTTACCTACATTATGGTCAGACCAATGAAGACCATCCATAAATATACCCTGCACACCTAGATAATCTCTTGTGAAAAGATTTCTCTATTGACCCTGATATGTTTTCTGTAGAACATCAATCATGGATGTTTTGTTGTAACCTAATGCTATTAACAATGCATATTTTCTATAATCTAATGAATTAAACCAACAACATATGTTGATTCTTATGGCTTTTCAAGATCTGCTATTGTTTCTGTCTTTTATAAAACCAATTGTCCTTATAATATTTTGCTAGGATAAGTGAAGTTGAATTAAAAATATAATTGCCGGCTGCATTATTGAACAAATAGATTACACTAGCTATAGTACATCATTATATTCATTTGGGGTTTTATACACACAATTAAACATACATTAGCAACAGTGACGTGCCATTAATTTCATTCCATGGATTAGCATAAATTAGCTCCTTAATATTATAACTATATTAATATATTAATTCCAACATTGTTGAAGCTTTAGTGTATTAAGTGGACATCACAACAGTGTCGTAATTTATTGTACAGCCAAAGCAATATCAGCAGTGCCGTAATTTATAATGCATTAGATGGTTTAATGCTGGTGTGGTTATGATATGCAACAAAACATGGTACTATCTGTCATAGTTTGAATGCAGTATCAAATGCAACTGAAATGCTCATTGTCACAAACATATTTCATGAAAACTATAATAATTTTAATGCAATATTCCATCAGTCCCTATCTATCACCAAAATAAAACCATGTTTGTCTTTACAATTTACCTATCCCATTACTACTTATTCATTGGTTAGTTGATTTTTCAATATAGCTATCCCATTAGTTCATATACATCCATCAGTTCATATACCACTTACTCAATGGTTTCGAAGAGGCACATACCAATGTCTCTGCATCATGCTCAGCACACATTATTAATGAAAGTTGGAATACACATATTGTATTACACTTTTCAAATTATCCATTGAACACTTCATACAAGAACTATAAGGTATATTACTTTTGTCTTCCTTAATATACACGTTATATGCGTTTTTGTGCTGCTTTTGCTACACTTTTAGAAAGTACTGCTGTGTTTCTTCACCTTTCAATGTATGGCTTATTTTATGATTTTCCAATGCTACTGTTGATAAGCCCGATGTATATAAAAAAAATATTTAAATGTCTTTTATCATGTATAAAAGGTCTTACATTCAGTACTATGAAAGGATCTACTACATAGCCTGCTACATTGCAGTTCCATAATTGTTGGTTTCAAGAAAAATTAGGTATACCACGGTACGACTTTTATTACCTCTGTCAGCCATACATATTTTATATCTCATATAAAGGACTTGTCTACATCAATACATTATGACTTAGGTTGTTGTCAATCAACAATAAGCACATGAAAATAAGTTGATGGTTCAATCCTAACTATGTTCAACTAAATGCCATTGGGAATTCGATTAACATCTTTAATGGTAAAGGTCCATTTTTTTTATGTCCAATTAATATAACAGATTTTTTACACACTAAAGTTGACTTTTTTTTACACATTCAAATCAACTAACTGTCTGAAACTACATGCTTATAAGTATGAATTTTTCTATGGAAATATATTTGTTGATTTTTGTTCAATTTACTGCCTACAACTAAATGCCTCTTGGCATCTGTTAAACTAACATTCTAAAACTAACAATCTAGGTAATTTTCAGTTGGCAAAAGCATGCCCTATGTTTCAAATCATGTTTGAGTTTTGAACTGATATATGGGGTGTTTCATTGTGGTAGTAGTGAATTGAAATGAAAAAGTCATGTTCCAATTTTATAGGTCATTCCTGATTGTTGTTTTCATTGTCTTTCAATATATTTAAGTTGTTGCAACATTATATTCATTCCTAAAAATTCATGTTCCAGTTTTATAGGTCATTCCTGATTATTTTTTTCATTATAGCAAGGTTCTTATTTCATGTTTCAGACCTTTTAGTTAAGCCATTTAATATTTTGTTGGAATTAGTATTGAATCATCTCTATCTCATTTTTAATTTTTTTTAGTTTATGTAGTGGCACCATGCATTTCAAATTCCTATGCTATATGATTATGCTTAACTTAGTTCATGTTACTATGGTTATGGCTATGCTATATGGTTTTAATGCAGTGGTAGCATACATTCCAAATTCGCAGGCTATATAATTATGGTTACCTATGTTCAAGTTACTATGGTTATGGATATCCTATATGGTTTTCATGCAGTGGCACCATATATTAGAAAATCCTAATTGATTGTTAATTTATAATGTTCATCATTATTTTGTTAGTTGCTGGCATAATTTGCATGCCCATCGCTGAACAAGGATAGAGCAGGATATCGATTCGGTAAAACCATTTCTGTTGCAGCATGTTAATTTTGTTATTGTAGTGGTATTCCTGTTACAACATGTTACTAATTTGACCTTGTATGCTATTTGTCGTTGTCTTGTATGTTCAAATTCATCATACTATTATGAAGTTTACATGGTTTGCTATATTCTTCGTTGTCGTAATTTTGGTCATGTTATATCCATTACATTGTCGACTATTTCAATTATATATTTCCACTTTCTTTTAATCCATATTTAAAATTATATGTTTAGTGTCTCTATTTTGTACGGAGAAACTTTCCCGTGCGGACGCACGGGTCATTTACTAGTATCCCTTAATAATGGTGTACACCATTAACTTTCCATCTCCCGGGTCAGTACCAGGACAATATTTATTTTATTTTAATCACTAATTGCATTTATTTGAGAGACGGTTTCTTTATTTTCAAATGTGAAATTTTCTTTTTTTTTCCTCCAATTTTTTTTCAATTTAAATTTATACGTGTATCTAAATATATTTTATACCATATTAAATAAATTTACCTGTGTGGATGTACAGATATTTTACTAATTTGTTATTAAATATATTATTTGTAGTAGTAAAGCGTGGGAATTTTTTTTTTAGAATTTAAGATTTGAGAACTGTCACTGGCGTAAAAAAAATTAAAAAAATTTGGGATTTAAGATTTGAATCAAGAGTAACATATAAAGTAGGAGTAATGACAAGACACGATGTTAGAAAAACTCTCAAATAAACAAATCATTCACTTCACTTGATTAAACCAAATGGAAAATATTTAAAATCATGACAAAATTTAAAAATACCAAGCGTTTTTTTCATAACGGTTTATTTAAATTTGCACTAATCAGTCAGAAATAAAAAGGGTCAGAGAAGAATTATATTTTATACACTACTCCACTTGTTCGAAAACATTCCTTTTGATAACCATATGGATATTTTCAAATACGGCTGCTATAATCAAAAGGAGGAATTCGGTTGGATAAATCAGCGGTTTTGGTGTTTTTTTTAAACTAATAGTTAAATAAATAATAATTTAATAAATGTTGTGGGTTTTTTTTTCAGCTACGTGCATATAGTGCAAATTAATAGACTAATATATAATTGTCAATTTGTCATATAATGCCAAAATGTATAAAAACAATTTACAAATAAAGAGTAGTAAAAGTTTAAATGACATCTGTAATGACAACACAACCATGACATTTTCACTTTTTTGAAATTCTGTTCATCAATAGATATTAAACACGATGCTCTGAGAACAAGTTCAACAAGATACATCAGAACCATTATAATAACAATTGATAGATAATAGAGCATACAAATAATAAATAACACAATCAATTATTTATCAATTCGGTGAAACTACAACTACGTCTGGAGGACTAAGTACACAACTCAAAAAAGAAAAGTCACTATTAGTAACTTAGTACAATTAGATTTACAAGTAACAACAAACTCTATGTTGTTCAATGTCTCTTCCTAACACTATCCAATAACTTTATATTTAGAGCATCCACCTAAATTAAACATGAGAACCTACTAACTTTATTTTCTGCCATAAAATCAATGACAAAGGCAAACAACCACTAAACACTAGTGATCAAGTTCAATCTTAACAGATGAAAGAATGTTGAATATTACAAATCAGCGAGACAAACGTTTTATGGCAAGTTACTGAAACATGGAGGTGTAAAGAACAATGTTGAATTTACAACTCAACTAGACAAATTAACCTACTATTCCATGTTACTGAAACATAGAGGTGTACATAAAAATTAAAAGGACTTTTGTAAATTTTAACACTCTAAGATCTTAAATGGGGGTGCTAGCTTTCCAATGTAGGTTTGAGCTCCTAATATAGCATAACAACTTTAGTCTTTTCTCTTTGGATAATATTTTTGATTTCGTCCAAAATTAATGCAGATTCTGTTTGATAGTTGATTTTCTCCTTGTATATCTCCTACAAGTCACATATGGTTTTCTTCAGGTTGTCTGAGGATGAGTGAGATTCTTCCCATTTGGTGAGCACAAGATTGTATGCTGGCATAAGTTCTTCTCTAGTCAGTTCTCTAAAGCTGAACTTATCTTCAGATTGAACTCTTTTAGAATATGCCATCATAGTGTTGGCAATTTCCCCTTCTCCTTCATTTTCAGAATCAGACCAAGTGGTGGCTAATCCCTTTTTGTGTTTCCTTAAAAATTTAGGGCATTCTGGTATAATGTGACCATAGCCTCCACATTCAAAGCACTAAGTACCCTTCCCACTATGGTTCTTCTTCATTCTTGTCTATGTTCTAGGGAATGATGTTGGACCTATTGTCTGGGACATTGGTCCTCCACTTCCTGTCCAGATGCTTCAAGGTATTGTTGAATTTTTTTCGCAAGAAGAAAAATATCATTTGCCAAGCTTTCTTTTTTGAATCCTTGACTTCCAACCTCCTTAGTGTTAGATACAAAGGCTATACCTTTTTCCTTCTTTTCCGGCCTTTCATTGATGGATATCTCAAAGGCTATTTCTTTATGCTAATTACGTCTTAGGCGTTCAATAGCAGTCACTTTCATATCAAACCTATTAGGTAATGATCTGAGAATCTTTTAGCAAGCTTTTCTTCAAACATCTTTTCACCTAAGGCAACGGATGTGTTGGCAGTGTGACACAATCTAATGTGAAACTCCCTCACAATTTCATCTTCATTTATCCTCAAGTTCTCAAATTTTGTTGTTATGAGTTACAACCTTGACATATGAACCTTGGATGTGCCTTCATATGCAGTTTACAGAATCTCCCATGCTTCTTTAGTGTTTAAACATGTGTTGGTCAACCTGAACATGTTTTTATCAACACCATTGAAATCACATTCAATGCCTTGGAGTTTCTAAGGGCTTCATTATCTTCAACATCAGTCCAATCAAACTCTGGTTTTAGGTTGGTTGTACCATCTTCATAGGTGGTCATTGGATGTTTACATCCCTTGATCACATCTTTCCAATCTTTATTTCGTAAGGATTTGAGAAAAACCACCATCATCACCTCCCAATAATCATAATTTGTGTCATCCAAAACAAATGGTTTGTTGACTGATCCTCCATATTTAATTGTGTCCATTTGATCCGAATTTATCTTACCTAGAGCTCACAGAACAGACTAGTGTGCCTTCTCTGATGCCAATTGAAATTTTGTTGCTCAGGGGATAGATAACAAACACAATACTCCGACAATAGGTTCGACAATATATACTAGAATCACTATGATAATAATTAATAGATGATGGAGCAGAAAAGCTATAAACAACAAAGTCAATTATTTACATAGTTCGGTGAAACTACACCTACGTCTAGGGGGTTGAGTGCACAACACTAGCAAGGAAATTCAATATTAATAGCTTAATACAATTAGACATACAAGCAAAAACAAACCCTATGTTGTTTAATGCCTCATCCTAACACTACCCAATGAATTTCTACTTAGACCACCCCCCCCTAAATATGAGAACCTACTCATTTTCTTATCTGCCACAAAACTAGTGAAAGGGATAAACAACCACTAAACCCTATTATTCAACTTCAATATTAACAAGATGAAAGAATGTTGAATATTACAACTCAACTAGACAAAACTTCTATGACAAGTTATTGAAACATAGAGGTGTACATAACAATGTTCAATTTACAGTTCAACTAGACAAACCTTCTATCTCAAGTTACTGAAACATACAGGCGTGCATAAAAATTACAAAGTCTTTTGTAAACCCTAACACTCTAAGATCTTAAATGGGAGTGCTTGCCTTCTAATGTAGGTTTGAGCTTCTTATATAGCCCGTTAACTCTATGCTTTTCTCCTCGGATAATATCTTTGATTTCATCCAGAATTAATGCAGAATTAGTTAGATATTTAATTTGCTCTTTGAATATCTCGATTAATATATGATTTGCTTTAATTTAAATTCAAATTTAAGTCTTTATTTAAATATGAATTAATCTTCATCCAGCTTTCAAACAAATAACCTAATCATATTGTTAAATCAATAACAATAAAATCTTTGACAAATCTTTTGCGGAACATACTCCAAAATGCATCATTTTGGCGCTTGTTGAACAAGGCCCAGATGTCATACCAACATGCTAGAGCATCACGCCCAACATGTGTCCTTTCTGAAGCTTCATATAAGTTTAGCAAGCTAGACCAATCTTGAATACTTCACTACTACAAATAACCCTTAGAACCTTGCACGCGAAATAGATGTAATCTCAGCTACTAAGGCGACATAACGAAGGGTGACATGAAAAGTTCTCACTTAACACCTCGTTTAAAGAAAAATCGAGGTGTAAAGTTATATGATCACGGGTTCAAACCCCAGCATCTGCATTTTAATCATTTACAAAAACAGCGCCTCGTACCTCTCAGGTTATATAAAAATCGAGGGGTTAGATAGTTTGTTTTTTTATAATTAAAACTCATTACACTGTTTACACATAATATTAATAAATTAACTTGTTTACAAACTACATTGTTTACACATAATATTAAAGTAAAAATGTTATTATTATCATCATCATTATCGGTGAAGAACATATACTAGATATCTTGGAGAAGAACAAATATTAGGGATTCTTGTTTCATTGATCTTGAGGAAGATCAAATATTGAATGCAATATATTCTCTATGGTTTTTGCATTCATTTGTTACTGATATAAAACAAAAAAAAGTTAGCTAAATAAAATAAATATTTAATTATAAGATTATTTAAGAACACAAACCTTGAACCTATGTTAATTTTCTGCACTTGCAATCCATCACATAAATATTTGGATAAATAAATACACTCTCACCAACCACATATTAATTAAACCTAAAGGAGAGTAACAAAGACTTACTTGATTGAGGAGGATGCTTAAAGTTTATGGAGGTGGAAAGGGCATTGACGATGGCTTCGACGGCGGCGTGATTAGTGATTGGACGAGAGAAGCGAACTTTGAAAACGAACTTTGAAAATGACCCCACATGCTTCCAATTTATAAGCAATCTCGCGGCATGGGCAAGCGCGACGCATCCTGGCTCTTGAGTACCCCTACGTGTAGGTCATCATTGCACATTAAATAACTATGACACATGGCTCGAGGTTCATCGTTCCAAGTCCTATCAATGTTCCAGATCCCATGACGTTGAGCACGAGGCTCATCTTTCCACATTCCATCTCGAGCATCTCCTCGAAGAAAGGCTTGAAACAAGTTACATTGTCAAGCATAGATAACTTTGGAATCCTCACGAGCACATGGCCTCGATGATTAACTCTAAGCAAGATAATGTTGTTGAGCATGTGTGACTGCTTAGCATCCCGTGGGTAGAAACTCGATGACAAACTTTTAACAGGCTCGGGCTATCGAGCACGAGGGGTAACTTCCACACTCCCTCACGAGTGTAGCTTTATGAGCTCCCAGCCATAAATCCGAATAAACGCTCTCCTCGCATAGATTTCCTTTGTCTCTCTTCGACTTAAGAACTGACTCTAATTTATTACTCATCTACCTTGGAGCAATGACTTGGGGGGCTCTTATTCTGGACTGGGCCTGGGGCTGGCCCACATTTAGGCACATCCCAGTCCAGCTCCGCGTCGAAGAAGGCCCAATAAAAAGGCCCAATCCATTATAGCCTACAGCAATTAAAGGACTCTTCAACAGATTAGACCAAGGGTGTAAAGATTGCTGCGAAAAAGACCAAGGGTGTGCACTTGTGCAAAGGACTCTTCAACATCTTTTGGACCACTGGTGGCTTCCGATCTACCTGGATGAAGACGCGCAACAGATTAGCATGACTGATGGGAATCCTGGCAGATATCAAAGTCGTGATGTTCGCTCAATAGAAACAGATCTAGTAAGGATACACTGCATACAAAGTAGGTACGGTCGGGTACCTCCTCACAATTATGAATGTTGTAGAGTATGCTCGAAAAATAATCAAGGATGCTATCTAGTGCGAACAACGCTCTAGCACCAGTTAGACCGAAAGGAGATTCAACCATGTTCGAATTCTGAATCGATCAACATGATCAACCCTGGTTGAAACTAAAACTCTGTCATGGAATAACCGAGGACGTTTGCGTCATAATCCCTCTACTCAATGAATCAAAAGTCTCTCTTGACAGTAGGAAAATTTCATACTTAGAGCTGATTGAGGTGGCATACGACGGTCAAAAGGCCCAAAAAGCCCTTGTGGTAATCTACTTGCCAGGTCCAATACATACAAGTCAGACAAGGCTATCCCGTACAAGTATGGTGCAACGACCATAGAAAATGGAAAAGAAACTCCATTACCCTCCGTTGTGAACATAGTTGGCATCAGTCGAGTTACCTGGAGCGGTCGGATCTTCAACAGAGGAGTTGGAGAACCTACCAAATAATCGGTTAGATATTTAATTTGCTCTTTGAATATCTCGATTAATATATGA
Source organism: Lathyrus tuberosus (assembly GCA_022829125.1). NCBI lineage: Eukaryota > Viridiplantae > Streptophyta > Magnoliopsida > Fabales > Fabaceae > Lathyrus > Lathyrus tuberosus. Next base: position 16,202,809 of record JALAZF010000065.1, on the reverse strand, counting down.
TTTGCTTTAATTTAAAATCAAATTTAAATCTTTATTTAAATATGAATTAATCTTCATCCAACTTTCAAACAAATAACCTAGTCATATTGTTAAATTTATAACAATAAAATATTTGACAAATCTTTTGCATAACATACTCCAAAATGCAGCATTCTGTGGCTTGTTGAATAAGGCCCAAATGTCATACCAACATGCTAGAGCATCACGCGCAACATGTGTCCTTTCTACAGCTTCATTTAAGTTTAGAAAGATAGACCAATCTTGAATACTTTGCTACTATAAATAACCCTTATAACCTCGCACGTGAAAGAGATGTAACCTCAGCTACCAAGATGACGTAACGAAGGGTGACATGTAAAGTTGTCACTTAACACCTCAGTTAAAGAAAAATCGAGGTGTAAAGTTATATGATCATGGGTTCAAATCCCAACATCTACATTTTGATCATTTACAAAAACAACGCCTCATGCCTCTCAATTTATATAAAAACCGAAGAATTATATAGTTTGTTTTTCTTAAACTAAAACTCATTACATTGTTTACATAGAATATTAATAAATTAATTTGTCTACTTAGTGTATGAATACTATAGGTTATTCAAGGAGTTCCTAAGATCACTATATCCACCATATTACACCACTATATTACATCAGCAGGTGGAATTACAAAAAGAAATTATGAAGGAAAAATCAAAAGTCGCCCTAATGGTAATGGACAAAAATATATTTAAATAAAAGTTAATATAGAAAATTTCTAATGGAAATGATGCATTCAATTTCTTGAAAATTTAAAAATTGTCTTTGATTTATTAACAAATGCTCCAAAAGTAATTTAGCAGTGGAAGATGAGTCATTGAACTTGAGTTTTGTTTTTGTCAAACTTGAACTTCTGATCAAATTTCAAACTTTCAACCTATATGAAGAACCTGGATTCAAAAGCAATTCACCTGGCATTCACAAGTCACATTCATCACTCATGCCTAGTAGTCTTTTACCACTATTTTATCTACTCATTACTCAGTAGTTTGATGAACATATCTTGCAACAACACACATGATTCACCTCAATTTCTACAATACAACAACCTAAAACAACCACCATATACACAATATTTCTAATGGAATCAACTAGGACTTTGAAAATTGGATACATTACACTAAACATGTTACATTTATTTCATCACATATGCAAAACTCTTTGGCATAGATGACCATCAATGTAAATGTCTCCACCATGAGAAATCTATATAAAGAAGATATGCAGAAACAAATTTAAGTTTCAAGGATAATACCTACTTAGAAGCATTAATCTATTATACAGTAAAGCAGGCAGCATATATAGTCATCTAAATCAGTTGGACATTTTGTTATGATTTGGACATAACATCTACTTCGTTATTTACATAGAAAATTCAAGAACCATGGATGTTCAAAGAAGGTTTTATTAGTTATTGTTAGAGCTAGCTCTGTTAATTTCTATTACGTACTTGAATTTGATTGGTTAGAATAGGTTACAAGGAGTTAGTCACTACTCTTTTAGTGTTAATTGTAACTTGAATTACTTATGCTTAAAAGAAATTAGAATTAATATGTTGGTATTTTGAATTTTGCTAAGGGGTTGTTAACTGTTAGTGTTGGAGGTTAACTCAAATTTCATGTTAAAGCGTGTGATAGTTAGTTATTGTTAGTGAGATTGAAGTTAGTTAAACTAGTGTAATCGAAGTTAGAAATTTGTTGAAATTGCACTTACAGATTTGCATCGAAGAAATAAAAACTATAAACTACTTCTTAAACTACACAAAGTATCTTCTACGATAAAAATAAAACAAAAAATAGCTTCTGTTTTACGTAATGTATCCAAATAATAGATATTATTATTTTATACAACTCTAAAAACATTTTTTAAGCATAGACAAATGATACTAAGTACAGTTATGTACCTTCCCAGTGGAGGTAAACTACCAGCCACAGATGATGAAGAATGCCTTCGTGTGTTCCGTAATTCTGAGATTGGCAAAGGCTCAGGTTCTGAGGTAGTGAACCTCCTACCACCAGCCCTTGCTTGGAATAAGTTCTATCAAATTATCTTCACCATGCAATTAATCAATAGTCAGTATACATTTGCAACAATTCTAATAATTGTGGTTACAATCATGTATTTATCAGAAAGTACTATCATCAACATAAAGTAGCAACTCATGTATAGTTCTAGGCAAACAAATGAATTTTCATTTGTCTTTATATATAGTTTTATGTGACATGAGTTGTGTATAAACATTCAGTACACTCAGTCAAGGCTCTCTAAATCACCAGAAAATTAGGTTGAAGTGTAAGGGCCATTAAATAGAAATTCTTATTGAACATGTTAGCAACATACACAGTAGTTTCAAATAGCAAATACAATCCATAAGAGAGATATAATCAACTTATCATTATCCAACATAACCAATCTGTTACATAAGAAAGACCTAGAGCTTTGTTATAAAAAAAATCTTATGCCCTTCAAATGTATAATATTACTAGTAGAAAATCGGGTCATTAACATGGTTTTTTATTTGACATAGAAACAGGGGACACTGTATACCCAACGCGAATACGATAAATAATAAACTAGAACAATTATTTACCTCGAAAGAAATTGTTTCAGATGGTTCAGCAGCAAACACGAGATACTAATGTGTTATCAAACGATTGCCCCTATGTGCACACAAATACCGAAATGTTAAAATAGGACTTACATGCAATAATTAATTTGACAACTTTGACTTACAACACACACAAGGAAAGATAGGAGAGGTGCAAATTAATATAAAAAACATTTAACAATTAATCCACTAATTATACAATAAGAGCTAAAAATGGTTTATAATTATTCTTTTTCTTGGCCGTTGGGAAATAATTTAATGTTTTCAGAAGTGGTTGGTTGTAATATCTTCTATGAACATATTAATGGGAATCCAACTCATTTTTTTCATTATTCAACATCAAATACAACATAAATTAGTCACCCTTAATGTTCTACCTAAAAGATTAACCCCTAATATTTTACCTAAAAATTTAAACCCTAATTGAAAAAAGAAAGACAAACCAATTAGTCTGGGTTTTTTGTTGTGCATGTCGTCATCGAGCTGTGAGAATGGTCGCGTGATGATGAGAGATAACAAAGGTTCCTTGTATGTGTGACAATGGCCGTGCGATGATGGAGGTCTATTTCTCGGATGTCCGATGAGATGAAGGAGATGAAGCTCGGCAATGAGAGGAAGGAGATGAAACTCGCGATGAATGAAAGAGGATGAAAATCGTGATGAATGGAGAGGATGAAAATCGTGATGAATGGAGAGGATGAAACTCTCGATGATTGAAGACGAATAACTAGCGATGAAATGAACAAAAGACGAGAAATGGGGTTTAGAGACAAATGGAGTTTATAGAGAAATGGAGTTGATTGATATCAGTAATTAAATTTGATATTGATATGTGTTTTGTTATTATTTTATTTACAAAATATTAATTAATCAATTTACACCCATTAATTTATTTACTTACCCAAATATCACTTAATAAAATATAGTGTGGTTTATTAATATGTTTAATGTTAATATTTAGAGTTATTAAACTAAATAATTATTTTTCAGCCAATCTTAATTTACACCCGTTTTTCCTTTAACGTGAGTAATAGAGATATTATTATAGTAATGATTTTAATTTATTATATTAATATTTTTAATTTACACCTATTTTTTAAAATAGGGTGTCTATTGTCACGTACTGCTACTACAAAAGCCATTTTATTTACAAATTTGCCACCGCATTTATTATTTACACCCGTTTTCAGTATAATGGGCGTAAATTTTAAAATTATATTCGTCACTTTGCACTAGTGGATCTCCACTTTATTTAAGCATCATTCCTTGTTTCAACGTCTCATTTCCAACTCTTTGTGTCTTCAAACCTAGTTTCAAAGTCTTTTCTTTGCTTCAAAAATGTCTTCTAACAACCTTAGATGAAAATCTTTTGTTCATAATCAATGAAAATTTTGTTGATTTTGATGATTTGAAAGACAAAGGTTTTGATCTAAGGACAACTATTCACAAACAAAAGTTGAACGGTTACTTTGACATTTTTAATGGACCCATCTAAATTAATCTATTTAAAGAGTTATGGTTAAATGCCTCTGTTGGACCATTTGGTCATGATGCACTACTACGGAAAATCCATTTAACAACGGTTGGGAAATGTATGTAATCACGCGTGCACAAACGTTGTTATATAGAGTGTCGTTGTATATATGATACTTACAATCATGGACTAATAACTGTTGTATTAAACTGGAAAGAGCGCTATCTATCACAACGGTTAATACAAACAACCGTTGTGATAAAGTAATTGTCCTAAGTTCGATTCCCAGCTGCACTGTTTTGATATTTATTTTTTTCTAGACATCACGCGATATATTATAACGGTTGTGTAATATAACCGTTGTTAAAGCATAAGATATTATTACGGTTATGATGTATAAGCGTTGTTACATATTCTGCAGAATTAAGAAAAGATTACTGATTTTATAATTAATCCCTTTTTTTAACCTGTATTATTGTTCACCATATCACAGTAAAAAATACTACTAAAATTTGTGATAAAGTAATCATAATAATGTTAATTATATCATATTCATAATATCACATAATTGTATAATATTCAATTGTAACAAATATCTTACAATTTATCAGAACAAACAACCTACAGTTTACACATTACATAACATCATATAGTTGTATCATATTCAATTGTAACAAATATCAGACAATTTATCAAAACAAACAACCTACAATTTACACATTACATAACATCACATAGTTGTATCATATTCAATTGTAACAAATATCTTATAATTTATCAGAACAAACAACCTACAGTTTACACATTACATAACATCACATAGTTGTATCATATTCAATTGTAACAAATATCTCACAATTTATTAGAACAAACAACCTACAGTTTACACATTACATAACATCACATAATTGTAACTTGGTGTTTTGGTTTCTTGTCTCTTAGTGTCTTGACTCTGTAGCGTGCGATTTTTGTCGGTGACGCGACTACCTTACTTTCTGATTTCTTATTTATCCTATGAAGATGGAAATGAAAGGGAAGCTATCTAAAACTAACCTTGCACGCAAATGTTTTCTTTAACAAATGCTAAGAGATTCGGGGGTCCGGGGTCAGGTTATACAAAGGGGAGTTGTTAATTACCCATCGTATATATGGTTATCCATAGATTTTCTTTGGCAGGTTTAAATACTTTCTGGTGTTTATTGTTGTAGGTTGGGAATGTTGAGAGTGTTTTTGTTGTTTTTGGTTTTTTGTTGTTTTTGTTAAGGTATTGGACCTAAAGTTCTTGATTTGTGTGCTCGCTAAGATTTCACAATCTTATGCCTACGTATTCCCGTTAAAGAAAACAGGGAAATCAAATCGAACGTAGTTCTTCATATTCTATGGGAGGAAAGATGTCGGTGTCTTGTTCAAATCCCAAGATTGAAGCTAAATGGTATTTGTGTCTTGTTTAAAGCCCAAGATTGAAGCTAGAGGTTTGATTGAGAGAGAATTTGTCATCTCTAAAGGGAGATATCTCACTTGTTTATCATAGTTGTTGGGTAATCGATTATAAAGGGGAATTACTTTAACTGGAATATATGGAATCCAGCAATGCCATAATTTCCTTTATAAGGGAGATGTCCTGAAGGAATAAACTTTAACTCAGTGTAGAGCAATGCCATTTTTCCTTAGGAGTCTTCCATGCTAAGAGAGGCATATTGGCTTGGATGTAAATAATCCAGAGGCTTGCCACTTACAGCAATTAGATGAAAGAGGAAGTTTACCAGGATAAAAGAGGGACCACAACTTGGATTTTTTGAATCAACAAGTGTGCCACTTACAATAGTTATTTGGAATTATGGTTTTTTTATTGTCTGTTTTGATGTGTGATGTATAGTGAAAGGTCTTCCTACAGAGAGAACTCTTGATTTCCTCTTAGGGGATGTTGATTTTTGTGTGCCTTGATCAAAGCCTAAGGTTGAAGCTAAAAGGTTGACTTTACTAGGGAGTTTTATATCTATCTTGTACAAAGCCCAAGATTGAGGCTAAAAAAGAATTGACTTTTCCGGGGAAAGTTTTGTATGTCTTGTACAAAGCCCGAGATTGAGGTTAAAAGTAATGACTTCATTGGGGAGAGGTTTTATCTGTCTTGTATAAAGCCCAAGATTGAGGCTAAATGGTTGATTAACTCAGCTGGAGAATATGATATGTCTTGTATAAAGCCCAAGATTGAGGCTATCTTTGCTGAGGAAAAATCATTATACAAAGCCTAAGAGGAGGTTGGTTGGGGAAATTCTTATATGAAGCCTAAGAGGAGGTTAGCTTCTGCTGAGGATTATTGAGATCCAGAGATAGGTCCAAATTGGGGAATCAACTCTTGTTAAGGATTAAAGAAGAGTTGAAAATATCAGATGCCCTAAGGTTATGATTTTTCTGAGGGTTTATTGGTGGTAAATTGACCCTAGCTGGAGAATTTAGAATGAAAGTTTAAAGATTGAGTTTTAAACATGTGGAGGTTTTAACCCTGCTGGTGATTGGTGAAGTGATCAGGGTTTTTCCTGTGCTTTTAGGAAACTTAAGGGTTTCCTTGAGATTCAAGAAAAAATGAGACTTTCCAAGTCTACTGGTATGAAGAGGTCGACTCTTAACCGGAGAATAATCTTTGTATGATGCCCAAGATGAGGCTGATGTTTTAAGGGATGAGAATCAACCCTAGACTGGTCTAATGTTTTGGAATTCTGACTCACTGAAGGATTGAACTAGTAGAGATGACTAAGTTCTATCCTATACTTGTAGGAGGTCTTTGGGTCCTTTTATGAAGCCCAAGAGGAGGCTGAGAACTTCTAAAAAGCCTGAGGGTCCTTGTACAAAGCCCAAGAGGAGGCTGGGGATGCTTTTAGGAAGCTTGTGGGTCCAAACCTGAGAAAAGTTCAAGAAAGGTTTCACCGGGAATAATCATCTCTGGGGAAATGAATTTCTTGTACAGATATTTCTAAGTTATGACAGTCTTGAGAAAAATTTCACCGGAAATAATGCCTTTCTCTGTTCCATATTGTATAAGCCCAAGAGGAGGCAAGACTGTATTTGGAATTTCCTATGGGGAACTAGTTTTGACTGTGTTGAAAGAGTATCCATTGGTTTGGTCTAAAACTAGACCTAATTGCTGGGGAAACTCTAAGCAAGTATATGCAAGCATACATATACATATGAAATATATAAGTAAGTATGTATATAAGAAATAGTAGAACTTACAGGTGTACAAGCTCCAGCATTGTAACCACAGCTGTATGGTTAGTTATTCAAGAAATTGAAGAAAGTTTTGATGAAACTTAAGATTTGAATCTAAAAAATAAATTTGTTGTAAAAGGAAGTTTAGGGCTTATACTCAAGGAGAGGCCCAGATGATCTCTTTTGAAAAGGCGACTATCGCGCGGTAGTTTTGAAAATCACAGAGGGACTTATACAATGACTGAGACCTAACTTATTGTATTTACAAAAGAGGTGGGTCTTACACTCTATTAGAGGCCCAAAAGTGATTGAGAAGAAGAAAGATGGGGCTTACAACACAAGGGAAGGCCCAGATGAACAATGATTGGTGTCCGTTGTTGAAATTGAACATTGAATCGATCTAAGAAAAAAAAATACTTTCTTAAGTCTCCTTTTGCATACATATGATGCATGTACTTAAACTTTAACACAAAAGTCAAATATTTATTTGGATCTTGTCATTAAAATTATTTGAGAACAATGAATATAAATTTAAATCAACTTAAAATATGTACTTACGTAAACCATGATTGTAGTATGGTTATGTTCAGCCAATAGTACCCTGTAAAATATCCACAATACAACTCTTTCAAAACAAATAATATTGATTTGGTTCATGTTTTAATGTTATCTAGAAGGTGTCTCTCATCTTCTCTACCACCCATGACAATCATAGCATGTTATCTGGTTGAGGTATTGTTGTGTCAATATTGTGTTGGAGGTAGAACAACTACCTTTCGTGCTTGCACCATAAAAACAACTTTCTCAGTTCTGTCTAACTGACTTAAATTTGGGTGGATGAGTACATCCATTTATTTGAATTACTGCATCATAAAAAAAACAACAACATAATACATAAATTAATACACAAATAACAACAAAGCACAACACAAAATCTTTAAACCAAGCTTATATTTACCTCAATCACATCATGGGTACACTTCTCCCACATCTCCTATGTCAACTTCTCACGCTCCTCCTCGATCAACCCCTTCCGCTCCTCCTGATGCACCATCTCCCGCTCCTTATGGATCAACCTTTCCTACACCTCTTGGATCAATATATCTCGCTCCTCCTGATGCACCCTCTCCCACTTCTCCTGAATTACCCTCTCCCGTTCCTCCTAAAGCACGTTATCCAGCACCTCCTGAGTCATCCTCTCTCTCTCATTTTCTAATGTTTCTTGTATCCTCTCATTCACCCTTTGATCAAGTAGCTCTTCAATTTCTTTCCTGCGCATCACTTTGTAAGTCTTTGGCAATGATCCAAAAAAATATCTTCAAGTTGATGCCTCTTCCAAAACCATAAACACACCAACCATGCTTCTTTATTCCAATCGCTTCTACCAATGTCTCATTACGCTGTTGGGGAATAAAGGTGTCATCATTGAATTTTTCAACCAGCAAATCCTACAGCATAAATAAAAGTTCAACTTTTCCAAATTGAATTAAATAAAATAAGTAATGTTGAAAAATTATCTACTTACAGTCTTTTTAGCAACTTCACGTGTAACCTATGATGTGAACTTGCCTCTTGTTATTTGATATGCTATATTCCATTTCTTATGGCATAATGGTGGAGTTAGGCTGCTATCAAGTCTTCTAGAAGAATCTCCGACCTCTAGTTCTCTTTGTCTTTTTATGTTAAATCATTATCTATTCCAGTTTATCATATCCTCCACGAAACAATCTACGTGGATACATATTTCTTGCCCTATTTTCTTCTCCTTTTTGGATCTTAGCCACAAATTCAAGAGTGTCGTGAGACTTGACAAACTTCTTTCAAATGTCTTTCTCAATAAATTTATATATCTTATATGGAGGCTTTAAGTTAGACTTTGGATGTGTAGTATAATCTCTTGTGAGTTGTGTCTTAAAGTCCCTCCAACGCTCATCAGCATATGAAATCCATCTCTTTGTCATCTTAACATTGTCTGAAACAATAAACACTTCCTACATTTACATAATAGAGTTAGTATTAATATTAAACAAAAAATAGTCATATATAACTATAAAACAAATCATGAAAGTTAAAATAAATACCCCATCACTGGCCCATATTTTTGTTTTTAATTTATTAGAGACATCGCTCCGATGATCTATCAAAATTTTGACTTTGCTTCTACCAAGTACTTCCCTGTAACTTTTAAAATTCTCACCATTGTAACTATAACACTTAGCAATTTTTAGATAAAAATCAACGGGGTACCTAATAGTGCTTTGGTGTGATTTTGACAACTTGTTCATCATTGTGGGACCTCTAGAATTTCTTGTACGTTTAGTCTTAGTAGAGGTAGTTGTATGAGAGGTAGAGGTTGTAGGATATGTGTTGGTCAAATCGCTCATCTCGTTTTAAACCAGAATGACAATAAACAATTTAGTTAACACACATAAAAAAGACACCTAATATGAGACTCATGTTACATATCGTAGCAATTTATTTACCACAACGTCAACACTTCATAAGAATAGCCTCATAACATTTGACTTGACACAACACCAACAAAATCTATTTTACTTAACTCGTGCATATGAATTTTACTACTCATGGTGCAAATGGACTTTTGTCAACAAAAAAATTAAAAAGGAAAAAAATTATTTCCATTTTTATTAATATAATCAGAATAACTCCTCCCAACAACAAAAACTTACACTTCTAAGTTAAGTGTATGGATAAATTGACTTATGTACCAAAAATGTGATGAACAAGGTACAAAAATGGTTGAGGAAGCTTTCTTTGAGTTTGGTTGTCTTTACTTTGTTTCAAGCTTCATTCAACGACGTTCGAAGGGAGAAAACCTACGCGTGTTATGAGATTTTATGTTCAAACACGTACAGGTTATTTTAGTTCATTGCAATTCAGTTTTTGGATATGGTCTTGTCAACCATAATTTTGCACACCCATATGAAATACTCCTCTTTCCCTTGTATCAAATTTTGTTTCTAATTTCACAATACAAGTAGCAATATCAAAACACAACAGATTAAAAACACAATTGAAGCAGCACAATTGAACAAATTAAAAGCAAGTAGAAACTATATAACAAAGCAAAAACATTATAAAAAAAAAGAACTTACCTTCAAAATGAAGTTAGGCCAACAATTGATTGATGACTGAAACCTAAATTAACAGTTGTACAATGAACTCAAAAAGATGATAGAGGAAAGGTCAAATAGTGTGTTCTTGCAGAAGAGTTTTTTTATTGGAGGTGATTGAAGTTTTAGAGTTTCTGGGTTTGGTATATGTGTTGCCAATTTTGGATTTTGTGATGATTCGACAAGTTTAGATATATGCCAAAACAAAATAATTAAAGGTTATGATGTTGGTACATACTACCTCCATGGATGAAATGGAAGCTTTTGTTGTTTCAACTTTAGCTTCTTTTGATTTAGATTTTGTTCCGTTTAATCTTCTCGCTATAAATCCACTTGATACATGTTTGGTTGTTTTTGGGGTTTGATAACAAGCACAAACACTACTACAAAAAACCTCTTTTAGCTTGGATGGAAAATGAGTTTTACCTCAGTTTCATAGGCAAGGTAACAAAGGACATCATGAAAATATGCTACTTTTCTCCTCATGTAAAGTTCCAATGAGGGGAAAAGTGGAACCAATCATGGATTCGATCCTCAAAAACATCATTTTTTGGATTTTCAAAATTGCACTACTTTGTACGTTGGTTGGAAATAATACATGAGGTAAAATAACCTCTTTACATAATTTTTGTTTTAACTTTTTTTTCCTTCCGTTTAAATCTACTAAGCATCAAATTTGTTGACAAATTTTGAATCTTCCCCATCTTCATCATAATTAACAATAACAACAACAACAACAAAAACAACAACAACAACAACAAAAACAACAACAACAACAACAACAAAAAGAAGATCAATAAAATCCTTAAACATTAAATCTCAAAACATAAACAACAACAACAAATACATAAAATTAATAAAATCGTTAAACATTAAATCTCAACAACAACAACAACAACAACATTAAACATTTTACTTGACACAACAACAAGAACTAACGTTGCTAAGTTACATACATGCTTTCCTAAGTAACATTACTCATTTTTAAAGCAATTATAAAAGAAGAGATTACGTTAAGGAACCAACTTTGAAAACTTTTCATGTTTCTGCAATCAATCCCATATAATGTGTTGTACTCCATGTTATGACTTTCATTATCATTTTTTTCATTACGTTAAGTTTTTATTTCATCATTTTGTATTCAAGATAGATCGTTAAGGCAATGACGTTCTGATTTGTTGGTGAGGTTTTCACAAGGATCACCGATGTTTCATGTAGATTGATGAGTTGACAATATCTTGACTATTGTTACTATTAAAATTATGGACGACAAAGATTCATTAATTAATTTTTTTTATTCAATTTTTCTTCTCAATTGTTAGTTCAACCAAGGTAATATGTCATAAATAAAAAATAAAAATAAAATAAAATACGCTAAAATGCAGTTGTTGGAATTCAAAAGGAAGGTTGATCAATATATTTTCCTTCGGTTGCTAGCTCAACCGAGGTAATAGGCCATTAAGAAAAATAAAATAAAAAATAAAAGGTGTTAAAATGCAGTTGTCGGGATTCAAAGACGTGACCCTTGAATATTTTTCCTCTCGGTTGTCAGCTCAACTAAGGTAATATGTCATAAATAAAAATAAAATATGCTAAATTGTAGTTACTGAGATTTAAAGGCATGTCACATGAATACATTTACCCTCGGTTTCCAACCCAATCGAGGTAATAGGCCATAAAAAATATATAAAAAAATTAAAAGTTGTTGAAATGCAATTGCAGTGATTCGAAGGCGTGTCCCATTTGTTAAATATGTAATTTATTGTTTTAGAAAGATTAGATTTGATTTAGAAAAATTAGATTAAATATTTTTTGGCTTCTATAGTTTGGGCTTTAACTTGAGATGCAAGTTAACCTAAATCTTAAAATAGGGAGGAACCCTTATCATTGTAATTATGAAGTTTGATAATTCACAGTTTGCAGTTACAAGTGAATATTGAAAGTTTCCACAGTTTGTGGGCAGAAAGAATTCTGCAGTTTTTCATCTTCTTCTCCAACGCTACTATTTCTCTTTTCTCTTTCTTTCTTTCTTTCTCAATTTTTATTTTCGTTGCCATTGCGTGTGATTGTTAACAATCTTGAGATCAAGATTGAATAGGAATTCTCAAAAGGTTTTGGGTTAATTCCAACAACATTTCTTTTCCTCACACTTTCTAACATTCATTTTAATTCTTTTTCTCTTTATTTTATTTTTTACTATTTTATTTATTTTTAAGTATAAATAACAAAATTTGAACTTTCACTACTACGTAAAACCCATTTAACAACGGTTGAAAAATACATGTAATAACGCAGATTAAGGCATTGTTATGTAGAGTGTTGTCGTAAATGTGCTACTTATAATCACGACCCCGGGCCGTTGTTGTATTCTGAAAAGCGCGCGTTCTATCACAACGGTTATTCTTAACAACCGTTGTGATACATGGGGTACTGGGTTCGAAACCCAGCAAGAAATTAATTACATTAGATGACGGTTGTTGTAGATAACCGTCGTGGAAAGCACCCTTAGTTTATTATATACAAATGTATATTGCTTGGTTTACCATACACCTATTTAAAGAAATACAACCATTCAAATTGGCAAAGAAATATATAATCTGAAAATTAAAATATTCTTAAAAACCAACTTAAACACACCAATTTTTTTCGAATTGCATCTGTCTCATTCAGCACATTTTATGTTCTTTAACACATAATATACTATTCAATGGTCTGATTCCCTCGACTCATCGATATCTTTTATTATAGTTTACCTCATCATTGTCGCTTATCAACGCGATTGTATATTATATCGATGAATTGAAGCAAACAGACCATTAAACCATATATTATGTGTTAAGGAATATAAAATGTGATGACTGAAACGAATGCGATTTGGAAAACATTGATTGATATATGTTGGTTTTCAAATACATCTTAATTTTCAGAATATAAGTTTCTATGTCAATATAAATGATTGCATTTTCATTAAAAGGTAAATGAAACAAACAATATACATAGTATATAATAAACTAAACTTCTCAACCTGCATAAGAATTTAAAGAACAAAACATTGTTAAGTCACTAGAAGCATCTATCTTGTGACTTAGCAATGTTTTGTTCTTGTTTTAAGAACATTTGTCAACAACAACATACAACAAAACAACATGCAACACAATAAAAAAAACATACATTATTTAAGCAACAAAACCCCAAGTGGGACTGTAAAAAACCAACATACATTGAGTCAATAACACACCTCTTATTGAAAATATTCGTGGAACAGTAGCAAATCAAGATATATATCATGTTCATCCAGTTTTTGATGCCATGAAGAAGAAATATAAGGTGGATGAAGTTTATACAACATTTTCATACTTCTTATATTTTTCTTCATTGCTTCAAAAACCATATGAAATTTCACCATAGTATACGCTTGCTACCACCGTCATCACCATGCATCTACAAGGAAACACAACAAAAATCAAACTTAACCCTAAAACATCATTAACATAATGTTTTCCACAGAATCCTAAAACCAAAACCTAAAACAATAATGTTAGAAAGAAGAGAGCTGGAGAAAATACCATCTTCACCATCGTAAGAGATTGCACCGGACGTTGCTCCCGTCAGATTTTGGTTAAGATACATGAGAGGAAAGGGTTGTGTTGGGGTTGTCTTTAGAGAGAAACAACAAATATGAAGTAGGTCACATATAGTTTCGTTTATATATTAAAAACTATCATTTTTCGTTACGCTTGTTAATACAACCGTAATTATAATTTATATTTTAAAATAATAGCAAACTATTTAACGACGGTTACAAATAATAACCATAGTGATAAATTAAAAAGAAAGGAGCGTCTATCATATATGTTATCCTTACAACCGTTAATATACTATATACAATTTTTAATTAAAAAATATAATATAAAATTAATGCCTGAGTTTAGAGATATCACCACGGTTTTGGTAGAACCGTGGTGAATTGGGTTCATATATTTTTCATTTAAGGTTATGTGATGAGTTTACCACATAGGTGATAAAATTTTCATTCAAGTTCATATATTCAAGGTTAATTAATGAGTTTACCACATATGTAAATATTTTTAATAAGAATAAGACAAAAAAAAATGCAAGTTTCATATAAATTAGCAAACTTCAACAAAACGCAAGTTTATATTTAAAATAACAAAATTAACATCTTAAATATTGAAGATAACAGAGAACTTTTAACTTTTAAATATCAAATCTAAATGCCCTAACTGACATAAAATTACTCCAACCAAACGGTGTTTCGTCCTCATCATCTGAATCGAAAATAGTTGTCTTTCTTCTCTTTCTTCTTGATCTCCATCTTTTCCTCCTGGCTCGTAATTCTTGCAAGGCGACCGCCTATTGGGTCTGTACAGCTTGTTCGGGCTGGAAAACTGGTTGGACCTCTGAAGCCTCTGCGACCTGTACTTCATCTTGGACATCTACGACCTTGGCAACTTCTTGAACATCTGCATCTTTAACCACACGCGCAGTTTGTTGAACTTCTTGGACAACTTCTTCTTGAAAATCTACAGTTTGTTGGACTTCTTGAATTGCATTGTTGGAATTCATTTTGTTTAATTCTCTTCAATGATGCTGCTTGTGTGTTGGTAATAAGAGGAATATTGTATTTATAATGATTTCTCTGATTTCTTTAATTCAAAAAACCATTACTGATTCTTCATCTTCCTCATTCATTTTTCATCTTCCTCTAACAACGGTTAACTTTCTCCATAGTTGTAAAACTATTTAAAATTATAATTTTTTAATAATTCACATAAGTGACACAAGCATATAACAACAGTTGTTTAAACTAACCGTTGTAAACTAATATACATTTTATTTTTTATTTAAAGGACTTAAGTGACACACGCTTAATGTACTCTAAAAAAAGGAAAAAATATTGTTGCTGAGAATCGAAGCTCGTCAGACATCATTTATTACCACGGTTTTTAAAGAGAACAATCATTAAATCACTATTCTTATATCCAACTACTGACTGGCACGAAAATTTAATTTATTACGATGGTGTATATTTCTTCCGTGGTGAACCTGTCGTTGTTGTTTACGTGTTTTATAGTAGTGTTTTTTATTTAATCTCAAAATAAAAACATAATTATTTTATAATTTTTAAAAAATTATTCATAATATATATGATTATTGTCCATTTTATAATTAAGTAGTTCATTTGAAATTGACATGTGTGTCTAAATACATTTTATATTATATAAAATTGGATAACACTCAATAATAGTGCACACAACTAACTTTCTATTTGATGAGTTACTATTAGGACAATATCTATTTTATTTTAATCAACAATTGTCTTTATTTGGGAGACAATTTCTTTATTTTCAAATGTGATTTTTTTTTCTTTCTCCATCTCACGAGTCTATTTTTATATGATTATTTAATACAATTGAAATTATATAATCATTGTTTAATTTATAATTAAATAAAATATTTTAAGTTGACATTTGTATCTAAAAATATTTTATATTGTTTCAAATTGAATATCACTCAATAATGGTGTACACCACTAAATTTTCATCTCACGGGTCAGTATCATGACAATATTTATTTTATTTTAATCACTAATTGCATTTATTTGAGAGACGATTTCTTTATTTTCAAATGTAAAAATTTTCTTTTTTTTCTCCAATTTTTTTTCATTTTTTTTCAATAAGCAAGGATTTCATTGATAGCGAGAACTATGGGTTCCCGAACCCACTTACAGAAAGCGAGGCGAACCTCAAAACAAAAAGAAAATTACAACCCAATTAAGCCTTAAGCTAAGTAGTACAAAGGAAACTTACTAAACTCATAAAAGCTATAATTGGAGCAAGTAATTTTCCTAATGAAATACCATCTCCACACCAACGCCTTAATATTCCAAACCGTATCCAACACATTCCAACTTTCATTCCTAAAAATAATTTCGTTCCGCAAATTCCACAAACACCAAGTCGTAGCGAACCAAACGCAACCTTCTTTACCTTTCTTCACCCTACAACGTTTAGAAAAAGAATACCACTTTAAAAAGCTTTCTTTAATACTACTAGCTCCCCAATCCTCAAAACCAATCCAATCGGCCAACTCCTTCCACACCAACAAAGAAACACAACAATTCAAAAAAATATGATCTAAAGAATCCTCCGCCATAGAACAAAAAATGCACTCCAACCCGCTACTCGGAAACACACAACCTCTATAAGAAAGAGCAACTTTAGTGGGAAGCCTATTTAAAAAGCATCTCCACCCAAAAGCCTTAATCTTATAAGGAACCACCACTTTCCAAATCAAAGAAAAAGCTTCAACGAAATTATTACTCGGCCCATAAGGAATGCAAAACTTATTAAGTAAATTAAAGAAACAACTCACCGAATAACCCTCCATTGGGCTCAACACCCACTCAACCGCCCCATCACCTAAAAAAGACAGACGAGTTTTCTCCAAAAATGAGCACATCCGCTGCATCTCCACAGCAGCCTCACCAACAACCGGACCAGCCACCCCGAAGTCTCCCCAAGACCACCTCTCTTCTTGCCAACCGCCCATGCAAGCCACCGGAACATCTTATCATACGCCTTTTCAAAGTTAACCTTGAAAAGCAAGCAACCTCTTCCCTCCTTCTTAGCAAAATCTACCACCTCATTAGCCACCAAAACGCCATCGAGCAATTTCCTACCCAAAACAAAAGCGCTTTGGCAATTAGAAATGACCGAGTTCAAGACCAACTTTAGTCTAGCCGCCAAAAGCTTCGATAACGCTTTATAGACACACCCAACAAGACATATAGGCCTAAAATCATCCAGCACAAAGGGTTAGAAGATTTAGGGACCAATGTCAAGAAAGAGGAAACAAAAGATTTACAGAACAAAGCTCCAGAATGAAAGCATTGAAAACAACCAATAAAATCATCCTTCATGAAGAGCCAACACTTTTTAATAAATAAAAAGAGTAGCCATCGGGACCCGGACTTTTTGAACCGTCACAACTCCACACCGCCTCTTTAATCTCCTATTCCGTAAAAGGAGCTTCAAGAAAAGATCTATCCGAAAGGCTAATGCCCTTAAAAGAGATGACTTCTAACATCGGTCTTTCGAAATCCGTCTCAACAAATTTTGAAGCAAAATGTCTCCTAACTTCTTCTTTGACATCCTCCACCTTGTCAATAATACCACTATCCGTCCTAATAGAACCGATGAAATTACGCCTCCTCCTTTCTTTCATAACTCTATGAAAATACCTACTATTAGAATCCCCATCATTAAGCCACTTCAATCTAGCTTTTTGGATGACCATATTCTCCTTAATCTTTAAATTCATCCAAAACTTGCTACTAGCCCTCTTTTTCTTCCTAAAAAACTCTTCCCCCCCCCCATCTCCCCAAAAACTATATCCTCATCATCCCCTTCATTCAAAACCTTAACGCCCTCCTCCATAACCAAATCATACCTACCAAAAATATTAGAATTCCACCACTTAAGTCTCTCTTTTAATAACCGCAACTTCTCCTTAAGCACATAATCCCTCCTCCCAGCCACATATAACTTATTCCATTCTTTTTTCCACAAAAGGAAGGAAAGAAGAATTAGAAAACCATTCATTGTTAACTCTAAAAGGTTTCGGACCCCAATCTTCTTTATCCATTAAAAGCCAAATCGGGCAATGATCCGAGATGTCCCTCTCCCCAATCAATTGGCCCACGGCCCCCCAATCATCAATGATACCATTAGTTACCAAGAAACGATCAATCCTACTTTTAGCCTTGCCATCACCACCGTACCAACTAAACTTTTTTCCCTTACAAGGTAAATCCACCAAAGTACCCTCCAAAATAAACTTCTCAAACTCCCTCAATTCCGAACCCGAATTGAAAGCGGTTCTACCTCTCTGTTCAAGCGCATTTTTAACCGTGTTTAAATTTACACGTGTATCTAAATATATTGTATACCATATTAAATAAATTTACTCATGCGGATGTACATGTATCTTGCTAATTTGTTATTAAATATATTATTTGTAGTAGTAAAGCGTGAGAATCTTTTTTTAAGAATTTAAGATTTGAGAACTGTCACAACGTAAAAAAAATTAAAAAATTTTGGGATTTAAGATTTGAATCAAGAGTAACATATAAGGTAGGAGTAATGACAAGACACGATGTTAGAAAAACTCTCAAATAAACAAATCATTCACTTCAGTTAATTAAACTAAATGGAAAATATTTAAAATCATGACAAAATTTAAAAATACCAAGCGTTTTTTTCACAATGGTTTATTTGTTAACTGATGTAATAGTTTAATTGAAAATGTATTATTTTTTCTAATGAATATATGTTAAGAAATTGATAAATTATTTTAGTGTATCTATTAACATACAAATCTAAATATCCTTTCATTTTCATTATATCATCTTAATTTTCATATAAGGTCCCATACAATAAAACCACTCTTTTACTAACAACTTGCACTACTATCAATTTAAATTTGCACTAATCAGTCAGAAATAAAAAGGGTCAGAGAAGAATTATATTTTATACACTACTCCACTTGTTCGAAAACATTCCTTTTGATAACCATATGGATATTTTCAAATACGGCTGCTATAATCAAAGGGAGGAATTCGGTTGGATAAATCAGCGGCTTTGGTGTTTTTTTTAAACTAATAGTTAAATAAATAATAATTTAATAAAAGTTGTGGGTTTTTTTTTTCAGCTACGTTCATATACTGCAAATTAATAGACTAATATATAATTGTCAATTTGTCATATAATGCCAAAATGTAAAAAAACAATTTGCAAATAAAGAGTAGTAAAAGTTAAAATGACATCTATAATGACAACACAACCATGACATTTTCACTTTTTTAAAATTTTGATAACTGGTTCAACAAGATACATCAGAACCATTATAATAACAATTGATAGATAATATAGAGCATACAAATAATAAATAACACAATCAATTATTTATCAATTCGGTGAAACTACAACTACGTTTGGAGGACTAAGTACACAACTCAAAAAAGAAAAGTCATTATTATTAACTTAGTACAATTAGATTTACAAGTAACAACAATGTTGAATTTACAACTCAACTAGACAAATTAACCTACTATTCCATGTTACTGTAACATAGAGGTATACATAAAAATTACAAGGACTTTTGTAAATTTTAACACTTTAAGATCTTAAATGGGAGTGCTAGCTTTCTAATGTAGGTTTGAGCTCCTAATATAGCATAACAACTTTAGTATTTTCTCTTTGGATAATATTTTTGATTTCGTCCAAAATTAATGCAGAATCTGTTTGATAGTTGATTTTCTCCTTGTATATCTCCTACAAGTCACATATGGTTTTCTTCAGGTTGTCTGAGGATGAGTGAGATTCTTCCCATTTGGTGAGCACAAGATTGTATGCTGGCATAAGTTCTTCTCTAGTCAGTTCTCAAAAGCTGAACTTATCTTCAGATTGAACTCTTTTAGAATATGCCATCACAGTGTTGGCAATTTCCCCTTCTCCTTCACTTTCAGAATCAGACCAAGTGGTGGCTAATCCCTTTTTGTGTTTCCTTAAACATTTAGGGCATTCTGGTCCAATGTGACCATAGCCTCCACATTCAAAGCACTAAGTACCCTTCCCACTATGGTTCTTCTTCATTCTTGTCTATGTTATAGGGAATGATGTTGGACCTATTGTCTGGGACATTGGTCCTCCACTTCCTGTCCAGATGCTTCAAGGTATTGTTGAATTTTTTCCCAAGAAGAAAAATATCATTTGCCAAGTTTTCTTCTTTGAATCCTTGACTTCCAACCTCCTTAGTGTTAGATACAAAGGCAATACCTTTTTCCTTCTTTTCTGACCTTTCATTGATGGACATCTCAAAGGCTATTTCTTTATACTAATTACATCCTAGGCTTGTTCAATAGCAGTCACTTTCATATCAAACCTATTAGGTAATGATCTGAGAATCTTTTAGCAAGCTTTTCTTCAAACATCTTTTCACCTAAGGCAACGAATGCGTTGGCAATGTCACACAATCTAATGTGAAACTCCCTCACAATTTCATCTTCATTTATCCCCGGGTTCTCAAATTTTGTTGTTAGGAGTTACACCCTTGGCATATGAACCTTGGATGTGCCTTCTTATGCAATTTACAGAATCTCTCATGCTTCTATAGTGTTTAAACATGTGTTGGTCAGCCTGAACAAGTTCTTATCAACACCATTGAAATCACATTCAATGCCTTGGAGTTTCCAAGGGCTTCACTATCTTCAGCATCAGTCCAATCAACCTCTGGTTTTAAGCTGGTTGTACCATCTTCATAGGTGGACATTGGATGTTTACATCCCTTGATCACATCTTTCCAAGCTTTATTTCCTAAGGATTTGAGAAAAGCCACCATCATCACCTCCTAATAATCATAATTTGTGTCATCCAAAACATATGGTTTGTTGACGGATCCTCCATATTTAATTGTGTCCATTTGATCACAATTTATCTTACCTAGAGCTCACGCAATAGACTAGGGTGCCTTCTCTGATTCCAATTGAAATTTTGTTCCTCAGGGGATAGATAACAAACACGATACTTCGACAACAGGTTCGACATTATATACTAGAATCACTATGATAATAATTAAAAGATGATGAAGCAGAAAAGCTATAAACAACAAAGTCAATTATTTACATAGTTCGGTGAAACTACACCTACGTCTAGGGGGTTGAGTCACAATACAAGAAAGGAAATTCAATATTATTAGCTTAATACAATTAGACATACAAGCAAAAACAAACCCTATGTTGTTTAATGCCTCATCCTTACACTACCCAATGAATTTCTACTTAGACCCCCCCCCCCCTCAATATGAGAACCTACTCATTTTCTTATCTGCCACAAAATTAGTGAAAGGGACAAACAACCACTAAACCCTAGTATTCAACTTCAATATTAACAAGATGAAAGAATGTTGAATATTACAACTCAACTAGACAAACCTTCTATGACAAGTTATTGCAACATAGAGGTGTACATAACAGTGTCGAATTTACAGCTCAACTAGACAAACCTTCTATGTCAAGTTACTGAAACATACAAATGTTCATAAAAATTACAAAGTCTTTTGTAAACCATAACACTCTAAGATCTTAAATGGGAGTGCTTGCCTTCTAATGTAGGTTTGAGCTTCTTATATAGCCCGTAAACTCTATGCTTTTCTCCTCGGATAATATCTTTGATTTCATCCATAACTAATGCAGAATCAGTTAGATATTTAATTTGCTCTTTGAATATCTCGATTAATATATGATTTGCTTTAATTTAAATTCAAATTTAAATCTTTATTTAAATATGAATTAATCTGCATCCAACTTTCAAACAAATAACCTAATCATATTGTTAAATCAATAACAATAAAATCTTTGACAAATCTTCTGCGGAACATACTCCAAAATGCATCAATCTGGTGCTTGTTGAAAAAGGCCCAGATGTCTTACCAACATGCTAGAGCATCACGCCCAACATGTGTCCTTTCTGCAGCTTCATTTAAGTTTAGCTAGCTAGACCAATCTTGAATACTAAGGCGACATAATGAAGGGTGACATGAAAAGTTGTCACTTAACACCTCGGTTAAAGAAAAATTGAGGTGTAAAGTTATATGATCATGGGTTCAAACCCCAGCATCTGCATTTTAATCATTTACAAAAACAGTGCCTCATACCTCTCAGGTTATATAAAAATCGAGGGGTTAAATAGTTTGTTTTTTTAAATTAAAACTCATTACATTGTATACACATAATATTAATATATTAACTTGTCTACAAACTACATTGTTTACACAAAATATTAAAGTAAAAATTTTATTATCATCATCATCATTATCGGTGAAGAGCATATACTGGATATCTTGGACAAGAACAAATATTAGGGATTCTTGTTTCATTGATCTTGAGGAATATCAAATATTGAATGCAATATATTCACTATGGCTTTGCATTCATTTGTTACTAATATAAAACAAAAAAAAAACGTTAGCTAAATAAAATAAATATTTAATTATAAGATTATTTAAGAAAACAAACCTTGAACCCATGTTAACTTTCTGCACTTGCAATCCATCACATAAATATTTGGATAAATAATTACACTCTCACCAACCACATATTAAATAAACATAAAGGAGAGTAACAAAGACTTACTAAATTGAGGAGGATGCTTAAAGTTTATGGAGGTGGAAAGGGCGTTGACGATGGCTTCGACGACGGCGTGACTAGTGATTGGAAGAGACAAGCGAAATTTGAAAATGAAGCGAGCGTACCAAATGACCCCACATATTTCCAATTTATAAGAAATCTCGCGGCATGGGCAAGCGTGACGTGTAACACCCATATATACAACTCATACATCAAAGCATAAATCTTATATATGAAACCAAGTATTTGGTACTGAGATACCATAAGTTCCTAGTTAACACATTATACATATACAACCCCAAAATACCTACTACAAAAAAAACTATGGCCTTATATATACAAGATGTTCAAAATGATAAAAACTAAGAACTAGATCAACAACGATCTCAAAATAAACTCCACAACGGAAGCCTTGCCACACAAAAGCTACGATCCGTAAGGAAAAGTCAAACAACCTTGTCCTTACCATTCGCCGAACCTGCAGTACCTGTGACGTAAACAACAACATGGGGTGAGATACATCAATCTCAGTGAGTTCCCTACCTTATACGTCCTCTCGGCTTTACAAGGTTCTAACAAGCCTAACTCAAGTCAAAAGGTAAAGGGAAATGACTTTGAGTACTCACACACACTATATGGATCCACATTCGTGAGTCTGTTACTCACAATATCACAATGGGATAAGTCCTGAGCCTGTTAACTCAATAACTCACGCTCCGCGTTATGTAGAAAAATACTTTCTTTTTCCAGCAACTTTCCACACTCCCAATTCAATTTCAAACAACCAATGGAGGTATATTTCCATGTTTCTATCATAGTTCATCCATCAAACTTCATATAACATCAATGTATAATTTCTACACCAAAACTCGAAGAATTTCCAATCCACACAACTAATCCAAAACTTCATAACAATATCAATAGACGATTCTACACATGTTATAATCATACTATGCAATTTATAACACATTTCAACCGTTAGATTCTTTGATTTTCCAAAACATCCATTTTTCTCAAAAACCTAACATAACTCAAAAGCCTCAAGAAATCTACAACTAAAGTTCCTAACTAGAACCCACTTTGGTTAGAGGTTGAAGATGAGGAAGATGAGATGATTTGATGAAGGGTTGATGATGATTCTTGCTCTTGAAATGTTGGATTTTTTTCTTCTTTTCTTTCTCCCCTTTTTCTTTCCTTTCTTCTCCCTTCTTTCTTCTTTCTCTCTCTTTGTTACTATCTTTCTCTTTTATGTTTGGCAAATGGGAGGAAAGGAAACATATAGTAAGTATTCTTAGTAAATAATACTACTAAATGTCCAAAAAGTCTCTAAAGCTCCAACAATTAAATACCTCAGAGTCAGATAATATTAATTGGAAGTACGGGGTATTACATCCTCCCCCTCTTAAATAGAAATTCGTCCTCGAATTTAAAAGATTACCTGAATAAATGAGGATAAGCATCTTTCATCTCCGACTCTAGTTCCCAAGTAGCATCACCCGAATGCGTTACATCTCATTGCACCTTAACAAGAGGAATGTCTTTGTTCCTTAATACCTTTGTTTCTCTTTCCACAATACGGCTCGGTTGGGGTTCAAACGTTAAATCTGCTTCTATTTCCACTGATTCTAGTAGAACTGGCTGAAGAGGATCGAGAATGAACTTCCGAAGCTGAGATACATGAAAGTCATCGTGCATTTCTAACTAGGACGGTAAGGCCAACCTGTAAGCGACTTCACCAATCCTATCAAGAACTTGATACGGTCCCACGTATCTCGGAATTAACTTGCATGACTTAAACGGTCCTTTCAATCTCAATCTCGGAGTAACTTTCAAAAGTACATGGTCACCTTCTTCAAATTCTAAAGGTCTCCTACGATTGTCCGCATAACTCTTTTGGCGATCTTGCGCTTGTTTAACTTTCTCGCGGATCATTCGAATCTTTTACGTGGTCTCTTGGATAATTTCGGGTCCCAAAATTCTATCTTCACCAACTTCCGCCCAACACAAGGGTGTTCTACACTTTCTTCCATACAACGCTTCATAAGGAGCCATACCGATACTCGCATGGTAACTATTGTTATAAGAAAACTCTATCAATGGTAGAAGTTCCTTCCAATTCCCTTTACTTTCTAGCACACAAGCTCTCAACATATCTTCCATTGTTTGTATTGTTTGCTCAGTCTGACCATCCGTCTGAGGATGATTCGACGTGCTCAAACGCAACTTCGTACCCATAGCTTGTTGAAAAACTTTCCAAAACCTCAAAGTAAACTTTGGATCTCGGTCGGACACAATATTAGAGGGAATACCATGCAATCTCACAATTTCAGCAATGAACAAACTTGCAAGATGACTTGCTTTAAAAGTAGTCTTCACAGCTAAGAAATACGCAGATTTCGTTAGTCGATCCACAATCACCCAAATCGAATCATATCCACCTTGCGTACGGAGTAAACCTACTGCAAAGTCCATAGAAATACTATCCCATTTCCAAACTGGAATTTCTAAACGTTGCAACAGGCCTCCCGGTCTTTGATGTTCAATCTTTACTTGTTGGCACACCGCACATTCCGACACATACACCGCAATACATTTCTTCATCCTGGACCACCAATAATCTCTCTTCAAGTCTTGATACATCTTCAAAGAACCAGGATGTATCGTAAAAGTACCTTTATGAGCTTCATCCAAAATCTTTCTTTTTAACACCGCATCGTCCGGAATACAAATCCTTTGTTTAAACATAATAATTCTGTCGGTAGCCTGAACAAAACCCGGTTGTACTAACACTTCTTGTAACTTCTCATCCAACAAATGTCCTTGTTTAATCTCAACTCTTAGAGTAGAATTGACATTCAAATTTCCCATGATTACACCATTCGGAGCCCACACAAATTGAAGATTAAGGTCTCTAAACTTTTCCAACAACGCATACTCCAATATCCTCAATTTTGCACTATGAACTACTTTCCGACTTAATGCATCTGCCACCTTGTTTGCTTTTCCCGGATGATACTTCAATTCTAAGTCATAATCCTTTAAGTACTCCGTCCACCTTCTTTGCCGCATATTCAACTCCTTTTGATCAAATAAATACTTCAAACTTTTATGATTGCTGAACATTTCAAATCGTACACCATACAAATAATGACGCCACACCTTCAGTGCAAATACAACTACTGCTAGTTCCAAATCATGAGTTGGATAATTCTTCTCATGAACTTTCAATTGTCGAGAAGCATAAGCTACCACCTGACCACCTTGCATCAGAACGCCTCCTAATCCCATCTTAGAAGCATCACAAAATACTTCATAAGATTTGTTGGGATCAGGAATGATTAAAACATGAGCCGTCTTCAATCTTTCCTTTAATTTCCTGAAGCTTTGCTCACAACCCGAATCCCACTCATAAGCACAATCCTTCTGAGTAAGCTTTGTCATTGGTAAAGCCAATTGAGAAAAACCCTTGATGAACCTTCTGTAGTAACCTGCCAATCCCAAGAAACTTCTAACTTCTAGAGCATTCCTCGGTTTCTCCCAATTAATCACTGCTTCTACCTTCGACGGATCCCCAACCACACCACCTTGAGATATAACATGTCCAAGAAAATTAACTTTCGACATCCAAAATTCACACTTGCTTAACTTAGCAAAGAGTTGCTTCTCTTGCAATACTGATAAGAAAATTCTCAGATGTTCTCCGTGCTCTTGTGGAGTACGAGAATAAATAAGAATGTCATCAATAAAGATCACGACGAATTGGTCTAAGTAAGCTTGAAATATCCGGTTCATGTAATCCATAAAAACTGCCGGAGCATTCTCACACCGATAGGCATCACCAAGAATTCGTAATGGCCGTAACGGGTTCTATATGCAATCTTAGGTACATCTGAACTTTTCACTTGGATTTGGTGATAACCCGACCTCAAATCAATCTTCGAGAACACACAGGCTCCTTTCAATTAATCTAACAGGTCGTCTATCTTGGGTAAGGGATACTTGTTCTTAATGGTAACTTTATTCAATTGTCGATAATCAATACACAAACACATTCCACCATCTTTCTTCTTTAATACCAAAACCGGAGCTCCCCACGGTGAAACACTAGGTCTAACAAAATGCTTAGCCATTAAATCTTCCAATTGCTCCTTCAGTTCTCTCAATTCAAGTGGTGCCATCTGATACGGAGAAACGGATATAAAAGCCTTTCCCGGTACCAGGTCAATAGAAAACTCCACTTCCCTCTCCGGAGGAAGAGAAGTGACATCTTCGGGGAAAACTTCTGAAAACTCGCAAACAACAGGAATGCTCAAAACCTGATGGTCGCTACTCTTCTCCTTAGTGAGAACTAAAAAAAACAGATTTCTCCTTCTCAAACAAGAAATTTATCATTCCAACCGTACCTTCTAGAATAGTTGTTAAAACATCTTTCGGGGTAGCATCAACAGATGGAATGATGATAAGCTTCTCCTCACACCTAATAAACACCGAATTAGCAGAAATCCAATCCATTCCCAAAATGACATCTACTTTCTTAAGCGGTAAGCAAATAAGATCAATTTGAAAAACTCTACCATCCACAAACAAAACACAGTTTTCACACATCAATGGTGTCTCAACCATTTCATCCATGGCGGTAGTAACCACCATAGGAGGAGACAACGGAATAGCTTGCAACCCAAGTCGCTTCACACATTGCATCAATACAAAAGAGTGTGTAGCTCCACAATCAAATAACACAAAACAAGGATGTCCATTAACGAAACACGTACCAGCAATCAAGGAGTTGTCACCCTTTGCTTTCCTTGCATCCAAGGTATACACTCAACCGGTATTCCTCCCATGTGCCTGACTCCTACCATGAGGACAACCCCTCGCCACATGGCCCACCTTATTACACTGATAATACTTTATTTCTTCAAAACTGCACCTACCATGATGATTCTTACCACAAGTATGGCATACCGGAGGCACACTAGTCCTGGAACCCTGAACTTGTTTCCCTTTAAAAGCTTGTTGTCTTGGTCTAAATTATTGATTCGATCTCCCTCGATCACTTTGATTCAACCTACCCAACTCTCCTTCCGCTTGCACCTTCTTCAAACTGTGTTCTGCCATGTAACACTGCCTTAATAATTCAGCATAGTTAGTGAACTCCCTCTGAGACACGCTATGTGAAATTTCAGCCCTTAAACCAAAAATAAACTGATCAATCTTCCACATCTCGTCCGGAGCATACATGGCCTGTCTAGAATAAGCAGCCATAACTTCAAATCTCTCCGCTTAAGCAGCCACCGTCAAGTTACCCAGTCTCAACTGTTGAAACTCGAATTCCTTCTGAGACCTTAAGGAACTTGGAAAATACTTCTCCATAAAATTTATCTTAAACTGCTCCCATACCTTCGGTACCTCTTGAATTGTCATTAAGGCTGAAGCACTCTCTCACCACCTCATGGAAGGACCCTTCAACAAGTGAGAAGCGAAAACCACTGAATTATTAAGAAAATTCTTTTCATGCCAGCTATCCACTCGTGAGCCTTTACCGGATCCAACCCTCCCTGAAATTCCAGAAGATTCATACGGATGAAATCCCTAAAACTTCCACCTGTAGCTGGTGGAACAACCACTGGAGGATGAAGACCACCAGCCATTTGTTGTACCATTTGTTCCATAAACTGGTTTTGCTGCTGCTGCATCCCTTGCATAAGCTGATACAAAGGAGCATTCCCATCGCCGCTCGGCGGATTCGTCCGAATTGGAGTGGTTCTGGGTCTACCACGGGTGTTTCTGCCCCCGTCATCCATGTTCCTAAATGTCATATAGATAGGATTAAGTTGATCAGGCTCAATACCATAAAAATAACACGTAAGACCAATGGCGACACAACACATATGAAACGGAAAGAAATACTTATACTATTTCATGGCTAGGTCAAGGATACGACCAGCTCTGATACCAACTGTAACACCCATATATACAACTCATACATCAAAGCATAAATCTTATATATGAATACAAGTATTTGGTACTGAGATACCATAAGTTCCTAGTTAACACATTATACATATACAAGCCCAAAATACCTACTATAAAAAAAACTATGGCCTTATATATACAAGATGTTCAAAATGATAAAAACTAAGAACTAGATCAACAACGATCTCAAAATAAACTCCACAACGGAAGCCTTGCCACACAAAAGCTATGATCCGTAAGGAAAAGTCAAATAACCTTGTCCTTACCCTTCGCCGAACCTGCAGTACCTGTGATGTAAACAACAACATGGGGTGAGATACATCAATCTCAATGAGTTCCCTATCTTATACGTCCTCTAGGCTTTACAAGGTTCTAACAAGCGTAACTCAAGTCAAAAGGGAAAGGGAAATGACATTGAGTACACACACACACACTATATGGATCCACATTCGTGAGTCTGTTAACTCACAATATCACAATGGGATAAGTCCTAAGTCTGTTAACTCAAGAACTCTCGCTAATCGTTAACCTTACCAAGGCATCCCCTTTTTACGTCCACTTCTACGTCTAGAAGTCAACCCGAGTCATGGATCTTTGTAGTTACTTGGCATACGAAATGGATTCGGGAACACCGGCCTGTTAACCGTGAACTGTCACTTCTCATGGCCTGTTAACCATCACAAGTCTCTTTACCATATAGGCTTCATTCATACTACACGCAGGAATCAAACCTGCCAAGTAATTGTGCATACGTTTCAGAGGAGGAGCTCGAGTCTCATGAAACTACACCTCAAGATAAATGGTTACGATTACATGATCATATACACAATAGAACATGATCCTTACTAATATACTTATTTCATACCATTCGGTAATAGACGCACGCCTCGGCCTCTCTTGCACGAGCGTCGTCGTTATGTTATTCCACAATTTCCTAACTGTTACTAGGTTCTTAAAAAGTTCAGGGTAAGTTTCCTCACTTTACCTATTTCATATTTTTAACATGTATATCTACTCTCAAACATGCTCAACAACAAGGGAAATAGGCAAACACAAGTCAAATATATATATTGGAATCACATAATTTAACATATCATAATTTATACCAATTCCAATTCTCTCCGATTTATTTAATCGGGCATTAACCTAGAATTTTCCACTTCCATTAGATAGATTATTTTCATAGCTCTCTATCGATCCCAAGAACACTCAAAACGGATACACGAAACAAAAGTTATGAATTTCAGAAAAATCCTATTTTTTTTCTTTTTGCTCCAGGTCGCGCTAAGCGGGTTCCACCCCGCGCTAAGCGTGCTCCTCACTGCCGGGAGAGGTTGCAAATTCTCCAAACCGCGCTAAGCGCGCAACACTGCGTTAAGCGCGCTCTGCGTTATGCAGAAAAATACTTCCTTTTTCCAGCAACTTTCCACACTCTCAATTCAATTTCAAACAACCAATGGAGGTTTATTTCCATGTTTCTATCATAGTTCATCCATCAAACTTCATATAACATCGATGTATAATTTCTACACCAAAACCCTAAGAATTTCAAATCCACACAACCAATCCAAAACTTCATAAAAATATCAATAGATGATTCTACACATGTTATAATCATACTACGCAATTTATAACACATTTCAACCGTTAGATTCTTTGATTTTCCAAAACATCCATTTTTCTCAAAAACCTAACATAACTCAGAAACCTCAAGAAATCTACAACTAAAGTTCCTAACTAGAACCCACCTTGGTTAGAGGTTGAAGATGAGAAAGATGAGATGATTTGATGAAGGGTTGATGATGACTCTTGCTCTTGAAATGTTGGATTTTCTCTTCTTTTCTTTCTCCCCTTTTTCTTTCCTTTCTTCTCCCTTCTTTCTTCTTTCTCTCTCTTTGTTACTATCTTTCTCTTTTATGTTTGGCAAATGGGAGGAAAGGAAACATATAGTAAGTATTATTAGTAAATAATACTACTAAATGTCCAAAAAGTCTCTAAAGCTCGAACAATTAAATACCTCAGTGTCAGATAATATTAATTGGAAGTACGGGGTATTACATGACGCATCCTGGCTCTTGAGTACCTCTACGTGTAGGTCATCATTGCACATTAAATAACTATGACACGTTGCTCGAGGTTCATCGTTCCAAGCACTACAAGAAATTTTTCCATTACCCAGGGCCAAAAGCCCTTAGTAACATGCAAAAGCCGCGGGTAAAGGTAAATTATCCAGGGCTTACCGACGACTTCAAGGCCCTCGGTAAATCGCTCGTCAGTAACATTTACCGACACCCATAAAAGTCCTCGATATTATCCTCGGCCATACCCCGAATACGCCGTGGGTAACCATACGTCTAACAACAAATTTCTTGTCCTGCATTACTCACGCATACAGCGTCGGTAATCTAACCCAGGGCCAAAACCTTCGATAATATTGGATTTTTTATATAATTTTACCGGTCGTTAAGCCATTTGTAGTATTAATCTTTTTTAAACTACTAACAAATACGAATATTTTTTCTGTTTTGGAGAAATTAATATCAATAAATTAACAACACCTCTTATATTTGAATATTTTTTTAAAATGATATATATATATATATATATATATATATATATATATATATATATATATATATGTGTGTGTGTGTGTGTAAAATATGTATTTATCATAAATATTTAACAAAATCTAACATTAAATGAAAATTCAAACTTTAATATCAATCCACAACTCATAAAAAAACTAAAAATTCAAAAGTTTGATGTAACAACTCTCAAACAAAACATAAAACATGTTCTTGAAAAAAAAATTATCCAAAAAAAAAAGTAAATCATAAACTAATCCTATGTATTGTCAATAGAGTCATCGTCACTGTATGAATCATACTCTTCATAATCAGGATGACGACGACTTCAGCCATCCTTGATGGACGCAATAGTTATATTTTATACACTACTCCACTTGTTCGAAAACATTCCTTTTGATAACCATATGGATATTTTCAAATACGGCTGCTATAATCAAAGGGAGGAATTCGGTTGGATAAATCAGCGGCTTTGGTGTTTTTTTTAAACTAATAGTTAAATAAATAATAATTTAATAAAAGTTGTGGGTTTTTTTTTTCAGCTACGTTCATATAGTGCAAATTAATAGACTAATATATAATTGTCAATTTGTCATATAATGCCAAAATGTAAAAAAACAATTTGCAAATAAAGAGTAGTAAAAGTTAAAATGACATCTATAATGACAACACAACCATGACATTTTCACTTTTTTAAAATTTTGATAACAGGTTCAACAAGATACATCAGAACCATTATAATAACAATTGATAGATAATATAGAGCATACAAATAATAAATAACACAATCAATTATTTATCAATTCGGTGAAACTACAACTACGTTTGGAGGACTAAGTACACAACTCAAAAAAGAAAAGGCATTATTATTAACTTAGTACACTTAGATTTACAAGTAACAACAATGTTGAATTTACAACTCAACTAGACAAATTAACCTACTATTCCATGTTACTGTAACATAGAGGTATACATAAAAATTACAAGGACTTTTGTAAATTTTAACACTTTAAGATCTTAAATGGGAGTGCTAGCTTTCTAATGTAGGTTTGAGCTCCTAATATAGCATAACAACTTTAGTATTTTCTCTTTGGATAATATTTTTGATTTCGTCCAAAATTAATGCAGAATCTGTTTGATAGTTGATTTTCTCCTTGTATATCTCCTACAAGTCACATATGGTTTTCTTTAGGTTGTCTGAGGATGAGTGAGATTCTTCCCATTTGGTGAGCACAAGATTGTATGCTGGCATAAGTTCTTCTCTAGTCAGTTCTCAAAAGCTGAACTTATCTTCAGATTGAACTCTTTTAGAATATGCCATCACAGTGTTGGCAATTTCCCCTTCTCCTTCACTTTCAGAATCAGACCAAGTGGTGGCTAATCCCTTTTTGTGTTTCCTTAAACATTTAGGGCATTCTGGTCCAATGTGACCATAGCCTCCACATTCAAAGCACTAAGTACCCTTCCCACTATGGTTCTTCTTCATTCTTGTCTATGTTCTAGGGAATGATGTTGGACCTATTGTCTGGGACATTGGTCCTCCACTTCCTGTCCAGATGCTTCAAGGTATTGTTGAATTTTTTCCCAAGAAGAAAAATATCATTTGCCAAGTTTTCTTCTTTGAATCCTTGACTTCCAACCTCCTTAGTGTTAGATACAAAGGCAATACCTTTTTCCTTCTTTTCTGACCTTTCATTGATGGACATCTCAAAGGCTATTTCTTTATACTAATTACATCCTAGGCTTGTTCAATAGCAGTCACTTTCATATCAAACCTATTAGGTAATGATCTGAGAATCTTTTAGCAAGCTTTTCTTCAAACATCTTTTCACCTAAGGCAACGAATGCGTTGGCAATGTCACACAATCTAATGTGAAACTCCCTCACAATTTCATCTTCATTTATCCCCGGGTTCTCAAATTTTGTTGTTAGGAGTTACACCCTTGGCATATGAACCTTGGATGTGCCTTCTTATGCAATTTACAGAATCTCTCATGCTTCTATAGTGTTTAAACATGTGTTGGTCAGCCTGAACAAGTTCTTATCAACACCATTGAAATCACATTCAATGCCTTGGAGTTTCCAAGGGCTTCACTATCTTCAGCATCAGTCCAATCAACCTCTTGTTTTAAGCTGGTTGTACCATCTTCATAGGTGGACATTGGATGTTTACATCCCTTGATCACATCTTTCCAAGCTTTATTTCCTAAGGATTTGAGAAAAGCCACCATCATCACCTCCTAATAATCATAATTTGTGTCATCCAAAACATATGGTTTGTTGACGGATCCTCCATATTTAATTGTGTCCATTTGATCACAATTTATCTTACCTAGAGCTCACGCAATATACTAGGGTGCCTTCTCTGATTCCAATTGAAATTTTGTTCCTCAGGGGATAGATAACAAACACGATACTTCGACAACAGGTTCGACATTATATACTAGAATCACTATGATAATAATTAAAAGATGATGGAGCAGAAAAGCTATAAACAACAAAGTCAATTATTTACATAGTTCGGTGAAACTACACCTACGTCTAGGGGGTTGAGTCACAATACAAGAAAGGAAATTCAATATTATTAGCTTAATACAATTAGACATACAAGCAAAAATAAACCCTATGTTGTTTAATGCCTCATCCTTACACTACCCAATGAATTTCTACTTAGACCCCCCCCCCCCCCCCCCCCCTCAATATGAGAACCTACTCATTTTCTTATCTGCCACAAAATTAGTGAAAGGGACAAACAACCACTAAACCCTAGTATTCAACTTCAATATTAACAAGATGAAAGAATGTTGAATATTACAACTCAACTAAACAAACCTTCTATGACAAGTTATTGCAACATAGAGGTGTACATAACAGTGTCGAATTTACAGCTCAACTAGACAAACCTTCTATGTCAAGTTACTGAAACATACAAATGTTCATAAAAATTACAAAGTCTTTTGTAAACCATAACACTCTAAGATCTTAAATGGGAGTGCTTTCCTTCTAATGTAGGTTTGAGCTTCTTATATAGCCCGTAAACTCTATGCTTTTCTCCTCGGATAATATCTTTGATTTCATCCAGAACTAATGCAGAATCAGTTAGATATTTAATTTGCTCTTTGAATATCTCGATTAATATATGATTTGCTTTAATTTAAATTCAAATTTAAATCTTTATTTAAATATGAATTAATCTGCATCCAGCTTTCAAACAAATAACCTAATCATATTGTTAAATCAATAACAATAAAATCTTTGACAAATCTTCTGCAGAACATACTCCAAAATGCATCAATCTGGTGCTTGTTGAAAAAGGCCCAGATGTCTCACCAACATGCTAGAGCATCACGCCCAACATGTGTCCTTTCTGCAGCTTCATTTAAGTTTAGCTAGCTAGACCAATCTTGAATACTTCACTACTACAAATAACCCTTAGAACCTTGCACGTGAAAGAGATGTAATCTCAGCTACTAAGGCGACATAATGAAGGGTGACATGAAAAGTTGTCACTTAACACCTCGGTTAAAGAAAAATTGAGGTGTAAAGTTATATGATCATGGGTTCAAACCCCAACATCTGCATTTTAATCATTTACAAAAACAGTGCCTCATACCTCTCAGGTTATATAAAAATCGAGGGGTTAAATAGTTTGTTTTTTTAAATTAAAACTCATTACATTGTATACACATAATATTAATATATTAACTTGTTTACAAACTACATTGTTTACACAAAATATTAAAGTAAAAATTTTATTATCATCATCATCATTATCGGTGAAGAGCATATACTGGATATCTTGGACAAGAACAAATATTAGGGATTCTTGTTTCATTGATCTTGAGGAATATCAAATATTGAATGCAATATATTCTCTATGGCTTTTGCATTCATTTGTTACTAATATAAAACAAAAAAAAAAAAAACGTTAGCTAAATAAAATAAATATTTAATTATAAGATTATTTAAGAAAACAAACCTTGAACCCATGTTAACTTTCTGCACTTGCAATCCATCACATAAATATTTGGATAAATAATTACACTCTCACCAACCACATATTAAATAAACATAAAGGAGAGTAACAAAGACTTACTAAATTGAGGAGGATGCTTAAAGTTTATGGAGGTGGAAAGGGCGTTGACGATGGCTTCGACGACGGCGTGACTAGTGATTGGAAGAGACAAGCGAAATTTGAAAATGAAGCGAGCGTACCAAATGACCCCACATATTTCCAATTTATAAGAAATCTCGCGGCATGGGCAAGCGTGACGTGTAACACCCATATATACAACTCATACATCAAAGCATAAATCTTATATATCAAACCAAGTATTTGGTACTGAGATACCATAAGTTCCGAGTTAACACATTATACATATACAACCCCAAAATACCTACTACAAAAAAAACTATGGCCTTATATATACAAGATGTTCAAAATGATAAAAACTAAGAACTAGATCAACAACGATCTCAAAATAAACTCCACAACGGAAGCCTTGCCACACAAAAGCTACGATCCGTAAGGAAAAGTCAAACAACCTTGTCCTTACCATTCGCCGAACCTGCAGTACCTGTGACGTAAACAACAACATGGGGTGAGATACATCAATCTCAGTGAGTTCCCTACCTTATACGTCCTATCGGCTTTACAAGGTTCTAACAAGCCTAACTCAAGTCAAAAGGTAAAGGGAAATGACTTTGAGTACTCACACACACTATATGGATCCACATTCGTGAGTCTGTTAACTCACAATATCACAATGGGATAAGTCCTGAGCCTGTTAACTCAATAACTCACGCTCTGCGTTATGCAGAAAAGTACTTTCTTTTTCCAGCAACTTTCCACACTCCCAATTCAATTTCAAACAACCAATGGAGGTATATTTCCATGTTTCTATCATAGTTCATCCATCAAACTTCATATAACATCAATGTATAATTTCTACACCAAAACTCGAAGAATTTCCAATCCACACAACTAATCCAAAACTTCATACCAATATCAATAGACGATTCTACACATGTTATAATCATACTACGCAATTTATAACACATTTCAACCGTTAGATTCTTTGATTTTCCAAAACATCCATTTTTCTCAAAAACCTAACATAACTCAAAAGCCTCAAGAAATCTACAACTAAAGTTCCTAACTAGAACTCACTTTGGTTAGAGGTTGAAGATGAGGAAGATGAGATGATTTGATGAAGGGTTGATGATGATTCTTGCTCTTGAAATGTTGGATTTTTTCTTCTTTTCTTTCTCCCCTTTTTCTTTCCTTTCTTCTCCCTTCTTTCTTCTTTCTCTCTCTTTGTTACTATCTTTCTCTTTTATGTTTGGCAAATGGGAGGAAAGGAAACATATAGTAAGTATTCTTAGTAAATAATACTACTAAATGTCCAAAAAGTCTCTAAAGCTCGAACAATTAAATACCTCAGTGTCAGATAATATTAATTGGAAGTACGGGGTATTACATGACGCATCCTGGCTCTTGAGTACCCCTACGTGTAGGTCATCATTGCACATTAAATAACTATGACACGTTGCTCGAGGTTCATCGTTCCAAGCACTACAAGAATTTTTTCCATTACCCAGGGCCAAAAGCCCTTAGTAACATGCAAAAGCCGCGGGTAAAGGTAAATTATCCAGGGCTTACCGACGACTTCAAGGCCCTCAGTAAATCGCTCGTCAGTAACATTTACCGACACCCATAAAAGTCCTCGATATTATCCTCGGCCATACCCCGAATACGCCGTGGGTAACCATACGTCTAACAACAAATTTCTTGTCCTGCATTACTCACGCATACAGCGTCAGTAATCTAACCCAGGGCCAAAACCTTCGATAATATTGGATTTTTTTATATAATTTTACCGGTCGTTAAGCCATTTGTAGTATTAATCTTTTTTAAACTACTAACAAATACGAATATTTTTTCTGTTTTGGAGAAATTAATATCAATAAATTAACAACACCTCTTATATTTGAATATTTTTTTTAAATGATATATATATATATATATATATATATATATATATATATATATATATATATATATATATATATGTGTGTGTGTGTGTGTGTATAAAATATGTATTTATCATAAATATTTAACAAAATCTAACATTAAATGAAAATTCAAACTTTAATATCAATCCACAACTCATAAAAAAACTAAAAATTCAAAAGTTTGATGTAACAACTCTCAAACAAAACATAAAACATGTTCTTGAAAAAAAAATTATCCAAAAAAAAAAAGTAAATCATAAACTAATCCTATGTATTGTCAATAGAGTCATCGTCACTGTATGAATCATACTCTTCATAATCAGGATGACGACGACTTCAGCCATCCTTGATGGAAGCAACACTCTCAGCTAATTCCCTCAGTTGTCTCTCCAAATCTTGTGTACGTTTATTCGCCTTGTAACATTTTTCTCATGCAACTCGAGCATCGTCCTCTGCAGCATTTGCTCTCTTTTCAATTGTTGCCATCTATGTAGCAATCTCGGTAGAAACATGACTACTACTATATGGAGATACATCTAAAGGCTCGATTAATGAAGAAACACCTTTCCTGTAACGCTTGGACATGTCCCCAGCACCATAGAGACGTCCCCTAGTCTTTCACCCAGGAGATTCAGCCCAAAAATTTATCCGAGTTGCAGGGTCAACTTCCTTTGGGCCACTATTAGATGTCTCCCCTATTTGAGAGGCCTGTTTTAGCTTCTCTTGAAATTTTTCCTGTCCAAAAAAATGTAAAACTTATATACATTACATATTTGTACATCAAAATAAAAACTAATTTTCTTAATTACACTTACATATGTCTTCTTGGATCTGTCATCCACCCACGAGGAGTCCTTCTTTTTTGTATGAGTCCTTAAGAAGACCTCATCTAACGTGGGCTCTCTTCCCAACTCTTGACGCTTAAACATAGTAAAAAAATCAATGACAAATGTAAGAAATATATAACTTTTGAGTTAAAGTTTAAATAATCAAGTTTATCAACGACATACCATCCGTATGACATGTTCATTCATGGATATAGAGCCACCTGTATGGACATATCCACCCATAGCAGAAGTGCGATTTTTCTTATTGCGGGCAACTTTTATCTTATACTCTGGTGCTTCACATTTGTTTTTGAGCCCTTTCCAAGCACCCTCTCTCATCCAGGATGGACGTTCTTGCTTCTTCCTTGCTTCCATCAGAATTTCAGAGAGACGCTTTGAGCCTTTACTCTTGAAGATAATCTTGAGCTCAAACTCATCCTCATGTCTCCAATCAACTTTTTTTTGTAATATTTTATAAAAACAACTTAAGAACCAACAAAAAAATCGGCATGTCACATTGGTTTAAAATACACTTTAGAACTTCAACAAAAATCATTGTGTTGCCATAATCTTTCAGTACTCAAAATACTAGAAATGTTTTACTAAGCTTTAATTTTAGAATACTTAAAATGTAGTAAAAGAATTTAATGAAACTCAAAGGCATGAAAAACCTCACACAGACCAAAGATGCAACATGAAATGTTTGACCATGTATAGTAAAACTCAAAAGCAACTTGTAAATTTCATAACTGGGAAGCACTAATTGATTAAGAAAAATAGCAGCCCATCTCATGAAATAAATTTCCAATTATTATATAAACTTGTTTGACAAACCATATTCACGCTTCACACAAGGTTTAGCATACTGAGGCAGGAACGCAACACTATGTAACAAAGCAACACTAAGCAACAGAGCAACACCATAATCAAAATTTACAATGAATCCAAAACTGCACTAACAAAGTATAAACAATTGAACTATTCAAGATAATCTACAATTTTTCAAAAATCAGCATGTCATGTATGTTTAAAGTATTGTATGTTTATCAGCAGAATGGATTTAACTAAACTTTGAAGATTTGAATAACTAAGCATAGTAACAAACTTACCCCAAATTTTTTGAACATTCGATCCACCCTCGTAGATGGTATCTCCCTCCAACTAGTCCATGCTCGTCGAAATTGTGACTCAATTACTGAGGTAAGGGCCCTTGAAGCCACCCTGCATGGGTCCCAACTACACATAAAATATAATAAAAAATTTAAAATATAGTAAACACGCATCAACATAAGTGATAAGTTAACATAAAAAAATTATGTACCCTCTCCCATTTGGAAAAATATACGACCTTCCATCAGTTGGCTTATCAATCTCATCACGAGAGTGTCTCGACTCTTGCGCCCTATCATCCCCGGCATGCACATGTACTGAAGCGGATTGAGTGTTTGAATTTGGCATATGTTGTGAACCTTGAGCTGATGAGGAAAGATCCATGATAGGGGAAGATGTTCGTATCGCCTCATGTGGCACAAGAGTTGGAGTTGGCGCCATCGTTATAAGTCGGTTGGTTGGATTCTCTGCATCCTCTTTCTCTGCATCCACTTGTCCTGTATTTATTTGTTCCACATCAACTTGTCTTGCACTTGGTTCCTCCACATCCTTATGTCTTGTATCTTGTTGTTCTCCATCTACCTGTTTTGCATTCTGTGCATGCTTAGCCGCTTGAGTCACCTTATGCGGAAAAATAGTTCTCCTCCTGTTATTTGGTAGAATTACCTTACCTTTTTCTTTTGGAGGTATCTATAATAAAACAATACAAATTAGTTGGTTAAACTAAAATAACAAAGAACTAATATCGATATGAAATTATAATGAAACATATATATGCAATTATAATGAAAAAAAAGGAATCATTTTTGTGTGTTATAATGCTTCACAAGCTCATGTATCAAAGGAATTTTATAAAGTTTAATCATGAATTACAAAACAATTTTCTCTAGCTAAACTTTCATCAACTCACTCTTGGAAGATGCGGAAGAGATTTCATTGAAACCAGTTATATTATAAAATAGACTTTTAAGTTATTTGTCAAACACAAAATATGGAACTGGAATAATAACAATTAAAATAACAAGAATAAGAAGATTCACCGTCAAAGAGAAGAGGAGAGATGAAAATTGTGAAACGATTTGGGATTGCAATGGCCAATATTGACGTGAGACTCTCTCCCTCCTATAAAATGAAAAAAGTGCACGTTAATCACACAAAAAAATGTGACTCATGAACTTTATCTTCCACACATATATTTTCAATAATCCACAAATTTCTAGAATATTAGCACATTAGATGGAATTATACATAAAATATAAAGATAATATAATTATTGGAGCTAAATATAGAGAACAAGTATAAAATAACAGTCTGGTTTCTTTTGAATCATTATATAAACATGTTGTAGAATTATAGAATAAAATAGAATGAAATTGATAAAATAATAATAATGACAATGTACTTTTAGCCTAAGATAATATATTAAAGTATATTTTGAGAATTCTTTGCTAAGCAACAAGGTTTGTTGAGTGGCATGAAGCATATGATCATTCATACAAAGTCATTTTCCACAAGATAAAGGAAAACTACACTTGCATCAGGTTACAACTTAACTCAAATACTCTATTAGCCTATACTTCATTGAAAACACCTAGCTATATTATATATTATTCAAAAAGTTTGATTTATCCAAATTATAACAAAACTAAGCAACTATCTCATTTTTCACAAACAAGTAAAACAAGAAAGGAGTAACACTATTATTATAATAGTTGGCAATTAGGTGCTACAACTTCCATCTAATATTTTCCCTATTTCATGAAAATATAATCAATTATGTACTACACCAAAAAATGTGCCTAAAAACAATAAATTCACTTACCCAAACATGTTAAAATTCAAGTAATTACTGGACAAACTTTGCATTGTTAAATTATATCAACCACACCCACATCACAATAAATGAATTATCCAGAAGAGGAAAATCTCATGATTCAGATCATCCATTCATTCATCACATGCACAATTCAAGTAATTTCTCCTTTTCTGTTTATATCCAAAATAGAAAATGAAAAAAAAAATCATATTTCAAGTGTTAATTACAAACAATTTAACAACACCATTTACAAATACAAAATAAAAACGTAGAACATCAAAGAACTGAAGATTAGTTTTTTTTATCAGAATTATATTTGTTCGGTATCAGTGGTGTTTTAGAAGGTGAATGACCACCGTCATCTATTTCATTTACATGTACCATTGTCAGGCACAAATGTCGTTGCGGATTTGAACAGACTCTTGAGTACTTTGATCTTTAAATAAAAAATTTTTTGAATACTCCTTCGATATGCATAAACAACGTATCGGCATATCGACAACGTATCTGCTTATCTGTACGTATCAAATACAAATTGAAAAGGATTTTGAAGTATACGTGCTTTATAGAATCTACTTAATCTATACTCAACTATTAACCTTACTAAATATTTCTACAAACAATGTAGTTGTATCAATAACTATAAAATTTATTCACTTTTTACCTTCAAAATACTGATAGTATCACCACTCTAAAACCATCAGTAGCAATTATTATTTGGTTTAGATAAGAAAATATATGTTATCTTTTCCTTATATTAGCTGATGGGTTTTTACCTTTTAATAAATCTAACACTATAAAATGCAATCTTTCGTGTAATCTAATTTGTTAATGTATAACAGAATAAACGGCTATATAAATAGAAAACACACACCAATAATCAATTAAGTTAACATTAACAACACACCAAGAATCATGCTAACATTAACAGCATACCAAGAATCATTTTAACAATAAAACACAACCTTGAACCTCATATGAAGATATGTTTAGAACTTCCAAAGTGTAGCGAGTGATTTTTGGATGTGGTTGCGAAGCACGATCGCTCTGGTACTACAGCTCGATTCATTTTTTATCCTATTAAAGCTGATGAAGGAAGGGAAATAGATGTCTCCAACTAACCCTGCTTGCATACTGAGTTTAAACAGTCAAAACTGTTGGTTTACAGATGTTACAAAGATTCGGGGATTCTCTTAGGTTATTTTGTTCAAAGGGGTGTTTTGAGATGTTATGACGGACGTTTTTGATTGATGTGTGAAAGTATGAGATTTTGGGTTTTTGTTTAGTGTGCTCGCTAAGATCTTTTCTTTCGATCTTATGCCTACGTATTCCCGTTTACCGAAACAGGGAAATCAGAGCGTTCATAGTTCCTCCTATTCTATGGGAGGAAATGGTGTTTGGTGTCTTGTTCAAAGCCCAAGACGTGAAGGGAAAGGTTGAATGTATCTTGTTCAAAGCCCAAGATGTGAAGCTGAAGGGTCTATTTGTATCTTATTCAAAGTCCAAGATGTGAAGCTGAAAGGTCTCGACTTTAGAGAGAATTTGTCATCTCTAAAGAGGGGTAAAGGAGAATTACTTTAACCGGGATATGTGAATCCGACAATGCCATAATTTCCTAGGAGGGGGTTTTAACCTGAAGGAGAAGACTTTAACTCAGTGTAGAGAAATGCCATCTTTCCTTAGGAATTTCTCATGCTAAAGGAAGGACAGTGGCATGGATATAGATGATCCAGAGGCTTGCCGCTTACAGCGATTAGATGAAAGGGAAGGAGTTGTTGATGTTTGTGTACTGTGAACGAGGCACAACTTTGATGCTAAAAGGTTGATTAACTCAGCTAGGGATTTCGTTATACAAAGCCTAAGAGGAGGCTATTGGTCCAACAAGAGGGAGTTTTTTATGTGTGTCTCGTACGAAGCCCGAGAGAGAGGCTAAAAGGGGGGTTGATCCAACAAGAGGATCTTTTATACTCAACAAGAGAGTGTTTTTGTATCTCGTACAAAGCCCGAGATGAAGGCTAAAAGTTTTGTTTGGCTCAGTAAGAACCTTTTTTGTATCTCGTACAAAGCCCGAGATGGAGGCTAAAAAGAGTTTGCTTAGGGGAATTTGTATCTCGTATGAAGCCCGAGATGGAGGCTAAAAGTATTTGCTCCGCTGGGGGAATCATTTGTACAAAGCCCAAGAGGAGGCTAACGTGCTGGTGACTGTTTTAGTTGAGTGACAGGTCCAGTATACTGATTTTAAGAGAAAACCAGTTCTTATATGAGCAACACTGTACTCATGGATTTGATCAGAGGATCGGGATTGTTCCCTGTTCTTTAAGGAAACGGGGAAATCCAAAGGGTATCGAGACTGTCCGAGTCTACGGTTTCTTCCTATTTAACGAAGGTGGCTTGAGAATGTCTTTGAGACTCAAGGAAAAGAGACTGTCCAAGTCTAGAGTTTCATCTTGTACTATGCTTTGAGAAACAGTAGTAGACTCTTTGAAAGGACCGTTATATGAAGATGACTAATTTCTGTTCCTATACATCTAGGAGGTCGTCGGGACAATTTATACGAAGCCCAAGAGGAGGCTGGAAACTTTTAAGAAGCCGATCGATCCTTGTACTAAGCCCAAGAGGAGGCTATCATTCCCGGAGGAAGAGATCATTATACGAAGCCTAAGAGGATGCTGTGAATACTTCTAAGAAGCCGACGGGTCCTTGTACTAAGCCCAAGAGGAGGCGGGGATGCTTTTAGGAAGCCTGAGGGTCCTTGTATAATGCCCAAGAGGAGGCCGATGCTTTTAAGAAGC
Source organism: Lathyrus tuberosus (assembly GCA_022829125.1). Lineage (NCBI taxonomy): Eukaryota > Viridiplantae > Streptophyta > Magnoliopsida > Fabales > Fabaceae > Lathyrus > Lathyrus tuberosus. The sequence goes on along the minus strand of JALAZF010000065.1, from coordinate 16,159,022 downwards.
CCGTGGGTCCCCAAACCCCGAGAAATTAAAGGCAAGCTATTCACAAGGAATAGATCAAGTCAGGAAAGTTCGAGAATTTGGAAGAAACTCAAAGATGCCATTCACGGAGAATACATTCATCTTTGGGAGTAGAGTTTCTTGACAATTCCTAATGAGGACAGCCGAAGAGAAGACTGTATCTGGTGATCCTATTGGGGATCTAGCTGTCTATTTCTACAACTAAACGAAACGGCTTTTCCTAGTTCTAGACGTAGTTGCCGGGGAAACTCTGAATATCTATACTATTATTACACAGTTGATATGAGTTTATGAAAGAAGACTTACAGCGAAACAACCCCACAATACAGTTATATGTATAGGAAAGCAGTAAATGAAAGCGTATAAACACTTACTCGGTTGTAGAGCTTCCATGCTGTTTGGTTAGTGGTTCAACAAAGAAAGATTGAAAACAACAGTATATTCAAAATCAAAGGAGAAAGTGCTTTGAAAAAGAAAGATTGGGGCTTACAGCTCAAGGAGAGGCCCAAGGTTTTACTGTTGAATTTGTACAGAGGGACTTATCAAGTGACTGTGGCCCAAAAAGGTTTTCTTTACAAAGGGATGGGTCTTACACTCTCTCAAGAGGCCCAAAAAGTTTTAAAGGAAAAAAAATGGTTCTTACTACTCGAGGGTAGGCCTAGATGGTTTTAAACAGACGACGATCGCGCCGTGATTTTTGCACAGCGGGACTTATACAATAGGTGAGGCCCAAAAAGTTTTTGTATAAGGGGGGTGGGTCTTACACTCTCTCAAGAGGCCCACAAAAGTTTAAAAAAAGAGAGATGGGTCTTACTACTCGAGGGCAGGCCCAGATGTTTTATTTTGAAAAGGCGACGATCGCGCCGTGATTTTTGAAATACAACGGGACTTATACAACAAGTGAGGCCCAAAATTGTTTTAAAAAAAGGGGGTTGGGTCTTACACTCTCTCAAGAGACCCAAAATTGGTTGTATTTACAAAGGGTTGGGTCTTACACTCTATTAGAGGCCCAAAAAGTTTTAAAAAGTTTGATGAGGGTTGAATTAATCCAAAAACCCTAATTTGTTTTCAAAATATGTTTTAATTGAATAAAAATTCAATTAAAATGATCAAAATTGTTTAACATATGGAAAACAAATTGTGATCTTGGATTAATGCTTCAAAAATTAAGTATTGACCTACAAAATAATTAGAAAGCATTAAAAGTTGCAAAATTAAGATGGAAAAAATATTTAAAATGTCAAAAACAATTAAAATATTAATTCTTTGCAAAAATATCAATTATATGAAATAAATAATATTTTTGGGATTTTTTGATAAAATAAAATATTTTAACATTTTTGTGAATTATCAAAAAAAGAATCAACTCAAAATCATTAAAACTCAGAGAGAAATTAATTTTTGAATCAATTAAACAAAATCACAAAATTCAAATATTTGAATTTGAAAAAATGGCGCCAAGAACAAGCTGAAGAATACGCGCATGTTCTGAGATTCCCAGATTTGCATTTTCTCTCTAATCTCACTGAATACTTAATCATATCATGTAATCCACATATCAATATGCTCGTTTTAACCTCACGATCATGTCTATAACACTTAATTTCATTTAAATTAAACATAAAACATGAAATCACGAAAAATCATCAAGAACCCTAATCTCTGCATGAAGGCTAGGATTTTTGATACACGATTCAAACAATGCAATTAATTGAGGGAAAACATTCCATGCATGATTATGAACATATGGCCAAATTATTGTGCAGCAAAAATTGTGTGGATCATAGAGTTAGAAGAGCTCATGCTTACCACTTGCAGCTGGTGATCGTGATTTGTGTAGGAGGTGTTACAGTTGTGTTGTGATGATCTGAACAGCTTCCCTAGGTGCTATGGAGTGTGTTTGAATGCTTGGACTTGATGGAAATTGGCTGGATCACTTCATGGTATCTCAACTGCACCTTAGTTAAAACCTTGAGCAATTGGCTGGTGATTCTGAGAAATCAATGTTCCAGTTGTTGTTTAAGTGTTTGATCAGCTCATATGTGATGTATATGAGGTGTGTGAGTGATTGGTTTGGTTGGAAAAGCTCTCAAACTCAAAACCCGATAGTTACCTTGCTAAGAAAGGCATTTTTGCCAAGAGAAATAGATTTTGAGAAAGGCAAGTGTTGTAGGCCTTTGGTGTACTTAAACTGAACACAATTGAGCTCTATTTATAGTAGATCAAGTTTGTTTTGAAAGGAATAGTGAATGGCAACTGCTGAGTAGGTTTGGCAAATGTTGGCAAATGAAAATCCAAGTCTCCTCTAGCCATTGACTAGAGGTTAGGGCACAGAGATTTGGTCCCCTTGGTCTTGGATAAGTCTTGACTAATTTCAGATGAGAATGGCTCAGTCCATGCCACCTTGATGCTTCCATTGAATGCTTCAATCCAAATTTGGAGTCTTGTCCCTATTTTGGCCATTCTAGGTTCAACATGCTATTTCTTGTTCCATGGACTTTGGAGGCTTGGCTCAGTGATTGTCCCCTTTAGAATCAATCCTCAGATGTGTCCAAGTGGATAGGAGCATTTGAATTTGGCTGATTTTGGAAAATCGAGCAAAAGTGCAAATTCTGCCTTGTCTTGACAGATTTCAGCAAGGCAACTTGACAATGTCATATCTCATGGTGTAAGTTTAATTTGGTAATGTTCTTGGCCATTTTGGAAAGCCCTTACATGATACAACAACTGTTTGAGCATATTTGGTTTTGATCTCTTTTGAATCCAAGTGAAAAATCCACCTACATTTGGCAAAAAGTGAGGCAAAATCTGACTTAGTGAAATTTTCACTAAGTGTTGGAACAAAGTGTGATTTCTTGATTTTGATCACTCCATAACTCAAAATCCATGAGGAATTTGGATATAGGTCAGTATGAAGTTTTCGTAGAGGGTAATGAGATCTTCAAATCAAGCTTTGAATGGGGCACAATGGCCTTGTGGTTTAGGAGTTATGGTCCTCCAAAGTTGGTGCATTAGTGGTACTTTTTCATGACTTAGAAAATTTTCTAAGTTTTATGGTTACCCCTTTTACAAGTTATCCCACTTTATTTGATTTTTCTTGATGAATGATGATTCCAATCATACATTAACATCATTTTAGGGTTAAAAATCCATTTTAGTGAAAAATCTCAAAAAGTCAAAGTTGACTTTTGTGCACAGTTGACTTTTTATCAGATGAATTCCAAACTGTGCAATCCATCAGGAAGCTATGTCCTTGACCTAAATCAAACTTTATGGACATGTTCCATGGGTGTCATAGGGTGTATTGAATCATGTCCTAGGCTTTGGGAGCATGTCCTGGTCAAAAGTCAAAGCTACAGTTGACTTTTCCCGCAAAACCCTAATTGTGGTGCAGATGAAATTGAGACTTGTTGCTCACACTTCTTGGCTTAATCCATTGTTCCAAATGGATCAATATAGTTCATTAGAGACCCTTCAATCATGTCTTGAGGTCTTGGCTCATGATTTGTCCCAAAAGTCAACTTAGGGGTGAATTAGGTCAAGAAACCCTAATTCCTGATTTTTGATAAATGCATCCCTTGAGGTCAAATTGACTTGATGCTTGGGCCCATGAGGTTCCATGGAGTATTTTAGGATATGCTTTGAAGCATTGGCCATGCTTAGAGGAAAATTTCCAACTGGAGGCCCTGGTCGACCAAAACCCTAATTTGGTGACACTAGCAATCTTGAAGCTTAATCCACTTGAAAGGGAGCAACCTTGTGCTTAGTCCTTGAAGTGGGAGTCCTCTTGATCCATTGTAGATTCTTGGGAGGTTAGACAAGTTGAAGATCAAATCATTCCTTGATTGATCCTTTGTCTAAGGCTTAGAGAGGGCTTGAAACCCTAATTTTGATTGTAGTGAATGCTCAACAATTCCTTGAGGAGATTGATGAGGCATAAAAGTCCCTCCATATTGTGATGATGATTTGCACAATGATGGGAATCTAAGTGGTCAAAATTTGGGGTATGACAGATGCCCCTATTTAATCCTCTTGGACACGAAGGTATTCGAGCATTCGGGGTGCAAGAGGATTAAATATCGGAATACCCGAAATTTTGACAGCGTCTATGAACGGTAATTTACACATTCATCTTCTTTCGCTAAGCAATGATGCTTAGAAAAGGTGAACTTCCCCTCGATCCTGGTTTCCTACCAAGGAACTGGTCTAAGTTTCTGAAATAAACTTCCCCTCGATCCTGGTTTCCTACCAAGGAACTGGTCTAAGTTTCTGAAATAAACTTCCCCTCGATCCTGGTTTCCTACCAAGGAACTGGTCTTAGTTTCTGAAATAAATTTCCCCTCGATCCTGGTTTCCAACCAAGGAACTGGTCTAAGTTTCTGAAATAAACTTCCCCTCGATCATGGTTTCCTACCAAGGAACTGGTCTTAATTTCTGAAATAAACTTCCCCTCAATCCTGGTTTCCAACCAAGGAACTGGTCTCAGTTTCTGAAATAAACTTCCCCTCGATCCTGGTTTCCAACCAAGGAACTGGTCTCAGTTTCTGAAATAAACTTCCCCTCGATCCTGGTTTCCAACCAAGGAACTGGTCTCAGTTTCTTTTGTCAATAAACTTCATTGACAAGGAACGCTACTTGTAGCGGTTTTCCTCAAACTTCTCGCCGAATTTTCATGAGGAGATGCCATTTGAGTGGAAAAAGTTTTGATGTCAGACTTGCTGGGGAACCCAGTCGTCTGAATTGTAGAGGTGTACAAACTTCTCTGTTGGAGACGCCATTTGTTTCTACTGGGGAAAGCGAGTTTCTTGAGAGACTGCTTCCGCTTGGGGATATTATATCATACTCTTTTCGGGATCTTCCCGGAGAAATGCCATATGATGCGACCCAATTTTGAGATGCCGATGACCTTTTCACCAGCGGTTTTTCGGAGAAACACTGCTGTACTGCCGAATCTTTGCTTAAGAGGCTTTCTCCAGGGATTTTCCTTAATCCGGGAAAGCAAGGATATCATCTTCAATGGTGAAGAGTGACATCTGTTTGATGGTTCTCTGGTCTTTCAGAGGCTCAAGTTATCAAAGTGGCCAATTGCCGACTCTGATCTAAAAATACACTGGAGACAAGTTTGATCGGACATAACATTTCCTGACGAAGCAAGAATTGACAAACTCGATTGAGAGAACAGTTATCACTAGGGGACGAGACCGACTAGAGTGATAACGATGCAAATATGAAATGTGAATGCAAATTAAAAAATGCATGATGTATGTATGTTTATGCTGACAAAACAGACGCGTCATACAAACTAGTAGATGAACACGACTGGATACCCGACCACTGCTGGGGACGAAAAAGTACCGCTGGTTCAGAATAGCAATTCCACCTTGCTTAGGAGAGATAGTCCCTGTTGGGAGCTGCGCTGGTCGGGCTTAGTAGATGAGAACTCGGCCGAGGGTATCAAATGGGAAAGCCGCATCTGATACTGTTGATCCTTCATTCAGGCGCACTGGCTTAGAAGGAGTACTTTGATTCTGCACTTTGAAGCTCGCTTACTTCTGGAGAAGCGATCGATGTTCTTCTGATGTTCAACAGTCAAAAGAAATTGCCATCTTTATTTTAAAGCAGAAAAAGTTTAACAAGTAAATTCATTTTGTTTCATTTCAAGAATTGTTAATTAAGTTAAACAACGTCATTCTGTAAAGCTAAAACAAATAAGAATTACAAACAAAAGCACAAAGGCTCAAATTTTATTGATAAGATGGAGATCAGCCAAACGCATGATTCTAAAGAGTATATACAAAGTTCAGAAAAATGGTAATTTACAGGGAAAAGGGCTACGTTGAAACATAATGACCACTATCCTTCTACCAACTTTGAATCCTGGGCATCCTGAGCTTCTGTCGAAGATGACCTTGTGTGGAGTTTTCCTCTAATGAGTGATGTAACTGCTGCTAAGGGACTCGCCTCTGTTGAACATAGTTACTTGCCATTATCCCTAATTTTTGCCTGGATTGTATTTTGATGTTTCCAATCCACCGGGATGATTTTTTTTCATGTCTCTAACTTTAGCCTGGACCGCCCTTTCGGGTTTTCAATCCACCGAGACGTTTTTTTTTTTTTTTAGGCGAAGTATTTCTTGACTACATCAACATTAGTGGGGTAGGCAAATTCTTTTCCATCCATGGTTGCAAGTCTCAAGGCGCCGCCTGAGAAAGCTTTCGTGACCACATAGGGGCCATCATAATTCGGGGTCCATTTGCCCCGAGAATCAGTGAGAAAAGATGGTATCTTCTTGAGCACGAGGTCTCCTTTCCTGAAGATGCGAGGTCTGACCTTTTTTCAAATGCCTTCTTCATTCTTTGCTGATACAACTGACCGTGGCATAGTGCCGTTATTCGTTTCTCTTCGATCAGATTGAGTTCGTCGTGTCGACTTTGACACCATTCAGCTTCGGTGAGCTTGGCTTCCATCAATACCCGGATTGATGGGATCTCTACTTCTATGGGGAGCACTGCTTCCAGGCCATACACTAGAGAGAAAGGGGTAGCCCCTGTTGAAGTGCGGACAGATGTTCGATAACCGTGAAGAGCAAAGGGTAGCATCTCGTGCCAATCTTTGTAAGTTGCAACCATCTTTTGAACGATCTTCTTGATGTTCTTGTTAGCCGCTTCTACCGCTCCGTTCATCTTGGGTCGGTAGGGAGATGAGTTATGGTGTTCGATCTTGAACTCTGCGCACAACTCTTTCATCATCTTATTGTTCAAGTTCGATCCATTATAGGTAATGATCTGGCTTGGAACACAATAACGGCAGATGAGATTTCTTTTGATAAAGCGGACCACCACTTGTTGGGTTACATTAGCGTACGACGCTTCTTCGACCCACTTGGTGAAGTAATCAATGGCTACCAGGATGAACCGATGTCCGTTTGAAGCCTTAGGTTCAATCAAGCCAATTATGTCTATTCCCCATATGGAAAAAGGCCATGGGGAAAAGAGAACTTTGAGATGCGTTGGCGGTACATAGATTTTGTCGGAGTATATCTGACACTTATGACACCTTCTCATGTACTTGTAGCAGTAGGATTCCATGGTCAACCAGTAGTACCCTGCTCTTAGAATTTTTCTCGCCATTGTATGTCCGTTGGCATGAGTGCCAAAGGATCCTTCATGAATTTCTTTTATCAGCATGTCTGCTTCTGGTCTGTCGACGCATCAGAGCAAGACCATGTCAAAATTCCTCTTATAGAGAGTATCGCCGCTCAGGAAGAAGCTTCCAGCCAGTCTTCTGAGGGTCTTTCTGTCTTTCCTAGATGCCCCAGGTGGGTATCCTTGTTTCTGAAAGAAGCATTTGATATCGTGATACCAAGGTTTGTCGTCTATGACTGCTTCAATCGCGAAGATGTAGGCGGGCCGTTCAAGGCGCATTACGTCAATCTTAGGTAGGTCATTCCATCGACCTACGCTAATCATGGAAGAAAGAGTGGCTAATGCATCAGCCATGTGATTCTCACCACGAGGGATGTGATGAAACTCAACTCTGTTGAAGAAGGGTAGCAACCTTCTTGCATAGTCTTTGTAAGGAATCAATCCTGATTGGTATGTGTTCCAATCTCCTGTGATCTGATTGATAACCATGGCTGAATCGCCGTATACGTCCAAATTCTTGATCCTTAAATCAATCGCTCCTTCGAGACCCATAATACAAGCTTCGTATTCGGCCTCGTTGTTCGTACATTTGAACATAAGTCTGGCAGTGAAAGGAATGTGGGTACCCTGAGGGGTAACAATGATTGCCCTAATTCCGTTTCCGTAATGATTAACTGCTGTGTCAAAGATTAGTCCCCACTGGGAACCTAGTTCTGTCCCTTCATTGGGTAACGGTTCATCGCAATCTTTCATTTTTAGATACATGACATCTTCGTCTTGGAAGTCGAACCCGATTGATTCCTGATCTTCAATCGGTTGATGAGCCAAATGATATGCTAAAATACTCCCTTTTATGGCTTTTTGAGCATGGTACTCTATGTCATATTCTGATAGTAGCATCTGCCAACGGGCAATCCTTCCCGTGAGAGCAGGCTTTTCAAAGACGTACTTGATTGGATCCATCTCGGAGACCAACCAAGTAGTGTGGCGAATCATGTACTGGCGAAGACGTTTGGCTGCCCAAGCCAAAGCACAACAAGTTTTCTCGAGCATTGTGTACCGAGTCTCGCAGTCGGTGAATTTCTTGCTTAGATAGTAAATGGCAGACTCTTTCCGTTTGATTTCGTCCTGTTGGCCAAGTACACATCCCATTGAGTCCTCTAGGACCGTGAGGTAAATGATCAGTGGTCTTTCTTCCACTGGAGGTGATAGAATCGGAGGATTCAACAGATATTCCTTAATACTGTCGAAGGCAGTTTGGCAGTCTTCTGACCAAACGTAGTCCTGGTTCTTTTTCAATAATTTGAAAATCGGCGCACATGTGGCGGTCATGAGAAATATGAATCTGGAGATGTAGTTCAAACGTCCCAGGAATCCTCTGACTTTTTTTTCAGTTTTCGGAGAAGGCATTTCTTGAATGGCCTTGACCTTGTCAGGATCAACTTCAATTCCTTTCTGGCTGATGATGAACCCTAAGAGTTTCCCTGAACGGACACCAAAGGTGCACTTGTTGGGATTCAAGTGGAGTTTGTACTTTCTCAACCGCTCGAATAGTTTTGACAGATGGGTCACATGCTCCTCCTCTGTCATAGATTTTGCAATCATATCATCGACATATACCTCGATTTCTTTGTGTATCATGTCATGAAATAGAGTAGTCATGTCCCTTTGATAGGTTGCCCCGGTGTTCTTCAAGCCGAACGACATTACCTTGTAACAAAAGGTACCCCATGGGGTAATGAACGAAGTTTTCTCCATGTCTTTCGGCGCCATTTTGATCTGGTTATAGCCCGAGAATCCATCCATGAAGGAAAAAACCTTGAACTCTGCTGTACTGTCTACCAGCATGTCAATGTGTGGTAAAGGAAAGTCGTCCTTTGGACTTGCCTTGTTCAGATCCCTGTAGTCGACACACATTCTGACTTTTCCATCCTTTTTGGGAACAGGTACGATGTTGGCTAACCATTGAGGATATTCAGATGTAGCGAGGAAACCTGCTTCAATCTGTTTCCGTACCTCCTCTTTGATTTTGATGGCCATGTCCGGGTGAGTCCATCTCAACCTTTGTTTAACTGGCGGACATTCCGATCTCAATGGTAAGTAATGTTCCACGATGCTGGTATCCAACCCTAGCATATCCTGATAGGACCAAGCGAATACATCGGCAAATTCTTTGAGAAGCTTTGTCAAACTCTCTTTGGCAGTTGGACTGAGCAGTGCCCCAATCCTGATTTCTTTTCTCTCTTTTTCTGAGCCCAAGTTTACCGTTTCCAACGGCTCTTTGTGAGGTTCAATGGACCTTTCCTCTTGTCTGAGTAATCGGGAGATCTCTTTTGGAATTTCGTCGTCAACTTCTTCTTCAGCCCCAAATACCGGGAACTCAAAGTCGGGAGAAGGCATCGGATCGTATGTTTCAACGGGGTGTAAAACAAGCAATATGCATGACGTGATGATTTGTGTTTAGAAGAGATAGAGAAAATGCGAGAGTGTGTGCAGTGTATTTTTTATTTTTACTACTTGTTTATTTTGAATTGTTTTTTAGGATTACCATTTTCTGAGAAAAGAAAAAAGAGAAAATAGCAATAAAATGCAGAAATTACAGAACAACGTTATTTTATTAATGAACAAGTCGAATCTTGAAACTACAGCCCTATAAAACAAAACTTTGTCGCTTTGGGCAAAGCGAAGAGGGAAATTTACAGAAAGCGAGCCCTATCAAAACATCCGTTTCACCTGGGCAGGGTGAAAGGTTAAAGATGGAAATTACTTTGACTGATGAACGACCTTCGGAACCTTGACAGCAACCCAATGGCGGCGAACTCCTCGGTGAATCACAAAGTCTGGCACCTTCCTTGATTTGTCTTCAGAAATGACGCTGATTTCTGGTGGAGCAGGATCATTGGAATCGGTTTCCCAGGCAGAGTTGTTGTAGGAGGATTCCTCTATTGCGTTTTGCAGAGTATTTGTGCTCTCAGCTGTATCTCCCCATCCAGTTGGTTGGATATCTTCGAGCCTGATACAAGAGCTTTCGGGAGCGGTGTACTTGTCCATGTAGTCAAACTTTCCACTTGGTTGCCCCAAGGTGTCTCACACTTCTTCGGAACTGGAGGAGTCATCTCTCTCAATGACGTTGACCTCGGGAAAAGCATAGTTGATGAACTCTAGTCCTACAAACGTTGCGAATTCATCGTCATGTTGAGTAGTTTCTGAATGACCTGAGTGTTGATCCCATGACATGGTGGGGACACAGGTATTCTGTTCAATGATGCTCAACTGATTTTCATTGTTCGGCTGACTTTCTTGCCCCAAACCCCCTGGGCAAGGTTGCCACATTGGCAGGCCATCCATCGGGCCATAGTAGGTAGAGTCAAAACTGTCTTTCATCAGAGTGTCTTCCTCTAACAAATTTGGTGGATGATCTGGGTTTAAATCTTGGACTCTGTGCAGGATAGCAAAATGGAGTTTGTGTTTCGTCCTGCGACATATAACCGTCCTCGTTAAGATAGGACTTCCACTCCTCATCTGTGTCAAAGGGATCCTCTTCATTGATAGCATGGACTACTTGAGTCACTGGTTGGAGGAAGCCTCCACTATGGAAGAAGTTCTGAATGGGATGAAGACTTTCATCGTTAGCAGCAGTCTGGGTGCAGGTTGCAAAAAAACCAAGACCCTTCTTTGTTTTATTGTCAATAGGAATGACAAGCTGTCCCCGTCCTGTGGTATCGGTACTCTTGACTGCTTTAATAGCATCTTTGTGTGAGGAAATTGAAGTTCCTCCTTCAGATTGATTGTCCTTGCTCACCGACAGTGCTTGGAACAGCGTCCCAATAACCTCCTCGGGTTCTACACAAGTAGATGATGATAAGTTACTCACGAGCAAGGCTTGTTCTCCACAAACCGTGATGAGTTGGCCGTTCTGGACGAACTTTAGCTTTTGGTGGAGAGTCGAAGTGACCGCTCCAGCCTGATGTATCCAAGGTCTTCCTAATAAACAACTGTACGTTGCCCGGATGTCCATGACCTGGAAAGTGTGAGGACCAATAGTTATGGGAAGATCAACTTCGCCGATAACCATTTTTCTGGATCCGTCGAATGCTTTGACGACGACCTCCCTGATTCTCATCGGAGGGCCTTTGAATGATAATTGCATCAAAGTGGACTTCGGCATAACATTCAGGGCTGACCCTGTGTCTACCAGTACGCTGGCTAAAGCATCGTCCTGACAGTTAACTGTGATATTGAGTGCCATGTTGCGACGGCGACCCTCTTCAGGTAATTCCTCATCACTAAATCCCAAATTATTGCAAGAAGTGATGTTAGAGACAATACTATCGAACTGTCTGATTGTTACATCCTGTTCCACAAAGGCTTGCTCCAAGACTTTCTGTAGAGCCTCCCTGTGGGCTTCTGAACTAAGTAACAGTGATAATACCGAGATCTTTGAAGGAGTCTGTAACAGTTGATCAACAATGTTGTATTCACTCCTTTGGATGAGCTTCAGCATCTCATCTTTGTTCTTTGAAAGGTCGGGATTACTGGATTGACTGACTGGTGGATCGGGAACTTCTGCCTGAGGTTCCTTTTCTTTGTTAGGTTCTCCAACTCCTCGGTTGAAGATTCGACCGCTCTGTGTTACACGACTGATGTCTGCAATATTCACGACGGAGGGTAATGGAATTTCCTTTCCATTCTAGATTATTGTTGCACCGTATTTGTAAGGGATCGCCTTAGCTGATTCATACGGTAGTGGTCCCGGTAGATAGATGACTATGGAAACCTTTTGATTTTTCTTACCATCATAAGTAATCTCGATCCGTTCCCGGTTGGGAACTTTTGATTCGTCAAGCAGAGGGATGATAGTACAAACATCTCTAGTTCTCTGATGATCAGAGATTACGACAACGTCCTCGATTTGATCGGCGAGATAGTCCGGCGCCCAGTTGATGGGTCCGGAACCCGGATATGGACGAATCTCTCTACGATCCACCTGACCCTGAAGAGCTGCTCTCACAAGGTAGCACCCTTGGTTACTTTCTGAACAGACTCTACAACGGTCATAATTGTATGGTGGCACCTGGCCACGGCCACTCTGAATGCAATGTAACCTTACTAGGTTAGTCTCCCCAGATCGGACATCCTGACTCTGACGCCGAGTAGGATTCCTGTTATTGATACTAATTTGTTGTGTATCTTCATCCATATAGATTGGCATCCACCAGTGATTTAACAAGTGCTGAAGTGCCTCCTGGACAAGGGTACAACCTCGATCATTTTCGCAACCCGCTTTACAGCTTTGGTAATCATGTGGTATTAAGAATCCGAGTCGGACCTGCTCAGCGTGTAACTCTACCAGGGTTGTATTCATCACGCGAATACCAAAAATCTGAACCATGTTGATTTGATAGGGGTTCCTATCATAGTAGTCTTGGATCCCTCCAAGATCCATCTGACGCTGGAGGGCCTCTTGTATGAAAGAGCATCCCTATTTGTTTACCGAGCAAGTCAGACAGAAACTGTAATCGTGCCGCGGCAGATTATGATACTGGCTTTGCCTTGAGTGCATTGCCACCAAGTTGAAATTCATTGCACGGATGTCGTGGTTCTGAATGACGTTGGAGTTCGTATAGACCATATTAACTTCACGAACTCGGTGCTCTTGGATCCATCCGAGATCCATCTGTTCCTGTAGAGCTACTTGCACTACAGAACATCCTTGATTGCTCCTATAGCAGATATCACACTGGTGATAATTATGAGGTGGCACATGGCCATATCCACTCTATCTACAATGCATCTTGACGAGATTGGTCCTCAATAAGAGTACATCGTGAATTTGATAGACATTGTTAGTCTCTTTCTCAATCAGGTTGACCGTAGCTTTCTCGTGTTGAGGCAGCGGGTTCGTGAGAACATTAGGATTCGTATCTTTGAAAGATAAGAGCCCGCTCCTAACAAGATTTTGCACGTCGGATTTGAAATTGAGACAATTCTCTATGTTATGCCCCGATCGTCCTTGATGATAAGGGCATGTATGATCCGCTTTAAACCAAAAAGGAGGATTTTCTGGTACTGTAAGAGGAGACTTAGTTTGAATGTGCCCCTTAGCCAGTAGTAACGGAAATAGTTCTGCGTACAATATGGGTATTGGATCAAATCCTTGTGGTCGCGTTGTACGGTTGTTATTGTATGGAGGACGAGCCTGCTGAAGAGGCTGTTGTGTCCTTTGCTGATTAGGTTGGCCCTGCGCAACCTGAGGTTGATACGTAGGAATAGGCGCATGATTGATAGCAGGAGTTACCACTGCTACTAGTTGATAACGTCGCCTTTGCTTTCCAAGAGAGATATTCCCAATATCCTGCTCTTTTTTCTTAGGGAGAGCACTACCGTATCATTTTGTACTACTTGATGATCCAGCGTCTTTTTCCAAACGTCCTTCTCGGACAGCTTCCTCAAGACGAACTCCCATACCCACCATCTCGGTGAAGTCACTGGGCGCACTGGCAACCATTCGGTCATAGTAAAATGAGCTTAAGGTTTTTAAGAAGATCTTTGTCATCTCTTTTTCCTCAAGAGGTGGACAAATTTGAGCGGCAATTTCACGCCATCTTTGAGCGTACTCCTTAAAGGTTTCCTTGTCCTTTTGTGACATTGATCTGAGTTGATCTCTGTCGGGTGCAATGTCCAAATTGTATTTATAATGTTGAACGAATGCTTTGCCAAGATCTCTAAATGTGCTGATCGAGGCACGGTTTAAACCCATGTACCATTTTAAGGCGGCACCGGTTAAACTATCCTGAAAGTAGTGAATCAGTAGGTCCTGATTCTCAGTCTGAGCTGACATTCGCCGAGCATACATTGTCAAGTGACTTTGAGGACAACAGTTACCCTTGTATTTTTCAAAGTCAGGCACTTGGAATTTGTGCGGAACTTTCACATTGGGGACCAGACAAAGGTCTGTGGCGTCCTTTCCAAATAGATCCTGACCGCGAATGGCCTGCAGTTGCTTCTGTATTTCCAAGAACTGTTCCTGGAATTCATCCATTCGGTCGAACATAGTTTCCTTCTTACCAGAAGGTATCTGTGGAATCTGTCCTTCCGGGACAGTGTGCACCACAGGGGGTGGTACTGTAACTACGGCGGTGAATCTTGGCGTTTCCCGAAGTTTGTAACCTTCAGGGGTCTTCAATATGCCTTTGGCATCTTCGCTTTCCCAAAGTTTGTAACCTTCAGGACCAGCGGTTCCTGCAGAAGTTCCCTGATCTTCAACGATCGGCGGAACATATCCTTCCGGGATATAGTTAACAGGCATGCCCCAGGGACGATCTTTCGGCATCTGATACCTAGGATCAAACTTCTCCACTATGGGCGCTGAGGTGATCTCTGAGATCACAGTTCTTTGTAGTTGAGCTTCTGCCATGGCTTGCATGTCGTTGCGAAGCTTTCTCATATCCTCTCTCAGAGTGTCGATCTCTTCTTTCAACTCTCTGTTTTCTTCCTCAGGATCATCCATCTTTTTCTGACGACTGGCCCGAGTATTGTACGAATGAGACAATTTGACTCTAGAACCGAGACACAAACGTGAGATTCGTAGGTAAGGAGAATGCGCGATGTGAGAATGATGAAATGCAATGATTATATTAATTGTTTTTTGGTTTAATCAAAATAAACTTCGACAATTAGATTGCAAATACCAAACAGTGGGGAAACCCCTTTTTATTGAAATTCAAAGGATTACAGAAATGGAAATACAGTAGATTACAAGGTGCAGAAACAGAAACCTAAGCTAATGGGTTCCGAGAGAACTCGGGTGCTGATTCTGGAACTTCCTTTTCTTTGACCGGGGCTCTTGAGCCATTGTCGGGTTGTCATTCCTTTGCCAGGTGAAAGGAGCGAGCAAATTCCTTTGGTCATCTTGATTATCCACATCATGTTGCTCTAAAATCTCAATCAGAGCATCTTTCTCTCTCAGTAGTTGCTGTATTTGGATACACTCCACATTGAGGGTGCGGTACTTGTTCTTCCAAGACCTCCTCTCCCGTTGAACTTTGTTGAGAGTAACCTGGAGCTTTTCAGTTTCCGTCATGAAGTACATGACATATTCCCTCTGCGGAAGAATTTCGTAACGAGGATACGGCATTTTTAGCTTGAGAGCTCTAGTTTGTACCCAGTGGAGATAAGGCTCCACCGAGACACAGTCCGGTTTTCCTAGAGACTCCCGTCCTTTCTTATGAACGTGTTTCCAACCGTGCACTATTTCCATCTTTAGTGCTCTGTCATTCTCTCCTTCTTTGAAGAAAAGACCTTCCAGATGAGCATTCCGCGGGACATGCCTCATCGGGTATCCAAACTGACGACGAACTAATATCGGATGATAGTTGATTCCTCCTTTAGTTCCTATGAGGGGTACATTGGGGAAGTTTCCACAACGGTCAATGATCCTTATTCCATCATAAATCCTATTACACCAATCAATGTCAGAGTTGGTGAGAGACATGATTTTCTGCGACCAGCGTAAGGCACTCTTATGATCCCAAAAAGCAGCAGACTTAGGCAAATGGGAGTTAAACCATTTGTAAAGCAGAGGTACGCAACATGTAATCTCCCCTCCATTGTACAAATTTCCTAAGTGTACAGAATGATACGCATCTGCGAGCAAAGTCGGCACAGGGTTTCCAATGAGAAAAACCTTAATGGCGTTGATATCGACGAAGTTATTAATGTTGGGCAACAAAAATAATCCGTAGGTGAGTAAAACAAAGATGCTTTCAAAAGCAGTCCCGTTCCCTATATAGCCAAGTACAGAGCTTTCTTTGTTAAGAACTGGGCTGGCAAACCTTGGATGCCACCCTTGGTAGTCATGTGAGTCTTGACTTCTAACTCGTCCAAATGAATTGCTCTTGCAATGGTCTGATCCTTTGGAATTTCTTCCAGTCCAGAAAATGGAGCTTGATCAGTAATGTGTAGATCGATCAGATGAGAGTACTCCTCCAGCGTTGGTGTTAGCTGGTAATCCGGGAATGTGAAACAGTGATAAACCGGATCGTAAAACTGAACGAGCGCATCCATGATTCCCTCAATCACATGGACTCTTAGCAGAGGTAGCAGACCTCCGTAGTTGGCTCTGAAGGACTCTTGGTTTGTGATCATTCTCGCCAAACCTCTCAGATCCTCTAGTTTTGAAGCCTTGAAGGTATACTTATGAGTTCTCCTTCTACCGAAATCCATTAGTGTAACACTTTTCTCTGATATTTGCAATCACAGTCTTAGTTTAATTTGAAAAAAAGAGAGACTAGAAGAGAAATTTTTTTGAATGTTTTAATGTTTTTTAAATGAATGCATGAATGCAACACACAAAAACATAGAAAAAACATGGGGTCAAAGGGTCGTTGTCATGGAGTCAAGGCTCTACCCATCCCAAAGGTTTACTAATGACTTTTGTACCTGTCACTCTTCATCATCAACTCTTGTCAAGAAAACACCAGAGGGCCGGGAACCGTGCTAGGTGATGTTTTTTGAAGAGTCCTCAGAAGAGGGTGGCATCGCATGACGACTATTTCCGATAGCCTCTGCGCCACTAAAGGGGTTTTCCTAGGTGTATACTCAATCTTTACACATGCGGCATCACACATATTCCCATTAGCAGAAAAATAAACACGTATAGCAATTAGGAAAAGCAGTATATATATTTGTCCTAAAGTCCTAGACTTTAAAGCTATGAATCCTATGTTCCTGACAGAAATGGCTTCCCGGCGGAGTCACCATTCTGTGGTTTCTTTCCAAAGTAAAGGTTTTGACCTAAGATCCTTGTAGGGTCAAAAAGTCTTATCTCAGTGAAATTCCCTTTGAAGGTTTCTACCTAGGAGACAAGAATGAACAAACAATGCATGAAGAAGGTCCCCAGCAGAGTCGCCACTTTTCTGTAGCGAGTGATTTTTGGATGTGGTTGCAAAGCACGATCGCTCTGGTACTACAGCTCGATTCATTTTTTATCCTATTAAAGCTGATGAAGGAAGGGAAATAGATGTCTCCAACTAACCCTGCTTGCATACTCAGTTTAAACAGTCAAAACTGTTGGTTTACAGATGCTACAAAGATTCGGGGATTCTCTTAGGTTATTTTGTTCAAAGGGGTGTTTTGAGATGTTAGGACGGACGTTTTTGATTGATGTGTGAAAGTATGGGATTTTGGGTTTTTGTTTATTGTGCTCGCTAAGATCTTTTCTTTCGATCTTACGCCTACGTATTCCCGTTTACCGAAACAGGGAAATCAGAGCGTTCGTAGTTCCTCCTATTCTATGGGAGGAAATGGTGTTTGGTGTCTTGTTCAAAGCCCAAGACGTGAAGCAAAAGGTTGAATGTATCTTGTTCAAAGCCCAAGATGTGAAGCTGAAGGGTCTATTTGTATCTTGTTCAAAGCCCAAGATGTGAAGCTGAAAGGTCTCGACTTTAGAGAGAATTTGTCATCTCTAAAGAGGGGTAAAGGAGAATTACTTTAACCGGGATATGTGAATCCGGCAATGCCATAATTTCCTAGGAGGGGGTTTTAACCTGAAGGAGAAGACTTTAACTCAGTGTAGAGCAATGCCATCTTTCCTTAGGAATTTCTCATGCTAAAGGAAGGACAGTGGCATGGATATAGATGATCCAGAGGCTTGCCGCTTACAGCGATTAGATGAAAGGGCAGGAGTTGTTGATGTTTGTGTACTGTGAACGAGGCACAACTTTGATGCTAAAAGGTTGATTGACTCAGCTAGGGATTTCGTTATACAAAGCCTAAGAGGAGGCTATTGGTCCAACAAGAGGGAGTTTTTTATGTGTGTCTCGTACGAAGCCCGAGAGAGAGGCTAAAAGGGGGGTTGATCCAATAAGAGGATCTTTTATACTCAACAAGAGAGTGTTTTTGTATCTCGTACAAAGCCCGAGATGAAGGCTAAAAGTTTTGCTTGGCTCAGTAAGAACCTTTTTTGTATCTCGTACAAAGCCCGAGATGGAGGCTAAAAAGAGTTTGCTTAGGGGAATTTGTATCTCGTATGAAGCCCGAGATGGAGGCTAAAAGTATTTGCTCCACTGGGGCAATCATTTGTACAAAGCCCAAGAGGAGGCTAACGTGCTGGTGACTGTTTTAGTTGAGTGACAGGTCCAGTATACTGATTTTAAGAGAAAATCAGTTCTTATATGAGCAACACTGTACTAATGGATTTGATCTGAGGATCGGGATTGTTCCCTGTTCTTTAAGGAAACGGGGAAATCCAAAGGGTATCGAGACTGTCCGAGTCTACGGTTTCTTCCTATTTAACGAAGGTGGCTTGAGAATGTCTTTGAGACTCAAGGAAAAGAGACTGTCCAAGTCTAGAGTTTCATCTTGTACTATACTTTGAGAAACAGTAGTAGACTCTTTGAAAGGACTGTTCTATGAAGATGACTAATTTCTGTTCCTATACCTCTAGGAGGTCGTCGGGACAATTTGTACGAAGCCCAAGAGGAGGCTGGAAACTTTTAAGAAGCCGATCAGTCCTTGTACTAAGCCCAAGAGGAGGCTATCATTCCCGGAGGAAGAGATCATTATACGAAGCCTAAGAGGAGGCTGTGAATACTTCTATGAAGCCGACGGGTCCTTGTACTAAGCCCAAGAGGAGGCGGGGATGCTTTTAGGAAGCCTGAGGGTCCTTGTATAATGCCCAAGAGGAGGCCGATGCTTTTAAGAAGCCCGTGGGTCCCCAAACCCTGAGAAATTCAAGGCAAGCTATTCACAAGGAATAGATCAAGTCAGGAAAGTTCGAGAATTTGGAAGAAACTCAAAGATGCCATTCACGGAGAATACATTCATCTTTGGGAGTAGAGTTTCTTGACAATTCCTAATGAGGACAGCCGAAGAGAAGACTGTATCTGGTGATCCTATTGGGGATCTAGCTGTCTATTTCTACAACTAAATGAAACGGCTTTTCCTAGTTCTAGACGTAGTTGTCGGGGAAACTCTGAATATCTATACTATTATTACACAGTTGATATGAGTTTATGAAAGAAGACTTACAGCGAAACAGCCCCACAATACAGTTATATGTATAGGAAAGCAGTAAATGAAAGCGTATAAACACTTACTCGGTTGTAGAGCTTCCATGCTGTTTGGTTAGTGGTTCAACAAAGAAAGATTGAAAACAACAGTATATTCAAAATCAAAGGAGAAAGTGCTTTGAAAAAGAAAGATTGGGGCTTACAGCTCAAGGAGAGGCCCAAGGTTTTACAGTTGAATTTGTACAGAGGGACTTATACAAGTGACTGTGGCCCAAAAAAGGTTTTCTGTACAAAGGGATAGGTCTTACACTCTCTCAAGAGGCCCAAAAAAACTTTAAAGGAAAAGAAATGGGTCTTACTACTCGAGGGTAGGCCCAGATGGTTTTAAACGGACGACGATCGCGCCGTGATTTTTGCACAGCGGGACTTATACAATAGGTGAGGCCCAAAAAGTTTTTGTACAAGGGGGTGGGTCTTACACTCTCTCAAGAGGCCCACAAAAGTTTTAAAAAAAAGAGATGGGTCTTACTACTCGAGGGCAGGCCCAGATGTTTTATTTTGAAAAGGCGACGATCGCGCCGTGATTTTTGAAATACAACGGGACTTATACAACAAGTGAGGCCCAAAATTGTTTTCAAAAAAGGGGGTTGGGTCTTGCACTCTCTCAAGAGGCCCAAAATTGGTTGTATTTACAAAGGGTTGGGTGTTACACTCTATTAGAGGCCCAAAAAGTTTTAAAAAGTTTGATGAGGGTTGAATTAATCCAAAAACCCTAATTTGTTTTCAAAATATGTTTTAATTGAATAAAAATTCAATTAAAATGATCAAAATTGTTTAACATATGGAAAACAAATTGTGATCTTGGATTAATGCTTCAAAAATTAAGTATTGACCTACAAAATAATTAGAAAGCATTAAAAGTTGCAAAATTAAGATGGAAAAAATATTTAAAATGTCAAAAACAATTAAAATATTAATTCTTTGAAAAAATATCAATTATATGAAATAAATAATATTTTTGGGATTTTTTGATAAAATAAAATATTTTAACATTTTTGTGAATTATCAAAAAAATAATCAACTCAAAATCATTAAAACTCAGAGAGAAATTAATTTTTGAATCAATTAAACAAAATCACAAAATTCAAATATTTGAATTTGAAAAAATGGCGCCAAGAACAAGCTGAAGAAGACGCGTGTGTTCTGAGATTCCCAGATTTGCATTTTCTCTCTAATCTCACTGAATACTTAATCATATCATGTAATCCACATATCATTATGCTCGTCTTAACCTCACGATCATGTTTATAACACTTAATTTCATTTAAATTAAACATAAAACATGAAATCACGAAAAATCCTCAAGAACCCTAATCTCTGCATGAAGGCTAGGATTTTTGATACACGATTCAAACAATGCAATTAACTGAGGGAAAACATTCCATGCATGATTATGAACATATGGCCAAATTATTGCGCAGCAAAAATTGTGTGGATCATAGAGTTAGAAGAGCTCATGCTTACCACTTGCAGCTGGTGATCGTGATTTGTGTAGGAGGTGTTACAGTTGTGTTGTGATGATCTGAACAGCTTCCCTAGGTTCTATGGAGTGTGTTTGAATGCTTGGACTTGATGGAAATTGGCTGGATCACTTCATGGCATCTCAACTGCACCTTGGTTAAAACCTTGAGCAATTGGCTGGTGATTCTGAGAAATCAATGTTCCAGTTGTTGTTTAAGTGTTTGATCAGCTCATATGTGATGTATATGAGGTGTGTGAGTGATTGGTTTGGTTGGAAAAGCTCTCAAACTCAAAACCCGATAGTTACCTTGCTAAGAAAGGCATTTTTGCCAAGAGAAAGAGATTTTGAGAAAGGCAAGTGTTGTAGGCCTTTGTTGTACTTAAACTGAACACAATTGAGCTCTATTTATAGTAGAGCAATAGTTTGTTTTGCAAGGAATAATGAATGGCAACTGCTGAGTAGGTTTGGCCAATGTTGGCAAATGAAAATCCAAGTCTCCTCTAGCCATTGACTAGAGGTTAGGGCACAGAGCTTTGGTACCCTTGGTCTTGGATAAGTATTGACTGATTTCAAATGAGAATGGCTCAGTCCATGCCACCTTGATGCTTCCATTGAATGCTTCAATCCAAATTTGAAGTCTTGTCCCTATTTTGGCCATTCTAGGTTCAACATGTTATTTCTTGTTCCATGGACTTTGGAGGCTTGGCTCAGTGATTGTCCCCTTTAGAATCAATCCTCAGATGTGTCCAAGTGGATAGGAGCATTTGAATTTGGTTGATTTTGGTAAATCGAGCAAAAGTGCAAATTCTGCCTTGTTTTGACAGATTTCAGCAAGGCAACTTGACAATGTCATATCTCACGGTGTAAGTTGAATTTGGTAATGTTCTTGGCCATTTTGGAAAGCCCTTACATGATACAACAACTGTTTGAACATATTTGGTTTTGATCTCTTTTGAATCCAAGTGAAAAATCCCCCTACATTTGGCAAAAAGTGAGGCAAAATCTGACTTAGTGAAATTTTCACTAAGTGTTGGAAAAAAGTGTGATTTCTTGATTTTGATCACTCCATAACTCAAAATCCATGAGGAATTTGGATATAGGTCAGTATGAAGTTTTTGTAGAGGGTAATGAGATCTTCAAATCAAGCTTTGAATGGGGCACAATGGCCTTGTGGTTTAGGAGTTATGGTCCTCCAAAGTTGGTGCATTAGTGGTACTTTTTCATGACTTAGAAAAATTTCTAAGTTTTATGGTTACCCCTTTTACAAGTTATCCCACTTTCTTTGATTTTTCTTGATGAATGATGATTCCAATCATACATTAACATAATTTTAGGGTTAAAAATCCATTTTAGTGAAAAATCTCAAAAAGTCAAAGTTGACTTTTGTGCACAGTTGACTTTTTATCAGATGAATTCCAAACTGTGCAATCCTTCAGGAAACCATGTCCTTGACCTAAATCAAATTTGATGGACATGTTCCATGGGTGTCATAGGGTGTATTGAATCATGTCCTAGGGTTTGGGAGCATGTCCTGGTCAAAAGTCAAAGCTACAGTTGACTTTTCCCGCGAAACCCTAATTGTGGTGCAGATGAAATTGAGACATGTTGCTCACACTTCTTGGCTTAATCCATTGTTCCAAATGGATCAATATAGTTAATTAGAGACCCTCCAGTCATGTCTTGAGGTCTTGGCTCATGATTTGTCCCAAAAGTCAACTTAGGGGTGAATTAGGTCAAGAAACCCTAATTCCTGATTTTTGATAAATGATCCCTTGAGGTCAAATTGACTTAATGCTTGGGCCCATGAGGTTCCATGGAGTATTTTTGGATATGCTTTGAAGCATTGGCCATGCCCAGAGGAAAATTTCTAACTGGAGGCCCTGGTCGACCAAAACCCTAATTTGGTGACACTGGCGATCTTGAAGCTTAATCCACCTGAAAGGGAGCAACCTTGTGCTTAGTCCTTGAAGTGGGAGTCCTCTTGATCCATTGTAGATTATTGGGAGGTTAGACAAGTTGAAGATCAAATCATTCCTTGATTTATCCTTTGTCTAAGGCTCAGAGAGGGCTTGAAACCCTAATTTTGATTGTAGTGAATGCTCAACAATTCCTTGAGGAGATTGATGAGGCATAAAAGTCCCTCCATATTGTGATGATGATTTGCACAATGATGGGAATCTAAGTGGTCAAAATTTGGGGTATGACACAAAGGAGCTCAATCAAATTTCAAATAAGCAAATTACTACCTATATTAAAACAACTTAAATCCAGAAAATAGTTGTCAACAAAATAAAAAAAAACTTACCGATTTGGAAAGAGAGAAATGGTTAAAGACTGTAATCGAGAAACTATGAATTTGGAGAGAGAGAGAGAGAGAGAGAGAGAGAGAGAGAGAGAGAGAGAGAGAGAGAGAGAGAGAGAGAGAGAAATTTTCGGAAAGAAAACAAATTGAATGAGAGCAAAGATACACCTATATGTGTTATCTCGATCGTGACATGGAAATGGACCATTTTGAATCGTGGATAAAGTAAGAAATTTAGATTAATCTATCTGATAGAACAAGTATTGGAATGTGCAAGAAAAAGAGGGAGAGAAAATTAGGTTAAACTTTTCAATTGAGTCATTTTACTCATAGTGTGAGTATATTGCTAGCTAGGTTGAACTTTTCAATTTGTTTTTTTTATGGTCTGTTCCTATTCATTCCTTTTTTTTCTTAATTTTTTTTCTATTTTTTAAAGTTTCAATAAAAAGATTCCTTATTTTTAAAGTTTTATTTTTATTTTTATGATTAAGTAATTTTAACAATATTATTAAAAATTTTATTAATAGTTTTTTTAGTTTGACCAAAAAATTTTTTTTTTTATATTCCCTTTTCGATTAAAAAGAAATTTTTAACAAGTTTTTAAAATGGTTATATACTGATTAATAATGTGGAAGGCTTTCCCATTATTGAAGGCTTAGCCGTACGTAGTTATCGAAGGCTTTAAACCATGGGTAATTACCCACGGCTAGACCGTGGGTACATTTTTCAAAATATTTATTTTAAACAGCCATATTTACCCATGACTTAACCACGGCTTAATCGTCTATACCTAAAATATTACCGAGGACAAGAGGCCGTGGGTAATATTTGCGGGTAATTTTAAGCTTTTTTGTAGTGAAGTCCTATCAATGTTCCGGATCCCATGACGTTGAGCACGAGGCTCAGCTTTCCAAATTCCATCTCGAGCATCTCCTCGGAGAAAGGCTTGAAACAAGTTACATTGTCGAGCATAGATAACTTTGGAATCCTCACGAACACATAGCCTCGATGAAGCAAGATCATGTTGTCGAGCACGCGTGACTGCTTAGTATCCCGTGGGTAGAAACTCGATGACAAACTTTTAACAGGCTCCCGTTGTCGAGCACGAGGGGTAACTTCCACACTCCCTCACAAGAGTAGCTTCGCGAGCTCGCAGCCACAAATCTGAATAAATTCTCTCCTCGCGTAGATTTTCTTTGTCTCTCTTCGACTTAAGAACTGACTCTAATTCATTACTCATCTACCTTGGAGCAACGACTTTGGGGGCTCTTATTCTGGACTGGGACTGGGGCTGGCCCACATTTAGGCACATCCCAGTCCAGCTCCGCATCGAAGAAGGCCCAATACAAAGGCCCAATCCATTGTAGCCTACAACAATTAAAGGACTCTTCAACAGATTATACCAAGGGTGTAAAGAATGATGCGAAAAAAACCAAGGGTGTGGGCTTGTGCTATTGTGCAAAGGACTCTTCAACATCTTTTGGACCACTGGTGGCTTTCGATCTACCTGGATGAAGACACGCAACAAATTAGCATGGCTGATGAGAATCCTGGCAGATATCAAAGTCATGATGTCCGCTCAATAGAAACAGATCTAGTAAGGATACACTGCATACGAAGTAGGTACGGCCGGGTACCTCCTCACAATTTTGAATGCTGTAGAGTATGCTCGAAAAATAATCAAGGATGCTATCTAGTGCGAGCAGCGCTCTAGCACCAGTTAGACCGAAAGGAGATTCAACCATGTTCGAATTCCGAATCGATTAACATGATACAAGATTACCTCCCTGGTTGAAACTAAAACTCTGTCATGGAATAACCGAGGACGTTTGCGTCATAATCCCTCTACTCAATGAATCAAAAGTCTCTCTTGACAGTAGGAAAATTCCAAACTTAGAGCTGATTGAGGAGGCCTACGACGGTCAAAAGGCCCAAAAAGCCCCTGTGGTCATCTACTTGCCAGGTCCAATATCGTACAAGTCAGACAAGGCTATCCCATACAAGTATGGTGCAACGACCATAGAAAATGGAAAAGAAACTCCATTACCCTCCGTTGTGAATATAGCTGACATCAGTCGAGATACCCGGAGCGGTCGGATCTTCAACAGAGGAGTTGATGTACCTATCAAAGAATCGGTTATATATTTAATTTTTTCTTTGAATATCTCAATTAATATATGATTTGCTTTAATTTAAAATCAAATTTAAATCTTTATTTAAATATGAATTAATCTTCATCCAACTTTCAAACAAATAACCTAGTCATATTGTTAAATTTATAACAATAAAATATTTGACAAATCTTTTGCATAACATACTCCAAAATGCAGCATTCTGGCGCTTGTTGAATAAGGCTCAAATGTCATACCAACATGCTAGAGCATCACGCCCAACATGTGTTCTTTCTGCAGCTTCATTTAAGTTTAGAAAGATAGACCAATCTTGAATACTTTGCTACTATAAATAATCATTATAACCTCGCACGTGAAAGAGATGTAACCTCAGCTACCAAGATGATGTAACGAAGGGTGTCATGTAAAGTTGTCACTTAACACCTCGGTTAAAGAAAAATTGAGGTGTAAAGTTATATGATCATGGGTTCAAACCCCAACATCTACATTTTGATCATTTACAAAAACAACGCCTCATGCCTCTCAATTTATATAAAAAGCGAAGAATTATATAGTTTGTTTTTCTTAAACTAAAACTCATTACATTGTTTACATAGAATATTAATAAATTAATTTGTTTACTAACTACATTGTTTACACAGAATATTAATGTAAAAATGTTATTCTCATCATCATCGTTGTCAGTGAAGAACATATACTGGATATCTTGGAGAAGAACAAATGTTGGGGATCCATGTTTCATTGATCTTGAGAAAGGTAAAATATTGAATGCAATATATTCTCTATGGATTTCATATTCATTTCTTTCTGATATAAAAAAAAAGTTAGCTAAATAAAATAAATATTTAGTTATATGATTATTTAAGAACACAAACCTTGAACCCATGATAATTTTTTGCACTTGCAATCCATCACATAAATCTTTAGCAAAATAAATACACTCTTACCAACCACATATTAAATAAACCTAATTTTTCCCGCTCTTGCAATCTATCACAGTGATACATTTACTTTGTAAAATCTCATGGCGCTCTAATTAAACATAGAGAGTTTCATAACAATGTTTGGGTTTCTTATGGATTTACTACTATCAAATTTAAATATTCATAATGCTTTTATAAAAAGTGTTTTAGGTTTCACAAGGATCACTAATGGCTGTATCTTGAGTGTTGATAGTCTTTATATGGACGATGAAGATTTTTTTAAGGACGATGAAGAAATTGAAAAAAGACGCTTATAGCTTACCTCGATTATCACTCAAAACTAAGGTAAATTGTATTTCTTTTTAAATAAAAAAATAAAATATGTTTCATCCCAAGCCACATACTTCTCAGTTTCAGCTTAAAACACAGGGGAAAATCTTTTTTTTATTACACTGTTTACACAGAATATTAAAATAAATTAATGAAACAAATCAAGGGTTTGACAATGGATTCTTGGAAAATAACCCAGAGGAGTTATCTGTTCCTATCAAGAGAAATTTTTTTATTTTTACATTGTTTTCAGATTTCCGAGAAGTAATCTGTTCCAACCAGAAGTTTTTTTCGATGATATCCAAATTTTGATGCATACCCTTTAAAACAATTTTTTTAAAGAAGAATGATTTTTTGTACTTGCAATCTATCAACTGAGTACTCTTCAAAAGTTGAGCTCCCTTCTTTCACTACTAGAAAAGTGTTTTTAATGTCTGGCCCGAAAAGCATTTTACCTCAGCTGTAGTAGCGAGGTAACGAACTTCGTCATGAAAAGTAAATGCTTATAACCCTGGTTATTTAAACACCGAGGGGTAAATTAATTTGCACACGGGTTCGAACCCCATCATCTGCATTTTTATTATTTACAAAACTAGTGCCTCCTACATCTCGGTTTACGAATAAACCAAGGGGTAAGTTAGATTGTTTTTTATTAGAAATTTCTTACATTGTTTACACAGAAAATAAATAAAAATAATTTGTTTACAAACTTAAATGTTTACCCAGAATATTACATTGTTTACACAAAAAATAAATAAAAATAATTTGTTTACAAACTTAAATATTGACCCAGAATATTACATTATTTACACAAAATATTAAAATAAAAATTAATTTATCCCTGAAGATCATATGTTGGATCTTCGACTCCTTGATATTTGGGAAAATGATTCACTTAGCAAGTATTTGTTTCTGATATAAAACAATAAAAGGGTAAAAAAAAAAGATATAAAATTAAATGATTTTATGCTCAAATGAATATTTAAAAACACAAACCTTAAACCTAGATAATTTTCTGCACTTACAATCCATCACTAATGGCAAAAGTTAAAGTGGAGGATATATATGGTTTCGATCGCTTAACGACGTTTCTTTATCAATTTTAGATTTCATAAAACCTTTATAATGGTATTTTTTTTGGTATCACGTGGATCACTAATGGTATTTTTTTAGCGTTGAAAATCATGAAATGAACGACAAAGATTTGTTTAAGAACGCTAAGTTATCCCCTCGGTTTCTATAAAAATGAAGTGAAAATGTTATTTTCTTAATTACATTGTTTACATGGATTATTGAAAAAAAATAATACAACATAATCATAATTTTAGTGTAAGAAGTTAGCTAGTCTAAATATTGCACGCATACAATTTCTAAAGAGTTATTTGGTTCAACCATTGAATGCTTCCAACTTCTGTTGAAAAAATATTTTTCTGCACTTGCAATCCATCATAGGGAACTTTTACAAGCTTTTAAATACAACAACAACAATAACATCAACACCATTTTGTGAGATGGATCCCAAAAGAATGAAGGGATTTCTATTTCTAACAAGTTTGGAGCTGCTACATATAAGTTAGGATTCGGGTAAAATGTGTCTAACGAGTGCTTTTATAGTAAAATGCTACGTATCTTATACCTCGGTTATTAAGGAAACTGACGGGATATAACATTTAGTTTACAAAAAAAAAAATTATTAAATATAAATAGTTTCTTGAATTGTTTTTCCCCTCAAAGTTTTTGAAAAACCAAGGTAATATGTGATTTCTACTTCTAAAAAAAAAATCATGACGCGCATTGGAATCATATCCACTAGAATAACAGTGATCATCCATATTAAAAAATGTAACATATCTTTTGGATTTTCAAGGCGTTTGACCTTCTCTGATTGTTTCACTTCCTATTTAGTGCAGATATATGAAACTACACCCGATTTGTCTACATTTAACACCCATTATTGGAGGGTGTGAATTCAATGGGTGAGAAATGTTTGACAAATTTACACCCATTTTTAAACGGGTGTAAATTCGATGTTATATTACACTCTTTTTTTTTATATAAATCGGGTGTAAATTTTTACATATATACACTTATAGATGGTATATTACACCATTTTTTTGTTAAAAACAGATGTATATACATTCCACTTTACACCCTATTTTATAGAAAACGGGTGTAAATTTGATGTTAAATTACACTCTTTTTTATAAAAATAGGGTGTAAATGTGTACATATATACATTTATAAATGATATATTACACATTTTTTTGTTTAAAATGGATGTATTCATAGTCAACTTTACACCCTATTTTATAGAAAACGGGTGTAAATGTGTAAATAATTGCATTTCAATCAAACAAATTTACACCCAATTTCATAAAAATCAGATGTAAAATGAGCAGTGATTACTAAAGAGGTTTGCAAATTTATACCCTATTTCTTTTAATAGGGTGTAAAAACGCGGTGTATTACACCCGTTTTTGCTGTCGATGTTGGCATGTTTACACCCAATTTTACCATTGATGTTGGCATTTTACACCCGATTTTACCATTGATGTTGACATTTTACACACGATTTCACCATTGATGTTGACATTTTTACACCTTGTTTGTTTGTATTAGTTTCATAATTATATTATATTTAATTAGATTTAGAACCTATTTTATTTAATCAAATATTTTGTATACCACTAAACATTCAATAAACAAAAAGTACAACCAAAAAACCCATCCTAACATCATGTATATATAATTCTTATCAAATCATATTATCTTATAGTATACAACAACCATCCTAACATCATTGTACATATAAGTCTTATCAAATCATATTATCTAATAGCATAAAGTCGTACAACAAAATCATATTAACAAAAACTATCTATATAGAATTTTTCCTCCTTCGCTTTGGTTTTGGCAATATTTATACGTCTTCTTGGTCCTCATGCTTTTCAGCCATTTGCATTTTCTCTTCAGCCTTTTGGTCTTCAACATTTCGCTCTTCAATCATTTCCAAAAAACATTTAGCCCAGAGTTGTCGCACGTGGTCAATCGTCTCTTTTTCATATGACGAAGTGTCTGTGAATATCTACAAGTTTACATATAATAAGTTAAACTACTACATGTTTTTCATTGAATACATGCAATACAACAATATTTTAACTTATCCTACCTCGTTGAATCTTTCAACGATTAAAGCATAAACGATGTCAAACATAATCTTCATGACGTAGTATCCACATGCCCATATGTTATCTTGACGATGTGCCTACATATAAAATCTTAGTTACAACAAAGACACCATGAAGTGTGACACAGCAAAACATCCACCTAACATGCTACAATCCAATAAAGACACAATAAAATCTTAGTTGTATATAACTATTATCTTCCAATTATGTCTATTATTTGTCAGAACCTCATGAAGTGTGACACAGCAAAACAACCACCTAACATACTACAATCCAATTCTTACATACACCAAAAGAATTTAATTTCATATATACAGCAGCTTGCAGTAAAGATGTTATTTGTCGCATAACAATTAAATTTCATGCAGCAGTAGAACCAGAAAACACTCCATACTTTTTATATCAATAATACATTTTTTTTCTCACATCTTTCATCAAATTGACAATGCAACTAACATACATCTACCAACTAAATATATATAGGATTTATGCGCAATTTGTGTCGGACCTGATTGATATCAACTCAGAAACAGTTTTTGGAGACAAGTAGAGTACCAATGTTGAACACAAAATCACAGGCCATTATGAGCATTATCTTTTATTTTTGCAAGATTAACTCCATGAAATTTTCTTTCCAGAACATAACTTTGTTGTAATACCCCATATTATCTAAGTGCTCAATTGGATATCAGATGAGATCAGATGAGTATCTATGTGCTCTATCTTTAATTAATTGGATTTATGGAATCCTCTAAGTGTTCTACGGATTATCAATTGGGATTAATAGAGCAACTGGTGAACTATAAAGAGATCAATTATTTTATGGAAGAGACATATTAACAATTATTAGTTCAAGAGAGTATATTAAGGTAACTCTAATAATTGATCAATTGGGTTGAGACAACAAAATATCAATTGGATATATTTTACCCTATTGGATTTATAATATATAATAAATATATATATATATATATATATATATATATATATATATATATATATATATATATATCTGTGTGTGTGTGTGTGTGGTAAGAGAAAGAGAAAGAAAAAGAAATAGAAAGAAGAAGAAAACGTGGAAAAGGAGAAGAAGAGAAAGAAAAGAAGGAAAAAATTTGGATCTTTATCATCTCTTCATCAATTCATCATCTTCTTCAATCTCCTCTTCGATTATCAGGTGGGTTCTAGTTAGAGACTCTAAGTTCTAGAAATATAAGTTTAGAATTTAGGTTAAATTTGAGAGAAAATGATTAAACGGATAAATCAATGAAATCTAACGGATGAAATGCGATATAAATGCTTGGAAATAATCAGGAATACTTGTTGTTTATGTTGGAACATGTTTTGGTTGATAGGATATGAATTAGAAGTGTTTGGGTGAAGAAATGAGAGGGTTTGACCCCCAAATGACCTGTTTGACACTGCTAAGAAATTCTGAGTTTCGCATGGTTCGCCTAGCGAACCTGGCGAAGGGGAAAGCGAATGGTCTCTCGAGGGTTCGCCTTGCGAACCCCAAAGAGAAGGGAAGACGAATGTTTGCTCAGAGTTCTCTTTGTGAACTTTATGCCCTTTTTCTTCTGCAATAGTTCGCTGGGGGGTTCGCCTTGCGAATACAGTAGTGAACATGATAGATTTTCCATCTTGTATCCTTCATAACTTTTGATCCGTAACTCGGATTGACGCACGGTCGGAAGCGTTGGAAAGCTATTTCAATGTTCTTTATGATGGTGAGGTAGAAACATGGTTATATGTCATGGATTTATAGGATAGAGATAAAATGTGTGTGAACTACTATGTGGATTATGTTGACATGTTATGCTATCATGTGTGTTTTATGATTGATATTGTTATATGCAAGTTGTGTTAAACCATGTCTATCTAATTGTTGTTAAGTATGAATGAGATAATATGCATGCTTAAAACGAATTAGGGAGAGTGAGGTAACTTTACCCCCAAACAAAATGGTATAATTCTATGTTGTGACTAAGATTGTGATAGATAATCTAGACGGCGATGCTCGTGTATTTGATGCCTAGATGTGCATCCTTGACGAGTAATGGTCTAGAGGAGAGTGAGACACTAGTATGGAACATGTGAGTGAACCTTGTGTTCTTTGTGAAAGGAAAGTGTGGCCTTGAGGCATTGTGGCCTTGTGATTGTCGAATACAATCATGTGTGTGTGTGAGATCTCGTAATCAGAACCGTTTTTATCCCTTAATAAATATACGTGACCCGTGTCCATAACTCCTTGGAGGGGCTGGCCAGGGAAAGTGTTTATTAAGTAAGTGACCGTGACCCGTGTCCATAACTCTTTAGAAGGGCTGGCCGGGGAAAGTTACTTAGTGGGTGGTATTAGTGACCCTGTTGAAGTGCCTCTTGTGTAGGCTGGCCGGGGAAAGTACCATGTGTAGATAATCGTGACCCGTGTTGAAGGCCCTCTTGAATAGGCTGGCTGGGGAAAGTTATATATGTTAGCTTCCGGGACCCGTGTCCATAACTCTTTGGAGGAGCTGGTCGGGAATGCATGTCTACGCTTTTAAGGATCCGTGACTCGAGTTGAACTCTCTTGTAGGGTTGGCAGGGGAAAGATGCCTTGGTATGTGTTACTGATTAGTGATAAATAATATTTTGAGTTGGTGAACACATGACATGTTTCCATATTGTGTGAGATTGAGAACTCAAAGTCATTTCTCTTCCCCCTGACTTGAGTTAGGATTGATAGAACCCTGTAATGCTGAGAGAATCCATAAGATAGGGAACTCACTGAGATTTAAAATCTGACCCCATTATTGTTGCTATTTTTTCAGGTATTGAGTACAGGTTGAATTTACAAGTGGAGCTATGCTTGGATGTTTCAAGAGAAGCTTAGTTAAGCCTATTCCGCTGTGTATTATTTTGTTGTATACAATTGAGGATATTGTATATTGATCTTAGATTTTATTTTTTTGGCTAGTTTCCATATCTTGTACCATAGATTGTATTATGTTTTTAGAAATGGTCAAGTATAGGAATTACGCCATTAGGAACTTATGATGGTGTCAGTACCAAATGAAATGCTTGTATTGTATTATTCTTGGTATATATTATACAGGGCATTACAGTAGGTATCAGAGCAGGTCGTATCCTCGACCTAGCCTTGAAACATCATAAGTAAATCTATTCTTGCCTCTTAAGTGTGTCTTGCCAATATGAATCTTAATATCATACTATGTAGTGTTGGGCCTGATCAACCTAATACTATGTATGTGATAGGTAGAATCATGGTTGAGTAACCACGAGGATTCCGTAGTGTTGCTAGAACTTGTGCTCTGAGAGTAGTCTCAAGCCAAGAGTTAGTAGTGTGGAGTTTTGGTCAGCTCAGTGAGGTTTTAGTAGAAGTTGAGATTTGGGTATCATGGAATTAAAGAGTGACGTGTGGTTTAAGCAATCCTTTGGAAATGATGGAGTCTGAAAGTTAAGAATCTCTAGCGGACGATTGGTTAAGGTATTGAGGAATATGTAGAATCGCTAGTAGAGATGGATTGGCCACTAGTAGGGATAAGAATTTCGAGTAATCTCATTCCGTGGAAAGGAAACGTTGTTTTGTGGAATGTGTGACATAAGGTCCAGAAATGAGATAAGTATTAGTGCTTCAGTTTATAAGGTCAATATGGTAGCTTGAATGGACGAGAGTACCTTAAGGAATGTGTTCGGAACAATGTCTTCCAACTAGTTAAAAGCTGAGAGTTAAGGAAGTTCGGTTCTATGGGAACCTGAAGTAGTAGAGAAGTGTGTGAAGGAACACAAGGATGTGTTTACATACTTCAAGTGAAACAAGTGTGCGCCGGACGAAGAGTAAGAGATGAATTATGTATATTCAATTATGTAAAGAGATTAAGTTCGAGATATTACATCGGGATTTTCTGTATTCGATGAGAGACCAATTTGGAATTTGGAAATGTTAAATTACCCAAGGAACCGTATAAGGTATTGTGTTGGAGAAAGAATGAGCTTCATTTAGTAACAGAAAATGTAGTGATACGGACCGGAAAAGTTTGTGTTAAGGAATAGAGTAAGTATCTTGGATTTGAGGAAATTTTAGTATGATGATTTTATGTTTGGACATAAGAGGATTACAATGGAGAGCAAACTAAATGCATTGTGGAAAACGGTATTAACGGTATGTTATGAGGAAGTGACAACGGAACGTATTTTGGAAGAATGTGCAACAGATTTTTTAAGTTGTTGTTAAAGCTAAAATTAAGGAAGTGTAATCAAAGATGATTCACCCATGTAAACCCTAGTAGTACGAGCTGAACTGAGGAAGTTACACCTTGGTATTAAGAACAAGCGTAGTAGTAGCACCGTGGTCACAAGTGTACGTGATGGATTCTTATTCTTGAGACATGTTTGAAGGGACGTACTTTGTGGAACAGTGAACATTGTATTTTAAGAAGTAAGATTGTGGTAAAACAACGAAAAATAAATCAGGACTTATTACGGACTAAGAGTAAATTATGGAACGGTTTATACCGGCAGAGTTTCGTAAGTAGTCAATGGGAATTGTCTGTTACGATTCTTTGATTAAGTTAAAATGGTGTAAGTGTGTTGTGCATTGGATAGTGAAGGGTAAGAAATCCCGGTTAGTGTGTAGGAAGTGATGGAAGAGTTCTTCAAGAGGATGCAGTTCCCCGATTTATTTTCAAGTATAGAGAACTTTTATATTTGTGAATAATCAGAATATTAGGAATCTACCTTTTGTTGGACTAAGAACATTGTTGTTTTAATTCTCACCAAGGAGTTCAAGTGAGGGAACAAGGTCGTATGCTCGACATGTTATGTCCATCTCTTTTGTGGAATCGTTTAATGGTTGTGTGTTGGGTTTTGCTTGTGGACGAATTAAGTATGAGTTGTGGCTAAAACATTAGAATGTCATTATCGTTGGCTTTCCACTAACGTAGTTGTATGAGCAAGGAATGAACTACCCCGCTGAAGTTTTGTTGTGTGACCGCGTTGGAATTTGGAATTCTGCCTTGTCACTTGGTTGGAGTGTGTTATCTGCATGTTTTGACTTTATCGGTTTTACCTTGAGTGGATCATGGTTAGTAAATGTTACACAAGTTAAGGAGCCGCGATTTGAGAATGATGTTATGGGTTAGAACAAATCGGAATGAGGGTTTTGAGTTATGATGACTTTTGGATTAAGAGAAACTGGTTTTTAGCTGCTACAGCAGTGTTAACCGATTAACACGTGCAAGGATGGTGCTTTGCACTAAATTTTGAGGAGTTAACCGATTAGCTCACACGGTGAATCGATTAATGTGTGAGTAATTGTGAAATCCCTTAGAAACTATCATCTGTGTTTGGTTACCTTATGTTCTTCTGATTGATAAGTGTTCGAAGAATGGAAAACGGGATTGCAAGTAAATGAAAGAAGGACTTGTGTTTCGAAATCGAAACTTCTGAAAAGTGTTGCGTTGTTGATCATTTGTTCAGACGACAAGGGAGTTGGTTTTGGAGGAATAATCTTGTGAACTGTGTTGAGTATTAGAAGGTCTTAGGTGTATTACCGTTGCGAGTCTTAAGGATGAAATTAGAGAATACTCACGAAGTATTGATCTTGTAAACATCATTTCGGTAAATTAAATTTTGGTGTTAGTAGGATATGAGCGGTTGTTTAGAGTTAGTAAATGCTATCTTCTGTGAGTTCTTGGTAATGGATTTAGGCTCCGTAAAGTAATGCCAGTTATGTGCAGTTGTGTTTTACCCAGAAGAAGGAAATTTGAAAGTTATCCTTCCAATTATAAGTAAGAATTAGACGTTCTGAAGTTAAGCATATAACTTGGATCGTTTATGGAACATAACGATTAAGAGAAGTGGATCCAGCTGAGAAGTCTAGTATGAACTTCGAAAGAGTGTGTTGTATGTGGAGTGTTATTTGTGAGTTGGTGAGTGATATGGAAACTCACAATTGTGCCTTGAACAATTTAAGTTTCCGATAAGTGGTGTCTTGCATATGATTGAAGTTTTGTGTTGTTGTTACGTCGTTTTGGGTTGAGATCTCGAATCAACAAGAAACCTTGAGTGAGTCGGAACCCCGTAAGAAGAGTTGTTACGGAATGTGGTAACTAGAAATGAAAGTTTCTAAGTTATTTTGGATGTATTATTTCGAGTTAGAGTGTATTTCAGAGTTGTATATGTTATGGTAGTAGAGTGTAACTCCTGTACCTCTATCGTCTGGAAAGTTTTGGACCGATGTTATAATATTGTGTGTTGACAAAGAAATTGTTCTACCATAGGACTTTAGTAAGTTTCTTGTACCGTTGGTTAGTAAGGATCCTAGTGGATAAGTTTGTTTCTCCACAGACTGTTAGCTAATTGGTAGTGCTCAAGAATTTGTGGTGTTCTACTGTTAGAATTCGGGTTGCACAAATGAAAGAGTTCAGTTAGAGTAATAAGGATTTGAAGATTGTTGCTTAGGAGTAGGAAATAAGAAGATTTCTTTCTAAGTGTGTTACCTTTTGGTGTGACACGAAAGAAAGGAAATATCGGATGTAATGAGTACCATGTACGGCATCAGACCAGATGGAACTGGTAAGGAGTCGTTTGACTAATTTATGAAGTGATTCTGAATGTTAAAGGATTTATGAAAGTATAGTCATCGGTAATTGTATTAAGGGTAAGGAACCACTGAATTACATCGTGAAGATGTGTTGAGTGTTTATTGTCCCAATTTGAGATAAGGTGTTACAGTTTCGTTTTGTAACTCAGTAGAAGAATATAGAATGGTACCTTCTTTTCGAAGTAAGATGCGATCAAGTCCTTTGCATAAAACAACATATGAATTGAGGAAGAGTAAAGTTATAAGTTCACTCAATATTGGAACAAGAGTATGATTAAGGACATGAAGTTAGTTAATTTGTAAATAAGGATTTTGGTCTGTGAAGTCAAGTTGGAATTGGCATACGTCATAAATTTGAACGGGAGTAAAGATTACGTGTGGATTTAAGACAATGATACAAGTTGTGGTTATTATTTGAGTAGAGGAAATTCGGGGGCGAATTTCAATTTAAGGGGGGGAGAGTGTAATACCCCATATTATCTAAATGCTCAATTGGATATCAGATGAGTATCTATGTGTTCTATTTTTTATTAATTGGATTTATGGAATAATCTAAGTGATCTACGTATTATCAATTGTGATCAATAGAGCAACTGATGACCTCTAAAGAGATCAATTATTTTATGGAAGAGACAGATTAACAATTGTTAGTTCAAGAGAGTATATTAAGGTAACTCTAATAATTGATCAATTGGGTTGAGACGACAAAATATCAATTGAAAATATTTTACCCTGTTGGATTTATAATATATAATCAGGTTATATATATATATATATATATGTGTGTGGTAAGAGAAAGAGAAAGAAAAAGAAAAAGAAAGAAGAAGAAAACGTGGAAAAGGAGAAGAAGAGAAAGAAGAGAAGGAAAAAATTTGGATCTTCATCATCTCTTCATCAATTCATCATCTTCTTCAATCTCCTCTTCGATTAACAGGTGGGTTCTAGTTAGAGACTCTAAGTTCTAGAAATATAAGTTTAGAACTTAGGTTAGATTTGAGAGAAAATGATTAAACGGATAAATCAATGAAATCTAACGGATGAAATGCGATATAAATGCATGGAAATAATCGGGAATACTTGTTGTTTATGTTTGAACATGTTTTGGTTGATATAATATGAATTAGAAGTGTTTGGGTGAAGAAATGAGAGGGTTTGACCCCCAAATGACCTGTTTGACGCTGCTAAAAAATTATGAGTTTCGCATGGTTCGCCTAGCGAACCTGGCGAAGGGGAAAGCGAATGGTCTGTCGAGAATTCTCCTTGCGAACCCCAAAGTGAAGGGAAGTCGGTGTCATACCCTAATTTTTTACCCTAAAATTTTGTTTTTTTGTTTCGCATTTGTCTGTACAGCATGTCATGCATTTCATCTCGCATATTGCCTAAAATATCAATCGAAATAATTTCTCGGATTTACAAACAGACTGGTCAAAATGAATCTCAACGGTGCGTAAAATCAATGGACGAAAAATTTTAAAATCGAACTTGCAGACATCAATTATATTATTCTACGGTTCGCGTAGTTTAACTCGGCGTGTTCGTTTTATTTTTTCGACATTTTTTTTCTTCGTATTTTGATCAATTTGAGCATTTTTACGAGTCAAAATTTATTTTAAAATCTGACCAAATACTGTATTTTTCCGAGTCGTATATTTCGTACTGATCTATTTTAGTGTACTCGATTTATTTTTCCGATCACTTGCGCGTCCGATTTATTTAGTTATTTGGTGTCCGTTTATTTTACATTTTTGTCTAAGATATATATATATATATATATATATATATATATATATATATATATATATATATTCTTTTTTTTTTTAATAAAGAAAATATATTACCAAAAAATAATTCATTACAAACGCCGATCTTTACCGATCCAGGCTCTAGTAGACATAACGACGCACAAGATCTAATTCACTATGTTATTTCTATTACAATAGTTTAGCACTTTACCATATTTTTCCACCCTCTTCATCATCACATTTTTGACTTCATGGCTCTTTAACTCATGGTTTTCTCCATTTTGAAAAACACATTTGTTTCTAGTATTCCATATATGATAGATTGTTTCAGCTAGCAACGCCTTAATAACCCTTGTCTTCACACCTTTGCCTCGAGTATTTTGGATTGCCCATTGGATTTCACCACTCCACTCACAAGGTTCATGGTGAACATGAAAATCTTGCAGCAGTTTCTTCCATATCCGATTTGTGTGCACACACTCAAACAGTAGATGTTGTATACTTTCTTTATCGTTACAAAAGACACACTTACCGTCGGTGGGTATTCCAAGTTTCTCCGCCCTGTCCTTAGTCAGCAATCTATTGTTACAAACTAGCCACATAGTAAAAACTGCACGCGGCCTTGCAATATTGTTGTAGAAGAGAACCCTCCAAGCAACTTTCGGTCGAGCAGTCCGCATCATATGATACACGGCAGTTGTGTTGTATTTTCCCGTTGTTTTGAAGTCTTGCCAAACTGTAGAATTAGTTAGGACCTCTTTGTTCTTAAAAATAGCCTTAACAACCCAAGAAGCGTCTTGTTTCGGCGAGAACTGTTGAATATCCTCTTGTTTCATATAGTACTGGTGCAACCATTTTATCCAAAGCACGTCCTTTTTATCCCATATGTTCCACAACAGTTTACCTATGGTAGCTTTATTCCATTCTACGAGCGAGATCATATTCATTCCACCTGCAGCTACACTATCACAAACATGGTCCCACGAGACGGGAGCTTTCCGGCTGTTTTCACTTTTACCCGTCCAAAGGAATTTTCTGCATATAGCCTTAATACGAGCAAGGACCTTTTTGGGGAGTAGGAAGATTTGCAGCCAGTAGTTTGAAATTGAGAGAATTACACTTATGAGCAATTGGAGTCTGCCTGCATATGACAAAAGATGCGTGCTCCAATGTGTTATCCTTTTCATCATTTTCTCTATAAGAGGTTGACATGCTTGCACACTTAGTTTCCTACTATCCAAAGGCACACCCAAATATCTAACAGGGAGTGTGCCCGCGGCCAAACCAGTTTTATGGAGAATTCTTCGTTTGCCATCCTCATCAACACCTGCTATGTAAAGTTTGCTTTTGGGGTGGCTGATACACAAGCCTGTAGCATCTGCGAAACTTTGAATCTTGTCCAGTGTCAACTTTAATGAAACATCATCCCCTCTAGTGAAACGTAGGATATCATCTGCAAAGAACAGATTAATAATACGCAATTTTTCCCACTTTGGATGAAAATTGAAATCAGGAACTCTATGTAAGCTATGGAGGGTTCTATGTAGGTATTCCATTACGAGAACAAACAATAAAGGCGACATGGGGTCTCCCTGCCGCAAACCTCTTTTTGCTTTAAGAAGTTTGGAAGGTGTCCCATGAATTGCAAATCTATATGATACAGAACTTACACATGCCATAACCCAATTTATAAAAACCTGAGGGAATCCCAACTCCAACATGATTTGGTGTAGTGCATTCCAATCCACCGTGTCGTAGGCCTTGTGTATGTCCAATTGAATTATGCATCTTCGAGATACATTCTTCCTGCCATAACCTCTAACTAATTCTTGGGCCAGTATAACATTATCCTGTATGGATCTACCAGGGACAAAAGCTGATTGTGTCTCATCAACCACACTGCCTATCACTTTTGCAAGCCTTGAAGTAATAATCTTTGAGATTATTTTGTAGATGGTACTGCAGCATGCAATTGGCCTCAAATCCCTTATAGTCTTTGCATCTGACCTCTTTGGAATTAACGTAACCAGTGTACAATTGACTGCTGCATACATGTTGCTTGTTTGGAAATAACTATAAATTGCAGCTCTCACATCGTGTTTAATGATTTGCCAAGCTGCTTTGAAGAAGTAGGCATTGTAGCCGTCAATGCCGGGGGCCTTGTTATTCCCGATACTGCTTAGGGCCGACCAAATCTCATTGTCATCAACATTGGCCACCAACTGCCTAGCCTGTTCTTTATTCAGAATTTTTCCAGCTCGAATCGTAGGAATATCAATCCCCTTAAGCTCTCTGCTATTAGTACCAACTAGGTTTTCATAGAACAATAGAACTTCAGCTTCAATGTCCTCACGACTAATCAATTTGGTTCCATTGGAGTCCTGCAACCCATGTAATCCCGTTTGCCTATTTTTCTCCCTCACTGTTGCATGGAAATAGGAATTGTTGTGATCTCCCAATTGCAGCCATTCAATTTTAGCTATTTATTTGAGGATATCTTCTTCTATTTGGTTTAAGTGAAGCAGTGTTTCCGTTTTATCCTTGATTTGCTGCACAATTTGGTCATCAAACATATAGTTTCGCGCTCTGGTTTGGGTTTGGTGTAGATCCTCTCTTGCTGCAACAATTTGTTCTTTCATACCCTTGTATCGTTTTGACAGGTGCCTTAGCCTAGGCTGTAGTCGCTTCAATTTTTCCCATAATATGTACATTGGTGAGCCTTGTATTTCTATTGTCCAGCTATCCTCAACGATCGGAAGGAATTCTTACTCTTTAGTCAGGCAGTTGATGAATTTAAACACATTTCTCCTTCTGGCTTGATGATCCTGGATGCTGACTTTGACAGGGGTGTGATCTGAAATATTAGGAGCCATATTTTCTACCATAACATCTTGAAAATTTTGAAACCAATCTGCATTCCCTAAAACTCGATCAATTCTAGATTGAATTATGCCATCCGTGTGCTTGTTGTTCCAAGTAAAATGAGGACCCAAAGTAGGGGCTTCAAACAGTCCAGTAAGATTCATCATCTCCACTAGGTCCTTATATTCTGATTCTGT
This sequence comes from Lathyrus tuberosus, assembly GCA_022829125.1. Lineage (NCBI taxonomy): Eukaryota > Viridiplantae > Streptophyta > Magnoliopsida > Fabales > Fabaceae > Lathyrus > Lathyrus tuberosus. The sequence continues at coordinate 16,118,049 of JALAZF010000065.1, read as the reverse complement.
GATTTCCTTACCCCCTATCCTGTCTTGACTATTCATAACATTGTTGAAATCACCAATAACTATCCACGGGCCATTGACACTTTTACTGAGCTCTTCAATCTCCCTCCACAGTATTTTCCTACATTCCAACTTATTGAAAGCATATACCACAGTTAAATTATATTTATAAGCCTGGCCCAAACCAGTTACCTCCATGTGGATGAATTGGTCATGTTCCTTGAGCACTATAATATCAACTTCGTTTGGATTCCATAAAATCCATATTCTTCCATTTTCCTGTTGATCATAATTGTCTATATACTGCCAATTTCTTCCAAAGTTCCTTCTTATTCTTTTTGCATTTTTCTTTTTCACTCTTGTTTCGAGTAAGGCACATATAGGCACTTTGAAGATTGAGAGATAGGAGCTGATCTCCCTGTGCCTAGCCTCCTTATTAAGGCCCCTTACATTCCAGCTAACTAACATGGTTCAAAGGTTGTTTCCCCTATTGGACAGTCACCAATCCTAAGAGGAGTGAAAGAATTATTGTACCTCGTGAAAGAGCTCTTCTGATTGGGGGTTGTGCTTTTCCTCCCTTTGTCCTTGCTAGGTGTAACTGTGGTCCATTCATCTTCTTTATTGGCATGTACAGGTTATGGTCCTTGTATTGGATGCTCCTTTGGTTGGGCAATCATTGTAGGTACCCCTGCTGAAGTTTGACCCTCTGTGTGCTCTCATCACCTTGTTTTCTTGCTACTGGTTTCCATATTTTCAAGTTCTGAACTGTCTTCTTTTGATTATCACAATCATGTCATATTCTAAGACATTTATGGCAGTATGCAGGTTTCCACTCATACTCCACTCTTTGCTCGATCAATTTCCCTTTGTGGTCTCTAATGTTAATTGAATTCTTCAATTTTTGAGTGATATCCACTTCCACCAAAACCCTTGCGTATGAGATTCGTAGCTTCTTAGCCGTACACTCATCTGTGGTAATTGGATTTCCAAGTGCACTTGTGATCTTGGAGATGCTTCGGTCCCCCCATAGATGTAGTGGAAGATTTGGCAATGTCACCCATAATGGTAGCACCCTTAATAGGTCATCTTTCAACTCAAAGTCCGGACACCATTTCCTGAGGAACATAGGCTTTCCATGGATAAAGTACGGTCCCTGCGTCATTACTTCGTTTCTTTCGTCTTCATTTTTAAATCTGACTATGAAATATCCTTCGTCATTGTAATAAAGTTCCGGTAACGAGACAAAATTCCAAGAATTCTCCATAAACCGTTTTACCGCGTTCATTGAAAGTGAATCTCCTAGTGCAAATAAGATCATACCAGTTTTCCAAAATTCCAATTCATCTTCCACATCAGCTTCCTCAATCATAATCTCTACTTCTCCGTTGATAATGGTAGGCGCGACAAAATCTATGGGCATACCTCTGTTTCTTGTGCGATTCCCCTTTATGACGTCCACCCATGGCTTCTCTATTATATCGGTTGGCTTTCTGGGAGACGTTTCCCGTTTGTCACTTGTGTCTTCATTGCTTCCAGGTTGTTGATTGTCAGATAGTTGTTCTTTAGGCTCGTCTGATGTGTTATCATCTATCTGTGCTTGCGGTTCAGTATTGGCTACATTTGAGTCTCCCGTCCCTTGTTCGATCGTTGCTTGAGTGATAATGGTTCTTACAGCTCCCTTCCGGTTCGCCGCCACCTGAAATTTTGGCCGACCGACTCCCCTTTTGCCCATGGTCATCAAACCCTAGCAGAGCAAAACCCTTAATTAGGATTCCTAAGATATTTAGAATAAATAAATAGGCTAATTAGTATTTTATTTTAATTTTATTTTTTAATATTTATTTTTATTTTAGATTTAACTAATTAGTGATTAGCATTTTATTTTAATTTTATTTTAATTTTATTTTAAATTTGTATTTTTATTTTTTATAAATAAATAAGTTTTGGTTTCTATTTTAAATTTATTAAGTTATTTAAATTTTATTTAATTTTAATATTATTTAACTTGGGTCTCAAAATGGATTTTAGGGATATTATTGGCAATTAAAAGTTAACCCTAGTTTTAGTGCTTATATATTGTTGTGTTGCTAAATGAAAAGGGGACCGGGACAAAAAAAGGAGAAAAATAATACATATGCGGCTGATATTGAGATCCAATCTTCTCAAATTTCCAAATAGTAAACGTCTTTGATTTTAGGACCCTCTATCACTTTTTCCCCCGTCAGGTGATTTTCAATTTGCGTACCTACATATTTTCAATTTACTATACACCATGGGCATGACTTACGGTTTGGTTTTTCTTGTTTTTTCTTATTATATACAGTTTCTAATTATATGTTATGTATATATATTACTAATATATGCTTTTCGGTTATACCTTGATATAGCATTGTACAATTCACCGCCACTTTTTTCAATTACCAACACCATACTGTTTCGATGGCTAACACACACACACACACACATATATATATATATATATATATATATATATATATATATATATATATATATATATATATATATATAATATGGTGTGCTGTACGTTTAGGTTATATATAATTTTGTTACCAACTATTGTTTTATCTTAATATAAATTTCTAACATTTTGTGATAAACTATCAGTTATCATTATTTTACAAAACTCTCTCTCTCTCTCTCTCTATATATATATATATATATATATATATATATATATATATATATATATATATATTATAATATGAATAATGTTTTTTATTTTGGTTTTAATATAATATAATTTTATTTTAGTTTTTTATTATTCGAATCGAATTGTGTCGATACGCAGTATGTATATTTGTATACGACGCGTGACATGGGTGTTTATTCGATTCAGTTGCGATGATCGCATTTTTTGCGTTAGCAACATTATTAATTTTTTTAGCACGTTAAATTTATTTTTTTTTATTCATTTTTTATCTCTAAAAAATTTAGATCCTCACGATTTGGATCCGGTTGCGATGACCGCGTTTTCGCGATAGCAATATTGTTGAGGTTTTTATCAAAATTTAAATTTTTCTTTTGTTTGAGTTGCTTTTTGTTATAAATAGATCCACATGATTTGGATCCAGATTGCGATGATCGCATTTTTTTTTTGCGTTAGCAACAATATTGTTTTAAAATGCTCTAAAAAATTCCTTTCTATTTTATAATTCTAGATCTGCGCACTCTTAATCCCTATTGCGATGATCGCATCTTTTGCGTTAGCGATATTCTCTTATTAATTCTCGAATAATTTTGATTTCATTTTTTTTCTTAATTCTTGATGTTAATTTTGTTTCAATTTTGATCTTAATCTTGTTTGAATTTACATTTGAATATTGATATCATTTTTTATCATTAATCTGGTTATTAAGTTTGGATTAAAACTTTTGCAAATTACTGTTGAATTATTGCTTGTTTGGATTGTATGTTTATCGCTCATTCTTATCCCTATTGACAAAATGTATCCCAATTCCCATGATGTGTAAAATAATTTTGTTGCTTTCCTTTATTTTGCTCATATCTTGCCGTTATATTAAACCTTTTTTCAAAAATATCAAGCAATTCTCGATTCAATAATCGAGTCATTTTTAAACTCTGTAAGTCGATTGTTTCTACGATCGCCATCAACCAAACCCAAAGCATTTTTGATCCATATATCAAGTCATACCCCAACTTGTAAGTCGATTGCTTTTTAGTATCGTCATCAACCTCATGCTAATACTTTTTCTCTTACTTTGGTTACAATTTAGTTTACTAGGAGCACCCTTAGGGACTAGGATTCGACTTAACTTTTTCTCAAAACCTTAATCCAACGTCAAGTGGCTACTTCTCTCTTAAGTCGGTTGCCTTTTGCAATCGCCATCACGCAATTCAAACCTCGATCTTTTGTCGAGTATTTTTCTCTTAAAACTAAAAAATATTTTCTCAATTAAATTCCAAAGGAAAGGTCCCGTTGTTGACTGCCATCTCACATATTAGCCTAACTTTAGGTTCCTCCCTTTATTCTTAGGATTAGAGTCACCGCACTCTTTACAAGTGTTCCGCCGCGAACGCCTCTTTCCTTTATCCTAGCCTTAGGATCGGAGTCATCGCACTCCATACATATGTTCCGCCGTGAACACTTACTTCCCTTATAACTCAACTTTAACTTTAGAGTCACCACACTCTATGTAGTGTCTTGCCATAGACGCTACCTCCCCTTGGAACCTTGACCACAGTCAAGAGTTCCTCACCCTCTTTGAGGGGAACTACGAATACTCTGATTCCACTCCCGTCAGGATACGTAGGCACAAGATGCGATGTCTTGGCGAGTATACTTAGATACTAACCCCTAGGTCTTTCTCTTAGCAAATACCCTTAGCAAGCAAACAATAAATAACACAAATAATAAAACAAGAGGTTCCAGTAGAGTAGTACAGATGTTTAGGATGCTAATACCTTCCCTATGCGTAACCAACCTCCGAACCTAGATTCTCTTAACTTAGGTTTTTCGATCTTTAACCTTTCCTTTGGATAAATCAAAAACTGGTGGTGAACTCAAAGATTTGTGAATTAAGTTAATCCAATAGCTTGACATCCGATTCTCACCGCGACAGGCGAATGTTCGCTCAGAGTTCGCTTTGCGAACTTTATGCCCTTTTTCTTCTGCCATGGTTCGCTGGGGGGTTCGCCTTGCGAATACAGTAGCGAACATGACAGATTTTCCATCTTGTATCCTTCATAACTTTTGATTCGTAACTCGGATTGACGCACGATATGAAGCGTTGGAATGCTATTTCAATGCTCTTTGTGATGGTGAGGTAGAAACATGGTTATATGTCATGGATTGATAGGATAGAGATAAAATGTATGTGAACTACTATGTGGATTATGTTGACATGTTATGCTATCATGTGTGTTTTATGATTGATATTGTTATATGCAAATTGTGTTAAACCATGTCTATCTAATTGTTGTTAAGTATGAATGAGAGAATATGCATGCTTAAAACGAATTAGGAAGAGTGAGGAAACTTTACCCCAAAATAAAATGGTATAATTCTAAGTTGTGACTAGGATTGTGATAGATAATCTAGAAGGTGATGCTTGTGCATTTGATGCCTAGATGTGCATCCTTGACGAGTAATGGTCTAGAGGAGAGTGAGACACTAGTATGGAACATGTGTGTGAACCTTGTGTTCTTTGTGAAAGGCAAGTGTGGCCTTAACGCATTGTGGCCTTGTGATTGTCGAATACAATCACGTGTGTGTGTGAGATCACGTAATCGGAACCGTTTTTATCCCTTAATGAATATCTGTGACCCGTGTCCATAACTCCTTGGAGAGGCTGGCCGGGGAAATTGTTTATTAAGTATGGAACATGTGTGTGAACCTTTTGTTCTTTGTGAAAGGCAAGTGTGGCCTTAACGCATTATGGCCTTGTGATTGTCGAATACGATCACGTGTGTGTGTGAGATCACGTAATCGGAACCGTTTTTATCCCTTAATGAATATCTATGACCCGTGTCCATAACTCCTTGGAAAGGTTGGCCGGGGAAATTGTTTATTAAGTAAGTGACCGTGACCCGTGTCCATAACTCTTTGGAAGGGTTGGCAGGGAAAAGTTACTTAGTGGGTGGTATTAGTGACCCGTGTTGAAGTGCCTCTTGTGTAGGCTGGCCGGGGAAAGTACCATGTGTAGATAACCGTGACCCGTGTTGAAGGGCCTCTTGAATAGGCTGGCCGGGGAAAGTTATCTATGTTAGCTTCTGGGACCCGTGTCCATAACTCTTTGGAGGAGCTGCCCAGGAATGGATGTCTACGCGTTTAAGGATCTGTGACCCGAGTTGAACTTTCTTGTAGGGTTGTCCGGGGAAAGATGCCTTGGTATGTGTTACCGATTAGTGATAAATAATATTTTGAGTTGGTGAACTCATGACATGTTTCCATATAGTGTGAGATTGAGAACTCAAAGCCATTTCCCTTCCCCTTGACTTGAGTTAGGATTGATAGAACCCTGTCACTACTACAAAACGCCCAAACAACAACGCCAGGTTTACAACGACATCCTATACACCGTTGTTATAGTGCGTACTGGATGCGCGCGCATTATTTTAATTAAAAATTTCAAGGGTATAATAACGGTTTTTGTGAACACCGTGGTGATACAATCAAGCTTTCATGGGTTTGAACCTCATCGCCCTTAAATAGTTTATTCCTTTGACGTAAATGAACCATTTTTTAGTTTTATTTATATTTAACTAAAAAATAATAAGGATATCACTACGGTTATTTCTTAAAACCGTTGTTACAAACTGAAGCTTATTTTTATGTATTTTAAACACCAAGTATATATCAATTTATCCACTGAAAAAAGAAACAAGAAGAAACAACCCTAACACCAACGTGTCACCATTGTCGGGAAGAAGACAACAACAACAAGAATGTTTTCTACTTTAAGGTGTTGCAATGTCGCATTTGAAGACAAAATCATCCAAAGGTGTTTCTATGTCTTCTTCCTCTGTAAAATCTCGATCTGGAAATTTTGTGGTTGTGATGGTCGTATGGTTTTGTACCAATGCAAGAAGGGAAAAAATAAAGGAAGTCTTTTTTGGAGATGTCCATTTTCGAGGAGCGATGAAACATGTAATTTGTTCATATGGGATGAAGACGTGGGAGAAAGAGATGGAAATGAAGATGAGAGCATTATGAAGTCAGAGTTGGAAGTTGTGGCCTATTTGAAGGTTATGTATGAGGATTTAAAGAAAAAGAACAAGAATTTGAAGAACAAACTGAAATCAGAGATATTTTCTGGAAATCTCAAGATGTTATGTTTTCTTGTCTCCTTTATGTTTAATGTTTACTTTTTTATGAAATGTAATAGTTGAATTAGGGTTTGAATTACATTGGTGATGTTTAAACTACAGATGCATTGTGAATTGCATTGTTGATGTTTGAATTACATTGTTAACGTTAAGGCACACCTTTTCTTTTTTATTTATTTTAAAATTCACGAATAAAAGGGTTATCACTATGGTTATTCTGGTTAACCGTAGTGATATATTTATAATAAATAAATACCTATCTATACGGTTGGTATTGTTAACCGTTGTGAAATAGTTTACCCATATATAAGCGAAATAACTTTCACTTATTGACAGTAGCGCCATTGCCTTCAAAGTGAAACCCTAGAACCCATTTTTTCTCTTCGTTTTCACCATTAATCTTGTGCTTCATACCTTAAGGTATTCTTCTTCTTCCATCTATTGTTAGATATTTCCCATTATCTCGTTTGTTGCATGTTGTTTTTGTTGATTGTTCTCATTTTTTCAGATTCGTTTTCACCACCTTAACAAAGACCATACTTTGGAAACTTCATAATGTTTATGTAGCTATGGAAAAATTTATAAGAAGCATGAAGCTATGATGGAAACTTCATCCACCTTATACTTTTTTCATAGCTTCACGAACAAGATGTTAGTAAATGAAGAAACAACAGTGTAAGCAAACTACATCCAGTTTTAGAAACAATGAAAATAAATATAAGAAGTATGAAGCTTTTGTGTAAGCTTCTTCCTCCTTATATTTCTTCTTCATTGATTCCCAAACTAGTTGAACATTGTTAGTTCTTGTATTGGCTGGAATTTTGGTAAAACAAAGTTGAACAATGTTGATGTAATATGTCTGATGTCTTAACATTGGTTACTAACATTAATTGGTGTAGGGTTGCAGTTTTATATGCTGATGTTAAACTTGATGTCTTGACATCAGTTATCAGAACATCAGAACATCAGGTTGTGATGTTTTAGGGCTGCGCGTGTTAGTTTATTTTGAGGAGATCTGTTAGAGAGATTGGATGCGAATTTCTTGGAGAAGATATTTTCAATCAGATATGTAGCAGATAATGTATTTAACATTAGGGCTGATTTGAAAAAGTTTTAAAAGATTAGAAGATCAAATCTGTTTTAAATTCTGTTTAATAACAAATCAAATCAGATATTTGGAAGAGGTCCAAGCCCAAGTCAGAATACTATTTAAAGCAGCATCAACCCGTGTTGAAGATGACGAAGACAACGAGCATAGACTGAGAGTCAATTTGAGTTTTCGTGTGTGTTTTGTAAACCATTCATGTTTGAATTGGGGTTACTATTTTTAGTTGTATCTGGTTTCTCTAGAGCTGTTAAGCAAGAGAGAGTTGTTCTTGATCAAAGCTATTAAGCAAGATCAAGGTGTGTGATTAATTTGTAATCATTGGATTGTATCTCTGAGGTGATTTAGGGAGTGAGTGGTTTCTCATACCTAAGTGGTTTCTTAGGTAGAAGTGTCATTGGGTAGTGATTAAGTTAGGTAGATGTCAACTGGGATTGTTGAGTATGTAATTTAATACTACTAATAGTGAATTTCCTCCCTGGCTTGGTAGCCCCCAGACGTAGGTAGTTATACCGAACTGGGTGAACAATTCATTGTGTTATTTACTGCTTGTTATTGCCTTGTTCATATTAGCAGAGTGTGTTGTTGTGACATCGCACTTAACATCACACATCTGATACCAGAATTTCAATTGGTATCAGAGTAGGCATCCTGCTCTGCATCTGGGTGAGATCAAGGGCTGATACTTTCTGGTGCAATGGACAAGGAGAGTGGTGGATTTGTGAATAGACCCCCTATTCTAGATAGCTCTAATTATGACTATTGAAAACCACAGATGGTTACCTTCTTGAAGTCATTAGACAACAGGGCTTGGAAGGTTGTCTTAAAAGAATGGAAAGCACCTGTTATTGTGAAAAGGATGGTACAATAAAGCTGAAACCTGAGGAAGATTGGACCAAGGAAGAAGATGAGCTTGCACTTGGAAATTCAAAAGCATTAAATGCCATCTTTAATGGTATTGACAAGAATATTTTTAGGCTGGTTAACACTTGTGAAGTAGCTAAGGAAGCTTGGGATGTCTTAAAAACTACTCATGAAGGAACTTCCAAAGTCAAGATGTCAAGACTTCAACTGTTGACTACAAAGTTTGAAAATATTAAGATGAAGGAGGATGAAACCATTCATGATTTTCACATGAATATTCTTGAGTTGTCCAATGCTTCTAGTGCTTTAGGAGAAAGAATGACTGAAGAGAAGCTGGTAAGAAGATTCTCAGATCTCTTCCCAAGAAATATAATATGATGTGGACAGCTATAGAAGAAGCCCAAGACATCAGCAAGATGAGGGTTGATGAGTTGATAGGTTCTCTTCAAACCTTTGAATTAGGAATGGAAGAGGAACCTGAAAAGAAGACCAAAAGCATAGCTTTGGTATCTAGTTCTGAAGATGCTAGGAAAGGGAATGGTGCTGAGTCTCAGGAGGAGTTGTCCCATGCTATTGTTATGCTGGGAAGACAATTCAATAAGGTTTTAAAAAGGATGAATAAAAACTATAACCCTAATGTTAAGGACATCTCATATGACATCAACAAGTCAAAGGATCAGATGAAAAAGGATGAAGAGAAGAATGTTCAAGACAAAGGAGTTCAATGTTTTGAATTTGAAGGCTATGGACATGTCAAGAAAGAATGTCCTACCTATCTCAAAAAGAAGAAAAAGGGGTTATCTGTTTCCTGGTCTGACACAGACAGTGAAAGTGAAGAAGAGACTGCCAAACATGCCAGGGCTTTGACTGGAATATGTACCTCTGATGGAGAGTCTAGTGATGAGGAATTGATTTTTGAGGAGTTAGCAGCATCCTATCAAGAGTTATGTCTAAAGAGTGAAGAGGTGTGTCAAGAAAGTGAGAAGCAAAAGAAAAGAATAGTCCAGCTCGAGACTGATAAAGCTGATCTTGAAAATGAAGTTTTGTTAGTTAAATCTCAATTAGATCAAATGACCAAGTCTGTCAGAATGTTGAACAGTGGGTCTGACATTCTGGATAAGATTCTTCAGGCTGAAAAAGGAGCAGGAGACAAGACTGGCCTAGGTTTTGTGGTTAAGGAGAAGATCTCTGCTGAAGCTAGTTCTTCTGGAACCAAAAAGGACATGTCTAATCAAATACCTCATAAACCTAAGCAGGGTGCTCATCATCAGCTGCCTCAAAATTCTGGGAAAGGGTATGATCATGTTCCACATCATGGGAAGGCACAGGTTTCTGGAGCTAGGCAGTATATGCCTCCTCAATACGATAGAAGTATGCAGGCTTCTAGTTTCAAACATAACATGTTACATCAGATGCCTCAACATCAAGGGAAAATGTATGGTTTTGGACCTAATAATGATGTGCCTCATTATTATGGCAGAAGGAAGCCTCATCATCATGGTAAAAGACAGCCTAATCATTACAAAAGACATACTCATCATTACAGAAGACAGCCTAATTATGGGAGAAGACAACATCAATTTTCTGACAGATGGCAGCCTCAGCAGTATGACAGAAATCATCATCAAGGTGGCAGACATTTCAATCACTTCAGAGAAGAGATTCAAAGAGTGAGATGTTACTATTGTGGAAGATTTGGTCATATACAATCTTCTTGCTTCAAACAACATGGTTATCCCAAATATGTTCCTCAACCTAGACAGAAGCAGAACAGGCCTCAGGCAGTTAAACAATGGGTTCCTAAAGCTGTTGTCACATGTCTATTAGCTCATTCATCTGTGAGAACCCCAGCTATGGATGGTTGGTATTTTGACAGTGGTTGCTCAAAGCATATGACAGGTTTCAAGAATCAGTTGATGGATGTCAGGACTTACTCCACAAATGATGTAACTTTTGGTAATGGAGAAAAAGGGGAAGTTAAAGGAATTGGAAAATTGAATTGTGAGGCTGGACCTAATCTTGAAAATGTACTTCTTGTAAAAGGATTGACTGCTAATTTGATTAGCATCAGTCAGTTATGTGATGAAGGATTCAAGGTTAGCTACACTAAAGGTGAATGTTTAGTGACTAATGAGAAGAGTGAAGTAGTTATGAGGGGAGTTAGATCTATATATAACTGTTATTTATGGGTTCCTCAAGAGTCCAGCTTATCATGTAATGTCAAGGATGATGTTATGACATCTGAATGTGACATTAGAAGGATCACCAAACAACCTAGTGTTATGCAACTATTCAGAGGAAATATTGAAGAAACCAAGGTCGTAGAGGTTGATCATTCAGGTATAAAGGGTAATGACGATTTCCCTAAAGATACGTGTGCTGAAATTTGTGAAGTCTTAAGTAGAAATTTGGGCATGTGGAAAAGGCTTCAAAGGGTAGTGAATTATGGTGTGCATTTATTAAAATTCAAAAATTTAAAAGGAAATTTGTTTTGGTGGGGAAAATACATTTATTGGCTTTTAAGTGACCAACAAAAGCAGTCCCCTTACCTTAGGCTATCATTCCCTATTGTTACTCTCACACGTTACATCAATCTCCACACTCCAAGTATGTTCATCTTCTCACCAAAGATCGGAAGACACAACACATCCTTGTACATCAACAGTTTCATAGGAACAATGTCTCAACATGGGTCATCTCCCTCCAAGGAATCTGCTTCAAAGAGCTCTTCACATGCAACATCTAGGGTTTCGAGGAAAGAAGTTTCGATGGATGAAGCCTTGGACATAGCGCCTCTCTCTATGATTCCAGGTTCAGAAAAGACAAGACCTGAGAAGTATCAACCTAAGAGGCCTTCAAAAGGTAATACTTCTGATCAATCTACGGGTAAGAAATTTGATAATAGCAAAAGTAGAGCATTTGTCACTAGTGTTTTGTTTGGAGACAAACCTACTCCTAAGACTACCACCCATCTTCCTCAAGCTGTTGAAGAAAGGGTAGATGTGGACAAAAGTATTGATCAGATTGTCACAAAAATATTTGAGAAAGGGATTTCTGTGAAGGGAATATCTAGACCTCTGAGTCAAATGCCTGCTGATCAATCTGTTAGAGAAAAGGGTGACATGCAAACTTCTGAAACCAATCTTCATAGATTGGCTGTTTCAGTCATTGAAGATGCTGAGATTGAAGATGAAGTTGAAGCTGAAGCTGAAAGAGAAAGGGAAACTCGTGTTGAAGATGAGGTTGATGTTGAACATGATGTTGGAACATCACCTGCTAGGGATGTTACTCCTAGTCCCAGAAGGAAGAAGAATGCTGATGTGGTGGATGTTGTTGACTTATCTGATAATGAAGTAATTGGTAATGTTGTTCCTGGTATCGCCAATAGATTGAAGACTAGAAAAGGAAAAACTGTGGAATCTTCTCCTAAGATGACAGCTGAAGGCAAGAAGAAAAAGACATCTATAGTTGGTCCAACTAAATCTTGGAGCAAGGTTGCTAAGACTTCCAAAAAGAGAAAGATTAGAGAAGAATCTGAATCTGAGTATGATGTTGAGGAAGATGTTCAAGACATCACCCCTATTAGAAAGTCCATTTTGAAGAGAATTTCTGATAAGGCTCCTGAAGTGCCAGTGGACAACATATCCTTTCATTATGCTAGCAGTGCTCCAATGTGGAAATTTATGTGTCAAAGGAGATTAGCTCTGGAAAGAGAGCTTGGAAAAGATGCATTGGAGATGAAAGAAATTATGGAGCTTATTCATGTTGCTGGCATGTTGAAGACTGTGACAAAAATTCTCTAAGTGCTATGGTGGACTTGTTAAGGAATTTGTTGTTAACATTCCTATAGACATTTCTGATAAAAGAAGTGTGGACTTCATGAAGGTGTTTGTTAGGGGTAAGTGTATTAATTTCTCTCCTAGTACCATCAATAAGTATCTGGGAAGAGATGTTCAAGAGGGTTGTGAACTGGAAGTGACTGATAATGATGTGTGTAAAGAGATCACAACCACTCAAGTGAAGGTTTGGCCACTGAAAGGTAAATTGACAGCTAGCAAACTCAGTATCAAGTATGCTATTTTGCACAGAATTGGAGCTGCTAACTGGATACCTACTAATCACAAAACCACCATAGCTGTGGGATTAAGAAGGTTTATTTATGCTGTTGGGAAAAAGGTCAAGTTCAATTATGGAAATTACATATTTGATCAAGTTGTGAAGCATGATGTCACTAATGCTATCAAGATGCCTATAACATTCCCTTCCCTTGTCTGTGGAATGATCTTAGATCAACATCCTGGAATTTTAACTAGTTCAGATGTATCATGTAAGAGGGAGTCAGCTTTATCCTTGCATCCCAAGTTGTTTGTTAGGAATCATGTTCCAGACATTGTTGTAACATCAAGTTCTGGTGTTAAGAAGGCCAGTACTAAAACTGAGATGATTGAAGAATTGAAGGCGGCTTGCAAGGATCTTGATATGGTGATCAGTACTAGCACTGCTAGGAAGATGAAAATTGAGCAGATGATCAAATCCTTGGAACAGGGTGAAGATGATGTGAGTGTAAATGCTGAAGATTCAGGTTCAGAGGAAGGTGATGAGGATGCTGCAGATGGTTCTGATACTGATGAAGATTGAATTGCTGCGGTTACTGGTTCTTGTATTTGTAGTTTGTAGTTTTTTTTGTTTGTTTCTGAACATTGTGGGCATGTTGGGTAACTTGGATAAAAGTACTTTTATGCTTATCTGGTTTTTTTTTGTTCTATGATTTGTCTTGTCATGTGGTTCTGACTTTTGACTGACAAGGAGAGCTAGTAGGACTAACTGTTTTTATGTTAGTTGTGTGAGGGTATAACTGGTTGATAGTTGTCCAATTATGGCTAAAAAGGGGGAGAGTTACCCTATGTGCCTTTGTGTTGCCTAGTTGTCTGTTGTGGTTCTAGGCCTGAGGGGGAGTGTGCATGGTTGAACAGCTGGTAGGTTGGTTCTTGTTTTGAGGGGGAGTTTAGCTGTGTGCTGTTTTTGGGTGTGATTGCTGATGGTTGTGTTTTGGCTGTTTGAAGTTTGAAGTTTTTCCGCTGCAGGTACCTCTGATTGTTTTAGACAAAATTAGCCAAAGGGGGAGATTGTTAGTTCTTGTATTTGCTGGAATTTTGGTAAAACATAGTTGAACAATGTTGATGTCATATGTCTGATGTCTTAACATTGGTTACTAACATTAACTGGTGCAGGGTTGAAGTTTTATATGCTGATGTTAAACTTGATGTCTTGACATCAGTTATCAGAATATCAGAACATCAGGTTGTGATGTTTTAGGGATGCGCGTGTTAGTTTGTTTTGAGGAGATCTGTTAGAGAGATTGGATGCGAATTTCTTGGAGAAGATATTTTGGAGAAGATATTTTCAATCAGATATGTATCAGATCATGTATCTAACATTAGGGGTGGTTTGAAAAGATTTAGAAAGATTAGAAGATCAAATTTGTTTTAAATTTTGTTTAATAACAAATCAAATCAGATATTTGGAAGAGGTCCAAGCCCAAGTCAGAATACTATTTAAAGCAACATCAACCCGTGTTGAAGATGACGAAGACAGAGAGCATAGACTGAGAGTCAATTTGAGTTTTCGTGTGTGTTTTGTAAACCATTCATGTTTGAATTGGGGTTACTATTTTGAGTTGTAATTGGTTTCTCTAGAGCTGTTAAGCAAGAGAGAGTTGTTCTTGATCAAAGCTGTTAAGCAAGATCAAGGTGTGTGATTAATTTGTAATTATTGGATTGTATCACTGAGGTGATTTAGGGAGTGGGTGGTTTCTCATACCTAAGTGGTTTCTTAGGTAGAAGTGTCATTGGGTAGTGATTAAGTTAGGTAGATGTCAACTGGGATTGTTGAGTCTGTAATTTAATACTACTAATAGTGAATTTCCTCCCTGGCTTGGTAGCCCCCAGACGTAGGTAGTTAGACCGAACTGGGTGAACAATTCATTGTGTTATTTACTGCTTGTTATTGCCTTGTTCATATTAGCAGAGTGTGTTGTTGTGACATCGCACTTAACATCACACATCTGATACCAGAATTTCAAACATCATAATTGATTCTTGTTCCGCGATTCGTTTCATTAAAAGGTGCGTTATTCCTGTTCCACTCTTTACTCTTCACTGGATTATGGTTTTAGGGTTTGTTTTCAACTGAGGATGCTCATTTTTGAAGTTTGATGTATTTCCTTACAGGTTAAGGGGATGATACAGGGTGATGATGCTGGTGGTAGCAAGCGTATTATATGAGTTTATAATATACGGATCTGGTATAGAATTTTGTTTGAGTTTATTATATTTTATGTAGATTGTTTGTTTTACTAACCCTCACTTAAAATACATTCATTTAATTTGACATAGATACTTATAATCTGCAAATTAAGTTGTATTTGAAAACCAACTTATATGTATCAATGTTTTCGAATTGCATCCCTCTCATCGTTCATCTCACGATGTTTAATATGTATATTATGGTATAATGATCTGGCTCCTTAGATGCATCACTGTCTCTCCTTGAATTTTCATCCAAGTACAAACGCGAAAGTGGCACGGAAACAGAGTCGCCAACAATGTGTATTTATCCCAAGAGAGGGAAAGGAAACATTGTATAAACCTGGGGGAAGGAAAGAGCATGGTCTTGCGACCAAGAGAAATGGGTTCGGGAGTCGGTTACGCGAGAGGAAGGTATTAGCACCCCCACGCGTCCATCGTAATCGATGGGATCCACGCTTGTTGTCTCGATCAAAGGGTGTAAGGAAACTGGATGCTCCGCTGCTACTGGAAAGGAGAAGGAACGAGAACGGAAAAGAACGAAGAAACGGGGAAGAAAAGAAAAAGAAGTGACTCGATAGGACATTATCGTTGTCATAGGCCTACGTATTCCCTCAGTGCAATGGGAAAGTCAGAGTCAACGTAGTTCGACGGACTACGGGGAAAGGTTGTTCGTCGAGATATCGCATCTCGTGCCTACGTATCTTCAATCAGACGAGAAAGAAGAATCAGAGTAAACGTAGTTTGGCTCAACAAGGGGTGCTTTGTTTATGTTTTTTAATGGAAACGTCAGAGTGCGGGTCCTAGCAGTTAGGCATTGCAGCTCGCTGTATGGAGACTTAGGCGTTACCTGTTTGCGATAGAACGGACATGACGAGTCCTTAAGAAATAGAATGAGGGAGATGAGAAGAGAATTATTTGTTTGTTTTTGTATTTTTTAAGAAGAAGTGTTTTGATTATTTTTGTGTTTGTAACGCATATTGTATTTAAGTCTTTCACGTGGGATCGAATGCCTCGCATATCGACCCAAGACGGGACGTATGCTAAACATTCTAAGAAAGTGAGAGAAGACCCCTCACTATCTTATTCTCACATGAAAGGCTCAAATACAATATATGTTATGCCTTTATTAAGTGTTTTTGCTTTTGTTTTGAGATGAGAAGAAGAGAGACTCAAAGGTTAAGAAAGGTAAACTAAAGGGGACTAAGACTCAAACCCTAATGTTATCATGCTTGGATGATCCTAAAGGTTTAGTGTGGTTTAGAAACCTAAGTCTAAAAGAAGAAAAGAAGAAGAGTGAGTTCTAACTTACTTCCAAGATGGAAGTTAAGTTAAGAACTCAAAGGGATACAAGAGATTGAACAAAGAAAGCACAGAAATGCTTTATACAAACACAAAAAAGAAAGCATTAAAAGATAAGGGAAGAAGGTGTGTGTGGAAGCATATCCACACAATCAACTTACCATTAGCCCCTACACAAAATGATTAGTACCAAAGCAATTCAAATATTGAAGTACATGTGAAGAAGGTAAACAAATAAGTCCTAGTGTTCTAAAGAAAACTCTAAGAAGCTTCTAAAGTACTAAACCTAAAATGAATTGATCACTAAAGGTTGGTACTGACCTAGGGCAGTAACAAAGCTTATTTACATCCACAAATGATTACAAAGGCTTACAATATCAATCTATGCCTAAACAATCCACCAAACATCAAAGGAGTGCAATGATATGCACTAAAGAAACATCATGAACATTTAAGAGATGCCGAACATGCAATGATGCAACATGAAACACCACAATCAGTAGGAAAACACTTCATAAATGTCATTAAGTATCCATGAATTATCATCCTTAATACGAGAATAAATCTCAAGAAGAAGGAATGGGAAGAAGTAGAACAATATCACACAAGAATCCACAATGTTGTTTACTTACAAAACAAGTCATAAAGGAGAGTGAAATGCAATTATGAATGAAAATGAACATGGATCAGTAGTATACATGTCATAGGATGACATGAGAATGCACAAATGAACAAGTTTGGTTCATACACAAGTCACAATAGAAATTAAAAAGAAGAGAACACAACTTGAAGTTCAAACAAAATGGCATACTTGTAATGCAAGATATGGATGAGGAATGAAACATGAACATGGATAAGAATGGATGCAAGTCAGTACTGTATGATATTCTTGATCATATTAGGATGCATTAAAGATGTCACAAAGATGCACACAAAACATGTTAAGACACATAGAAGAAGATGCACACAATTAGGTCAAAGTAGCCCACCTAAGCAACAAACATTTATGAACCAAAATAAAATGACAAAGGACCTATAATCTAACATGAGTGACCTGTAATGCTTATGAAATGACCTATAAAATTATCATACAAGTCCTAATGCAATGGCACAAGTGCCTCCTAATCAAACAAGATTGAAAAGTTCAATAAAAGCATACAAGTGTGACTTATACCAAACAAACAAAGTAAAAATAGAAATGAACTTGGAAAAATCATGGAATTAATTCACAAAGTACTTAGGTCATAAGAAAATCACATTTCAAAAACTCACACCAAAACTTAAAAAGAAAATGGTTCAAATGAGTTCACAAATCCACATTGAAGCATGGCGAAGGAATGCACAATGATGCTCATCACAATACATGATAAAATGACTTTAAAAATATAAAAAAAATGCTTTTAGATGCTTTCAGATGTTATTTAATCATAGCAAAAAGATTGGATGCAAAATGAACTTTGAGTTATGCAAAACAATTATTTCAAACTAAGGTATCAAGGAAGAATCACTTTGAAAAAGGAAATACAAGGAAATTCACAAAATATGATCAAATATTCACAAAATCAGAAATAAAAATAATAGAAGATTATTTTAATGTCCAAACATGGTTCATGAATTTTTATAGAATTTTTAGATGCATTTTAGTATTTTTAAAAGAATAAAATCAAAAAAATATAAAAAGAAAATAGAAATGGAATGTAAACATGCAGGGGGTGTGGCGAAAGTAAAAGTCACGTTGAAAATAATTGGGCTCAACAAGCAGGGTGTGTGAAAAGCAAATTTAAGTCTGGCCCACTAAGGCGCGTGTGTGTATGGCGAAGGTGTACCTCAGTCAAATGTGGATTCAATCACAGCCACAAGATCAAGTCAAATAAAATCAATCATCAAGGTAATTCAATCACATGGATCAGAATGCACACACACCACAATAAGCATGCACGCACACACATGCAAGCAGTCAAAGTCAAAATCTGAGAGAGAGAAAGTCATACGTGAGGCACATGCATTCATTTATGCATTGGCAAGCTATGAACCCTAGGATGGAAATGATCTAACGGCTGCGATATAAAGTTGCTAAACCTTAGCTGAAACCCTCACCGGCCGGAGAAGGACCTCCAGCATCTTCTCCGGCCACCTCCGGCCACTGCAAATCCTCAAATGTTCCAGAAATCAACAAACCATACACCAATCGAAAGAAGAAATAACATAGATCACGAATCCAAGCTTAGAATCAACATATCATGCATATATTCAGAGAATCGAAAGGAGAAAGTTTGCCCTAGGATTTGGATCTAGGTTTCTAAGAAGCTCTATCAACTAGCCAGAGTTTCTGAGCTCCAAATGAGCTAAAATCAACACATCTCAAGCTAAAATCATGAAGAATCGTGGAAGAAAAAGTTGGATGAATGAACCTGAACTTGGAGATTCTTGGATCTTCAGAAAACCAGAGGTGAGAGCTCCTTTATCTTTGAGAAAATTGACCAAATAAAGTTGTATGTAGGTTGTTCTTGCAGAGAAAATGATGAAGAAGTTTAGTGAAATAGAGGAAGAAAAAAAGCTTCAATG
The DNA here is from genome assembly GCA_022829125.1 of Lathyrus tuberosus. Lineage (NCBI taxonomy): Eukaryota > Viridiplantae > Streptophyta > Magnoliopsida > Fabales > Fabaceae > Lathyrus > Lathyrus tuberosus. The sequence goes on along the minus strand of JALAZF010000065.1, from coordinate 16,099,104 downwards.
CTTTGTGCTTCTTGAGGTTGATGAATGATGAAGTTTGAAGAAAATTGATGAATTCGTGCAATGAGAGAGAGAGAGAGCGTTCAGAGAGAATTTGAGATGAAGAGTTTGTGGAATGTGAGAAATGAAGTATTGTTGCCTCAATTGTGTTAGACTTTGGCTTATATAGGTGGGATTAATGTTTAACTAGTTTAGTTGACAGTTGGAACTCAAGTTAATTGAGTTAGTTAACTGAGTTTGAGTTAACTAACTGAGTCGTGTTAGTTAGGCCACGAGTTAGAAAGGTTTGGTTATGGTGAGGGTGAGCTCATGACATCTATGGTATTGATTAGAATTGATGGTGGTGATGTCATGTGTTGCTGCAGCATGAAACTTGCACAAAAAGTTTACTATTTCTTCTTTGGTGTATGGACATGGTATGTACATAGTGTGTAAGAGTCATGTGTGTTCAAAAGTGGCAAAAGGTGGATGGTGTATAGTGCTTGATGTATGCGTGTGAACTGAATCAATAACAACAATGTCATGATATTCCAATTTTGGCAGCATGATATCCATGAAACAATGGATGTTTGTGAAAGGAATTCTCTCTATGTAGTGCATGAAATGATGAGTTCTTGGTGTCCATGGAAAGAGGGAACATAATGGAACATGTTTGATGTGGGAATTGAATTGAATGGAGACCTTTAACACACTTAAAAAATGATTTGAAAGCCAAGGGATCAAAACTGCATCATGGGCGTGTGACTTGGTTTGCAGGCATGGCAACATGGCGTAGGGGACTTCAGTGTGAGACCCCCATGTTTGGACCAACATAACTCATCATCCTTTGATCAAATGAAAAATCTCCAAACATGAAAGTTGTAGAGAGCATGGAGATGAACAACTTTCATGTTGGAAAGTTTTTCATTTGAAACTTCCTTGATAGAGAAAATTAGCTTGACATTCGGCCCACCACCTGTTTGATGAAATTATGGCCTAAAGGCCTGAACTTGCCTTGCCATGACTTGGAATTTGCCTTGATTTTACCAAACTTTGATTGATCATAACTCCCTCAATTTTGATCCAATGGAAGAGTTCTTTATATGAATTTGAAGCTCAAGATGTGATCTTTGATTGGGTCAACTTGGGCCTGAAGTTTGGAGCTTTTATCATGAAGAAAGGAAGCCTTAAAGTGTAGTGCAAAATGGTCCAAACTTGCCATTTTTGGAAACCCTAAGTTTCTAAAAATGGAAACTTTGTACATTCCTTGATTTTTCATGATTCCTCCATAATTTCTTGATCAAATCTTGTCCAATGAAAATATGTGACTTGAATTTCATGAATTTGACCTTATAAAGTCAGGAGTTGACTTTTTCCACTGTACAATTGACTTTTCCCCCAATTTCTTGATTCTCAAGCAACTAACGATTTGAACATCTTCTGAAATGAACCAATGGACAATCCTCCATCCTTAGATACTTGATATCATGTAGAAAACATTGAGATCAAGTTTGAATCAAAATTTCATCAGGAGACTACTTGAACTCAAAACCCTAATTTGGACTGTTTTGCTAGGAGGTGATGAGCTGTCCAACTTCTTGGTGAATTCTCCTCTTCCAATGACTTGAGGGATAAAATGGGATGACATGAGATGTAGGAGACCCTTGAGGCTTTCTTGAAGACCCTTGGCTCTTGTTCTATGGCTTTGGATGATCAATACTCTGAATACCACTGACCACATGCCCTTATGTAACATGTATGAGATATGAGATGCAATGAGATGTAAATGCAATGCAATGAAACATAAGCTAGGAAATAACAAGAGGGCAAATTTTGGGGTGTTACAGCTGCCCCTATTCAATCATTTGTTAACCTGAGAAGGATGAAAGCAACGACTATTCATACAATCAAGGTGAATTATGTTTGAATACCAAAACAACCAGAAAATTTGCACGCTGAATAAAGAAGAAAAGGGATATAAACCCTTCTGGAAGTATCAACAAATAATTGCATAGATTTATACAACGTGTATCGGACGATTATCAATGACCATACGGATGAGTACAGAAAGAAAACACAGACGGGTGTTTAGGTCAACGACACGAACGAGCATCGGACAATCATCAAAGGAACACGACGAGCGACCAAGTCGATGATACGAACAAATATCGGACGATGATTAAGAAAAGGAACACACATAAGTGTTCAGGTCAACGGCACAAACGAGCATCGGACAATCATCAAAGGAACACGAAGAGTGACCAAGTCGACGATACGAACAAGTATTAGACGATGATTAAGAAAAGGAACACACACAAGTGTTCAGGTCAACGACACGAACGAGCATCAGACGATCATCAAAGGAACACGACGAGTGACCAGGTCGACAATACGAACGAGTATCGGGCGATGATTAAGAAAATGAACACACACAAGTGTTCAGGTCAACGACACGAACGGGCATCTCAAAGGTCAATACAGACGAGTATTGGCTTAACAGTTCAAACACGAATAGGTGTTGAAAAGGGTCAATACAAACGGGTATTGAAAATAAGGGGTTCAAACATGGACGAGCGCTGAAAGGAAGGGTTAAAGCAAATGACAACTCCACTGGGGATTAAAATGTTAACCCAAACACAGACGAGTGTGTAGCGAGTGATTTTTGGATGTGGTTGCGAAGCACGATCGCTCTAGTACTACAACTCGATTCATTTTTTATCCTATTAAAGCTGATGAAGGAAGGGAAATAGATGTCTCCAACTAACCCTGCTTGCATACTGAGGTTAAACAGTCAAAACTGTTGGTTTACAAATTCTACAAAGATTCGGGGATTCTCTTAGGTTATTTTGTCCAAAGGGGTGTTTTGAGATGTTAGGACGGACGTTTTTTTTATTGATGTGTGAAAGTATGGGATTTTGGGTTTTTGTTTAGTGTGCTCGCTAAGATATTTTCTTTCGATCTTATGCCTACGTATTCCCGTTTACCGTAACAGGGAAATCAGAGCGTTCGTAGTTCCTCCTATTCTATGGGAGGAAATGGGGTTTTGGTGTCTTGTTCAAAGCCCAAGACGTGAAGCGAAAGGTTGTTTGTATCTTGTTCAAAGCCCAAGATATGAAGCTGAAAAGTCTATTTGTATCTTGTTCAAAGCCCAAGATGTGAAGCTGAAGGGTCTCGACTTTAGAGAGAGTTTGTCATCTCTAAAGAGGGGTAAAGGAGAATTACTTTAACCGGGATATGCGAATCCTAGCAATGCCATAATTTCCTAAGAAGGGGTTTTAACCTGAAGGAGAAGACTTTAACTCAATGTAGAGCAATGCTATCTTTCCTTAGGAATTTATCATGCTAAAGGAGGGACAGTGGCATGGATGTAAATAATCCAGAGGCTTGCCGCTTACAGCGATTAGATGAAAGGGAAGGAGTTGTTGATGTTCGTGTATACTATGAACGAGGCACAACTTTGATGCTAAAAGGTTAATTGGATTAAGCAGTGGTTTTCTTATATAAAGCCTAAGAGGAGGCTATTGTGTCTCGTACAAAGCCCGAGAGAGAGGCTAAAAGGGGTTGACCCAACGAGGGAGTCTTTTATGATCAACAAGAGAGTGTTTTTGTATCTCGCACAAAGCCCGAGATAGATGCTAAAAGTTTTGTTTGGCTCAATAAGAACCTTTTTGTATCTCGTAAAAAGCCCGAGATGGAGGCAAAAGGGTGATTGACTCCACGAGGGAGTCTCTTATGTGTCTCATACAAAGCCTGAGAGAGAGGCTAAAAGTTGTTTGACTCAACGAGGGAGTCTTTTGTATCTTGTACGAAGCCCGAGATGGAGGCTGAAGGTTTGCTCTGCTGGGGAGAATCATTTGTACAAAGCCCAAGAGGAGGCTAACTTGCTGGTGACTGTTTTAGTTGAGTGACAGGTCCAGTATACTGATTAAGAGAAAATCAGTTCTTATATGAGTAACACTGTACTCATGGATTTGATCTGAGGATCGGGATTGTTCCCTGTTCTTTAAGGAAACGGGGAAATTCGAAGGGTATTGAGACTGTCCGAGTCTACGGGTTTCTTCCTATTTAACGACGGGGTCACTTGAGAATGTCTTTGAGACTCAAGGAAAATAAACTGTCCAAGTCTAGAATTTCATCTTTTGTACTATGTTTTGAGAAACAGTAGTAGACTCTTGGAAAGGACTGTTCTATGCCGATGATTAAGTTCTGTTCCTATACCTCTAGGAGGTCGTCGGGACAATTTGTACGAAGCCCAAGAGGAGGCTGGAAACTTTTAAGAAGCCGAGAGGTCCTTGTACGAAGCCCAAGAGGAGGCTATCATTCCCGGAGGAAGAGATCATTATACGAAGCTTAAGAGGAGGTTGTGAATACTTCTAAGAAGCCGACGGGCCCTTGTACTAAGCCCAAGAGGAGGCTAGGTTGCTTTTAGGAAGCATGAGGGTCCTTGTACAATGCCCAAGAGGAGGCCGATGCTTTTAAGAAGCCCGTGGGTCCCCAAACCCCGAGAATTTCAAGGCAAGCTATTCACAAGGAATAGATCAAGTTAGGAAAGTTCGAGAATTTGGAAGAAACATAAAGATGCCATTCACGGAGAATACATTCATCTTTGGGAGTAGAGTTTCTTGACAATTCCTAATGAGGACAGCCGAAGAGAAGACTGTATCTGGTGATCCTGTTGGGGATCTAGCTGTCTATTTCTATGAATAAACGAAACGACTTTTCCTAGTTCTAGACGTAGTTGCCGGGGAAACTCTAAATATCTATACTATTATTACACAGTTGATATGAGTTTATGAAAGAAAACTTACAGCGAAACAGCCCCACAATACAGTTATATGTATAGGAAAACAGTAAATGAAAACGTATAAACACTTACTCGGTTGTAGAGCTTCCATGTTGTTTTGTTAGTTGTTCAACAAAGAAAGATTGAAAACAACAGTATATTCAAAATCAAAGGAGAAAGTGCTTTGAAAAAGAAAGATTGGGGCTTACAACTCAAGGAGAGGCCTAGAGTTTTACTGTTGAATTTGTACAGAGGGACTTATACAAGTGACTGTGGCCCAAAAAGGTTTTCTGTACAAAGGGATGGGTCTTACACTCTCTCAAGAGGCCCAAAAAGTTTTAAAGAAAAAGAGTGGGGCTTATAACACGAGGGTAGGCCCAGATGATTTTTCGTTTAAAATGGAGATCGCGCCGAGCTTTTCTTTTAACGCAAAGGGACTTATACAATAAGTGAGGCCCAAAAAAATGTTTTGGTTAAAAGGGGGATTGGGTCTTACACTCTAATAGAGGCCCAAAAAGTTTTGAATGGGTCTTATAGCTCGAGGAGAGGCCCAAGTTTGGTTTATTTTTAAACGGGCGACGATCGCGCCGTTTACTTGTACATAGGGACTTATACAATAGGTGAGGCCCAAAAAGTTTTGTACAAGGGGGTGTGGGTCTTACACTCTCTCAAGAGGCCCAATAAGTGTTTGAAAAAGTTTGATGAGGGTTAAATAACAGAAACCCTAATTTGTTATTCTTTAAAAGTAAATATTTAAAGAAAATCAAACAAAATACCAAATAAATTTGAATAAACGACTTGTGATTTTGTTAAAGGTTTTGAAAAGTGGAGTTTATTCACAAGGGATATTTAAACTCATTTGGTCTTGATTTTTCAAGATGAAAATTCATTTTAAAAATGTTTAAAAACAAATAAAAATGAATTTATTCACAAAAATACTAATTATATTAAATAAATAATATAAACTTAATTTTTTTGTGGAATAAAATATTTCAACATTTTTGTGATTTTTTGCAAAAAGAACCAATAAAAAATAATTAAAATTGAAAGAGTTATTAATTTTCCAAATAATTAACAAAACATGAAAATAGTTGGAAAAATAGCAAAAATGTGAAAAATCACAAAATGGCATGGGTGGGGTTTGAACCCACGACCTCAAGCATACAAGGCGCGCGCCTTACCACTAGGGTGGTGATACATCCATTGCTTGAAACAAAACAACAAATATACAAGTCATGCCTTGGTTTTGGCTTGCCCAAGGCAAGTTTTGGCTCAAAAACGTGAAGGTCATAACTTTCTCAATTCTTAATGGTTTGAGACAAAATTTATATGTATCTGGGCCAGAATTTCACAAGGAATCCAATGGTGGTGGTGGTTTTTTCAGATCACACTCCCTCCTCAAAACCCGATAGTGGTTTTGAAAATGGTCTATAATTGCATTTTCTATGCTACACTTTGATACAGGCATGAATTACATGATCAATTGGCACAAACACAACACATATGACATGTATAATTGATGCATACTCAGTGGACTTCAAATGCACACATGTTTTGGTGAGTGCAAGTTGAGAGGCTTACCCTTCTTTGGGATTTTGGAGTTTTCTCTGCAATCTGCCAACTCTCTTGCTCCAGATATGATTTTATGCTTTGAACCACCTCAAATGATCCCTTGGATGCTTTTAGGATGATTGGAATTGACTGGTACCTGCAAAAACACAAACAGTCCCTTTCTTGGAAAAGGGGTCAAAAGTGACCAAAATAGCAACTCCCTCAAATGGTGTTCCAGATGGTGGGAACCATTTGGGACAGTTCAAGGATGATATTTGGAGTGTGTTTGAGGTTTTATCTGGTTTGGAAAGTGACTGAATCAAGACATGGCTTGAAACATGCAAACAAGTGCTATTTTGAGGTTTTGAGAGGTGACTTTGTGATGTTGTGATTACAGATCACTTTTGATAGTTTGCACAACTTACATATGATATATATGAGGTGTGTGTGTGATTGGTTTGAGTGGAATTGCTCTCTAGCTCAAAAACTCAGAATTACTTGCTTTGGAAGGCAAATTTGAGGTGAAAGAAGAGATTTTGAGGAAAGCATCTGTTTGATGGCTTTGGTGTACTCAAACTGAACACAATTGAGCTCTATTTATAATAGAGCAAGTTTGTCTTGGGATCCACAGTGAATGGCAACTGCAGCAGGTGTTTGTTCAATGTTGGCCAATGGAAATGCAAGTCTCCTCTAGCCATTGACTAGAGGTTAGGGCACAGGGTTGTGGTTCCCTTGGTCTTGGATAAGTCTTGACTGATTTCAGATGAGAATGGCTCAGTCCATGCCACCTTGTGTAATACCCCAAAATTTGCTCTCCTCTTTTGGCATCATAGCATGGCATTATCATTTATCATATCATATCCACCTCACTAGCATTGCATTGCATTTAACATAGAAAAATGAAGCATGGCATCCTCCTTACCATCAGGGCATGTGATCAAGTGGAAGGTGGATAATCAAGGAATCATTCAAAGCACAAAAGGTCAGGCAAGTTGCCTCAAGGCAAGCCAAGAGTCTCTCATGTCTCATACTATCTCAATTGATCTTCCAAAACCTCAAGGAAGTGAGATTCAATGGGAGATTGAAGCATTACATCCTACACTATGCAAGAAGTCCAAAAATTGAAGGAAAACCCTCAAAAGAGATAGCTCATTGATTCAAAATCATTCTCAAGTGGCATTTCTCATCATCCTTTAAGAGGATACACAACATACTCTGAGGGATTTGGATTTGGAAGATGTGCAATTTCCTCCTAACCAGGGAGGGTCAAAATTAGGGTTTCTAATAAAATCAGGATATCTCTGATTTTTTGGACAAAGCTTGTTGTCATGGTATTCTACATGTTCTTAAGTGTATGTGTGTGGAAGATTGCATCTCAATTGGTTTTAGAAGAGGTTCAATTGGAAGAAAGATCAAGAATCAGAGAAATTGGGGCAAAGTCAAATAATCAGAGGAAAAAGTCAACTCTTGACTTTTTGAGGCCAAATTCATGAAATTCATGTTATATGTGACCAATGTACAAAATTTGATCAAGAAACTCCAAAGGAATCATAAAAAATCAAGATTTGGAAAGTTGCCATTTTTGGATGAAGTAGGGTTACTAAAAATAGCAAGTTTTGGCCATTTTGCATCAGAATTGGAACCAAGGCCATTCAAAATTGAAGCACCAAATGAAAATTCCACTCTGCCTCAATGAAAAATCTTGCTTTAAGCTTCAAATCCATGGGTATAACATCTCCATTAGACAAAAATTGAGGGAGATATGATTAATCAAAGTTGGAGGAAAGTAGGCCAAAAACCATGTCTTGACCAAGCTTGGCCAGGTCTGCGCGCAGTCATTTTCTCAAACAGTTGGTGAGCAAGATGTGTAGATCAATTACTCATGGTTAAAGGTTTCAAATGAAAAATCTTGCAACATCAAAGTTGTTCCCCTATGTGAGATCTTCAAGATTGATGTTCATGGATTTTTCATTTGATCAAAGGATAAGGAGTTATGATGGCTCAAAGATTGGTCAATGCAACTGAAAATCCATGCCAAGCATGCCTTGCCAACCAACCTCATTATCTCGCCCATGCACCAGTTGGTGTTTCTTCTGTTACAAGCCACATTTGGTCATGTTCCAAGCTTCAATTCAACCAACTTTCAACACCAATATTGTTCCCTAATGTATCATCTTTCTAATGCCACCAACATTGGATTGTTTCATTCATTGACAAGTGAGAAATTCCTCCTCAAACACTTGCTGTCACAATGAAGATTTGCTGCATAATTTTGGTTCAAACACACATCAAGTACATGACAGAAGTCCTATGTGTGCTGCTCTATTCTTTGCTTCATTTGGCCAAACACATTTCACATTATGCATACGAGCTTGAGCCTTGCATGAAAGAGGAAGTGAGAAACTTGCACCACAAGATTCCTGCTGCTACATCAGAACAACATAACATCACTTTCCTTCTCCTACACACCACCATAACTCCATGAACCTCACCCTCACTCTAACAGAACTTCCCCAACTCGTGCCATTAACCACCTAACTCAGTTAGTTAACTCAAACTCAGTTAACTAACTCAGTTTAACTAGAGTTCTAACTGTTAACTGAACTGGTTGGGAGTTAACCTTGGATATATAAGCTGAAACTCTCACAATTTTAGGGGAGGATTCTCATTTTTCACTCTCACTCCAAATTGCTCTCACTTTTCTCTCAGAGTTCTCTCCATTCTCTCTCTGATTTCACACGAGTTCTTCACACGTTCTCACCTTGATCTTCATCAATTGTTCATCATCAAGCACTTCTGATCAAGAACAAGCTGAAGTAAGAGCAAGCTATCGAGAGCAGCAACTTCTCCAATTGGAATCTCAGTTCATTGTCTTCAAAATCCAAAGGTTCAGAGCATTTATTTTGCTCTTAGGAAGCTCAAGATCAATCTCTCATCTCTGGTTTTCTGTTGATTCAAGAGTTCTCCAATTTCAGGTTTCAAAATTTCTCAAACTTTAATTGCACGATTTTATCCTGTTTTGACTTGTTGATGTGTTGTTTGAGCTTATTAGAAGCTATGTGAAGCTGGCTAGTTGATAGAGCTCTTTAGGAGCTTAGAACTGAAAATTAGGGCAAATTTATCCTCTTCGATTCTCCTTACTCATGCTTGATCTATGAATTTTCTTGTTGGATTTGTGTTCCTCATGAGCTTAGCTTTCGTTTGGTATATGGCTTGTGAATTTCTGGAGAAAATGTGAGTTGCAGGTGGTGGCTGCTAGCCGGAGAAGATGACCGGAGGTCATCTCCGGCCGGTGACTTTAACTGTTAGGGTTTATGTGTGTTTTAATCCTGTCCGTTCATGTTTTCTGATCGTGTGATCCTTGTCTTGCCAGCACATTAAATATCACATGCTCCTCACGTGTATCTTTTCTGAATTCATTTAAACATGTTGTAGTGTAGTGCATGGTAACTTGTGTGTGTCCTCACGCATGTGCATTGATCCTGATTACTTTGACCACGCATTGACCTTGACTTGATCCATTGGCTGAGAATGAGTCAATTCCTGTTGACTGAAGTGCATGATTGTTATGGTGTTTTGCGCAGACTTGGACTTATCCAGATTGATAATTACACCCCCATGTATTGAAGCCCAATGATTTTGAACTGTCCAATTGCTATGTTCATACCCCCCTGCATTTTGCATTTATTTTTCATTTTTATTTCTTTCTACACGTTTGATTTTTAATTTTTAAAAATACCAAAACATATTGGAAAATTCTACAAAAATTCATGTGTATTCTTAAAACATTTAGGAAATTTTCTATGATTTTATTTTCTGATTTTATGACCATTTTGCCCCTGTTCCATTATTTCTTTTGAATTTCCATTTGTATGCATACTTAATGTGACATATGATTTTGTGCATTTTTGTTCTTGATCATAAAAAATGATTTTGATGCCTTTCTTTTTGCATTGTGGTCACAATATGTTGAGGTATGTTTGAGATTTATGAGATGATTTTTAAGTCTTTTTTGGATGACTTTTGATGTGTTGCTTTGAGCATGAATGCATGAAACTTCCATGAGACTTTGACCTAATTGTTGAGTGACTTTGGTTCTGATTCATTGCTTGGGGACTTGATATGTTAATGGCATGTGTTTAAGGTGTTTGATTGGTGAAAGTCATAATTTTTGAAGCATGTTTGCTATTTGTTTGAAGCATGAAGTTTAACTTGTTCATTTTGTGAATGCATGCCTCATGTTTGGTTTGCTTGATCATGAAGGCACTTGTGCCATGAGTTGTGGTTTTGTTTGAGGATGTATAGCATGTTAATTGACTTCTGATTGTGACATATGGGTTTCATCTTTGCATGTTTGATGTTTATCTTGCACCTTAAGTCACTTGTTTCACAAGTATGAACCACATTCACATCACTTCACCTTTTCTTCTTTGCTTCTTGTTGGATTGAGATTTTGTTTGCATGATTTGGTATGCTCATTTAGGATAACATTAGGTTGTGTAAATATGAGTTACATTCTGACTTGGAAGCATGTATAGCATTCGATCTCATTTTACTTTGTTTGTCAACTTGTTTGAATTTGATTTGTTCATTATATTTTCTTACTTTACTTGTAAGTGTTTGTGCTAACCATGTAGGGGCTTCGGTAAGTTTCAATTGAGTGTGGATAAGGAATCCACATTCAACTTCTATCCTTTCTCTTTTACAATCCCATTTGGTGTTTTGCTAAGCACTTATGTGCTTTCTTTTAATAACTCATTACTTTCCCTTTTTGAATTATAATTCATCTTCTACTTTGGAAGTGAATTGTTTAATTCATTCTTTCTTTAGACTTTAGGTTGAAACTTCACAAACTTTAGGATCACTCCCTTAACTAATCAATTAGGATTGAGTCTTAGTCCATATAGATTTTTACCTTTACCCCCTCTTGAGTCTTTCATCTTCTCATCTCAAAGAAAATTCAAAACATATAATAAAGGTAGGCATTTATTGCATTTAGGCCTTTCATATAAAGAAAAGATTATAAGGGGTCTTCTCTTGTAATCTTAGAATGTGTAGCATATAGCCCATCTTGGGTCAATGTGTTAAACATTTGATCTTGTATGAGGGACTTAAATGCAATACTTGTTGAAGGTACAAAGAAAAACACTTCTTCATTTCATAATCAACAAAAACACTTAATAAACCCAAATATGCTAGTGTGTTTGAACCTTGATAATTGGAACTAAGTGTGAGGGTCTTCTTCACTCTTAGTGTGCTTTCTTACCCATTCCATCTTGGAATGTGAGAATGTACACATTCCAATGACTAAGATTCAGATACACTATCATATGCCAACAAATAAAAAACTCTTAAAAGACAAAAACAAACAATAACGTCTTTCCTTCGGGAATTCTTTTCTCATCTCATTCATTCTCAACGCACGAACGCGCTTCTACTCGTTCTCTTGCAAGATGGTAACGCACTCGGACCGGCGAGCCTGCAACACCTGAGCTAGGACGTAAGCCGTTCTCTAAAAAACACAGACAATCCATCCCTAGTGAGGGGAACTACGTCGCTCTGATTCTCATGTTCCCGATGAGATACGTAGGCAGTGGGGTAGGGCCCATCCGAGCACTTCTTTTATTTTCCCTACATTTGTTTCCCGTTCCTTTTCTTTTCTTTCTCCTTTCTTTCTTTCAGTTCCTTTTCCGGTATCCTTTCTTTACACCCTTTGATCGAGACAAGCAAGCGTGGATCCCATCGGGTACGATGGACGCGAGGGGGTGCTAATACCTTCCTCTCACGTAACCGACTCCCGAACCCAGTTCTCTTGGTCGCGAGACCATGCTTTTCCTTTCTCTCAGGTTTACGCGGTGTTTCCTTTCCCTCTCTGGGGATAAATACACATTGCTGGCGACTCTGTTTCGGTGCCACTTTCGCGTTTGTACTAGGATGAAAATCCCGGGAGCGACAGCTGGCGACTCTGCTGGGGACAAGAACCCAGAATCTCTGGTTTCCTTAGCGAGTCAATCCTAGCGCTTGTCTGCTTTTCTTTCATTGGGTGTTTACTGTTGTGCTATATGTTGTTGTTTATTTATTTTACTGTATTTACCGCATTTTAGCATTACATATCATATATTATATTGTGTTGCACTGTTTTGTCTGTTTGGCGGGATGGGTGTTCTGAGAGATAAGCTCACTACCAAGGCTTGAGTACATACATAGGTATTAGAGTGGATAGTCATGACGCTTGCGTGGTGGTGACCACGTATTGTTGTTCATGAGACCCACAACCAGACGAGGTTCTATCAGGAGCTTTCTGCTACTGCATGTTATGCAGGCCAGTGGTTATTCTCTTGAGGAACTGTCGACTCTGGTGACCATTCCCGAGGACTCAGTTGCGGCACTCCTCCCGAGTTGTGACAGTGGCAGACCACATTCTGTGGCAAACCCATTGCACATTCTCGATCCGAGGACCCAATGCTGGGAACTTGCTATAGGACATCCCTTTTTGAAAGAGAATCAGCGGAGGCACTCCTCGATTGGCGATAGTACTGTACCCTGAGGGATGAATGTACTATTGCTTCTCGACCTCAGTGCCAGAAGCTGAGGACCTTTTTGTTTTGGAGAATCAGTTGAGGCCTCCTCGATTGATGATGATGCCAAACCAGAAATGGTGAACGTATCATCATTTCTCGACCTGAGAGCCCGGGATATTGAACATCCTAGTACCCACATGTGAGAAGGGCGGGTTGTTTACAGGTTTGCAGGTAACCATGACCTCCTACATACCCGGTTTTCTATCATCATTGCACAAAAAGGAAGTTTCATCCTATTGTATTCAGATGGTTCTTATCTATGGTTCTATATTAGTCTCAGAGCTACACTGACACCGTTCACAGTTCAGCACAGACACCTGATTACCTGATCACATTGCCCTTTGCATTGCATTATCATATCCTAACATACATGTTTATTCATTTCCAGGTGCATATATTACCCTTGATTCCAGTCATCAGGTCCCTGCAAAGATGAACACTAAAGAGAGGAAGAATATCATCAGCTATAAGTTCCTTACGCCTACTTTGGGCCCTATTGTTGTGCTGAAGGGAATGGCGAGCCCTGCAGCACGAGAAGCTTTTGAAGAGAAATATGGGTGGATTTTATCTATGGTCCGTAATGTCAGTGATTATGAAGCCAGAGGTCTCCATACGTTGATGCAGTTCTATGATCCGCCTCTGAGATGTTTTGTATTTCCAGACTATGTGTTGGTTCCTACCTTGGAGGAGTATTCCAACATGTTGGGGATTGCTATCAAGGAGGAGCCCCCTTTCTTTGGATCAGTGGGGGATCTTGACTTTGGGAAGTTGGCTGGTGCTCTTTATTTGAGCAAATCAGAGCTAAGTGACAATGTCTCCAACAAAGGAAAGATTCGTGGTTACAAGCTGGAATATCTGATTAAGAAGGCCCAGGAAGCAGCTAAAGGCGAGAATTGGCTTGTTTTTAATGCTTTGCTAGCCCTTTGTATATACGGCATAGTGTTGTTTCCCAATGAGCCGGATTTTATTGATACGGACGCTATACGAATATTCATGATGAAGAACCCGGTGCCAACGCTACTGGGAGATCTTCACTACTCATTGTACAACCGAAATGAAAAGAAAAGAGGAGGGATAATTCGTTGTTGTGCACCCTTGTTCTATAAGTGGTTTGCGGGCCGTTTACCACAATCAGGGGCTTTTGTGGATTCCAAAGATTCTCTAGAGTGGAAACAGCGTTTAATGGGATTGGTGGCCAAGGACATCGTATGGGTAGATCATGGGCTGATTGGTAAGAATATTATCCACAGCTGTGGTAAGTTCCCTAACGTTCCACTGATAGGAAGACTGGGTGGGATTAACTACAATCCTTCTTTGGCCATTCGACAATTTGGGTATGCCCTGACAGGTCCGCCTATTAAGAGAGATGTGGAGGAGTCCCTCTATTTTCATACATCAGAAGGATGGGAAGCAGCACAGAAAGCTTCTGAAAGCTGGGGTAGCATACTGAAAAAGGGGAAAATTACTCTAGGAAAGCCTAACAACCGGGTTTATCCAGCATATGAAGAGTGGGTGAAGAAAAGAGTTGAAGATTTTCTCTTGCCTTTTGGTAAGGCACCCCTTTTGTATCCGGAGAATGAGAAAGCAAGAAGCACTGCTACTGTGGAAGAAATTGACAAGTTGCAAGCCTTGGTGAAAAAGCTCCAAGGAGAGAATTCCGAGTTGAGTAGCCGTCTTCAGAATGCTCTACATGCCAACAAAGAGCTGGAGCGGAAAGCCCAAGAGGCTGAACAAATCCTAACTGCAAAAGAAAAAGACTTTGCTGGAAGAGCCCAACATTTCCGGAAGATTAGTAAAGGTGCTGATGATGCTACTCAAGCCCACAAGCAAACCAAACAGGCGTTAGCACAGACCAAAGAAAAGTTAACAAAGTTTCAGCACGCTTGGGACGAAGTTAGGATAGAGAATGCTGAATTACAGGAACGGTTGCAGATTAAGGACGAAGAGCTTGAAAAGGCGCATGAGCAGAGGAGAAAGTATCGGGAAAGCCTCGGTAAGAGTCAAGAACAGCTAGAAGAAGCTAGAGGTGAGCTGAGGAATACCAAGAAAGAGCTTGAAGAAGTCATGATAGAAAAGGAGATACTCAAGACGCAAGCCGGCATAAAGAGACACAAAGGAGTGTGTGATGACGAGGCTCTGATGCTGCACATGGGTTCTTTAACTGAAGCTCTTGAGAAAAGGGATGTCTTGATCAAAGAAATGATTGAAAAGCCGAATCACCAGCGTACCCGTATACTTTTTGAGGAGATCAAATACTCGAGTGATAAGCTGAAGGGTGTGGAATTGTCAGACTGATGTTCTTTTCCTTATATTTTGTTGTTAATGGTTACCATCAGGCTTGTTGATGGATCCATTTTTCCTTGTATTGCATCTGCGGATGAGCCTTTCTTAAATGTACTTGAATACTTTGTTGAATGAGTATGAGCAGTTTTACTCAGAATTATTCCTTATCAGATAGCTGCACACAAGCACATGACCACGACACGTCTCTTTATATCACAATTTCTGGTCTTCAGATTTCTGTGGTTGGATTGGAATCAGGGTATAAAGCACCTCGGAAATGACAAACATGGCATTGCATGGCATTGCATATCATTTTGCATTTTTGTTACTTGCTTTTCAGGTACTCGTTGCGGGGTCTCTAACCTTTATTTGGTTTCAGGCAGTATAGCGGAGAGTCATATTCACCGATATTCGACGCGAAGGAATCAAGTAAGAATCATGGATCAAGTGCAAAGTGATTTGGCGGAAATGAGGGCGCGTATGGACCAGTTCATGACCCTCATGACTGGCATGGCGCAAAATCAGGAGAGACTGAGGCTTCTGGTAGAGCGTCCCGACAATGGGCCCGAAGGTGATCATCATGACAATTCACAGGGACATGGCATTCCTCCTCCCGGTGGCAACCCTCCTCCTGGTGGTAACAATCGGGGTAATGGAAATGGTAGGCAGGCTGGTGTTACTCTTGAAGATACTCTGGAAGACCAATTTACTCTGCTGGATGCTGATGTGGGTAATCAAGGGGATCGAAGGTATGATGAGTTAGCAGAGAAGATCAGGGCCATAGAATGCAAGAACTCTATGGGTATTGATGTTACCAGCTTGGGGCTGGTCTCAGGAGTCAGAATTCCCCCTAAATTCAAACCTCCTACTTTTGATAAGTATCACGGCAATGCGTGTCCCCAAACGCATCTTCAAGCTTACTTTGGGAAGATTTCAGCCCATACGGATGACGAGAAGCTATGGATGCACTATTTTCAGGACAGTCTGGCTGGGGCGTCCTTGACCTGGTACATGAAGTTGAATAGAGTTGCTGTGAAGAATTGGAAAGATCTGGCAGAAGCGTTCCTGAAGCAATACCAATATAATATTGACATGGCGCCCAACCGCACCCAATTGCAGGGATTGTCCCAGAATGCCAAGGAGAGTTTCAAAGAATATGCACAGAGGTGGAGGGAAATGGCTGCCCAGGTCCAACCTCCCTTGTCAGACAGAGAAATGGCAGATATGTTCATGGGCACCTTGCAAGGGGCCTATCTTGACAGATTAGCTGCTTGTCCGTCGACTGGATTTGCTGATATTGTGATTGCGGGAGAAAGAATAGAAAGTCTGTTAAAGCTTGGAAAGATCCAGGATGTGAGTGGGGCTGGCTCTTCGGGGACGAAGAAACCGTTCGCTAGTAACCAGAAAAGAAGAGAAGGTGATACGAATGTTGTGTTTAGAGGACGAGGCAGAGGGCGTTCTCGAGCTTATTATCAGGTAGATGCTGTAACAATCCCCACACCGTCTGTTCAGAAACAACAACCTCAACAACAAGTTCAACAACAACAACCTTTTTTCCAGCAAAGGTCTAGACAGAGGGATCGTAAGATGGATCCTCTCCCTATGACTTATGCCGCGCTGTTGCCCCGGCTACTCGAGTTAAAGTTGGTAGAACTCCGTACTATGAAAGCTCCGGTTGCTGGAAACCTGCCACCTAACTTCGATGCTAATGCTCGTTGTGAGTTCCACTCAGGTGCTCAGGGGCACTCCATTGAAAAATGCTGGGCTTTCCATCATAAAGTACAAGATTTGATTGATGCTAAAGCCATCAATTTCTCTCCCGCTCCTAATATTACTCAGCATCCCATGCCTGATCATAGCGCAGCAAATGTGTACGCTATTGAAGATGGGAGGAGATTGAATTTGGTGTTAGACGTTCATCAAGTGAAAGCTTCTTTGTTGGTTGTAAAAGATCGTTTATTGAAGGGACAGGTGTTCCCGGGCTGTAGTCAGGACTGCTCTGAGTGTATGAATCAGGAGAACGGCTGTGATGAGTTGAAGATGGGTTTACAGAATCTGATCGATGAAGGATGTCTACAGTTTGACAGAGTCGTGAAAGACACTGATGAGATATCAACCGTGACCATCTATTACACTCCCGCTGAGATTCAAATGCCGGTCAATGCAGTTCCCGTGGCGAGTGTTGCGCCAGAAGGGCCCAGTCCTATCACTATCACGGTGCCAGGACCAATTCCGTTCATGTCTACGAAGGCTATCCCATGGCACTATGGGGCAGATGTATATTACGAAGGTAAAAAGCAGGAAGTTGAGTCATCAGTCAGCCCAAATATTGATAACGTAGGGGGTGTAGGGGGTTTTACAAGGAGTGGAAGGTTGTTCGCTCCCCAAACCTTGAGAAGTGATAAGGAGGTAGAAGCTGCAGCAAAGGCTAAGGGTAAACAGGTGGTTGAAAGTGCGCCTACATCTGAAGCAGAGACAAAGATTACTTTTGATAAGGAAATGGAAGAATTTATGAAGATAATCAAGAAAAGCGATTATAAGATTGTGGACCAACTGAATCAGACCCCTTCAAAGATTTCCATCTTGTCACTATTGATGTGCTCTGATGCGCACCGGCAGGCGTTGTTGAAAGTGTTGAAGAGTGCGTACGTGCCACAAGAAATTACTGTTAATCAGCTCGAGGGCGTAATCTCCAATGTTAATGTCAGCCATGGCTTGGGCTTTACAAGTAGAGATTTGACTGTTGAAGGAAGAAACCATAATAAGGCTTTGCATATCACGATGGAGTGTAAGGGCGCAGTGTTATCTCATGTACTGGTAGACACTGGTTCATCACTCAATGTCTTGCCCAAGAAGGCATTAATGAAGCTGGAAGTTGACGGTTTGATCTTAAGGCCTAGTGAATTGGTGGTCAGAGCATTCGATGGAACTAGACGATCTGTGTTTGGTGAGGTGGAATTGCCCGTACAAATTGGACCACAGGTATTCAAATCCACGTTCCATGTAATGGACATACAACCTGCATATAGCTGCCTATTGGGACGCCCTTGGATTCACGGAGCCGGGGCTGTTACTTCTACTCTCCATCAAAAGCTGAAGTATGAGTTTGAAGGGCAGGTTGTGACAGTGTGTGGGGAGGAAGACATCTTTGTGAGTCACTTGTCCACATTCAAATACATTGAAATGGATGGGGAAATTCATGAGATGCTGTGCCAATCATTTGAAGCAGTCAATATTGACGATGCACCTGAGTCTTCTTCTGTACCAGTTGGGGCTGGTACCTCCATTTCATCTTACAAACAAGCTGTCGAAGTCGTCAGGGCAGGCAACGCCCAAGGTTGGGGCAGGTTGATAGAGACCCCAGTGAAGGAAGACAAATTTGGTATTGGTTATCATCCCTCTACAACTTCAGAGGCGGGGAGCAGGGGACCCATTACTTTCAATAGTGGGGGAATTATCTACATGGACCAGTCTTGTGCAGCCACGGAGGATAGTGTTGACAGTGATTGTGACCTGGACAACTGGGTACGCCCTCATGTTCCGGGACAACAAGTGCAAAACTGGTTCGTTGAAGAAGTCATCCGGGTTACTCTTCAGACAGAGTAATTTTTCTTTGTTTTTTCTAACCATAATGCATGACAAAATCTTGCGCTCTGCCCAAGGCGTATAGATTCATTTGTAGGGCCACCATGGTTGCATTTGCAATGTTTAATCATTAATAAAGGACGTTTTGCAATCAAATTTTGTTCTCTGTCTTTCAGTTTTTATTTTTGCACAAAAAAATATAAAATGGCAATGTTTCATTTTCTTTTGTTTTGCTTAAAAATAAATTCTAAAATAAGGCATGAACCCGTTCATGCAGACTTGATCCTCCGGATACCACTGATAACGATTTTGATATGGCCATGTATGACTTTGACAATCCGATTTATCAAGCCGAAGAAGGGGATGAGAAAGATTGTGAACTTTCTGAAGAACTGGCCAGATTGTTGAAACAAGAGGAAAGGGTCATCCAGCCTCATCAGGAGACTGTAGAAATCATCAATATTGGTACCAAGGACGCCCAAAAAGAGATCAGGATTGGTGCCAGCTTGCGAGCAGATGTGAAGCAAACTTTGACGGAAATGTTGCGCGAGTATGTTGACGTCTTCGCCTGGTCGTATCAAGACATGCCGGGGTTGGATACGGATATTGTTGTGCACAGGCTACCATTGAGAGAAGAATGTCCGCCAGTCAAGCAGAAACTTCGTCGGACTCACCCCGACATGGCTTTAAAGATTAAGGAGGAAGTCCAGAAGCAGTGGGACGCTGGTTTTCTTGCTGTGACAAAGTATCCTCCATGGGTAGCCAACATCGTGCCAGTACCGAAGAAAGATGGAAAAGTAAGAATGTGTGTGGATTATCGAGATCTTAATAAAGCTAGCCCGAAAGATGATTTTCCACTACCCTATATTGATGTGCTGGTCGATAATACAGCTCAGTTTTCAGTGTTCTCATTTATGGACGGTTTCTCCGGGTACAACCAGATCAAGATGGCACCTGAAGACATGGAGAAGACCACGTTCATTACTCCGTGGGGTACATATTGTTATAAAGTAATGCCTTTTGGGTTGAAAAACGCAGGGGCAACGTACCAGCGGGCGATGGTGACATTGTTTCATGACTTGATTCATAAGGAGATCGAATGTTATGTAGATGATATGATTGCCAAGTCGAGAACAGAAGAGGAACATCTGGTCAACCTGAAAAAGCTGTTTGAAAGGTTGAGAAAGTTTCGTCTGAGATTAAATCCAAACAAGTGCACGTTTGGGGTGCGTTCTGGAAAGTTGCTGGGTTTCATCGTGAGCGAAAGAGGAATCGAGGTTGATCCTGCCAAGGTGAAAGCAATACGAGAAATGCCTGAACCGAGAACAGAAAAAGAGGTTCGTGGTTTCTTGGGTAGATTGAACTACATTGCGAGGTTCATATCTCACCTAACAGCCACGTGTGAACCAATATTTAAATTGTTAAGGAAAGATCAAACGGTCAGGTGGAATGACGATTGCCAATTGGCATTCGATAAGATAAAAGAATACTTGCAGGAACCTCCGATTCTAATGCCTCCAGTTGAAGGGAGACCGCTGATAATGTATCTGACAGTGCTTGAAGGTTCCATGGGTTGTGTTCTCGGTCAACATGACGAGACAGGTAGGAAGGAGCATGCTATTTACTACCTGAGCAAAAAGTTCAATGATTGTGAGTCCCGATACTCAATGCTTGAAAAGACATGCTGTGCGCTTGCATGGGCCGCTAAGCGATTGAGGCAATATATGGTTAGGCACACGACCTTGTTGATTTCAAAAATGGATCCTATCAAGTATATTTTCGAGAAACCAGCATTGACAGGCAGAGTTGCACGGTGGCAAATGGTCTTGACAGAGTATGACATTCAGTACACTTCACAAAAGGCCATCAAAGGAAGTATCTGGTCCGACTATCTTGCGCAACAGCCGATTGATGATTACCAACCCATGAAGTTTGACTTCCCTGATGAAGACATCATGTTTCTCAAAGCTAAAGACTGCGAGGAACCACTTCCGGAGGAGGGGCCAGACCCTGAATCCAAATGGAGTTTGATGTTTGATGGGGCTGTCAATATGAATGGGTGCGGAGTTGGAGCGGTTCTTATCACGCCGGAAGGTGTTCATATGCCTTTCACTGCACGAATAACTTTCGGATGCACCAACAATGAAGCAGAGTACGAAGCTTGTATAATGGGGATCGAGGAGGCGATTAATCTACGGATTAAGACCCTTGATATATTTGGTGATTCAGCCTTGGTAATCAATCAAGTGAAAGGGAGTTGGTACACGCATCAAGCAAATCTAGTGCCGTATAGAGATTATACAAGGAGGTTGCTGACGTTTTTCACAACAGTGAAACTGTACCACATTCCTCGAGATGAGAATAGGTTCGCTGATGCCTTGGCCACTTTGTCTTCCATGATCAAAGTGCAAAGATGGAACCATGTACCTAAGATTGAGGTATCCCGCCTTGACAGACCAGCATTTGTGTTTGCGGTCGATGCAACGTCTGATGACAAGCCATGGTTTCATGACATTAGGTGTTTCTTGAAAAGTCAAGAGTACCCGTCCGGGGCATCGTCCAAAGACAGGAAGACGTTGAGAAGGTTAGCTGGTAGTTTCTTCCTGAACAAAGATGGCGTGCTGTATAAAAGAAATTTTGACACGGTCCTGCTTAGATGTGTGGATAGACATGAAGCAGACTTGTTGATGATTGAAGTGCACGAAGGCTCTTTCGGTACCCATGCCGGAGGGCATGCAATGGCTAAAAAGTTGTTAAGGTCGGGATATTATTGGTTGACTATGGAGTCAGATTGTTGCAAATATGCCCGCAAATGCCATAAATGCCAGATCTACGCAGATAAAGTACATGTACCTCCAAATCCGTTGAGTATCATGTCGTCGCCTTGGCCGTTTGCCATGTGGGGCATTGATATGATCGGAAAGATTGAGCCTACAGCTTCCAATGGTCATCGTTTCATCTTGGTGGCAATTGATTACTTCACCAAATGGGTTGAAGCCGCGTCTTATGCCAATGTTACAAAACAAGTGGTCGCTCGTTTCTTAAAACGGGATATCATTTGCCGATATGGAGTTCCCGAAAGAATCATTACTGATAATGGTTCTAATTTGAATAATAAGATGATGGCTGAGTTATGCCGGGACTTCAAAATCGAACATCACAATTCTTCTCCGTACCGCCCAAAGATGAATGGCGCGGTCGAAGCGGCCAACAAAAATATCAAGAAGATTGTACAGAAGATGGTTGTCACGTACAAAGATTGGCATGAGATGTTACCATTTGCTTTGCATGGGTATCGAACGTCGGTACGCACGTCCACTGGGGCAACCCCATTCTCACTTGTATATGGTATGGAGGCAGTGCTACCAGTTGAAGTAGAGATTCCGTCCCTCAGAGTCATGATGGATGTTAAGCTAGATGAAGCTGAATGGGTACGAGCCAGATTTGATCAGCTGAGCCTTATTGAGGAAAAGCGATTGGCGGCTGTATGTCATGGGCAACTATACCAGCGCAGAATGAAGCAGGCATTTGACCAAAAGGTGCGTCCTCGGGTTTACAAAGTCGGAGATGTGGTACTCAAAAGGATCCTTCCTCCCAATACAGACCACAGGGGCAAATGGACTCCTAATTATGAAGGTCCATTCGTGGTTAAAAAGGTCTTTTCGGGCGGAGCTTTATTGCTTACAACCATGGATGGCGAAGACTTTTCATCCCCTGTCAACTCGGACGTAGTCAAAAAATACTTCGCATGAATAGACCCGCTGGATAATAAGAATAAAAAATCCAGGCAAAAAAGGGCATCCCGGCGAACCAAAAACAGAATAAGGTTCGGGCAAAAATTAGGGATATAATTGAAAAAAATTGTACACCCGGTAAGTTGAAAACCCGAAAGGGCAACTTAGGCAAAAAAGGGTATCCTGGTGGATCGAAAACCTGAAAGGGCGGTCCACACAAAAGAGGGATTTAAGCGAATGACTACAGTCTGAGTTATCTGTACCCATTACCGCTTGAACAACTGACGTTCTGAAGAATAGGAATCGGTCTGATCATTCCTCAGAAGGCAAGGTCGGGGAGTTTTGAAGACATACTGGTCATAACAGAATGGAAACTCAGTGGAATTCCGTTTTCACATTGCCATTAGGATAGTTTCTTTTCTCAATTTTCAGCGATCACCTCTTTCCAGGGATTGCTTCCTGATGTAATTGCCTATTCTGGGCTCTCAGTCAATAAATTGAATTTCAATAAAAGGCCTCCTATTTTTGTTTTATTGCTTTGTTTGCAAAAACGTCCTAATTGTTGATAAGACATTGCATTTGAAAACATGGCAGCCTTGCACTAACATGCGCAGAAAAAATATTTGAAATTACTTCGAATGTTGAATACTCCCGGATGGTGGATTCTAGCCACGCAATATTCGGGGCAGGTGGGCATATTCTTTTGTTGCAGGTGGCAGGTGCAGATGATTTTAAGCACAAGACTAGCAATAAATCACCCCACGCAAAAGACTGGGGCAATTATGGGTAAGGAGATCGGCGTTCATCGGGTCGATCTCAGTGAATTAAGTTCAACTGGGTACCGTTGTATCTTATTAAGTCGATTCTCTCATTCAGTACTTCCAACAGCTACAAGCTTGTCTGTGTCGATAATGGTTGCGAATTCCCCAATAAAGTTGCTTCGCAGACACCGAAGTTGATGGTCAATCCCCGTTGAAATCACTAGGAGTTTGAAGAGGCTAAATCTTCTGTAAAATTCTCTTATGACATCCTCTTCGGGGACCAATTGTTGGTTTTCTTAAGCATGGGGCATGTTGTTTCCCCAGCATGAAGTGTTGATCACCCCCCAGTAGAGTTTGATGGTCATTATCCCCAGCGAAGTCGCAGGAGTTTGAAGAAGCTAAATCTTCCGTAAGATCCTCTTATGACATCCTCTTCGGGGACAAATTGTTTGGTTCCCCAGCATGAAGTGTTGATCATCCCCAGTAGAGTTTGAGGACAGTTGGTCTTCTGTAAAATCCTCTCAAAAGGCATTCCCCAGCAAGATTGTGTCTCTGGTAATGATCCCCCACAGAGGTCAGCATCGAATCTTGTCAGCAATACTCCCCAGCTGAGTTGTTGTTCTCCCCGCAGAGGCTTATAAGATCGACAGAATCTATTCCTCAACAAGGATGGTACAGCCTTTCCCCAGCCGGGTCAGAAGGTGGATAACCCCTATAAAGGATCTTGGGTTGGAAAAATCCCCAAGCAGAGTTTTAATGGCTCATTTCCCCAGCAGGACGTCATTAAAAATTCTCATCCCCAGCGGAGTTGCTGTGACCAGAATTCATTCCCCCAAACAGATGGAATAATTCCTGGCAGAGTCGTCATTCCCTCATATCTTAAAGTCCATTTTTTTTTTGGCAAGCTTGACAATTCGAAGCAGACGGATTGTTCATCCATTCGCCAGCAGAGATATTATCCTTTTAGGAGTCTCCGAGATTAAATCATTGATTGTGGTTCCTCAGCAGAGTCGGCAGAGATGTCTGGCGCAGAGGCAGAGAGTAATTCGATTTTAAAATTCTTAAAGTCCAACAGTGGATTGGCAAAAGTCCGTCTTCGGGTGGCAAAAGTCCAACAGTGGATTGGCGAAAGGTCCATCTAAGGGTGGCAAATTCTTAAAGTCCAACAGTGGATTGGCAAAAGTCCGTCTTCGGGTGGCAAAAGTCCAACAGTGGATTGGCAAAAGTCCGTCTTCGGGTGGCAAAAGTCCAACAGTGGATTGGCAAAAGTCCATCTTCGGGTGGCAAAGCAGCTAAAAGTCCAACAGTGGATTGGCGAAAGGTCCATCTAAGGGTGGCATATTCTAAAAGTCCAACAGTGGATTGGCAAAAGTCCATCTTCGGGTGGCAAAGCAGCTAAAAGTCCAACAGTGGATTGGCGAAAGGTCCATCTAAGGGTGGCCTATTCTAAAAGTCCAACAGTGGATTGGCAAAAGTCCGTCTTCGGGTGGCAAAGGTCCAACAGTGGATTGGCAAAAGTCCGTCTTCGGGTGGCAAAAGTCCAACAGTGGATTGGCAAAAGTCCATCTTCGGGTGGCACGAAGCTGCAAAGTCCACCAGTAGCGTGGCAGGCCAGTAGTCGTCTGGAATTGCATAAAAGACATTATTAAAGTCCACCAGTAGTGTGGCAAGCCAGTAGTCGTCTGGCGTCGTTCAAAAAGACATTTCTAAAGTCCACCAGTAGTGTGGCAAGCCAGTAGTCGTCTGGCGTCGTTCAAAAAGACATTTCTAAAGTCCACCAGTAGTGTGGCAGGCCAGTAGTCGTCTGGAATTGCATAAAAGACATTATTACAGTCCACCAGCAGCGTGGCAAGCCAGTAGTCGTCTGGCATCGTTCAAAAGACAGATCTCTCCGACGTTTCATCGAAGATTCAATCCAACAATCTCGTTGGGTTTATATCCCTTTTGTTCTTCATCATCCAGAGCAAATTTTTGGTTATATTTGGTATTCAATCACTATATACCTTGAAAGTCCGAAAGCAATTGCTTTCAGGCATTCAGGTCTACAGCGCTTGAATAGGGGCAGCTGTAATACCCCAAAATTTGCTCTCCTCTTTTGGCATCATAGCATGGCATTATCATTTATCATATCATATCCACCTCACTAGCATTGCATTGCATTTAACATAGAAAAATGAAGCATGGCATCCTCCTTACCATCAGGGCATGTGATCAAGTGGAAGGTGGATAATCAAGGAATCATTCAAAGCACAAAAGGTCAGGCAAGTTGCCTCAAGGCAAGCCAAGAGTCTCTCATGTCTCATACTATCTCAATTGATCTTCCAAAACCTCAAGGAAGTGAGATTCAATGGGAGATTGAAGCATTACATCCTACACTATGCAAGAAGTCCAAAAATTGAAGGAAAACCCTCAAAAGAGATAGCTCATTGATTCAAAATCATTCTCAAGTGGCATTTCTCATCATCCTTTAAGAGGATACACAACATACTCTGAGGGATTTGGATTTGGAAGATGTGCAATTTCCTCCTAACCAGGGAGGGTCAAAATTAGGGTTTCTAATAAAATCAGGATATCTCTGATTTTTTGGACAAAGCTTGTTGTCATGGTATTCTACATGTTCTTAAGTGTATGTGTGTGGAAGATTGCATCTCAATTGGTTTTAGAAGAGGTTCAATTGGAAGAAAGATCAAGAATCAGAGAAATTGGGGTAAAGTCAAATAATCAGAGGAAAAAGTCAACTCTTGACTTTTTGAGGCCAAATTCATGAAATTCATGTTATATGTGACCAATGTACAAAATTTGATCAAGAAACTCCAAAGGAATCATAAAAAATCAAGATTTGGAAAGTTGCCATTTTTGGATGAAGTAGGGTTACTAAAAATAGCAAGTTTTGGCCATTTTGCATCAGAATTGGAACCAAGGCCATTCAAAATTGAAGCACCAAATGAAAATTCCACTCTGCCTCAATGAAAAATCTTGCTTTAAGCTTCAAATCCATGGGTATAACATCTCCATTAGACAAAAATTGAGGGAGATATGATTAATCAAAGTTGGAGGAAAGTAGGCCAAAAACCATGTCTTGACCAAGCTTGGCCAGGTCTGCGCGCAGTCATTTTCTCAAACAGTTGGTGAGCAAGATGTGTAGATCAATTACTCATGGTTAAAGGTTTCAAATGAAAAATCTTGCAACATCAAAGTTGTTCCCCTATGTGAGATCTTCAAGATTGATGTTCATGGATTTTTCATTTGATCAAAGGATAAGGAGTTATGATGGCTCAAAGATTGGTCAATGCAACTGAAAATCCATGCCAAGCATGCCTTGCCAACCAACCTCATTATCTCGCCCATGCACCAGTTGGTGTTTCTTCTGTTACAAGCCACATTTGGTCATGTTCCAAGCTTCAATTCAACCAACTTTCAACACCAATATTGTTCCCTAATGTATCATCTTTCTAATGCCACCAACATTGGATTGTTTCATTCATTGACAAGTGAGAAATTCCTCCTCAAACACTTGCTGTCACAATGAAGATTTGCTGCATAATTTTGGTTCAAACACACATCAAGTACATGACAGAAGTCCTATGTGTGCTGCTCTATTCTTTGCTTCATTTGGCCAAACACATTTCACATTATGCATACGAGCTTGAGCCTTGCATGAAAGAGGAAGTGAGAAACTTGCACCACAAGATTCCTGCTGCTACATCAGAACAACATAACATCACTTTCCTTCTCCTACACACCACCATAACTCCATGAACCTCACCCTCACTCTAACAGAACTTCCCCAACTCGTGCCATTAACCACCTAACTCAGTTAGTTAACTCAAACTCAGTTAACTAACTCAGTTTAACTAGAGTTCTAACTGTTAACTGAACTGGTTGGGAGTTAACCTTGGATATATAAGCTGAAACTCTCACAATTTTAGGGGAGGATTCTCATTTTTCACTCTCACTCCAAATTGCTCTCACTTTTCTCTCAGAGTTCTCTCCATTCTCTCTCTGATTTCACACGAGTTCTTCACACGTTCTCACCTTGATCTTCATCAATTGTTCATCATCAAGCACTTCTGATCAAGAACAAGCTGAAGTAAGAGCAAGCTATCGAGAGCAGCAACTTCTCCAATTGGAATCTCAGTTCATTGTCTTCAAAATCCAAAGGTTCAGAGCATTTATTTTGCTCTTAGGAAGCTCAAGATCAATCTCTCATCTCTGGTTTTCTGTTGATTCAAGAGTTCTCCAATTTCAGGTTTCAAAATTTCTCAAACTTTAATTGCACGATTTTATCCTGTTTTGACTTGTTGATGTGTTGTTTGAGCTTATTAGAAGCTATGTGAAGCTGGCTAGTTGATAGAGCTCTTTAGGAGCTTAGAACTGAAAATTAGGGCAAATTTATCCTCTTCGATTCTCCTTACTCATGCTTGATCTATGAATTTTCTTGTTGGATTTGTGTTCCTCATGAGCTTAGCTTTCGTTTGGTATATGGCTTGTGAATTTCTGGAGAAAATGTGAGTTGCAGGTGGTGGCTGCTAGCCGGAGAAGATGACCGGAGGTCATCTCCGGCCGGTGACTTTAACTGTTAGGGTTTATGTGTGTTTTAATCCTGTCCGTTCATGTTTTCTGATCGTGTGATCCTTGTCTTGCCAGCACATTAAATATCACATGCTCCTCACGTGTATCTTTTCTGAATTCATTTAAACATGTTGTAGTGTAGTGCATGGTAACTTGTGTGTGTCCTCACGCATGTGCATTGATCCTGATTACTTTGACCACGCATTGACCTTGACTTGATCCATTGGCTGAGAATGAGTCAATTCCTGTTGACTGAAGTGCATGATTGTTATGGTGTTTTGCGCAGACTTGGACTTATCCAGATTGATAATTACACCCCCATGTATTGAAGCCCAATGATTTTGAACTGTCCAATTGCTATGTTCATACCCCCCTGCATTTTGCATTTATTTTTCATTTTTATTTCTTTCTACACGTTTGATTTTTAATTTTTAAAAATACCAAAACATATTGGAAAATTCTACAAAAATTCATGTGTATTCTTAAAACATTTAGGAAATTTTCTATGATTTTATTTTCTGATTTTATGACCATTTTGCCCCTGTTCCATTATTTCTTTTGAATTTCCATTTGTATGCATACTTAATGTGACATATGATTTTGTGCATTTTTGTTCTTGATCATAAAAAATGATTTTGATGCCTTTATTTTTGCATTGTGGTCACAATATGTTGAGGTATGTTTGAGATTTATGAGATGATTTTTAAGTCTTTTTTGGATGACTTTTGATGTGTTGCTTTGAGCATGAATGCATGAAACTTCCATGAGACTTTGACCTAATTGTTGAGTGACTTTGGTTCTGATTCATTGCTTGTGGACTTGATATGTTAATGGCATGTGTTTAAGGTGTTTGATTGGTGAAAGTCATAATTTTTGAAGCATGTTTGCTATTTGTTTGAAGCATGAAGTTTAACTTGTTCATTTTGTGAATGCATGCCTCATGTTTGGTTTGCTTGATCATGAAGGCACTTGTGCCATGAGTTGTGGTTTTGTTTGAGGATGTATAGCATGTTAATTGACTTCTGATTGTGACATATGGGTTTCATCTTTGCATGTTTGATGTTTATCTTGCACCTTAAGTCACTTGTTTCACAAGTATGAACCACATTCACATCACTTCACCTTTTCTTCTTTGCTTCTTGTTGGATTGAGATTTTGTTTGCATGATTTGGTATGCTCATTTAGGATAACATTAGGTTGTGTAAATATGAGTTACATTCTGACTTGGAAGCATGTATAGCATTCGATCTCATTTTACTTTGTTTGTCAACTTGTTTGAATTTGATTTGTTCATTATATTTTCTTACTTTACTTGTAAGTGTTTGTGCTAACCATGTAGGGGCTTCGGTAAGTTTCAATTGAGTGTGGATAAGGAATCCACATTCAACTTCTATCCTTTCTCTTTTACAATCCCATTTGGTGTTTTGCTAAGCACTTATGTGCTTTCTTTTAATAACTCATTACTTTCCCTTTTTGAATTACAATTCATCTTCTACTTTGGAAGTGAATTGTTTAATTCATTCTTTCTTTAGACTTTAGGTTGAAACTTCACAAACTTTAGGATCACTCCCTTAACTAATCAATTAGGATTGAGTCTTAGTCCATATAGATTTTTACCTTTACCCCCTCTTGAGTCTTTCATCTTCTCATCTCAAAGAAAATTCAAAACATATAATAAAGGTAGGCATTTATTGCATTTAGGCCTTTCATATAAAGAAAAGATTATAAGGGGTCTTCTCTTGTAATCTTAGAATGTGTAGCATATAGCCCATCTTGGGTCAATGTGTTAAACATTTGATCTTGTATGAGGGACTTAAATGCAATACTTGTTGAAGGTACAAAGAAAAACACTTCTTCATTTCATAATCAACAAAAACACTTAATAAACCCAAATATGCTAGTGTGTTTGAACCTTGATAATTGGAACTAAGTGTGAGGGTCTTCTTCACTCTTAGTGTGCTTTCTTACCCATTCCATCTTGGAATGTGAGAATGTACACATTCCAATGACTAAGATTCAGATACACTATCATATGCCAACAAATAAAAAACTCTTAAAAGACAAAAACAAACAATAACGTCTTTCCTTCGGGAATTCTTTTCTCATCTCATTCATTCTCAACGCACGAACGCGCTTCTACTCGTTCTCTTGCAAGATGGTAACGCACTCGGACCGGCGAGCCTGCAACACCTGAGCTAGGACGTAAGCCGTTCTCTAAAAAACACAGACAATCCATCCCTAGTGAGGGGAACTACGTCGCTCTGATTCTCATGTTCCCGATGAGATACGTAGGCAGTGGGGTAGGGCCCATCCGAGCACTTCTTTTATTTTCCCTACATTTGTTTCCCGTTCCTTTTCTTTTCTTTCTCCTTTCTTTCTTTCAGTTCCTTTTCCGGTATCCTTTCTTTACACCCTTTGATCGAGACAAGCAAGCGTGGATCCCATCGGGTACGATGGACGCGAGGGGGTGCTAATACCTTCCTCTCACGTAACCGACTCCCGAACCCAGTTCTCTTGGTCGCGAGACCATGCTTTTCCTTTCTCTCAGGTTTACGCGGTGTTTCCTTTCCCTCTCTGGGGATAAATACACATTGCTGGCGACTCTGTTTCGGTGCCACTTTCGCGTTTGTACTAGGATGAAAATCCCGGGAGCGACACCTTGATGCCTCCATTGAATGCTTTAATCGAAATTTGGAGTCTTGTCCCTATTATGGTCATTCTAGGTTCAACATGCTATTTCTTGTTCCAAGGACTTTGGAGGCTTGGCTCAGTGATTGTCCCCTTTAGATTCAATCCTCAGATGTGTCCAAGTGGATAGGAGCATTTGAATTTGGCTGATTTTGGCAAATCGAGCCAAAATGCAAATTCTGCCTTGCCTTGACAGATTTCAGCAAGGCAACTTGCCAATGTCATATCTCATGGTGTAAGTTGAATTTGGTAATGTTCTTGGCCATTTTGGAAAGCCATTACATTATACAACAACTGTTTAAACATGTTTGGTTTTGATCTCTTTTGAATCCAAGTGAAAAATACCCCTACATTTGGCAAAAAGTGAGGTAAAATCTGACTTAGTGAAATTTTCACTAAGTGTTGGAACAAAGTGACTTTTCTTGATTTTGATCACTCCATAACTCAAAATCCATGAGGAATTTGGACATAGGTCAGTATGAAGTTTTTGTAGAGGGTAATGAGATCTTCAAATCAAGCTTTGAATGGGGCACAATGGCCTTGTGGTTTAGGAGTTATGGTCCTCCAAAGTTGGTGCATTAGTGGCACTTTTTCATGACTTAGAAAATTTCTAAGTTTTTATGGTTACCCCTTTTACAAGTTATCCCACTTTTCTTGATTTTTCTTGATGAATGATGATTCAAATCATACATTAACATCATTTTAGGGTTAAAAATCCATTTTAGTGAAAAATCTCAAAAAGTCAAAGTTGACTTTTGTGCACAGTTGACTTTTTATTAGATGAATTCCAAACTGTGCAATCCTTCAGGAAATCATGTCCTTGACCTAAATCAAACTTGATGGACATGTTCCATGGGTGTTATAGGGTGTATTGAATCATGTCTTAGGGTTTGGGAGCATGTCCTGGTCAAAAGTCAAAGTTACAGTTGACTTTTCCCGCGAAACCCTAACTGTGGTGCAGATGAAATTGAAACTTGTTGCTCAAGCTTCTTGGATCAATCCATTGTTCCAAATGGATCAATATAGTTCATTAGAGACCCTCAAACCATGTCTTGAGGTCTTGGTTCATGCTTTGTCCCAAAAGTCAACTTACGAGTGAATTAGGTCAAGAAACCCTAATTCCTGATTTTTGATGTATGCATCCCCTGAGGTCAAACTGACTTGATGATTGGGTTCATGAGATTCCATGGAGTATTTTAGGTTATGTTTTGGATCATTGGCTCATGCCCAGAGGAAAATTTCCAACTGGAGGCCCTGGTCGACCAAAACCCTAATTCGGTGACACTATCGATCTTGAAGCTTGATCCACCTAGAAGGGAGCAGCCTTGTGCTTAATCCTTGGAGTGGGAGTCCTCTTGATCCATTGAGGACTCTTGGGAGGTTAGACAAGTTGAAGATCAAGTCATTCCTTGATTGATCCTTTGTCTAAGAGCTCAGAGAGGGCTTGAAACCCTAATTCTGATTGTAGTGGATGCTCAACAACCTTTGAGGAGATTGGTGAGGCATAAAGGTACATCCATATTGTGCTGATAATTTGCACAATGATGGGAAATCTTAGTGGTCAAAATTTGGGGTATGATAGAGTGTTAAATGAACACGAACAAGTGTTTAAAATCAATACAGACGAAGTATTGAGGAAATGCAAGAGGGCACAGATGAGTGTTTGAAGCCAATACGGACGAAGTATTGAAGAAATGGAACAGGACACGGACGAGTGTTTAAAGTCAATACGGACGGGTATTGAAAAATGAGAGTTTGTAAAGTGATCTCGCTGGGGATTAAAATGCTAAAAAGGACATGGACGAGTGTCTAAGAGGTCAATACAGATGGATATTGAAAATAAGGTGTTCAAGCACGGACGAGCGCTGAGAAGATACAGACGGATGTCTAAAAGGTCAATACGGACGGGTATTGGCTGAACAATTCGAGCACTGACGGTGCTGAAAGAAAAAATTAACCCAAATGACAACTCTACTGGTGATTGAAATGTTAACCGAACACAGACGAGTGTTAAGGGGACACGGACGAGTGTTGAAAGGACACGGACGGATGTCCAAGGTCAATACGGATGGGTATTGAATTAACATTGTACGATTAAGTGTTGTAGTAAGCTTTGCTGGGGTTTGAAATGTTAGACCGAACACGGACGAATGTTAGAGGAACACGGACGAGTGTTTAAAAGTGACACAGACGAAGTGTTGAAGAAATGAAAAGGGGCACAGACGAATGTTTAAAATCAATACGGATGAAGTATTGAAGAAATGAAAAAGGACACGAACGAGTATTTACAATCAATACGGATGAAGTATTGAGGCAATGGAAAAGAACACTGATGAGTGTTGGAAGAAAATGAGAATCAAAACACGGACGGGTGTTGAAGGAACACGGATGAGTGTTTAACAGTAAGAACTCTGAGGGGATAAACCAAAAGACCACCTGGACGGTGGGGTGAAAAGAATCCACGGACTAACGATCCTAGCAAACTTCACAGGGGTTGCACGATAATGTTTTGTCTGTGAATTGCTCTTGCTTGCAGGTAAACGGTTGAACCTGGCTTATGTTTCGTATGTTTGAGTTTTGCCGTAATGCTCCATATCAATGGAATGCTACGCTTTGGAAAATGCTATGAAATCTACGTGCAAATGCAAAAGAGACTCCGGACGAGGAATCCAACTCTGCGGGGAAAAAGATCATTGCTCGATCCTACAAATACTCTGTGGGGATTAACCCTTCTGCCTGGGATAATGCTTGCCACAAATTTGCCAAAAATAAATTGGCTTGCAGATGCACTGAGGTGTGATGATCCTGTTGAGGAAGTTTTCACTGGAATGACTCTGCCTTAGAGAGAGATTTATCTGTTCATGGAACTTCTCTGGGAACAAGAACTTTCTAAATGACGTTCTGCTGAGGAATGAGAATTGTTAAAAATCCTGCTTCGGGATCTATTAAACTCAAGATCCTTTGCGAGGGATAATCAGCCCTCTGACATAGTTGGGAAGTGCTCCGATTCTAATACTACGGGGTCATCAGCAACTGTTATCGACACAGAAAAACTTGTAGCTGTTGGAAGTACCGAATGGGAGAATCGACTTAATAGGATACAATGATACCCAATGGATATTGACTTGTCTATATCAGATCGTCGTGAGCGACCATTGGCCAGACGATGGACTCAATCAGTAAATGTTGTGACAAAAAGGTGACAGGTGAAATCTTTCCTGAATATGACTGACCCGGTATTTTGCATAGGGATGAGTGATCACTTGTCTAAAAGAAACGATCCATGCTCTTGAAAATCACTTGTACCTGTAACCTGCTAGCAAAAGAATATGCGCGTACGCCCCGTGCGGGATATGACTTCTGCAACTGAGGAAATCCAACTATGAGTCGTCACTTGTTGGGGAAAGCACTCAACAATGCTTGGTGCTGACGATGACTTTATGGTAGGCTTCTGAGTGTAAACCTGCAACAAAAGAAATGCACACATATGTCCCGGGGACTGCGTGGTTTGAATCCACTGTTTGGGGTTAATTAACATTAAAAGCAATTTTAAATGTTTTTCCTGCGCATGTTATTATAAAGCCTCAATGTTTTCAACAATGCAATGTTTTTTATCAAAAATTTGGACATTTTTTGCAAACAAAACAGTAAAATGAAAACAAATACGAAGCTTTTTGACTGAATAACCAACTTTATTGATTGAAATGCCTATAATAGGCAAGTACATCAAGAAGCAATCCCTGGAAAGAGGTGATCGCTGAAAATTGAGAAAAAGAAACTATCCTAATGGCAACGTGAAAACGACCTTTCACTGAGTTTCAATTCTGCTATGACCAGTATGTCTTCATGACTTTCCGATTATCTTTGCTTTATGAAGAGGATAATTGGACTGATTCCTATCCTTTGGAGATTGCCAGTTTGAGTGAAACAATAAGGTAGTACAGATAACTCAGATCGCAGTCTTCGTTTAATCCCTCTTTTGCGTGGACCGCCCTTTTCGGGTTTTCAATCTACCAGGATACCCATTTTTGCTTGAGTTGTCCTTGCAGATTTTCAACTCACCGGGTGTACAAATTTTATTTATTTATTTATCCCTAATTTTTGCCCGAACCTATTTATTCTGTTTTTATGGTTCGCCGGGATGCCCTTTTTTGCCTGGACTTTTCCTTTTTTTTTCGTCCAGCGGGTCTATTTATGCGAAGTATTTTTTGACTACGTCTGAGTTGACAGGGGAGGGAAAATCTTCAACATCCATGGTTGTAAGCATTAAGGCTCCGCCTGAGAAAACCTTTTTAACCATGAATGAACCTTCATAGTTCGGTGTTCACTTTCCCCTATGATCTGTGTTTGGAGGATGGATCCTTTTAAGTACCAATTCACCAACTTGATACTTCCAAGGTCGCACTTTCCGATCAAATGCTCGCTTCATCCGTCTCTGATACACTTGACCGTGGCAAATAGCTGCTAATCTCTTTTTCTCAACTAAGCTCAGCTCATTTAATCGGGTGCGAACCCATTCTGCCTCATCCAGTTTGACATCCATCATAACCCTTAACGAGGGAATCTCAACTTCAACTGGTAGGACTGCCTCCATACCATATACAAGCGAGAAAGGTGTTGCCCCAGTAGATGTCCTGACTGATGTTCGGTACCCATGCAAAGCAAACGATAACATCTCATGCCAATCTTTGTAGGTCACCGCCATCTTTTGCACAATCTTCTTGATGTTTTTGTTTGCCGCTTCAACAACGCCATTCATCTTTGGACGGTACGGCGAGGAATTGTGATGCTCAATTTTGAAGTCCCGAGATAATTCTGCCATCATTTTGTTGTTGAGATTAGAACCATTATCTGTGATGATTCTTTCGGGCACTCCATAGCGACAGATGATATCTCTTTTCAGAAATCTGGCTACCACCTGCTTAGTGACATTAGCATAAGACGCTGCTTCCACCTATTTAGTAAAGTAATCAATAGCGACCAAGATGAAGCGATGGCCATTGGAAGCAGTTGGCTCAATCTTTCCAATCATATCAATGCCCCACATTGCAAAGGGCCAAGGAGAAGACATGCCATTCAAAGGACTCGGAGGTACATGCACTTTATCCGCATAAATCTGACATTTGTGGCAATTGCGGGCGTATAAACAACAGTCTGCATCCATAGTCATCCAGTAATACCCCGATCTCAACAATTTCTTTGCCATTGCATGTCCTCCGGCATGGGTACCGAAAGAGCCTTCGTGCACTTCTTTCATTAACATGTTTGCTTCGTGTCTATCCACGCATCTGAGAAAAACCATGTCGAAGTTTCGTTTGTACAGCACATCCTCATTCAAGAAGTAACTACCGGCCAACCTCCTCAGAGTTTTTTTATCGTTGTTGGACGCTCCGGTCGGATATTCTTGACTCTTCAAGAAGCATTTAATATCATGAAACCACGGCTTGTCATCAGACACTGCGTCAACAGCAAACACATGTGCATGCCTA
The DNA here is from genome assembly GCA_022829125.1 of Lathyrus tuberosus. Classification (NCBI taxonomy): domain Eukaryota; kingdom Viridiplantae; phylum Streptophyta; class Magnoliopsida; order Fabales; family Fabaceae; genus Lathyrus; species Lathyrus tuberosus. Next base: position 16,063,101 of record JALAZF010000065.1, on the reverse strand, counting down.
TCAAGACGAGACACCTCAATTTTGGGCATATGGTTCCACCCATTCACTTGAATCATGGAAGATAACGTTGCCAAAGCGTCAGCCATCTGATTTCCATCTCGAGGTATATGGTACAATTTCACTGTTGTAAAGAAAGTCAACAACCTTATTGCATAGTCTCTGTAAGGAATCAAGTTTGGTTGATGGGTATGCCAATCTCCATTGATCTGATTGATCACTAGAGCAGAGTCCCCAAATATTTTGAGTGTCTTGATCCTTAAGTCAATGGCTTCTTCAATGCCCATAATGCAAGCTTCATATTCTGCTTCATTGTTGGTGACATCAAAAGTTAATATGGCAGTGAAAGGTATATGAGACCCTTTCGGAGTGATACGAACTGCCCCAACTCCGCATCCATTCATGTTGATGGCCCCATCAAACATCAAACTCCATTTGGATTCAGGGTCTGGCCCCTCCTCCGGGAGTGGTTCCTCGCAGTCTTTAGCTTTGATAAACATGATGTCCTCATCAGGGAAATCAAATTTCATGGGTTGATAGTCATTAATTGGTTGCTGTGCAAGATAATCTGACAAAATACTTCCCTTGATGGCTTTCTGAGAAGTATACTGGATATCATATTCAGTCAGCACCATCTGCCAACGTGCAACCCGTCCGGTCAATGTTGGCTTCTCAAATATGTACTTGACAGGATCCATATTTGAAATTAACAAGGTTGTGTGAGTGAGCATATATTGCCTCAATCGCTTGGCAGCCCATGCAAGTGCGCAGTATGTCCTCTCAAGCATTGAGTATCGTGATTCGCAATTATTGAATTTTTTGCTCAAGTAGTAGATGACATGCTCTTTCTTACCCGTCTCGTCATGTTGACCGAGGACACAACCCATGGATCCTTCCAGCACAGTCAAATACATGATCAATGGTCTCCCTGGAACTGGAGGCACGAGAATTGGAGTTTCCCGCAAATATTCTTTTATTTTCTTGAAAGCCCTTTGGCAATAGTCATTCCACCTGACCGCTTGTTCTTTTCTTAACAACTTAAATATTGGTTCACAAGTGGCTGTGAGGTGAGATATGAATCGTGCAATGTAGTTCAATCTACCCAGGAAACCACGTACTTCTTTTTCTGTTCTTGGTACAGGAATTTCTTGTATCGCTTTTATTTTGGCAGGATCAACCTCAATTCCCTTTTCACTTACGATGAAACCCAGCAATTTACCGGACCGCACTCCGAAAGTGCACTTGTTCGGATTCAGCCTTAGTCGAAACCTCCTCAACCTTTCAAACAACTTCTTCAAGTTGACCAGATGCTCTTCTTCTGTTCGAGACTTGGCAATTATATCGTCTACATAACATTCAATCTCTTTGTGAATCAAGTCATGAAAGAGTGTTACCATAGCTCGCTGATACGTTTCCCCTGTGTTTTTCAACCCAAAAGGCATCACTTTATAACAGAAGGTACCCCACGGGGTAATGAACGTTGTCTTCTCCAGGTCCTCCGGCGCCATCTTGATTTGATTATACCCGGAGAAACCATCCATGAAGGAGAATACCGAGAACTGAGCGGTGTTGTCAACCAGTACATCAATATGAGGTAAAGAAAAGTCATATTTTGGACTTGCTCTGTTTAGATCCCGGTAATCAACGCACATTCTGACCTTACCATCTTTCTTCGGCACAGGAACAATGTTTGCAACCCATGGTGGGTAATTGGTGACAGCCAGAAATCCCGCATCTAACTGTTTTTGTACCTCCTCTTTGATTTTGAGAGCCATTTCTGGTTTAGTTCTCCGAAGCTTCTGCTTGACAGGAGTACAACCCTCTTTCAACGGCAACATGTGCACAACAATGTATGTATCTAACCCTGACATATCCTGATATGACCAAGCAAAGATGTCGACATATTCCCGTAGCATGCTGATCAGCTCTTTCTTTACCTCGGCCTGCAGACTGGTGTCGCTCCCAGGATTTTCATCCTAGTACAAACGCGAAAGTGGCACCGAAACAGAGTCGCCAGCAATGTGTATTTATCCCAAGAGAGGGAAAGGAAACACCGCATAAACCTGAAGGAAAGGAAAGAGCATTGTCTTGCGACCAAGAGAACTGGGTTCGGGAGTCGGTTACGCGAGAGGAAGGTATTAGCACCCCCTCGCGTCCATCGTACCCGATGGGATCCACGCTTGCTTGTCTCGATCAAAGGGTGATAGAAAAGATACTGGAAAAGAAAGGGAATGGAACGAGAATGAGAAACAAATGTAGGGAAAATAATAGAAGTGCTCGAATGGGCCCTACCCCACTGCCTACGTATCTCATCGGGAACATGAGAATCAGATCGACGTAATTCCCCTCACTAGGGATGGATTATTTGTGTTTTTTTAGGGAACGGCTAATGTTCTAGCTCAGGTGTTGCAGCTCGTTGTATGGAGACTTAGGCGTTACCGTCTTGCAAGAGAACGAGGAGAGGCACGTTCGTACGTTGAGAATGAGTGAGATGAGAAAAGAATTCCCGAAGGAATGACGTTGTTGTTTGTTTTTGTCTTTTAAGAAAGAAGTGTTTTTGATTATGTGTGTTTTGTAACTCATATTGTATTTAAGTCCTTCATATAGGATCGAATGCCTCGCATATTGACCCAAGACGGGACGTATGCTAAACATTCTAAGAAAGTGAGAGAAGACCCCTCACTATCTCATTCTTACATGAAAGGCTCAAATACAATATTTGTTATGCCTTTATTAAGTGTTTTTTTACTTTTGTTTGAAGATGAGAAGAAGAGACTCAAAAGGAAGCAAAAGGTGAAAACTAAAGAGGGAGACTAAGACTCAATCTTAATGTTATCATACATGGTGATCCTATGGTTAATGTGGTTTATAAAATCTAACCCTAAAAGAAAAAAGAAGAAGAAGATAGAAAGTAACTTACTTCCAGGATGGAAGTTAAGTTATTTCTAAGAGGGAAGAAAGAAGATTATGAAAGCAAAGCATTATTAAATGCTTAAACAACACAAATTGAATGATTAAAAGATGAAGGAAGAAATTAGAATTTGGATGCATATCCACACTCCAATGACTTACCATTAGCCCCTGAAATGGTTACTGCAATTATTTACAAATGAAGAAACCAATTAAGATGAACAATTAAGGCTTAAACAAATTCAATAACCAAAGTAAAAGCATCTTAAAGGTTAAGGGAAGCACAAGGTCAGAATACACATCATAAGAATGTTCTCTAATACTATAAGAGCAAACACAAATCAAATGCACACACACAATGCCTCAAATCACAAAGAAATGCATTATGAAAGAAGTAGACGAAGAATGAGTGAATATGCAAAGTGATCATGAAATAATGCTTCAAGTAATGTAAAATTCAGAATGTGGATGACCTAAACATGTGCCTAAACATGATGTACAAATGTCATATGAGGCATACAATCAAGCATCCAAGCATTAAGAGTGATTAGGAGAAGAAGTGAGAAGATATGCACATGAATTTAACATGAAAAGAAATTACTTAAGGCATAAGTCAAACCTAAGAAAACTCAAGATGAAACTCAAGTATCCAAGTCAGAAGTGATATGACATGTTAGAATGAATATAAAATGCACAAACCAATCACATTCAAGCAATTACAAGTCATTTAGAAGCTAGAAGAAATAGAACCATGCATTTGAATGAAACATGTTCAAGTATGCAAAGTAAGACATGAATGGCATATGGGATGAATGAAATGCTTTAAAGTCAGAGGCATACATCATATGAAATGCAAATGGATAGTATGGCATGGCATAAACAAACCAATTACAATTCAAGTTGGCACTTAGATGCAAAAGAATGAGAAATTAGGTCAAAAGGAAGCATGTGAAACAAGTATTGAACATGTACACAAAGAAAGCATAAAATTCAAACCAATGACCCATAAATTCACTCAAAAGACCTATAATGATATAAAAATGGCTCAAGAAGTCAAAAATAATGATCTCATACAATGGCACAAGTGCCTTCTCAAGCAAGTAAACAAACATGATCAAAGAAGTTCACAAAAAGGGACCTCAAACAAGAGTCATCAAACAAATACCAAACATGATTGAAAAAATCATAAAATTAGGTCTCAAGACACCTCAACCATAAGCAAATATCATAAAAAAATCCTATACAAAAATTCAGAAAGGAAGGACCTCAAACAATCAAGCAATAGTCACGTATGAATCATGAACCAAAGTGCAAATATGGAGGACCTAAATGCAATAAAATAAAGTTCTAAAAATGAAACAAAAATATTTTTATGAATTTCTGGATGTAAATGAATGGATACAAAAATATTGATGCAAAAATGTTTAAGGAGCTATGAGAAATAAATCTTTGAAATGAAGATATGAAAATAGAGACAAGTTTCAAAAGAAATAAAAGAAAATTATGCATTGACATGTAAATATTCACAAAATCAAAATAAAAAATTATAGAAAATTATTTAAACATGCTAAGATTTCACATGAATTTTTGTAGAATTTTTAATGATGTTTTGGTATTTTTAAAAATCAATTATGAAACAAGTATAAAAAGAAATTAAAAGAAAGAAAGAGAAAGGAGGGGGTGCGGAGAAGTAAAATATCACGTTCAAAAATATAAATGGGCTCAGTGCGGATGTACAAATAGCAATTAAGTCCAATCCAATATGCATATGATTGTGTGTGATGCGTGTGCATGCAGTTAAGAATTAAACGCCATCACAACCACACAATCAAATCCATCAAGATTAATCATTAAACATACTGATCCAACTGTCTATGACGCAAGCATATGACAACTCTCCTACACGCGTGCACACACAATCAATTAAGACCACAAGTAAAGGCACGTGAGAAGCACATGTATCAATAATGTATTGGCAAGTTTTGGTGCATTAGATCAAATCAATCAAGTAAAGTGATTCAATCGTACGGTTCATGATCAATGCGCATGGTAGTTATGATGCAATGCACACACGAGAGTCATGGAAATCAAACACACCACAAACGTTAGATCAAGATCCAGCAATGGTCAGGATTCAAACTGGAACTTAAACCCTAAGTAAAACCTCACCGGCCGGAGAAGGACCTCCGGTCGTCTTCTCCGGCGAGCAACCACCACCTGCAAACTTCACATGTCCAGAAATCCACAATTCGCATACCAAAAGGAAGAGGAAGTGAAGTACATCATGAATACGCAATTAGTTTTCAAAGATCATGCACGTACACAACAAACCGATCCAAAATATTTTGCCCTAAAATTACACCTAAGCTCCTAAAGAGCCTATCAACTAGCCAGAAACGCACGCAGCTTCTAATAAGCCATAAACACCATGAAAACAAGCTGAATTTAGTAGAAAAAGGTTGAGAAAGGGAACCTGAAATGTGATGAAACTTGAAGTGTTGAGAAAACTAGAGAAAAGCTTAAGATCCTGAGCTTCTAGATCTTCAACCTTAGCAAAATAAATGCTACTTGATGTGGAGATCTTGAGAACAAAAAATAATTCCAAACTGTGATGATGCTATGCTTGGACAATGGAACTTCTCCTCCTTTGTTCTTGATCAGCAATGAAATGTTGAAGATGATGAAGGTGAGATGTAGAAAAAGATTGCTGAGGTCGTGTGAAATCAGAGAGAAAGTAGAGAGAGTTTGAGAGAGTTTTTGGAGTCAAAATGGAAAATGAAAGTTGAAAATGAATTGGAGAGTGAGATTTAGATTTATATGTTGAGTTTAGTGACTTAACTCATGGTTAAATGAGTCAGTGAGTTGAGTTAACTGAGTGCACCCTAACTAACTGAGTCAAGTAAGTTAGGGGCGAGTGAGAAGAGGTTGAATCTGGTGTGGTTGCATTCATAGTGTTATGGTAAGATGAAGTGAAAAGAATGGTGGTGATGGCATGACTGGTGGTGATGTGAGATCAGTGGTGCAGAGGAAACTTTCTCAACAAGTTTTAATTCATTTCCTCTTTGGTGTATAATGAAGAGTATGGTATGTGCATGTAAGGAAAAGGTTTGGCTAAATGAGGCAATGATGGAAAGGGTGGAGGAGTGTGCGTGGGGTTGGTATGAAATCACAACACTAACAATGAGTTTTATGATTTTGTAGCAGCAACATACTTAATGCACCAATGGATGTTTGGCAAAGAAAATCTCTCCCACTAGTGCATGAAATCATGAGATTTATGTGTCCTTGAAAAGATGATGGATCATAGAACAAGTTTGGTATGAGAATTGGATTGAATTGAAGCCTCAAACACACTTAAAAATGGCTATGAACACAATGGTTCCAAACTGGTTGGTGGGCGTGTAAAATTGGCATGGCGTGGCAAGCATGGCACATGAAATTTCAGCATGATCACACTAACTTGGAACCATCATAACCATCTCATAACTTGCTCAAATGAAAATATGTCCAACATCAAAGTTGAAGAGGACATTGAGATGAACAACTTTGATGTTCAACATTTTTTTCATTTGGAGCCTCCATCATTGAGAAAAGTGGGTGGACATTTGGCACACCAAGTGTTTGTCAAAATGATGGCCGGTGGGCTTGGTCACGCTTGGTCATGACTTGGTTTGTGACCTAGTTTTGCCAAACTTTGGTTGATCATATCTCTCTCAATATTAATCCAACGGAGATGTTATTTATATGGATTTGAAGCTTAGAACACGAAATTTAATTGGCTCAACTTGGGCTTGAATTTTGGAGCTTTTATCTTAGAGAAAGAGAGCCTCAAAGTAGGGTGCAAAATGGTCCAAACTTACTATTTTGGGAAACCCTACAGTTTCTATTTTTGGCAGTTTTGTGATTTCTTGATTTTTCATTATTCCTCCATCATTTCTTGATCAAATTTTGTCCATTGAACATATGTAACATGAATTTCATGAATTTGACCTTAAAAAGTTAGGAGTTGACTTTTTTCACTGTACAGTTGACTTTTTCCCCAATTTCTTGATTATCAAGCAACTGACCAATTGAGACCCTTCTGAAACCAATTGATGAACAATTTTCCATCCATATACACTTAAGAACATAAGGAATACCATGAGATCAAGTCTTGCCAAAAAAATCAGAGATAAACTGATTTTAGGTCAAACCCTAATTTTGGCACCCTCTGGTTAGGAGGAAATAACACATCCTCCAAATCCAAATTCCTCTGAATATGATGTGTATCCTCTCAAACAATGATGAGATATGCCATTTGGAGGTGATAAAAACTCAAAGAGCTTGCCCATTTGGGGGTCAGATCTCAATTTTAGACTGCCTTGTGTAGGAGATGGTGCACTGTCCAATCTTCTTGATGAATTCTCCCCTTCCAATGCCTTGTGGAATCAAATGAGATGACATATGACATGAGAGACCATTTAGGCTTGTTTGAAGATCCTTGGCTCTTGTTCCCTTGCTTTGTATGATCAACACCTTTGAGAATCACTGATCCCATGCCCTTATGCAAGATGCAATGCTAAATGCTTGATGTTTTATTTTTCCATGCTTGAATGCAATGCAATGAAATGAAAGCACATGCTAAATGATATGAAAATGAGAGGGAAAATTTTGGGGTATTACAGCTGCCCCTATTCAATCACTGTAGACCTGAATGGATGATAGCAATTGCTGTCAGACGTTCACGGTATGGAGGGATTGAATACCAAAAATAACCCAAAAATTTGCACTCTGTGGAGAAGAAGAAAAGGGATATAAACCCAACCAAATGAACTCTGCTTGAATAAAACTCTGATGGAAAGAAAAGCACTGAAGGGATGTCTTTTATACAATGCCAGACAACTACTGGCTTGCCACACTGCAGGTGGACTTTAACAATGTCTTTTGTACAACGCCAGACGACTACTGGCTTGCCACACTGCGGGTGGACTTTAACAATGTTTTTTTTACAATGCCAGACGACTACTGGCTTGCCACACTGCGGGTGGACTTTAGCAACGTCTTTTTTACAATGCCAGACGACTACTGGCTTGCCACACTGCGATTGGACTTTAGCAACGTCTTTTGTACAACGCCAGACGACTACTGGCTTGCCACACTGCGGGTGGACTTTAGAAGCTAATTTGCCACCCTTGGATGGTCTTTTGCCAATCTACGGTTGGAATTTAAACTGTCTTTTTAAATGGAGTCAGACGACTACTGACTTGCCACACTGCAGGTGGACTTTTGCAGCTAATTTGCCACCCTTGGATGGTCTTTTGCCAATCTACGGTTGGACTTTGCCTTGCTTTGCCACCCTTGGATGGTCTTTTTCCAATCTACAGTTGGACTTTGCTGCTTTGCCACCCTTGGATGGTATTTTACCAATCTACGGTTGGACTTTGCTGCTTTACCACCCTTGGATGGTCTTTTGCCAATCTACGGCTGGACTTTAAAACTTTGCCACCCTTGGATGGTCTTTTGCCAATCTACGGTTGGACTTTGCTGCTTTGCCGCCCTTGGATGGTCTTTTGCCAATCTACGGTTGGACTTTAAAACTTTGCCACCCTTGGATGGTCTTTTGCCAATCTATGGTTGGACTTTAAGAATTTTCCACCCTTGGATGAACTATTGTCAATCTATGGTTGGACTTTAAGGATTTGCCACCCTTGGATGGACTTTTTCCAATCTACGGTTGGACTTTAAGAATTTGCCACCCTTGGATGGACTTTTGCCAATCTACGGTTGGACTTTAAGAATTTACCACCCTTGGATGGACTTTTGCCAATCTACGGTTGGACTTTAAGAATTTGCCACCCTTGGATGGACTTTTGCCAATCTACGGTTAGACTTTTGCAAAAACATTTAACACTGGATTACGCTCTGCATCCGTGTCAGACATCTCTGCTGACTCTGTTGAGGAAGAATGATCAATGATTCAATCTCAGAAACTCCCGAAAGGATAATATCTCTGCTGGAGAATGAACAATCCTTTTGCCTCGCACTGTCACGCTTGCCAAAAATAAATTGGACTTTGGGATATAAGGGAGTGATGATTCTGCCAAGAATGACTTCATCTGCTTGGGGATGAATTCTGGTCACAGCAACTCCGATGGGGATGAGAATTTTTGAATGACGTCCTGCTAGGGAAGAAAAGTCATTAAAACTCTGCTTGAGGATCTATCGAACTCGAGATCCTTTGCGGGGATCATCAGCCTTCAAACTCGGCTGGGGAAAGAATGTACTAACACTTTGCTGAGGAAGAGATTCTGTTGATCAATAAGCCTCTTGCGGGGAGAAAAACAACAACTCAGCTGGGGAGTACTGTTGACAAGATTCGATGATGAACTCTGTGGGAATACCATTACCAGAGATACGATCTTGCTGGGAATCAGGGCTACTCTGTCGGGGATAAGCAAATCCTGGTTAGAAGACATTTTGTTGCAACATGCTGAGAAAGAGTCCCTAGAGATCTGCTGGGGAAACCCAAAGCAATTCCACGGTAGTCTGCTGAGGAATAAGACTGTTGAGCCTAGGATAAGTGTCACAATGCCCCATGCTAGGCGAACTTTCCGTTTGACAATTCCGTTGGGGATGATGAGTTTATAATAAACCCTACTAGGGAGAACCGCTTCAAAGCGTCTCGTGCTGGGGAATGTCTCTTAAGAGGATTTTACAGAAGACCAAACGTCCTCAAACTCTACTGGGGATAATAGATCTGGAACGTCTCCTGCCGGGGAAATTCGCTATGACCCATGCCTGGGAAGGTCAGCAACTTGCTTTTTGCTCCATGATATAAGACTTATCTGGAGAAAACGTCATAAGAGGATTTTATAGAAGATTAAGCATCTTCAAACTCCTGGCAACTTCACTGGGGATTGACCATCAACTTCGGTGTCTGCGAAGCAACTCTACTGGGGATTTCGCAACCGTTATCGACACAGAAAAGCTTGTAGCTGTTGGAAGTACTGAATGAGAGAACCGACTTAATAAGATACAACGATACCCAGTTGAACTCAATTCACCGATATCGAAACGTCGTGACCGACCGTCGACCGGATGATGGACTCAATCAGTAAACATTGTGACAAAAGGGTGACAAGTGAACCCTTCCCTGAACATGATTGCCCCAATTTTCTGCGTGGGGATAAGCGATTACTCGTCTAGGAGAAATGCCTCTTGTGCTTGAAATCATATGGATCTGTTACCTGCAACAAAAGAATACGCACACATGCCCCGGAATTTTGCGTGGTTTGAATCCACCATCCAGGATTGTTCAACATTCAAAGTAATTTTAAATGTTTTTCTGTGCGTGTTATTGTAAAGCCACCATGTTTTCAAATGCAATGTTTTAACAAAAATTCGGACGTTTTTGCAAACAAAGCAGTAAAACAAAATAAGAAGCTTTTTACTGAAATTCAATTTGTTGAAGAAAAGCCCAGAATAGGCAATTACATCAGGAAGCAATCCCTGGGAAGAGGTGATTGCTGAAAATTGAGAAAAGAAACTATCCTAATGGCAACGTGAAAATGACATTCCACTGAGTTTCGATTCTACTATGGCCAGTATGTCTTCAAGACTCCCCGACCTTGCCTTCTGAGGAATGATCAGACTGATTCCTACCCTTTGGAATGCCAGTTGTTGAAACGGTGATGGAGTACAGATAACTCAGACCATAGTCGTTCGCTTAAATCCCTCTTTTGCATGGACCGCCCTTTCGGGTTTTCAATCCACCGGGATACCCTTTTTTGCCTGAGTTGTCCTTGCGGATTTTCAACTCACCGGGTGTACAATTTTTTATTGATTATCCCTAATTTTTGCCCGAACCTTTTTTATTCTGTTTTTGTGGTTCGTCGGGATGCCCTTTTTTGCCTGGACTTTTCTTTTTTTGTCCAGCGGGTCTATTCATGCAAAGTATTTTTTGACTACATCTGAATTGATAGGGGATGAAAAGTCTTCGCCATCCATGGTTGTAAGTAATAAGGCTCCGCCCGAGAAGAACCTCTTAACCACGAATGGACCTTCATAGTTGGGAGTCCATTTGCCCCTGTGATCTGTACTAGGAGGAAGGATCCTTTTGAGTACCACATCTCCCACTTTGTAAACTCGAGGACGCACCTTTTGGTTAAATGCCTGCTTCATCCTCCGTTGGTATAACTTTCCATGACATACAACTGCCAACCGTTTCTCTTCAATAAGGCTCAACTGATTAAATCTGGCACGAACCCACTCAGCTTCGTCTAACTTGACATCCATCATGACTCTGAGGGATGGAATCTCAACTTCAACCGGTAGTACTGCCTCTATACCGTATACAAGTGAGAATGATGTTGCCCCAGTGGACGTGCGTACTGACGTTCGGTACCCATGCAAAGCAAATTGTAACATCTCATGCCAATCTTTGTATGTGACAACCATTTTCTGCACAATCTTCTTAATATTCTTGTTGGCCGCCTCCACAGCGCCATTCATCTTCGGGTGATACGGAGAAGAATTGTGATGTTCAATTTTGAAGTCCCGACACAGCTCAGCCATCATTTTGTTGTTCATATTAGAACCATTATCAGTAATGATTCTCTCGGGCACTCTATAGCGACAAATGATATCCCGTTTCAAGAAACGGGCTACCACTTGCTTAGTGACATTGGCATAAGATGCTGCTTCAACCCATTTAGTGAAGTAATTAATGGCGACCAAGATGAAGCGATGGCCGTTTGAAGCAATAGGCTCAATTTTTCCGATCATATCAATGCCCCACATTGCAAAGGGCCAAGGAGAGGACATGACACTCAACGGATTTGGAGGAACATGCACTTTGTCTGCATAAATATGGCATTTGTGACACTTGCGGGCGTACTTGCAACAATCTGACTCCATTGTCAACCAATAGTATCCCGACCTCAATAGTTTCTTTGCCATTGCATGTCCTCCGGCATGGGTACCGAAAGAGCCTTCATGCACTTCCTGCATTAACAGGTCTGCTTCGTGTCTATCCACGCATCTGAGCAGAACCATGTCAAAATTCCGTTTGTACAACACGTCATCTTGATTCAAGAAGAAGCTACCAGACAGCCTTCTCAACATTTTCTTATCTTTAGCAGATGCCCCTGGCGGGTACTCTTGACTTTTCAAGAAACACTTGATGTCATGAAACCATGGCTTATCATCAGACGTTGCATCAACAGCAAACACAAATGCAGGTCTGTCAAGACGAGACACTTCAATCTTAGGTACATGGTTCCATATTTGCACTTTAATCATAGAAGACAATGTGGACAAGGCATCAGCAAACTTATTCTCATCTCGAGGAATATGGTACAGCTTCACCGTTGTGAAAAATGTCAGCAATCTCCTTGTATAATCTCTATACGGAACCAGATTTGCTTGGTGCGTGTACCAACTCCCTTTCACTTGATTGATTACCAAAGCTGAATCACCAAAGATATCAAGGGTCTTAATTCACAAATTAATCTCCTCTTCAATCCCCATTATACAAGCTTCATATTCTGCTTCATTGTTGGTGCATTCGAAAGTTACTCGGGCAGTGAAAGGCATATGAACACCTTCCGGCGTGATAAGAACTACTCCAACTCCGCACCCATTCATGTTGACAGCCCCATCAAACATCAAACTCCATTTGGATTCAGGGTCTGGCCCCTCCTCCGGGAGTAGTTCCTCGCAATCTTTAGCTTTGAGAAACATGATGTCCTCATCATGGAAATCAAATTTCATGGGTTGGTAATCATCAATCGGTTGTTGCGCAAGATAGTCTGACAGGATACTTCCTTTGATGGCCTTTTGCGAAGTATACTAGATATCATACTCTGTCAAAACCATTTGCCACCGTGCAACTCTGCCTGTTAGTGCTGGTTTCTCGAAAATGTACTTGATAGGATCCATTTTGGAAATCAACAAGGTTGTGTGCCTGATCATATACTTCCTCAATCGCTTAGCAGCCCATGCAAGTGCACAGCATGTCTTTTCAAGCATTGAGTACCGGGACTCACAATCATTGAACTTTTTGCTCAAGTAGTAGATAACATGCTCCTTCCTACCTGTCTCGTCATGTTGACCGAGAACACAACCCATAGAACCTTCAAGCACTGTCAAATACATTATCAAAGGTCTTCCTGCAACTGGAGGCATGAGAATTGGAGGTTCCTGCAAGTATTCTTTTATTTTATCGAATGCCAATAGGCAATCGTCATTCTACCTGACCGTTTGATCTTTTCTCAGCAGTTTGAATATTGGTTCGCATGTGGTTGTTAGGTGAGATATGAACCTTGCAATGTAGTTCAATCTACCCAGAAAACCATGAACCTCTTTTTTTGTTCTCGGTTCAGGCATATCTTGTATTGCTTTCACTTCGGCAGGATCAACCTCAATCCCCTTTTCACTCACAATGAAACCCAGCAGCTTTCCGGAACGCACCCCAAAAGTGCACTTGTTAGGATTCAACCTTAGACGGAACTTTATCAACCTTTCAAACAACTTTTTCAAGTTAATCAGATGCTCTTCTTCTGTTCTCGACTTGGCAATCATGTCATCCACATAACATTCAATCTCTTTGTGAATCAAGTCGTGAAACAAAGTTACCATTGCCCGCTGGTACGTTGCCCCTGCGTTTTTCAACCCAAAAGGCATCACCTTATAACAATATGTACCCCATGGAGTAATGAACATGGTCTTCTCCATATCCTCAGGCGCCATCTTAATCTAGTTGTACCCGGAGAAACCGTCCATAAACGAGAACACTGAAAACTGAGCTGTATTGTCAACCAGCACATCGATGTGAGGCAACGCGAAATTATCTTTCGAGCTAGCTTTGTTAAGATCTCGATAATCCACACACATGCTAACCTTTCCATCTTTCTACCGGAACGATGTTGGCAACCCAGGGAGGATAGTTAGTCACAGCAAGAAACCCTGCATCCCACTGCTTCTGAACTTCTTCTTTGATCTTTATGGCCATATCGGGATGAGTCTGACGAAGTTTCTGCTTGACTGGCGGGCATTCTTCTCTTAATGGCAGCCTGTGCACAACAATATCAGTATCTAACCCTGGCATGTCTTGATACGACCAGGCGAAGATATCAACATATTCACACAACATTTCAGTCAAAGCTTTCTTCACATCTGCTTGCAAGCTGGCGCCAATCTTGATCTCTTTCTTAGCATCCTCGGTACCAATATTGATGATCTCTATGGTCTCTTGATGAGGCTGGATAGTCCTTTCCTCTTGTCTTAACAATCTGGCCAGTTCCTCAGGGAGTTCACATCCCTTCTCATCCCCTTCTTCGGCTTGATAAATCGGTTTGTCAAAGTCATACATAGCCATAGCAGAACCGTTATCAATGAAATCCGGAGGATCAAGTCTGCACGAACGGGTTCATGCTTTATTTTAGAATTTATTTTATAACAAAAAGAAACGAAACATTGCCATTTTATTATTTTTATGCAAAAATAAAAAAGAAAGACAGAGAACAAAATTTGAGTGCAAAACGTCCTTTATTGATGATTAAAATTACAAATGCAAATAGGATGGCCCTACAAATGAATCTATACGCCTTGGGCAGAGCGCAAGATTTTGACATGCATTATGGTTAGAAAAACAAAGAAAATTACTCTGTTTGAAGAGTAACTTGGACGATCTCTTCAACAGACCAGTTCTGCAATGGTTGTCCCGGAGCACGTGGGCGTACCCAGTTGTCCAAGTCACAGTCACTGTCAACGCCATCTTCTGTAGCTGCACAAGACTGATCTGGGTAAATGATTCCCCCACTGCTGAAAGTGATGGGTCCACTGTTTTCTGCAATTGAAGTCATAGAGGGATGATAGCCAATACTGAATTTGTCCTCCTTCATTGGTGTCTCTATCAGTTTGCCCCAGCCTTGGGCATTGCCCGCTCTGACAACCTCGACAACTTGCTTATAGGACGAAATTGATGTACCGGCTCTATCTGGTGCAAGGGAAGATTCAGGCATGTTATCAATATTTACCGCTTCAAACGACTGGCAAAGCATTTCGTGGATTTCCCCATCCATCTCAACATACTTGAACGTGGACAAATGACTGACAAAAATGTCTTCTTCACCACACACTGTCACAACTTGTCCCTCGAACTCGTACTTCAGCTTCTGGTGTAAGGTGGATGTAACAGCCCCGACTGCATGAATCCAAGGGCGACCTAATAAGCAGCTATACGCAGGCTGTATATCCATCACATGGAATGTAGATTTGAACACTTGCAGTCCAATTTGCACGGGTAATTCCACTTCACCAAACATAGATCTTTTCGTTCCATCGAACGCTCGGACAACCAACTCACTTGGCCTTAATATCAACCCATCAACCTCTAGCTTCATTAGCGTCTTCTTAGGCAAGACATTGAGCGAGGAACCAGTGTCTACCAGCACATGAGACAACACTGCACCCTTGTATTTCATTGTGATGTGCAGAGCTTTGTTGTGATTTCTTCCTTCAGAAGTGAAATCCCTACTTGTGAAGCCCAAACCATGGCTGACATTGACGTTAGAAATTACACCCTTAAGCTGACTGACAATAATTTCTTGTGGAACATATGCTCTCTTCAACACTTTCAACAAAGCCTCTCGGTGCGCATCAGAACACATCAACAGTGACAAAATTGAGATCTTTGAGGGCGTCTGGTTCAGTTGATCGACAATCTTGTAATTGCTTTTCTTTATTATCCTCATGAACTCTTCTACTTCGTTGTCAAAGTTAATCTTTGTCTCTGCTTCAGGTACAGGCACTCTCTCAACCATCTGTTTTCCTTTAGCTTTTGCTTCAGCTTCAACTTCTTTATCGCTTCGCAAAGTTTGGGGAGCAAACAACCTTTCGCTCCTAGTAAAGCCACCTACACCACCCACATTATCAATATTTGAAATGGCTGATGTCCCGACTTCCTGCTTTTTCCCTTCATAATACACGTCTGCCCCATAGTGCCATGGGATTGCTTTCGTAGATGTAAACAGAACTGATCCTGGCACCGTGATGGTAACAGGACTGGACCTTTCTTGCACAACACTTGCTACAGGAGCTGTACTTGCAGGCACCTGAATTTCAGCGGGAGTATAATAGATGGTCACAGTTAACACCTCATCAGTATCCTTCACAACCCGATCAAACTGTAAACGGCCATCATTGATCAAATTTTGTAAACGCACTTTCAACTTATCACAGCCATTCTCTTGGCCCATACATTCACCACAATCTTGCTCACAACCTGGGAACACCTATCCCTTCAACAAACAATCTTTTACAACCAACAAGGAAGTCTTCACCTGACTTATATCTGCTACCAAGTTTAATCTCTTTCCGTCTTCAATAGCATGCACATCTGCCACACCATGATTAGGCATGGGGTTCTGGAGAACATTAGGAGGTAAAGAGAAATTGATAGCTTTAGCATCTATCAAATCTTGCACCTTATGATGAAACGCCCAACATTTTTCAATGGTGTGCCCCGGAGCACCGGAATGGAACTCGCAGTGAGCTTTGGCATCATAGTTAAGTGTAAAGTTTCCAGCAGCAGGAGGTCTCATTGTACGAAGTTCAACCAACTTTAACTTGAGTAATTGTGGCAACAGTGCTGAGTAGGTCATAGGGAGAGGGTCAATCTTACGGTCCCTCTGCCGAGACCTTTGTTGGAAAGGAGGTTGCTGCTGTTGCTGTAGAACTTGCTGTTGTGGTTGTTGTTGCTGAACAGATGGTACGGGGATCGTCACTGCACCTACTTAACGGTAAGCCTGAGAACGACCTCTTCCCCGTCCTCTATACACAGCGTTTGTATCACCTTCTCTCCTTTTCTGACCACTAGCAAAAGGTTTCTTCGTCCCAGAGGAACCAACTTCAACAGACTCTCGATCCTTTCACCCACAATCACGATGTCAGAAAATCCTGTTGATGGACAGGCAGCCAATCTATCAAGGAATACCCCTTGTAGGGTGCCCATAAACATGTCTGTCATTTCTCTATCCAACAAAGGATGTTGAACCTGGGCAGCCATTTCCCTCCACCTTTGAGCGTATTCCTTGAAACCTTCCTTAGCATTCTGTGACAACCCCTGCAATTGAGTGCGGTTGGGCGCCATGTCGATATTGTACTGATATTGCTTTAGGAATGCTTCTGCCAGATCCTTCTAACTTCTCACAGCAGCTCTGTTCAATTTCATATACCAGGTCAAAGAAGCTCCAGCCAAACTGTCTTGAAAGTAATGCATCCATAGCTTCTCGTCATCAGTATGGGCTAAGATCTTCCCAAAATAAGCTTGGATATGTGTCTTGGGACACGTATTGCCATGATATTTGTCAAAAGTGGGCGGCTTGAATTTAGGAGGAATTCTGACCCCTGGTACTAGCCCCAGATTGGTGACATCAATGCCCATAGAATTCTTGCACTCTATTGCCCTTATCTTCTCAGCCAACTCATCGTACCTTTTGTCATTAGGAGCACCCATATCAGCATCCAGCAGGGTGAACTGATCTTCCTGACCATCTTCCTGAACAACACCAGCATTTCTGACATTTCTAGTTCCCAGATTACCAACAGGAGGAGGATTGCCAACAGGAGGAGGAGTGCCATGAGTCTGTGAATTTTCAACCTGATTAACTCCCGGCGTAGTCTCTGGACGCTCGACCAGAAGTCTCAATCTCTCTTGAGTTTGTGCCATACCAGTCATGAGGGTCATGAATTGGTCCATACGTGCCCTCGTTTCAGCCACATCATTCTGCATTTGATCCATTATCCTTGCTTGATTTCTTCGAGTTGAGTATCGGTGTACGTGATTCTCAGCTATAATGCCTGAAACCAAATAAAGGTTAGAGATCTCCTGCAACAAGTACCTGCAAAGCAAGCAAAAACATGCAAAATGATATGCAATGCAAATGCCATGTTTATCACTGCCAGGGCGTTTTACACCCTATGATTCCAGTCTTAATCACAAGAATCTCAATGATAGTCACACAATATTGAGAGAAAGATATGAAGAACTGCGCTGTGATAATGTGCTGGTGAATTACGTGATGCCGAAGAAACCCCTTTGAATAAACCATTCATTGAACAGAAAGCTAATAAGAGCCATAACATTTTACAATGAGTTCATACATGGGAAGTACACCAAAGAAATGACTCCATCAACAAGCCTGATGGTAGTCACCAATACATCAACAAAACTACATTAAAAGAGGGGAAAGTAATATCAGACATCTAACTCCAAATCTTTCAATTTCTCTCTAGAATGCTTGATTTCTTCAAAAAGGATCCTAGTGAGCTGATGACCCAGCTTTTCAATCAACTCTTTGATCAAAATGTCTCTCTTCTTCAGAGCCTCGGCTAGCGAATCCGCGTGCATCAACAGAGCTTCATCAGTGCTCACCTCCTTGAACCTTTTCACCCCAGCTTGTATCTTGAGTCTTCCCATCTCCACCATGGCATCTTCAAGCTTTTTCTTGGACCTCTTCAATTCATCATTAACAACCTCCAGCTGCTCCTGGCTCCTTGCAAAGTCTTCCCGATGCTTTCGCCGTTGTTCATGTGCTCTAAGAAGCTCATCATCTTTGGCCTTTAACTGTTCCTGTAACTTTGCATTCTCGAGCCTAACCTCATCCCAGGCTTGCTGAAACTTGGCTAACTTCTCTTTGTTCTGCGCTAACGCCTGTTTGGTCTTCTTGTGAGCTTGAGTAGCAGCATCAACACCTTTACTAATCTTTTGGAAATGTTGGGCTCTTTCAGCAAAGTCCCTTTCTTTTGCTGCTAAGATTCGTTCCGCGTCTTGAGCTCTCCGCTCCAGCTCTCTGTTGGCATGTAGAGCATTCTGAAGAAGACTACTCAAATCAGAATTCTCTACCCGAAGCTCATTCAATGTAACTTGCAGTTTATTAAACTCCTCCATGGGAACGGTGGTAGGCTGTTCCGGAATTGCTGGATACAGAGGTGGCTCTCTTGAAAAGGGCAAAAGAACTTCTTCAACCTTTCTCTGAATCCATTATGTATACTGTGGATAGGCTCTACAATCACCTTTTCCAAAGACAGTCTTCCCAGTCTTATGTAGGTACCCCCAAGCATGCACAACCCTTCTTAACACCTCTGTGTCTTCATCCCCATTGAAGAACAAAGACTCTTCTATATGTTGGTCTTCAGGAGGGTTCCTTGAGGCATACCCAAATTGTCTGATCGCCAGGATTGGGTTGTAGTTAATTCCCCCTTTCCTACCTATCAGAGGCACATTCGGGAAGCTTCCGCAGCTGGTAATGATCTCCACTCCTTGCAATTGATGGTCAAACCAAACAATTTTATCAGCATTCAACCCCATTATCCGTTTAGACCACTTTAGAGAATCCCTAGTGTCCACAAACGCACCAGATTGAGGCAAATGTTTCAGAAACCAATCAGACAAAAGTGGAGTACAACAGTTGATAGGACCTCCTATTCTTTTCTCATTTTTGAAATGCACCGAGTGGTAGAAATCACCTAACAAAGTGGGAATAGGATTTTTCTGGATGAAAACCCTTATAGCGTGCATATCCACAAAGTGAGGTTGGTTAGGAAATAGAACAATTTCGTAGGTACACAAAGCCAGGATAGAGTTATAGACTGTCCAATCCTCGGCGTTGGAAAATTCTTGAGCTTGATCTGCAAGAAATTCCAAGTGAAAACATTTGACTCCACTCTTACTAGCAACATTTTTCTTCAGCACTGACTGTTCCACCTGTAGAACTGTTGCAATTTCTTCTATGCTAGGGTGATCTCCAGAAAAGAAAGGCACATTTGATTTGACTGAAATACCCAAGATGAATGAAAGCTCCTCCAGCGTAGGCATCAAGATATACCCCGGAAAGACAAAGCATCTTAGCGACGGCTCATAGAATTGCAGTAGGGTATGAAGGGCATCATGCTCATACTTTGTAATGTTACGGACCATTTTCTCCAATCTCTCATATTTCTTCTGAAAAGTGATAAGAACACCCGGGTCAGCCATGGCTATCATTTTGTGAAGTAGATCCAACGTTGGCTCTAGAAATTTGTAAGCAACATTATTCTTTCTCTTAGCATCTGTCTCTGTCGAAACCATTGACTGGAATCAGAGGTAAAATAAGCACCTAGAAATGACAAACATGAATGTTATGTTATGATAATGTAATGCAAAAGTTATGGTATCAGTGCTCTGTGTTTGTGCTGGACTGTGTGCACGGTGTCTGTACAAGGCTGAGAATAATATTGCAGATAGAAACCCACTGACTGTAGCAAGTTACAACATCTGTTTGTGAAAATATTAGAGTATCAGGGTATGTAGGAAGCATGGTTACCTGGAAACCTATAAACACCCGCCCATACTCACATGTAGGTACTAGAACATTGGTTCCTCAGTGTCGGATTCTCGATTTGAGAAGCAATAGCACATTCAGCCCGTAGGATACAATGCTATCGCCAAACAAAGAGGTCGTCCACTGATTCCCCAAAAAAAGGTCATCGTATAGCAAGTTCTCAACATTGGGTCCTCGGATCGTGAATGTGCAATGGGTTTGCCACATAATGTGGTCTGCCACTGTCATATCTCGGGAGGAGTGCCGCAACTGAGTCCTCGGGAATGGTCACCAGAGTCGACAGCTTCCTAGGTCAACGCCCCGAGATGCACAAGACGCGCAAATCAGAACATTTCCCAAGAAAACCTCGTCTGGTTGGGGATTTCGTGTAAACCATACATAACAAGATGCTACATAGGCCACACTACCGTCCACTCTAGTCCTATGTATGTACTCAAGCATGTGTAATGGGCTTATCTCTCAGAATACCCATCCCGCCAAACAGAAAATCAGCACAGCACAGTCCAGTAAAGCATAATATAGCATATGAAATGAAAATGCTAAAATGCGGTAAATACAGTAATATACAGTAATACAGTAATACAGTAAATAACAATATCGTACAACAGTAAATACAGAAAAAAGTAAACACCCAATGAAAGAAAAACAGACAAGCGCTAGGATTGACTCACTTAGGGAACTAGAAATTCTGGGTGTTATCCCCAGCAGAGTCGCCAGTTGTCGCTCCCGGGATTTTCATCCTAGTACAAACGCGAAAGTGGCACCGAAACAGAGTCGCCAACAATGTGTATTTATCCCAAGAGAGGGAAAGGAAACACCGCATAAACCTGAGGGAAAGGAAAGAGCACGGTCTTGCGACCAAGAGAACTGGGTTCGGGAGTCGGTTACGCGAGAGGAAGGTATTAACACCCCCTCGCGTCCATCGTACCCGATGGGATCCACGCTTGCTTGTCTCGATCAAAGGGTGATAGAAAAGATACTGGAAAAGAAAGGGAATGGAACGAGAATGATAAACAAATGTAGGGAAAATAAAAGAAGTGCTTGAATGGGCCCTACCCCACTGCCTACATATCTCATCGGGAACATGAGAATCAGAGCGACGTAGTTCCCATCACTAGGGATGGATTGTTTGTATTTTTTTAGGGAATGGCTAATGTTTTAGCTCAGGTGTTATAGCTCGCTGTATGGAGACTTAGGCGTTACCGTCTTGCAAGAGAAGGAGGAGAATCACGTTCGTACGTTGAGAATGAGTGAGATGAGAAAAGAATTCCCGAAGGAAAGACGTTGTTGTTTGTTTTTGTCTTTTAAGAAAGAAGTGTTTTTGATTATGTGTGTTTTGTAACTCGTATTGTATTTAAGTCCTTCATATAGGATCGAATGCCTCGCATATCGACCCAAGATGGGACGTATACTAAACATTCTAAGAAAGTGAGAGAAGACCCCTCACTATCTCATTCTTACATGAAAGGCTCAAATACAATATTTGTTATGCCTTTATTAAGTGTTTTTTTACTTTTGTTTGAAGATGAGAAGAAGAGACTCAAAAGGAAGCAAAAGGTGAAAACTAAAAAGGGAGTCTAAGACTCAATCTTAATGTTATCATACATGGTGATCCTATGGTTAATGTGGTTTACGAAATCTAACCCTAAAAGAAAAAAGAAGAAGAAGATAGAAAGTAACTTACTTCCAAGATGGAAGTTAAGTTATTTCTAAGAGGGAAGAAAGAAGATTATGAAAGCAAAGCATTATTAAATGCTTAAACAACACAAATGGAATGATTAAAAGATGAAGGAAGAAATTAGAATGTGGATGCATATCCACACTCCAATGACTTACCATTAGCCCCTGAAATGGTTAGTGCAATTATTTACAAATGAAGAAACCAATAAAGATGAACAATTAAGGCTTAAACAAATTCAATAACCAAGGTAAAAGCATCTTAAAGGTTAAGGGAAGCACAAGGTCAGAATACACATCATAAGAATGTTCTCTAATACTATAAGAGCAAACACAAATCAAATGCACACACACAATGCCTCAAACCACAAAGAAATGCATTATGAAAGAAGTAGATGAAGAATGAGTGAATATGCAAAGTGATCATGCAATAATGCTTCAAGTAATGTCAAAGTCAGAATGTGGATGACCTAAACATGATGTACAAATGTCATATGAGGCATACAATCAAGCATCCAAGCATTAAGAGTGATTAGGAGAAGAAGTGAGAAGATATGCACATGAATTTAACATGAAAAGAAATTACTTAAGGCATAAGTCAAACCTAAGAAAACTCAAGATGAAACTCAAGTATCCAAGTCAGAAGTGATATGACATATTAGAATGAATATAAAATGCACAAACCAATCACATTCAAGCAATTACAAGTCATTTAGAAGCTAGAAGAAATAGAACCATGCATTTGAATGAAACATGTTCAAGTATGCAAAGTAAGACATGAATGGAATATGGGATGAATGCAATGCTTTAAAGTCAGAGGAATACATCATATGAAATGCAAATGGATAGTATGGCATGGCATAAACAAACCAATTACAATTCAAGTTGGCACTTAGATGCAAAAGAATGAGAAATTAGGTCAAAAGGAAGCATGTGAAACAAGTATTGAACATGTACACAAAGAAAGCATCAACTTCAAACCAATGACTTATAACTTCACTCAAAAGACCTATAATGATCTAAACATGGCTCAATAAGTCAAAAATAATGATCTCATACAATGGCACAAGTGCCTTCTCAAGCAAGTAAACAAACATGATCAAAGAAGTTCACAAAAAGGGACCTTAAATAAGATTCATCAAACAAATACCAAACATGATTGAAAAAATCATCAAAGTAGGTCTCAAGAGACCTCAACCATAAGCAAATATCATACCAAAATCCTATACAAAAATTCAGAAAGGAAGGACCTCAAACAATCAAGCAATAGTCACTTATGAATCATGAACCAAAGTGCAAAGATGGAGGACCTAAATGCAATAATAGAAAGTTCTTAAAATGAAACAAAACTATTTTTATGAATTTTTGGATGTTACTGAATGGATGCAAAAATATTGATGCAAAAATGTTTAAGGACCTATGAGAAATAAATCTTTGAAATGAAGATATGAAAATAGCGACAAGTTTCAAAAGAAATAAAAGAAAATTATGGACTAATATGCAAATATTCACCAAATCAAAATAAAAAATTATAGAAAATCATTTAAACATGTTAATATATCACATAAATTTTTGTAGAATTTTTCATGATGTTTTGGTATTTTTAAAAATCAATTATGAAACAAGTATAAAAAGAAATTAAAAGAAAGAAAGAGAAAGCAGGGGGTGCAGAGAAGTAAAATATCACGTTCAAAAATAAAAATGGGCTCAGTGCGGATGTGCGAATAACAATTAAGTCCAATTCAATATGCGTATGATTGTGTGTGATGCGTGTGCATGCAGTTAAGAATTAAACGCCATCACAACCACACAATCAAATCCATCAAGATTAATCATTAAACATACTGATCCAACCGTCTATAACGCAAGCATATGACAACTCTCCTACACGCGTGCACACACAATCAATTCAGACCACAAGTAAAGGCACGTGAGAAGCACATGTATCAATAATGTGTTGGCAAGTTTTGGTGCATTGGATCAAATCAATCAAGTAAAGTGATTCAATCGTACGGTTCATGATCAATGCGCATGGTAGTTATGATGCGCACACACGAGAGTCATGGAAATCAAACACACCACAAACGTTAGATCAAGAGCCAGCAACGGTTAGGATTCAAACTGGAACTTAAACCCTAAGTAAAACCTCACCGGTCGGAGAAGGACCTCCGGTCGTCTTCTCCGGCGAGCAACCACCACCTGTAAACTTCACATGTCCAGAAATCCACAATTCGCATACCAAAATGAAGAGGAAGCGAAGTACATCATGAATACGCAATTAGTTTTTAAAGATCATGCACGTACACAACAAACCGATCCGAAATATTTTGCCCTAAAATCACAACTAAGCTCCTAAAGAGCCTATCAACTAGCCAGAAATGCACGCAGCTTCTAATAAGCCATAAACACCATGAAAACAAGCTGAATTTAGTAGAAAAAGGTTGAGAAAGGGAACCTGAAATGTGATGAAACTTGAAGTGTTGAGAAAACCAGAGAAAAGCTTGAGATCCTGAGCTTCTAGATCTTCAACCTTAACAAAATAAATGCTACTTGATGTGGAGATCTTGAGAACAAAAAAGAATTCCAAACTGTGATGATGCTATGCTTGGACAATGGAACTTCTCCTCCTTTTTTCTTGATCAGCAATGAAATGTTGAAGATGATGAAGGTGAGATGTAGAAAAAGATTGTTGAGGTCGTGTGCAATCAGAGAGGAAGTAGAGAGAGTTTGAGAGAGTTTTTGGAGTCAAAATGGAAAATGAAAGTTGAAAATGAATTGGAGAGTAAGATTTAGATTTATATGTTGAGTTTAGTGACTTAACTCATGGTTAAATGAGTCAGTGAGTTGAGTTAACTGAGTGCACCCTAACTAACTGAGTCAAGTTAGTTAGGGGCGAGTGAGAAGAGGTTGAATCTGGTGTGGTGCATTCGTAGTGTTATGGTAAGATAAAGTGAAAAGAATGGTGGTGATGGCACGGCTGGTGGTGATATGAGATCAGTGGTGCAGAGGAAACTTGCTTAACAAGTTTTAATTCATTTCCTCTTTGGTGTATAATGAAGAGTATGGTATGTGCATGTAAGGAAAAGGTTTGGCTAAATGAGGCAATGATGGAAAGGGTGGAGGAGTGTGCGTGGGGTTGGTATGAAATCACAACACTAACAATGAGTTTTTATGATTTTGTAGCAGCAACATACTTAATGCACCAATGGATGTTTGGCAATGAAAATCCCTCTCGCTAGTGCATGAAATCATGAGATTTATATGTCCTTGAAAAGATGATGGATCATAGAACAAGTTTGGTATGAGAATTGGATTGAATTGAAGCCTCAAACACACTTAAAAATGGCTATGAACACAATGGTTCCAAACTGGTTGGTGGGCATGTAAACTTGGCATGGCGTGGCAAGCATGGCACATGAAATTTCAGCATGATCACACTAACTTGGAACCATCATAACCATCTCATAACTTGCTCAAATGAAAATTTGTCCAACATCAAAGTTGAAGAGGACATTGAGATGAACAACTTTTATGTTCAACATTTTTTCATTTGGAGCCTCCATAATTGATAAAAGTGGGTGGACATTTGGCACACCAAGTGTTTGTCAAAATGATGGCCGGTGGGCTTGGTCATGACATGGTTTGTGACCTAGTTTTGCCAAACTTTGGTTGATCATATCTCTCTCAATATTGATCCAATGGAGATGTTATTTATATGGATTTGAAGCTTAGAACATGAACTTTAATTAGCTCAACTTGGGCCTGAAGTTTGGAGCTTTTATCTTGGAGAAAGAGAGCCTCAAAGTAGGGTGCAAAATGGTCCAAACTTACTATTTTGGGAAACCCTACAGTTTCTATTTTTGGCAGTTTTGTGATTTCTTGATTTTTCATTATTCCTCCATCATTTCTTGATCAAATTTTGTCCATTGAACATATGTAACATGAATTTCATGAATTTGACCTTAAAAAGTCAGGAATTGACTTTTTTCACTGCACACTTGACTTTTTCCCCAATTTCTTGATTATCAAGCAACTGGCCAATTGAAACCCTTCTGAAACCAATTGATGAACAATTTTCCATCTATATACACTTAAGAACATAAGGAATACAATGAGATCAAGTCTTGTCCAAAAAATCAGAGATAAACTGATTTTAGGTCAAACCCTAATTTTGGCACCCTCTGGTTAGGAGGAAATAACACATTCTCCAAATCCAAATTCCTATGAATATGATGTGTATCCTCTCAAACAATGATGAGATATGCCATTTGGAGGTGATAAAAACTCAAAGAGCTTGCCCATTTGGGGGTCAGATCTCAATTTTAGACTGCCTTGTGTAGGAGATGGTGCACTGTCCAATCTTCTTGATGAATTCTCCCCT
This sequence comes from Lathyrus tuberosus, assembly GCA_022829125.1. Lineage (NCBI taxonomy): Eukaryota > Viridiplantae > Streptophyta > Magnoliopsida > Fabales > Fabaceae > Lathyrus > Lathyrus tuberosus. The sequence continues at coordinate 16,036,773 of JALAZF010000065.1, read as the reverse complement.
TCCAATGCCTTGTGGAATCAAATGAGATGACATATGACATGAGAGACCATTTAGGCTTGTTTGAAGATCCTTGGCTCTTGTTCCCTTGCTTTGGATGATCAACACCTTTGAGAATCACTGATCCCATGCCCTTATGCAATATGCAATGCTAAATGCTTGATGTTTTATTTTTCCATGCTTGAATGCAATACAATGAAATGAAAGCACATGCTAAATGATATGAAAATGAGAGGGAAAATTTTGGGGTATTACAACTGGCTCCAATCTCAATTGTCTCTTGGTGAGGTTGAATGACCCTCTCCTCCTGCTTCAACAATCTAGCCAATTCTTCGGGAAGTTCATAGTCTTCTTCATCCCCTTCTTCGGCTTGATAGATTGGATTATCAAAGTCTTACTTGGCCATAGCAGAATCGTTATCAATGAAATCCTGGTGATTAAGTCTGCATGATTGGGGGTCATGCTTTATTTTAGAATGAGACTTTTTGAAAATAGAAACAAAAACAAAAATAAAAAGTTTCCATTTTATTGTTTTTCTGCAAAAATAAAAAATGAAAGACAGGGAACATAAAATTTGCATGTAAAACGTCCTTTATTAATGATAAAAAACCTTTCAAATGCAATTATGAGGCCCTACAAATAGATCTACACGCCTTGGGCAGAGCGCGGGATTATAACATGCAACAGAGAAAAACAAAGAAAATTACTCTGTTTGAAGGGTAACTTGAACAATTTCTTCAACAGACCAATTGCAAAGCTCTTGACCCGGCACACACAGGCGCACCCAGTTGTCGAGATCACAATCACTGTCAACGCCATCTTCACTTGCAGCACACATCTGATTTGGATTAATGATTCCCCCGCTATAGAAAGTAATCGGCCCCTTGCGCTCTGTTGCAGCAGCTTGATACGGATTATAGCCCACACCGAACTTATCTTCCTTTGCAGAGACTTCAATCAGTTTGCCCCAGCCTTGGGCATTACCTGCTTTGACCACTTCCACTGCCCGTCTGTAAGAAGCAATAGAAGTACCCATCTGTTCTTCGCTCTGAGAAGATACGACCTTTGAAGACGAATCACCAATATTGACTGCCTCAAATGCTTGACACAGCATCTCATGGATCTCTCTATCCATTTCCACATACTTAAAGGTAAACAGCTGACTGACGAAGATGTCTTCCTCTCTACATACAGTCACCACTTGACCATCAACCACATATTTCAACTTTTGATGCAATGTAGATGTCACAGCTCCCGCGGCATGAATCCACGGTCTGCCTAATAAGCAACTATATGCGGGTTGAATGTCCATCACGTAGAACACGCACTTAAACACTTGAGGACCGATCTTTACTAGGAGCTCTACCTCTCCGAACACAAAACGTTTCGAACCATCGAAAGCCCTCACTACCAAATCACTTAGTCTCAGAATAATTCCGTCAGTGTCTACACATCTGCACCATAGTGCCATGGGATAGCCCGCTCACTAGTATAAGGAACTGGTCCTGGTACCATAATAGTAACAGGACTCACTAGATCAGGCACACTGATAGTAGTAGGCGCTGGCACTTGAATTTCAGCTGGCGTGAAATAAATAGTAATAGCTGACACATCATCGTCTTTTTTGTCGTGCTGATCAAATTGTAGGCATCCTTCGTCAATCAATTTTTGAATGCCGGCCTTCAATTTATCACAACCATTACTCTGATTCTCGCAGTCAACACAACCTTCTTCACAACTAGGGAACACTTTCCCCTTCAACAACCGAGCCTTCACAAAACTCAAAGGAGTCCTCACCCTGTTCACATCAGTTACCAAATTCAAAACTTTCCCATCTTCAATGGCGTTGACCTTTGGCACGTTATGATTTGGCATGGGATTCTGAAGCACATTCGGTGGCGTTGAGAAATTAATTGCTTTGGCATCAATCAAATCATGTACCTTATGTTGAAATGCCCGACACTTTTTAATAGAATGACCTGGAGCCCCAGAATGAAACTCACAGCGGGCATTAGCATCATAACCTTTTGGTAATACAGCAGGAGTCGGGCCCATCGTACGAAGCTCCACCAGATTAAGCTTCAACAATTGAGGTAACAAAGCTGCGTAAGTCAAAGGCAGAGTGTCCATGTGCCTATCAGTTTGCCTCTGCTAATATGATCTCCATGGCGTTTGATTATTCTGTGGCTGAACATTCTGTTGCTGTGGCTGTGATTGAGCTTGTGCACCGGGAATGGTCACAGCAGCAATCTGATCATAGGAAACTTGATAGCCTCTACCTCTTCCCCTATTCTTATAAACATCATTGGTTTCACCCTCTCTCTTTCTGGTAGCTCCAGCAAATGGTTTCCTCACTCTTGAAGAACTAGCACCACTGACATCTTGTATTTTTCCGAACTTCAACAAACTTTCAATCCTTTCCCCAGCAATTACAATGTCTGCAAACCCAATTGAAGGACAGGTAGCCAACCTATCAAGATAAGTTCCCTGAAGAGTACCCATAAACATGTCGGCCATCTCTCGGTCCTGCAGCGGAGGTTCAACCATGGCAGCCAACTGGCGCCACCTTTGAGCATATTCTTTAAAACTCTCCTTCGCATTCTGAGCCATACTCTGCAGCTGAGTACGGTTCGGAGCCATATCCATGTTGTATTGATACTGCTTGACAAAAGCGTGAGCTAACTCCTTCCAGTTCCTTACAGAAGTCCTGCTTAACTTCATATACCATTCTTGAGATGCCCCAGTAAGGTTGTCTTGGAAATAGTACATCCACAATTTCTCATCATCAGTATGAGCGGCTATCCTCCCCACATAGGATTGAAGATGAGTTTTAGGACAAGTAGTACCATTGTACTTGTCAAATGTTGGTGGCTTGAACTTATGTGGGATTCTTACTCCAGGTACCAATCCCAATTCGGAAACATCAAAACCAAGAGTATTCTAGGATTCAATAGACCTGATTTTTTCAGCGAGCTCGTCAAATCTGTGAGCGTTCTCATCTTCATCATCTAACAGAGTGAACTGCTCATCTTGGTTGTCTTCCGCAACATGACGAACCCTAGTATTTCTGGGAGGGTCACCGCTTGCATTGACGCCAATCTGATTACCAATATCTCCATTATTAACATTGCCATTCTGCACCTCTACTTGTGGCCGCTCGACCATTGTCCTGAGTCTTTCCTGATTTTGGGCCATTCCAGTCATTAGCGCCATGAAATGGTCCATCCTGTTCCTCAGCTAAGTTAATTCAATCTGCATTTTCTCCATGATCTTATCTTGGTTTCTGCGAGATGCGTACCGGTGAACGTGGTTATCAGCTATAGTGCCTGAAACCAAATAAAGGTTAGAGGACCTGCAACAAGTACCTGTCATGCAAAAATTGATATGCAATGCAAATGCCATGTTTATCATTTCCTAGGTGCCTTACACCCTGATTCCAATCTTAATCACAGAAATCTGACAATCAGAAATCGTGATATGAAGAGACGTGCCGTGATTATGTGCTTGTGTACAGATAACAGCCAAAGGAACACTTTTGAATAAACTGGTCATTTCAATTAAAAAGAAAACAGACATACACACAGCGTTCAACAATGAGTTCAAACATCATACATCAAAAAAATGGATTCATCAACAAGCCTGAGGATATCCATCAACAAAATTACATCAAGAGAAAGAGAAAAAAACTGTCAATTTGACAACTCTAAATCCTTCAATTTTTCACTTGAGTACTTGACTTCCTCGAAGAGTATGCGAGTACGCTGGTGATTTGGTCTTTCGATTAACTCCTTAATCAGAACATCTCTTTTCGTGAGAGCTTCGGTCAGTGAACCCATATGCATCAGGAGAGCTTCATCATCACAGACCCCTTTATGCCTTTTCACGCCGGCTTGCACTTTTAGTTTCTCCATATCCACCATAGCCTCTTCAAGCTTCTTCTGGGAAGTATTTAGCTCCTCTTTGGCGCTTTCCAATTATTCTTGACTCTTGCCAAGGTTCTCCCTATACTTCCTCCGTTGTTCGTGTGCCTTTTGAAGCTCGTCATCATTGATCTCTAGCTCTTCCTGCAACTCTGCGTTTTCGATCCTAACCTCATCCCAGGCTTGCTGAAACTTGGCTAGCGTGTCCTTAGTACGGGCCAAGGTCTGCTTGGTCTTCGTATGAGCTTGAGTAGCAGCATCGACACCTTTTCTAATTTTCTGGAAATATTGAGCTCTTTCGGCAAAATCCTTTTCTTTTGCAGCTAAGATTTTTTCGGCGTCTTGGGCTTTATGATCCAACTCTTTGTTGGCATGTAGAGAATTTTGAAGAAGACTACTCAGATCGGAATTCTCCACCCGAAGCTCCTTCATCAACTTCTGCAGCTTGTCAAATTCCTCGATGGCTATCGTGGTAGGCTGTTCTGGCACTACGGGATATAGAGGTGGTTCCCTTGAAAAAGGCAATAGTAATTCATTCACCTTCATCTCAATCCATCTTTCGTAATCAGAGTAAGATCTGCAATCCATTTTTCCAAAAACTGTTTTTCCTATTTTACGCAAGTGCCCCCAAGCATTCACAACTTCTCTCAGCATTTCCTCATCTTCAGTCCCTGTAAAGAACGAAGATTTCTCAATATCCCGATCTGTGGGAGGATACCTGGAAGCATATCCAAACTGCCTAATGGCCAGGATCGGGTTATAATTGATTCCCCCTTTCCTGCCAACCAGAGGCACATTAGGAAAACGCCCACAACTGGTGACAATCTCTATTCCCAGCAACTTACGATCAAACCAGACAATATTATTAGCAGTTAATCCCATTACCCGCCTGGGCCATTTTAAAGAATCCTTTGTATCTACAAAAGCACCTGCCTGAGGTAAATGTTTCAAAAACCAATGAGATAAAAGTGGAGTACAACAGTTGACAGACCCCCCCCCCTTCTTTTTTCATTCTTGAAGTGCGCAGAGTAATAAAAATCTCCTAACAAAGTAGGAACCAGATTTTTGAGACCAAAAACTCTTATCGCCTGCATATCCATAAAATCCTGCTGATTAGGGAAAAGAACAATGCCGTATATGCACAAAGCCAGGATGGAATTGTAAACTGCCCAATTTTTGGCGCCAGCAGCCTCTTGAGCTTGATTGGAAAGAAATGCTAAGTGAAAACCTTTGACCCCATTTTTTATTGTCACATTCCCTTTTAGCACTGAATCTTTCACCTTCACCACAGCTGCAATCTCCTCTATGCTAGGGTGACTACTAGAAAAGAATGGTACTGCTGATTTGACCGGAATTCCCAAAATAAATGAGAACTCTTCCAAAGTAGGCGTCAAAATGTAATCAGGAAAAAGAAAGCATCTCAACGAAGGCTCATAAAACTGTAGCAAAGTGTGAAGAGCATCATGTTCATATTGTGTGATTCTGCAGACCATCTCCACCAATTTCCCATATTTCTTCTGGAAGTTGACAAGAACGCCCAGGTCAGCCATAGTTATCACCTTGTGCAGTAAATCCAAAGTAGGTTCTGGGAACTTGTAGGCAACATTGTTCTTTCTCTTGGTAACTGTCTCTGTCGAGCCAGTTGATTGGAATCAGAAGTGTAATAAGCACATGTAAATGACAAACATGAGAGTTATGACATGATAATGCAATGCAAAAGGGCATGGTATCAGCGTGCTCTGTGTCTGTGCTGGACTGTGTGCGCGGTGTCTGTACAAATCTGGGAATATACTATAGATAGAAACCCACTGACTGTAATAGGTTACATCATCTGTCTGTGAAAATACCAGAGTATTAGGGTATGTGGGAGGCATGGTTACCTGCAAACCTGTAAACACCCGCCCAAACTCACATGTGGGTACTAAAACAGCGGTTCCTCAATTTCGGATCCCGGAATGAGAAGCAATAGCACATTCAGCCCGTAGGATACAATGCTATCGTCAAACATAGAGATCGTCCACTGATTCCCCAAAAATAAAGGCCATCCTATGCAAGTTCCAAAGTGGGCCCTCGGGTGCGAATGGGTTTGCCACAGAATGTGGGCTGCCACTGTCACCACTAAAGAAGGATGTTTCCACTAAGGTCCTCAATGATCGGTCACCAGAGTCGACAACTTTCTAGGTTAACACTCCGAAATGCACAGGACGCGTAAATCAGAACATCTCCCAAGAAAACCTCGTCTAGTTATGGATTTCGTGTAAACCATACGTACCAAGACGCTACGTAGGCCACACTACTTTCCACTCTAATCCTATGTATGTACTCAAGACTGTGTAATGGGCTTATCTCTCAGATCACCCATCCCGCCAAACAGAAAACCAGCACAGCACTGTCCAGTATAATAATGATATGAAAATGCAATAAGTTCGGTAAAACAGTAATACAGTAAAGCAATAATACAGTAAATAACAATACAGTAAAACAGTAAATACAACACAACAGTAACCACCCAATCAAAGAAAAATAGACAATCGCTAGGATTGACCCGCTTAGGGATCCAGAGATCCTGGGTTCGGTCCCCAGCAGAGTCGCCAAGTGTCGCTCCCTGAATTTTCATCCAAGTACAAACGCGAAAGTGGCACGGAAACAGAGTCGCCAACAATGTGTATTTATCCCAAGAGAGGGAAAGGAAACACTGCATAAACCTGGGGGAAGGAAAGGGCATGGTCTTGCGACCAAGAGAAATGGGTTCGGGAGTCGGTTATGCGTGAGGAAGGTATTAGCACCCCCACGCATCCATCGTACTCGATGGGATCCACGCTTGTTGTCTCGATCAAAGGGTGTAAGGAAACTGGATACTCCGCTGCTACTGGAAAGGAGAAGGAACGAGAATGGAAAAGAACGAAGAAACGAGGAAGAAAAGAAAAAGAAGTGACTCGATAGGACATTATCGTTGTCCTAGGCCTACGTATTCCCTCAGTGCAATGGGAAAGTCAGAGTCAATGTAGTTCGACATACTACGGGGAAAGATTGCCCGTCGAGATATCGCATCTCGTGCCTAAGTATCTTCAATTAGACGAGAAATAAGAATCAGAGAAAATGTAGTTCGGCTCAACAAGGGGTGCTTTGTTTATGTTTTTTAATGGAAACGTCAGATTGCGCGTCCTAGCAGTTAGGTGTTGCAGCTCGCTATATGGAGACTTAGGCGTTACCTGTTTGCGGTAGAACGGACATGGCGAGTGCTTAAGAAATAGAATGAGGGAGATGAGAAGAGAATTGTTTGTTTGTTTTTGTATTTTTTAAGAAGAAGTGTTTTGATTATTTTTGTATTTGTAACGCTTATTGTATTTAAGTCTTTCACGTGGGATCGAATGCCTCGCATATCGACCCAAGACGGGACGTATGCTAAACATTCTAAGAAAGTGAGAGAAGACCCCTCACAATCTTATTATCACATGAAAGGCTCAAATACAATATATGTTATGCCTTTATTAAGTGTTTTTGCTTTTGTTTTGAGATGAGAAGAAGAGAGACTCAAAGGTTAAGAAAGGTAAACTAAAGGGGACTAAGACTCAAACCCTAATGTTATCATGCTTGGATGATCCTAAAGGTTTAGTGTGATTTAGAAACCTAAGTCTAAAAGAAGAAAAGAAGAAGAGTGAATTCTAACTTACTTCCAAGATGGAAGTTAAGTTAAGAACTCAAAGTGATACAAGAGATTGAACAAAGAAAGCATAGAAATGCTTTATACAAACACAAAAAAGAAAGCATTAAAAGATAAGGGAAGAAGGTGTGTGTGGAAGCATATCCACACACTCAACTAACCATTAGCCCCTACACAAAATGATTAGTACCAAAGCAATTCAAATATTGAAGTACAAGTGAAGAAGGTAAACAAATAAGTCCTAGTGTTCTAAAGAAAACTCTAAGAAGCTTCTAAAGTACTAAACCTAAAATGAATAGATCACTAAAGGTTGGTACTGACCTAGGGAAGTAACAAAGCTTATTTACATCCACAAATGATTACAAAGGCTTACAATATCAATCTATGCCTAAACAATCCACCAAACATCAAAGGAGTGCAATGATATGCACTTTAGAAACATCATGAACATTGAAGAGATGCCGAACATGCAATGATGCAACATGAAACACCACAATTAGTAGGAAAACACTTCATAAATTTCATTAAGTATCCATGAATTATCATCCTTAATACGAGAATAAAACTCAAGAAGAAGGAGTGGGAAGAAGTAGAACAATATCACACAAGAATCCATAATGTTGTTTACTTACAAAACAAGTCATAAAGGCGAGTGAAATGCAATTATGAATGCAAATGAACATGGATCAGTAGCATACATGTTATAGGATGACATGATAATGCACAAATGAACATGTTTGGTTCATACACAAGTCACAATAGAAATTAAAAAGAAGAGAACACAAGTTAAAGTTCAAACAAATTGGCATACTTGTAATGCAAGATATGGATGAAGGATGAAACATGAACATGGATAAGAATGGATGCAAGTAAGTACTGTATGATATGCTTGATCATATTAGGATGCATGAAAGATGTCACAAAGATGCACACAAAACATGTTAAGACACATAGAAGAAGATGCACACAATTAGATCAAAGTAGCTCACCTAAGCAACAAACATTTATGAACCAAAATAAAATGACAAAGGACCTATAATATAACATGAGTGACCTGTAATGCTTATGAAATGACCTATAAAATGATCATACAAGTCCTAATGCAATGGCACAAGTGCCTCCTAATCAAACAAGATTGAAAAGTTCAATAAAAGCATACAAGTGTGACTTATACCAAACAAACAAAGTAAAAATAGAAAATGAACTTGGAAAAATCATGGAATTAAGTCAAAAAGTACTTAGGTCAGAAGCAAATCACATGTCAAAAAATCACACCAAAACTCTAAAAGAAAATGGTTCAAATGAGTTCACAATCCACATTGAAGCATGGCAAAGGAATGCACAAAGATGCTCATCAAAATACATGATAAAATGACTTTAAAAATATAAGAAAAATTCTTTTAGATGCTTTCAAATGTTATTTAATCATAGAAAAAAGATTGGATGCAAAATGAACTTTGAGTTATGCAAAACAATTATTTCAAACTAAGGTATCAAGGAATAATCACTTTGAAAAAGGAAATACAAGGAAATTCACAAAATATGATCAAATATTCACAAAATCAGAAATAAAAATAATAGAAAATTATTTTAATGTCCAGACATGGTTCATGAATTTTTGTAGAATTTTTAAATGCATTTTAGTATTTTTAAAAGAATAAAATCAAAACAATATAAAAAGAAATTAGAAATGGAATGTAAACATGCAGGGGGTGTGGCGAAAGTAAAAGTCACGTTGAAAATAATTGGGCTCAACAAGCAGGGTGTGTGAAAAGCAAATTGAAGTCTGGCCCACTAAGGCGCGTGTGTGTATGGTGAAGGTGTACCTCAGTCAAACGTGGATTCAATCACAGCCACAAGATCAAGTCAAATAAAATCAATCATCAAGGTAATTCAATCACATGGATCAGAATGCATACACACCACAATAAGCATGCACACACACACATGCAAGCAGTCAAAGTCAAAATATGAGAGAGAGAAAGTCACGCGTGAGGCACATGCATTCATTTATGCGTTGGCAAACTGTGAACCCTAGGACAGAAATGATCTAACGGCTGCGATATAAAGTTGCTAAACCCTAGCTGAAACCCTCACCGACCGGAGAAGGACCTCCGGTCATCTTCTCCGGCCACCTCCGGCCACTGCAAATCCTCAAATGTTCCAGAAATCAACAAACCATACACCAATCGAAAGAAGAAATCACATAGATCACGAATCCAAGCTTAGAATCAACATATCATGCATATATTCAGAGAATCGAAAGGAGAAAGTTTGCCCTAGGATTTGGATCTAGGCTTCTAAGAAGCTCTATTAACTAGCCAGAGTTTCTGAGCTCCTAATGAGCTAAAATCAACACATCTCAAGCTAAAATCGTGAAGAATCGTGCAAGAAAAAGTTGGATGAATGAGCCTGAACTTGGAGATTCTTGGATCTTCAGAAAACCAGAGGTGAGAGCTCCTTTATCTTTGAGAAAATTGACCAAATAAAGGTGTATGTAGGTTGTTCTTGCAGAGAAAATGATGAATAAGTTCAGTGAAATAGAGGAAGAAAACAAGCTTCAATGCTTTGTGCTTCTTGAGGTTGATGAATGATGAAGTTTGAAGAAAATTGATGAATTCGTGCAATGAGAGAGAGAGAGTTCAGAGAGAATTTGAGATGAAGAGTTTGTGGAATGTGAGAAATGAAGTATTGTTGCCTCAATTGTGCTAGACTTTGGCTTATATAGGTGGGGTTAATGTTTAACTAGTTTAGTTAACAGTTGGAACTCAAGTTAACTGAGTTAGTTAACTGAGTTTGAGTTAACTAATGAGTCATGTTAGTTAGCCACGAGTTAGAAAGGTTTGGTTATGGTGAGGGTGAGCTCATGGCAGATATGGTATTGATTAGAATAGATGGTGGTGATGTCATGTGTTGCTGCAGCATGAAACTTGTACAACAAGTTTACCATTTCTTCTTTGGTGTATGGACATGGTATGTACATAGTGTGTAAGAGTCATGTGTGTTCAAAAGTGGCAAAAGGTGGATGGTGTATAGTGCTTGATGTATGCGTGTGAACTGAATCAATAACAACAATGTCATGACATTCCAATTTTGGCAGCATGATATCCATGAAACAATGGATGTTTGTGAAAGGAATTCTCTCTATGTAGTGCATGAAATGATGAGTTCTTGGTGTCCATGGAAAGAGGGAACATAATGGAACATGTTTGATGTGGGAATTGAATTGAATGGAGACCTTTAACACACTTAAAAAATGATTTGAAAGTCAAGGGATTAAAACTGCATCATGGGCGTGTGACTTGGTTTGCAGGCATGGCAACATGGCCTATGGGACTTCAGTGTGAGACCCCCATGTTTGGACCATCATAACTCTTCATCCTTTGATCAAATGAAAAATCTCCAAACATGAAAGTTGTAGAGAGCATGGAGATGAACAACTTTTATGTTGGAAAGTTTTTCATTTGAAACTTCCTTGATAGAGAAAATTAGCTTGACATTAGGCCCACCACCTGTTTGATGAAATTATGGCCTAGAGGCCTGAACTTGCCTTGCCATGACTTGGAATTTGCCTTGATTTTACCAAACTTTGATTGATCATAACTCCCTCAATTTTGATCCAATGGAAGAGTTCTTTATATGGATTTTAAGCTCAAGATGGGATCTTTGATTGGCTCAACTTGGGCCTGAAGTTTGGAGCTTTTATCATGAAGAAAGGAAGCCTTAAAGTGTAGTGCAAAATGGTCCAAACTTGCCATTTTTGGAAACCCTAAGTTTCTAAAAATGGAAACTTTGTACATTCCTTGATTTTTCATGATTCCTCCATCATTTCTTGATCAAATCTTATCCAATGAACATAGGTGACTTGAATTTCATGAATTTGACCTTAAAAAGTCAGGAGTTGATTTTTTCCACTGCACAATTGACTTTTCCCCCAATTTCTTGATTCTCAAGCAACTAACCAATTGAACATCTTCTGAAATGAACCAATGGGCAATCCTCCATCCTTAGATACTTGATATCATGTAGAAAACATTGAGATCAAGTTTGAATCAAAATTTCATCAGGAGACTGCTTGAACTCAAAACCCTAATTTGGACTGTTTTGCTAGGAGGTGATGAGCTGTCCAACTTCTTGGTGAATTCTCCTTTTCCAATGACTTGAGGGATCAAATGGGATGACATGAGATGTAGGAGACCCTTGAGGCTTGCTTGAAGACCCTTGGCTCTTGTTCTATGGCTTTGGATGATCAATACTCTGAAGACCACTGACCACATGCCCTTATGCAACATGTGTGAGATATGAGATGCAATGAGATGTAAATGCAATGCAATGAAACATAAGCTAGGCAATAACAAGAGGGAAAATTTTGGGGTGTTACAATCACCATCTTCCATTATAGTTAAATTTCATTAACAACAAATTATTAGTTAATCTGCCTCTCCATCAACACTTATAATCGTAAAACTTCCGATTATAAAAATTATGATGATAAGTGATGATGATGAGGCAGATTATCCAATGTCTTGTTCTTATGGAAATTTAACTATAATCAAAGATAGCGATATATCAAATGAGTCAGATCAATAAACCATAATATATATGTAAAACAGCGTGAAATGCACGATGAGACGAATGCAATCAGAAAACATTGGTTTGTTTAAGTTGGTTTTCAAGAACAATTTAATTTGCAGATTATAGACTTCTTCATCAAATTGATTCCATGTATATTTCTTTAGTGAGGTGTTTAGAAAACAAGCAATCTACATTTAATATAATAAACTCTGGGTACTTACAACAACGGTTATCTATTGTAACCAAGATCATAGGTAATTTATGTTTTACATAATACGCTGCTGATGGGTTTCGAACCCAATACCTAAATGTATTAAATGGTTTTTCACCTTTTTTATTAATTTTTATATTATTTTTAATGATTTGAAAAATTAATAACTCCCTCAATTTTAATTATTTTTTATTGGTTCTTTTTGCAAAAAATCACAAAAATATTGAAATATTTTATTCCACAAAAAAAAATTTATATAATTTATTTAATATAATTAGTATTTTTGTGAATAAATTCATTTTTAATTGTTTTTAAATATTTAATAGTGAATATTTATTTTGAAAATCAAAACCAAATGAGTTCTAAATCATTTTGTGATTAAAACCTCATTTTTCAAACCTTAAACAAAAATCATAAGTGGTTTATTCAAATATATTTTGTATTTTTATCATTTTATTGATTTTATTTAAATATTTACTTTTCAAGAAAAACAAAATTAGGGTTTCTTTGATTTTCTCCCTCAAAAATCTTTTTAAAACACTCATGGGCCTCTATTAGAGTGTAAGATCCATCCCCTTTGTAAATACACCACTTTTGGGCCTCAGTCGTTGTATAAGTCCCACTGTATTTTCAAAAAACAACGGCGCGATCGTCGCCTATTTTTTACAAAACCAATTTGGGCCTCTCTTTGAGTTGTAAGCCCCACCATTTGTACAAAAACACTTTTGGGCCTCTAATAGAGTGTAAGACCCAACCCTTTTTTGAAACCAAGATAATTTGGGCCTCAGTCATTGTATAAGACCCGCTGTGTTTTCAAAAACCTCGGCACGACCGCCATTTTCAAACAAAAATCATATGGGTCTACCCTCGTGTTATAAGACCCATATCTTTTCTTTAAATAATCTTTGGGCCTCTTGGTAGAGTGTAAGACCCAATCCTTTTACAAATAAACCTTTTTAGGGCACCACACATTGTATAAGTCCCTCTGTATATTTTCAAAAGTACGACGCGGTCGTCGCCTTTGTAACGAAACCAACGGGGCTTCTCCTTGAGCTATAAGACCCATATCAATTCAATTTCAAACACTTTTGGGCCTCTAATAGAGTGTAAGACCTAATCCCCTTTGAAAACAAAAACTTTTTGGGCATCACATACTGTATAAGTCCCTCTGTACAGTTTTCAAAACAACAATGCAATCATCGTTAAAACTTGGGCCTCTACTTGAGCTGTAAGCCCCAACAACTTTTCAAAGCACTTTCTCCTTTGATTTTGAATATAATATTGTTATCAAAGTTTTCTTTGTTGAACAACTAACCAAACAGCATGGAAGCTCTACAACAGGTAAGTGTTTATCTGCTTCCATTTATCGCTTTCATATGTATATAACTGTATTGTGAGGCTGTTTCACAGTAAGTCTCCTTTCACATCCTTTTATATACTTGCCAAATATCAACTGTGTAATACTAGTATGGTTATTTAGAGTTTTCCATGGGAACTACGTCTAGCACTAGATAAAGCCTTGTTGGTCACTCTTAAATACAAACAAAACTAGATCCCCCGTAGGATTTCACATACAGTCATCCCTTCTCTTGGGGTTAAACAATATAGAACAAAGAGAAAGGCAGTATTCTCGGTGAACCTTTTCTCAGACTGTCACACTTAGAAATTGTCAAAGAGACTCTACTCCCCAGAGTTGATCTATTCTCCGTGAATAGCATTTCTTGAGTTTCTTCCAAATTCTCGAACTTTCCTGGAATGATCTCTTCTCTGTGAATTGCATTTCTTGAACTTCTCGTGGTTTGGGGACCCACAGGCTTCCTAAAAGCATCCCCGCCTCCTCTTGGGCGTTGTACAAGGACCCTTCGGCTTCTTAGAAGTTCTCATGCCTTCTCTTGGGCTTAATACAAGGACCCTGACGACCTCTTAAAGGTATAAGACAGAACTTAGTCATCCTTTGCTAGAGCAGTCTTTTCAGTGTCAAACCTCTGGCCACTTTAGGGTTGATACTCATCCCTTAATGCTCGTGCCTCCTCTTGGGCATTGTACAATAGTTAAAACTCCAGACTTGGACAGTCTAAACCCCTTGAGTCTCAAAGACATTCTCAAGTTCCTTTCAAACATAGGAAAACACATTGATCACTCAGAAACCCGACCTCTCTCATGAGGGCTCTCCCACTTGGTCCTGCATATGGATCTAATCCTCAGCAGTAAGATAGCCTCCTCTTAGGCTTTGTACAAATGACTCTCCCCAGCGGAGCTAACCTTATCAAACTCTCTTGTTGTGTCAAACCCCTTTTTAGCCTCCGTCTTAGGCTTCATATAAGACAGAAAAAAGTACTCTCTTGATGAGTCAAACCTTTTAGTCTCCGTCTTGGGCTTCATACGAGACACCTATAAAAACCCACTCTCTTGTTGAGTATATAAGACTCTCTTGTTGAGTCAATCTCTCTTTAGCCTCCGTCTTGGGCTTCATACAAGACACCTATAAAACACTCTCTTGTTGAGTATAAAAGACTCTCTTGTTGAGTCAACTTTTTAGCCTCTGCCCTGGGATTTATACAGGACAAATAAAAGTACTCTCTTGTTGAGTCAAACCCTTTAGCCTCCGTCTTGGGCTTTGTACAAGACACATAAAAAGCATTCTCTTGTTGAGTCAGTCACTTGTTAGTAATCTCTTGTTGAGTAAACCCTTTTAGCCTTTATCTCGGGCTTCGTACGAGACAACAAATAAAAGACACCCTCTTGTTGGGTCAATCGCCTCCTCTTAGGCTTTGTATAAGGAAACCTCGGTTGAGTCAATCAACCTTTTAGCATCAAATATGTGCCTTGCTCACAGTATACAAACATCAACAACTCCTCTTTAGAGATGACAAATTCTCTCTCATCCAAACCTTTTAGCTTCACATCCTGGGCTTTGAACAAGATACAAATAAACCCTTTAGCTTCATGTCTTGGGCTTTGAACAAGACACAAAAACAACCTTTTTCCTCCCATAGAATAGGAGGAACTACGATCACTCTGATTTCCCTATCTTGAGAATACGTAGGCATAAGATTGAAAAATCTTAGCGAGCATACCAATCAAAAAACCCAAAATCCAGTACCCCATATATCAACCCAAAAGCACCAAATCCTAACATCTTACCAAAAACCTAGCAAATGGTCCAGACATTCTAATCTTAGCAAAATAACCGAAGAGGGGCCCACATCTCAAGAGCATCTGTAAACTAACAGTCAGCTATTTAAACTCAGTATGCAAGTAGGGTTAATTGGATACATCTATTTCCCTTCCTTAAT
Source organism: Lathyrus tuberosus (assembly GCA_022829125.1). Taxonomy (NCBI): domain Eukaryota; kingdom Viridiplantae; phylum Streptophyta; class Magnoliopsida; order Fabales; family Fabaceae; genus Lathyrus; species Lathyrus tuberosus. Next base: position 16,021,110 of record JALAZF010000065.1, on the reverse strand, counting down.
CAGCTCAATAGGATAAAAAATGAATCGAACTTTAGTACCCAAGCGATCGTGATTCAAGACCACAAAAATCACGCTACAGAAAAAATGGCGCCCACTGTGGGGCCCAGTTCTCTTTCTTATAATCTTCGGTAGAAACCTTAAATTTAAGAAAACGCCACAGAAAAGTGACGACCACAGCGGGAGGCAAGGTAAGGTCTTGTCGTCCCCATTTTAAGGTGAAGTCCTTAAGTTCACCAAGTGTCACAGAAATGGCGACTCTGTCGGGGAGTCATTGTCTGTATAGGATCATAAGACTAGAGGTCTAGGATGATTAAGACAAATATATATACTGCTTTTCCTAATTGATATTTGTGTTTATTTTTCTGCTAATGGGAATGTGTGTGATGCCGCATGTGGAAAGATTGAGTATATACCTAAGATAGGTGATGGCATTATACGGGTAATCTTACGGGGAGTGAATCCCAGTTAAGAGTCCTCTGTCGACCATCAAACTCAGTGGAGACTCCCTTTGCAGATGCATTGCCTATACGACTTTGGTTGTTGAAATTAGTGTGGTCGAATGGGTTATCTGAGAAGCTGAGGTTTTTAGTAGATTGAAACCATTTTGTAGTGCAGAAGCTATCGGAAATAGTTGTCACGCGATACTACCCTCATTTGAGATCACTCTAAGATACATCAGCTCGCTGGCGATCCGCTTGTTGTTGTTATCCCAAGAGGGGTCAATGATTTTGCGGACAGGTACAAAAAATCACTAGTATAAACCTTTGGGGATGGGTAGAGCTTTGAGTTCATGACACCGACCCTTTGACCCCATGTTTTTTCTATGTTTTTGTGTGCTGCATTCATACATTCATTTAAAAAACTTTAAAATAAAAAAAATCTTCTCTTCTAATCTCTTTTTTTCAAATTAAACTAAGACAATGATTGCAAATGTCGGAGAGAGAGATTGTTGATGGATTTCGGTAGAAGAAAAACTCACAAGTATACCTTCAAGGTTCCAAAATTAGAGGATTTAAGAGGTTTGGCGAGGATGATCACCAACCCTGAGGCTTTCAGAGCCAAGTATGGAGGACTGATGTCTCTATTAAGGGTCCATGTAATTGAAGGAATCCTGTCTACGCTCATTCAGTTCTACGATCCAGTTTATCACTATTTCACATTCCCGGATTATCAGCTAGCACCAACACTAGAGGAGTATTCTCACCTGACTGATCTACATATCACTGATAAGGCTCCCTTTTCCGGACTAGAAGAAATTCCAAAAGATCAAACCATTGCAAGAGTAATCTATTTGGACGAGTCAGAGGTCAGGACTCACATGACCACCAAGGGTGGTGTCCCGGGTTTGCCAGCCCAGTTTTTGATAAAGAAAGCCCTGTACTTTGCAAGTATAGGGAATGTGGTCGCTTTCCAGAGCATCTTTGTTTTGATCACCTACGGGTTATTTTTGTTTCCAAACATCGATAACTTTGTAGATATCAATGCCATTAAGATAGGTCTGATTGGAAACCCTGTACCAACCTTACTCACAGATACGTATCATTCTGTACACTTAAGGAATTTATACAGCGGAGGAATGATCACATGCTGTGTGCCCCTGCTGTACAAATGGTTCATTTCCCACTTGCCCAAGTCTGCCGCATTTTGGGAACAAAAGAATACTTTACGTTGCCGCAGAGAATCATGTCTCTTACCAACTCTGACATCGATTGGTACAATCGAATCTATGACGGGATCAGGATCATTGACTGTTGTGGAAATTTCTCAAATGTACCCCTTATAGGAACTAAGGGGGGAATCAATTATCATCCAATTTTAGTTCGTCGTCAATTTGGATACCCGATGAGGCATGTCCCGCGGAATGCTCATCTGGAAGGTCTTTTCTTCAAGGAAGGAGAAAATGACAGGGCACTAAAGACAGAAATAGTGCATGCTTGGAAACACGTTCATAGGAAAGGAAGAGAGTCTCTAGGAAAACTAGATTGTGTCTCGGTGGAGCCTTATCTCCACTGGGTACAAAATAGAGCTCTCAAGCTGAGGATGCCTTACCCTCGTCAGGAAGTTCTTCTGTAAAGGGACTCTGCCCTTTATTTTATGTCTGAGACAGAAAAACTTCAGGTGACTCTCAACAAAGTTCAGCAGGAGAGAAGGTCTTGGAGGAACAAGTACCGCATTCTCAATGTGGAATGCAAGAAAATACTCCAGTTGTTAAAAGATAAAGATGCTCTGATTGAGATTTTAGAGCAACATGCTGTAGAAAATCAAGATGACCAAAGAAATTTGCTTGCTCCTTTCACTTGGAAAAGGAATGATAACCGGACAATGGCTCCAGAGCCCCGGTCAAAGAAAAGGAAAACACCAGAACCAGCACCTGAGCTCTCTTCAGAGAGGACTCAGGACCCTTTAGTTTAGACATTTCCTTTTTTAGCACTTTATAATCTATTGTATTTCCATTTTCGCAATCCTTGAATTCAATAAAATGGGGTTTCCCTACTGTTTGATATTTGCAATCTAATTGTCGAAGTTTATTTTGAATAAACAAAATTAATTAATATAATCATTGCATATCATTCATCATTCTCACGTAACACATTCTTCTTCCCTGCGAATCTCACGTTTGTGTCTCGATTCTAGAGTCAAAGTGTCTCATTCGTATAATACTCAGGCCAATCGACAAAAAAAATGGATGATCTTGAGGAAGAGAACTGAGAGTTGAGTGAAGAGACCGACACTCTGAAAGAAGATCTGAGAAAGCTTCATAATGCCATGCAATCTCTGGCAGCAACCCAGATGCAACAACAAAGGACTGTGATCTCAGAGATCACATCTACGGTCATAGTAGAGAAAAATGATCCTAGGTACAAAATGCCGAAGGATCGTCCCTGGGGCATGCCACTCAACTATATCCCGGAAGGATATATTCCGCCGATCTTGGAAGATCCGGAAACTGCAGCAGGAGCCGCTGGGCCTGAAGGTTACAAACTTCGGGAGGCACCAAGAGTCTCTGCCATGATGAATATACCACCACCCGTGGTACGCACCGTCCCAGAAGGACACATTCCACAGATACCTTCTGGTGGAAACGAAAGTATGTTCGACAAAATGAATGAGTTCCAGGAACACTTCTTGGAGATGTAGGAGGAACTGCAAGCCATTCGCGGTCAGGATCTATTTGGAAAGGACGCCGCAGACCTTTGTTTGATCCCCAATGTGCAAGTTCTGCACAAATTCAAGGTGCCTGAATTTGAAAAGTACAAGGGCAACTCTTGCCCTCAAAGTCATTTGGTGATGTACGCTCAGCGGATGTCAACTCAGACAAAGAACTAGGAGCTACTGATTCACTACTTCCAGGATAGTTAAACCGGTGCCGCACTCAAGTGGTACATGCGTTTAAACCACACTAAGATCGGCACTTTCAGAGATCTTGGCGCTGCCTTCGTTCAGCAGTATAAGTATAACCTGGACATGGCACCGGACAGAGATCAACTCAGATCAATGTCACAAAAGGACAAGGAAACCTTTAAGGAGTACGCTCAGAGATGGCGTGAAATTACCGCCCATATTTGTCCACCTCTTGAAGAAAAAGAGATGACAAAGATCTTCTTGAAAACCTTAAGCTCATTTACTACGACAGAATGGTTGCTAGTGCTCCCAGTGACTTCACCGAGATGGTGGGCATGGGAGTTCTTCTTGAGGAAGCGGACCGAGAAGGACATTTAGTTAAAGACACTGGATCATCAAGTAGTACAAAAAGATAGGTAGTGCTCTCCCTAAGAAAAAAGAGCAGGATATTGGGAATATCTCTCTCGGAAAGCAAAGGAGACGTTACCAACCAGTAGCAGCTGTAACTCCTACTATCAACCCTGCGCTTGTTCCAACGTATCAACCTCAGGTTGCGCAAAGTCGACCGAATCAACAGCCTCTTCAGCAGGTTCGTCCTCAGTACAACAACAACCGTACAACGCGACCACCAGGGTTCAACCCTATACCCGTGTTGTACGCAGAATTATTTCCACTCTTACTGGTCAAGGGGTACGTCTAAACCAGGTCTCCTCTTACAGTACTGGAAAATCTTCCTTTTTGGTTCAAAGCGGATCAGACTTGTCCTTACCATCAAGGAGGATCATGGCATAACATAGAGAACTGTCTTAGTTTCAAATCCGACGTACAAAAGCTTGTTAGGAGTGGGGTCTTATCTTTCAAAGATACGAATCCAAATGTTCTCACAAACCCGTTGCCTCAACACGAGAAAACTGCAGTCAATTTGATAGAGGGAGAGTCTAACAACGGCTATCAAATTCATGATGTACTCTTATTGAGGACCAATCTGGTCAAGATGCATCGCAGACAAAGCGGGTATGGCCATATACCACCTCACAACTATCACCAGTGTGATATCTGCTCTAAGAACAATCAAGGATGTTCTGTGGTGCAATCAGCTCTACAGGAACAATTGGATCTCGGATGGATCCTGTCATACCCCAAATTTTTACCACTAAGATTTCCCATCATTGGGCAAATCATTATCATAATATGGGGAAACCATCATACCTCAGCAATCTCCTCAAAGATGGGTGAGCATTCACTACTATAAAAAATTAGGGTTTCAAGCCCTCTCTGAGCTTTAGACAAAGGATCAATCAAGATTTGACATGATCTTCAAACTTGTCTAACCTCTAAAACATCCAAAATGGATCAAGAGGACTCCCACAGCAAGAATCAAGCACAAGGTTGCAGCATTCTAAGTGGATCAACCCTCAAGATCGTCAGTGACACCAAATTAGGGTTTGGTCGACCAGGCCTCTAGATGGAAATTTTCCTCTGGGCATGAGCCAATGCTTCAAGGCATAACCTAATATACTCCATGGGACCTCATGGACCCAATCATCAAGTCAATTTAGCCTAAGGGGATACATTCACTAAAAATCAGGAATTAGGGTTTCTTGACCTAATTCACCCCTAAGTTGACTTTTGGGACAAAACATGAGCCAAAACCTCAAGACGTGATTTGAGGGTCTCTAGTACACCACATTTATCCATTTGCAACAATGGATTGATCCAAGAAGCTTGATTCCCAAGTTTTAAATTCATCAGAACCACAATTAGGGTTTCGTAGAAAAAGTCAACTGTACCTTTGACATTTGACCCAGGCATACTCCCAAACCTTGGGACATGATTCAATACACCCTATAACACCTATGAAATCAATCCAGCAAGTTTGATTTAGGTCAAGGACTTGATTTCATAGAGGATCGCACAGTTTGGAATTCATTTGACAAAAAGTCAACTGTGCATAAAAGTCAACTTTGACTTTTTGAGATTTTTCACAAATATGGTTCTTTGACCCTAAAATGATGTTAATGTGTGATTGGAATCATCATTCATCAAGAAAAATCTAGAAAAGTGGGATAACTTGTAAAAGGGGGTAACCATAAAAAACTTAGAAATTTTCTAAGTTATGGAACAAAGTGTCTAGGGTACCAACTTCCAAGGATCATAACTTGAGATCCAAGCAACCATTTGGGCTGATCCAAAGATGGATTTGTAGCTCTCATGGCATACTTTAAAAGTTTCAACTACACCTCATTCCAATTCCTCATCGATTTCAAGTTATGGAATGGCCAAAATCACAAAAAGTGAAAATGTCACTTTTTTCCAACACTTAGTGAAATTTTCACTAAGTCAGAATCTGCCTTCACATTTTTCCAAATGTAGGGGCATTTTTCACTTGGATCCAAAAGGCATCAAAACAAACTATGATCACACATATGTTGTATCATATGAGAGCTTTCCAAAATGGCCAAGAACTCCATGAAAATCCACTTGAGCCATGAGATATAACCATGCCAATGTGCCTTGCTTTAAACTGTCATGGCAAGGCAGATTTGTGCATTTTTCTCGATTTGCCAAATTTTTGCAAATAATCAACAAGTCTATCCATCTGAACACCTCAGGGGGAGACCAAGGAGAGACAAACACTGATTCATCAGCCTCCCAAGTTCTTGGAACCAAAAGTAGCATGTCAAACCTAAAGATCCCTAAAGAGGGGACAAGACTCCAATTTTGTTTTGGAGCATTCAATGGATGCACCAAGGTGGCATAGACTGAGCCATTTCCAACTAAATTCAGTCAAGACATATCCAAGACCAAGGGAACCAATAGCGTGTGCCCTAACCTCTAGTCAATGGCTAGAGGAGACATGGATTCCCATTGATCAACATTGGTCAAACCTCTCCTGCAGTTGCCATTCACTATTGCAGCCAAAACAAAATTGCTCTACTATAAATAGAGCTCATTTGTGATCAGTTTGAGTACACCAAAGCCATCAAACAGATGTTTTCCTCAAAATCACCTTCTCACTTCCGAATTTGCCTTCCAAAGCAAGTCACTATCGGGTTTTGAGTTTGAGAGCAATTCAAACCAAACCAATCACACAAACACACACCTCATAAACATCAAATAGAAGTGGTCCAAACTCTCATAAGTGACCTGTAACACCAAAATCACAAAGTCCCCTCTCAAAACCTCAAAATAGGGCCTTTTTGCATTTTTCAAGCCATGTCTTGATTCAATAACTTTCAAAACCAGATAAAGCCTCAAACACACTCCAAATATCATCCTTGAACTGTCCCAAATGTTTCCCCACATCTGGAATACCATTTGAGAGAGTTGCTATTTTGGCCACTTTTGCCCCTTTTGCAAGAAAGGGCCAATTTCCATTCCTGAGGTTTCCAGCTGATTCCAATCATCCTAAAAGCTTCTAAGGGATCATTTGAGAGTGTTCAAAGCATCAAAACATTTCTGGAACAAAGCACTTGGCAGATAGCCCAAAAAGCTCAAAGGGAGGTAAGCATCACAACTTGAACTCTTTAAAAGATGCCTTGCTTTGAGGTCCACGGATCATGCATCTCTTATACATGTTATATGTGTTGTGTTTGAACCAATTCATCATGTAATTCATGGTTATACCAAGAGGTAGCACAGAAAATGCACATTATGGCCTATTTCAAAACCACTATCGGGTTTTGAGGAGGATTGATTTTCTGGAAAAACCACCACCACCATTGGATTCCTTAGGAAATTCTAGGCCAGATGCATATAAATTTTGTCTCCATCCATAGAGAAATGAGGAAGTTATGGCCTTCACGTTTCTGACCAAAAACCTTGCCTTGCCTTGCCTTGGCTAGGCCAAGAACAAGGCAAGCCTTGTATATTTATGGCTGGGGTTTGATACACGGATGTATCACCACCCCAGTGGTAAGGCGCGCATGCTGCACACAAGAGGTCTGGGGTTCGAATCCCCCTCGCCCCATGCCCCTTTTTAATGGTTTTTGACCTTTTTTTATTATTTTTCATATTATTTTTAATGATTTGAAAATTTAATAACTCCCTCAATTTTAATTATTTTTTATTAGTTCTTTTTGCAAAAAATCACAAAAATATTGAAATATTTTATTCCACAAAATAATCAAATTTATATTATTTATTTAATATAATTAGTATTTTTGTGAATAAATTCATTTTTAATTATTTTTAAACATTTAAAAGTGAATATTTATTTTGAAAATCAAAACCAAATGAGTTCTAAATCATCTTGTGATTAAAACCTCATTTTTCAAACCTTAAACAAAAATCACAAGTGGTTTATTCAAATCTATTTGGTATTTTTATCATTTTATTGATTTTCTTTAAATATTTACTTTTAAAGAAAAAAAAATTAGGGTTTATTTGATTTTCACCCTCACAAATCTTTTTAAAACACTCATGGGCCTCTATTAGAGTGTAAGACACATCCCCTTTATAAATACACCACTTTTGGGCCTCAGTCGTTGTATAAGTCCCACTGTATTTTCAAAAAACAACGGCACGATCGTCACCTTTTTTATACAAAACCAATTTGGGCCTCTCCATGAGTTATAAGCCCCACCATTTGTACAAAAACACTTTTGGGCCTCTAATAGAGTGTAAGACCCAACCCCTTTTTGAAACCAAAATAATTTGGGCCTCAGTCATTGTATAAGACCTACTGTGTTTTCAAAAACCTCGGCACGACCGCCGTTTTAAAAAAAAAATCATCTGGGCCTACCCTCGTGTTATAAGACCCATATCTTTTCTTTAAATAATCTTTGGGCCTCTTGGTAGAGTGTAAGACCCAATCCTTTTGTAAATAAACCTCTTTAGGGCACCACACATTGTATAAGTCCCTCTGTATATTTTCAAAAGTACGGCCCGATCGTCGCCTTTGTAATGAAACCAACTGGGCTTCTCCTTGAGCTATAAGACCCATCTCTATTCATTTTCAAACACTTTTGGGCCTCTAATATAGTGTAAGACCCATTCTCTTTTGAAAACCAAAACTTTTTGGGCCTCATATACTGTATAAGTCCCTCTGTACAGTTTTCAAAACAACGGTGCAATAATCATTAAAACTTGGGCCTCTCCTTGAGCTGTAAGCCCCAACAACTTTTCAAAACACTTTCTCCTTTGATTTTGAATATAATATTGCTATCAAAGTTTTCTTTGTTGAACAACTAACCAAACAGTATGAAAGCTCTACAACGGGTAAGTGTTTATCCGCTTTTATTTATCGCTTTCATATGTATATAACTGTATTGTGGGGCTGTTTCACTGTAAGTCTCCTTTCACATCCTTTTATATACTTGCCAAATATCAACTGTGTAATACTAGTATAGTTATTTAGTGTTTTCCCCGGCAACTACGTCTAGCACTAGGTAAAGCCTTGTTGGTCACTCTTAAATACAAACAAAACTAGATCCCCCGTAGGATTCCAGGTACAGTCTTCCCTTCTCTTGGGGTTAAACAATATGGAACAAAGAGAAAGGCAGTATTCTCGGTGAACCTTTTCTCAGATTGTCACCCTTAGAATTTGTCAAAGAGACTCTACTCCCCAAAGTTGATATATTCTCCGTGAATAGCATCTCTTGTGTTTCTTCCAAATTCTCGAACTTTCCTAGAATGATCTCTTCTCTGTGAATTGCATTTCTTGAACTTCTCGTGGTTTGGGGACCCACAGGCTTCCTAAAAGCATCCCCGCCTCCTCTTGGGCGTTGTACAAGGACCCTTCGGCTTCTTAGAAGTTCTCATGCCTTCTCTTGGGCTTAATACAAGGACCCTAACGACCACTTATAGGTATAAGACAGAACTTAGTCATCCTTTGCTAGAGCAGTCTTTTCAGTGTCAAACCTCGGGCCACTTTAGGGTTGATACTGATCCCTTAATGCTCGTGCCTCCTCTTGGGCATTGTACAATAGATAAAACTCCATACTTGGACAGTCTAAACCCCTTGAGTCTCAAAGACATTCTCAAGTTCCTTTCAAACATAGGAAAAAACACTGATCACTCAGAAACCCGACCTCTCTCATGAGGCCTCTCCCACTTGGTCCTGCATATGAATCTAATCCTCAGCTGTAAGATAGCCTCCTCTTGGGCTTTGTACAAATGACTCTCTCCAGCAGAGCTAACCTTTTCAGACTCTCTTGTTGAGTCAAACCCCTTTTTTAGCCTCCGTCTTAGGCTTCGTATAAGACATAAATAAGTAATCTCTTGTTGAGTCAAACCTTTTAGTCTCCGTCTTGGGCTTCATACAAGACACCTATAAAAACCCACTCTCTTGTTGAGTATAAAAGACTCTCTTGTTGAGTCAATCTCTCTTTAGCCTCCGTCTTGGGCTTCATACAAGACACCTATAAAACACTCTCTTGTTGAGTATAAAAGACTCTCTTGTTGAGTCAACCCCCTTTTAGCCTCTATTTAGGGCTTCGTACGAGACATCAAAACACTCTCTTGTTGAGTATAAAAGACTCTCTTGTTGAGTCAATCACCTGTCAACTAGACTCTCTTGTTGAGTCAACTTTTTAACCTCCGCCCTGGGCTTTATACAGGGCAAATAAAAGTACTATTTTGTTGAGTCAAACCCTTTAGCCCGTGTCTTGGGCTTCGTACAAGACACATAAAAAGCACTCTCTTGTTGAGTCAGTCACTTGTTAGTACTCTCATGTTGAGTCAACCCATTTAGCCTCTATCTCGGGCTTCGTACGAGAAAACAAATAAAAGACACCCTCTTGTTGGGTCAATCGTCTCTTCTTTGGATTTGTATAAGGAAACCTCGGTTGAGTCAATTAACCTTTTAGCATCAAATATGTGCCTTGCTCACAGTATACAAACATCAACAACTCCTTTTTATAGAGATGACGAATTCTCTCTTATCCAAACCTTTTAGCTTCACATCTTGGGCTTTGAACAAGATACAAATAAACCCTTTAGCTTCATGTCTTGGGCATTGAACAAGACACCAAAACAACCTTTTTCCTCCCATAGAATAGGAGGAACTACGATCGCTCTGATTTCCCTGTCTCGGGAATATGTAGGCATAAGATTGAAAAATCTTAGCGAGCATACCAATCAAAAAACCCAAAATCCAGTACCCCATATATCAACCCAAAAGCACCAAATCCTAACATCTTACAAAAAATCTCGCAAATGGTCCAGACATTCTAATCTTAACAAAATAACCGAAGAGGGGCCCACATCTCAAGAGCATCTGTAAACTAACAGCCAGTTGTTTAAACTCAGTATGCAAGCAGGGTTAATTTGAGACATCTATTTCCCTTCCTTAATCAGCTCAATAGGATAAAAAATGAATCGAACTGTAGTACCCAAGCGATCGTGATTCAAGACCACAAAAATCGCGCTACACATATGTAGCCTGGTACCAATTATTAATTGGTAGTATAGGAAGATAATGTTAGCTACTCATATGGAGACAGAGTGAGATCATATAAAATCTATCTTAGTTGGCAATGACGTTTAACAACAATTTGGTGAACATCTGAAGGGCTTCTAAATTTGTTGAACAATTTGGTGCCTAATCATATAAAATCAAATTTATAAAGAATCTTTCATTACTTACAATCATAGAAACTACTAAGTTTATTGCCTCAGATTTAAAATCTCCAGATCGCTTCTGCCGAGCCATCAACCATGTCTCATATCGTTTTATTTCTAAAGGATCACCTACTAAACTTTCATCAACGTTGGCCTTGTAATACCCCAAATTTTGACCACAAGATTTCCTATCATTGTGCAAAGCATCACCATAATATGGATGTACCTTTATGCCTCATCAATCCTCTCAAAGATTGTTGAGTATTCACCTCAACCAATAATTAGGGTTTTGGACTCTCTCAAAGTACTCAGACAAAAGATCAATCAAGAATGGACATGATCTTCAACTTGTCAAACCAACATCAATGAAGGAATAAGAGGTCTCCCACATCAAGAATCTAGCACAAGATTTCATCATTCCAAGTTGATCAAGCCTCAAGATCATCAGTGTCACCAAATTAGGGTTTTGGTCGACCATGGCATCCAGAGAGAAATTTTCATCTGGGAATGAGCCAATACTTCAAAACATGATCCAAGAAACTCAAAGGGACCTCATGGATCCAATCACAAGTTCAAAATAGCATCAGGGGATACATTCATCAAAAATCAGGAATTAGGGTTTCTTGACCTAATTCATCTCTAAGTTTTGGAGCAAGACATGAGCCCAAACCTCAAGAGATGTTTAGAAGACCTCAAATACCTTGTATTGATCCTCTTACAAGTTCAAATGGACACAAATAACTTGATTCATGAGCAATACAAAGATTCAAATTCATCTGGACCATAAACTAGGGTTTCTGAAAAAAAGTCAACCATGCCTTCGACTTTTGACCAAGACATGATCTCAAATCTTGGGACATGATTCAAGACACTCCAAAACACTTATGGATTCCATCCATTAGGTTTAATTAGCTCAAGAACTTGATTTCATCAAGGATCACAAAGTTTAAAATTCATCTGATAAAAAATCAATTGTGCCCAAAACCAAGTTTGACTTTTGAGGTTTATTGACAAACATGGCTTCTTTAAGTCAAAAACAATGTTAACTTATGGTTTTGATCATCATCCATCAAGAAAAATCAAGAAAAGTGAGGTTACTTGCAAAAGGGGCAATCTTAAGAAACTTGAATTTTCACTAATTCATGGAAAAAAGTGATTTTTACCCAACTTTGCAAGATCATAATTATTGATCCAAGTAACCTTTTTCTTCCATCCAAAACTCAAATGAAAGCTCTCATCACATACTTCAAGATTGTCAACTACAACATATTCCAAGCCCTCATTGATTTTGAGTTATGGACTGATCAAAATCACAAAATAGAAAATGAATATTTTTCAAACACTTAGTGAAATTTTTTGATTCAAGACCAAATTTAAATATCAAAGTTGAAGTATGATATAGGGGCTTTCCAAAAAGTACAAGAGCCTCCGATGATTCAACTTGAGCAAGAAGTTATTGTAGCGAGCGATTTTTGGACGTGGTTCTTAAGCACTGGTCGCTCTCTGCGGTTGAGCTTAAACTACAGGTCGATTCATTTTTTATCCTATTGTGAGCTGATGAAGGAAGGGAAATAGATGTCTCCAATTAACCCTGCTTTGCATACTGAGTTTAAACAGTGGTCTGTTAAGTTACAGATGCTATCAATGTGGGGGGCCTTTGTACTGGTTATTTGTATTTTTGCCAATACGGTTTTCTTTCTTTTTATCTAGGTAGAAGGTTTCTGACGGGGAATAAGGATTAGGATGTTAGGACTGATGCTTTTTGAATTAAAATATGAGAGTATGGGATTTTGGGTTTTTGTTTAGTGTGCTCGCTAAGATCTTTTCTTTCGATCTTATGCCTACGTATTCCCGTTTACCGAAACAGGGAAATCAGAGCGTTTGTAGTTCCTCCTAGTCTATGGGAGGAAATGGGGTTTTGGTGTCTTGTTCAAAGCCCAAGACGTGAAGCGAAAGGTGATTTGTATGTTGTTCGAAGCCCAAGATGTGAAGCTGAAAGGTCTCAACTTTAGAGAGAATTTGTCATCTCTAAAGAGGGGTAAAGAAGAATTACTTTAACCGGGATACGCAGATCCTAGCAATGCCATAATTTTCGAAGAAAGGGGTTTTTTAACCTGAAGGAGAAGACTTTAACTCAGTGTAGAGCAATGCTATCTTTCCTTAGGAATTTCACATGCTAAAAGAAGGACAGTGGCATGGATATAGATGATCCAGAGGCTTGCCGCTTACAGCGATTAGATGAAAGAGAATGAGTTGTTGATGTTTGTGTACTGTGAACGAGGCACATATTTGATGCTAAAAGGTTAATTGGATTAACCAATGGTTTTCTTATATAAAGCCTAAGAGGAGGCTAATTTCCGCTAGGGAAAATCATTATACAAAGCCTAAGAGGAGGCTATTTTGTGTCTCGTACAAAGCCCGAGAGAGAGGCTAAAAGGGTTTTGACCCGACGATGGAGTCGTTTGGTATCTCGTATAAAGCCTGAGATGAAGGCTATTTGACTCAACAAGAGAGTTTTTTGTATCTCGTACGAAGCCCGAGATGGAGGCTAAAAGTTTGACTCAACAAGAGAGTCTTTGTATCTCGTACGAAGCCCGAGATGGAGGCTAAAGTTTTGTTTGGCTCAATAAGAACCTTTTTTATATCTCGTACAAAGCCTGAGATGGAGGCTAAAGGTTTGCTCCACTGGGGATAATCATTTGTACAAAGCCCAAGAGGAGCCTATCGTGCTGGTGACTGTTTTAGTTAAGTGATAGGTCCAGTATACTGATTTTTTAAAGAGAAAATCAGTTCTTATATGAGCAACACTGTACTCATGGGTTTGACGTGAGGATCAGGATTGTTCCCTGTTCTTTAAGGAAACGGGGAAATCCGAAGGGTATTGAGACTGTCCGAGTCTACGGTTTCTTCCTATCTAACGAAAGGGTGCTTGAGAATGTCTTTGAGACTCAAGGAAAATAGACTGTCCAAGTCTAGAGTTTTATCTTTTGTACTATGCTTTGAGAAATAGTAGTAGACTCTGGAAAGGACTGTTCTATGAAGATTACTAAGTTCTGTTCCTATACCTCTAGGAGGTCGTCGGGACAATTTGTACGAAGCCCAAGAGGAGGCTGGAAACTTCTGAGAAGCCGACCGGTCCTTGAACTAAGCCCAAGAGGAGGCTATCATTCCCGGGGGAAGAGATCATTATACGAAGCCTAAGAGGAGGCTGTGAATACTTCTAAGAAGCCGACGGGTCCTTGTACTAAGCCCAAGAGGAGGCGGGGTTGCTTTTAGGAAGCCTGTGGGTCCTTGTACGATGCCCAAGAGGAGGCCGATGCTTTTAAGAAGCCCGTGGGTCCCCAAACCCCGAGAAATTCAAGGCAAGCTATTCACAAGGAATAGAAAGTCAGGAAAGTTCGAGAATTTGGAAGAAACTCAAAGATGCCATTCACGGAGAATACATTCATCTTTGGGAGTAGAGTTTCTTGACAATTCCTAATGAGGACAGCCGAAGAGAAGACTGTATCTGGTGATCCTATTGGGGATCTAGCTATCTATTTCTATGAACAAATGAAACGACTTTTCCTAGTACTAGACGTAGTTGCCGGGGAAACTCTGAATATCTATACTATTATTACACAGTCGATATGAGTTTATGAAAGGAGACTTACAGTGAGCAGCCCCACAAAACAGTTATATGTATAGGAAAGCAGTAAATGAAAGCGATAACCACTTACTCGGTTGTAGAGCTTCCATGCTGTTTGGTTAGTTGTTCAACAAAGAAAGATTGAAAACAACAGTATATGCAAAATCAAAGGAGAAAGTGCTTTGAAAAGGAAAGATTGGGGCTTACAGCTCAAGGAGAGGCCCAGGGTTTTATCAGTGAGCGCACTGTTGAATTTGTACAGAGGGTCTTATACAAGTGACTGTAGCCCAAGAAAGGTTTTATGTACAAAGGGATTTGGGTCTTATACTCTCATATAGGCCCAAAAAGTTTTAAAGAAAAAGAGTGGGGCTTATAACACGAGGGTAGGCCCAATTGATTTTTTCGTTAAGAATGGCGATCGCGCCGAGGTTTTCTTTTAACGCAAAGGGACATATACAATAAGTGAGGCCCAAAATGATTTTGGTTAAAAGGGGGATTGGGTCTTACACTCTAATAGAGGCCCAAAAGGTTTTGAATGGGTCTTATAGCTCAAGGAGAGGCCCAGATGATTTTTGAAAAGGCGAAGATCGCGCCATGGCTTTTGAAAACGTATTGGGTCTTATACAATGACTGAGGCCCCAAAATGATTTGGTTTTCAAAAGGGGTTGGGTCTTACACTCTAATAGAGGCCCAGATGATTTTTAAAAAGTTGATGAGGGTTGAATTGATTCAAAACCCTAATTTGTTTTCAAAGTGTACTTTTAATTAAACAAAAATTCAATTAAAATGATTAATATTTGTTAAATACATGAAAACAAATTATGATCTTGGACCAATGTTCCAAAAATCAGGTTTCCTCCTACAAAATGATTGAAATCAAATTAGGGTTAGAAAATGAAAAGAAAAGAAACCTTTTAAATGCTAAAAAACACATAAAACATTAATTCTTTTCAAAAATATCAAATATAGGAAGTAAATAATATTTTTGGGATTTTTTGGTAGAATCAAATATTTAAACATTTTTGTGAATTATTGCAAAAAGAACCAATAAAAAATGATAAAAATTGAAGGAATTATTAATTTTTCAAATCATTAAAAATAATAGTATGAAAAATAATAAAATAAACAAGTGATAAAAAGAAGTCTGGGGCGAGGGGGATTCGAACCCCAGACCTCTCGCTTGCCAATACACACAAAACCAGCTGATGAACTGCTAGGGCGCAATGCCAATTCAAATAATATGTGGCAAGGGAAAAATATATAGCAAACTTGGTTGGTTTTCTGAAAATGGCGCCATGGCCATCTTCTTCCCCGAGCTCGTGCATGAAGCACCTTATCTCACTCATCTCTCAACCATTGGACATGATTCAAACACCAAACTCGTGCGCTTTTTCACAAGGAACAAGATGGCAATACCCAATTTTATTCATTTTCAGTGTGGAGTGAAATAATCATGATGAACACAGATGAACCCTTGATGCAAGCTGAAATGGAACTTTGCCCAGATGGTGTTCCAGTCGTGAATTGATGATCCCTACAGCTTCAATGGATGTTATGGAGTGTGTTGCAAGCTTTGGAACATTTTGAAATTCTCTGGATCAAGCTGGAGACCTCCACCAGCAAAATTGAAGCATAATGGCTTGGTTGAAGAGTGATTTTGAGCTGGGGGTGTTACAGATGGTGTTTAAGCATTTGGACACCTCAAATACATCATATGTGATGTGTTTGAGCAATTGGAATTGATTGCTTATGGCTGCAACTCAAAACCCGATAGTGGTTACTCAAAAACAAGAAAACTTGAAGTTCAAGAAAGAATGAGAGAAAGCATTGCTGTAACTGGCTTTGGTGTGAGTTGAATGATCCATTGAGACCTCTATTTATAGGTGATCAACTCTTGTCTTGGAGGAATAGTGAATGGCAGCTGGATCAGATCACATTGGCATGGATTGGCTTGGCATAAATGCCTCTTGAACTAGGCATAACAGCTGCTCCAAGTAGCTCAGCTATGCCTTGACTGAAATCACATTCTTCAGATGTTTTTAATGTTGTTTAACCAGAGAACTTGACTGAGGAGAGTGAGAATCTTGACAATGCACTATTCCACATAAATTCACTTTGAATTCAAGGCAAAAAGTGCCAAAGTGGATGAATTTCAAGTTGGAAGATTCCTTGGCTTTTTGACTCAGCCCTATCAGTTGGATCAGTTGGTTTATGGTCAGATTAAAGGCATGTGGCATTTTGATCACTCCTCTTGACTCAGAAATCGTGTATGGCACAAAACTCCCAAACTAATTTTTCATGGCAGCCTTGACATGGCATGTTGTGGCAGCATTAATTCTTGGCACAAGTGGACTGGTTTCATGCTATTGAATTGCTTGGATTCTTGTTAACATTTGCAACAATATTGATGTTTATCTTTGGGACTGATTCAGCTTGCATCTATGTGCAAAAATCCCACAAGTTTTGGTGTTTCAACACAAAATCTGCCTTGCCCAGAATTTTTCTAAGTGTTGGAAAATGGTATACTTTCATGTTTTCAGCCACTTTGGCTCACTCATAGCTCAAAATCCATAATGAATTGGAGTTAGGCCTAGTTGAAGTTTTTGTAGAGGGTAATGAGATCTACAAATCAAGCCTTGGATGGAAAAAATTGGCCTTGTAGTTTAGGAGTTATGGTCCTCCAAAGTTGGTACCCTAGCCACTTTATTTATAACTTAGAAATTTTTCTAAGTTATTATGGTTACCCCTTTTACAAGTTATCCCACTTTCTTTGATTTTTCTTGATGAATGATGATTCAAATCATACATTAACATCATTTTAGGGTTAAAAATCCATTTTGGTGAAAAATCTCAAAAAGTCAAAGTTGACTTTTTGTGCACAGTTGACTTTTTATCAGATGAATTCCAAATTGTGCAATTCTTCAGGAAATCATGTTCTTGACCTAAATCAAACTTGATGGACATGTTCCATGGGTGTCATAGGGTATATTGAATCAAGTCTTAGGGCTTGGGAGCATGTCCAGGTCAAAAGTCAAAGTTACAGTTGACTTTCCTCGCGAAACCCTAATTGTGGTGCAGATGAAATTGAAACTTGTTGCTCAAGCTTCTTGGATCAATCCATTGTTCCAAATGGACCAATATGGTATATCAAAGACCCTCAAATCATCTCTTGAGGTCTTGGCTTTTGATTTGTCCCAAAAGTCAACTTAGGGGTGAATTAGGTCAAAAAACCCTAATTCCTGATTTTTTATGTATGCATCCCCTGAGGCAAAATTGACTTGATGCTTGGGTCCATGAGGCTCCATGGATTATATTAGGTTATGTTTTAGATCATTGGCTCATGCCCAGAGGAAAATTTCCAACTGGAGGCCCTGGTCGACCAAAACCCTAATTTGGTGACACTGTCGATCTTGAAGCTTGATCCACCTAGAAGGGAGCAGCCTTGTGCTTAATCCTTGAAGTGGGAGTCCTATTGATCCATTGTAGATTCTTGGGAGGTTAGACAAGTTGAAGATCAAGTCATTCCTTGATTGATCCTTTGTCTAAGGCTCAGAGAGGGCTTGAAACCCTAATTTTGATTGTAATGGATGCTCAACAACCCTTGAGGAGATTGATGAGGCATAAAGGTACATCCATATTGTGATGATGATTGGCACAATGATGGGAAATCTTAGTGGTCAAAATTTGGGGTATAACAGTTATAAGCCTCCAAAAATGGTAATTTTCACTCTGCCTACACAACAGCATTGGTACATAACATGTCTCCCACGATTTCTTGAGCCAATTTTGTACACTTGCATCATTGTAATTATGTCCAAAATCAACATGAATGATGGAGAATCTGATCACAAGGACACCAAGTCAAAAATCCAATTTCTTAGGCACGTGGCTTTCAAGGTTCATTTACAAAAACTCCAACTTTGTCATGAAGCATTGAATGGATGCATAGAGTTCGCATGTATCAGTCCACAACATTACAAATAAGTCAAGATTAGTCCAAGAATCAGAAGACCATAGGCCTGCAAGATTGACTCAAGACAATGGCTAAAGGAGACTTTGGCTACATGAAAAAACTCATTGGATAATAAGGTGATCCAACCCCTAACCACTATTGCTCTCAAAAAAAACTTGCTCTACTATAAATAGGGACCCTTTCTGGTCAGTTTGAGTACACCAAAGCATAACAACACATGCTCTTCTTCCTTTAACTCTCAAAAACCAGAAATTTCTTCTTTTACAAATAACATCTGAATTTTTAAATAGAGAGCAATTCTATCAAAACCAATGTTGTAGACACATCAAATACATCATATGTGAGCTATCCAAACACTTCTCACACATCTGTAACACCAGAATCACAAACCTCCAAATCACACTCAAGTTAATTTGCAGTTGAGGTACCACAAAGAGTTCCAAGTTGTTTCAATCCATTCCAAGCTTCCAAACACCTTACATAAGGTCCATTGAAGCTGTCCAAGCTTCCAAACAACATTTGTAACACCTCCAACACACAATTTGATTTCTTCTTGCAAGAGTAAGCCTGAACTCTCAAACTCTATGATCCATGCATCATAAATGTGTTTACAAGTTACAAACATGTTTCTGCACTTATCTAGAGTGTTTCCCCTCAATTAATTGCTTTGTAGCTATCGTGTATAGGATTTCATAGTGTTCTTGCAGAAATTAGGGTTCATGTGTTCATCACTTGATTTCTCACTCCACACTAAAAATAAATGCAATTAATTGGTACCATTGGAATCCTTATTCAAAAACGAGTGAGATTGATATTTGATTCGTGCAAAATCATTGAGTAATCAGAGAGAAAAGTGAGGTTTTACAAATCGTCCATGGCGCGGGCACGAGGAAGAAGAAGGTGACTGTTGGCGCATTTTTCAAATTTTTTGAATTTTTGAATTTTTAAAATATTTTCTTAATTGATTTCAAAAATTAATTTCTCTCTCAATTTTAATCATTTTTTATTGGTTCTTTTTTTAAAATTTCACAAAAATGTTAAAATATTTTATTCTACAAAAAAATCAAATTTATATTATTTACTTAATATAGTTTGAATTTTTGTAAAGAATTTCATTTTAATTGTTTTTTTAACATTTTTAATCAAAATTTCCTCTTGATTTTTCTAATACAAATGAATTTCACACTTTAATATAAACATAACATGACTTTTCAAAACATTTTTCAAAACTCACAACTTGTTTTTAAATATATTTGATATTTTATATCATTTTTATTTACTTTTCTTTGAAAAATTATATTTTTTATTAAAATTAGGGTTTTTCCTTGATTTTAATTTTTCAAACTTCATTTGAAATACTTTTGGGCTTCTTTGTAGAGTGTAAGACCCATCCCTTTGTAAATACATAATTTTGTGCCTCAGTCATTGTATAAGTCCCGACGCGATTTTCAAAATAAACGGTGTGATCACTATTTTTCATCTGGGAATCTCCTTAAGCTATAAGCCCTAACTCTTGTATAAAAATAACCTTTTGGGCCTCTATGTAAAATGTAAGACCCATTCCTTCTTATGTAAATATTTTGGGCCTCAGTCATTTGTATAAGTCCCACTGTGGTTTTCAAAATCGCGACGCGACCGCCGCCTTTTCAAATAAATCATCTGGGCCTCTTCTTGAGTATAAGCCCCATTTTTCTTCTTTACAAACACTTTTGAGCCTCTAATAGAGTGCAAGACCCAACCATTTTTGTAGAAAAATAAATTTTTGGGCCTCTGCTATAGTATAAGTCCCACAACATCTTTCGGTATCGCAGTGCGACCACTGTTTTCAAATAAGTCATTTGGGCCTCTCCTTGA
Source organism: Lathyrus tuberosus (assembly GCA_022829125.1). Classification (NCBI taxonomy): domain Eukaryota; kingdom Viridiplantae; phylum Streptophyta; class Magnoliopsida; order Fabales; family Fabaceae; genus Lathyrus; species Lathyrus tuberosus. The sequence continues at coordinate 16,000,750 of JALAZF010000065.1, read as the reverse complement.
GAATAAGACCCAATCTTTTGTACATAAACTTTTTTTTAAACAAGAAACAAATTTCATGGGCCTCTCCTTGAGTTGTAAGCCACATACCTCTGTTTTCAAAATCATCTATCTGTTTTTAACTAGTACTAAGAGGAGCATTATTCCCGGAGAAAGTGCTCTTAGACCACTTGGGCCCCTCTTTGAGTTATAAGCCCCAAACACTTCTTTTCTTTCAAACAACTTTCTTTTAATTCAAATTCAAAATCAATGTTTTCTCAAAACTTTCTTCAATTTCTTAAAACCCTAATCATATAATTCTAATCAATACAATCAATCACAATACACTTGGGCCTCTTCTCAGAGTGTAAGACCCAACATATTTTCAATTCAATGCATATTTGTTTATATACCTGCCAATTTATTCAACTGTATATATACTTGTGCATATCTGTTTAGAGTTTCCCTAGCAGTTAGGTATACACTTAGGTCAAACCAGAGGTTATTTCTAAACTTAGTCAAAACTAGTTCTCTCATAGGAAACTTCCCTCAATACAGTATGCCTCCTCTTGGGCTTATTCAATATGAAACAGAGAAAGGAATTATTCTTGGTGAAACTTTTCTCAAGACTGTCAAAACTTAGATATATATATATATATATATATATATATATACCAGAAATTCATTTCCCCAGAGAGAATTAATTCTCGGTGAAACCTCTTTTGAATTTCTTCAAACCTTAGAACTGTTCAGCAAAGAAATAATTAATTCCCGGTGAAACCTTCCTTGAACTTTTCCTAGGCTTGGACCCACGAGCTTCCTAGAAGTATTCTCAGCCTCCTCTAGGGCTTAATACAAGGACCCAAAGACTTCCTAAAAGCATAGGATAGAAATTAGTCATCTTTGCTAGTTCAATCCCCAGGAGAGTAAAATTCCCAGAACATCCAGTCAATCAAAAGTTTTTTTCCATACCTTAAACCAACAGTCTCCTCTTAGGCATCATACAAAGACCCCTCTCTACACCAGAGCCTACCATTTCTTAAGAGACTTAGACAGTCTTAGCCTCCTCTAGGGCATCATACAAATAAGACTTGGAAAGTCTCATCTCCTCCTTGGATCTCCCACAGAGACCCTCAAGTTTCCTAAAAACACTGGATAAAGCCTGATCAATTTACCATCAACAAATCCCCAATAAAATCAGAACCTCATGGCATCTGGTATTTCAACTCTTCCCGGATTCCTAGCAAGAGTAAATCCCTTTAGATTCCCCAATACAATTTGGACTTGCTCCTAGATTTCCATAAATCCTCAGCAAAAGTTAGCCTCCTCTTAGGCTTCATATAAGAACTTTCTCCAGTCATCCTCAATATTGGGCGTTGTACAAGACAAATCCTCCCTAGAGGATTCATTTTCCTTTTGCTTCAACTTTGGGCTTTGATCAAGGAACATAGAAAATCAACATCCCCTCAAATGAGACCACGAGTCCTCTCTACAAGAAGATATATCCTATATACATCACATATCAAAACAAACAATCAAAATCCAAGCTGGAGTCCCTCCTTTATCCTGGCTAAAATCTCTCTTTCATCTAACAGCTATAAGTGGCAAGCCTTTGGATTCCATACATCCAAGCTAATGTCCCTCTCTTAGCATGAAAGATTCATAAAGGTAAAAGTGGCATTTCTCGACACTGAGTTGAAGCTTTCTTTCTTCATGACATCCCTCTTATAAAAGAAATTATGGCATTATTGGATTCCATGTATCCCAGTTAAAGTAATTTCCATTATAACTCGACATCTGTGATGAATAGGTGAGATATCTCCCTTTAGAGATGGAAAATTCTCTCTCAGTCACCCTGATAGCTTCAATCTTGGACTTTGAACAAGACACAAAATCTCTGAAGGCTTCAATCTTGGGCTTTGAACAAGACACCAAATATCTTTCCTCCCATAGAATAGGAGGAACTACGAACGCCCTGATTACCCCAAAGGAGAAACTTTCCCAATCCACAACAGATAAACACGAGAAAGCATTTTATGTTAATAGAAATACATGCAAAAAGAAGGTTCCTATGGATTACCATAAATACACTGGGTGTTAATTACTTCCCTTTGTATAACCAGACCCCGATCCCCGATCTCTTAGCATTTGTTAAAGAAAAAATTTGTGTGTAGGGTTAGTTTAAGATATCTTCCCCTTCCTTAACCAACTTCATAGGATAAATACAAAAATCAGAAAGTAGCACCCAATACCCAAATTCACAGTAAGGTGGTCGCGTCACCGAAAAAAAAAACCGCACGCTACAGGCCTCTTCAATCATTTTTTCCTCCTCTCTTCCATTATGTTTGCCTTAAGCTTTTCGTAACCACCACGAGACAAAATATGAGGATGGATATTCTTTGATGCATTCATTTTTCCTTTTAGGCTTTTCTCCTATTACAAATAAATCACATTAAGTTAAACGTCAAAACCAAATCAATTTAGATAACAAAAATAAATCTATAAACTTAACTAACTTGAAAGTCTTCTTTTTTCGAGTCTCGACAAACAAATCCCAATTTTCTTGTTTGATGAATGTATACTTTTCAAACGGCGTTGTATTTCCATCCTTATTGCCTTTACCAAATATATAGACATTTGAGAGCAATGTCTTAAATTGCTTCAACCGTTCCCCCATATAAACAAACCAATGCTTCCTAAATTTATCATCTGTGGGGCAAGTGAACTTATCCTACAAAACATAAGAAGTATTAGCAATTGAAATAGTTATAGAAAATAAATTATAAACAATTAATTAAAGTTGCATACCGTAATATCATCCCATATCGTGTCCTTCAAGTTTTCTCTTATCTTTTTCCATTTCTTTTCATTTAAACTGACCTTGCTACATGCAATGAACGACAAATAACTCTTAAACTTTGCAGCATACTGACCAATAGGTTAGAAAGTATCCAGATCAAAATCAATGTGGTATTTCTCACCATCACGGAGTTTCTGAATGAAACGTAGCAATGTTATCGCACCTTTCACTACTACAAAATGGCCAAACAACAACGCCAGGTTTACAACGGCATCCTATACACCGTTCTTATAATGCGTACTGGATGCGCGCGCATTAGTTTAATTAGAAATCTCAAGGGTATAATAACGGTTTTTATGAAAACCGTGGTGATACAATCTAGCTATCATGGGTTCGAACCTCATCGCCCTCAAATAGTTTATCCCTTTGATGTAAATGCTCCCTTTTTAAGTTTTATTAATATTTAACTAAAAAATAATAAGGATATCACGATGGATATTTCTCAAAACCGTTGTTACAAATTGAAGCTTCTTTTTATTTATTTTAAACACCAAGTATATATATATATCAATTTATCCATTGAAACAACCCTAACACCAACGCCGTCACCATTGTCGGGAAGAAGACAACAACAACAACAAAGTGTTCTACTTTAAGGTGTTGCAATGTCACATTTGAAGACAAAATCATCCAAAGGTGTTTCTACGTCTTGTTCCAGTGTAAAATCTCGATCTGGAAATTTTTGTGGTTGTGATGGTCGTATGGTTTCGTATCAATGCAAGAAGGGACAAAATAAAGGAAGGCTTTTTTGGAGATGTCCATTTTGGAGGAGCGATGAAACATGTAATTTGTTCATATGGGATGAAGACGTGGGAGAAAGAGATGGAAATGACGATGAGAGCATTATGAAGTCAGAGTTGGAAGTTGTGGGCTATCTTAAGGTTATGTATGAGGATTTAAAGAAAAAGAACAAGAATTTGAAGAACAAACTGAAATCAGAGATATTTTCTGGAAATATCAAGATGTTATGTTTTTTTGTCTCCTTTATGTTTAATATTTACTTTGTTATGAAATGTAATAGTTGAATTAGGGTTCGAATTACATTGTTGATGCTTAAACTGCAGATGCATTGTGAATTACATTGTTGATGTTTAAACAGCAGATGCATTAAGTTAGAAGTTAAGGCGCACCTTTTCTTTTTTATTTATTTTAAAATTCATAAATAAAAGGGTTATCACTACGGTTCTTCTGGTTAACCGTAGTGATATATTTATAATAAATAAATACCTATGTATACGATTTTTATTTATTTTAAAATTCACAGATAAAAGGGTTATCACTACGGTTATTCTGGTAAACCGTAGTGATATATTTATAAAAAATAAATACATATCTATACGGTTGTTATTGTTAACCGTTGTGAAATAGTTTACCCATATATAAGCGAAATAATTTTCACTTAATTAACAGTAACGCTGTTGCTTTAAAAGTGAAACCCTAGAACCCATTTTTTCTCTTCGTTTTCACCATTAGCCGTGAATCTTGTGCTTCATACATTAAGGTATTCTTCTTCTTCCATCTATTATTAGATATTTCCCATTATCTCGTTTGTTGCATGTTGTTTTTGTTGATTGTTCTCATTTTTTCAGATTCGTTTTCACTACCTTAACAAAGACCATACTTTGCAAACTTCATAATGTTTGTGTTGCAATGGAAAAATGTATATGAAGCATGAAGCTATGATGGAAACTTCATCCACCTTTTACTTTTTTTTCATAGCATCACGTACAAGATGTTAGTAAATGAAGAAACAACAGTGTAAGCAAACTTTATCTAGTTTTAGAAGCAATGAAAAGAAATATAAGAAGTATGAAGCTTTTGTGTAAGCTTCTTCCTCCTTATATTTCTTTTTCATGGCTTCCCAAACTAGTTCAACATCATAATTGATTCCTGTTCCGCGATTAGTTTCATTAAAAGGTGCGTTATTCCTGTTCCTCTCTTTACTCATCACTGGATTATGGTTTTAGGGTTTGTTTTCAACTGAGGATGCTCATTTTTGAAGTTTGCTTTGTTTCCTTTCAGGTTAAGGGGATGATACAGGGTGATGATGCTGGTGGAAGCAAGCGTATTATATCAGTTTATAATTTTTGGATTTGGTATAGAATGTTGTTTGAGTTTATCATATTCTATTTACATTGTTTGTTTAACTAACCCTCACTTAAAGTTTGCTGGTGGTAGCAAGCGCATTATACGAGTTTATAATATCTGGATCTGGTATAGAATTTTGTTTGAGTTTATTATATTCTATGTAGATTGTTTGTTTCACTAACCCTCACTTAAAATACATTCAGTTAATTTGACATAGATACTTATAATCTGCAAATTAAGTTGTATTTGAAAACCAACTTAAACAAACCAATGTTGTTTTCTGATTTCATGCCTCTCATCTTTATCTCACGTTCTTTTATATATAGATTATGGTATAATGATCTAGCTCCTTAGATGTATCACCATATTCCAATATAGTTAATCTAAGATGAGGCAAATTATCCAATGTCTTGTTATGGAAATTTAACTATAATCGAAGATAGCGATATATCGAAGGAGTCAGATCAATAAACCACAATATATGTAAAAGAGCGTGAAATGCACGATGAGCGAATGCAATCAGAAAACAACATTGGTTTGTTTAAGTTGGTTTTCAAGAACAGTTTAGTTTGCAAATTATAGACATCTTCATCAAATTTAATCCATGTATATTTATTTAGTGAGATGTTTGTAAAACAAGCAATCTACATTTAATATAATAAACTTAGGGTACTTACAACAACGGTTATATATTGTAACCGATATCATAAGTATTTTATGTTTTATACAAATTCGCTACTGATGGGTTTCGAACCAAGAACCTAAGTGTATGTATCGCAACGGTTTATTATCATATCCGTTGTGATATATGGCGCGCGTCCTGCCTTTCAACAATGGTTTCCAGACCGTTGTAGAAACAACAAACTTACAACGACAATCTACATAACAACGCCTTCGCCCGCGTCATTATATATCATTCCCAACCGTTGTTAAATGGGTTTTTCGTAGTAGTGTTTACTCTTCTTTTTTTTGGAGAAGAAGTCACGCCTTTAGTCTTCCTTTTTTTTGGAGAAGAAGAGCTAGATGGCTTATCTATATTGTCTGTTTAGAGAGAAAAATTATCAGTCATAATAAAGAAAATATCAGCAGGAGCATGTAGTACTTTCACCAGTCATTATATATTTAAAAAAGTCACACCTTTAGTCTTCTTTTTTTTGGAGAAGAAGTCACACCTTTGGTCTTCCTTTTTTTTGGAGAAGAAGAGCTAGATGGTTTATCCGTATTGTCTGTTCAGAGAGAAAAATAATTAGTCATGACAAAGTTATACTTCCAGTTCAGCCCACATGCTTCAAACAACAAGATATATTTAAAAAAACAATGGAAGAGTAACCGAAAAATCACAAGCTAAATTCTCCGTATCCTCATCCAGCCTCTTAGTGTTCAATGAAGTGCTGCTAGAAGCAACTTTGATTGTGGCAGCATTATCTGCATAGAACAATACAACATAATCAACATTCTGCAGAAAAAACTGCTTTTAAAGCTATAAAATCCACAAGCACAAAAACCATTCAAACTTTTGTATGTGATTAATTGTTTATATTGTTTGTCTACTAGAAAAAGAAAAGGGAAAAAATGAACCAAAACAAATCAAACAATCCCCAAAGATTTCTATGTTGTCTACTATAATATATTTTAAATAGTCACACCTTTGGCCTTCTGTTTTTTTTGGAGAAGTCACACCTATAGTCTTCCTTTTTTTTGGAGAAAAAGAGCTAGATGGTTTATCCGTATTGTCTGTTCAGAGAGAAAAATAATCAGTCATGACAAAGTTATACTTTCAATTCAACCCACATGCTTCAACCAACAAGATATATATACCCAAGGAAACACTAGGAAATTAGGAATAATATGCAACGCGATAGAAAAGTACAACCCCTTGCATAGATGCGAAAAGGTTCATTTGATTCAACATTACAAAATATATTTAAAAAAGAAATAAATAATAGCAGAGTAACCGAAAACTCACGAGCTAAATTCTTTGTATCCTCATCCAACCTCTTAGTGTTCAACGAAGTGCTGCTAGAAACAACTTTGATTGCGGCAGCATTATCTGTATAGAACAACACAACACAATCAACACACTACAAAAAAAAACTGCTTTTAAAACTTCAAAACCCACATGAACAAAAAACATTCAAACTTTTGTAAGTGATTAATTGTTTATAATGTCTGTCAACTAGAATAAGAAAAGGGAAAAAATGAAATAAAACAAATCAAAGAATCCCCAAAGATTGATATGATGTCTACTCTAATATATTTTTAAATAGTCACACCTTTGGCCTTCTGTTTTTTTGGAAAAGTCACACCTTTAGTCTTCCTTTTTTTTGGAGAAGAAGAGCTAGATGGTTTACCCATAATGTCCGTTTATAGAGAAAAGAAAATTTATCAGTCAAAATAGATATATGATCATGTTCATGGAGCCAATATCATGTTTTAAGTGTAGATACATTTCTTTAGTAACAAAACTTGCATCATATTCAACAATAACTTGGGAAAACTAATAATAAGTATTCAGTTAATATTACTCTATTGAAGATTATGATTCCATAAATGTATTTAGGACTTCAACTGGCTCAAACGAAACTCATTTCAGTTTCATCATTTGACAATGTGTTTTGTTGATTTTGACATCAATTTTGGCTAAATTATACTTTTGTTAGCTATGGAATTAAAGATAATATGGCTAAGTTGTAGAAGAGTCTTGGGGTTGCATGCAGAAATGTAGTTGAACCTGGCCCTTTGGCTGCGAAATTTAAAAAGAAATGCAGAAATGCTAGTCTTTTGAACGTACCTCGTTTAAGTTACTGTGGCGTCGATGAACTTGTGTTTGTGGTCTGTAAGCTTGATCTTCGTATATACAGACCTGCAAAGTTGAATTTTGATGGGAGTTATAGTAGCCGTGGTTATCATGAAGTCAAAGGAATTTTTAAACCCATGACTTTAATCTTCGGATGATCAAATAATTTGCAGTTTCAAATACCACTGGAATATTATCTAATAATCTCAGTATGTACCTTTTAAAACTATATAAGATTATAATAAAAATAACACATGACATAATGCGAATTATGTGAATGTATATTGCTAATTATTATTGTTTTCAGAAAAATGGTTGTGTCTGCTTCGGAATTCTTGATGGACAACACTTAAGCAATAACATAATTGGAGGTAAGACATTCATGAAACCAAAGAGTATGTAAAAGTTCAATTTCTACAATTTCTTTTTAAATTTTTTTGTATTTTTTTCAAATATCTTTATACAAGATAAAGTGGTGATTTATGACAATGAGAAACAATAGGTTGGATGGGCCTCTGCTAATTGTAATCCTCGTTGATAATACTTTTCATGAATCTTAATAAAGTATATTTTATATATATATATATATATATATATATATATATATATATATATATATAATGAATGTAATGGTGGATATGGCTTTCTTCCTTCAAAATCACATCGTCAAGTTGTGAATCTTATCACAACTGTGCTTGTAATTTACATCTCAGCCATTTAATAAAATTATCAATTTATTATGTTTTTTTTCATTTATTTAATGATATTTAAATTTGTACTTCTTGGAACACCTCACATTGGTTTGCTTGAGTGCATGTAACTCTTATATTTTTAGAGGACTCGTTCTTGATGCTGTTTTCAGTTTTCTAAGTTTCAATTTTAAGGCTTAAATATGAAAAAATATTTTCTGTAACTCTTCTTTTACCTGGCTGCTTTAGATGTTGTTTTGTTTTTCCTCATTGTTGAAGCATGTATGATTTACATTGAAGGAGTGAAGCCTACTAGCATAAATTTGATACTACACTGACACTAACACGTTTAAACTAATTATATTAATTTAAAAAGTGGAAAGAATTGAGCTTATTCATGTCATGTTTAAAGACTATGTGTATAGTCCGATCAGATGTTTAATCCATTAACATTTTTCTAAGTATAGCTAACTTTTTTGTTGAGAATCAAGTGTGAGGAAAAAGTCCCACATTGATTAGAAAAAGGAAGATTAAACACTTTATAAGTGGGAGAACCCACACACCTATTACCTTAAGGTTTTAGGTGAGTATGTGGTGTGTCTCTCACAAAGGTGTGTCCCAAATAAGAAATGCTCCCTCGTTGACCCCCTCGATTGTTCCGCCAACAATGGTATCATGAGCCTTTGGTTCGGGAAAGGGACCGGCTTACTTGTATCGAAACACTTCCCGCAGGTGTGGGTAGAAGGTGTTCCGTTGAGTTCAACGGTGATACAAGTGTATGTGGAAGAGAGAGCTTCCACATGAGGGGAAGCATTGTGTATAAACTCACACTTGAGGGGGAGTGTTGAGAATCAAGTGTGAGGAAGAAGTCCCACATTGATTAGAAAAAGGAAGATTAAACACTTTATAAGTGGGAGAACCCACACACCTATTACCTTAAGGTTTTAGGTGAGTATGTGGTGTGTCTCTCACAAAGGTGTGTCCCAAATAAGAAATGCTCCCTCGTTGACCCCCTCGATTGTTCCGCCAACATTTTTAACTTCCATCAACACCTAACTGTTTTCCATTTCAATAATCAACATCCCAATGCCAATTACAAAACACTCCATGACAGTTCAAATATGATTCATATTAACAATCATCTAACCGTTAGCACAGTTCAACCACAACAATTTGATAACACATGGCAATCCAACATGATAAACAAAACAGCAGTTCAATTCAGCTTATGGACTCAAGACCAACTTCATACTTTCTAACACTCTAACTCACACAATAAGATTCAAACTAACTACGTTCTAACAACATTCCAACAGTGCTAGCAATAGATCAAATGAGAGTTTAACATTTCGAGTATTCTAACAGCATCAACTTAAATAACATAATGTTCATTAACGTCAAACCAATTCACAAACTAATCCAATTCAGCATCCTCATAATCAAGTTTCTGCATACATGATTCTTCAAGAAAACACTCCATGACAGTTCAAATACGATTCATATTAACAATTATCTAACCGTTAGCACAGTTCAACCACAACAATTTTATAACACATGGCAATCAAACATGATAAACAAAACAGCAGTTCAATTCAGTTAGGTGGACACAAGACCAACTTCATACTTTCTAACACTCTAACTAACACAATAAGATTCAAACTAACTACATCCTAACAACATTCAAACTGTGCTAGCAATAGATCAAACCAGAGTATAACAGTTCAAGTTTTCTAACAGCATCGGCATAACTAACATAACGTTCATTAACGGCAAACCAATTCACAAACTAATCCAATTCAGCATCCTCTTAATCAAGTTTATGCATACACGATTCTTCAAGAAACCAATGCCAATTACAAAACACTCAATAACAGTTCAAATACGATTCATATTAACAATCATATAACCGTTAGTAATGTTCAACCATAAAAAATTGATAACACATGGCAATCCAACATGATAAACAAAACAGCAGTTCATTTCAGCTCATGGACTCAAGACCAACTTCCTATTTTCTAACACTCTAACTAACACAATAAGATGACATAACAATTTAATAGCATTTCAACCATTCAAGCCACATAACAATCATAAGCAGTAATTTCCAAATTCTCAACTAACGTTTCAAATACTGGCACCATTATTTCTCTAGCTAACAATGTCACATTTCCAAATTTTCAATTAACCAAGTCTACACTAGCTGTTTTTATAATTAACTAACTTTTAATTCAAGCTTACACAATCAACACTCTAGTTTAATACCACTAACAACCATGCTGACATTTGCAGTCTAAATATTTGTGTAACTATATTGCTGATGAGGGGATCTTCTTTTAATGATAAAAATCTGCTTAATTCAGTACTACAGATATATAAAGGAGATTTTGTTGGAACAATTTAAGAAAATTTCAGAAATTATACGAAGAGAAAGACAAATAAAGCATCCATATGTGCAGGAATTGTTGAAAATTTAATTATCGCATTGTATAGATCCAACAAAACACAGATAAAATCCAAATGTTATTTGTTATTTGCTATTATCCTCCAAAATCCCTTCTCGATGATCATAACGTGTGGCATAAACATCATCAACTCCATTTTCATCATTAAAAGAAGTCCTTCGTGTTGAAAAAGAAGTATTGTGATCAATGTCTAGAGGTAAATCTTCATTTTCATCACTATAATTCGTGTTTCTTCGGAGGACAACAGACCACCTACTATTTGAGGGATCCTTTACATAAAATACTTGAATTGCTTGTGATGCCATGATGAAAGGTTCTTCCTTATATCCCACCTTATCCAAGTCCACCAATGTAAATCCTAATCCATCAGTTTGTACACCATTGTTACTATTAACCCATTTACATTTGAAAAAATGAACTTTAAACTTCACATAATTGAGCTCCTAAATCTCTTCTATAATGCCAAAGTAAGCTATGAATGCCAAGATGGGATTTTTATCTTTTGAACTAGAGAAGTGCATTGAAGAAGCCATTACCATTACCCCACTATTTTTCATGGTACTCTTATCATCCTGTAATTTTGTACAAAAGGAAATTTTATTTATATCGTACCCACTCCAACATAAGACATTACAGCTAGGCTCATATGCTATAAAATTTAATGTATCTGAAGCATTATTATCATTCATAATCTTGGTTTTAAACCATTTTGAGAGTGTTCTGTTATGCTCTTTCAACACCCATTTTTCGGACATTCGAGGGTTTTTGGCTTTGACAATGGTTTTATGTGTACTCAAGTATGGCTGAACCTCGTCACTGTTATTTAATATATACAAATGAGCTTGAAAACTTCCCCTTTAGCCATATGCTTAATCTTTAGACATGTACTCTTACCATCACATCTTCCTTCGTGACGAGACTTAGGTAATCCTACAGGTTTTGCATCTGACAAATACTCTGTACAAGACTCAACGGCTTCTTTTGTGATGTACCTTTCAACAATAGGCGCCTCAGGACAATAATGAATCTTCACATAGCCTTTCAATATCTTCATGTATCGTTCAAAAGGATGCATCCATCTTAAATAGACTGGGCCGCATAGTTTAATCTCTCTAACTAGATGGACTATTAAGTGAACCATGATGTCAAAAAATGAAGGAGGAAAAAACATCTCCAACTGACACATTATAATAATAGACTCGTTTTCCATCTCATCCAATTTATTAGGGTCAATCACTTTGTTACATATATCAAAAACTCTAACACTCCATTTTTATACTTTTCACTTAAGCAATTTTTCTGCATCCAACTACGATCCATAGCTACGAAGAGAAGAGAAAGAACAATAGTTAAAAGATGCACTTACATGTTACAAGCTTACAAGTCATGTGTGGTTAGTATTCATAATGAGATTTCCTTTAGTTTATTATTTTAGATGTGTGTTTTATGTTAATAATATGTTTTGTGGTGTTTTATATATTTGTGGTGTTTTTATATGTTTTTGTGGTGTTACACAATGTTTTATATATGTTATGTTAGTCATATGTTTTGTGGTGTATTTTATATTTTTAATTAAAAATTTTCAGCACTTTGAAACATGTGTTTGTAACTAGTATAGTACATTATCCTTTTTCATGCAGTCCACATCCACCTGAAGTTAGATTATGTTTGTGTTTTGGTTTAATTAGGATTCCTTAAAAATGTTATCTTATGAGATAGATTTAAAGTTTACATGATTTTCAATAGTAATATGGTCTAATTTGCTACACATTCATATATATAACATTAATATATATTTAAGGTTTACAATGATTTAACATTTACTGATTTTCTATGGTAATATGGTCTAATTTGCTACACATTCATATAGATAACATATAGATAACATTTAATGATTTAGCATTAATATATATGGTCTAATTTACAATTATTTAACATTAATATATATTTAGTAATATGTTATCTTATGAAAAAGATTTAAGGTTTACAATTATTTAACATTTACTGATTTTCGAGACACTTTATAGTGTTTTGACCTTTTCAGTTTTCATTATATAACACACTATAATTCATCAAATAAAACAGTTCAGTAAAAAAATTATTTACTAACGGTTCAGTTCGATTCTAAATAACAGATAGTTTGCCAAACGATTAATTCGGTTCGGTCTATTTTAAATAAATTGTAACAGTTAAACAGAGTAAAGTTAAGGTCAAGACTATGGATGACTAATCTTGATATATAGCTATCTTTGCAAAAACCAGGATGATATATTGCTTCACTAGTCTTTATTCTTTGATATATGTCTACAACACCAAGAATTAAGATTCATAAGTAATAATTTGCAAAGAGAGACTCATAAACCTTAAATCACCATCCAAATTCAAATAAGATTTAAAAACGAGACAAAACAGTAAACATATCAAACCACTTTATTTCAACAAAATCTGTGAAATATTACACCACTATATTCACTTAGTGTATGAATACTATAGGTTATTCAAGGAGTTCGTAAGATCAAAGATGGTTATAATCCTGGAACATGGATGTTGGAAATTACATCAGCAGGTGGAATTGCAAAAAGAAATTATGAAGGAAAAATCAAAAGTCTCCCTAATGGTAATGGACAAAAATATATTTAAATAAAAATTAATATAGAAAATTTCTAATGGAAATGATGCATTCAATTTCTTGAAAATTTAAAAATTGTCTTTGATTTATTGACAAATGCTCCAAAAGTAATTTAGCAGTGGAAGATGAGTCATTTAACTTGAGTTTTGTTTTTGTCAAACTTGAACTTCTGATCAAATTTCAAACTTTCAACCTATATTAAGAACCTGGATTCAAAATCAATTCACCTGGCATTCACAAGTAACATTCATCACTCATGCCTAGTAGTTTTTTACCACTGTTTTATCTACTCATTACTCAGTAGTTTGATGAACATATCTTGCAACAACACACATGATTCAACTCAATTTCTACAATACAACAACCTAAGACAACCACCATATACACAATATTTCTAATGGAATCAACTAGGACTTTGAAAATTGGATACATTACACTAAACATGTTACATTTATTTCATCACATATGCAAAACTCTGTGGCATAGATGACCATCAATGTAAATGTTTCCACCATGAGAAATCTATATAAAGAAGATATGCATAAACAAATTTAAGTTTCAAGGATAATACCTACTTAGAAGCATTAATCTATTATACAGTAAAGCAGGCAGCATATATAGTCATCTAAATCAGTTGGACATTTTGTTATGATTTGGACATAACATCTACTTTGTTGTTTACATAGAAAATTCAAGAACCATGGATGTTCAAAGAAGGTTTTATTAGTTATTGTTAGAGCTAGCTCTGTTAATTTCTGTTACGTACTTGAATTTGATTGGTAAGTATAGGTTACAAGGAGTTAGTCACTACTCTTTTAGTGTTAATTGTAACTTGAATTACTTATGATTAAAAGAAATTAGAATTAATCTGTTGGTATTTTGAATTTTACTAAGGGGCTGTTAACTGTTAGTGTTGCAGGTTAACTCAAATTTCATGTTAAGGCGTGTGATAGTTAGTTGTTGTTAGTGAGATTGAAGTTAGTTAAACTAGTGTAATCGAAGTTAGAAATTTGTTGAAATTGCACTTACAGAGGTGCATCGAAGAAATAAAAACTATAAACTACTTCTTAAACTACACAAAGTATCTTCTACGATAAAAATAAAACAAAAAATAGCTTCTGTTTTACGTAATGTATCCAAATAGTAGATATTATTATTTTATACAACTTTAAAAACATTTTTTATGCATAGACAAATGATACTAAGTACAGTTATGTACCTTTCCAGTGGAGGTAAACTACTAGCCACAGATGATGAAGAATGCCTTCGTGTGTTCCATAATTCTGAGATTGGCAAAGGCTCAGGTTTTGAAGTAGTGAACCTCCTACCACCAGCCCTTGCTTGGAATAAGTTCTATCAAATCATATTCACCATGCAATTAATCAATAGTCAGTATACATTTGCAACAATTCTAATAATTGTGGTTACAATCATGTATTTATTAGAAAGTACTATCATCAACATAAAGTAGCAACTCATGTATAGTTCTAAGCAAACAAATGAAAATTCATTTGTCTTTATATATAGTTTTATGTGACATGATTTGCGTATAAACATTGAGTACACTCAGTCAAGGATCTCTAAATCACCAGAAAATTAGGTTGAAGTGTAAGGGCCATTCAATAGAAATTCTTATTGAACATCTTAGCAACATACACAATAGTTTCAAATAGCAAATACAATCCATAAGAGAGATATAATCAACTTATCATTATCCAACATAACCAATCTGTTACATAAGAAAGACCTAGAGCTCTGTTATAAAAAAAATCTTATACCATTCAAATGTACAATATTACTAGTAGAAAATAAGGTCATTAACATGGTTTTTTATTTGACATAGAAACAGGGGACACTGTATACCCAACGCGAATAAGATAAATAATAAACTAGAACAATTATTTACCTCGAAAGAAATTATTTCAGATGGTTCAACAGCAAACACGAGATACTAATGTCTTATCAAACGGTTGCCCCTACGTGCACTCAAATACCGAAATATTAAAACAGGACCTACATGCAATAATTAATTTGACAACTTTGACTTACAACACATACAAGGAAATATAGGGGAGGTGCAAATTAATAAAAAAAATTCTACCTGCTCAGAGGAGGAGGATACCTAGGCTTTGCTCGACATTCAATCTCGAGATATTCAATCTGTATCAATAGAAATTTTCAAATAAGAACTACAAATGGTTTATAAAAACATTTAACAATTAATCCACTAATTATACAATAAGAGCTAAAAATGGTTTATAATTATTCTTTTTCTTGGCCGTTGGGAAAATAATTTAATGTTTTCAAAAGTGGCTGGTTGTAATCTCTTCTATGAACATATCAATGGGAATCCAACTCATTTTTTTCATCATTCAACATCAAATACAGCATAAATTAGTCACCCCTAATGTTCTACCTAAAAAATTAACCCCTAATATTTTACCTAAAAATTTAAACCCTAATTGAAAAAAGAAAGACAAACCAATTAGTCTGGGTTTTTCGTCGTGCATGTCGTCATCGAGCTGTAAGAATGGTCGTGTGATGATGAGAGATAACAAAGGTTCCTTGTATGTGTGACAATGGCCATGCGATGATGGAGGTCTGTTTCTCGGATGTCCAATGAGATGAAGGAGATGGAGCTCGGCAATGAGAGGAAGGAGATGAAACTCGCGATGAATGAAAGAGGATAAAAACCGCGATGAATGGAGAGGATGAAACTCTCGATGATTGAAGATGATGAACTCGCGATGAAATGAACAGAAGACGAGAAATGGGGTTTAGAGAGAAATGGGGTTTAGAGAGAAATAGAGTTGATTGATATCAGTAATTAAATTTGATATTGATATGTGTTTTGTTATTATTTTATTTACAAAATATTAATTAATCAATTTACACCCATTAATTTATTTACTTACCCAAATATCACTTAATAAAATATAGTGTGGTTTATTAATATGTTTAATGTTAATATTTAGAGTTATTAAACTAAATAATTATTTTTCAGCCAATCTTAATTTACACCCGTTTTTCCTTTAACGTGAGTAATAGAGATATTATTATAGTAATGATTTTAATTTATTATATTAATATTTTTAATTTACACCTTTTTTTTTAAAATAGGGTGTCTATTGTCACGTACTGCTACTACAAATGCTATTTTATTTACAAATTTGCCACCGCGTTTATTATTTACACCCGTTTTCAGTATAATGAGCGTAAATTTTAAAATTATATTCGTCACTTTGCACTAGTGGATCCCCACTTTATTTAAGCATTATTCCTTGTTTCAACGTCTCATTTCCAACTCTTTGTGTCTTCAAACCTAATTTCAAAGTCTTTTCTTTGCTTCAAAAATGTCTTCAACAGTCTTAGATGAAAATCTTTTGTTCATAATCAATGAAAATTTTGTCAATTTTGATGATTTGAAAGACAAAGGTTTTGATCTAAGGATAACAATTCACAAACAAAAGTTGAACGGTTACTTTGACATTTTTAATGGACCCATCTAAATTAATCTATTTAAAGAGTTATTGTTAAATGCCTCCGTTGGAACATCTGGTCATGATGCACTACTACGGAAAACCCATTTAACAAAGGTTGGGAAAGGTATGTAATCACGCGTGCACAGGCTTTGTTATATAGAGTGTCATTGTATATATGATACTTACAATCATGGACTAATAACTGTTGTCTTAAACTGGAAAGAGCGCTACCTATCACAACGGTTAATACAAACAACCGTTGTGATAAAGTAATTGTCCTATGTTCGATTGCCAGCTGCGCTGTTTTGATATTTATTTTTTTCTGGACAGCACGCGATATATTATAACGGTTCTGTAATATAACCGTTGTTAAAGCATAAGATATTATTACGGTTATGATGTATAATCGTTGTTACATATTCTGCAGAATTAAGAAAAAGATTACTGATTTTATAATTAATCCCTTTTTATAACCTGTATTATTATTCACCATATCACAGTAAAAAATACAACTAAAATTTGTGATAAAGTAATCATAATAATGTTAATTATATCATATTCATAATATCACATAATTGTATCATATTCAATTGTAACAAATATCTTACAATTTATCAGAACAAACAACCTACAGTTTACACATTACATAACATCATATAGTTGTATCATATTCAATTGTAACAAATATCTTACAATTTATCAAAACAAATAACCTACAGTTTACACATTACATAACATCACATAGTTGTATCATATTCAATTGTAACAAATATCTTATAATTTATCAGAACAAATAACTTGCAGTTTACACATTACATAACATCACATAGTTGTATCATATTCAATTGTAACAAATATCTTATAAATTATCAGAACAAACAACCTACAGTTTACACATTACATAACATCACATAATTGTAACTTGGTGTTTTGGTTTCTTGTCTCTCAGTGTCTTGACTCTGTAGCGTTCGATTTTTGTCGGTGAAGCGACCACCTTACCGCAATCGTTGGAATTGGTTGCTACTTTATGACTTCTTATTTATCCTATGAATCTGGAAAGGAAAGGGAAGTTATCTAAAACTAACATTGCACGCAAATGTTTTCTTTAACAAATGCTAAGAGATTGGGGGGTCCGGGGTCAGGTTATACAAAGGGGGGTTGTTAATTACCCAGTGTATATATGGTTATCCATAGATTTTCTTTGGCAGGTTTAAATAATTTCTGGTGTTTACTTTTGAAGGTTGGGAATGTTGAGAGAGTGTTTTTGTTGTTTTTGGTTTTCTGTTGTTTTTGTTAAGGTATTGGACCTAAAGTTTTTTATTTGTGTGCTCGCTAAGATTTCGCAATCTTATGCCTACGTATTCTCGTTAAAGAAAATAGGGAAATCAGAGCGATCGTAGTTCTTCCTATTCTATGGGAGGAAAGATGTCGGTGTCTTGTTCAAATCCCAAGATTGAAGCTAAATGGTATCTGTGCCTTGTTTAAAGCCCAAGATTGAAGCTAAAGGTTTGATTGAGAGAGAATTTGTCATCTCTAAAGGGAGATATCTCACCTGTTTATCACAGTTGTTGGGTAATCGATTATAAAGGGGAATTACTTTAACTGGAATGTATGGAATCCAGCAATGCCATAAATTCCTTTATAAGGGAGATGTCCTGAAGGAATAAACTTTAACTCAGTGTAGAGCAATGCCATTTTTCCTTAGGAGTCTTCCATGCTAAGAGAGGCACATTGGCTTGGATGTAAATAATCTAAAGGCTTGCCACTTACAGCAATTAGATGAAAGAGGAAGTTTACCAGGATAAAAGAGGGACCACAACTTGTATTTTTTTAATCAACAAGTGTGCCACTTACAACAGTTATTTGGAATTATGGTTTTTTTATTATCTGTTTTGATGTGTGATGTATAGTGAAAGGTCTTCCTACAGAGAGAACTCTTGATTTCCTCTTCGGGGATGTTGATTTTTGTGTGCCTTGATCAAAGCCTAAGGTTGAAGCTAAAAGGTTGACTTTACTAGGGAGTTTTATATCTGTCTTGTACAAAGCCCAAGATTGAGGCTAAAAAAAAATTGACTTTTCCGGGGAAAGTTTTGTCTGTCTTGAACAAATCCCAAGATTGAGGCTAAAAGGAATGACTCCACTAGGGAGAGGTTTTATCTATCTTGTATAAAGCCCAAGATTGAGGCTAAATGGTTGATTGACTCAGCTAGAGAATATGATCTGTCTTGTACAAAGCCCAAGATTGAGGCTATCTTTGCTGAGGAAAAATCATTATACAAAGCCTAAGAGGAGGATGGTTGGGGAAATTCTTATATGAAGCCTAAGAGGAGGCTAGCTTCTGCTGAGGATTATTGAGATCCAGAGACATGTCCAAATTGGGGAATCAACTCTTGCTAAGGATTAAAGAAGAGTTGAAAATATCAGATGCCCTAAGGT
The DNA here is from genome assembly GCA_022829125.1 of Lathyrus tuberosus. Taxonomy (NCBI): domain Eukaryota; kingdom Viridiplantae; phylum Streptophyta; class Magnoliopsida; order Fabales; family Fabaceae; genus Lathyrus; species Lathyrus tuberosus. The sequence continues at coordinate 15,981,331 of JALAZF010000065.1, read as the reverse complement.
TCTGATTGTTCTGAGGGTTTATTGGTGGTAAATTGACCCTAGCTGGGGAATTTAGAATGAAAGTTTAAAGATTGAGTTTAAAAACCTGTGGAGGTTTTAACTCTGCTGGTGATTGGTGAAGTGATCAGGGTTTTTCCTGTGCTTTTAGGAAACTTAAGGGTTTCCTTGAGATCAAGAAATAATGAGACTTTCCAAGTCTACTAGTATGAAGAGGTCGACTCTTAACTGGAGAATAATCTTTGTATGATGCCCAAGAGGAGGCTGATGTTTTAAGGGAGGAGAATCAACCCTAGACTGGTTTGATGTTTTGGAATTCTGATTCACTGAAGGATTGAACTAGTATAGATGACTAAGTTTTGTCCTATACCTGTAGGAGGTCTTTGGGTCCTTGTATGAAGGCCAAGAGGAGGCTGAGAACTTCTAAGAAGCCTGAGGGTCCTTGTACAAAGCCCAAGAGGAGGCTGGGGATGCTTTTTGGAAGCCTGTAGGTCTAAACCTGAGAAAAGTTCAAGAAAGTTTTCACCGGGAATAATCATCTCTGGGGAAATGAATTTCTTGTACAGATATTTCTAAGTTATGACAGTCTTGAGAAAAGTTTCACCGGGAATAATTCCTTTCACTGTTCCATATTGTATAAGCCCAAGAGGAGGCAAGACTGTATCTGGAATTTCGTATGGGGAACTAGTTTTGACTGTGTTGAAAGAGTATCCATTGGTTTGATCTAAAACTAGACCTAATTGCTGGGGAAAACTCTAAGCAAGTATATGCAGGCATACATATACAGATGAAATATATAAGCAAGTATGTATATAAGAAATAGTAGAACTTACAGGTGTGCAAGCTCCAGCATTGTAACCATAGTTGTATGGTTATTTATTCAAGAAATTGAAGAAAGTTTTGATGAAACTTAAGATTTGAATCTAAAATAGAAAGTTTGTTGTAAAAGGAAGTTTGGGGCTTACACTCAAGGAGAGGCCCAGATGATCTCTTTTGAAAAGGCGACTATCGCGTCAGTAGTTTTGAAAACCACAGAGGGACTTATACAATGACTGAGACCCAACTTATTGTATTTATAAAAGAGGTGGGTCTTACACTCTATTAGAGCCCCAAAAGTGATTGAGAAGAAGAAAGATGGGGCTTACAACACAAGGGAAGGCCCAGATGAAAATTGTTTTGAAAATGGCGATCATGCCGAGATTTTTAAAATCGTATCGGGACTTATACAATGACTTAGGCCCAAAAATGTTTATGTACAAAGGGATGAGACTTACACTCTACCAAGAGGCTCAAAAGTGGTTCAAATGAAGTTTGAAAAATTAAAATTGAGGGAAACCCTAATTTTAATTGATATAATATTATTTTCAATGGAAATTAAATATCAAATATCAAATATATTTAAAAACAAGTGGTAAGCTTTGAAAAATATTTTGGAAAATCATGTTTAATCACATGAAGGCTTGAAATTCAATTGGTTTTGAAAGATCAAGGTGGAAATTTCATTTTTTTAATGTTTGAAAACAAATAAAATGAAATTAATTACAAAAATTCAAACTATAGTAAATAAATAATATAAATTCAATTTTTTTGTGGAATAAAATATTTCAACATTTTGGTGAATTTTTAAAAAAAGAACCAATAAAAAATAATTAAAATTGAGAGACAAATTAATTTTTAGATTAATTAATAAAATCATGAAAAATGAGAAAAATAACAAAATGAGAGAAATAGCAAAAATGGTCAGGGTGGGTCTTGAACCCACGACTTCCAACCAAACACAAGCGCGCTTCTACCACTGGGGTGGTGATACATCCGTGTATCAAAACCACCCCATGAGTACATAAGGGTGACCTGAATTTAAGGCCTAACCAAGGCAAAAACCCAAGTTTTGGTGATTTGCAAGAAGGATCGCATCTCCCCAATTCTCCATGAAATTGGATGAAATTTAGATGGATCCTGCCTAGAATTTCATGAGGAATCCAATGGTGCTTTTAGAATTTTCTAAAGATGCTTCTATTTTAAAACCTGATAGTGGTTTCAAAATAGGCCAAGATTTGCAAGTTCTATGCTATCTTATCATACATGCAATAATAACATGGTAAATTGGTTCAAACACAACACAATTGATATATATGACATGTTTATGATCCATGGACATCAAAGCAATGCATATTTTAAGAGTTCAAGTTGTGATGTACTTACCTCTTGAAGTTCCTTGTGCTAACTGTCAAGATGCTTGTGCCAGACGTAATCCAATGCTTTAGACACTCTTGATTGATCCCTTAGAAGCTTTTAGGATGATCAAAACCAGCTGGAAACCTCAGGAACAAGAATTGGTTATTTCTTGCAAAAGTGGCAAAAATGACCAAAATGGTAACTCACTCAAATGATGTTACAGTTTAGGGAAACCTGTTGGGACAGTTTGAGGATGATATTTGGAGATTATTTGAAAGGTTAGCTGGTCTTGAAAGTGATTGGATCAAGACATGGCTTGAAAAATGCAGAAAAGTCAAAATTTGAGGTTTTGGAGGTTGACTTTCTGATTTTAAGGTTGTACAATGTGGATGAAGGTTTGAACACCTCCAATGGATGATTTATGATGTGTTTGGATGGTTATTTGAGTGGTTTTTGCTCTGGTTTCAAGAATTCCTAAATTGCTCCAATGTGACATGAAATTGAAGTAAGAGAGGGAGAGTGAGAAAACAAGGCTTTGGTATTATTTTGGTGTCGTTTGAAACATTAGAAATGACCTGTATTTATAGTAGAGGAGTTTTGTTTTTGAAGGAACAGTGTTGGATGAGGGATCACTATATTATCCAATGGATATGCCCATGTATCATGCCTTGAATGCTAAGGTACCAAGTCTTCACTTGGCCATTGACTATAGCTGATCTTTCACTACAAGAAAATTTGTCAATACCCAGGGCCGAAAACCCTCGGTAACAAGAGAAAGTCGTGGGTAAATATAAATTAGTGAGGGATTACCAACGACTACGAAGCCTTCGGTAATTCGCTCCTCGGTAACGTCTACCGACGGCTATATAAACCCACAATGTTATCCACGACTAAATCGTGAATAGTTTGCGGGTAATAAGTGATTAAACATCAATTTTTTTGTCTTATATTACCCACGACTAAGCCGTCAGTAAATTTACCGAGGGCTAAGCCTTCGATAAGTTACTCGATTTTTTATATAACTTTACTGACGGTTAAGCCGTCTGTAGTATTATAATTTTTTTTTAACAAATATACTAATATTTGATCAATAAAACTATTTTGTTAATATTTTTCCTGTTTGAAGACAATATGAATATTTTTTCATAATAAGTTATAAATATTTTTTCAGAATGTGTTGACAGAAGCAGAACGTGAAGAGAATATGAATATTAAACATCAAACTTCACCGAGTGTTAGTTTTTAATGCATTACTAACAGTCTTAATTTATGAATATTTTTTCATATTATAAATCAACAAAATTTGTGTTTATCATGACCATAATTATATATAACCATTGATCTTTTATGTAATCAATAACATCTAAAATCAAACCAAAACTGAAACTTTAATATCAATCAGATCTCAAAAAACATCCAATTCAGCAAGTTTGATGTAAACAACCTCAAACAAAACATAGAATAGGTTCAAGCAAAATATAATGTGATTGTCAAAGTATTCTCATGAGTAAAAGTAAAGCATAATATGATCTTATGTGCTGCCAATAGAGTCATCATCACTGTCGGAGTCATCATCATTGTTAGAGTCATACTCTTCATAGTCTGAATCACGACGACTACGTTTGTCACCCTTGATAGAAGCAACACTTTCAGCTAATTCTCTCAATTGTCTCTCAAAATCTTGTGTGCGTTTATTTGCCTTGCGATATTCCTCTTTGTGCAGCTCGAGCATCTTCCTCTGCAGCATTTGCTCTCTCTTTATTATAATTTGGCTTAACACAACCTTACAAAACCGGTTGGTAAGGTGAAGGGTGCCACTCTATATAAACTATTTCATTGCTCTATCTCTAACCAATGTGGAACTTCTAGGATCTTCCTAATACACCCACTCACGCCCAGCACTCTTTTTTGGGCTTAGTGCGTGGATTTAAACGGTGGGCTGCCCAAGGTCCGATCGATAGGCTCTGATACCATATTATAATTTGGCCTAACACAACCTTACAAAACCGGTTGGTAAAGTGAGGGGTGCCACTCTATATAAACTATTTCATTGCTCCACTACTAGAAATACTCTGTTTACCTGCGGATTTACCTGCGGATTTTGACAAAATTTCCGCAGAAAACGTTTTACCTGCGATTCTTCCTGCCATTTTCCGTTCCCAGCTAAAACCTTCGTGGGTAATTAATTTAGCAGGTAAAGTCGCAGAAAAATGTCGCAGGAAAAAGTCGCAGGAAAGAATCGCAGGTAAAACAGATAAATTCGCAGATAATACCGCAGCTAATTGAAATTTTCGCAGGATAAATCGCAGCAAATTTAAAATCCGCAGGTAAAGTCGCAGCAAATTTCTCTCAGGTTTTTAATTTTTATTACTAATTGTGTTTAATTCATATTTAAAATATTATAATAAATGTTAACTATCAAAGTAACAATAATATAAAATTAAAAATCTAATTTGAATAAGCCAATGCAACACTAATCACATTCAAATTTGTAAAGCAACAAAACATTACTATAAAGTCAATAACAAGTACTTCTAGAGTTATGTAACACCCCCAAATCTATACCCCCAAGCTATTAAAGCGGTAAAAATAAAATTCAAAATTTCATCAGAGTATATTTAAAAACACGGCATAGACAGGGGGAGTCACATTATATTGAAACAAAACATACAACACCTGCTCATTTAGATATGCAACATTGGGGTAGCAATCAATTGAGGAACTCAGTTCCTTACACCCATATTCTCAGATTTTAGAATAAAAGTGGAAAATCTAAAATTGAATAACATATATATATATATATATCACTTGAAAAGTTTGTCATACATCAAGTTATACATGCACCAACCAAAAGATATATATACATAATACACATATAATCACAACACGGCCTCCCTAACTACCCGGTGTCACATATCAGAGCCGACCGACAAAAGAATGAAGACGCAAAGCTTCACAAAAAGACCTCCAGCAATTCTAATCTGCAATGCCTCATAGAGCATTATAAAACAACAAAAGGGTGAGAAAAACAATCATTATACAGTTGCATAAAATTATATATTAACACAGAAATGCACGATTAGAATATTCTCACCACAAATGCACCACAACCAAATATAACCCAACACCGTACAAGTATCAGGTATTCATCACCAATGCACAACAATCATACACAATGCACTCGTCATCAACACAATTATACACATTCCATCTCAACAATCACATTCACAGTTAACATACACAATTAATCCATGATTTATGCAAATGCACAGAGACCGACACAACGACTTTATGCATATGCCATGCGGTACCGACTCCAATGTCTCATGTCTCATCACCAGTTCACTCAGGAACTATTGGAACCATCGCTCGTTACTGAGGGTCGCTCAAGTAACACCCCATCAGGCATACGATGTTCACCAGTCGCTTTAGGTCCCCACATGGGCACACGACGTTTATGGATTGCTTTAGGTCCCCACATGGGCACACAATCTGATCGCTTTAGGTCCCCACATGGGCACACGATCGTCTATAACCATCGCTTTAGGTCCTCTATATTTTTAAGGAACACGATATATCAGATCGCTTTAAGTCCTCTTATGTTTAAGGCGCACGATGTTATAGCAGATTCCCTCTGGAACCAAACCGTCACTCAGGACGTCACAACAATGCATATCATGATGCTTGGCATACAATGACTCATGACAATTAATATGCGCACATATATGCAACCATCACACTTAACATAATTCATGCTTGCAATTTAAGCCCAAAACAATGCATTTATACCCAACAACAGCACGCAATCATACCATATCCATATCAACAACACATTGCATAAAGTACACCAATTACGCACAATCATAACCACAAAAGTCGACAAAACGACACTATTTCAAATTCCCGACAAAATAAAATCAGCTAACAAATTCCAAATCATCATAATCATATAGTACAGCTCAATAGCTTTCCAACGATACCAAGAATGTAAAAATCAGATAAACGGAACAAAAGTTACGACCGAAAACGAAAACGACATTTTGAAAAACCCCATTTTTACAATTGGCCTGACCATACGCGTATCACCATTCTCATACGCGTACGGCCCTGATTCCTCGCCATTCCCATACGCGTATCACCAATGGCCATACGCGTATGGGCAGAACCCATTTCCTTCACAAATTTCACGTTTCAAAGCCCATACGCGTATGCCCAACACCATACGCGTATCACCAGATGGCCGAGAAAAGACACAACTCATACGCGTAATGACCCAAACACAGGCCAATGATACGCGTAACGCCTAGGCTCATACGCGTATGGACATGCCCCTTACGCGTACGGCCATGGAAAAACCAGAAAAATTATGCAGAACGTGTTTCTGCGTTTTTCGAACCAAATTCATCCAAATCATCATCTAAACTCAGAAAAACAACAAATTGAGGCATAACAAATTATATCCAACATGCACAAACAACAAAGAACACAATCAACATGAGTTTGAACACATTTGAATCAATTTTTACCAATTTCTACACAATATGGTTTTTACTATATTTATCATTTCAATCCCATAACAATCACAAACACACATACATAATCATACACAATCATACAATAAGTGAGTTTCGCACCCTTACCCGATTTAATCGCGTTTAGAAAAGTCGGGGAATCGATTTCTTGTTTTCCAAGTTTTTCTCACTTTTTCTTCTCTTCTTCTCTTTTCTCTCCTTTTTCCTTCTTCTCTTTTTCTTTCTTTCTTTCTATTTTCTCTCTTTCTATTTTCTATTTTATTTCTTTCTAACTTAAGAAAATATCATAAAATGACCAAAATGCCCCCACACTCAAATATCTCGCAAACGTTCCCAAAACCCGATAAAATATATTCACGATGAAAAATAACATATTTTCACATAAAAGTCGAAAATAAAATAATATAATAATAAAATAATAAAAAACGACTCGATTAAATAAAAATACTAAAACTAGGGCGTTACAACTCTCCCCCACTTAGAAATTTTCGTCCTCGAAAATATACCTGAGACGAACAACTCTAGATACGACTCCCGCATCCGACTCTCCAACTCCCAAGTCAAATTGCCCTCAGCAGCGCCTCCCCACGCTACTTTCACCAAAGCAATATCCTTGCCTCGCAACCGCTTCACCTCGCGATCCAAAATCCTAACTGGTAGTGCCTCAACCGTAAGGTCCTCTCTTACCTCAACCTCATCCATCGGAATCACATGCGACGGATCCGGAACATACTTCCGAAGCTGTGAAACATGGAACACATCATGCAAATTCGACAGATTCGGCGGCAACGCTACCCTATAAGCCACAGCACCCACTCTCGCAGATATCTGGTAAGGACCAATAAACCGAGAAGTAAGTTTCTTCGATTTCAATGCACGACCAACACCCGTTACCGGCGTAACTCTCAAAAACACATGATCGCCCTCTTGAAACTCAAGATCCTTCCGTCTCCGATCATGATAACTCTTTTTCCTACTCTGAGAAGCTTTCATTTTCTCTCGAATAAGCTTCACTTTCTCCGTAGTCTGCTGTACCAATTCCGGTCCTACCACCGTCCTTTCACCAGATTCGTGAAAACACAACGGCGTTCGACACCTTCGTCCATATAATGCTTCAAACGGTGCCATACCAATACTAGAATGAAAACTGTTATTATACGTGAATTCAATCAACTCAAGATAACTGTCCCACGTACCACCTTGTTCCAAAACACACACTCTCAACAAGTCCTCCAACAACTGAATCGTCCTTTCCGTCTGACCATCCGTCTGCGGATGATAAGCCGAACTCAACCTCAACTTAGAACCCAAAGCCTTCTGTAAACTTTCCCAAAATCTCGAGGTAAACCTTGAATCTCGATCAGAAACAATACTCAATGGAACCCCATGCAACTTCACAATCACACTGATGTAAATCTCAGCTAACCGCTCCAAAGAAAAACTGATGTCAATCGGGATAAAATTAGCCTATTTAGTCAGCCTATCAACAACCACCCAAATAGCATTATGCCCTCTCTGAGTGTTCGGTAACCCCGTTACAAAATCCATCGAAATGTTATCCCACTTCCATTCCGAAATATCCAACGGTTGCAACAAACCACTAGGCCTTTGATGTTCCACTTTCGACTTCTAACAAGTCAAACAAGCATACACAAATTGAGCCACATCTCTTTTCAATCCAGACCACCAGAAAATATTTTTCAAATCTTGGTACATCTTATTCGCTCCCGGATGTATACTCAAATTACTCCGGTGTCCTTCTTCCAAAATCATCCTCTTCAACTCCGAATCATCCGGAATACAAATTCTCCCACAGAACCTCAAAACACCATTAGAATCCATCTTTTACCTATATCTAATTAATTTTAACTAAATTATCATAAGGAATTAATCATTCTATTAAATATATTATTCATTTAATATAATTAATTTGTATTATACAATTAAATTTATCAATTCATATTTAAAAATACATATAAATAAATTATATATCAATTAAAATTAATGGACCCGTGCGGACGCACGGGTCTTTTCCTAGACCACCAGAAAACAATTAAACACCACCCAACCTGCTAAGACATAATACCAGACCACCAATTTGATGAGACTCCACACTTGCAAACCAGCAGAACCAATCATGATCAGCTGACTAGCAAAAAAAGATTACATAACAGGAATGAAACACCAAGCCTAACTAAGAACAATACTGCAGATCTTGCTGAAGGAAAATAATCAAAAACCAAAAACACCAAAACAACAAAAGTCACTCTACAAATTACTTCAACCTTAAAATATTGCAAAGAGCAACCTGACAGCTCATCCTAGATCCTATTTGATTCCAATCTTAGCCATCTCCAAGAGAGTATTATTGATTCCTCGATCACCATTACCAAAACCAGAAACAACATCACCAAGGCCCCTTGGTCGCACCCAACATCAAAGAGTGCTAAGATAACTAGCTGACAGGAAGCTCAGGCACAATCTGCATCTAGCCGACTACCGAAAAATGCTAAAACCAAAAGACCAGTTGCAACCGCACAAAAGAAAAAGAGCAACTAAAAGGAACACCAATAACCAGGAAAGCAAAAATACACAGCCAATTGCAACACTCTAAAGGAAAAGCTGACTAACAGCAGGAAAACCACCAAGGAGAATGCTCCCGCCGAAGAACAGAACCGCCAACACCAAGGATCTCACTACACTGCGAAATTACAACAACTCCAAAAAAAAAACACTTTGTATGTTCTATGTGGTGCCAGTACAATTGTATAGTACAAAATTATTTCTCACGGGTCACTAAGTATTTATTTTCAAATTTACATATTCATTTAAATATATTTTATATTATATTAGATAAATTTATCCGTACGGATGCACATGTAAGCTGGATCAATACCTTCTCTTGATATTTTTTAATTCAAACTTTATCAATTATTGTTAATACATGTATAGATGTATTATAAAAGAGCCACAAACATTTAGATTTTTTATCGAATAATATAAGATAGGAATCAACATACCTGTGTGGACGCACGAGTCTTCTATTGGGCTATCGTTTCAGATTTTATCATTATTATTATACTAATTAAAAACTCAGTTTGCATTCCCTTAATTATAATTTATTTATACTATTATTCTTATTATATTTTTGGCCCATTTCTTATATTAGATAAGCTTTATTATTTTTAAACCTTATTTTTATGCATATTACATCACCATCTTTTTATTTATCCTTTATTTTTTATTAATGATTTTGTATCTCATATTGATCAATATAAAATCAAATTCATAATTATTTAATATCTCAATTTATATTTTTTCGTTTTAAACCTAACTACAAACACCCGTGCGAACGCATGGGTCTCTTAATAGTTTATCTAAATAAAAAGGTGATACCTATAGCATTTTGTACTACTTGAAGCTCCTACATATGAACTAGTAATAAACATGATACTTAGTAAGAGTAGTGACATTATCTAAATTCAATACTGTAGAGTACCACTTGGAAAGGGTAAAAGGACTGTGTGACATTTTATGAAACTATTTTTCTAATTTAATTATATATAAGTTATTTCAGTAATATAGATAATAATAATAAATATATTTCAATTTAATTATTGATATTTTATTTTTAGTTGTTATTTAAATATTGATTAAATATTTAATTATTAATTAATTATTAAATATTAGTTATTTATTTAAATATTGATTGTTATTTAAATATTGATTATTATTTATTGAATAATGGGATTTTATTGAATATTGAATTATTTATTAAATATTGACTAATTATTAATGTATTAGATTTTTATTGAATATTGACTATTTATTGAATATTGATTCAATTATTGGTAATGGATTAATTATTCTATATTCAATCGGTAATTTGTGTTTTGTGAATTGAGATGAAATTGTATTGATACTTGTGAATTATTTGCTAATTATGGTGATGATGCTTGAAGTAAGAATGCCATGATTTTTGGAAATGTGTTTGTGTGCGCAAATGTGTGGTAATTCAAGTGTGATGAATTATTGGAGATATGTGTGATATTAAGATTAGGGAATGATCTTAATTGCATATGGTTGTTGATTGCATACGCATCATTTGTGTCAAGAGGCAATGTTTGCTAGTTTCGTGGGAGCTAGTGACTTGTCGCAAACCGAGAGCGGGGTTTGAAAGCTTAGGGGACGGGCTTTTGTTTGTTATTGGTCTAGGGGACGAACCCGGTTCAAGTGTAAAAACCAAAAAATAATAACAAGTGTTGGTACCACATGGCATGAGTTGCATTGAGTTTGCATCGAGTCACATTGCATATATGTTTGTTATATGAAAGTATGTGTATGTATGTGACTTGTTGAATTGGAAAATTGTGAATTGTGTGGTTACTTGATGATGTAACTTGGAAGTGTGAGAATGACTATAATTATGTTTGTATGCCTTTAATTAATTATTATCTTATAATTTCAATATTGAAATGAATTCTCACCTTTCTGTTGGAATGATGTTTTATACGACATCGTTCAGGTACCGAGGAGTAGAGTTGCTCGTAGCGCGAGGTAGCCGTTGAAGTAGTTGTTTAAACAATCTTCCCCGGGCCACAAGAGAAACCGACGAGATCAACGTTCACCCCCGGTCCGACCAAAAGGCCGGGCCCGTACACCTTCACCCCGAAGAAGTTGCCGTCACGAGCGAGTTGTCCGCTCCCCTTTCCGGACCAGTTCCAGCAGCAACGATGAGCCCCACGACCCATTGTCCCAGGAGATTTTGGCTACGCACCTCCCCAAAGGGTTGGAGAAGCCCTCAACTTTGGGCACCTACGACGGAACGACTGACCCCGATGAGCACATCGAAAACATCGATGCGTTGTTGGATTACCGTGGCGTCCGGGGCGCCATCAAGTGCCGCCTGTTCCCGACCACGCTCCGGAAAGGGGTAATGACTTGGTAAAAACAACTGCCCGAGGAGTCCATCACCCGTGGAAGCAGCTGGGCAGAATGTTTTCTAGGAACTTTACGGCATCACGCCGCCATCCCAAGATTGAAGCCTTCATTGGGGCCATAATCCAAGGGAAGGATGAACCTCTCCGGGCATATATCGAGAGGCTTAACAAAGAAGCTGTGCAAGTCCCGACTACCGACGACATGAAAAAATTTCTGCTCGAGCAGGGACTCCTCCCACACTCAGAGTTTTCTAAAGCTGTCGGCCTCGCACCTCCAAGAAACCTAGACGCCTTCCTCCTCAAGGCGCAGTCGTACATTCAGTGCGAGGAAAAGGAAGCGGCCAATTCCGTCCGGGCCTCCCGCCACCAGGAGAATGCCTGGACCTCAAAGGGCAACAAGCCCTCGACATCTCGTCGGTGGGAAAGAAGGCGCGAAGATCGTCCCCGGGAATCCAGGGACAACAAGGGACCCTCCGACAGGTTCCACGACTACACTCCCCTGACTATCTCCAGGGAAAATATTCTCTCCAAGTGTGCGAACTCGGAGTTCAAACAGGCGGGAGTCCGGTTCCCCAAGCAGATACCGGCCAAGCCCAACGCCGACAAATCAAAGTACTGTCGTTTCCATAAGAGTCATAGCCACACCACTGAAGACTGCATCCACTTGAAGGATGCTATAGAAATACTGATCAGGGATGACCACCTGAAGCAGTTCATAAAAAATAAAGACGCTCCTCTACAAGACGCCCAAGAGTCAAAGAAGGTAGAGGAAGAGGTACCTTTCTCCGAAGAAGCCAACCACCAATTCTCCATGTCTATATCACGACCGGAGAATTTCTACGTTCCAGACGAGCTCAGCACTCTCGCGTACTTCGCGGCCCACAGCCCGTGGGAGCCTTTCCCCTCCGCGATGTTCATCTCCGGGGGGGGCTTCAACAAAGTCACCGTGGGCTCCGTGAAGAGAAAGTTCGAGCACCTGATCAGCACGAGCTCCAGCAAGGTGACAACGCTCGACAAGGCACAGAATGGATCAGTCCATATCTCCTTCTACAGGGAAGAGCTTCTCGGAGGGTCCCCGAACTCAAGTATCCCACTACTTGTCCGAGCCTAGATGGCCAATTTTGAAGTTCGCAGGATCCTTGTCGACCAAGGCAGCTCGGTCGATATTATGTACTCTTAGCTTTTCTCGACCCTCCAACTGGACGAATCGCATCTCACTCCCTATATGGGTTCTGACCTCCAGGGTTTCAATGGGTCGGTTACGAAACCCTTGGGGTACGTAGAGCTGATCGTGACCTTTGGATCGGCAAAGACGGCTAGATCCATTAAAGTGTAGTTCCTGGTAATCGACTGCACGTCTCTCTATCAGTGCATATTCGGGCGGCCAACTCTAGCCGAACTGGTAGCAGTGCCTTCCACCGTCCACCTCAAAATGAAGTACTACACTTCGAAAGGTATGGTCGCCACATTGCACGGGGATACCGAAGCTGTACGACGATGCTTCGAGGCGGCCACCAAGGGACTCAATGCCATCACTTCCAAGCCAAAGGCGTCCAACAAGCCAACCTTCCCCAATAGTTCATAGGAAGCCAAGCCACTGCCTCGCATCTACTCTGTCGTTGTTGACAGCCGCTTCGCCGAAGATGACCAGAAGAAAGATCAGTCCAGCCCGAGCAGCTCATCTGCCTCGACCAGCAACAACTCCCATCCGATGCGCCCTATACTGGATGGGGACTTTGAGCTAGTCCTGCTAGGCGACGACCCTCAGCGGGGAGTAAAGATAGGGACCGGTCTCCCCGACATCTCACAGAAGCAACTCAAAGCCTGCCTCCGAGAGAACGCATACTTGTTCTCCTGGAGTGCCGCGGAGATGCCCGGCTTGGACCCATCCGTCGCCTGCCATCAACTCACAATCGACCCAGCCGTCAAAGCGTGCTAAAGGTAATTGAAACAAAAACTTGCCTAAACCTAAGGGAGTGATCAACTCACAAAGACTCAAACACAAAATTCCAATTAACTTCTTCCAAAATCCCAAGTGTTACACAAAACATAATACTTATTTAGCACAATTATTTGAACTCTTTTTGTTTCCTTTCACAAGGATTTTCTTTTTCTTTCTTTTTTTCTTTTCTTTTCTTTTTCATATTTTTCTCTTTTTTATTTTCTTTTTCAACCTCATAGAAACCCACCAATGAGTAAACAATCATTCTCTCCCCAACTTGAATTCAACCACATCATCATGTGAATACTCCCTACTTTCTAAGGCAAGGTAAAAATTCATACAACAACACAAAGTTGAGGGTTCAAGAAAAAATAATCAATTAAAATCCATACAAAAAGTAAATTTGACACTCAAAGACAAGCATCAAACTCAAACAAAATGGATAATGACCAAAGGCTCAAAGGGGTTACAAATGATCACGCACTCACAAGGTGAATTGACTATTTGGCTAAGGTAGTTGTGCTCAAAATGAAACAAAATGCCTTGATCCTTTTCATGCTTTCATACAATCAACAAAAAAAAAAGATTTAACATAATAAAATCTAGTTAGAACAAGAATTTTGGAACTCCGTGCATATATGTACAATAGAAGGCTACCTCACAAAAAGGTTGGGAACTAAAGTGATTCACAATAAGAACAAGTATACAAAAGAATGAATGGCATGAAAGTTTGTAAAAAGTCTAAGTATCATGAATATGCTAAAGTCAAGAAAGCGATAAACACATACCTTGGACGCGTTCCAAACTTTAAACACTATCATTACCATGCATTCGCAAGTTGAAACACTCAAAATCGGAAAAATCACCAAATGCGACTTCAATCAATCGAACCAAAATTTGAGTCCAAACAATCAACAAAAGAATTAGAAAAATTACTGATAATTACTAATATATAAGGCCTTGGTGGAAGTGGGAAGACGGGGGAACCAAGTGAACAATTAAAAGAATTCACTGGCTCAGCACAGCAGGGCGCGCTAAGCGCGCTACACCAGAACCAGAAAAACCAGTACAACAACAAGGTTATGGTGTAGGCCTCCACTTAACACCTACACAACTCAATTACAAAATTCAATATTTACACATACAAACTTCCTCAAGTTAAACACGACAAGCTTGAGAAACACAAAACTTAACACCTTAACACGAACTACCATAAACATACTAAAAGAATGGGAGAAAAAAAATTAGAAACTAACAACAATAAAACATGCTTGTTTTACGTCATAAGTTCGATGCCTATTATTTATACACACTTCTCCAAGTTGCCTCTTTACACGGTTAGAACTCACCGACGACGAAACCTAGCCAAACACTTAGTAAACGTGAAGAGAAAAAAAACATATACACTAAATTTACAAGTATGGAAAACATGTAAAATTCACAAATATGGTAAACATATACAAGTATCAATACAAACAAGTGAAAATAGACAATATATACGATATCTACAAAACTCAAAAACAAAGAAACTATCGCAATGTGATCCAATAAAAACACCAATCCCCGACAACGGCGCCATTTTGTTGGAAGCGGTATATGGCAAGCAACAAAAGTTTTAAAAGTATTTTTTCGGGAATTTATCGTGTCCACAGAGATCGGTGCTACTGAACTGTCGTTCGGCAATTTAAATGTTAATGAGTTGGGGTTTAGAATTGGTTGAAATATAAAAACAGAAAAGTAAGTATTAACACAAGAAAATTCATTCGTCAGAGAGAAAAGACTTATCAAGCATGTATATATTCCACTCGTCACAAACTTAAATTTACTGACCAGTTATACTCAACCTACAATATTCCTCAATATCATCCAACATCGTTCTCAAAAGTGTTCATCTGTGACACACAGAGCTGAGAGAAAAACAACTGTATTACTCTCTTTGTCACTCTTTCGCACGAAGCCTCGAAATACGGAAGACATTAAGCTTCGTACCCAAATAGATTGTTAGCTCTAAATCTATTTCTAGCATCCAGAAACTAACAGATAATCATCCCTAATCAAGATTTGTGATGTTTGTCTCTAACACAACCCAAACCCCGCGCATAAAACAAAAATATGAGACAATCATCGATAAAGATTTGTAAAGCGGATTTTATACAACACCATGATCAACAAATATACATAAGATCAAAGTACAAACATATACAAAACCCAACATAGAAGAAATTACAAAGAGAAGAGAGAAGAGGAACCAAACATTTCTTGGTTTGTCAACACCAATCAACGAGAGATTCGACTCCGGATCATCCAAATGCAAGCTTCTATGATGTTTTCTAAGCTAATCTACTAAAGAAATGAAGTTTGATGGAGTTGGGAGCAAAACCCCAAAACCAACCCTAAAAAAATGTGTTTTCCCCAATTTAAAGGCTGTCAAAGTCGCAGACTGCGCTAAACGCGCCCTAAAAAATTGTTAAACCGCCTTAAAACTGCGCTAAGCGCGCTACATGCTGGAATCAGCTCCTTCCTTGGCCTAGGAGCACGCTAAGTGCGCTCATAGCATGCTTCCTTGGGCTAGGAGCGCGCTAAGCGCGCTCGTAGCATGCTTGAAAATCCAAAGCTTGCTTTCTTCATAACTTTTGAACCGTAATTCCGTTTTTCGCCCGGTTCGAAGCGTTGGAAAGCTTATTCAATGCTCTATACAACAATGGCAAAATCCCACTGCGTTAATACCTTCAAAAATGAGATAAAATCAATTAAACTCAATGATATTTACATGAAACGCAATATATACACTAAAATGTAAACTATACGCATTTATAAACAAAACAGGGTTTATTCGTATGATATTTAACAAAAAGCGACGATAAGTGCAACAAAACATATATACAAAAATAGCTACAATTTGAACTTATCAACTCTCCCCAACTTACATAATTGTTTGTCCTCAAACAAAGCCAACATCAAAAGGAACAAAAGCGAAATCCAAGAAATCACGCAACAACAAGTTTTTACAAACAAAAACAAATGCAATGGTTCAATCGAAAATGGTACACACAAAGTAAATACTTACCACTAAACTACGACGATAACATAGTCACGAAACAAATGCAAAATACAAAAATCATGCCAAACATCCTAAAATAACACAAGTTCCAATGTGAATCACACCTAGCAAAAACATTCATCGGTAGATGAAAAACATAAAATGAGGTATTTTCACTCACACAACAATCTTGCAAACAAAATACTAAATTATGCATCCATCCAAAAATTCACATTGAACATACAAAGGCAAGAATCACAAGGACTTTTCAAGGTTGTAATGTGGTCGGGTAAACAAACAAGGGGCAATTTCTAAAGGTAATTGAAACAAAAACTTGCCTAAACCTAAAGGAGTGATCAACTCACAAAGACTCAAACACAAAATTCCAATTAACTTCTTCCAAAATCCGAAGTGTTACACAAAACATAATACTTATTTAGCACAATTATTTGAACTCTTTTTGTTTCCTTTCACAAGGATTTTCTTTTTCTTTCTTTTTTTCTTTTCTTTTCTTTTTCTTTTCTTTTCTTTTTCAAATTTTTCTCTTTTTTCTTTTCTTTTTCAACCTCATAGAAACCCACCAATGAGTAAATAGTCATTCTCTCCCCAACTTGAATTCAACCACATCATCATGTGAATACTCTCTACTTTCTAAGGCAAGGTAAAAATTCATACAACAACACAAAGTTGAGGGTTCAAGAAAAACTAATCAATCAAAATCCATACAAAAAGTAAATTTGACACTCAAAGACAAGCATCGAACTCAAACAAAATGGATAATGACCAAAGGCTCAAAGGGGTTACAAATGATTACACACTCACAAGGTGAATTGACTATTTGGCTAAGGTAGTTGTGCTCAAAATGAAACAAAATTCCTTGATCCTTTTCATGCTTTTATACAATCAACACAAACAAAAGATTCAACATAATAAAATCTAGTTAGAACAAGAATGTTGGAACTCCGTGCATATATGTACAATAGAAGGCTACCTCACAAAAAGGTTGGGAACTAAAGTGATTCACAATAAGAACAAGTATACAAAAGAATGAATGGCATGAAAGTTTGTAAAAAGCCTAAGTATCATGAATATGCTAAAATCAAGAAAGTGATAAACACATACTTTGAACGCATACCAAACTTTAAACACTATCATTACCACGCATTCGCAAGTTGAAACACTCAAAATCGGAAAAATCACCAAATGCGACTTCAATCAATCGAACCAAAATTTGAGTCCAAACAATCAACAAAAGAATTAGAAAAATTACTAATAATTACTAATATATAAGACCTTGGTGGAAGTGGGAAGAAAGGGGAACCAAGTGAACAATTAAAAGAATTCACTGGCTCAGCACAGCAGAGCGCACTAAGCGCGCAAGCCCGCGCTAAGCGCGCTACACCAGAACCAGAAAAACCAGTACAACAACAAGGTTCTGGTGTAGGCCTCCACTTAACACCTACACAACTCAATTACAAAACATTCAATATTTACACATACAAACTTCCTCAAGTTAAACACGACAAGCTTGAGAAACACAAAACTTAACACCTTAACACGAACTACCATAAACATACTAAAAGAATGGGAGAAAAAACATTAGAAACTAACAACAATAAAACATGCTTGTTTTACGTCATAAGTTCGAAGCTTATTATTTATACAAACTTCTCCAAGTTGCCTCTTTCCATGGTTAGCGCTCACCGACGACGAAACCTAACCAAACACTTAGCAAACGTGAAGAGAAACAAACATATACACTAAATTTACATGTATGGAAAACATGTAAAATTCACAAATATGGTAAACATATACAACTATCAATATAAACAAGTGAAAATAGACAATATATACGATATCTACAAAACTCAAAAACAAAGAAACTATCGCAATGCGATCCAATAAAAACACCAATCCCCGACAACGGCGCCATTTTGTTGGAAGCGGTATAGGGCAAGCAACAAAAGTTTTGAAAGTATTTTTTTGAGAATTTATCGTGTCCACAGAGATCGGTGCTACTGAACTGTCGTTCGACAATTTAAATGTTAATGAGTTTGGGTTTAGAATTGGTTGAAACATTAAAATAGAAAAGTAAGTATTAACACAAGAAAATTCATTCGTTAGAGAGAAAAGACTTATCAAGCATGTATATATTCCACTCGTCACAAACTTAAACTTACCGACCAGTTATACTCAACCTACAATACTCCTCAATATCATCCAACATCGCTCTCAAAAGTGTTCATCTGTGACATACCGAGCTGAGAGAAAAACAACCGTATTACTCTCTTCGTCACTCTCGCGCACGAAGCCTCGAAATACGGAAAACATTAAGCTTCGTACCTAAATAGATTGTTAGCTCTAAATCTATTTCTAGCATCCAGAAACTAAGAGATAATCATCCCTAATCAAGATTTGTGATGTTTATCTCTAACACAACCCAAACCCCGTGCATAAAACAAAAATCAGAGACAATCATCGATAAAGATTTGTAAAGTGGATTTTATAAAACACCATGATCAACAAATATACATAAGATCAAAGTAAAAACATATACAAAACCCAACATAGAAGAAATTACAAAGAGAAGAGAGAAGAGGAACCAAACATTTCTTAGTTTGTCAACACCAATCGACGAGAGATTCGACTCCGGATTATCCAAATGCAAGCTTCCATGATGTTTTCTAAGCTAATCTACTAAAGAAATGAAGTTTGATGGAGTTGGGAGCAAAACCCCAAAACCATCCCTAAAAAAATGTGTTTTCCCCAATTTAAAGGCTGTCAAAGTCGCAGACCGCGCTAAGCGCGCCCTAAAAAATTGTTAAACCGCCTTAAAACTGCGCTAAGCGCGCTCAAATTGCGCTAAGCACGCTCAAATCACGCTAAGCGCGCTACATGCTGGAATAAGCTCCTTCCTTGGGCTAGGAGCACGCTAAGCGCGCTCGTAGCATGCTTCCTTGGGCTAGGAGCGCGCTAAGCGCGCTCGTAGCATGCTTGAAAATCCAAAGCTTGCTTTCTTCATAACTTTTGAACCGTAATTCCGTTTTTCGCCCGGTTCGAAGTGTTGGAAAGCTTATTCAATGCTCTATACAACAATGTCAAAATCCCACTGCTTGAACACCTACAAAAATGAGATAAAATCAATTAAACTCAATGATATTTACATGAAACGCAATATATACACTAAAATGTAAACTATACGCATTTATAAACAAAACAGAGTTTATTCGTATGATATTTAACAAAAAGCAACGATAAGTGCAACAAAACATATATACAAAAATAACTACAATTTGCACTTATCAGTAAACAAACAGGCATGCTCTTTTGTACAAGAGGCCCTCCAGCGTCAGATGGATCTTGGATGGATCCGGGACTACCATGATAGAAATCAGTCTCAAGTGAATATGATTCAAATCATCGATATTCGCTTGACGAATAGCAGCTTGGTGGAATTACATGCTAAGCAAGTCCAGCTCGGTTTTCTGACTTCGCATAATTATCAAAACTGTAAAGGATGTTGTGAGAGTGACCAGGGATGTGCTCTCGTTCAAAGAACTTTGCAACACTTGTCAAACCACTGGTGGCTTCCGATCTATATGGACGAAGACACACAACAAATCAGTGTGGTTAATGGGAACCCTACTAGGCATCAAAGTCAGGATGTTTGATTAATGGAAACAGACCTAGTGAGGTTACACTGCATTCAAAGCGGACGTGGCCGGGTGCCACCATATAACTACGAACGCTGTAGAGTTTGCACGAAAAATAATCAAGGATGTTACCTCGTGCGAGCAGCCCTTCAAAGTCAGTTGTACTGCAAAGAGATTCAACAACATTCAGATTCGGGGTCCATCAACTGGACGCCAGACTATTTCGCTGATCAGATCAAAGATGTGGTTGTAATCTCTGATCCGAGAGGACCAAAGAAGTTTGTGCCATCATCCCTCTGCTTAATGAATCGAACGTTCTTAGCCAGGAACTAATTGAAGTTACTTACGACAGTAAGAGAAATCAGAAGGCTCATGTAGTTATCTATCTGCCGGGACCAGTGTCGTACAAATTCGATAAGGAGATCCCTTACAAATACGGTGAAACAACCATTGAGAAAGGAAAGGAAACTTCATTACCCTTCGTCGTGAATATTGAAGACATTAGTCGAGTAACACGGAGCGGTCGAATCTTCAACCGGGGAGTTGGAGAACTTACCAAAGAAAAGGAACTTCAGACGAAAGCTCCCAATCCACCAGGCAACCAGTCCAGTGATCCCGACCTTTCAAACAACAACGATGAGATGCTGAAGCTCATCCAAAGGAGTGAATACAACATTGTTGATCAACTGTTACGAAATCCTTCAAAGATCTTTGTGCTATCACTTTTACTCAATTCCAAAGCCCACAGAGAGGCTCTACAGAAAGTCTTAGAGCAGGTCTTTGTGGAACAGGATGTGTCAATACGACAGTTCGATAACATCATCTCTAACATCACTTCCTGCAACAACTTAGGGTTTAGTGATGAGGAATTTCCAGAAGAAGGTAAAAACCACAACATGGCGCTCAATATCACAATTAACTGCAAGGATGATGCCTTAGTCGGCGTACTGGTAGACACCGGATCGGCTCTGAACATTATATCGAAGTCCACTTTAATGCGACTATCATTCAAAGGATCCCTGATGAGGGGCAGTGAGGTCGTCGTCAAAGCACTTGACGGATCTCGGAAAGCAGTTATCGACGAAGTCGACCTTCTCATAACTATAGGTTCTCACACGTTCCAAGTCACTTTCCAGGTCATGGACGTCCGGGCAGCATACAACTATTTATTAGGAAGACCTTGGATACACCAGGCTGGGGCAGTCACTGCGGCACTGCACTAGAAACTGAAGTTCGTCAAGAATGATCAACTAGTCACGGTATGTGGAGAACAAGCCTTGATCGTGAATAACCTTTCATTATCTACTTGTGTAGAACCTGAGGAGGTTGTTGGAACTCAGTTCCAAGCACTATCGGTGAGCAATGAAAATAGGTTAGAGAAAGGAACCTCGATTTCCTCGTACAAAGATGCTCTTGAAGTGATAAAAAATAACAATACCAAGGGATGGGGATAACTTGTCATTCCTACTGATAACAAAACAAAGAAAGGTCTTGGTTTTTCCTCAACCTGTACCCAGACAGCTGCTAACGATGAAAGTCTTCATCCCATTCAGGATTTCTTCCATAGTGGAGGTTTCCTTCACCCAATATCTCAAGAAGTTCATACCATCAACGAGGGAGACTCCTGTGATACAGATGAGGAGTGGAAGTCCTATCTTAACGAGGATGGTTATATCTCTCAGGAAGAGGTGCCTATGCCATTTTTCTATCCCGCACAAAGTCTGAGATTTATACCCAGGTCAGATGTCAGAACGATATACGGAGATTGTGATCCGGAAGGATGCCGTGCTCCACCAAACTCATTAGAGGAAGACACTCTGATGAAAGACAACTTTGACCACGACTATTATGGCCCGATGGATGGCCTGCCAATCTGGCAGCCGTACCCAGGGGACTTGGGGCAAGAAAATTAGCTGAACAATGAAAATCAGCTGAGCATCATCGAACAAAATACTTGTGTCCCCACTATGTCATGGGATCAACACTTAGGTCATTCAGAAAATATCCAGCACGACGATGAATTTGCAAAGTTTGCAGGACTAAAATTCATTAACTATGTTTTTCCAGAGGTCAACGTCATCGAGAGAGATGACTCCTCCAATTCCAAAGAAGTGTGGGACACCTTAGGATAACCGAGTGGCAAGTTCGACTACTTGGTCAAGTACACCGCTCCTGAAAGCTCTCGTATCAGGCTCGAAGACATCCATCCAACTGGATGGGAAGATTTACCTGAGAACACAAATACTATGCAAAATACAACAGATGAATCCTCCTACGACAACTCTGCCTGGGAGACAGATTCCAATGATCCTACTCTGCCAGAAATCAACGTCATTTCTGAGGACAAACCAAGAAAGAAGGTGCCAGACTTTGTGATTCACCGAGGAGTTCGCCGCCAATGGGTTGCAGTCGATGTTCCGAAGATTGTTCATAAGTCAAAGTAATTGTCGTCTTTAACCTTTCACCCTGCCCAGTTGAAACAGATGTTTTTATAGGGCTCACTTTCTATAAATATCCCTCTTCGCTTTGCCCAAAGCGACAGAGTTTTGTTTTATAGGGCTGTAGTTTCAAGAATCGACTTGTTCATAAATAAAATAACGTCGTTCTGTAATTTCCGCATTTTATTGTTGTTTTCTCTTCTCGCTTTTTCAGAAAATGGTAATCCTAAAAAACAATTCAAATAATAAAAACAAGCAGTACAAAAAAATACACTGCACACACTCTTGCATTCTTTCTATCTCTTCTAAAAACAATCATCACGTCATGCAGATTGCTTGTTTTAAACCCCGTTGAAACATACGATCTGATGCCTTCTCCCAACTTTGAATTCCCGGTATTTGGGGCTGAAGAAGAAGTTGACGACGAAATTCCAGAAGAGATGTCCTGATTACTCAGATAGGAGGAAAAGTCCATTGAACCTCACACAGAGTCGTTGGAAATGGTCAACATGGGCTCAGAGGAGGAAAGAAAAGAAATAAGGATTGGGGCACTGCTCAGTCCAACTGCCAAAGAGAGTTTGACAAAGCTTCTCAAAGAATTCCCCGATGTATTCGCTTGGTCCTATCAGGATATGCCAGGGTTGGATACCAGCATCGTGGAACATCATCTACCGTTACGATCAGAATGTCCGCCAGTAAAACAAAGGTTGAGACGGACTCATCCGGACATGGCCATCAAAATCAAAGAGGAAGTACAGAAACAGATTGACGCAGGTTTCCTCGCCACATCAGAATATCCTCAATGGCTAGCCAACATAGTACCCGTTCCAAAAAAGGACAGAAAGGTCAGAATGTGTGTGGATTACAGAGATCTCAACAAAGCTAGTCCAAAGGACGTCTTTCCTTTACCACACATTGACATACTGGTAGACAGTACAACAAAATTCAAAGTCTTCTCCTTCATGGATGGATTCTCGGGCTATAATCAGATAAAAATGGCACCGAAAGACATGAAAAAAACTTCGTTCATCACCCCATGGGGTACCTTTTGTTACAAGGTAATGTCGTTCGGTTTGAAGAACGCCGGGGCAAACTATCAAAGGGCCATGACTACTCTTTTTCATGACATGAAACATAAGGTAATCGAGGTATATGTCGATGATATGATTGCCAAATCTAAAACAGAGGAGGAACATATGACCCACCTGTCAAAGCTATTCGAGCAGTTGAGAAAGTAGAAACTCCGCTTGAATCCTAACAAATGCACATTCGGTGTCCGTTTAGGGAAACTCTTAGGGTTCATTGTCAGCCAGAAAGGAATTGAGGTTGATCCTGACAAAGTCAATGCCATTCAAGAAATTCCTTCTCCAAAAACTGAAAAATAAGTCAGAGGATTCCTAGGACGTCTGAACTACATTTCCAGATTTATATTCCTCATGGCCGCGACATGCGCGCCCATCTTCAGATTACTCAAAAAGAACCAGGACTGCATTTGGACAGAAGATTGCCAAACCGCCTTCGACAGTATCAAGAAATATATGTTGAACCCACCGATTCTATCACCTCTAGTGGAAGGAAGACCACTGGTCATCTACCTCACAGTCTTGGAAGACTCAATGAGGTGTGTACTTGGCCAACATGATGAAACGAAAAGAAAAGAGTCTGCCATTTACTATTTGAGCAAGAAATTCACTGAGTGTGAAACTCGGTATACTATGCTTGAGAAAACTTGTGCTCTGGCTTGGGCAGCCAAACGTCTTCGCCAATACACGATTTGTTACACTACTTAGTTAATCTCATAAATGGATCCAATCAAGTACGTCTTTGAAAAACCTACTCTCACGGGAAGAATCGCCCGTTGGCAGATGTTGTTATCAAAATATGACATAGAATACCACGCTTAGAAAACCGTTAAGGGAAGTATTTTAGCCGATCATTTGGCACATCAACTGATTGACGATCAGGAATCAATCGGGTTTGACTTCCCAAATGAAGATGTCATGTATTTAAAGATGAAAGATTGCAATGAACCGCTACCCAGTGAAGGGGCAGAACCAGGTTCCCAATGGGGACTAATCTTTGACGGAGCTGTCAATCATTATGGAAACAGAAATGGGGCAATCATCATAACCCCTCAGGGAACCCATATTCCTTTCACCGTATGACTGACATTCAAGTGCACAAACAAAGAGACCGAATACGAAGCTTGTATCATGGGTCTCGAAGAAGCGATCGACTTAAGGATTAAGAACTTGGATGTATATGGCGACTCAGCCCTGGTTATCAATCAGATCAAAGGAGATTGGAACACATACCAATCATGACTGATTCCTTACAAAGATTATGCAAGAAGGTTGCTACCCTTCTTCAAAAGAATCGAGTTTTATCATATCCCTCGTGAAGAGAATCACATGGCTGATGCATTAGCCACCCTCTCTTCCATGATTAGTGTAGGTCAATGGAACGACCTACCTAAGATCGACATAATGCGCTTTGAGAGGCCCACCTACATCTTTACGATTGAAGCAGTCATAGACGACAGACCTTGGTATTATGATATCAAATGCTTCCTTTAGAAATAAGAGTACCCACCTAGGGCATCTAGAAAGGACAGAAAGACCCTCAGAAGGTTGGCAAGCAGCTTCTTCCTGAGTGGTGATACACTATATAAGAGAAACTTTAACATGGTCTTGCTCCGATGCGTAGACAGACCAGAAGCAAACATGCTAAGGAAAGAAATTCACGAAGGATCCTTTGGCACTCATGCCAATGGAAACACAATGGCGAGAAAAATTCTAAGAGAAGGGTAATACTGGTTTACCATGGAATCTGGCTGCTACAAGTACATGAGGAGGTGTCACAAGTGTCAGATATACACCGACAAGATCCATGTACCGCCAAACCATATCAAAGTTCTTTCTTCCCCATGGCCTTTCTCTATATGGGGAATCGACATGATTGGGATGATTGAACCCAAGGCTTCGAACGGACATCGGTTCATCCTGGTAGACATTGATTACTTCACCAAGTGGGTCGAAGCAGCGTCATACGCCAATGTAACCCGAAAAGTGGTGGTCCAATTTATCAAAAACAATCTCATCTGCCGTTATGGTGTTCCAAACCAGATAATTACTGACAATGGATCTAACTTGAACAATAAGATGATGAAAGAGTTATGCGCTGAGTTCAAGATCGAACACCATAACTCATCTCCCTACCGACCCAAGATGAATGGAGCGGTAGAAGCGGCTAACAAGAACATCAAGAAGATTGTTCAAAAGATCGTTGTAACCTACAAAGACTGGCACGAGATGCTACCCTTTGCTCTTCACAGTTATCGCACATATGTCCGCACTTCAACAGGGGTAACCCCTTTCTCTCTAGTATATAGCATGGAGGCAGTGCTCCCCATAGAAATTTTGATCCCATCAATCCGGGTATTGATGGAAGCTAAGCTAAAAGAAGCAGAATGGTGTCAAAGTCAACACAACAAACTAAAAATGATCGAAGAAAAGAGAATAACGACACTATGCCACGGTCAGTTGTATCAGCAAAGAATGAAGAGGGTGTTTAACAAAAAAGTCTGACCTCGCGTCTTCAGGAAAGGAGACCTTGTGCTCAAGAAGATACAATCATTCCTCACTGATTTCTGGGGCCAGTGGACCCTGTTGCGGTGAGAATCGGATAACAAGCTATTAATTAACTTGCATCACATTTCTTTGAATTCACAACTGACTTTGATTTATCCAAAGGAAAGGTTCAAGATCGAAAAAAAACCTAAAGGGGGGAGATCTAAGGTTCGGGGGTTGGTTACGCCTAGGGAAGGTATTAGCATCCTAAACGTCCGTAGTACTCTACGGGAACCTCTTATTTTAACTTGTTATGTCTTACTCGCTTGCTAAAGGTGTTATGCTAAAGGTTGAAACCCTAGGGGTTAATATCTAAGTATACTCGACAAAGTATCGCACTTTGCGCCTACGTATCCTGACGGGAGTGGAATCAGAGTATCCGTAGTTCACCGATCTAAGGGTGAAGAAGAGGAACCATTGACTATGGCCAAAGTTCCAAGGGGAAATGAGTATGAGCTCATTTTAGAATTCACGATAACTCTCTAAATCTAAGTTATAGAGGGAAAAGTGAGTTCTCATGATGGTGAGATTACATAGAGTTCAAAACTCCAACCTATTTCTAAGTTACGATTTCATTGGCTCTCATGAGGCCAAGAAATGGGATAAACCTAGAAGGATAAGGTAGGGTGGTTGTTTAGTGACTCATGAGTCAATTTAGGATGATCTCCCTTTGGAATGGGGGGAAAGATAAATTCTTGTAAACAAGAGTTGGAGGGGGATTGAAATTAAGTTATAATCAATAAGAGGATAACAATTAGGTGTAAATAACATCAAAGCATGATATGTATATCCATGTATGAGCATGACAAAGGATAGCGAGATGGTTCATAACAAACGTGACCAATGAACACCAGCATGGCAAAGTTTTCAAGAACTATGAAATTAAGAGCGAAACAATCATATCAACACAAATTCATCTTGAGAATTCCAAGAGGTGCCACAATTTATGGATAATAGTGATGAGGTGTCAAGCAAAACTCAAACTAAACCTACTTAAAAGTCTTCAACAACATTGATGCTCACACTCAAAATAACCGCTCGAAAATAACTTGGAACAACTTAGAAAATTGTCTCAAAAGGGTGAGAAAATAAATTCATCACTAGGATTGAAACAACATTCTTAAAAGTTCACAAAATTATAATAAATATTGAAGTAAAAAAAAAAAGAAAACTAAGTAAATAAAACACTTGAAATGTTAATATAATATTTTTTGGAATTTTGTGTTTAAAGGAAAAATATTTAAATAATTTAAACTGAAGTGAAAATTAAAATAAAATAAAAAAGGCAAAACAAAATGAGACAGGGGGTGTGATTCTGAAAACCTAATAAACTAAAAATATGCTTGTCTTGTGTTTGGGCCTTCTGCTGGGGGGTGTGAATAGTGATTTGCGCAGGCCCATGGTCCAAGTGAATCAAAACCAGATGAAATAATATGGTGCTTCATGTACGACATAACATGTAACATTTAATCAACCAGTCACCCTTTTCTTTAAGTGACTACACGACAAACATGGAACCTAACCACTCGAGCCCTGCCAATCTTCCATGGACACTTAACATAAACCTGAAACTCTATCTTGAAACTAGCAACAACACCATGGCAAACCTCTCTACTTTCTCAATCAATTCCAAGCTCATCTCTCAATCGATTTTAATGAAACAAAACATCAATGTTTAGTATTCAAAATACAGAACAAGCTCAGACCTTATGCATCTCAAAACATAAATTTAAACATGGAGAAAATGGACATGGAAGTCGTGAATCTAAACTGAAACAAGTTAACGAAATAATAATGTATCAACAAAAACTCCAAACGGACCTTTATGTTATCAATCCAACCCAATACAGAAACAACAAATGAACATGGTGAAAGCATTTATCATCATTTAAACTTAAACATGAGAACAAGGAATCGTAAAAACAACAGTTACTAAGTGGAGCAAGTCCACTGCCTCTTCTCTTGGGGCTTTGGAATTCAACTAGTTCAAGCTTTTCCTTGGCTGATGATGATGTGCAAAGGTCACAGCTTCTGGCTCCTTCTTTGACGCTCACGAACTTACAACCTCTCTTACTTTGAACGATGCGCATTTATGTGATGGGACTGTTTGGTTTTGATCTTGTTATTTGGTGTTGATGGATGGAAAGGAAACTCACTAGTTCTCTCCAAGGTTCTGGTGTGGTGTTGATTATTTCCGTTTGTGTGGTTGCGCAAGGATAGGTTTATGGTGTTTTCATGATAAATGTAATGAGGGAGTGTATCCTTGTGCTGATCGTGGGTGGTGGAGTTTCAATGTTTTACGATGTGGTTCTCACTGTTTGATTGAAGGTTGACGGATTATGAAAAGGGTTGAGGGGTCCAGAGAAAATTTTGGTTTTGTTTATGTTGATGGGTGAAGAAAATGATGAAGGTTGAAGGAAAAAATGGCGGATTGAAGGTCTCCCCCCAACTTATGATTCGCGGATGGTTATTTGAAGGGTGATGGAAGTTTTGAAAACTCTCGGAGAAGCCATTCATCCGTTATTGCTTCAGGTCATGCTGCAGGTTATCGTTACGACAAGTCATTGTCGCTAGCAGGCATGGTAGCAAGGTTTTTGAGGCTTATGGCATTGGGTTGTCATTGTGTGGAGCAGAGGTTTTGTATGGTTTGGCAACAGAGATTGGCACGCAACCTAATTGGTATTTTGTTTGTTATGAAATGTGCTAGACAATGGGCCTATCATGAAATTGTAGTTGGGCTTATAAAATAGAATGTGAATTGGTCAACTATTATTCGTTTTATGTTGGCAATCCATTGTAAATGGAATGAAAGAGAATTGGTTGAGTAAAATAGATGGATAAATTGGAGCTATGGAAATTGGTAATGAATGGATAGAATATGGGTAATTTGATAATTGGATGAGTGATTGAATGGATATTGGTAGAAGTTGATTTGAAAAATGAATAATAATTATAGTTTTAATGGATATTTGAATTTAAAAAGAAAAGATTTTAAATATGGCCCTAAAAGATAAAATTGTATGGAATTGGATATTTACATTGATAATGGAAAATGGATTTTTGGATATGAAATGGATACTTGGAACGAAAAGATGGGATTGGGTGGAAAATAGATAATAGAAAAAGCATGACACTGAAAATGGATTGACAATGGATAATGGTTATTGGAAACAGATGAATAGAAAAATGGATAAAATGGCTATAGGATGGATATGGGTTTTGTAACGTGCCTCCACAACACTTAAGAACCTTGACAGCTTAACTCGAATGCCACTAATCTTTGAACAACATCACAACCTTGGATCCTCGTTAAAAGTGCCCTTGACTGATCAACAAAACAGACGAATCCTTGGATCAATGACAAAAACCCGCACCACACAATCAATACTTGGAAAAAACTTGAAATGCACCAACGGTCTTGACCTTGATGTACCAATAAATAATTTGAATTGGCACGAAACCCTGGCTTTTTCAAAAAGAACAAACTAGCAAGATAAAGGTAAGTTAAAAATGCATAGATGATTGAATCTAAGTGCAAGTGCAAAATGTTATGACATCTAAGGGGTAAAATTTGGGGTACAACAGTTGCCCCTATTTAAATAGTTTTACCGGATGACACGAGGAACGAAGATCCTCGAGACATCAAGGTGAAAGGTTTTTAAATATAGCAAACCGAAAATTTTGCCCTTAGATGGAATGCAGATGCTAAGGACAAGCGACGAACATGCAAATGCCGACATGCCATGAATTTCTAGTATGATGATATGATGCTATGGTAATGCAAAGATGCAGACAAAACAGGACACCAAAAAAGGTAAAGAGCAAACAACCACAGATGAGCTTACTGGGGAAGGATAAAGGTTAGTATCCACGAGGAAGACTCCTTGGGGATGCAGGCTAACCAATAAAAGAGACTCACTGGGGAGACCCTGAGGCAACACCGGGGATGGAAGGTGAAAAGGTACTCTCCACTGGGGAAGGATCCAGGGAGATGGACGACATGTTCAAATATGACCGGACGACACCGGGGAAAAAGACATAATCTTACTGGGCATGAAACCAGAAAGAAGACATGATCTCCACTAGAGATCAGTTTGAAATAAAAGGATAGACAGTCGCTAAAAGATTTTCTGGGATTTTCTTATACGGAAGAGTTCAAACGGGATCTTCTAGAAAAACCAGAAAAGACAGGGACGAATCTGGCGCACCAGATAAATAAAACAACTAGAATTTA
Organism: Lathyrus tuberosus; assembly: GCA_022829125.1. Classification (NCBI taxonomy): domain Eukaryota; kingdom Viridiplantae; phylum Streptophyta; class Magnoliopsida; order Fabales; family Fabaceae; genus Lathyrus; species Lathyrus tuberosus. The sequence goes on along the minus strand of JALAZF010000065.1, from coordinate 15,950,751 downwards.
AATGGGAACAAGGTTAATGAGCCAAGAATAGACTCAGGTACTCATATGAGTTGGTTGAGATAACAATTAATCTGCTTTATGAGGAAAACCAGTATGAGCTAGATTTGTAATCTTATTGGAAGTAGAACCAAAAGATGGGCTCCAATGAAGGTATCGAGAATGATTGATTATCAAGTCTAAACGTGACTAGATGACATGCTAGAAAGGATCCGCAATGAAGATTGGACCGGAGAGACGGTCTTCACTGGGAAAATACATCCAAAGTGATGGAACAACAGGTTCAAGTATGACCGATTGGCACTTTAGAAGGAAAAAATAACCTTATTGGAAGATAGAACCAAAATATGGGCCCCAATAAAGGTATCTAGAATGATTGATCATCAAATCTAAACATGACTAGATGACATTCTAGAAAGGATCTGCAATGAAGGTTGAACTGGAGAGACGGTCTTCACTGGGAAAATACATCCAAAGTGATGGAACAACAGGTTCATGTATGATCGATTGGCACTTTAGAAGGAAAAAAACCCTGATTGGAGATAGAACCAAAGATGGGCCCCAATAAAGGTATCTAGAATGACTGATCATGAAGTCTAAACGTGACTAGATGACATTCTAGAAAAGATCCGCAATGAAGGTTGAACCGGAGAAACGGTCTTCACTGGGAAAATACATCTAAAGTGATGGAACAACAGGTTCAAGTATGACCGATTGGCACTTTAGAAGGAAAAATAACCTCATTGGAGATAGAACCAAAGATGGGCCCCAATAAAGGTATTGTATCTGATAGGTTAGTACCGGGTTGCATAACTGAAGATAAGGCTTCCTGGGGAATACCAATTATGGTTGCAAAAAGGTTGGATAGATAAGCTTCTCAGAAGGGACTGCCACTTATCGCCATAAAAAAACAAGCTTCTCCAAGAGAAAACCACTTGTTGTCGGTTAAAAATTCCAAAGATATATTGATATCACGACACTGCTGGAGAAAGAATTTTGTCTTCAATGTGGATATGTAAAATATTCTTCTTGCGAGGCACGGTGCAAAATAAATGCACGTTCAAACTAGGTTCAAAAACCTAACCTGCTAGGGACAAATGTTCAATCTAGGAACAAGCTAGAAAGAAACGGTCAAACAAGACTCCGACCATTGAGGAATGAACTCAAATGGGGTTTTACCTTATCCAAGTGTGGAAAAGATAACTGAACCAACCATCATCCCCGAGAAACAAACTCAGCGGGGAATTCAGAAAGGATGGGCACTTTATGCCTAGGGCTGACTTTCTATTGGAGTGAATAGACAAACCTAGTCACTTGGGGATACAACGCCAAAGTGAACAAAAATAGGTCAACACCAGAAAAGGAAGCAGAAATGCTAAGATGCTATGCATATGAGTGCTTATGCCATGCTTATGCTGACAAAACAGACAGGAAGCGAAACTGGAGACAAAATAAACGTCTCGACAAAGGATACCCAGCCAAACTCAACAGGTTAGACCAATACTGGGGATGAAGAAGAGGAATCAACAACTTCACTGGTGAAAAGAGTATTCCACTTGAGGTATAACATCATGAGGATTGCCATCATGAGCTTGATTTCTTTGTTGGAGGAGAATCCATGGAGAATTGTCAAGATTAGCTGAAGTAACAGCTTATTGGGGAGCTAGTAAAGGATATCACAAGAACAAAGTAATTCTGCATCCCACTGGCATAATGATCATCTTCAAGTCTTATCTGCCCCAGGTTATATGGTCTGTCAGAAGACGATAACAAGAGGATTTTATAGAAGAATTGGCATACCAGATGCTTTAATATCTTCAAACTTTTGGAGAGATCTCGGCGTAACTGCCCAGGTTAACTGCATTCACACAACAAGATCCTTGAACTTGCTTCAGACTAGTTGTTTGACGATTTGGGAAACAAACTTGCCCCTGTCAGCTTGGTTGATCTGTGAAGGAGATGTCGTTGACCTTTAGAGATTTATCGAATCTCGGCTTGACTGATTTTGATTAACTGGTCTGTGAGGGTAAGTCATCAAAAGGATTTCACAAAAGAATTGGCATACCAGATGCTTTAATATCTTCAAACTTTTGAAAAGGTTCATGAACCTTGACATAACTGCCTCTGTTCAACAGTATTCGTAATGCGCAAACTGTAGTAGAAATGATTGGGGAACAAAACTTGCCCCTGCTGATGGGTCACTGGGGTCCACACTTGTCATAAGATGACCTGGAGAAGACTTGCTCCAGTATTTTGAACTTTGACGAGTTTTGCCCCGGATTCGGTAGATTGGCAAATCCTTCCGCTTGGTTGCCCCTGACTGAGCTTCCTTTATCAAGTTGAATCTCCTATGTAATACCCCGTATTATCTAAATTCTTAACTGGATATCAGATGAGCATCTATGTGCTCTATCCTTGGTAAATTGGATTAATGGAATCCTCTAAGTACTTTAAGTATTATCAATTGGGATCAATAGAGCAACTATTGAACTCTTAAGAGATCAATTTATTATTAGTTCAAGAGAGACTTTTATGATAACTCTAATAATTGATCAATTGGTTGAGATGACGAAATATCAATTGGAGATATTTTACTCTATTGGATTATATTATATAATATTGGTTTATATATATATATATATTTGTTGAGAAAAAAAAAGATAGAAAAGGAGAAGAAGAGGAAAGGAAGTGAAGAAGAGAAGAAGAAGGGAGAAGAGAGAAACCCATGGATCATCATCATCAGCATCTTCTTCAAACTCCTCTTCGACTATCAGGTGGGTTCTAGATAGAAACTCTAAGTTCTAGAAATCAATGATTTGAACTTAGGTTAGTTTTGAGAGAAAATGATTAAACGGATCAATAAATGGAATCTAACGGATAAAATGAGTTATAAACGGTGTTGTGTGATCAATATGGGTGTAGAATCATCTATTAATACTTGTTTGTGTATTGGATGGTGTTTGGAATGAATTTGGACCCCAAGGGATCAACTTTTGCGTGTTGAGAATTCTGAGTTTTCCAGGGTTCGCCAAGCGAACCTGGGGTGAGTCACAACGAACGAACTTTCGAGGGTTCGCCTAGCGAACCCGGCAGCGAAGGTTAGCGAATGTTCGCCAACGAAGTTCGCCTAGCGAACTTTGTGCCTTTTCAGTTTTGGTTGGTTCTGCCTTGCTTCGCCCAGAGGTTCGCGAAGCGAACGGCAAGGTGAAGGTTCGCCTAGCGAACTTTGTGTCTGTTTTGGCCTATTTGTTGATTCGCCTGGAGCTTCGCCTAGCGAAGGTGGTAGAGAATGCTCGCTGGGTGTTCGCCTAGCGAACATGATAGTTTATGCAGTTTTGTTTCCTTCATAACTTTTGATCCGTAACTCGGATTGGAAATATTGGGTATGATGTGGGATTAATCATTTAGTGGGAAATGAAGGAAAGTAATGTTTTGTGGAATGTCGGAATTGACATCCTTTGGATCGTAATCCGATCGAGGAAATATTGGGTATGATGTCGCCTTACTTGTAATATTTGTGTTATGCCATATCTATCTAATAGTTGTTAAGTATGAATGAGAGAATATGCATGTTAAAATGAATTAGGAAGAGTGAGGAAACTTACCCCAAAACAAATGGCATAGTTAAGGTTGTTATAATTCTAGGTTGTGAATAGAATTGTGATAGAAACTCTAGATGTCGACGCTCGTGCATTCATTGACTAGTTCTGGCCTAGAGTAGATAACCTAGATGGCAAGGCTCGGGCACCTGATGTAGGAAGGTACATCCGTGACAAGATTGGTCTAGGAGAGTGTGAGGCACTAGTATGGAACATGTGTGTGAATCTTTGTGTTCTTTGAGAAAGGCGAATGTGGCCTTAAGGCATTCTGGCCTTGTGATTGTCGAATACAATCAAGTTTGTGTGTGAGATCACGTAATCGTAACCAGTTATCTTGTGAGTGCGTTTCATGGGTCTCGAGCTCCTCTGAAACATGTGCACGACTACTTGGCAGGTTTGATTCTCGCGTGCAGTACAAATGGCGTTCTGGGAGCGTATGCTTGTGACGGTTAATGGCCCGTGTGAAGTGACGGTTCATAACAGCTAATGGCCCGTAGAACCCGAATCCATTCGTATGTCAAGTAGGTTACCAGGATCCATGACTCGGGTCGACTTCTAGACGTAGAAGCGGACGGGAACAGGGGATGCCTTAGTGTGGTTATCGATTAGTGATATTGTGAGTTGATGAACTCATGGCATGTTTCCATATAGTGTGAGATTGTGAGATTGTGCACTCAAGGTCATTTTTTCCCTTCCCCTTGACTTGAGTTAGGATTGATAGAACCCTGTAAAGCCGAGAGGACCTATACGATAGGGAACTCACTGAGATTTGATGTATCTCACCCCACTATAGTTGCTTTATTTCAGGTGCAGGTTTGGTTACAAGTGGAGCGATGCTCGGATGTTTCAAGAGAAGCTTAGTTAAGCTTATTCTGCTGTGTATTCTTTTGTTGTATACAATTGAGGATATTGTATATCATTCTTAGTTTTTTTTATTTTTGGCTAGTTTCCATGACTTGTGCCCTGTGTTGTATTTATGTTTTAGAAATGGACAAGTATGTGAACTATGCCTTTAGGCACTTTTGATGTGTCAGTACCAAATAAAATGCTTGTATGGTATTATTCTAGATATATATTATACAGGGCATTACAGTTGGTATCAGAGCAGGTCGTGTTGTCGACCTAGCCTTGAAACATCATAAGTAAATCTATTCCTGCCTCTTAAGTGTGTCTTGCTAGCATGAAACTTAATATCATACTATGTAGTGTTGGGCCTGATCAACCTAATACTATGTATGTGATAGGTAGAATCATGGTTGAGCGACCACAAGGACTCCGTAGTGTTGTCGGAACTTGTGTTGTGAGGGAAGGCCCAAGCCAAGAGTTAGTAGTGAGGAGTTTTGGTTAGCTCAGTGGAGATCTTGGTAGAAGTTGTGCATGGGTAGCATGGAAATTAAAGAGTAGTGTGTTGTTCAAGTAATCCTTAGGAATGAATGGAGTCCGGGAGTTAAGGATCTCTATTGGACGTTTGGATAAGGGATTAAGGAATAGGTAAAGTTGCTAGTAAAGCTGGATTGACTACTAGTATGGATAAGGATTTCAAGTAATCTCATTCCGTGAAAAAGAAAAGTTATTTCGTGGAACGTGTGACCTAAGGTCTGGAAGTGAGATAGTTCTTGGTGCTTCAGTTTCTAAGGTTGCTATGGTGTCTCGATGGAAGAGAGTACCTTAAGGAATGTGTTCGAAATAATCTCTTCCAACTGGTTGAAAGGTGAGAGTTAAGGGACGTTCGGCCTTACGGGAATCTAAAGTAGTAGAGAAGTGTGAGAAGGAACACAAAGATGTGTTTACACGCTTCAAGTGAAATAAGTATGGGTCGGACGAAGAGATGAGTTACGCGTATTCAGATATGAAGAGAGATTAAGTTCAGGATAATACTTCAGGTTTTCTGTTTTCAATAAGAGACCAATTTGGAATTGTTAAATTACCCAAGGAATAGTATGAGGTATTATGTTGGAGGAAGATTGAACTTCATTTAGTAACAGAAGAAGTGTGTGTTAAGGAGTAGAGTAAGTCTCTTGGAATTTAAGGGAAACGGTATTAACGGTACGTTAAGAGAAAGTGACAACGGAATGTATTTTGGACGAGTGTGCAATAGAGTTTTAAGGTGTTGATGAACTTATAGTTAAGGAAGTGTAATCACGGGTGGCTCACCCGTGAGGACCCTAGTGGTATGAGGTGAAATGGGAAAGCTACACTTAGTATTAAGAACAAGCGTAGTAGTATCACCGTGGTCACAAGTGTAAGAGATGGATTCTTATTCTTGAGACAAGCGTGATGCGACGTGCTCTGTGAAACAGTGAATATTGTATTCTAAGAGGTAAGATTGCAATAACCAATGAGAAGCAAATCAGGACTTAGTAGGGATCGAGTGTAAATCATGGAATGGTTTATATCGGAAGGATTTTGTAGGTAGTTGATGAGAATGGTCGGTTGTGAATCTTCCATTAAGTAATTTGGTGTAAGTGGGATATGTAATGGATAGTGAAGGATAAGGAATCCCGGTTAATGTGTACGGAGTGATAGAAAGGTTCTTCAAAAGGGTGTATTACCCCGATCTAAATTCAAGTATAGAGAAATTTCTGTATTTGTGAATAATCGAAATATTTGGAATCTACCTTTTGTTGGACCAAGAACATTGTTTTTTTATTTCTCACCAAGGAATTCAAGTGAGGGTATAAAGGTTGTGTGCTGGTTTTATTTATGGACGATTTAATCGTGGGTTGTGGCAAAAACCTTAGAAGGTTGTCATTATTGGTTTCCCGCTGAAGTTTTGTAGTGTGACCGTGTTAAAATTTGGAATTTTGCCTGTCAATTGGTTGGAGTGTGCCGTCAACTTTTCGGTCTTACCTTGAGTGGATAATGGTTGACGAATGTGATACAAGTTAAGAAGCCACGAGTTGTGAACGATATTTCAAGTAGGACGAATCAGATTAATGGTTTGAGTAGGGATGACTTCGAATTAAGAAGAAACTGGTTTTTGATTCTGCAGTGATGTTAATTGATTAACATGTGCAAGGATGGTGCGTTGCACAGAATTTTGAGGAGTTAACCGATTAGCTCAGATGGTTAATCGATTAACATATGGGTAATTTATGGAATCCCTTAAGAACCACCATCTGTGTTTTGTTACCTTATGCTGCTCCGAGGGGAGAGTATTGTGTGAGTGGAAAACGGGATGGTAAGTAAATGAAGGATGGATTGCGTTTTGGAATCGTAACTTTTGGAAAGGTGTTTCCTAGTTGATCATCTGTTTAGATGACAAGGGAATTGTCTCCGAGGAAGTGATCTTGAATATTGTGTTGAGTATGAGAAGGTCTTAGGTGTTTTACCGTTGAGATCTTAAGGACGAAGTTAGGAAATATTCACGAAGTATTGATCTTGCAAGGAATGTGCTTCGATGTGTAATTATGGTTTTAGTAAGGTATGAACAGTTGGTCCGAGTTAGTAATTGTTAACTTCTGTGAGTTCATGGTACTGGATTTAGACTCCGTGAGAGTGGTACCAGTTGTGTGCAGTTGTGTTTGACCCAGAGAAGGAATTTGAAAGTTATCTTTCCAAGAAAGAGTAAGAATTTGACGTTCCAAAGTTAAGCATGTAACTTGGAATCGTTGTGGAACGGAACGAATGAGAAAAGTGGATTCAATTGGGAAACGTGGCATGTCCTTGAAGGTATGTGTGCGTGGGGAGTGCTGTTTGTGATTTGGAAAGTGGTATGAAAACCCACATTTGTGCTTTGGACGGTTTAAGTTTTGATAAGTGGTGACTCGCATGTGACTGAAGTCCTGTGTTGGTGTTACGACGTTTTAGGTTGAGATCTCGAATCAACAAGGAACCTTGAGTGAGTCGGCAAACCATAAGAAGAATTGATATGGAAGGTGGTAACTAGAAATGAAGGTTGTTAAACTGCTTTTGGATTAATTATTCGAGTTTTGAATGAATTTGGAGTTATATGTTATGGTGATAGCAGTGTAACTCTTGTGTCTTTATCGTCTAGAGAGGGTTGGACAGATGTTAAGATATTGCGTGTTACCGAGGAAATTGTTCTACCCTAGGACGTCAGTAAGTTTCTTGTACCGTTGATTAGTAAGGATCCCCGTGGATAAGTGTGTTTCTCCGTGGAATATCGGACTTAATGGTTACCATGTATCCCATCAGAATAAGTGGAACTGGTAAAGGAAGTCGTTTGACTATTTGTGAAGTGGTTTTGAACGTTGAAATATTTATGAAAAGATAAATCGTCAATGGTTGCATGAAGTTAAAGAATCACTGGTTTACATCGCGAGGATGTATTGAATGTTGGTGTCTTAGGTTGAGATGAGATGTCACGGGTTTGTTTGTGACTCAGTAGAGAAATGTAGATTGGTACATTCTTCCCGTAGTAAGATGCGACCAAGTGTTTGGGGTATGGACCAACAGATGAATTACGGAGAGCAAGGGTAGCAGTTACTCCAACTTTGGACTAAGAGTATATCTAAGGAGTCGAGGTTTGATAATTGTGAACATAAGGATTTTTGGAAACTGTAAAATAAAGTTGGAATCGGACTATGTCAAGAACTTTAATGGAAGTGAAGTGAAGTGTGGATCTAAGACAACGATGCTAGTTGTGGTTCTTGTTGAGCGAGGGGAAATTTGGGGGCGAATTTCAATTTAAGGGGGGGAGAGTGTAATACCCCGTATTATCTAAATGCTCAATTGGATATCAGATGAGCATCTACGTGCTCTATCCTTGGTAAATTGGATTAATGGAATCCTCTAAGTACTTTAAGTATTATCAATTGGGATCAATAAAGCAACTATTGAACTCTTAAGAGATCAATTTATTATTATTTCAAGAGAGACTTTTATGATAACTCTAATAATTGATCAATTGGTTAAGATGACGAAATATCAATTGGATGTATTTTACTCTATTGGATTATATTATATAATATTGGTTTATATATATATATATTTGTTGAGAAAAAAAAAGATAGAAAAGGAGAAGAAGAAGAAAGGAAGTGAAGAAGAGAAGAAGAAGGGAGAAGAGAGAAACCCATGGATCATCATCATTAGCATCTTCTTCAAACTCCTCTTCGACTATCAGGTGGGTTCTAGATAGAAACTCTAAGTTCTAGAAATCAATGATTTGAACTTAGGTTAGTTTTGAGAGAAAATGATTAAACGGATCAATCAATGGAATCTAACGGATAAAATGAGTTATAAACGGTGTTGTATGATCAACATGGGTGTAGAATCATCTATTAATACTTGTTTGTGTATTGGGTGGTGTTTGGAATGAATTTGGACCCCAAGGGATCAACTTTTGCGTTGCTGAGAATTCTGAGTTTTCCAGGGTTCGCCTAGCGAACCTGGGGCGAGTCACAGCGAACGAACTTTCGAGGGTTCACCTAGAGAACCCAGCAGCGAAGGTTAGCGAATGTTCGCCAACGACGTTCGCCTAGCAAACTTTGTGCCTTTTCAGTTCTGGTTGGTTCTGCCTTGCTTCGCCCAGAGGTTCGCGAAGCGAACGGCAAGGCGAAGGTTCGCCTAGCGAACTTTGTGTCTATTTTGGCCTATTTGTTGATTCGCCTGGAGCTTCACCTAGCGAAGGTGGTAGAGAACGCTCGTTGGGTGTTCTCCTAGCGAACATGATAGTTTGTGCAGTTTTGTTTCCTTCATAACTTTTGATCCGTAACTCGGATTGGAAATATTGGGTATGATGTGGGATTAATCATTTAGTGGGAAATGAAGGGAAGTAATGTTTTGTGGAATGTCAGAATTGACATCCTTTGGATCGTAATCCGATCGAGGCATATTTATAGCCGTTAGAAAGCTGTGGGAATATCCTACGGGGTAAAAGTGGAAGTATTAACTTTTATACCCGATTAAATGAATCGGAGGGAAACCGAATTCGTTGTTTTAGGTGATATACTATTAAATGGTAATGTGAGACCACGATTCTCACCAAGGATGCTTGGTAGAGGATAGTAGTGGCTTGTATGTCTTAAAATATGTGTGAACTACTATGTGAAATGTGATGTTTTATATGATGTGTTTACTTGTAATATTTGTGTTATGCCATATCTATCTAATAGTTGTTAAGTATGAATGAGAGAATATGCATGTTAAAATGAATTAGGAAGAGTAAGGAAACTTACCCCAAAACAAATGGAATAGTTAAGGTTGTTATAATTCTAGGTTGTGAATAGAATTGTGATAGAAACTCTGGATGGCGACGCTCGTGCATTCATTGACGAGTTCTGGCCTGGAGTAGATAACCTAGATGGCAAGGCTCGGGCACCTGATGTAGGAAGGTACATCCGTGACGAGATTGGCCTAGGAGAGTGTGAGGCACTAGTATGGAACATGTGTGTGAATCTTTGTGTTCTTTGAGAAAGGTGAATGTGGCCTTAAGGCATTCTGGCCTTGTGATTGTCGAATACAATCACGTTTGTGTGTGAGATCTTGTAATCGTAACCGGTTATCTTGTGAGTGTGTTTCATGGGTCTCGAGCTCCTCTGAAACATGTGCACGACTACTTGGCAGGTTTGATTCCCGCGTGTAGTACGAATGACGCTCTGGGAACGTATGCTTGTGACGGTTAATGACCCGTGTGAAGTGACGGTTCATAACGGTTAATGGCCCGTAGAACCCGAATCCATTCGTATGTCAAGTAGGTTACCAGGATCCATGACTCGGGTCAACTTCTAGACGTAGAAGCGGACGGGAACAGGGGATGCCTTGGTGTGGTTATAGATTAGTGATATTGTGAGTTGATGAACTCATGGGATGTTTCCATATAGTGTGAGATTGTGAGATTGTGCACTCAAGGTCATTTTTTCCCTTCCCCTTGACTTGAGTTAGGATTGATAGAACCTATAGCGAGCGATTTTTGGACGTGGTTGCGAAGCGCAACCTCTCTTCGGTGTTACTACTACAGCTTGATTCATTTTTTATCCTATTAAAGCTGATGAAGGAAGGGAAATAGATGTCTCCAACTAACCCTGCTTGCATACTGAGTTTGAACAGCGGTCTGTTCGGTTACAGATGCTTCAAGGATTCGGGGATTGTCTCAGGTTATTTTGTTCGATGAGATGTGTAGGATGTTAGGACTTTTTGCTTTTTTGATAGATACGTGAGGATATGGGATTTTGGGTTTTTGTTTTGTGTGCTCGCTAAGATCTTTTCTTTCGATCTTATGCCTACGTATTCCCGTTTACCGAAACAGGGAAATCAGAGCGTTCGTAGTTCCTCCTATTCTATGGGAGGAAATGGTTTTTGGTGTCTTGTTCAAAGCCCAAGACGTGAAGTGAAAGGTGATTTGTATCTTGTTCAAAGCCCAAGATGTGAAGCTAAAAGGTCTCGACTTTAGAGAGAATTTGTCGTCTCTAAAGAGGGGTAAAGGGGAATTACTTTAACCGGGATACGCGGATCCTAGCAATGCCATAATTTCCTAAGAAGGGTTTTTAACCTGAAGGAGAAGACTTTAACTCAGTATAGAGCAACGCTATCTTTCCTTAGGAATTCCTCATGCTAAAAGAGGGACAGTGGCATGGATATAGATGATCTAGAGGCTTGTCACTTACAGCGATTAGATGAATGGGAAGGAGTTGTTGATGTTTGTTTACAGTGAACGAGGCACATATTTGATGCTAAAAGGTTGATTGGATCAACCAGTGGTTTTCTTATATAAACCCTAAGAGGAGGCTAATTTCCGCTAGGGAAAATCATTATACAAAGCCTAAGAGGAGGCGAATATGTGTCTCGTACAAAGCCCGAGAGAGAGGCTAAAAGGGTTCGACCCAGTGGGGGATATTGTAATACCCCAAATTTTGACCACTTAGATTTCCCATCATTTTGAAAATCATCATCACAATATGGATGTACCTTTATGCTTCATTAGTCTCCCCAAAGATGGGTGAGCATCCACTACAATCAAAATTAGGGTTTCAAGCCCTCTCTGAGTGCTTAGACAAAGGATCAATCAAGAAATGACATGATCTTCAAGTTGTCTAATCTCTTAAATATCCACAATGGATCAAAAAGGACTCCCACTTCAAGGATTAAGCACAAGGCTGCTCCCTTCTAGGTGGATCAAGTCTCAAGATCGACAGTGTCACCAAATTAGGGTTTTGGTCGACCAGGGCCTCCAGATGGAAATTTTCATCTGGGCACAAGGCAATTATCCAAAACATAACCTAATATACTTCATGGAACCTCATGAACCCATGCATCAAGTCAATTTTGCCTCAGGGGATGCATTCATCAAAAATCAGGAATTAGGGTTTCTTGACCTAATTCACCCCTAAGTTGACTTTTGGGACAAACCATGAGCCAAGACCTCAAGAGATGATTTGAGGGTCTCTAATATACCATATTGATCCATTTGGGACAATGGATTAACCCAAGAAGTTTGAGCAACAAGTCTCAATTTCATCTGCACCACAATTAGGGTTTTAAGTGAAAAGTCAACTGTAACTTTGACTTTTGACCTGGACATGCTCCCAAACCCTAATACATGATTGAATATACCCTATGACACCCATGGAACATGTCCATCAAGTTTGATTTAGGTCAAGGACATGATTTCCTGAAGAATTGCACAGTTTGGAATTCATCTGATAAAAAGTCAACTGTGCACAAAAGTCAACTTTGACTTTTTGAGATTTTTCACCAAAATAGATTTTTAACCCTAAAATGATGTTAATGTATGATTTGAATCATCATTCATCAAGAAAAATCAAGAAAAGTGAGATAACTTGTAAAAGGGGTAACCATAAAACTTAGAAATTTTTCTAAGTTAAAAATAAAGTGGCAAAGGTACCAACTTTGGAGGACCATAACTCCTAAACCACAAGGACATTTTTTCTCATCCAAAGATGGATTTGTAGCCCTCATTATCACCTACAAAAACTTCAACTACAAGTCATTCCAATTCATTAAGGATTTTGAGTTATGGAGTGATCAAAGTGGCTGAAAAGTGAAAATGTCACTTTTTCCAACACTTAGTGAAATTTTCACTAAGTCAGATTCTGGCTCACTTTTTGCCAAATGTAGGGGGATTTTTTCACTTGGAATCAAAAGAGATCAAAACCAAACTTGTTCAAACAGTTGTTGTATCATGTAAGAGCTTTCCAAAATGGCCAAAAACATTGCCAAATTCAACCTACACCATGAGATACAACATTGCCAAGTTGCCTTGCTGAAATCTGTCAAGGCAAGGAAGAATTTGCAACTTTGGTCTATTTTCCAAAATCAGCCAAATTCAATTGCTCCTATCCACTTGGACACCTCAGAGGATTGAATCTAAAGGGGACAATCACTGAGCCAAGCCTCCAAAGTCCATGGAACAAGAAATAACATGTTGAACCTAGAATGGCCAAAATAGGGACAAGACTTCAAATTTGGAATGAGGCATTCAATGGAACCATCAAGGTGGCATGGACTGAGCCATTCTCATCTGAAATCAATCAAGACTTATCCAAGACCAAGGGAACCAAAGCTCTGTACCCTAACCTCTAGTCAATGGCTAGAGGAGACTTGGATTTTCATTTGCTAACATTGGCCAAACCTACTTACCAGCTGCCATGCACTATTCCTTGCAAAACAAACTTGCTCTACTATAAATAGAACTCAATTGTGGTCAGTTTGAATACACCAAAGCCATCTAACAGATGCTTTCCTCAAAATCTCTTCTTTCACGCCAATTTTGCCTTCTAAGGCAAGTCACTATCGGGTTTTGAGTTTGAGAGCAATTCCAATCAAACCAATCACTCACACACCTCACATACATCACATATGAGCTGATCAAACACTTAGATTACTTCTGAAACATCAATTTCACAAAATCACCAGCTGGTTGCTCAAGGTTTTAACCAAAGTGCAGCTGAGGTACCACAAAATGATCCAGCCAATTTCAATCAAGTCCAACCATCCAAACATAATCCATAGGGTGTAGGGAAGCTGTTCAGATCATCCCAACTCATCTGTAACACCTCCAAATCAAAAATCACTTTGAACTTGCTGTCACGGCCTAGAGGTAAGCACATACTTGGTCATCTCTCAATCTATGCATATTTCCTCGCACAATAATTTGGCCATATGTTCATAATCATGCATGGAATGTTTTCCCTCAATTAATTGCATTGTTTGAATCGTGTATCAAAAATCCTAGCCTTCATGCAGAAATTAGGGTTCTTGAGGTCTCTTCGTGATTTATTGTTGTATGTTTAATTTAAATGAAATTAAAGTACATAGACATGATCGTGAGGTTGAGACGAGCATAATGATATGTGGATTACATGATATGATTACGTATTCATGGAGATTGGATAGAAAATGCAAATCTGAGAAACCAAGAACACGCGCGTGTTCTTCAGCTGTACTTGGCGCCATTTTTCATATATTCAAATATTTGAATTTTGTGATTTTGTTTAATTGATTCAAAAATTAATTTCTCTCTGAGTTTTAATGATTTTGAGTTGATTCTTTTTTTAATAATTCACAAAAATGTTAAAATATTTTATTTTCACAAAAAATCCCAAAAATATTATTTATTTCATATAATTGATATTTTTGTAAAGAATTAATATTTTGATTGTTTTTGGCATTTTAAATATTTTTTCTACATTGATTTTGCAACTTTTAATGCTTTCTAATTATTTTGTAGGTCAATACTTAATTTTTGAAGCATTAATCCAAGATCACACTTTGTTTTCCATGTGTTAAACAATTTTTGATCATTTTAATTGAATTTTTATTCAATTAAATACATTTTGAAAACAAATTAGGGTTTTGGATTAATTCAACCCTCATAAATCATTTTCAAAACTTTTTGGGCCTCTTGAGAGAGTGTAAGACCCATCCCCCCTTGTACAAAAACTTTTTGGGCCTCACTCATTGTATAAGTCCCTCTGTACAAGTAAACGGCACGATCGTCGCCCGTTTAAAAATAAAAATCATCTGGGCCTCTCCTTGAGCTATAAGACCCATTCAAAACAATTTGGGCCTCTATTAGAGTGTAAGACCCAATCCCCCTTTTAACCAAAACATTTTGGGCCTCACTTATTGTATAAGTCCCTCTGCGTTAAAAGAAAACCTCGGCACGATCGCCATTTTTAAACGAAAAATCATTTGGGCCTACCCTCGTGTTATAAGCCCCACTCTTTTTTCTTTAAACCTTTTTGGGCTTCTTGAGAGAGTGTAAGACCCATCCCTTTGTACAGAAAACCTTTTTGGGCCCCAGTCACTTGTATAAGTCCCGCAGTACAAAGTCAAACAGTGCGCTCACTGATAAAACCTTGGGCCTCTCCTTGAGCTGTAAGCCCCAAATCTTTCTTTTTCAAAGCACTTTCTCCTTTGATTTTGAATATACTGTTATTTTCAATCATTCTTTGTTGAACAACTAACCAAACAGCATGGAAGCACTACAATCGAGTAAGTGGTTATCGCTTTCGTTTACTGCTTTCATATTATAAATTGTATTGTGGGGCTGCTCACTGTAAGTCTCCTTTCATAAACTCATATCTACTGTGTAATAATAGTATAGATATTTCGAGTTTCCCCGGCTACTACGTCTAGAACTAGGTGACGCCGTTTCATTTATTCGTAGAAATAGACGCCTAGATCCCCAATAGGAGCACCAGATACAGTCTTCTCTTCGGCTGTCCTTCTTAGGAATCGTCAAGAAGCTCTACTCCCCAAGATGAATGTATTCTCCGTGAATGGCATCTTCTTCCAAATTCTCGAACTTTCCTGACTTGATCTATTCCTTGCGGATAGCTTGCCTTGAATATCTCGGGGTTTGGGTACCCACTACGGTCATAATCTTGGACCTTAACTAAGGAACCCTCTTTAAAAGCTAAAAGTCGCTGGATAGTAAACCTCGCACGTTTACCAGTGGTTTTTATCTTTAAAAGAGTTATCTCTCCTAATGGAAAGGAGATGATAGACCCACGGGCTTCTTAAAAGCATCGGCCTCCTCTTGGGCATTATTCAAGGACACTACGGCTTCTTAGAAGTATTCACAGCCTCCTCTTAGGCTTCGTATAATGGTCTCTTTCTCCGGGAATGATAGCCTCCTCTTGGGCTTCGTACAAGGACCCGTCGGCTTCTTAAAAGTTTCCAGCCTCCTCTTGGGCTTCGTACAAATTGTCCTGATGACCTCCTAGAGGTATAGGAACAGAACCTAGTTATCCTCATAGAACAGTCCTTTCATAGAGTCTACTACTGTTTCTCAAAGCATAGTACAGAAGATAAAACTCTAGACACGGACAGTCTAACTTCCTTGAGTCTCAAAAGACATTCTCAAGTGACCCCTTTGTTAAAAAGGAAAGAAACCCGCAGACTCGGACAGTCTCAATACCCTTTGGATTTCCAGTTTCCCCAAAGAAAAGGAAATAACCCCGATCCTCAGATCTAACCCATGAGTACAGTGATGCTCATATAAGAACTGATTTTCTCTTTCAAAATCAGTATACTGGACCTGTCACTTAACTGACACAATAACCTTAGCCTTCTCTTGGGCTTTGTACAAATGATTCTCCCCAGCGGAGTCAAACAACGTTTAGCCTCTCTCTCGGGCTTTGTACGAGACACATAAGAGACTCCCTCGTTGAGTCAATCCCCCTTTCGTCTCCATCTCGGGCTTTGTACGAGATACAAAAAGGTTCTTATTGAGCCAAACAAACAATCGCCTCCATCTCGGGCTTCATACGAGATACAAAAAACTCCCTTGTTGAGTTAAATAGCCTCCATTCGGGCTTTATACGAGATACCAAAAGACTCCATCGTCGGGTCAAAATCTTTTAGCCTCCCTCTCGGGCTTTATACGCGATACCAAAAGACTCCATCGTCGGGTCAAAATCTTTTAGCCTCTCTCTCGGGCTTTGTACGGGACACAAAATTAGCCTCCTCTTAGGCTTTGTATAAGAAAATCACTGGTTGATCCAATCAACCTTTTAGCATCAAACCTGTGCCTCGTTCACAGTACACAAACATCAACAACTCCTTCCCTTTCATCTAATCGCTGTAAGCGGCAAGCCTCTGGATCATCTATATCCACGCCACTGTCCCTCTTTTAGCATGAGAAATTCCTAAGGAAAGATGGCATTGCTCTACACTGAGTTAAAGTCTTCTCCTTCAGGTTAAAACCCTTTCTTCGGAAATTATGGCATTGCTCGGATCCGCGTATCCCAGTTAAAGTAATTCTCTTTCTCCCCTCTATAGAGATGACAAATTCTCTCTAAAGTCGAGGTCTTTCAGCTTCACGTCTTGGGCTTTGAACAAGACACAAATAGACCTTTCAGCTTCACATCTTGGGCTTTGAACAAGATACAAACCACCTTTCGCTTCACGTCTTGGGCTTTGAACAAGACACCAAAAACCAATTTCCTCCCATAGAATAGGAGGAACTACGAACGCTCTGATTTCCCTGTTTCGGTAAACGGGAATACGTAGGCATAAGATCGAAAGAAAAGATCTTAGCCAGCGCAATCAACAAAAAACCCAAATCACATATCTCCATCAATCAAAAGCAGTATTTCAAAAGCATCAGTCCTAACATCCTAATCCTTGTTCCCCGCCAGAAACCTTCTGCCCAGGTAAAAAAGAAAGAAAACAGTATTGGCGAAAATACAAATAACCAGTACAAAGGCCCCCCCACAATGATTGCATCCGTAACCTAACAGACCGCTGTTTAAACTCAGTATGCAAGCAGGGTTAATTGGAGACATCTATTTCCCTTCCTTATTCAGCTCACAATAGGATAAAAAATGAATCGACCTGTAGTCAAAGCTCAAACCGCAGAGAGCAACCAACGCTTAAGAACCGCGTCCAAAATCGCTCGCTACAGAAAAGTGGCGCCCACCGTGGGGCCGATTCTTTCATTTCTTAAGGTGAAAACCTTGGAAAAATATTTTTCATGGCGGTGGCCACCACAGAAAAGTGACGCCCACCGTGGGGCCAAATCTTCTTTCTTAAACGTTTAAGGTGGAAACCTTAGACAAACCTTTTTTCTCTTCACTTATGTGAATACCACAGATTGGGGCTTCCGCCGGGGAACCCATTTTCTGTTAGGAACTTAGGATTCTTAGCTTTAAAGGTCTAGGATGTTTAGGACAAATATATATACTGCTTTTCCTAATTGCTATACGTGTTTATTTTTCTACTAATGGGAATGCGGGTGATGCCGTATGTGGTGAGAATGAGTATACACTTAAGATAAGTGATGGCGATGGGGTCGACCATCAACCTCAGTGGAGGCTGACCAACGCAACCCATTCACTCTTCTAGCCAATGGGCCGGTTGTTAAGTCTGAAAAACTGAGGAGCCAAACCCTTTCGTAGTGCGGAAACTATCAGAAAGAGTTATTACGCGATACTACCCTCATTTGAGGCTGGTGATCTATTCTCGGTGAATGGCACTTACTCTAAGATTGCTCTACAACTCGCTGGCGATCCGCTTGTTGTTTTGCTTTCCTGGGAGGAGCTGATGATAATGAGTACAGGTACAAAAATCACCCTAGTATAAACCTTTGGGGATGGGTAGAGCCTTGACTTCATGAAAACGACCCTTTGACCCCATCTTTTTTCTATGTTTTTGTGTGCTGCATTCATGCATTCATTTAATAAAACATTAAAACACTCAAAAAACTTTCTCTTCTAGTCTCTTTGTTTTTCAAATTAAACTAAGATTGTGATTGCAAATATCAGAGAAGAGGATTACGCTAATGGATTTCGGTAGAAGGAGAACTCACCAGTATACCTTCAAGGTTCCAAAACTAGGGGATTTGAGAAGGTTAGCGAGGATGATCGTTAACCCAGAGGCTTTCAGAGCCAAGCACGGTGGTTTGCTACCACTGTTAAGAGTCCATGTGATTAAGGGGATCATGGACGCGCTCATTCAATTCTACGATCCAGTTTATCACTGTTTCACATTCCCGGATTACCATCTAGCACCAACGCTGGAGGAGTATTCTCATCTGACTGATTTACATATCACTGATCGAGCTCCATTTTCTGGACTGGAAGAAATTCCAAAGAATCAGACTATTGCAATAGCAATTCATTTGGACGAGTCTGAGGTCAGGACTCACATGACCACTAAGGGTGGCATCCAAGGTTTACCAGCCCAGTTCTTGACAAAAAAGGCTCTATACTTCGCTAGTATAGGGAACGGGACTGCTTTTGAAAGCATCTCTGTCTTGCTCACCTACGGGTTATTTTTGTTTCCCAACATCAATAACTTTGTCGATATCAACGCTATTAAGGTTTTTCTCATTGGAAACCCTGTGCCGACTTTGCTCGCAGATGCGTATCATTCTGTACAGTTGGGAAATTTGTACAGCGGAGGGGAGATCACATGCTGTGTACTTTTTCTTTACAAATGGTTTATCTCTCACTTGCCCAAGTCTGCTGCTTTTTGGGATTGCAAGAGGGTCTTGCGCTGGTCGCAGAAGATCATGTCTCTTACCAACTCTGATATAGATTGGTGTAATAGGATTTATGAGGGAATTAGAATCATTGACCGTTGTGGAAACTTCCTCAGTGTACCCCTCATAGGAACTAAAGGAGGAATCAACTATCATCCGATATTGGTTCTTCGTCAATTTGGATACCCGATGAGACACATCCCACTGGGTGTTCATCTGGAAGGTCTTTTCTTCAAAGAAGGAGAAAGTGACAGAGCACTAAAGATGGAAATAGTGCAAGCTTGGAAACATGTTCATAAGAAAGGACGAGAGTCTCTGGGAAAACCGGACTGTGTCTCGGTGGAGCCTTATCTCCATTGGGTACAAACTAGAGCTCTCAAGCTAAAGATGCCTTCTCCTCATTACGGAATTCTTCCACCGAGGGAAACTGTCATGTACTTCATGACGGAAACTGAAAAGCTTCAGGTTACTCTCAACAAAGTTCAAAAGGAAAGAAGATCTTGGAAGAACAAGTACTGCACCCTCGACGTAGAGTGTATCCAAATACAACAACTACTAAAAGAGAAAGATGCTCTGATTGAAATTTTGGAGCAACATGCTGTAGAGAATCAAGATGACCAAAGGAATTTGCTCGCTCCTTTCACCTGGCAAAGGAATGACAACCCGACAACGGCCCGAGCGCCCCGGTCAAAGAAAAGGAAGATACCAGAATCAGCACCCGATTTCTCTTCGGAGAGGACTCGGGACCCTTTAGCTTAGGTTTCTGTTTCTGCACTTTGTAATCTACTGTATTTCCATTTCTGTAATCCTTTGGAATTCAATAAAAAGGGGTTTCCCCACTGTTTGATATTTGCAATCTAATTGTCGAAGTTTATTTTGATTAAAAAAAAAACAACAATTAATATAATCATTGCATTGATCATTCTCACATCGCGTATTCTCCTTACCTACGAATCTCACGTTTGTGTCTCGATTCTAGACTCAAACTGTCTCATTCGTACAATACTCGGGCCAATCGTCAGAAAAAGATGGATGATCTTGAGGAAGAAAACAGAGAGTTGAAAGAAGAGATCGACGCTCTGAGAGAGGATATGAGAAAGCTTCGTAACGACATGCAAGCCATGGCAGAAGCTCAGCTACAAAGAACTGTGATCTCAGAGATCACCTCAACGCCCATCATAGAAAAGTATGATCCTAGGTATCAGATGCCGAAAGACCGTCCTTGGGGCATGCCTGTTAACTATATCCCGGAAGGATATGTTCCGCCGATCACTGAAGATCAGGGAATCGCAACAGAAGCCGCTGGGCCTGAAGGTTACAAACTTCAGGAAAGCGAAGATGCCAGGGGCATACTCAAGACTCCTGAAGGTTACAAACTTCGGGAGGTTCCAAGATTCAACGCCGTAGTTACGGTACCACCCCCTGTGGTGCACACTGTCCCGGAAGGACAGATTCCACCAACACCTTCTGGTAAGAAGGAAACTATGTTTGACAGAATGGATGAATTCTAGTAGCAGTTCTTGGAAATGCAGAAAGAGCTACAAGCCATTCGCGATCAGGATCTATTTGGGAAGGACGCCGCAGACCTCTGCTTGGTCCCAAATGTGAATGTCCCGCACAAGTTCCAAGTGCCCGACTTTGAAAAATACAAGGGTAACTCTTGCCCTCAGAGCCATCTGGTGATGTACGCTCGGCGGATGTCAGCTCAGACAGAGAATCAGGACCTGCTGATTCACTACTTCCAGGATAGTTTAACCGGTGCCGCACTCAAATGGTACCTGGGTTTAAACCGTACTACGATCAGTACATTCAGAGATCTTGGCACTGCCTTCGTCCAACAATACAAGTACAATTTGGACATGGCACCCGACAGAGATCAACTCAGATCAATGTCACAAAAGGATAAGGAAACCTTTAAGGAGTATGCTCAAAGGTGGCGTGAAATTGCCGCTCAAATTTGTCCACCTCTTGAGGAAAAAGAGATGACAAAAATCTTCTTAAAGACCTTAAGCTCATTTTACTATGACCGAATGATTGCCAGTGCACCCAGTGATTTCACCGAAATGGTCGGCATGGGTGTACGTCTTGAGGAAGCCGTCCGAGAAGGACGTTTGGTAAAAGACACTGGATCAATGATCGATACTAAAAAATACGGTAGTGCTCTCCCTAAGAAAAAAGAGCAAGATATTGGGAATATCTCTCTCGGAAAGCAAAGACGACGTTATCAGCCAGTAGCAGCTGTTACTCCTGCTATCGGCCCCGCGCCTGTTCCTATGTATCAACCTCAGGTTGCGCAGAGCCAACCTGACCAACAAAGGACACAACAGCCTCTTCAGCAGGCTCGTCCTCCATATAACAACAACCGTACAACACGGCCACCAGGATTTGATCCTATACCCGTAACGTACGCAGAGCTGTTTCCGTTACTGCTGGCTAAGGGGCACATTCAGACTAAGTCTCCCCTTTCAGTTCTGGAAAATCCGCCTTTTTGGTTTAAAGCGGATCAAACATGCCCTTATCATCAAGGAGGTTCAGGGCATAACATTGAGACTTGTCTCAATTTCAAATCCGACGTGCAAAAGCTTGTTAGGAGCGGGCTCTTATCTTTCAAAGATACGAATCCTAATGTTCTTACGATCCCGCTGCCTCAACATGAGAAAGCTGCAATCAATCTGATTGAGAAAGAGACTAACAATGTCTATCAAATTCATGATGTACTCTTGTTGAAAACCAATCTAGTCAAGATGCATTGTATTCAAAGTGGGCGTGGCCAGGTGCCACCACACAACTATGACAGTTGTAGCGTTTGTTCGGAAAGTAACCAAGGGTGTTACCTTGTGAGAGCAGCTCTTCAGGGTCAGGTCGATCATGGAGAAATTCGTCCATATCCAGGTTCAGGACCCATCATTTGGTCGCCGAACTACCTTGCCGAGCAAGTTGAGGATGTTGTCACGATCTCTGGTCATCACAGGACCAGGGATGTTTTTGCCATCATCCCTCTACTTAACGAATCTAGAATTCCCAACCGGGAACGAATCAAGGTTACTTATGATGGTCAGAAAAATCAGAAGGCTCCCGTAATCATCTATCTACCGGGACCACTACCGTATGAATCAGCTAAGGCAATCCCTTACAAATACGGTGCAACAATAATCGAGAATGGAAAGGAAATTCCATTACCCTCCGTCGTGAATATTGCAGACATCAGTCGTGTAACACGGAGCGGTCGAATCTTCAACCGAGGGGTTGGAGAATCCAACAAAGAAAAGGAACTTCAGGAAGAAATTCCTGATCCACCAGTCGGTCAATCTAGTAATCCCGACTTTTCAAAAGACAAAGATGAGATGCTAAAGCTCATCCAAAGGAGTAAATACAACATTTTTTATCAACTGTTACAGACTCCTTCAAAGATCTCAGTATTATCACTGTTACTTAGTTCAGAAGCACACAGAGAGGCTCTACAGAAAGTCTTGGAGCAAGCCTTTGTGGAACAGGATGTAACAATCAGACAATTCAATAGCATTGTCTCTAACCTCACTTCCTGCAATAATTTGGGATTTGGTGATGAGGAATTACCTGAAGAGGGTCGCCGTCATAACATGGCGCTCAATATCACAGTTAACTGCCAGGGTGATGCTTTAGCCAACGTACTGGTAGACACAGGGTCAGCCTTGAATGTTATGTCGAAGTACACTTTGATGCAATTATCATTCAAGGGCCCTCCGATGAGAACCAGCGAGGTCGTCGTCAAAGCATTCGACGGATCCAGAAAAACAGTTATCGGCGAAGTTGATATTCCCATAACTATTGGTCCTCGCACTTTCCAAATCACTTTCCAGGTCATGTGTAACACCCCAATTCCCCATCATAAATAAATAACAATTAATAAAATCAGAGTAACTAAAAATTTATTTTTCCGACAGAAACAAGGATGCCACATTTTAAAATAAGAATACACACTCCCTGCTCATAAATTTGATACATAGCATAAAATAGGTTACCCTCAATTGGGAAACTTTTCCATATAAAGGTAATACCAAATATATTCAACAATTATATACATAAATAAAATAATCGTTTCCCCGACTCCCGTGCTACGTATCAGAGCAGACACCAAGACCTAAGCAAAGACGAAGATCTAACTCTTCCACTTGCCTCCACGCCTCTAAAGCTGACAATCTGCACTATGCCATAAAAAGCATATTCCAGCAGAAGGGTGAGAAATAACAACTATAACAAGATTGCATAATAATATGCCACAACACAGATAAATTCACATATATAATATTTCTCACCAATTACATCACATACTAACACATATAGCATGCCACCAATACAAAACATATCACACATAATCCCACCACGATTATGACATATGGAACCACACCACCACATCACCACAAAATATAACATATATTAATCATACCGACATAATCACATATTCACACATAATGCATATGTTTATACACAAAACATATCACTCACAACCAATGCATTCATCTCTTATGCAAACTAATTCACCAAGGCTATCACAAGCTCACACATAATCAATCCATTTATAATTCTCACCACAATTCATCCCAACTCACTCATATACATCACAATGTATATATATATATAAATATATATATATATATATATATATATATATAATCAAGCATATTCATCATGCATACTTTCACAATCCTTAATCATTCCACATAAACATACACATTTACGTTTACTCACCAACACATCATTATAAAGATGATAAATGCAAATCATAGAGACCGACTCACGACTCTATGCAAATGCAATGCGGTACCGACTCAACCTCGTAATTCATTAGTCCCCCAGGAACTCTTGGAATCATCGCTTGTTACATAGAGTAACTCCCCGTCGGGCCTACGATGTTCCCCGTCGCTATAAACCATTATTTCAGGGCGAACGACGTTTATGGATTGCTTTCGACCACTATTTCAGGGCGCACAATCATTTGTGATTAATCGCTTCTACCATTATTTCAGGGCGTAAGACGATAAAACTGATTGTGATTAATCGCTTCTACCATTATTTCAGGGCGTAAGACGATAAAACTGATTCATCTATGAATCTTCCAATGCAAGAATGCATATCATGATACTTGACACATTAATGACTCATGCCAACATCAAATGCTCATGCATTAACAATAATCATGTATTTCAAGTACATATAAAGTAATGCACACAATTGCCCAAAATGGCCACAAACACCAATATACCATTCCACAACATCAAATTCCCATCAAAGAATCATCACACAAGCCATCTCATAACATATCATAATATGTCTTACAATATTGAAAAATAACTCAAAATTCCATTTTTACGGTTTCTCGAAAAAGTCGGCTAAAAGTCGGCCAAAAATAATATTTTCTATCATCATCAAAAAGTGCTCATCGACAGCTTCGATTCGGTATAAAGAACACTTAAATACGATAAACAACGAAGAAGATATGAATATTTCAAAATAACGCAAAAACATAAACCGGACGCCCGACACTACGAAACGGTTCGAAAAAACTGTACCGATTGGACTAGGTTCAGACCTCAAAACTATTTTTCCTAGAAAGAACATCTCGTTAGCTTCCCAACGCTTCGAACGGGGATCAAAACCGACTTACGGTTCAAGAGATATGAATTTCCGAAGTTTTCCGAAAAATCAGGATTTTCCACCTACAGCACGCGTCCGTACGCCTGCGGGCTGCTACGGATTTCGGCTATTTTGCCCGAAAATCCGACCGATTCAATTCTATGATACGAAACAAATACACAATAATCCTTACCAAATATATATCAACGTTTTAGGACCATAAAACGATAATTCTACGACGTTCGATTTTCACCAAAATCTCACATTCTCAAAACCCAAAAATGTCAAAACTCACAATATCAACCGATTTCAACCAAACGAGTTTCTATAATCTCGGTCTAACCTCATACGACTAATCTACGCAATTTATTTCGAAATTCATCCGTGAAAACATCGATTTCTAACCATTTTTACCATTTCGACCTAAAATGAAAACTATATGAAACTATCCAAAACAATCAAGAAAACATACACATATACATACACAAGCAATATATAATTGAAACTTCTCACCCTTACCCGATTATTCGCGCTTGAAACGGAGTTCCCGCGATTTTTTCCCTTTTCTCCTCTTTTCTCTCTTCTTCCTCTTCTTTTCTCTTTTCCTTCTTTCTTTCTCTTTTTCTCTTCCTTACTATTTTTCTCTCTTTTCTTTCTATTTATATAAAAACATAAAACTTACCCAAGCAAAAGACCAAAATACCCCTCAGCTCAAATATCTCTCAAACGCTCTCAAAATGCGATAAAACATCAACAACGATGAAAAATAATATATTGCCAAATAAAAGTCAATAATAAAATAATCAAATAGACTCGATTAACTAAAACTGACAAAAACTGGGGCGTTACAATTCTCCCCCACTTAGACATTTTCGTCCTCGAAAATCTAACCGATACGAACAACTCCGGATACGACTCTCGCATCCAACTAACAAACCAACATGCCAACAAAAGTCACACCACGAATAACACAACTGACAAACCACCTTGCTAACTACCACAACGACACGACAACGACGACAACTACAACGACAAGATGCAAAGCCCATACAATGCACTTGACGACAAACTCACAACTCAAAGAAAAGCCAAGATACCAACACACAGGTTCACTCTAGAACTGAAACACAACAAGATCGTTACCCTACCCTAGGTAACACTCCCCTAATTCCCCACACAGGAATTAGCTACACACACTCGAACCATCACCATGGAAACGAGGCAATCAACACAAACAAGAACATAAAGTTACACGACACCACAAGGTCTCAACAACATCAACAAAACCAGAACACCAACATCCTTGTCACACAGCCATACTACAACAATGCTACGATTCACCAATCGAACATACAATCAAAACATCCATTTACATAGTAGCCCATGAATAATATTCAAACCTTCCACCTAACACTTCCATTCTGAAACGTCCAATAGTCTCACCATTCCTACATGTTCTCAATGTTCAACCTATGAACTCTTACAAGTCTCACACGTAAATACAAAATGTGTCACCTCACGCTTCCGCTGCGCACTCTGATTACTCGCAACCATCAAAACTACCATGTATAAAAACTTCCAACTTAACTTATCCCGCACGACATTAACTTTACCAATAGGATAATCTGAGCCAAATTCATAACTCGTCACGAATTTTAACCATCCTCGCTGTCTCACCCTCTATGCCTTCAGACCAAACCAGTAATCCATATCCTTGTGATTACTAAACACTTCGAATCTGGAACCATAAAGATAATACCTCCAAATATTCCAACACAATACAACCGCGACCAAATCCAAACCCAAAAGAGTATAGATCCTTTTATAAATCCTCAATTGTCATAAAGCATAAGCCACGACTTTACCCCCTTGCATTAACACCTGACCACACTCTTCAGAGACACATCACAATACCTCACAAACGGTTTATTAGGATCACACAGAATCAAAACTGGAGCCGTAGCCAACTTCTACTCCAGCTCACCAAAACTTACTCACAACGAACATCCAAACAAACGACTCACCCTTTGTAAGTCAACTGAGATACCAGAAGTACGAACTTAACAAAGTCTTCCATAACCTGTAATAACAACCAACTGAGTCCAAAAGTTTCTAATCTCCTTAACCAATTTCGGAGCCTCTCAATGTAGAACTACATCTACTTCCGACGAATCCCTTACCATACTCTCCTCTGAAATAACATATCCAAGAAAACTAACCTTTTTCAACCCAAATTCTCACTTGAATAACTTAGCATAAAACTTCATCTCTTTTTGACACTTGTAATTCAAATCCCAAACACTCTACCTGTTCTTCCTTTGAGTTTACAACAGATCCGAATATCCTCCATCAAAGCCATTACGAACTTATCCAATTAAATATGGAAGATACGATTCCTCTACTCCATAAGCATTAGAGACGCGTTACTAACACCAAATACCATCACTATACGTTGCAATTCCCAACCAAAATCCAAAAGATATAAATCCTTAAAGCTTTTGCAAAACTTTTCACTGGGTAACTGGTTACTCACATACAAGCTTAACCGAGTAAATAACAACCTATTCCGAGGATAACAAACCTAACCAGTCACATTAAATCGATCAAAGGCTCAACTCACACAATTCACCACTCTTATCAAACATTCCAAACAATTGTAATTCACTCAAACTCAACCAAACCATTCTAGTCATCTGTTCATGAAAGTGGACACTTATTCTCAATCATTACCCTATTCAACTATTAGTAATCCATACCCAATTTCTTCTCCTGACCGTCCAATTCCGCAATTCCAACATGTATCAACAACCAACCAAAAAGAATTCTCAAACACAATGTTACATCCAAAAACACATCTGAAAATTATGCCCAACTGACGGCCCATCACTGCGACTTCCTGCCAATTCCCAGAACACTACCATCACAGACAAAACAAACATATTATTCCCATCTACTAAGAGTTTCCTACTTACTTAGCAGATATAAACCTCAACTATTCACCTTCGTCCAATTAAGTTCAATCTCTACTCTCTGTGAAGCAGTCCTTAAATAAAACCCAATCATTCTCTCTCAATGACTTCCCAACTGGACTAACACACCAAAACCTCTAATCCATTTCATCTTCCGATATTAGCATCTTCATCGACTCATCAAAACAATCTGTAATCATCTCCTTAAATTCCAAACAATTCATTTCACACACTATCAAAGCCGGAAAGACCCGCCTATTCCATCCAACATAATTTCCGTCTGCTATCAACAAGAGATTAAGGGTGATCAGTTCCTCAATTTGTCAATAGACAGCCGACAATCACGATGGGGCATAAACCGTCTTTACCAAACTATAATAACATTTCTTACATCCTGTACACAAAACTACCTAAGGCACAAATCCTTAGTTGACATAAACCTTACCTCCGCATCCCCTTCGGAACTGAGAACAACATTGTCCGAACAACACTTACAATCTTGCAATTCACAATACACTGAGCCAACGCTCCACACCTGAAGCAACATGGAGAAGTACCAATTTCTCCCCCACTTATCTCAAACTCAATCCTGAAAACAAAGGATTAGAAAACCCAGAAAGTACTGACAGTGTTCCACACACCTATCACGTACTAAGAGATAAACAACAACGACAGTATTCAACTGTCACACCAACTGACTCAATAGCTTGGCCGGACGGACCGACCTGCTCTGATACCACTAATGTAACACCCCAATTCCCCATCATAAATAAATAACAATTAATAAAATCAGAGTAACTAAAAATTTATTTTTCCGACAGAAACAAGGATGCCACATTTTAAAATAAGAATACACACTCCCTGCTCATAAATTTGATACATAGCATAAAATAGGTTACCCTCAATTGGGAAACTTTTCCATATAAAGGTAATACCAAATATATTCAACAATTATATACATAAATAAAATAATCGTTTCCCCGACTCCCGTGCTACGTATCAGAGCAGACACCAAGACCTAAGCAGAGACGAAGATCTAACTCTTCCACTTGCCTCCACGCCTCTAAAGCTGACAATCTGCACTATGCCATAAAAAGCATATTCCAGCAGAAGGGTGAGAAATAACAACTATAACAAGATTGCATAATAATATGCCACAACACAGATAAATTCACATATATAATATTTCTCACCAATTACATCACATACTAACACATATAGCATGCCACCAATACAAAACATATCACACATAATCCCACCACGATTATGACATATGGAACCACACCACCACATCACCACAAAATATAACATATATTAATCATACCGACATAATCACATATTCACACATAATGCATATGTTTATACACAAAACATATCACTCACAACCAATGCATTCATCTCTTATGCAAACTAATTCACCAAGGCTATCACAAGCTCACACATAATCAATCCATTTATAATTCTCACCACAATTCATCCCAACTCACTCATATACATCACAATGTATATATATATATAAATATATATATATATATATATATATATAATCAAGCATATTCATCATGCATACTTTCACAATCCTTAATCATTCCACATAAACATACACATTTACGTTTACTCACCAACACATCATTATAAAGATGATAAATGCAAATCATAGAGACCGACTCACGACTCTATGCAAATGCAATGCGGTACCGACTCAACCTCGTAATTCATTAGTCCCCCAGGAACTCTTGGAATCATCGCTTGTTACATAGAGTAACTCCCCGTCGGGCCTACGATGTTCCCCGTCGCTATAAACCATTATTTCAGGGCGAACGACGTTTATGGATTGCTTTCGACCACTATTTCAGGGCGCACAATCATTTGTGATTAATCGCTTCTACCATTATTTCAGGGCGTAAGACGATAAAACTGATTGTGATTAATCGCTTCTACCATTATTTCAGGGCGTAAGACGATAAAACTGATTCATCTATGAATCTTCCAATGCAAGAATGCATATCATGATACTTGACACATTAATGACTCATGCCAACATCAAATGCTCATGCATTAACAATAATCATGTATTTCAAGTACATATAAAGTAATGCACACAATTGCCCAAAATGGCCACAAACACCAATATACCATTCCACAACATCAAATTCCCATCAAAGAATCATCACACAAGTCATCTCATAACATATCATAATATGTCTTACAATATTGAAAAATAACTCAAAATTCCATTTTTACGGTTTCTCGAAAAAGTCGGCTAAAAGTCGGCCAAAAATAATATTTTCTATCATCATCAAAAAGTGCTCATCGACAGCTTCGATTCGGTATAAAGAACACTTAAATACGATAAACAACGAAGAAGATATGAATATTTCAAAATAACGCAAAAACATAAACCGGACGCCCGACACTACGAAACGGTTCGAAAAAACTGTACCGATTGGACTAGGTTCAGACCTCAAAACTATTTTTCCTAGAAAGAACATCTCGTTAGCTTCCCAACGCTTCGAACGGGGATCAAAACCGACTTACGGTTCAAGAGATATGAATTTCCGAAGTTTTCCGAAAAATCAGGATTTTCCACCTACAGCACGCGTCCGTACGCCTGCGGGCTGCTACGGATTTCGGCTATTTTGCCCGAAAATCCGACCGATTCAATTCTATGATACGAAACAAATACACAATAATCCTTACCAAATATATATCAACGTTTTAGGACCATAAAACGATAATTCTACGACGTTCGATTTTCACCAAAATCTCACATTCTCAAAACCCAAAAATGTCAAAACTCACAATATCAACCGATTTCAACCAAACGAGTTTCTATAATCTCGGTCTAACCTCATACGACTAATCTACGCAATTTATTTCGAAATTCATCCGTGAAAACATCGATTTCTAACCATTTTTACCATTTCGACCTAAAATGAAAACTATATGAAACTATCCAAAACAATCAAGAAAACATACACATATACATACACAAGCAATATATAATTGAAACTTCTCACCCTTACCCGATTATTCGCGCTTGAAACGGAGTTCCCGCGATTTTTTCCCTTTTCTCCTCTTTTCTCTCTTCTTCCTCTTCTTTTCTCTTTTCCTTCTTTCTTTCTCTTTTTCTCTTCCTTACTATTTTTCTCTCTTTTCTTTCTATTTATATAAAAACATAAAACTTACCCAAGCAAAAGACCAAAATACCCCTCAGCTCAAATATCTCTCAAACGCTCTCAAAATGCGATAAAACATCAACAACGATGAAAAATAATATATTGCCAAATAAAAGTCAATAATAAAATAATCAAATAGACTCGATTAACTAAAACTGACAAAAACTGGGGCGTTACATCATGGACATCCGGGCAACATACAGTTGTTTATTAGGAAGACCTTGGATACATCAGGCTGGAGCGGTTACTTCAACCCTCCACCAAAAGCTAAAGTTCATTAAGAACGATCAACTTGTCACGGTTTGTGGGGAACAAGCCTTGCTTGTGAGTAACCTATCATCATCTACTTGTGTGGAACCCGAGAAGGTTATTGGAACTCAGTTCCAAGCACTATCGGTGAGCAAGGACAATCAGTTCAAAGAAGGAACTTCAATTTCTTCATACAAAGATGCTATCAAAGCGGTCGAGAGTACCGATACGACAGGATGGGGACGACTTGTCATTCCTATTGACAATAAAACAAAGAAGGGTCTTGGTTTTTCTGCGACCTGTACCCAGACAGCCGCCAACGATGAAAGTCTTCATCCCCTTCAAAACTTCTTCCACAGTGGAGGTTTCCTTCACCCAGTGTCTCAGACAGTTCATGCTATCAATGAGGAAGATCCCTCTGACACAGATGAAGAATGGAAGTCCTACCTTAACAAGGACGGTTATATGTCTCAGGACGAAATGCAAACTCCATTTTTCTTTCCTACAGAAAGTCCGAGATTTATACCAAGATCAGATGTCGAAATGATCTACGAAGATTGTGATCCGGAAGGATGCCGTGCTCCGCCAAATTCATTAGAGGAAGACACTCCGATGAAAGACAACTTTGATCACGATTACTATGGCCCGATGGATGGCCTGCCAATGTGGCAGCCTTACCCAGGAAACTTGGGGCAAGAAAGTCAGCCGAGTAATGAAACTCAGTTGAGCGTCATTGAACATAATACCTGTGTCCCCACCATGTCATGGGATCAACACTCAGGTCATTCAGAAACTACTCAACATGAAGATGAATTCGCAACGTTCGCAGGACTTGAATTCATCAACTATGCTTTTCCCGAGGTCAACGTCATCGAGAGGGATGATTCCTCCAGTTCCAAAAAAATGTGGGACACCTTGGGACAACCGAGTGGAAAATACGACTATATGGTCAAGTACACCGCTCCCGAAAGCTCTCGTATCAGGCTCGAATATATCCAGCCAACTGGATGGGGAGATATAGCTGAGAGCACAAATGCTATGCAAAATACAACAGAGGAATCCTCCTATGACAATTCTGCTTGGGAGACAGATTCCAATGATCCTGCTCCACCAGAAATCAGCGTCATTTCTGAAGACAAATCAAGGAAGGTGCCAGACTTTGTGATTCAATGAGGAGTTCGCCGCCAATGGGTTACCGTCGAGGTTCCGAAGGTCGTTCGTCAGTCAAAGTAATTGCCATCTTTAACCTTTCACCCTGCCCAGGTGAAACGGATATTTTGATAGGGCTCGTTTTCTGTAAACTTCCCTCTTCGCTTTTCCCAAAGCGACAGAGTTTTGTTTTATAGGGCTGTAGTTTCAATATTCGACTTGTTCATTAATAAAATAACGTCGTTCTGTAATTTCCGCATTAATTGCTGTTTTCTCTTTTTGGTTTTTCAGAAAATGGTAATCCTAAAAAACATTCAATAATAAAAACAAGCAGTAAAATCAAAACACTGCACACACTTACATTTTCTCTATCTCTTCTAAACACGAATCATACCGTCATGCAGATTGCTTGTTTTAAACCCCGTTGAAACATACGATCCGATGCCTTCTCCCAACTTTGAGTTCCCGTTATTCGAGGCTGAAGAAGAAAATGACGACCAAATTCTAGAAGAGATCTCCCGACTACTCAGACAAGAGGAAAGGTCCATTGAACCTCACAAAGAGCTGTTGGAAACGGTAAACTTGGGTTCAGAAAAAGAGAGAAAAGAAATCAGGATCGGAGCACTGCTCAGTCCAACTGCCAGAGAGGGTTTGATAAAGCTTCTCAAAGAATTTCCCGATGTATTCGCTTGGTCCTATCAGGATATGCCAGGGTTGGATACCAGCATCGTGGAACATCACTTACCGTTGAGATCAGAATGTCCGCCAGTAAAGCAAAGGTTGAGACGCACTCACCCGGACATGGCCATCAAAATCAAGAAGGAGGTACAGAAACAGATAGACGCGGTTTTCCTCGCTACATCTGAATATCCTCAATGGTTAGCCAACATCGTACCCGTTCCCAAAAAGGACAGAAAGGTTAGAATGTGTGTCGATTACAGAGATCTGAACAAGGCAAGTCCAAAGGACGACTTTCCTTTACCACACATTGACATGTTGGTTGACAGCACAGCAAAGTTCAAAGTATTTTCCTTCATGGATGGATTCTCGGGCTATAACCAGATCAAAATGGCGCCGAAAGACATGGAGAAAACTTCGTTCATTACCCCATTGGGTACCTTTTGTTACAAGGTAATGCCGTTCAGTTTGAAGAATTTCGGGGCAACCTATCAAAGGGCCATGACTACTCTGTTTCATGACATGATACACAAAGAAATCGAGGTATATGTCGATGATTTGATTGCAAAATCAAGAACAGAGGATGAGCACGTTGAACATCTGTCAAAATTGTTCGAACATCTAAGAAAATTCAAGCTCCGCTTGAATCCCAACAAGTGCACCTTCGGTGTCCGTTCGAGGAAATTACTAAGGTTCATCGTCAGCCAGAAAGGAATTGAAGTTGATCCTGACAAGGTCAAGGCCATTCAAGAAATGCCTTCTCCGAAAAATGAAAAACAAGTCAGAGGATTCCTGGGACGTTTGAACTACATCTCCAGATTCATATTCCTTATGACCGCCACTTGTGCGCCGATTTTCAAATTACTGAAAAAGAACCAGGATTGTGTTTGGTCAGAAGATTGCCAAACTGCCTTCGACAGTATTAAGGAATATTTGTTGAATCCTCCGATTCTATCACCTCCAGTGGAAGGAAGACCACTGATCATTTACCTCACAGTCCTAGAGGACTCAATGGGGTGTGTACTTGGCCAACAAGATGAAACCAAAAGGAAAGAGTCTGCCATTTACTATCTAAGCAAGAAATTCACCGACTGCGAGACTCAGTACACAATGCTTGAGAAAACTTGTTGCGTTTTGGCTTGGGCAGGCAAACGTCTTCGCCAGTACATGATTCGTCATACTACTTGGTTGGTCTCCGAAATGGATCCAATCAAGTACGTTTTCGAAAAACCTGCTCTCACGGGAAGGATTGCCCGTTGGCAGATGTTACTATCAGAATATGACATAGAGTACCATGCTCAGAAAGCCGTTAAAGGAAGTATTTTAGCCGATCATTTGGCTCATCAACCGATTGATGATCAAGAATCAATCGGGTTTCACTTCCCAGACGAAGATGTCATGTATCTAAAGATGAAAGATTGCGATGAACCGTTACCCAGTGAAGGGCCAGAACTAGGTTCCTAGTGGGGACTTATCTTTGACGGAGCAGTCAATCATTATGGAAACGGAATTGGGGCAATCATTGTTACCCCTCAGGGTTCCTACATTCCTTTCACTGCCAGATTTACGTTCAAATGTACGAACAACGAGGCCGAATACGAAGCATGTATCATGGGTCTCGAAGAAGCGATTGATTTAAGGATCAAAAACTTGGACGTATACGGTGATTCAGCCCTGGTTATCAATCAGATACCAGGAAATTGGAACACATACCAATCAGGATTGATTCCTTACAAAGACTATGCAAGAAGGTTGCTACCCTTCTTCAACAGAGTCGACTTTCATCACATGGCTGATGCATTAGCCACTCACTCTTCCATGATTAGTGTAGGTCGATGGAATGACATACCTAAGATCGACATCATGCGCCTTGAACGGCCCACCTACATCTTCGCGATTGAAGCAGTCATAGACGACAAACCTTGGTATCACGATATCAAATGCTTCCTTCAGAAACAAGAGTACCCATCTGGGGCACTCAGAAAAGACAGGAAAACCCTCAGAAGATTGGCTGGAAACTTCTTCCTGAGCGGTGACACTCTTTATAAGAGAAATTTTGACATGGTCTTGCTCCGATGCGTCGACAGACTAGAAGCAGACATGCTCATGAAAGAAATTCATGAAGGATCCTTTGGCACTCATGCCAGCGGACACACAATGGCGAGAAAAATTCTCAAGGCCGGGTATTATTGGTTGACCATGGAATCCGACTGCTACAAGTGCATGAGAAGGTGTCACAAGTGTCAGATATACTCCGACAAAATTCATGTACCGCCATCACATCTCAAAGTTCTTTCTTCCCCGTAGCCATTTTCCATATGGGGAATCGATATGATTGGTATGATTGAGCCCAAGGCTTCGAACGGACATCGGTTTATCCTGGTAGCCATTGATTATTTCACCAAGTGGGTCGAAGCAACGTCATTCGCCAATGTAACCCGACAAGTGGTGGTCCGATTTATCAAAAACAATATCATCTGCCGTTATGGTGTTCCAAGCGAGATCATTACTGATAATGGATCTAACTTGAACAATAAGATGATGAAAGAGTTGTGTGCAGAGTTCAGGATCGAACACCATAACTCATCTCCCTACCGACCCAAGATGAACGGGGCGGTAGAAGCGGCTAACAAGAACATCAAGAAGATCATTCAAAAGATGGTTGTAACCTATAAAGATTGGCACGAAATGCTACCCTTTGCTCTTCACGGTTATCGAACATCTGTCCGCACTTCAACAGGGGCAATCCCTTTCTCTCTAGTATATGGCATGGAGGCAGTTCTCCCCATAGAAGTAGAGATCCCATCAATCCGGGTATTGATGGAAGCTAAGCTCACCGAAGCTGAATGGTGTCAAAGTTGACACGACGAATTGAATCTGATCGAGGAAAAACAAGTCACGACACTATGCCACGATCAGTTGTATCAGCAAAGAATGAAGAGGGCGTTTAACAAAAAGGTCCAACCTCGTGTCTTCAGAAAGGGAGACCTCGTGCTCAAGAAGATACAATCACTTCTCACTGATTCGCGAGGTAAATGGACTCCGAATTATGATGGCCCCTATGTGGTCATGAAAGCTTTCTCAGGCGGCGCCTTGAGACTTGCAACCATGGACGGAGAGGAATTTTCCTACCCCACGAATGTTGATGTAGTCAAGAAATACTTCGCCTAAAACTAAAAAAAAAAAAAAAAAAGAAAAAAGAAAACGTCTCGGTGGATTGAAAACCCGAAAGGGCGGTCCAGGCAAAAGTTAGAGACATGAAAAGAATCATCCCGATGGATTGGAAATCTCATACTACAATCCAGGCAAAAGTTAGGGATAATGGCAAGTAACTATGTTC
This sequence comes from Lathyrus tuberosus, assembly GCA_022829125.1. Taxonomy (NCBI): domain Eukaryota; kingdom Viridiplantae; phylum Streptophyta; class Magnoliopsida; order Fabales; family Fabaceae; genus Lathyrus; species Lathyrus tuberosus. The sequence goes on along the minus strand of JALAZF010000065.1, from coordinate 15,914,566 downwards.
AACAGAGGCAAGTCCCTCAGCAGCAGTTACACCATCCATCAGAGGAAAACTCCAGTCAAGGTCATCTTCGACAGAAGCTCAGGATGTCCCGAATTCAAAGTTGGTAGAAGGATAGTGGTCGTTATGTTTCAACGTAGCCCTTTTCCCTGTAAATTACCATTTTCTAACTTTGTATATACTCTTTGGAATCACGCGTTTGGCTGATCTCCATCTTATCAATAAAATTTGAGCCCTTGTGCTTTTGTTTGTAATTCTTTACTTGTTTTAGCTTTACAGAACGACGTTGTTTAAACTTAATCAGCGATTCTTGAAATAAAACAAAAATAAATTTACTTGTTAAACTTTTTCTGCTTTTAAATTAAAGATGGCATTTCTTTTGACTGTTGAACATCAGAAGAACATCGATCGCTTCTCCCGAAGTAAGCGAACTTCAAAGTGCAGAATCAAAGTACTCCTTCTAAGCCAGTATGCCTGAATGAAGGGATCGACTGTGCCAGAGACCTTGTTTCGTCTGACACACCTCGGCCGAGTTCTCATCTCCTAAGCCCGATCAACATAGCTCCCAACGGGACTATCTCTCCTAAGCAAGGTGGAATTGCTATTTTGAACCAACGGTACTTCTTCGCCCCGCGATGGCCGAGTATCCAATTGTGTTCATCCATTAGTCTGTATGTCGCGTCAGTTTTGTCAGCATATACATACGTACTTCATGCATTTTTTATTTGCATTTATATTTCATATTGCATCGTTATCACTCTAGCCGGTCTTGTCCCCTAGTGATAAACAGTTTTCTCAATCGAGTTTGTCAGTTCTTTCCTCGTCAGGAAGTGTTGCGTCTGCACAATCTCGCCACCAGTGTATCTCTAGATCAGAGTCGGCACTTGGCCACTTTGATAACTTGAACCTCTGAAAGATCAGAGAACCTTCAACAGATGTCACTCTTCGCCATTAAAGATGATATCCTTGCTTTCCCGGATTAAGGAAAATCCACAGAGAAAGCCTCGTGATCAGGGATTCGGCAGCACGCCAGTTTTGCTCCGAAAAACCACTGATGAGAAGGTCATTGGCACCTCAAAATTGGACCCCATCATATGGCGTTTCTCCGGGAAGATCCCGAGAAAAGTAAGATGAAAGATCCCAAACGAAAACAGTCTCTCAAGAGACTCGCTTTCCCTAGTAGAATCGACAAATGGCGTCTCCAAAACAGAGAAGTTTGTGTACCTCTACAATTCAGACGAATGGGTTCCCCAGCAAGTCTGACATCAAAACTTTTTCCACTCAAATGGTATCTCCCCAGGAAAATTCGGCGAGAAGTTTGAAGGAAAGCCGCTACGAATAGCGTCCCTTGTCAGTAAAGTTTATTGACCAAAAGAAACCGAGACCAGTTCCTTGGTAAGAAACCAGGATTGAGGGGAAGTTCAAATCAGAAACTAAGACCAGTTCCTTGGTAAGAAACCAGGATCGAGGGGAAGTTTAAATCAGAAACTAAGACCAGTTCCTTGGTAGGAAACCAAGAACGAGGGGAGGTTTATTTCAAAAGAAAACTGAGACCAGTTCCTTGGTTGAAGACCAGGATCGAGGGGAAGTTTACCTTTTCTAAGCATCATTGCTTAGCTAAAGAAGATGAATGCGTAAGCTACCATTCATTACCACCATCAAAATTTCGGGTATTCCGATATTTAATCCTCTTGCACCCCGAATGCCCGAATCCCTTCGTCATTCACACCTTCGGGTCCAAGAAGATTAAATAGGGGCATCTGTAATACCCCAAATTTTGACCACTTAGATTTCCCATCATTGTGAAAATCATCATCACAATATGGATGTACCTTTATGCTTCATTAGTCTCCCCAAAGATGGGTGAGCATCCACTACAATCAAAATTAGGGTTTCAAGCCCTCTCTGAGTGCTTAGACAAAGGATCAATCAAGAAATGACATGATCTTCAACTTGTCTAATCTCTTAAATATCCAAAATGGATCAAAAAGGACTCCCACTTCAAGGATTAAGCACAAGGCTGCTCCCTTCTAGGTGGATCAAGTCTCAAGATCGACAGTGTCACCAAATTAAGGTTTTGGTCGACCAGGGCCTCCAGATGGAAATTTTCATCTGGGCACAAGGCAATGATCCAAAAACATAACCTAATATACTTCATGGAACCTCATGAACCCATGCATCAAGTCAATTTTGCCTCAGGGGATGCATTCATCAAAAATCAGGAATTAGGGTTTCTTAACCTAATTCACCCCTAAGTTGACTTTTGGGACAAACCATGAGCCAAGACCTCAAGAGATGATTTGAGGGTCTCTAATATACCATATCGATCCATTTGGGACAATGGATTAACCCAAGAAGTTTGAGCAACAAGTCTCAATTTCATCTGCACCACAATTAGGGTTTTAAGGAAAAAGTCAACTGTAACTTTGACTTTTGACCTGGACAAGCTCCCAAACCCTAATACATGATTGAATATACCCTATGACACCCATGGAACATGTCCATCAAGTTTGATTTAGGTCAAGGACATGATTTCCTGAAGAATTGCACAGTTTGGAATTCATCTGATAAAAAGTCAACTGTGCACAAAAGTCAACTTTGACTTTTTGAGATTTTTCACCAAAATAAATTTTTAACCCTAAAATGATGTTAATGTATGATTTGAATCATCATTCATCAAGAAAAATCAAGAAAAGTGAGATAACTTGTAAAAGGGGTAACCATAAAACTTAGAAATTTTTCTAAGTTAAAAATAAAGTGGCAAAGGTACCAACTTTCGAGGACCATAACTCCTAAACCACAAGGCCATTTTTTCTCATCCAAAGATGGATTTGTAGCCCTCATTATCACCTAAAAAAACTTCAACTACAAGTCATTCCAATTCATTAAGGATTTTGAGTTATGGAGTGATCAAAGTGGCTGAAAAGTGAAAATGTCACTTTTTCCAACACTTAGTGAAATTTTCACTAAGTCAGATTCTGCCTCACTTTTTGCCAAATGTAGGGGGATTTTTCACTTGGAATCAAAAGAGATAAAAACCAAATTTGTTCAAACAGTTGTTGTATCATGTAAGAGCTTTCCAAAATGGCCAAAAACATTGCCAAATTCAACCTACACCATGAGATACAACATTGCCAAGTTGCCTTGCTGAAATCTGTCAAGGCAAGGTAGAATTTGCAACTTTGGTCGATTTTCCAAAATCGGCCAAATTCAATTGCTCCTATCCACTTGGACACCTCAGAGGATTGAATCTAAAGGGGACAATCACTGAGCCATGCCTCCAAAGTCCATGGAACAAGAAATAGCATGTTGAACCTAGAATGGCCAAAATATGGACAAGACTTCAAATTTGGAATGAGGCATTCAATGGATCCATCAAGGTGGCATGGACTGAGCCATTCTCATCTGAAATCAGTCAAGACTTATCCAAGACCAAGGGAACCGAAGCTCTGTACCCTAACCTCTAGTCAATGGCTAGAGGAGACTTGGATTTTCATTTGCCAACATTGGCCAAACCTACTTACCAGCTGCCATGCACTATTCCTTGCAAAACAAACTTGCTCTTCTATAAATAGAGCTCAATTGTGGTCAGTTTGAGTACCCCAAAGCCATCTAACAGATGCTTTCCTCAAAATCTCTTCTTTCACTCCAATTTTGCCTTCTAAGGCAAGTCACTATCGGGTTTTGAGTTTGAGAGCAATTCCAATCAAACCAATCACTCACACACCTCACATACATCACATATGAGCTGATCAAACACTTAGATTACTTCTAAAACATCAATTTCACAAAATCACCAGCTGGTTGCTCAAGGTTTTAACCAAAGTGCAGCTGAGGTACCACAAAATGATCCAGCCAATTTCAATCAAGTCCAACCATCCAAACACAATCCATAGGGTGTAGGGAAGCTGTTCAGATCATCCCAACTCATCTGTAACACCTCCAAATCAAAAATCACTTTGAACTTGCTGTCACGGCCTAGAGGTAAGCACATACTTGGTCATCTCTCAATCTATGCATATTTCCTCGCACAATAATTTGGCCATATGTTCATAATCATGCATGGAATGTTTTCCCTCAATTAATTGCATTGTTTGAATCGTGTATCAAAAATCCTAGCCTTCATGCAGAAATTAGGGTTCTTGAGGTCTCTTCGTGATTTCTTGTTGTATGTTTAATTTAAATGAAATTAAAGTACATAGACATGATCGTGAGGTTGAGACGAGCAGAATGATATGTGGATTACATGATATGATTACGTATTCATGGAGATTGGATAGAAAATGCAAATCTGAGAAACCAAGAACACGCGCGGGTTCTTCGGCTGTTCTTGGCGCCATTTTTCATATATTCAAATATTTGAATTTTGTGATTTTGTTTAATTGATTCAAAAATTAATTTCTCTCTGAGTTTTAATGATTTTGAGTTGATTCTTTTTTTAATAATTCACAAAAATGTTAAAATATTTTATTTTCACAAAAAATCCCAAAAATATTATTTATTTCATATAATTGATATTTTTGTAAAGAATTAATATTTTGATTGTTTTTGGCATTTTAAATATTTTTTCTACATTGATTTTGCAACTTTTAATGCTTTCTAATTATTTTGTAGGTCAATACTTAATTTTTGAAGCATTAATCCAAGATCACAATTTGTTTTCCATGTGTTAAACAATTTTTGATCATTTTAATTGAATTTTTATTCAATTAAATACATTTTGAAAACAAATTTGGGTTTTGGATTAATTCAACCCTCATAAATCATTTTCAAAACTTTTTGGGCCTCTTGAGAGAGTGTAAGACCCATCCCCCCTTGTACAAAAACTTTTTGGGCCTCACTCATTGTATAAGTCCCTCTGTACAAGTAAACGGCACGATCGTCGCCCGTTTAAAAATAAAAATCATCTGGGCCTCTCCTTGAGCTATAAGACCCATTCAAAACACTTTGGGCCTCTATTAGAGTGTAAGACCCAATCCCCCTTTTAACCAAAACATTTTGGGCCTCACTTATTGTATAAGTCCCTCTGCGTTAAAAGAAAACCTCGGCACGATCGCCATTTTTAAACGAAAAATCATTTGGGCCTACCTTCGTGTTATAAGCCCCACTCTTTTTTCTTTAAACCTTTTTGGGCCTCTTGAGAGAGTGTAAGACCCATCCCTTTGTACAGAAAACCTTTTTGGGCCCTAGTCACTTGTATAAGTCCCGCTGTACAAAGTCAAACAGTGCGCTCACTGATAAAACCTTGGGCCTCTCCTTGAGCTGTAAGCCCCAAATCTTTCTTTTTCAAAGCACTTTCTCCTTTGATTTTGAATATACTGTTGTTTTCAATCTTTCTTTGTTGAACAACTAACCAAACAGCATGGAAGCACTACAACCGAGTAAGTGGTTATCACTTTCGTTTACTGTTTTCATATTATAAACTGTATTGTGGGGCTGCTCACTGTAAGTCTCCTTTCATAAACTCATATCTACTGTGTAATAATAGTATAGATATTTCGAGTTTCCCCGGCTACTACGTCTAGAACTAGGTGACGCCGTTTCACTTATTCGTAGAAATAGACGCCTAGATCCCCAATAGGAGCACCAGATACAGTCTTCTCTTCGGCTGTCCTCCTTAGGAATCGTCAAGAAGCTCTACTCCCCAAGATGAATGTATTCTCCATGAATGGCATCTTTGAGTTTCTTCCAAATTTTCGAACTTTCCTGACTTGATCTATTCCTTGTGGATAGCTTACCTTGAATGTCTCGGGGTTTGGGTACCCACTACGGTCATAATCTTGGACCTTAACTAAGGAACCCTCTTTAAAAGCTAAAAGTCGCTGGATAGTAAACCTCGCACGTTTACCAGTGGTTTTTATCTTTAAAAGAGTTATCTCTCCTAATGGAAAGGAGATGATAGACCCACAGGCTTCTTAAAAGCATCGGCCTCCTCTTGGGCATTATTCAAGGACACTACGGCTTCTTAGAAGTATTCACAGCCTCCTCTTAGGCTTCGTATAATGATCTCTTCCTCCGGGAATGATAGCCTCCTCTTGGGCTTCGTACAAGGACCCGTCGGCTTCTTAAAAGTTTCCAGCCTCCTCTTGGGCTTCGTACAAATTGTCCTGACGACCTCCTAGAGGTATAGGAACAGAACCTAGTCATCCTCATAGAACAGTCCTTTCATAGAGTCTACTACTGTTTCTCAAAGCATAGTACGGAAGATAAAACTCTAGACACGGACAGTCTAACTTCCTTGAGTCTCAAAAGACATTCTCAAGTGACCCCTTCGTTAAAAAGGAAAGAAACCCGCAGACTCGGACAGTCTCAATACCCTTTGGATTTCCAGTTTCCCCAAAGAAAAGGAAACAACCCCGATCCTCAGATCTAACCCATGAGTACAGTGATGCTCATATAAGAACTGATTTTCTCTTTCAAAATCAGTATACTGGACCTGTCACTTAACTGACACAATAACCTTAGCCTTCTCTTGGGCTTTGTACAAATGATTCTCCCCAGCGGAGTCAAACAACGTTTAGCCTCTCTCTCGGGCTTTGTACGAGACACATAAGAGACTCCCTCGTTGAGTCAATCCCCCTTTCGCCTCCATCTCGGGCTTTGTACGAGATACAAAAAGGTTCTTATTGAGCCAAACAAACAATCGCCTCCATCTCGGGCTTCATACGAGATACAAAAAACTCCCTTGTTGAGTCAAATAGCCTCCATCTCGGGCTTTATACGAGATACCAAAAGACTCCATCGTTGGGTCAAAATCTTTTAGCCTCCCTCTCGGGCTTTATACGAGATACCAAAAGACTCCATCGTCAGGTCAAAATCTTTTAGCCTCTCTCTCGGGCTTTGTATGGGACACAAAATTAGCCTCCTCTTAGGCTTTGTATAAGAAAACCACTGGTTGATCCAATCAACCTTTTAGCATCAAACCTGTGCCTCGTTCACAGTATACAAACATCAACAACTCCTTCCCTTTCATCTAATCGCTGTAAGCGGCAAGCCTCTAGATCATCTATATCCACGCCACTGTCCCTCTTTTAGCATGAGAAATTCCTAAGGAAAGATGGCATTGCTCTACACTGAGTTAAAGTCTTCTCCTTCAGGTTAAAACCCTTTCTTCGGAAATTATGGCATTGCTCGGATCCGCGTATCCCAGTTAAAGTAATTCTCCTTCTCCCCTCTATAGAGATGACAAATTCTCTCTAAAGTCGAGGTCTTTCAGCTTCACGTCTTGGGCTTTGAACAAGACACAAATAGACCTTTCAGCTTCACATCTTGGGCTTTGAACAAGATACAAACCACCTTTCGCTTCACGTCTTGGGCTTTGAACAAGACACCAAAAACCAATTTCCTCCCATAGAATAGGAGGAACTACGAACGCTCTGATTTCCCTGTTTCGGTAAACGGGAATACGTAGGCATAAGATCGAAAGAAAAGATCTTAGCTAGCGCAATCAACAAAAAACCCAAATCCCATATCTCCATCAATCAAAAGCAGTATTTCAAAAGCATCAGTCCTAACATCCTAATCCTTGTTCCCCGCCAGAAACCTTCTGCCCAGGTAAAAAAGAAAGAAAACAGTATTGGCGAAAATACAAATAACCAGTACAAAGGCCCCCCACATTGATAGCATCCGTAACCTAACAGACCGCTGTTTAAACTCAGTATACAAGCAGGGTTAATTGGAGACATCTATTTCCCTTCCTTATTCAGCTCACAATAGGATAAAAAATGAATCGACCTGTAGTCAAAGCTCAAACCGCAGAGAGCGACCAGCGCTTAAGAACCGCGTCCAAAATCGCTCGCTACAGATATCATTATACAAAGCCTAAGAGGAGGCTAAAAAAGAGTTTACTCAGTTGGAGGGTATTACATGTCTTGTACAAAGCCCAAGATTTAAGGCTGAAAAGAGGATTGGCTCTGCTTAAGGAAGTTTGTATCTTGTACGAAGCCCGAGATGGAGGCGAAAGGGTGACTTACTCAACGAGGGAGTCCTTTATGTGTCTCATACAAAGCCTGAGAGAGAGGCTAAAAGGGTTGACTCTACAGGGGAATCCTTTATACTCAATAAGAGAGTGTTTTTGTATCTCGTACAATGCCCGAGATGGAGGCGAAAGTTTTGTTTGGCTCAATAAGAACCTTTTTTGTATCTCGTACAAAGCCCGAGATGGAGGCTAAAGGTTTGTTCCGCTGGGGGGGAAACATTTGTACAAAGCCCAAGAGGAGGCTAGCTTATGTTGGCAACTGTTTTAGTTGAGTGACAGATCCAGTATACTGGTTTTGAAAGAGAAAATTAGTTCTTATATGAGCAACACTGTACTCATGGGTTTGATCTGAGGATCGGGGTTGTTCCCTGTTCTTTAAGGAAACGGGGAAATCCGAAGGGTATCGAGACTGTCCAAGTCTACGATTTCTTCCTATCTAACGAAAGGGTCACTTGAGAATGTCTTTGAGACTCAAGGAGATTAGACTGTCCAAGTCTAGAGTTTCATCTTTTATACTATGCTTTGAGAAACAGTAGTAGACTCTTTGAAAGGACTTTTCTATGCAGATGATTAAGTTCTGTTCCTATACCTCTAGGAGGTCATCGGGACAATTTGTACGAAGCCCAAGAGGAGGCTGGAAGCTTTTAAGAAGCCGATCGGTCCTTGTACGAAGCCCAAGAGGAGGCTATCATTCTCGGAGGAAGAGATCATTATACGAAGCCTAAGAGGAGGCTGTCAATACTACTAAGAAGCCAACGGGTCCTTGTACTAAGCCTAAGAGTAGGCAGGGTTGCTTATAGGAAGCCTGTGGGTCCTTGTACAATGCCCAAGAGGAGGCCGATGCTTTTAAGAAGCCTGTGGGTCCCCAAACCCCGAGACATTCAAGGCAATGCTATTCACCGAGAATAGATCAAAGTCAGGAAAGTTCGAGAATTTGGAAGAAACTCAAAGATGCCATTCACGGAGAATACATTCATCTTTGGGAGTAGAGTTTCTTGACAATTCCTAATGAGGACAACCGAAGAGAAGACTGTATCCGGTGATCCTATTGGGGATCTAGGTGTCTATTTCTACGAATAAACGAAACGGCGACACCTAGTTCTAGACGTAGTTGCCGGGGGAAACTCTAAATATCTATACTATTATTACACAGTCGATATGAGTTTATGAAAGGAGACTTACAGTGAGCAGCCCCAAAATACAGTTATATATATATATGAGTTTGTGAAAGGAGACTTACAGTGAGCTTCCATGTTGTTTGGTTAGTTGTTCAACAAAGAAAGATTGAAAACTACAGTATATTCAAAATCAAAGGAGAAAGTGCTTTGAAAAAGAAAGATTTGGGGCTTACAGCTCAAAGAGAGGCCCAGGGTTTCACCGTTGAATTTGTATAGAGGGACTTATACAAGTGACTGTGGCCCTAAAAAGGTTTTCTGTACAAAGGGATGGGTCTTACACTCTCTCAAGAGGCCCAAAAAGTTTAAAGAAAAAAAGTGGGGCTTATAACACGAGGGTAGGCCCAGTTGACTTTTCGTTCAAAATGGCGATCGCGCCGAGGTTTTCTTTTAACGCAGAGGGACTTATACAATAAGTGAGGCCCAAAATTGTTTTGGTTAAAAAGGGATTGGGTCTTACACTCTAATAGAGGCCCAAAGAGTTATTTTGAATGGGTCTTATAGCTCGAGGAGAGGCCCAGATGGTTTATGAAAAGGTGACGATCGCGCCATTTGTTTTTTGACGGTATCGGGACTTATACAATAAGTGAGGCCCAAAATGATTTGGTCAAGAAAAGGATTGGGTCTTACACTCTATTAGAGGCCCAAAGTGTTTTGTTTAAAGGGGAAAATCAATAAAACCCTAATCTCATCATTTTTAAAGTAATTATTCAATGAAAAATTAATTAAAATGATACAAAATTCCAAATAAGTTTGAATAAACAACTTGTGATTTTGGTTCTAGGTTTGAAAAAATGAGGTTTCAATCACAAGATGAATTAAAACCTACTTGGTTTTGATTTTTCAACATGTACATTTATTTTTAAAAGAGTTTAAAAACAAATAAAAGGCATTTATTCACAAAAATACTAACTATATTAAATAAATAATATAAATCTAATTTTTTTTGTGGAAATAAATATTTCAACATTTTTGTGATTTTTTGCAAAAAGAACCAATAAAAAATAATTAAAATTGAGTGAGTTATTAATTTTCCAAATAATTAACAAAACATGAAAATAATTGGAGAAATAGCAAAAATGTGAAAAATCACAAAATGGCATGGGTGGGGTTTGAACCCACGACCTCAAGCATACAAGGCACGCGCTCTACCACTGGGGTGGTGATACATCCATTGTTTTAAAATGAAACAACAAATATACAAGGTATGACATGATTTTAGCTTGCCCAAAGCAAGTTTTGGCTAAAAAACGTGAAGGTCATAACTTTCTCAATTCTTAATGGTTTGAGACAAAATTTATATGTATCTGGGCCAGAATTTCACAAGGAATCCAATGGTGGTGGTGGTTTTTTGATATCACACTCCCTCCTCAAAACCCGATAGTGGTTTTAAAAATGACCTATAATTGCATGTTCTATGCTACAACTCAATACAGGCATGAATTACATGATCAAATGGCACAAACACAACACATATGACATGTATAAGAGATGCATAATCAATGAACTTCAAATGCACACATGTTTTGGTGACTGCAAGTTGAGATGCTTACCCTTCTTTGAGATTTTGGAGTTTTCTCAGCAATCTGCCAACTCTCTGGCTCCAGATATGATTTTATGCTTTGAACAACCTCAAATGATCCCTTAGATGCTTTGAGGATGATTGGAATCAGCTGGTACCTGCAAAAACACAAACTGTCCCTTTCTTGCAAAAGGGGTTAAAAGTGACCAAAATAACAACTCTCTCAAATGGTGTTCCAGATGTATGAAACCATTTAGGACAGTTCAAGGATGATATTTGGAGTGTGTTTGAGGTTTTATCTGGTTTGGAAAGTGACTGAATCAAGACATGGCTCAAAAAATGCAAAAAAGTGCCATTCTGAGGTTTTGAGAGGTGACTTTGTGATGTTGTGATTACAGGTCACTTTTGATGGTTTGCACAGCTTACATATGATATATACGAGGTGTGTGAGTGTGTGTGTGTGTGATTAGTTTGGTTGGAAAAGCTCTCAAACTCAAAACCCGATAGTAACTTGCTTTTGAAGGCAAAATTGGAGTGAAAGAAGAGATTTTGAGGAAAGCATCTGTTAGATGGCTTTGGTGTACTCAAACTGAACACAAGTGAGCTCTATTTATAGTAGAGCAAGTTTGTTTTGGCTGCAATAGTGAATGGCAACTGCAGCAGGTGTTTCCTCAATGTTGGCCAATGGAAATGCAAGTCTCCTCTAGCCATTGACTAGAGGTTAGGGCATAGAGCTCTGGTCCCCTTGGTCTTGGATAAGTCTTGACAGATTTCAGATGAGAATGTCTCAGTCCATGCCACCTTGAGGGTTCCATTGAATGCTTCAATCCAAATTTGGAGTCTTGTCCCTATTTTGGCAACTCTAGGTTCAACATGCTATTTCTTGTTCCATGGACTTTGGAGGCTTGGCTCAGTGATTGTCCCCTTTAGAATCAATCCTCAGAGGTGTCCAAGTGGATAGGAGCATTTGAATTTGGCTGATTTTGGCAAATCGAGCCAAAATGCAAAATCTGCCTTGCCTTGACAGATTTCAGCAAGGCAACTTGCCAATGTCATATCTCATGGTGTAAGTTGAATTTGGCAATGTTCTTGGCCATTTTGGAAAGCCCTTACATGATACAACAACTGTTGGAACAAGTTTGGTTTTGATCTCTTTTGATTCCAAGTGAAAAATCCCCCTACATTTGGCAAAAAGTGAAGGCAGATTTGGACTTAATGAAAATTTCACTAAGTGTTGGAAAAAGGGACATTTTCACTTTTCAGCCACTTTGATCACTCCATAACTCAAAATCCTTAATGAATTGGAATGACTTGTAGTTGAAGTTTTTGTAGAGGATAATGAGGGCTACAAATCCATCTTTGGATGAGAAAAAATGGATTTGTGGTTTAGGAGTTATGGTCCTCCAAAGTTGATACCCTAGCCACTTTAATTTTAACTTAGAAAAATTTCTAAGTTTTTATGGTTACCCCTTTTACAAGTTATCCAACTTTTCTTGATTTTTCTTGATGAATGATGATTCAAATCATACATTAACATCATTTTAGGGTTAAAAATTTATTTTGGTGAAAAATCTCAAAAAGTCAAAGTTGACTTTTGTGCACAATTGACTTTTTATCAGATGAATTCCAAACTGTGCAATTCTTTAGGAAATCATGTCCTTGACCTAAATCAACTTGATGGAAATGTTCCATGGGTGTCATAGGGTATATTGATTCATGTCCTAGGGCTTGGGAGCATGTCCAGGTCAAAAGTCAAAGTTACAGTTGACTTTTCTCGCGAAACCCTAATTGTGGTGCAGATGAAATTGAGACTTGTTGCTCAAGCTTCTTGGATCAATCCATTGTTCCAAATGGACCAATATGGTATATTAGAGACCCTCAAATCATCTCTTGAGGTCTTGGCTTTTGATTTGTCCCAAAAGTCAACTTAGGGGTGAATTAGGTCAAGAAACCCTAATTCCTGATTTTTGATGTATGCATCCCCTGAGGCAAAATTGACTTGATGCTTGGGTCCATGAGGCTCCATGGAGTATATTAGGTTATGTTTTGGATCATTGGCTTATGCCCAGATGAAAAAATTCATCTGGTAGCCCTGGGCGATCAAAACCCTAATTTGGTAACACTGTCGATCTGGAGACTTGATCCACCTAGAAGGGAGCAGCCTTGTGCTTAATCCTTGAAGTGGGAGTCCTCTTGATCCATTGTGGATGCTTGAGAGGTTTAGACAAGTTGAAGATCAAGTCATTTCTTGATTGATCCTTTGTCTAAGAACTCTGAGAGGGCTTGAAACCCTAATTCTGACTGTAGTCAATGCTCAACAATTCCTTGAGGAGATTGATGAGGCACAAAGGTACATCCATATTGTGCTGATGATTTGCACAATGATGGGAATCTAAGTGGTCAAAATTTGGGGTATTACAGAACCCTGTAAAGCCGAGAGGACCTATACGATAGGGAACTCACTGAGATTTGATGTATCTCACCCCACTATAGTTGCTTTATTTCAGGTGCAGGTTTGGTTACAAGTAGAGCGATGCTCGGATGTTTCAAGAAAAGCTTAGTTAAGCTTATCCGCTGTGTATTCTTTTGTTGTATACAATTGAGGATATAGTATATCATTCTTAGTTTTGTTTATTTTTCGCTAGTTTCCATGACTTGTGCCATGTGTTGTATTTATGTTTTAGAAATGGACAAGTATGTGAACTATGCCTTTAGGCACTTTTGATGTGTCAGTACCAAATAAAATGCTTGTATGGTATTATTCTAGATATATATTATACAGGGCGTTACATCCTAGATGGCTGCATTTGTTGGGATTTCTTTGATATTGAATTGTTTTTACAAACAAGTATTGTTCATCAAAAATTGGCAATTTCAATGCAACATTCATGCAAGCTTTTGAAAACAAAGTTTATTGATGAAACACACACGATGGAATGATTAAATAAAACAAAGGTGGATCTAGTCATTGACAGATGAAGTGATCAACATGCGTAATTAGCAAAGATTATTAGGAGCCGGGTTAATCAACCTTACTGTAGTATGCTTTCAAAACAACCTTGCCTTAATTAGGTCTTTTAAGGGTTGTAACGCGGCCTGGTTCACGGTTTATGAAACAAAGTATAAAGGCTCAAATTTTATTTGTCCCACCCAATCTTCATGATGAACCCCAATCCTACACTCAGTTAACTCAAGCTATACATTCAAGTTTCCAAAAGCTAGGAAGTCACTTGATTTGAGAGAGCTGACTGGCACCTTACACGAAGCGCTTGCATTTGATTGCATAACCAAGTTAAACTGAGAACTATCCTGCCCCAAGGTTGAGATTTAAGGGTTTTTTTTTGTAAGGAAAGAAAACTCCTACTTCTAGGCTCGAAGGGTCAACAAGGGATTATCTTCCTTATTTCTCCCGTGTTTAGGAATTGAAACAATGCCTTACATCCTCGGCAAGGTTTAATTGGCAGCATACCACAACAATTATGAGTATGATGTTTTCATCATCCTCCCCAATCCTTACTTAACAATAAGTTTAATAAATGGAAAGAAACAAGATGAAGATATTATTATATTTTTTGTATGAGCATAAAAGTATATGAGTGAAACGAATGGACTTAATCAAAAGATGCACAAACATTTCATTAACCTTGCCAATGTGAAAGTACAACAAAGCTTATAAGCAAATACAAATTCAAAATGCAAAGGAAATACACTAAAATCGCTGAAACAACCAAAAGATTGCCAGCTTTAGGGAATCAAATACAGAAAATCAAAGAGGAGCTCAATCACAGACCCATAATCCATCTTTGTCTTGATACATCCTCCACAACATTACTTATCTCATGAGCGGGTAAGGATTGTTCTTGATATTAGGCTGGGAGCCGTTGAAAGACAAAATGTTTCTCTCCACTAAGTCCCTCACAATATGCTTCAAGGCAAAACAACCTTCTAAATTATGGCCTGGTGCACCTTCAGGGAATGTACAATGAGCATTGGGATTGTAAGAAGGTGGAAGCGGATCAGGAGGTGGGCCTGATGACCTTGTTGTTATTAATCCCTATTGAACCAAAGTAGGATACAATGATGTATACGTCATAGGAATGGGGGGAATCGGAGGCCTTCCACCCTTTCTTTTACCTGGAATGTTCTGAAGAGAAACTTGAGTCCGTTGTGGATAAGCAGGAGCGTTGGGCGCTCGTTGATATATTGGTGGTTGGTGAACCGGTTGATGAATAGGACTTGGTAGTTGAATGTTGGCGCGATGGCGGCCACATAAGGTTGCTGAACAGGATAGCACTGCTGTTGCTGCTGACGTTTCTAGGACTGATTTTTCTTCTTTTTGTTTGTCATTACCACACTGGTATCTCCTTCCCTTTTGAAGGATTTCTTGGCATCGTCGCTCGGACTACCAGCTTTCTTGGTCATTTTTCCACTCTTCAGACCAAGTTCTACTTTAACCCCCATAGCCACAATATCGGAAAAATTAGCAGACACGCTACTGATCATCTTTTCGTAGAATTTCGGTCTCACCGTGTCGACAAACCAATCAGTTAACTCTTTTTCAGATAAAGGTGGCTCTACCTGTGAAGCCAGTTCTCTCCATCTCTATGCATACTCTTTAAAAGACTCAGTATCGCTCTGTGACATACTCAGTAGTTGTCTACGATCTGGCGCCAGGTCCATGTTATATTTGTAATGCTTTACAAAAGCATCATATACGTCTTGAAAACATTGGATCCTAGATTGGTCCAAAGTTAAATACCACTTTGCAGCAGCCCCTTTCAAACTATCTTGGAAGCAGTGGATCATCAACTTATCATTATCCATAAATACAGCCATTCGTCGGTAATACATGATTAAATGCGACTTAGGACAAGTCGCACCTGAATATAGGTCGAAATTGGGTAGTTTGAATTTGGGTGGAATTACCAAGCCTGAGACTAAGCATATGTCTTTAGCATTAGTATTAAATACATTGCTCCCTTCCATTGCTTCCAATTTCCTCTGAATTATCTCTACACTTTCCTTCAGCCTTTCATGTCGATCATCTCCCTCTTCGGACATATTGACATAATCATAAACCGGATGTGGGTTCTGAAAAATAGGGTGCACCTGAGCTTGCACTACTGCTGGAGCGAAGGTAGGAATAGCTTGAAAAGCCTCATTAACCAAAGGAACAACTTGTTGAGTAGAAGTGACGGTCGAAGCACATATAAAGTTAAAAGGCATGCCCAAAGTGGGGTTCATAGTAGTAACGGGAGGTTCTACAGTCGTAGTGGTGATCTTAGAGACCCCAGTGGCTTGTGTATCCATCTTTGCCCTCATAATTTGAATTCCTTCCAGAATCTTCCCCATTCCTCCTCAGAGCTCACTCAATTCATTGTTGACTCTGTCCATTTCACAGTACTGTTCAGACATCCTTTGTCGAGTTTGGGCTCATGTGTTGTAGTTGTGTCGGGAATTCAGTTTGACGATTCTGAAGGGAATACGGTGACATGAGATAAGACAGAGACGAAATGCACATGCTATGACATGATGAAAATGGGATGCTAATGCAAGCCAAATGGTTTCAAGGAACTCAAAGGCAAGTTGCAAAAAATTCTTTTGGAAAAACTGAAGAAATTTTTGTTTTTTAAGATCCAAGCTCTGTTGATCTTTTGAAAAGGAAACAAACATTTGAGTTCCTCGAAACCAAAGGGCTAGGAATGCTTGAATGTATGGATGCATAAAGCACACGAGCACAAACATATGTACATACAACAAAACATACAAATCCTAGGTTCTGGGGTCTCATGAATGGAGCCATGGTCTACCCATCCCAATAGGTATGTACTACTGGTTTTCGTCTGTTGATTAGGGTTCTAAGAAGTTCCCAGAGTCGACAACCCATCTTTCAGATTTTATCGACTTCCCAAATGACTTGGTAATCAATCAAATTCTCAAGAGAATCTCGTCTGAGTGTAGTATCGCGTGGCAACCAATTCAGAAATAGACTCCATCATGGTCACCGCGCTACATCTTAAAAGGCCAAGTAGGGTTTGGTAACTACGGTCCTCAATATCAAGGGCTCCTAGGTCGAAAGTAGCACGTTTTCACGAATAGATTCGTTCAAAATGACTAGACTCTCAAGAGGGCCTCAACTGAGTGATGGTGTCTCAAGTTAACTTTTTCAGGAATCGACTCCCTCAAAGCCTCCTTGAATATACCATCGTGTTATCCTAAGTGTACTCAAATCCGGGTTAGGATTTACCTCACCACTCAAGAACCAAGCCAACAAAAGATCTCAAGCAAAGCATATATACAGGCAATCAAACAGATATACACAAATATAGCAAACAAGCATAAATAATACAAGCAAAACAAGGTGGGCTTAACCCTAAAAAAGATAAGACTTTCCCCAATGAAGTTGCCATTTCTGTTGCGGTGAGAATCAGATAACAAGCTATTAATTAACTTGCATCACATTTCTTTGAATTCACAACCGACTTTGATTTATCCAAAGGAAAGGTTCAAGATCGAAAAAAACCTAAAGGGGGGAGATCTAAGGTTCGGGGGTTAGTTACGCCTAGGGAAGGTATTAGCATCCTAAACGTCCGTAGTACTCTACGGGAACCTCTTATTTTAACTTGTTATGTCTTACTCGCTTGCTAAAGGTGTTATGCTAAAGGTTAAAACCCTAGGGGTGAATATCTAAGTATACTCGACAAAGTATCACACTTTGCGCCTACGTATCCTGACGGGAGTGGAATCAGAGTATCCGTAGTTCACCGATCTAAGGGTGAAGAAGAGGAACCATTGACTATGGCCAAAGTTCCAAGGGGAAATGAGTATGAGCTCATTTTAGAGTTCACAATAACTCTCTAAATCTAAGTTATAGGGGGAAAAGTGAGTTCTCATGATGGTGAGATCACATAGAGTTCAAAACTCCAACCTATTTCTAAGTTACGATTTCATTGGCAATCATGAGGCCAAGAAATGGGATAAACCTAGAAGGATAAGGTAGGGTGGTTGTTTAGTGACTCATGAGTCAATTTAGGATGATCTCCCTTTTGAATGGGGGGAAAGATAACTTCTTGTAAATAAGAGTTGGAGGGAGATTGAAATTAAGTTATAATCAATAACAGGATAATAAGTATGTGTAAATAACATCAAAGCATGATATGTACATCCATGTACGAGCATGACAAAAGATAGCGAGATGGTTCATAACAAACGTGAGGAAATGAACACCAGCATGGCAAAGTTTTCAAGAACTATGAAATTAAGAGCGAAACAATCATATCAACACAAATTCATCTTGAGAATTCCAAGAGGTGCCACAATATATGGATAATAGTGATGAGGTGTCAACCAAAACTCAAACTAAACCTACTCAAAAGTCTTCAACAACATTGATGCCCACACTCAAAATAACCGCTCGAAAATAACTTGGAACAACTTAGAAAATTGTCTCAAAAGGGTGAGAAAATAAATTCATCACTAGGATTGAAACAAAATTCTTAAAAGTTCACAAAACTATAATAAATATCGAAGTAAAAAAAAAAGAAAACTAAATAAATAAAACACTTGAAATGTTTATGTAATATTTTTTGGAATTTTGTGTTTAAAGGAAAAATATTTAAATAATTTAAACTGAAGTGAAAATTAAAATAAAATAAAAAAGGTAAAACAAAATGAGACAGGGTGTGTGATTCTGAAACCCTAATGAACTAAAAATATGCTTGTCTTGTGTTTGGGCCTTCTGCTGGGGGGTGTGAATAGTGATTTGCGCAGGCCCATGGTCCAAGTGAATCAAAACCAGATGAAATAATATGGTGCTTCATGTACGACATAACATGTAACATTTAATCAACCGGTCACCCTTTTCTTTAAGTGACTACACGACAAACATGGAACCTAACCACTCGAGCCCTGCCAGCGCATCATTTTCCATGCAACACTTAACATAAACCTGAAACTCTATCGTGAAACTAGCGACAACACCATGGCAAACCTCTCTACTTTCTCAATCAATTCCAAGCTCATCTCTCAATCGATTTTAATGAAACAAAACATCATTGTGTAGTATTCAAAATACAGAACAAGCTCAGACCGTATGCATCTCAAAACATAAATTTAAACATGGAGAAAATGGACATGGAAGTCGTGCATCTAAACTGAAACAAGTTAACGAAATAATAATGTATCAAAAAAAACTCCAAATGGACCTTTATGTTATCAATCCAACCCAATACAGAAACAACAAATGAACATGGTGAAAGCATTTATCATCATTTAAACTTAAACATGAGAACAAGGAATCGTAAAAACAACACTTACTAAGTGGAGCAAGTCCACTGCCTCTTCTCTTGGGGCTTTGGAATTCAACTAGTTCAAGCTTTTTCTTGGCTGATGACCATGTGCAAAGATCACAGCTTCTGGCTCCTTCTTTGACGCTCACGAACTTACAACCTCTCTTGCTTTGAATGATGCGTATTTATGTGATGGGACTGTTTGGTTTAGATCTTGTTATTTGGTGTTGATGGATGGAAAGGAAACTCACTAGTTCTCTCTAAGGTTATGGTGTTGTGTTGATTATTGTCGTTTGTGTGGTTGCGCAAGGATAGGTTTATGGTGTTTTCATGAGAAATGTAATGAGGGAGTGTATCCTTGTGCTGATCGTGGGTGGTGGAGTTTCAATGTTTTACGATGTGGTTCTCATTGTTTGATTGAAGGTTGACGGATGATGAAAAGGGTTGAGGGATCCAGAGAAAATTTTGGTTTTGTTTATGTTGATGGGTGAAGAAAATGATGAAGGTTGAAGGAAAAAATGGCTGATTGAAGATCTCCCCCCCCAACTTATGATTCGCGCATGGTTATCTGAAGGGTGATGGAAGTTTTGAAAACTCTCGGAGAAGCCATCCGTCCGTTATTGCTTCAGGTCATGCTGCAGGTTATCGTTACGACAAGTCATTGTCGCTAGCAGGCATGGTAGCAAGGTTTTTTAGGCTTATGGCATTGGGTTGTCAATGTGTGGAGTAGAGGTTTTGTACGGTTTGGCAGCAGAGATTGGCACGCAACCTAATTGGTATTTTGTTTGTTATGAAATGTGCTAGACAATGGGCCTATCATGAAATTGTAGTTGGGCTTATAAAATAGAATGTGAATTGGTAAACTATTATTCGTTTTATGTTGGCAATCCATTGTAAATGGAATGAAAGAGAATTGGTTGAGTAAAATAGATGGATAAATTGGAGCTATAGAAATTGGGAATGAATGGATAGAATATGGGTAATTTGATAATTGGATGAGTGATTGAATGGATATTGGTAGAAGTTAATTTGAAAAATGAATAATAATTATGGTTTTAATGGATATTTGAATTAAAAAAGAAAAGATTTTAAATATGGCCCTAAAAGATAAAATTGTATGGAATTGGATATTTACATTGATAATGGAAAATGGATTTTTGGATATGAAATGGATACTTGGAACGAAAAGATGGGATTGGGTGGAAAATAGATAATAGAAAAAGCATGACACTGAAAATGGATTGACAATGGATAATGGTTATTGGAAACAGATGAATAGAAAAATGGATAAAATGGATATAGGATGGATATGGGTTTTGTAACGCGCCTCCACAACACTTAAGAACCTTAACAGCTTAACTCGAATGCCACTAATCTTTGAACAACATCACAACCTTGGATCCTCCTTAAAAGTGCCCTTGACTGATCAACAAAACTGACGAATCCTTGGATCAATGACAAAAACCCGCACCACACAATCAACACTTGCAAACAACTTGAAATGCACAAACTATCTTGACCTTTGATGTACTAACAAACAATTTGAATTGGCACGAAACCCTGGCTTTTTCAAAAAGAACAAACTAGCAAGATAAAGGTTAGTTAAAAATGCATAGATGATTGAATCTAAGTGCAAGTGCAAAATGTTATGACATCTATGGGGTAAAATTTGGGGTACAACAGACCCCGAATTATGACAGCCCCTAAGTGGTCAAGAAAGATTTCTCAGGCGGCGCCTTGAGACTTGTAACCATGGATGGAGAAGAATTTACCTACCCCACAAATGTTGATGTAGTCAAGAAATACTTCGCCTAAATAAAAAAAAAACGTCTCGATGTATTGAAAATCCGAAAGGGCGGTCCAGACAAAAATTAGAGACATGATCAAAAATCATCCCGATGGATTGGAAATCTCAAAGTACAATCTAGGTAAAAAATTAGGGATAACGGAAAGTAACTACGTCCAACAAAGGGGCAAATCCCTCAGCAGCAGTAATGCCATCCATCAGAGAAAACTCCAGTCAAACTCATCTTCGACAAAAGCTCAGGATGCCCAGAATTCAAAGTTAGTTGAAGGATAGTGGTCGTTATATTTTAATGTAGCCCTTTTCCCTTAAAATTACCATTTTCTAACTTTGTAAATACTCTATGGAATCACGCGTTTGGCTGATTTCCATCCTATCAGTAAAATTTGAGCCCTTGTGCTTTTGTTTGCAATTCTTATTTGTTTTAGCTTTACAGAACGACATTTTAACATGATTAACGATTCTTGATATAGAACAAAAATGAATTTACTTGTTAAATTTTTTTCTTCTTTAAAATAAAGATGGCAATTTCTTTTGACTGTTGAACATCGAAATAACATCGATCGCTTCTCCCGAAGTAATCGGGCTTCAAAGTGTAGAATCAAACTTCTCCTTCTAAACCAGTGCGCCTGAATGAAGGATCAGCTATATCAGATGCGACTTTCCCATCTGATACCCCCAATCGAGTTCTTACCTCCTAAGCCCGACCAGCGGTTGGTCCCCGTAGGGACTATTTCCCCTAAGCAAGGCATAATTGCTATTATGAACTAGTGATACTTTTCATCCCCCGCAGTGGCCGAGTATCCAGTCGTGTTCATCCATCAGTTTGTATATCGTGTCAGTTTTGTCAGCATATACATACATACATCATGCATTATTGATTTACATTCGCATTCATATTGCATCACTATCACTCCAGTCAGTCTTGTCCCCTAGTGATAAAAGTCCTCTCAATCGAGTTGTCGGCCCTTTCCTCGTCAGGAAGTGAACCATCTAAACAATCTCGCCTCCAGTTTATTTCTGGATACAAGTTAGTCCCTCGACCACTTTGATAACTTGAACCTCTGAAAGACCAGAGACCTTTTGACGATCGTCACTCTTCGCCATTGAAGATGATATCTTCGCTTTCCCGGATTAAGGAAAATCCCCAGAGAAAGCCTCTTAATCAGAGATTCGGTAATACAACAGTTTTTCTCCAAAAAATCCGCTGACGAAAAGGTCATCAGCACCTCAAAATTGGATCACATCATATGGAATTTCTCCAAAAAGATCCCGAGAAAAGTATGATGTAATACCCCAAGCGAAAGCATTCTCTCAAGAGACTCGTTTTCCCCAATACAATCAACAAATGGCGTCTCCAAATAGAGAAGTTTGTACACCTCTACAACTCAGATGACTGGGTTCCCCAGCAACTCTGACATCAAAATTTTTCTATCAAATGGCATCTCCCCAGAAAAATTCGGCGAGAAGTTTGAGGAAAACCGCTACACATAGCGTCCCTTGTCAACGAAGTTTATTGACAAAACAAAACTGAGACCAGTTCCTTGGTAGGAAACCAGGATCGAGGGGAAGTTTATTTCAGAAACTTAGACCAGTTCCTTGGTAGGAAACCAGGATCGAGGGGAAGTTTACATCAGAAACTGAGACCAGTTCCTTGGTAGGAAACCAGGATCGAGGGGAAGTTTACATCAGAAACTGAGACCAATTCCTTGGTAGGAAACTAGGATTGAGGGGAAGTTTATTTCAGAAACAGAGACCAGTTCCTTGGTAGGAAACCAGGATCGAGGGGAAGTTTATTTCAGAAACTTAGACCAGTTCCTTGGATGAAGACCAGGATCGAGGGGAAGTTTACCTTTTCTAAGTATCATTGCTTAGCAAAAGAAGAAGGATGCGCAAATTGCCATTCCTAACCACCATCAAAATTTCAGGTATTCTGATATTTAATCCTCTTGCACCCCGAATGCCCGAATACCTTCGCCATTCACACCTTCGGGTCCAAGAAGATTAAATAGGGGCATCTGTCATACCCCAAATTTTGACCACTAAGATTTCCCATCATTGTGCAAATCATCATCACAATATGGGTAAACCATCATGCCTCATTAGTCTCCCCAAAGATGGGTGAGCATTCACTACAAACAATAATTAGGGTTTCAAGCCCTCTCAGAGTTCTTAGACAAAGGATCAATAAAGGAATGACATGATCTTCAACTTGTCTAACCTCTCAAACATCCATAATGGATCAAGAGGACTCCCACAGCAAGAATCAAACACAAGGTTGCAGCATTCTGAGTGGATCAAGCCTCAAAATCGACAGTGTCACCAAATTAGGGTTTTGGTCGACCAGGGCCTCCAGATGGAAATTTTCCTCTGGGCATGAGCCAATGCTTCAAAGCATATCCTAATATACTCCAAGGGACCTCATGGACCCAATCATCAAGTTAATTTGGCCTCAGGGGATGCATTCACTAAAAATCAGGAATTAGGGTTCCTTGACCTAATTCACCCCTAAGTTGACTTTTAGGACAAATCATAAGCCAAAACCTCAAGACATGATTTGAGGGTCTCTAACACACCACATTTATCCATTTGCAATAATGGATTGATCCAAGAAGCTTGATCAACAAGTTTCAAGTTCATCTAAACCACAGTTAGGGTTTCGCGGAAAAAGTCAACTGAACCTTTGACTTTTGAGCCAAGCATGCTCCCAAACCTTGGGACATGATTCAATACACCCTATAACACCTATGAAATCAATCCATCAACTTTGATTTAGGTCAAGGACTTGATTTCATAGAGGATCGCATAGTTTAGAATTCATTTGATAAAAATTCAGTTATGCCCAAAAGTCAAAGTTTAACTTTTTGATTTTTTGATCAATTATGGTTCCCTAACCCTAAAATGATGTTAATGTGTGATTTGAATCGACGGTCATCAAGAAAAAGCAAAGAAAGTGGGATAACTTGTAAAAGGGGGTAACCATAAAAAACATAGAAATTTTCTAAGTTATGGTACAAAGTGGCTAGGGTACCAACTTCCAAGGATCATAACTTGAGATCCAAGCAACCATTTTAGCTGATCCAAAGATGGATTTGTAGCTCTCATGGCATACTACAAAAGCTTCAACTACACCTCATTCCAATTCCTCATGGATTTTACGTTATGGAGTTACCAAAATGACAAAAAGTGAAAATGTCACTTTTTTCCAACATAGTGAAATTTTCACTAAGTCAGAATCTGTGTTGCTTTTTTTCCAAATGTAGGGCCATTTTTCACTTGGATCCAAAAAGTGTCAAGACAAACTATGATCACACATGTGTTGTATCATATAAGAGTTTTTCAAAATGGCCAAAAACTCAATCAAATTCCACTTGAGCCATGAGATATGACAATGGCAATGTGCCTTGCTGCAAACTGCCATGGCAAGGCAGATTTGTGCATTTTGCTCGATTTGAGCAATTTGTACAACTGACAAGCATGCTTATCCATCTGAACACCTCAAGGAGGGACCAAGGAGGGACAAACACTGATCCATAAGCCTCCCAAGTCTTTGGAACTAAAAATAGCATGCCAAACCTAAAAAAACCCTAAAGAGGGGACAAGACTCTAATTTTGTTTTGGAGCATTCAGTGGATGCACCAAGGTGGCATGGACTGAACCATTTCCAACTGAATGAGTCAAGAATAAGATCTGAACCAAGGGAACCAGCAGCCTGTGCCCTAACCTCTAGTCAATGGCTAGAGGAGACTTGGATTCCAAAATGTAACCATTGGCCAAACCTCTGCTGCAGTTGCCATTCACTATTGTTGCCAAAACAAACTTGCTCTACTATAAATAGAGCTCATTTGTGCTCAGTTTAAGTACACCAAAGCACTACAACACTTGTTTTCCTCAAAATCTCTTTCTCTAGGCAAAAATGCATTCTTTAGCAAGGTAACTCTGAGTTTTTGAGTTAGAGAGCCATTCCATCATAGCTCATGATCTAAACACATCTAATATGTCATATCTAAGTTGTCCAAACTCTCACAAGTGACCTGTAACACCAAAATCACAAAGTCTCCTTTCAAAACCTCAAAATAGGGCCTTTCTGCATTTTTCAAGCCATGTCTTGATTCAATAACTTTCAAAACCAGATAAAGCCTCAAACACACTCCAAATATCATCCTTGAACTGTCCTAAATGATTCCCCACATCTGGAACACCATTTGAGAGAGTTGTTATTTTGGCCACTTTTGCCCCTTTTGCAAGAAAGGGCCAATTTCCATTCCTGAGGTTTCCAACTGATTCCAATCATCCTAAAAGCTTCTAAGGGATCATTTGAGAGTGTTCAAAGCATCAAAACATTTCTGGAACAAAGCACTTGGCAGATAGCCCAAAAAGCTCAAAGGGAGGTAAGCATCACAACTTGAACTCTTTAAAATATGCCTTGCTTTGAGGTCCACTGATCATGCATCTCTTATACATGTTATATGTGTTGTGTTTGAACCAATTCATCATGTAATTCATGGTTGTACCAAGAGGCAGCACAGAAAATGTACATTATGGCCTATTTCAAAACCACTATCGGGTTGTGAGGAGGATTGATTTTCTGGAAAAAACCACCACCACCATTGGATTCCTTAGGAAATTCTAGGCCAGATGCATATAAATTTTGTCTCCATCCATGGAGAAATGAGGAAGTTATGGCCTTCACGTTTCTGACCAAAAACCTTGCCTTGCCTTGCCTTGGCCAGGCCAAGAACAAGGCAAGCCTTGTATATTTATGGCTGGGGTTTGATACACGGATGTATCACCACCCGAGTGGTAACGCGCGCATGCTGCACACAAGAGGTCTGGGGTTCGAATCCCCCTCGCCCCATGCCCCTTTTTAATGATTTTTCACCTTTTTTATTATTTTTCATATTATTTTTAATGATTTGAAAAATTAATAACTCCCTCAATTTTAATTATTTTTTATTGGTTCTTTTTGCAAAAAATCACAAAAATATTGAAATATTTTATTCCACAAAATAATCAAATTTATATTATTTATTTAATATAATTAGTATATTTGTGAATAAATTCATTTTTAATTGTTTTTAAACATTTAAAAGTGAATATTTATTTTGAAAATCAAAACCAAATGAGTTCTAATTCATCTTGTGATTAAAACCTCATTTTTCAAACCTTAAACAAAAATCACAAGTGGTTTATTCATATCTATTTGGTATTTTTATCATTTTATTGATTTTCTTTAAATATTTAGTTTTAAAGAAAAACAAAATTAGGGTTTCTTTGATTTTCACCCTCACAAATCTTTTTAAAACACTCATGGGACTCTATTAGAGTGTAAGACCCATCCCCTTTATAAATACACCACTTTTGGGCCTCAGTCGTTGTATAAGTTCCACTGTATTTTCAAAAAACAACGGCGCGATCGTCGCCTTTTTTTACAAAACCAATTTGGGCCTCTCCCTGAGTTATAAGCCCCACCATTTGTACAAAAACACTTTTGGGCCTCTAATAGAGTGTAAGACCCAATCCCTTTTTGAAACCAAAATAATTTGGGCCTCAGTCATTGTATAAGACCTACTGTGTTTTCAAAAACCTCGGCACGACCGCCGTTTTAAAAAAAAAATCATCTGGGCCTACCCTCATATTATAAGACCCATATCTTTTATTTAAATAATCTTTGGGCCTCTTGGTAGAGTGTAAGACCCAATCCTTTTGTAAATAAACCTTTTTAGGGCACCACACATTATATAAGTCCCTCTGTATATTTTCAAAAGTACGGCGCGGTCGTCGCCTTTGTAACGAAACTAACTAGGCTTCTCGTTGAGCTATAAGACCCATCTCTATTCATTTTCAAACACTTTTGGGCCTCTAATAGAGTGTAAGACCCATTCCCCTTTGAAAACCAAAACTTTTTGGGCCTCACATACTGTATAAGTCCCTCTGTACAGTTTTCACAACAACGGTGCAATCATCGTTAAAACTTGGGTCTCTCCTTGAGCTGTAAGCCCCAACAACTTTTCAAAACACTTTCTCCTTTGATTTTGAATATAATATTGTTATCAAAGTTTTCTTTGTTGAACAACTAACCAAACAGTATAGAAGCTCTACAACGGGTAAGTGTTTATCCGCTTTTATTTATCGCTTTCATATGTATATAACTGTATTGTGGGGCTGTTTCACTGTAAGTCTCCTTTCACATCCTTTTATATACTTTCCAAATATCAACTGTGTAATACTAATATAGTTATTTAGCGTTTTCCCCGGCAACTACGTTTAGCACTAGGTAAAGCCTTGTTGGTCACTCTTAAATACAAACAAAACTAGATCCCCCGTAGGGTTCCAGATACAGTCTTCCTTTCTCTTGGGGTTAAACAATATGGAACAAAGAGAAATGTAGTATTCTCGGTGAACCTTTTCTCAGACTCTAACCCTTAGAAATTTTCAAAGAGACTCTACTCCCCAGAGTTGATCTATTCTCCGTGAATAGCATCTCTTGAGTTTCTTCCAAATTCTCGAACTTTCCTGGAATGATCTCTTCTCTGTGAATTGCATTTCTTGAACTTCTCGAGGTTTGGGGACCCACAGGCTTCCTAAGAGCATCCCCGCCTCCTCTTGACCGTTGTACAAGGACCCTTCGGCTTCTTAGAAGTTCTCATGCCTTCTCTTGGGCTTAATACAAGGACCCTGATGACCACTTATAGGTATAAGACAGAACTTAGTCATCCTTTGCTAGAGCAGTCTTTTCAGTGTCAAACCTCTGGCCACTTTAGGGTTGATACTAATCCCTTAATGCCCGTGCTTCCTCTTGGGCATTGTACAATAGATAAAACTCCAAACTTGGACAGTCTAAACCCCATGAGTCTCAAAGACATTCTCAAGTTCCTTTCAAACATAGGAAAAAACACTGATCACTCAAAAACCCGACCTCTCTCATGAGGGATGTCCCACTTGGTCCTGCATATGGATCTGATCCTCAGCAGTAAGATAGCCTCCTCTTGGGCTTTGTACAAATGACTCTCCCCAGCGGAGCTAACCTTTTCAGACTCTCTTGTTGAGTCAAACCCCTTTTTTAGCCTCCGTCTTAGGCTTCGTATAAGACATAAATAAGTACTCTCTTGTTGAGTCAAACCTTTTAGTCTCCGTCTTGGGCTTCATACAAGACACCTATAAAAACCCACTCTCTTGTTGAGTATAAAAGACTCTCTTGTTGAGTCAATCTCTCTTTAGCCTCCATCTTGGGCTTCATACAAGACACCTGTAAAACACTCTCTTGTTGAGTATAAAAGACTCTCTTGTTGAGTCAACCCCGTTTTAGCCTCTATCTCAGGCTTCGTACGAGACATCAAAATACTCTCTTGTTGAGTATAAAAGACTCTCTTGTTGAGTCAATCACCTGTCAACTAGACTCTCTTGTTGAGTCAACTTTATAGCCTCCGCCCTGGGCTTTATACAGGACAAATAAAAGTATTATTTTGTTGAGTCAAACCCTTTAGCCTCCGTCTTGGGCTTCGTACAAGACACATAAAAAGCACTCTCTTGTTGAGTCAGTCACTTGTTAGTACTCTCTTGTTGAGTCAACCCATTTAGCCTCTATCTCGGGCTTCGTATGAGACAACAAATAAAAGACACCCTCTTGTTGGGTCAATCGTCTCTTCTTAGGCTTTGTATAAGGAAACCTCGGTTGAGTCAATTAACCTTTTAGCATCAAATATGTGCCTTGCTCATAGTATACAAACATCAACAACTCCTTTTTAGAGATGACAAATTCTCTCTCATCCAAACCTTTTAGCTTCACATCTTGGGCTTTGAACAAGATACAAATAAACCCTTTAGCTTCATGTCTTGGGCTTTGAACAAGACACCAAAACAACATTTTTCCTCCCATAGAATAGGAGGAACTACGATCGCTCTAATTTCCCTGTCTCGGGAATATGTAGGTATAAGATTGAAAAATCTTAGCGAGCATACCAATCAAAAAACCCAAAATCCAGTACCCCATATATCAACCCAAAAGCACCAAATCCTAACATCTTACAAAAAAACCTCGCAAATGGTCCAGACATTCTAATCTTAACAAAATAACCGAAGAGGGGCCCACATCTCAAGAGCATCTGTAAACTAACAGTCAACTGTTTAAACTCAGTATGCAAGCAGGGTTAATTGGAGACATCTATTTCCCTTCCTTAATCAGCTCAATAGGATAAAAAATGAATCGAACTGTAGTACCCAAGCGATCGTGATTCAAGACCACAAAAATCGCGCTACACATATGTAGCCTGGTACCAATTATTAATTGGTAGTATAGGAAGATAATGTTAGCTACTCATATGGAGACAGAGTGAGATCATATAAAATCTATCTTAGTTGGCAATGACTTTTAACAACAATTTGGTGAACATATGAAGGGCTTCTAAATTTGTTGAACAATTTGGTGCCTAATCATATAAAATCAAATTTATGAAGAATCTTTCATTACTTACAATCATAGAAGCTACTAAGTTTATTGCCACAGATTTAAAATCTCCAGATCGCTTCTGCCGAGCCATCAACCATGTCTCGTATCGTTTTATTTCTAAAGGATAACCTACTAAAATTTCATCAACGTTGGCCTTGTAATACCCCAAATTTTGACCACAAGATTTCCTATCATTGTACAAAGCATCACCATAATATGGATGTACCTTCATGCCTCATCAATCCTCTCAAAGATTGTTGAGCATTCACCTCAACCAAGAATTAGGGTTTTGAACTCTCTCAAAGTACTCAGACAAAAGATCAATCAAGAATGGACATGATCTTCAACTTGTCAAACCAACATCAATGAAGGATCATGAGGTCTCCCACATCAAGAATCTAGCACAAGATTTCATCATTCCAAGTTGATCAAGCCTCAAGATCATCAGTGTCACCAAATTAGGGTTTTGGTCGACCATGGCATCCAGAGAGAAATTTTCATCTGGGAATGAGCCAATACTTCAAAACATGATCCAAGAAGCTCAAAGGGACCTCATGGATCCAATCATAAGTTCAAAATAGCCTCAGAGGATGCATTCATCAAAAATCAGGAATTAGGGTTTCTTGACCTAATTCATCCCTAAGTTTTGGAGCAAGACATGAGCCCAAACCTCAAGAGATGTTAAGAAGACCTCAAATACCTTGTATTGATCCTCTTACAAGTTCAAATGGACACAAATAACTTGGTTCATGAGCAATACAAAGATTCAAATTCATCTGGACCACAAACTAAGGTTTCTGAAAAAAAGTCAATCATGCCTTCGACTTTTGATCAAGAGATGATCTCAAACCTTGGGACGTGATTCAAGACACTCCAAAACACTTATGGATTCCATCCATTAGGTTTAATTAGGTCAAGAACTTGATTTCATAAAGGATCACAAAGTTTAAAATTCATGTGATAAAAAATCAATTGTGCCCAAAACCAAGTTTGACTTTTGAGGTTTGTTGACAAACATGGCTTCTTTAAGTCAAAAACAATGTTAACTTATGGTTTTGATCATCATCCATCAACAAAAATCAAGAAAAGTGAGGTTACTTGCAAAAGGGGCAATCTTAAGAAACTTGAATTTTCACTAAGTCATGAAAAAAAGTGATTTTTACCCAACTTTGCAAGATTATAATTATTGATCCAAGTAACCTTTTTCTTCCATCCAAAACTCAAATGAAAGCTCTCATTACATACTTCAAGATTGTCAACTACAACATATTCCAAACCCTCATGTATTTTCAGTTATGGACTGATCAAAATCACAAAATAGAAAATGAACATTTTTCAAACACTTAGTGAAATTTTTTGACAGAATCTGTTTGTATTTTCACCAACTTTGAGGCCATTTTTCATTATGATCCAAGATGATTCAAGACCAAATTTAAATATCAAAGTTGAAGTATGATATAGGGGCTTTCCAAAAAGTACAAGAGCCTCCCATGATACAACTTGAGCAAGAAGTTATAAGCCTCAAAAAATGGTATTTTTCACCCTGCCTAGAGGAGACTTTAGCTACATGACAAAACTCATTGGATAATAGGGTGATCCAGCCCCTAACCACTATTGCTCCCAAAAAAAACTTTCTCTACTATAAATAGGGACCCTTTCTGGTCAGTTTGAGTACACCAAAGCATAACAACACATGCTCTTCTTCCTTTCACTCTCAAAAACCAGAAATTGCTTCTTTTACAAATAACATTCGAATTTTCAAATAGAGAGCAATTCTATCAAAACCAATGTTGTAGACACATCAAATACATCATATGTGAGCTATCCAAAAACTTCTCACACATCTGTAACACCAGAATCACAAACCTCCAAATCACAATCAAGCTAATTTGCAATTGAGGTACCACAAAGAGTTCCAGGTTGTTTCAATCCATTCCAAGCTTCCAAACACCTTACATAAGGTCCATTGAAGTTGTCCAAGTCATCAAACAACATTTGTAACACCTCCAACACACAATTTGATTTCTTCTTGCAAGAGTAAGCCTGAACTCTCAAATTCTATGATCCATGCGTCATAAATGTGTTTACAAGTTACAAACATGTTTATGCACTTATCTAGAGTGTTTCCCCTCAATTAATTGCTTTGTAGCTATCGTGTATAGGATTTCATAGTGTTCTTGCAGAAATTAGGGTTCATGTATTCATCACTTGATTTCTCACTCCACACTAAAAATAAATGCAATTAATTGGTACCATTGGAATCTTTATTCAAAAATGAGTGAGATTGATATTTGATTCGAGCAAAATCATTGAGTAATCAGAGAGAAAAGTGAGGTTTTACAAATCGTCCATGGCGCGGGCACGAGGAAGAAGAAGGTGACTGTTGGCGCCTTTTTCAAATTATTTGAATTTTTGAATTTTTAAATTATTTTCTTAATTGATTTCAAAAATTAATTTCTCCCTCAATTTTAATCATTTTTTATTGGTTCTTTTTTAAAAATTTCACAAAAATGTTAAAATATTTTATTCTACAAAAAAAATCAAATTTATATTATTTATTTAATATAGTTTGAATTGTTGTAAAGAATTTCATTTTAATTGTTTTTTTTTAACATTTTTAATCAAAATTTCCTCTTGATTTTTCTAATACAAATGAATTTCACACTTTAATATAAACATAAAATGACTTTTCAAAACACACAACTTGTTTTTAAATATATTTGACATTTTATATCATTTTTATTTACTTTTCTTTGAAAAATTATATTTTTAATTAAAATTAGGGTTTTTCCTTGATTTTAATTTTTCAAACTTCATTTGAAACACTTTTGGGCTTCTTTGTAGAGTGTAAGACCCATCCCTTTGTAAATACATAATTTTGTGCCTCAGTCATTGTATAAGTCCCGACGCGATTTTCAAAATAAACGGTGTGATCATTGTTTTTCATCTAGGAATCTCCTTAAGCTATAAGCCCTAACTCTTGTATAAAAATAACCTCTATGTAGAATGTAAGACACATTCCTTCTTGTGTAAATATTTCGGGCCTCAGTCATTTTTATAAGTCCCACTGTGGTTTTCAAAATCGCGACGCGATCGTCGCCTTTTCAAATAAATCATCTGGGCCTCTTCTTGAGTATAAGCCCCATTTTTCTTCTTTACAAACACTTTTGGGCCTCTAATAGAGTG
The DNA here is from genome assembly GCA_022829125.1 of Lathyrus tuberosus. NCBI lineage: Eukaryota > Viridiplantae > Streptophyta > Magnoliopsida > Fabales > Fabaceae > Lathyrus > Lathyrus tuberosus. The sequence continues at coordinate 15,882,167 of JALAZF010000065.1, read as the reverse complement.
TAAGACCCAACCATCTTTGTAGAAAAATAAAATTTTGGGCCTCTGCTATAGTATAAGTCTCACAACTTCTTTCGGCATCGCAGTGCGATCACTGTTTTCAAATAAGTCATTTGGGCCTCTCCTTGAGAATAAGCCACAATCTTTTGTACATAAACTTTTTTTTAAACAAGAAACAAATTTCACGGACCTCTCCTTGAGTTGTAAGCCACATACCTCTGTTTTCAAAATCATCTATCTATTTTTAACTGGTACTAAGAGGAGCATTATTCCCGGAGAAACTGCTCTAAGACCACTTGGGCCCCTCTTTGAGTTATAAGCCCCAAAAATTTCTTTTCTTTCAAACAACTTTCTTTTAATTCAAATTCAAAATTAATGTTTTCTCAAAACTTTCTTCAATTTCTTAAAACCCTAATCATATAATTCTAATCAATACAATCAATCACAATACACTTGGGCCTCTTCTCAGAGTGTAAGACCCAACATATTTTTAATTCAATGCATATTTGTTTATATACCTATCAATTTATTCATCTGTATATATACTTGTGTATATCTGTTTAGAGTTTCCCTAGCAGTTAGGTATACACTTAGGTCAAACCAGAGGTTATTTCTAAACTTAGTCAAAACTAGTTCTCTCATAGGAAACTTCCCTCAATACAGCCTGCCTCCTCTTGGGCTTATTCAATATGAAACAGAGAAAGGAATTATTCCCGGTGAAACTTTTCTCAAGACTGTCAAAACTTAGATATATATATACAAGAAATTCATTTCCCTAGAGAGGATTAATTCTCGGTGAAACCTCTTTTGAATTTCTTCAAACCTTAGAACTGTTCAGCAAAGAAAGGATTAATTCCCGATGAAACCTTCCTTGAACTTTTCCTAGGCTTGGACCCACGGGCTTCCTAGAAGTATTCTCAGCCTCCTCTTGGGCTTAATACAAGGACCCAAAGGCTTCCTAAAAGCATAGGATAGAAATTAGTCATCTCTGCTAGTTCAATCCCCAGGAGAGTCAAATTCCCAGAACATCCAGTCAATCAAAAGTTTTTTTCCATACCTTAAACCAACAGTCTCCTCTTAGGCATCATACAAAGACCCCTCTCTACACCAGAGCCTACCATTTCTTGAGAGACTTAGACAGTCTTAGCCTCCTCTAGGGCATCATACAAATAAGACTTGGAAAGTCTCATCTCCTCTTTGCATCTCTCACAGAGACCCTCAAGTTTCCTAAAAACACTGGATAAAGCCTGATCAATTTACCATCAACAAATCCCCAATAAAATCAGAACCTTATGGCATCTGGTATTTCAACTCTTCCCGGATTCCCAGCAAGAGTAAATCCCTTTAGATTCCCCAATACAATTTGGACTTGCTCCTGGATTTCCATAAATCCTCAGCAAAAGTTAGCCTCCTCTTAGGCTTCATATAAGAACTTTCTCTAGTCATCCTCAATATTGGGCTTTGTACAAGACAAATCCTCCCCAGAGGATTCATTTTTCTTTAGCTTCAACTTTGGGCTTTGATCAAGGAACACAGAAAATCAACATCCCCTCAAATGAGACCACGAGTCCTCTCTGCAGGAAGATATATCCTCTATACATCACATATCAAAACAAACAATCAAAATCCAAGCTGGAGTCCCTCCTTTATCCTGGCTAAAATCTCTCTTTCATCTAACAGCTATAAGTGGCAAGCCTCTGGATTCCATACATCCAAGCTAATGTCCCTCTCTTAGCATGAAAGATTCATAAAGGTAAAAGTGGCATTTCTCTACAGTGAGTTAAAGCTTTCTTCCTTCATGACATCCCTCTTATAAAAGAAATTATGGCATTATTGCATTCCATGTATCCCAGTTAAAGTAATTTCCCTTATAACTCGACATCTGTGATGAATAGGTGAGATATCTCCCTTTAGAGATGGAAAATTCTCTCTCAGTCACCCCGATAGCTTCAATCTTGGACTTTGAACAAGACAAAAAATCTCTAAAGGCTTCAATCTTGGGCTTTGAATAAGACACCAAATATATTTCCTCCCATAGAATAGGAGGAACTACGAACGCTCTGATTACCCCAAATCTCTTTACGGGAATACGTAGGCATAAGATTGTGAAATCTTAGCGAGCTGACAAATAAAAAACTTTAGGTCTAGTACCTTCCCAAAAACAACAGAAAACCCGAAAACAACAAAAACATTCTCTCAACAATCCCAAAGGAGAAACTTTCCCAATCCACAACAGATAAACACGAGAAATCATTTTATGTTAATAGAAATACATGCAAAAAGAAGGTTCTTATGGATTACCATAAATACACTGGGTGTTAATTACTTCCCTTTGTATAACCAGACCCCGATCCCCGATCTCTTAGCATTTGTTAAAGAAAAAATTTGCGTGTAGGGTTAGTTTAAGATATCTTCCCCTTCCTTAACCAACTTCATAGGATAAATAAAAAAATCAGAAAGTAGCACCCAATACCCAAATTCACAGTAAGGTGGTTGCGTCACCGAAAAAAAACCGCACGCTACAGGCCTCTTCAATCATTTTTTCCTCCTCTCTTCCATTATGTTTGCCTTAAGCTTTTCGTAACCACCATGAGATAAAATATGAGGATGGATATTCTTTGATGCATTCATTTTTCCTTTTAGGCTTTTCTCCTATTACAAATAAATCACGTTAAATTAAACGTCAAAACCAAATCAATTTAGATAACAAAAATAAATCTATAAACTTAACTAACTTGAAAGTCTTCTTTTTTCGAGTCTCGACAAACAAATCCCAATTTTCTTGTTTGATGAATGTATACTTTTCAAACGGCATTGTATTTCCATCCTTATTGCCTTTACCAAATATATAGACATTTGAGAGCAATGTCTTAAATTACTTCAACCGTTCCCCCATATAAACAAACCAATGCTTCCTAAATTTATCATCTGTGGGGCAAGTGAACTTATCCTACAAAACATAAGAAGTATTAGCAATTGAAATAGTTATAGAAAATAAATTATAAAGAATTAATTAAAGTTGCATACCGTAATATCATCCCATATCGTGTCCTTCAAGTTTTCGCTTATCTTTTTCCATTTCTTTTCATTTAAACTGACCTTGCTACATGCAATGAACGACAAATAACTCTTAAACTTTGCCGCATACTGACCAATAGGTTAGAAAGTATCCAGATCAAAATCAATGTGGTATTTCTCACCATCACGGAGTTTCCGAATGAAACGTAGCAATGTTGTCGCACCTTTCACTACTGCAAAATGGCCAAACAACAACGCCAGGTTTACAACGACATCCTATACACCGTTCTTATAGTGCGTACTGGATGCGCGCGCATTATTTTAATTAGAAATCTCAAGGGTATAATAACGGTTATTATGAAAACCATGGTGATACAATCTAGCTATCATGGGTTCGAACCTCATCGCCCTCAAATAGTTTATCCCTTTGATGTAAATGCTCCCTTTTTATGTTTTATTAATATTTAACTAAAAAATAATAAGGATATCACGACTGATATTTCTCAAAACCATTGTTACAAATTGAAGCTTCTTTTTATGTATTTTAAATACCAAGTATATATATCAATTTATCCATTGAAACAACCCTAACACCAACGCCGTCACCATTGTCGGGAAGAAGACAACAACAACAACAACAAAGTGTTCTACTTTAAGGTGTTGCAATGTCACATTTGAAGACAAAATCATCCAAAGGTGTTTCTAAGTCTTGTTCCAGTGTAAAATCTCGATCTGGAAACTTTTGTGGTTGTGATGGTCGTATGGTTTCGTATCAACGCAAGGAAGGACAAAATAAAGGAAGGCTTTTTTGGAGATGTCCATTTTGGAGGAGCGATGAAACATGTAATTTGTTCATATGGGATGAAGATGTGGGAGAAAGAGATGGAAATGACGATGTGAGCATTATGAAGACAGAGTTGGAAGTTGTGGGCTATCTGAAGGTTATGTATGAGGATTTAAAGAAAAAAAACAAGAATTTGAAGAACAAACTGAAATCAGAGATATTTTCTGGAAATATTAAGATGTTATATTTTTTGTCTCCTTTATGTTTAATATTTACTTTGTTATGAAATGTAATAGTTGAATTAGGGTTCGAATTACATTGTTGATGCTTAAACTGCAGATGCATTGTGAATTACATTGTTGATGTTTAAACTGCAGATGCATTAAGTTAGAAGTTAAGGCGCACCTTTTCTTTTTTATTTATTTTAAAATTCATAAATAAAAGGGTTATCACTACGGTTCTTCTGGTTAACCGTAGTGATATATTTATAATAAATAAATACCTATGTATATGGTTTTTATTTATTTTAAAATTCACAGATAAAAGGGTTATCACTACGGTTATTATGGTAAACCGTAGTGATATATTTATAAAAAATAAATACATATCTATACGGTTGTTATTGTTAACCGTTGTGAAATAGTTTACCCATATATAAGCGAAATAACTTTCACTTAATTGACAGTAACGCCGTTGCCTTCAAAGTGAAACCCTAGAACCCATTTTTTCTCTTCGTTTTCACCATTAGCCGTGAATCTTGTGCTTCATACATTAAGGTATTCTTCTTCTTCCATCTATTGTTAGATATTTCCCATTATCTCATTTGTTGCATGTTGTTTTTGTTGATTGTTCTCATTTTTTCAGATTCGTTTTCACTACCTTAACAAAGACCATATTTTGGAAACTTCATAATGTTTGTGTTGCTATGGAAAAATGTAAAAGAAGCATGAAGCTATGATGGAAACTTCATCCACCTTGTACTTTTTTTTCATAGCATCACGAACAAGATGTTAGTAAATGAAGAAACAACAGTGTAAGCAAACTTTATCTAGTTTTAGAAGCAATGAAAAGAAATATAAGAAGTATGAAGTTTTTGTGTAAGCTTCTTCCTCCTTATATTTATTTTTCATGGCTTCCCAAACTAGTTCAACATCATAATTGATTCCTGTTCTGCGATTAGTTTCATTAAAAGGTGCGTTATTCATGTTCCTCTCTTTACTCATCACTGGATTATGGTTTTAGGGTTTCACTGCTACGAAAACCCCATTTAACGACGCCAGGTTTACCACGGTTTCGTATCCCACCGTTGTATAAGGACTAAAAATTTATAACGCCATGTTTAACGACGGTTGTATTACATAACCGTTGTAATACAAGCTGTGTAACAAGCTTCGATTCCCAGCTACTATATTTTTTTCCATATTTTTACATTTTAACACGCTTGTATTAGAAGACCGTTCTAATACATGTATCACGCTTCAATTCACAGCAATGTATTTTTTGTCATATTTTTAGATTTTAAACATGTATTAATTTTTTAAACATGTTTAGCGCCATGTAATGTATGATGTATATTCCCAGCAATGTATTATTTAGTATTTTTAAGTGCAGTAGAGTATATATATAACTTAAAAAATAAAACTGTAAGAGATGAACATATATAGAGATAATTTTTTTTTAATATTCCATTGAGAGTACATTGATAAACATATTACATATCAAGATCATTGTCAGAGCCCATAGCATAAAATGCATCTTCATAATCTAGACATCTCTCCTAACTCCCCTCATCGGAATCATAATATACAGACCTCATTTTCTTCTTTATCTTCTTCTTCTTCGGCTTCTTCTTCTTCTTCTTCTTATCCTTCCTTACCCTTAAGGCATCCCTGAAGTTGGCAGTTGCTGGTTGGACGACCTCCTGGATTGGCGTCTGACGTTCCTCATTGAGGTTTCTAGGATTCTCATTTGTTGAACTCATTGTTACGAAGAATATATTATTTAGATATGTAAAATTGTCTATTTATAGATGAGGTTGAAGATGAAAAGACTGATAGTTTAATGCTTGTAATGATGATAACTTGTAAACCGTTCATATTCTGGAACGATATTTTCTTGTAAACCGTTCATATGTTGGGAAGTGCAATGGTTAATAATATTACGACGATTATAAGTAATGACCGTAGCGATATCACTTATACTTCAGGCGTAATTTTAGGAAAATGTTGTTGCCTGGTGTCGAACCTTGTACCACGTATAAGGGGTATCGCTATGGTTATTATAACTAACCGTTGTGATATTATTAAATTAATATATAATCTATCATAACGGTTATTTAAGAAAACCGTTGTGAAAATTTTACCTATATAAGGGAATTAACTTTTCCTTTTTGACAGTCGCGTCGTTTCCTTCACAACGAAACCCTAGCACCCAAACTTCATCTTTTTTTAGAATCTGCAAGAAAAAATACAAGAAGTATGAAGCTTTTGATTTAAGCTTCTTTCTCCTTGTAGTTCTTCTTGCAAAATCTAAAACTAGATGAACATGGTGATGATGCTGGCGGTAGCAAGCGTAATGTACATATTGTTTATGGAAAATAAGGTAGTCTTCCACTTCAATATTTTTGTTAAATAGTACTCATTATCTCGTTTGCTTCATGATGTTTTTGTTGATTGTTCTCTTTTTGCGCAAATTCGACTTCAATGCTTCACAAGCAAGGCGAACTTCATTGTTATGGTACAGTCCCACTTCTTAGCGTTTTCTTTCAACTTTTGCTTGTTTTGTTTTGAATACTAACTAATTTTCTTCATTGCTTCCCACTTCTTAGGGTTTGTTTCTAATTTTGCTTGTTTTGTTTTGAATAATAACTAATTTTCTTCATTGTTTTCCCACTTCTTAGGTTTGTTTCACATGGTGATGATGATGGTGGTACATATATATATATGAATTCATTCTAATAAGGTATATATATATGAATTCATTATGATATTGTACATATGAAATTTAGTTTATTATTCTGATATTGTACATATGAAATTTAGTTTATTATTCTGATATTGTACATATGAAATTTAGTTTATTATATACTATGTATATTGTTTGTTTTACTATCCTTTTAATGAAAATGCAATCTGTTAAATTGGTATCGAAACTTATAATCTGAAAATTAAGATGCATTTGAAAACCAACCATTATCATGTCAATGTTTTTCGAATCGCATCAATTTCATTTAGCACATTGAATGTTCCTTAACGCATAATATACGATTCAACGGTATGATTCCTTCTACACATCGATATCTTTTATATTATATAGTTTACCTATTCATCGCCAAAAATCATCGTGGTTTTTATGATCATGATTGTTATGATGATAAAATCGCGATGATTTTGGGCGATGGAGAGGTAAACTATATAATTAAAAATATCGATGAGTAGAGTGAATCAGACCATTGAATCGTATATTATGTGTTAAGGAACATAAAATGTGCGGAATGAAATGGATGCAATTCGAAAAACAGTGGTGTGTTTAAGTTGGTTTTCAAGAATATTTTAATTTTCAGATTATATATTTCCTTACCAATTTAATGGTTGTAATTCTTTAACTAGGTGTATGGTAAAACAAGCAATATACATTTGTATATAATAAACTAAGGGTACATGTAACAACGGTTGAAACTAATATCCGTTGTGATTGATAATATATTTCACAACGGTTGAAACTAATATCCGTTGTGATTAATAATATATTTTGCAACAGTTGATACAACTAACCGTTGCAATATATAGCGCGTTTTCCAGAATACAACAACGGTTTCCAGACCGTTGTAGAAACATCGAAGATACAACAACAATCTACATAACAACGCCTTCGTCTGCGTCATTATATGTCATTCCCAATCGTTGTTAAATGGGTTTTTTGTAGTAGTGTTTGTTTTCAACTGAGGATGCTCATTTTTGAAGTTTGCTTTGTTTCCTTTCTGGTTAAGGGGATGATACAGGGTGAATATGCTGGTGGAAGCAAGCGTATTATATCAGTTTATAATTTCTGGATCTGGTATAGAATGTTGTTTGAGTTTATCATATTCTATTTACATTGTTTGTTTAACTAACCCTCACTTAAAGTTTGCTGGTGGTAGCAAGCGTATTATATGAGTTTATAATATATGGATCTGGTATAGAATTTTGTTTGAGTTTATTATATTCTATGTAGATTGTTTGTTTCACTAACCCTCACTTAAAATACATTCAGTTAATTTGACATGGATACTTATAATCTGCAAATTAAGTTGTATTTGAAAACCAACTTAAACAAACCAATGTTGTTTTCTGATTGCATGCCTATCATCATTTATCTCACGTACTCTTATATATAGATTATGGTATAATGATCTGGCTCCTTAGATGCATCGCCATCTTCCAATATAGTTAAATCAAAGATGAGGCAAATTATCCAATGTCTTGTTATGGAAATTTAACTATAATTGACGATAGCAATATATCGAAGGAGTCAGATCAATAAACCACAATATATGTAAAAGAGCGTGAAATGCACGATGAGACAAATGCAATCAGAAAACAACATTGGTTTCTTTAAGTTGGTTTTCAAGAACAGTTTAATTTGCAGATTATAGACATCTTCATCAAATTTAATCCATGTATCTTTATTTAGTGAGGTGTTTGGAAAACAAGCAATCTACATTTAATATAATAAACTTAGGGTACTTACAACAACGGTTATATATTGTAACCGATATCATAAGTAATTTATGTTTTATATAAATTCGCTACTTATGGGTTTCGAACCAAGAACCTAAGTATATATATCGCAACGGTTTATTATCATAACCGCTGTGATATATGGCGCGCATCCTGCCATTCAACAACGGTTTCCAGACCGTTGTAGAAACAGCGAACTTACAACGACAATCTACATAACAACGCCTTCGCCCGCGTAATTATATGTCATTCCCAACCGTTGTTAAATGGGTTTTTCGTAGTAGTGTTTACTCTTCTTTTTTTTGGAGAAGAAGTCACGCCTTTAGTCTTCCTTTTTTTTGGAGAAGAAGAGCTAGATGGCTTATCTATATTGTCTATTTAGAGAGAAAAATTATCAGTTATAATAAAGAAAATATCAACAAAGAAAATATCAGCAGGAGCATGTAGTACTTTCACCAGTCATTATATATTTAAAAAAGTCACACCTTTAGTCTTCTTTTTTTTTTAGAAGAAGTCACACCTTTGGTCTTCCTTTTTTTGGAGAAGAAGAGCTAGATGGTTTATCCGTATTGTCTGTTCAGAGAGAAAAATAATTAGTCATGACAAAGTTATACTTCCAGTTCAGCCCACATGCTTCAAACAACAAGATATATTTAAAAAAAAAATGGCAGAGTAATCGAAAAATCACGAGCTAAATTCTCCGTATCCTCATCCAACCTCTTAGTGTTCAATGAAGTGCTGCTAGAAGCAACTTTGATTGTGGCAGCATTATCTGCATAGAACAATACAACATAATCAACATTCTGCAGAAAAAACTGCTTTTAAAGGTATAAAATCCACAAGCACAAAAACCATTCAAACTTTTGTATGTGATTAATTGTTTATATTGTTTGTCTACTAGAAAAAGAAAAGGGAAAAAATGAACCAAAACAAATCAAACAATCTCCAAAGATTTCTATGTTGTCTACTATAATATATTTTTAAATAGTCACACTGTTGGCCTTCTGTTTTTTTTAGAGAAGTCACACCTATAGTCTTCCTTTTTTTTGGAGAAAAAGTGCTAGATGGTTTATCTGTATTGTCTGTTCAGAGAGAAAAATAATCAGTCACGACAAAGTTATACTTTCAATTCAGCCCATATACTTTAACCAACAAGATATATATACCCAAGGAAACACTAGGAAATTAGGAATAATATGCAACGCGATAGAAAAGTACAACCCCTCGCATAGATGCGAAAATGTTCATTTGATTCAACATTACAAAATATATTTAAAAAAGAAATAAATAATAGCAGAGTAACCGAAAACTCATGAGCTAAATTCTTTGTATCCTCATCCAACCTCTTATTGTTCAACGAAGTGCTGCTAGAAACAACTTTGATTGTGGCAGCATTATCTGTATAGAACAACACAACACAATCAACACACTGCAAAAAAAAAACTGCTTTTAAAACTTCAAAATCCACATGAACAAAAAACATTCAAACTTTTGTAAGTGATTAATTGTTTATAATGTTTGTCAACTAGAATAAGAAAAGGGAAAAAATGAACTAAAACAAATTAAAGAATCCCCAAAGATTGATATGTTGTCTACTATAATATATTTTTAAATAGTCCCACCTTTGGCCTTCTGTTTTTTTTGGAAAAGTCACACCTTTAGTCTTCCTTTTTTTTTTTAGAAGAAGAGCTAGATGGTTTACCCATAATATCCGTTTATAGAGAAAAGAAAATTTATCAGTGAAAATAGATATATGATCATGTTCATGGAGCCAATATCATGTTTTAAGTGTAGATACATTTCTTTCGTAACAAAACTTGCATCATATTCAACAATAACTTGGGAAAACTGATAATAAGTATTCAGTTAATATTAATCTATTGAAGATTATGATTCCATAAATGTATTTAGGACTTCAACTGGCTCAAACGAAACTCATTTCAGTTTCATCATTTGACAATGTGTTTTGTTGATTTTCACATCAATTTTGGCTAAATTATACTTTTGTTAGCTATGGAATTAAAGATAATATGGTTAAGTTGTAGAAGATAATATGGAATAAAAATAACACATGACATAATGCGAATTATGTGAATGTATATTGCTAATTATTATTGTTTTCAGAAAAATGGTTGTGTCTGCTTCGGAATTCTTGATGAACAACACTTAAGCAATAACATAATTGGAGGTAAGACATTCATGAAACCAAAGAGTATGTAAAAGTTCAATTTCTACAATTTCTTTTTAAATTTTTTTGTATTTTTTTCAAATATCTTTATACAAGATAAAGTGGTGATTTATGACAATGAGAAACAATAGGTTGGATGGGCCTCTGCTAATTGTAACCCTCGTTGATAATACTTTTCATGAATCTTAATAAAGTATATATATATATATATATATATAATGAATGTAACGGTGGATATGGCTTTCTTCCTTCAAAATCACATCGTCAAGTTGTGAATCTTATCACAACTGTGCTTGTAATTTATATCTCAGCCATTTAATAAAATTATCAATTTATTATGTTTTTTTTCATTTATTTAATGATATTTAAATTTGTACTTCTTGGAACACCTCACATTGGTTTGCTTGAGTGCATGTAACTCTTATATTTTTAGAGGACTCGTTCTTGATGCTGTTTTCAGTTTTCTAAGTTTCAATTTTAAGGCTTAAATATGAAAAAATATTTTCTGTAACTCTTCTTTTACCTGGCTGCTTTTGATGTTGTTTTGTTTTTCCTCATTGTTGAAGCATGTATGATTTACATTAGCATAAATTTGATACTACACTGACACTAACACGTTTAAACTAATTATATTAATTTAAAAAGTGGAAAGAATTGAGCTTATTCATGTCATGTTTAAAGACTATGTGTATAGTCCGATCAGATGTTCAATCCATTAACATTTTTCTAAGTATATCTAACTTTTTAACTTCCATGAACACCTAACTGTTTTCCATTTCAATAATCAACATCCCAATGCCAATTACAAAACACTCCATGACAGTTCAAATATGATTCATATTAACAATCATCTAACCGTTAGCACAGTTCAAACACAACAATTTGATAACACATGGCAATCCAACATGATAAACAAAACAGCAGTTCAATTCAGCTTATGGACTCAAGACCAACTTCATACTTTCTAACACTCTAACTCACACAATAAGATTCAAACTAACTACGTTCTAACAACATTCCAACAGTTCTAGCAATAGATCAAATGAGAGTTTAACATTTCGAGTATTCTAACAGCATCAGCTTAAATAACATAATGTTCATTAACGTCAAACCAATTCACAAACTAATCCAATTCAGCATCCTCATAATCAAGTTTCTGCATACATGATTCTTCAAGAAACCAATGTCAAATACAAAACACTCTATGACAGTTCAAATACGATTCATATTAACAATCATTTAACCGTTAGCACAGTTCAACCACAACAATTTTGTAATACATGGCAATCCAACATGATAAACAAAACAGCAGTTCAATTCAGTTAGGTGGACACAAGACCAACTTCATACTTTCTAACACTCTAACTAACACAATAAGATTCAAACTAACTACGACCTAACAACATTCCAACAGTGCTAGAAATAGATCAAACCAGAGTATAACAGTTCAAGTTTTCTAACAGCATCAGCATAACTAACATAACGTTCATTAACGGCAAACCAATTCACAAACTAATCCAATTCAGCATCCTCTTAATCAAGTTTATGCATACACGATTCTTCAAGAAACCAATGCCAATTACAAAACACTCAATAACAGTTCAAATACGATTCATATTAACAATCATATAACCGTTAGTACTGTTCAACCATAAAAAATTGATAACACATGGCAATCCAACATGATAAACAAAACAGCAGTTCATTTCAGCTCATGGACTCAAGACCAACTTCCTACTTTCTAACACTCTAACTAACACAATAAGATGACATAACAATTTAATAGCATTTCAACCATTCAAGCCACATAACAATCATAAGCAGTAATTTCCAAATTCTCAACTAACATTTCAAATACTGGCACCATTATTTCTCTAGCTAATAATGTCACATTTCCAAATTCTCAATTAACCAACTCTACACTAGCTGTTTTTATAATTAACTAACTTTTAATTCAAGTTTACACAATTAACACTCTAGTTTAATACCACTAACAACCATGCTGACATTTGCAGTCTAAATATTTGTGTAACTATATTGCTGATGAGGGGATCTTCTTTTAATGATGAAAATCTGCTTAATTCTGTACTACAGATATATAAAGGAGATTTTGCTGGAACAATTTAAGAAAATTTCAGAAATTATACGAAGAGAAAGACAGATAAAGCATCCATATGTGCAGGAATTGTTGAAAATTTAATTAATGCATTGTATAGATCCAACAAAACACATATAAAATCCAAATGTTATTTGTTATTTGCTATTACCACTATGCCAAAAATGATTTTAGGCAGCGCACCTTAGACAGCGCTTTTTTCCAAAAGCGCTGCTATAAGTTAAATAAAAAATAAAACACGGAAAGTATGTACGAAATTGTGTAAAAGCGCTACTAAAAGGCCCACCTTAGACAGCACTATTCAAAAGCGCTGCTAAAAGGCCTACCTTAGACAGCGCTTTTCAAAAGCGCTGCTAAAAGTCCCACCTTAGACAGCGCTTCTCAAAAGCGCTGCTAAAGGCCCATGTATGAAGCGCTGCTAAAGGCCCATATTAGAAAGCGCCTTACTCAAAGCGCGGCTAAAGGCTCAACTAGAAAGCGAAAGCGCCGCTAAAAGTACTCATTAGACAGCGCTTCACAAAAGCGGTGGCTAAAGTCGTTTAAAATTAAAATTAAAAAACAGATTCTATTCATTCTTTCTATTCTCAGAACTGTTTCTCTTCTCTCGCGAAAAACCCTAAACCCAGAAAAAATCTTCTCTTCTTCTCTCACGCACCTCCGTCCTCTTCATTGTAATCATCAATCTTTTATTACATAGTCGTTATTACATCCATTCCTTCATAAGGTTGTTTGCTCTCTCTGAAGAGGCTCCTGGGTTCCACAATCAGAGGAAGAAGATAGAGTTGCAATCTTTTAACTGAAGCTTTTTCACAGTATACTTTTTCTTTGATTGATTCGGTTCTTAATTTCTATGCTTAGTTTAGTGTTCATCAATTTAGGGTTTTCAATTATTTTCTTCTCTTGTTACTCATTGCTATGAAGTTTGATAGTTTTCGTTGGAATTGTTCATTCCTTGTGCATTGACTTGTTTGCTTAATATGATTAACGCAACTTGAACACACTCTGCAAGTATCATCCCTACAAAAGGAACTGTAACGTTCCCCATTTTCTAACTCTGTTGATGTTGTTGTTCTGAACTCCAGGTTTTTTGTTTGTTTGAAGTTTAATTCCGATTGTTTTGTTCTGTTGATTGTGGAAAGAAAATAAAACGAAATAGTAGAACTCAATAAGAGTGTCGGCTAACTCAGTGTTTCAGTAAAAATGTTTATGAGTTTTCGTTGGAATTGTAACTATTACAATCTCTTATTACAGGTTAGATGGCTAGTAACGAGGATCATCCACATGATGATTCTATTCATGATGGAGATGAGACCGGTAATGCAGTGGAAAGGGAAATTAGACGAGGAATAACAATTATGAAGAGACTCATTCATGATAGAGATCGAGGCATAAAACATGATGTGCATTGGAGTCAAGATAACCAACTAAGTGAGCCTAACAGTTCAACGTTGACCAGTTATCTTGGTTCAGTTGCAAGGAGAGAAGTTCCAATTACTTGTGATGATTGGAGAAACAAAGCGTTGAAAGACGCTAAAGACAAAATATGGATTGAGATACAGGTACTATATGTGATGTTATTTGTTTTTAATGACGATTATGTATTTAAATTACTTATACTAACGCACTCTGTGTATGATTTTCGTAGAGGTCTTTCAACATTGATGATACCAGAAAAGATTATATACTCGGATTGGCCGGAAAAATACATAGAGGGTTTAGATCTTTTTTATCAAACAAGTTTCTTAAGGATGCAGATAAAAAATTTATTGATGCAGAGCTTCCACAGAAATATGCAGATTTGATTACACCTCAAGAATGGGAAACTTTTAAATCCAAACGAAAAACCCCAGAATTTGAGAGTGTAAGTGACATAAATCAGCAACGAGCATCAAGTCCCGCGTATCCATACAAAAAAGGGCGTATGGGATATGCACGCTTACAACAATCTATAGTAAGTATCTATAAATTGCAATGATATACTTGTTCATCATGAGTTATTTTTGATCATGTTATTTGGCATAATGTGTAGTTAACAAAGGAGAAAAGTTCTGAAACATCTCTTCCGGAACATGTTTTGTGGAAGGAAGCCCGTGTGGGTAAGGATGGAGTTGTTAAAGAAGATGTTCAACAAATTTTTGAGAAATGTGTAAGTATAACATTATTGCTTGAATTAAATCAAAAGTTTTTTAACATATAATTAAGTCAAATTTTTGATATTCATATGAATTTCAGGAGACTCTATCTCAGTCTATATCTCCAGATGAAGACAATGATTGCAGGAGCCTACTTAGTCGAGCATTAGATGTTCTTGAGTATTCTGGTCGTGTGAGGGGTAAGGGATATGGGATCACTCCAACATCCTTGAAAAAACCAAAGAAAAAAATGTCTAGCAATAAAGAACTGCAGGAAAAGTAGGAAGCATTACAATCTGAAGTTCGTGAATTGAAAAAGGAAAAAGAAAGAGATCAAGCTTCAGCTTTTAAAGATACTAGTGAGAAAGATAGTATCAATTGTAATTTTCAACCAAATATTCCCGAGGTAATTATATATGTTATTATGAAATTAAATTAGCTTAATTTATTTAATTGACATATATACACATTAACAATGTCATATTTATTATTGGTTTTAGGGAATTTCCCGTTGTCAACTCTAGTTATCGTCACCGACTTATCGGATGGTTGGCAAGGGAAAGTACATAACACTTTGGGAGAAATGCTTCACCATAAACCGCTCCCCACTGGATTTTTGAAAGTATCGATTGATATTGTTTTGGAGGGGGATGCCTTATTACCACTACCTGACGATGTTTCGGATGCAACATTGTTGGGAGATGCAATAGGATCGTTTGTTGCATGGCCGTCAAGCCTCATTTGCCTAGATGAAAAGGTAAGCTTAAAACCATTATGAACCTTTGGGTATTCAAATTTTTTACGGGCATTTTACGTACATTTTTTTACATGGTAATGTTAGACTCCAACAAAATCCAAATCAAATGATAAGGGGATTATGCGGCAAACCGAGTCAGTTGCATCGAGAAAAGAGGTACAACACAATTATATGATATTTATGCATGGAAAATGTTAATTCGTGATCTTATACTTCACCTAACTAATTATATGATATTTAGATTCAGGCTAAAGAGATTGAACAAGTCAGTAGGGGTAAGATGCCTGAAATTAGCAACATTCCCACACAAACAAAGGGTGTTGCTAAGAAGATCGCGGCTAGAAAAAAACCTACTTCTCAGTATAGGTCGTGCCTTCAGACATGTTTACTTATAACAGATATTCCTGATGGTGGTACTCGGCTTATACCTATGGAGGAAGGTATTTTTGGTTTTGAATATTCGGAAACAATTTGTAGAGAGGATATGGAGCAAGATTTTAAACATTTGGAAATAGGCATCGGTGTTGTCGATACATACATTAGGTATACTCTGATCAACTTTGTTTAATTAATTGAACAATTTATTTACTCATTTCAAATGAATAGTCTAATATGTTAATGATGTTGTTATTTAAGGTTTTTGTATGACAAATTGATGCGTCCGCATGGATTGGAACAAAGATTCGCTTTCTTATCTCCCATGACTATCAACTCATGGTTAATCGTACAGATACCAGATGAAGTCATACAGTATGTACTCGGTTTATTTATGGCCAGCAAAGATACAAAAAAGTTGTTCTTTTTACCATATAATACTGGCAACGGGTTAGATTTTCATTCTAACTTCATATATTATAATTTTTTGTTTTTTGAAGTTGTGTAGAAAGTTTCCATCTAACCTTTGTTTAATCTTACAGTGGACATTGGTTGTTGGTGGCAATTAATCCGATAAGAGAAATTGTATATTATCTGGATTCTTTACACAATGATCAAGCAACATACCCAGATATGAAGAAGTTGATTGATACGTAAGTGAGATTGTTCTAAATATTCGTGTGTATATTTATTTATTTATGTGACATGTTCTAAATATTCGTTTATATTTTATTAGCGTTATACAAGTTTTTCGATCACAAAGAGATATTCAAGTTCCAAAGAGCAAAGCCAACAACATTACATGGATTAGAGTGGAGGTATATTTTCACAATTTTGATTATATTAGTGATGATACTTGATAAAACTAGTTAAGGGGTATATCCTGATATATATCCGTATTTTCTTTCCATGTGTAGTGTCCTCGTCAGTGTAATGGAATAGATTGCGGATATTTCATGTTGAGGTTTATGAAAGAAACTCTTCTTTTGGATCGAATAGATATTCCTTCCAAGGTATGGATTTCTAACTCAGGAATTATTTTAATATTTACCACATGTCTCATATAATTAAATAGTTTTAGCTAAATCATACTATGTTATATTATTATGTAGTACTTTGATGAATTCAAATGTGCTCATTACTCAAAAGATCAATTGGATGAACTTAAGGAGAAATGGTGTCAATTCATTATTGAGCTGAGAGTTTTATAAGGTATATTGTCTTTCTTTCATTGATGAGAATTTTGAGTATATATAAGTTTGAGTTTTGATGAGATAATATGTCGTCATTAGTATATTAAATTGTGTTGCAATGTTGCTGTTGTTTGTTATAGAAGGTTGGAATCATAAATTGTGTTGGTGCTGCCAAATATTGATTGATATCTTGGCCATAGAAGGTTGGAATCATATACTGATTTTCATAGGCACTTGGCAATATTCAATAACTCATGATCATTTGTTGACATTTTTGGCAATGCTTGCAACTTGAATATTAGATTTGGCAATGCTTGCAGCTTGAATATCAGATAAGAACAATGCCTTCTTTGTTTTCTTCTATATTTTGTCTAATGTTGTTGTTGTTTTGTTTCAGGTTATATGTGCAGATGTATAAGATAGAGCTAACAAGTTCATTGTTGTTGTTTTTTAGCTTGAATATCAGATTTTTTGTAGCTAACAAGATATATGAATTGTTGTTGTTTTTTAGCTTGAATATCATCAATTTTTTGTATATATAAATTATTGGATTAAAGATGTATATATAAATAGACAAATTTGGTGCATATTTATTGGATTGAAGCTCTAATTTATGAAAATTTGGTGCAAATTCTAAATGCATATTCTGGTGCAAAATGTGGTGAAAACCTGGTGCAAAATATGGTGATAATCTGGTAAATATTTATTGTATATATCAGACAGCGCTTTTTTTAAGTTTTATATATAAAAAATTTCGTGGACATTAGACAGCGCTTCAAAGAAAAAAGCGCTGCCTGAAGTGGGGATTAGACAACGCTTTAAATAAAAAGCGCTGCTTAAAGTAGAGAATAGACAGCGCTTTTAAAGAAAAGTGTTGTCTAAAGCAATGCCTAAAGATAACCAAAAGCGTTGTCTAAAGTCAAAGCGCTGCCTAAAGGGGTTCTTTAGACATCGCTTTTACAGACAAAGCGCTGGCTAAAGTGAAAAACAGAAAGCGCTTTCAAAGTAAAAGCACTGGCTAAAGCTTACATTTAGCAGCGCTTTCTCATTAACTAAAGCGATGTCTTTACTTATAGCAGCGCTTGAATAGGCAGCGCTTTTAAGAGCTGTCTAAGCCCAAAAAAAGCGCTGTCTAAGCCCTTCTTTGGCATAGTGTATCCTCCAAAATCCCTTCTTGATGATCATAACGTGTGGCATAAACATCATCAACTCCATTTTCATCATTAAAAGAAGTCATTCGTGTTGAAAAAGAAGTATTGTGATCAATGTCTAGAATTGAATCTTCATTTTCATCACTATAATTCGTGTTTCTTCAGAGGACAACAGACCACCTACTATTTGAGGGATTCTTTACATAAAATACTTGAATTGCTTGTGCTGCCATGATGAAAGGTTCTTCCTTATATCCCACCTTATCCAAGTCCACCAATGTAAATCCTAATCCATCAGTTTGTACACCATTGTTACTATTAACCCACTTACATTTGAAAAAAGGAACTTTAAACTTCACATAATTGAGCTCCTAAATCTCTTCTATAACGCCAAAGTAAGCTATGAATGCCAAGATGGGATTTTTATCTTTTGAACTAGAGAAGTGCATTGAAGAAGCCATTACCATTACCCCGCTATTTTTCATGGTACTCTTATCATCCTGTAATTTTGTACAAAAGGAAAATTTATTTATATCGTACCCACTCCAACATAAGACATTACAGCTAGGCTCATATGCTATAAACTATAATGTATCTGAAGCATTATTATCATTCATAATCTTGGTTTTAAACCATTTTGAGAATGTTCTGTTATGCTCTTTCAACACCCATTTTTCGGACATTCGAGGGTTTTTGGCTTTGACAATGATTTTATGTGTACTCAAGTATAGCTGAACCTCGTCACTGTTATTTAATATATACAAATGAGCTTGAAAACTTCCCCTTTAGCCATATGCTTAATCTTTAGACGTGTACTCTTACCGTCACATCTTCCTTCGTGACGAGACTTGGGTAATCCTATAGGTTTTGAATCTGACAAATACTCTGTACAAGACTCAACGGCTTCTTTTGTGATGTACCTTTCAACAATAAGCGCCCCAGGACAATAATGATTCTTCACATAGCCTTTCAATATCTTCATGTATCGTTCAAAAGGATACATCCATCTTAAATAAACTGGGCCGCATAGTTTAATCTCTCTAACTAGGTGGACTATTAAGTGAACCACGATGTCAAAAAATGAAGGAGGAAAAAACATCTCCAACTGACACATTATAATAATAGACTCGTTTTCCATCTCATCCAATTTATTAGGGTCAATCACTTTGTTACATATATCAAAAACTCTAACACTCCATTTTTATACTTTTCACTTAAGCGATTTTTCTGCATCCAACTACGATCCATAGCTACGAAGAGAAGAGAAAGAACAATAGTTAAAAGATGCACTTACATTTTACAAGCTTACAAGTCATGTGTGGTTAGTATTCATAATGAGATTTCCTTTAGTTTATTATTTTAGATGTGTGTTTTATGTTAATCATATGTTTTGTGGTGTTTTATATATTTGTGGTGTTTTTATATGTTTTTGTGGTGTTACACAATGTTTTATATATGTTATGTTAGTCATATGTTTTGTGGTGTTTTTTATATTTTTAATTAAAATTTTGCAGCACTTTGAAACATGTGTTTGTAACTAGTATAGTACATTATCCTTTTTCATGCAGTCTACATCCACCTGAAGTTAGATTATGTTTGTGTTTTGGTTTAATTAGGATTCCTTAAAAATGTTATCTTATGAGATAGATTTAAGGTTTACATGATTTTCAATAGTAATATCGTCTAATTTGCTACACATTCATATAGATAACATTAATATATATATTTAAGGTTTACAATGATTTAACATTTACTGATTTTCTATGGTAATATGGTCTAATTTGCTACATATTCATATAAATAACATATAGATAACATTTAATGATTTAACATTAATATATATGGTCTAATTTACAATTATTTAACATTAATATATATTTAGTAATATGTTATCTTATGAAAAAGATTTAAGGTTTACAATTATTTAACATTTACTGATTTTCGAGACACTTTATAGTGTTTTGACCTTTTCAGTTTTCATTATATAACACACTATAATTCATCAAATAAAACATTTCAGTAAAAAAATTATTTACTAACGGTTCAGTTCGATTCTAAATAACAGATAGTTTGCCAAACGATTAATTCGGTTCGGTCTATTTTAAATAAATTGTAACAGTTAAACAGCGACAAAGTAAAGTTAAGGTCAAGACTAGGGATGACTAACCTTGATATATAGCTATCTTTTCAAAAACCAGGATGATATATTGCTTCATTAGTCTTTATTCTTTGATATATGTCTACAACACCAAGAATTAAGATTCATAAGTAATAATTTGCAAAGAGAGACTCATAAACCTTAAATCACCATCCAAATTCAAATAAGATTTAAAAACGAGACAAAACAATAAACAAATCAAACCACTTTATTTCAACAAAATCTGTGAAATATTACACCACTATATTCACTTAGTGTATAAATACTATAGGTTATTCAAGGAGTTCCTAAGATCAAAGATGGTTATAATCCTGGAACATGGATGTTGGAAATTACATCAGCAGGTGGAATTGCAAAAAGAAATTATGAAGGAAAAATCAAAAGTCTCCCTAATGGTAATGGACAAAAATATATTTAAATAAAAATTAATATAGAAAATTTCTAATGGAAATGATGCATTCAATTTCTTGAAAATTTAAAAATTGTCTTTGATTTATTAACAAATGCTCCAAAAGTAATTTAGCAGTGGAAGATGAGTCATTGAACTTGAGTTTTGTTTTTTTCAAACTTGAACTTCTGATCAAATTTAAAACTTTCAACCTATATGAAGAACCTGGATTCAAAAGCAATTCACCTGGCATTCACAAGTCACATTCATCACTCATGCCTAGTAGTCTTTTACCACTATTTTATCTACTCATTACTCAGTAGTATGATGAACATATCTTGCAACAACACACATGATTCACCTCAATTTCTACAATACAACAACCTAAAACAACCACCATATACACAATATTTCTAATGGAATCAACTAGGACTTTGAAAATTGGATACATTACACTAAACATGTTACATTTATTTCATCACATATACAAAACTCTGTGGCATAGATGACCATCAATGTAAATGTTTCCACCATGAGAAATCTATATAAAGAAGATATGCATAAACAAATTTAAGTTTCAAGGATAATACCTACTTAGAAGCATTAATCTGTTATACAGTAAAGCAGGCAGCATATATAGTCATCTAAATCAGTTGGACATTTTGTTATGATTTGGACATAACATCTACTTCGTTGTTTACATAGAAAATTCCAGAACCATGGATGTTCAAAGAAGGTTTTATTAGTTATTGTTAGAGCTAGCTCTGTTAATTTCTGTTATGTACTTGAATTTGATTGGTAAGTATATGTTACAAGGAGTTAGTCACTACTCTTTTAGTGTTAATTGTAACTTGAATTACTTATGCTTAAAAGAAATTAGAATTAATCTGTTGGTATTTTGAATTTTGCTAAGGGGCTGTTAACTGTTAGTGTTGCAGGTTAACTCAAATTTCATGTTAAGGCGTGTGATAGTTAGTTGTTGTTAGTGAGATTGAAGTTAGTTAAACTAGTGTAATCGAAGTTAGAAATTTGTTGAAATTACACTTACAGAGATGCATCGAAGAAATAAAAACTATAAACTACTTCTTAAACTACACAAAGTATCTTCTACGATAAAAATAAAACAAAAAATAGCTTATGTTTTACGTAATGTATCCAAATAATAGATATTATTATTTCATACAACTTTAAAAACATTTGTATGCATAGACAAATGATACTAAGTACAGTTATGTACCTTCCTAGTGGAGGTAAACTACCAGCCACAGATGATGAAGAATGCCTTCGTGTGTTTCGTAATTCTGAGATTGGCAAAGGCTCGGGTTTTGAAGTAGTGAACCTCCTACCACCAGCCCTTGCTTGGAATAAGTTCTATCAAATCATATTCACCGTGCAATTAATCAATAGTCAGTATATATTTGCAACAATTCTAATAGTTGTGGTTAGAATCATGTATTTATTAGAAAGTACTATCATCAACATAAAGTAGCAACTCATGTATAGTTCTAAGCAAACAAATGAAAATTCATTTGTCTTTATATATAGTTTTATGTGACATGAGTTGTGTATAAACATTTAGTACACTCAATCAAGGATCTCTAAATCACCAGAAAATTAGGTTGAAGTGTAAGGGCCATTCAATAGAAATTCTTATTGAACATGTTAGTAACATACACAGTAGTTTCAAATAGCAAATACAATCCATAAGAGAGATATAATCAACTTATCATTATCCAACATAACCAATCTGTTACATAAGAAAGACCTAGAGCTCTGTTATAAAAAAAAATCTTATACCATTCAAATGTACAATATTACTAGTAGAAAATAGGGTCATTAACATGGTTTTTTATTTGACATAGAAACAGGGGACACTGTATACCCAACGCGAATAAGATAAATAATAAACTAGAACAATTATTTACCTCGAAAGAAATTGTTTCAGATGGTTCAGCAGCAAACACGAGATACTAATGTCTTATCAGAACAAACAACCTACAGTTTACACATTACATAACATCATATAGTTGTATCATATTCAATTGCAACAAATATCTTACAATTTATCAAAACAAATAACCTACAGTTTACACATTACATAACATCACATAGTTGTAACTTGGTGTTTTGGTTTCTTGTCTCTTAGTGTCTTGACTCTGTAGCGTGCGATTTTTGTCGGTGAAGCGACCACCTTACCGCAATGGTTAGAATTGGTTGCTACTTTCTGATTTCTTATTTATCCTATGAAGCTGGAAAGGAAAGGGAAGTTATCTAAAACTAACATTGCACACAAATGTTTTCTTTAACAAATGCTAAGAGATTGGGGGGTCCGGGGTCAGGTTATACAAAGGGGAGTTGTTAATTACCCAGTGTATATATGGTTATCCATAGATTTTCTTTGGCAGGTTTAAATAATTTCTGGTGTTTAGTGTTGAAGGTTGGGAATGTTGAGAGAGTGTTTTTGTTGTTTTTGGTTTTCTGTTGTTTTTGTTAAGGTATTGGACCTAAAGTTTTTAATTTGTGTGCTCGCTAAGATTTCGCAATCTTATGCCTACGTATTCTCGTTAAAGAAAACAGGGAAATCAGAGCGATCGTAGTTCTTCCTATTCTATGGGAGGAAAGATGTCGGTGTCTTGTTCAAAGCCCAAGATTGAAGCTAAATGGTATTTGTGTCTTGTTTAAAGCCCAAGATTGAAGCTAAAGGTTTGATTGAGAGAGAATTTGTCATCTCTAAAGGGAGATATCTCACATGTTTATCATAGTTGTTGGGTAATCGATTATAAAGGGGAATTACTTTAACTGGAATGTAGGGAATCCAGCAATGCCATAATTTCCTTTATAAGGGAAATGTCGTGAAGGAAGAAACTTTAACTCAGTGTAGAGCAATGCCATTTTTCCTTAGGAGTCTTCCATGCTAAGAGAGGTACATTGGCTTGGATGTAAATAATCTAAAGGCTTGCCACTTACAGCAATTAGATGAAAGAGGAAGTTTACCAGGATAAAAGAGGGACCACAACTTGGATTTTTTGAATCAACAAGTGTGCCACTTACAACAGTTATTTGGAATTATGGTTTTTTTATTTTCTGTTTTGATGTGTGATGTATAGTGAAAGATCTTCCTACAGAGAGAACTCTTGATTTCCTCTTAGGGGATGTTGATTTTTGTGTGCCTTGATCAAAGCCTAAGGTTGAAGTTAAAAGGTTGACTTTACTAGGGAGTTTTATATCTGTCTTGTACAAAGCCCAAGATTGAGGCTAAAAAAGAATTGACTTTTTCGGGGAAAGTTTTGTCTGTCTTGTACAAATCCCAAGATTGAGGCTAAAAGGAATGACTCCACTAGGGAGAGGTTTTATCTGTCTTGTATAAAGCCCAAGATTGAGGCTAAATGGTTGATTGACTCAGCTAGAGAATATGATCTGTCTTGTACAAAGCCCAAGATTGAGGTTATCTTTGCTGAGGAAAAATCATTATACAAAGCATAAGAGGAGGCTGGTTGGGGAAATTCTTATATGAAGCCTAAGAGGAGGCTAGCTTCTACTGAGGATTATTGAGATCCAGAGACATGTCCAAATTGGGGAATCAACTCTTGCTAAGGATTAAAGAAGAGTTGAAAATATCAGATGCCCTAAGGTTCTGATTTTTTTGAGGGTTTATTGGTGGTAAATTGACCCTAGCTGGGGAATTTAGAATGAAAGTTTAAAGATTAAGTTTTAAAACATGTGGAGGTTTTAACTCTGCTGGTGATTGGTGAAGTGATCAGGGTTTTTCCTGTGCTTTTAGGAAACTTAAGGGTTTCCTTGAGATTCAAGAAAAAATGAGACTTTCCAAGTCTACTAGTATGAAGAGGTCGACTCTTAACCGGAGAATAATCTTTGTATGATGCCCAAGAGGAGGCTGATGTTTTAAGGGAGGAGAATCAACCCTAGACTGGTCTGATGTTTTGGAATACTGACTCACTGAAGGATTAAACTAGTATAGATGACTAAGTTCTGTCCTATACCTGTAAGAGGTCTTTGGGTCCTTGTATGAAGCCCAAGAGGAGGTTGAGAACTTCTAAGAAGTATGAGGGTCCTTGTACAAAGCCCAAGAGGAGGCTGGGGATGCTTTTAGGAAGCTTGTGGATCCAAACCTGAGAAAAGTTCAAGAAAGGTTTCACCGGGAATAATCATCTCTGGGGAAATGAATTTCTTATACAAATATTTCTAAGTTATGACAGTCTTGAGAAAAGTTTCACCGGGAATAATGTCTTTCTCTGTTCCATATTGTATAAGCCCAAGAGGAGGCAAGACTGTATCTGGAATTTCCTATGGGGAACTAGTTTTGACTGTGTTGAAAGAGTATCCATTGGTTTGATCTAAAATTATACCTAATTGCTGGGGAAAACTCTAAGCAAGTATATGCAGGCATACATATACAGATGAAATATATAAGCAAGTATGTATATAAGAAATAGTAGAACTTACAGGTGTGCAAGCTCCAGCATTGTAACCATAGTTGTATGGTTATTTATTCAAGAAATTGAAGAAAGTTTTGATGAAACTTAAGATTTGAATCTAAAAAAGAAAGTTTGTTGTAAAAGGAAGTTTGGGGCTTATACTCAAGGAGATGCTCAGATGATCTCTTTTGAAAAGGCGACTATCACGTCAGTAGTTTTGAAAACCACAAAGGGACTTATACAATGACTGAGACCCAACTTATTGTATTTACAAAAGAGGTGGGTCTTACACTCTATTAGAGGCCCAAAAGTGATTGAGAAGAAGAAAGATGGGGCTTACAACACAAGGGAAGGCCCAGATGAAAATTGTTTTGAAAATGGCGATCGCGCCGAGATTTTTAAAATCGTATCGGGACTTATACAATGACTGAGGCCCAAAAATGTTTATGTACAAAGGGATGAGACTTACACTCTACCAAGAGGCCCAAAAGTGGTTCAAATGATGTTTGAAAATTTAAAATTGAGGGAAACCCTAATTTTAATTGATATAATATTTTTTTCAAAGGAAATTAAATATCAAATATCAAATATATTTAAAAACAAGTGGTAAGCTTTGAAAAATATTTTGGAAAATCATGTTTAATCACATGAAGGCTTGAAATTCAATTGGTTTTGAAAGATCAAGGTGGAAATTTCATTTTTTTTAATGTTTGAAAACAAATAAAATGAAATTAATTACAAAAATTCAAACTATAGTAAATAAATAATATAAATTCAATTTTATTTTGTGGAATAAAACATTTCAACATTTTTGTGAATTTTTAAAAAAAGAACCAATAAAAAATAATTAAAATTGAGAGAGAAATTAATTTTTAGATTAATTAATAAAATCATGAAAAATGAGAAAAATAACAAAAATGGTCAGGGTGGGTCTTGAACCCACGACTTCCAACCAAACACAAGCGCGCTTCTACCACTGGGGTGGTGATACATCCGTGTATCAAAACCACCCCATGAGTACATAAGGGTGACCTGAATTTAAGGCATAACCAAGGCAAAAACCCAAGTTTTGGTGATTTGCAAGAAGGATCGTATCTCCCTCAATTCTCCATGAAATTGGATGAAATTTAGATGGATCCTGCCTAGAATTTCATGAGGAATCCAATGGTGCTTTTAGAATTTTCTAAAGATGCTTCTATTTTAAAACCTGATAGTGGTTTCAAAATAGGCCAAGATTTGCAAGTTCTATGCTATCTTATCATACAAGCAATAATAACATGGTAAATTGGTTCAAACACAACACAAATGATATATATGACATGTTTATGATCCATGGACATCAAAGCAATGCATATTTTAAGAGTTCAAGTTGTGATGTACTTACCTCTTAAAGTTCCTTGTAATACCTGTCAAGATGCTTGTGCCAGAAGTAATCCAATGCTTTAGACACTCTTGATTGATCCCTTAGAAGTTTTTAGGATGATCAAAACCAGCTAGAAACCTCAGGAACAAGAATTGGTTATTTCTTGCAAAAGTGGCAAAAATGACCAAAATGGTAACTCACTCAAATGATGTTACAGTTTAGGGAAACCTGTTGGGACAGTTTGAGGATGATATTTGGAGAGTATTTGAAAGGTTAGCTGGTCTTGAAAGTGATTGGATCAAGACATGGTTTGAAAAATGCAGAAAAGTCAAAATTTGAGGTTTTGGAGGTTGACTTTCTGATTTTAAGGTTGTACAATGTGGATGAAGGTTTGAACACCTCCAATGGATGATTTATGATGTGTTTGGATGGTTATTTGAGTGGTTTTTGCCCTGGTTTCAAGAATTCCTAAATTGCTCCAATGTGACATGAAATTGAAGTAAGAGAGTGAGAGTGAGAAAATAAGGCTTTGGTATTATTTTGGTGTTGTTTGAAACATTAGAAATGACCTCTATTTATAGTAGAGGAGTTTTGTTTTTGAATGAATAGTGTTGGATGAGGGATCACTATATTATTCAATGGATATGCCCATGTATCATGCCTTGAATGCTAAGGTACCAAGTCTTCACTTGGCCATTGACTATAGCTGATCTTTCACTACAAGAAAATTGTCAATACCCAGGGCCGAAAACCCTCGGTAACAAGAGAAAGTCGTGGGTAAATATAAATTATTGAGGGCTTACCAACGACTACGGAGCCCTCGGCAATTCGCTCCTCGGTAACGTCTACCGACGGCTATATAAACCCACGATGTTATCCACGGCTAAACCGTGAATAGTTTGCGGGTAATAGGTGATTAAACATCAAATTTTTTGTCTTATATTACCCACGACTAAGCCGTCAGTAAATTTACTGAGGGCCAAGCCTTCGATAAGTTACTCGATTTTTGATATAACTTTACTGGCGGTTAAGCCGTCTGTAGTATTATAATTTTTTTAAAACAAATATACTTATATTTGATCAATAAAAGTATTTTGTTAATATTTTCCCTGTTTGAAGACAATATGAATATTTTTTCATAATAAGTTATAAATATTTTTTCAGAATGTGTTGACAGAAGCAGAACGTGAAGACAATATGAATATTAAACATCAAACTTCACTGAGTGTTAGTTTTTAATGCATTACTAACACTCTTAATTTATGAATATTTTTTCATATTATAAATCAAAAAAATTTGTGTTTATCATGACCATAATTATATATAACCATTGATCTTTTATGTAATCAATAACATCTAAAATCAAACCAAAACTGAAACTTTAATATCAATCAGATCTCAAAAAACATCCAATTCAGCAAGTTTGATGTAAACAAGCTCAAACAAAACATAGAATAGGTTCAAGCAAAATATAATGTGATTGTCAAAGTATTCTCGTGAGTAAAAGTAAAGCATAATATGATCTTATGTGCTGCCAATAGAGTCATCATCATTGTCGGAGTCATCATCATTGTCAGAGTCATACTCTTCATAGTCTGAATGACGACGACTACGTTTGTCACCCTTGATAGAAGCAACACTTTCAGCTATTTCTCTCAATTGTCTCTCCAAATCTTGTGTGTGTTTATTTGCCTTGCGATATTCCTCTCGTGCAGCTCGAGCATCTTCCTCTGCAGCATTTTCTCTCTCTTTATTATAAACTATTTCATTGCTCTATCTCCAATCAATGTGGGACTTCTAGGATCTTCCTAATACACCCACTCACGCCCAACACTCTTTTTTGGGCTTAGTGCGTGGATTTAAACGGTGGGTTGCCCAAGGTCCGATCGATAGGCTCTGATACCATATTATAATTTGGCCTAACACAATTGTAATACCCCGTATTTTACTCCAGATAATATTATATTGTGATCGACTGAGCCCAGTGTACTCTGATAAACTATTTGATAAAATAATTAGAGTAACTGTGGAACTTAGAATAAATCCAATTAATATTATCTGACTCTGAGATATTTTATTAATTTGGACTTAAGAGACTTTTTGGACATTTAGTAGTATTATTTCTAATACTAGTTTACTACATAATTCTTTTCCTCCCACTTTCCAAACATAAAGAAAAAGATAGTAAGAAAGAGAGAGAAAGAAGAAAGAAGGAAAGAACAGGAAAGGAAGGAGAAAAAGAGGAGAAAAAGGGTTTTGAAGAAAATTCAAGAACAAATCATCATCCATTGATCCAAGCTTCATCCAATCATCTTATCTTCATCACTTTCAACCTCTATCCAAGGTGGGTTCTAGTTAGTACCATTGTTTAGAGATTTTGGATAATATGAGTTTTAGGTTAGAATGTGGAAATCGATGTTTTAAAGTTTTGAAATTTGATATAAATCGAAATGAATGATCAATATGCTTGTAGAAACATATATTGATGTTTGGTTTGAAGTTTTAGTTTGTTTTGATTGTTGGAAATTTTAGGTTTATGTAGAATTTGTGATTTTTGTTCAAAACTTGGGTTGTGAAGTTTGATGATGAAACTATGTTAGAAACATGTTGAATATGCCTCTAATTGGTTGTTGGAACTGATATTGAGGATGTAGAGGAACTGGTTTTGAACTGTTATAGCAGGCATTTTTCTCGGTTTCGCAGAGCGCGCGTAGCACGGAGAAGCCCGCTCAGCGCACAGTTGAAATCCTGCAACCTCAGATGGCAGAGAGAAGCGCGCTCAGCGTGCTCAGGGGGAGCTTAGCGCGACCTGGGACTTAAAGTTTTCTTCCTTAAGCGAGAAAATTCATAACTTAGACTCGTTTATCGGATTTGATCATTCTTTATATCGATGTAAAGCCGAGGAGATATTCTATGCAAGGGAGATGAAATATGTCGAATTTACCGACCGATTAATTAATCGGGAAAGTTCAAAAAGTGATATAATTATATTTTAATCGTTGTATGTTATTCTATTATGCAATTATGATATGTCTTGCCTATCCTACTATTGTTTAGCATGATTGTAAGTGAATATGCATGTTAATATTAAAATGAGATAGGAAGAGTGAGGAAACCTCAAACTTGAACTATAGGAGAATCTAGTAAGGAACTAGAAATTGTAGACAACTCTAGATGGTGATGCTCGGGCTCGTGTTGTTGGAAGATACACCCTTGCCGAGTATTGGCCTAGTTGAGAGTGAAATACTAGTATGGAACATGTGATTAACATTTGTAGTTGTGGAAAAGGCAAGAGAGGCCTTAAGGCGGTGTAGTCTTGTGATTGTCGAGTACAATCGTATATTTTTTTGTGATCATGTAATCGTAACTAGTATATTTTGAGTGTAGTTTCATGGGCCTCGAGCTCCTCTGAAACGGGTACACAATTACTTGGTAGGTTTGATTCCCTACGTGTAGTACGATTGGAGCATATGCAATGGGTAGAGACTTGTGATGGTTAACAGGCCATGAGAAGTGACGGTTAACAGTTAACAGGCCGATGATCCCGAATCCAATTCGTATGCCAAGTAACTACAAGGATTTATGACTCGGGTCACCTTCTAGACGTAGAAGCGGACGGGAAGATGAGATGTCTTGGTATGGTTATCGATTAGTGATGTTGTGAGTTAATGAACTCATGTCATGTTTCCATATAGTGTGAGAATTATAAAGTGTGAACTCAAGAGTCATTTTCCCTTTTCCCGGGACTTGAGTTAGGATTATTAGAACCTTGTTAATCCGAGAGAATCCATAAGATAGGGAACTCACTGAGATTTGATGTATCTCACCCCACGTTGTGGATATATTTCAGGTGCTTCAGGTTCTGAGAAGGGTAAGGATAAGGTCGTGTGATCTTTTCCTTGCTTGTGGATGGCTAGCTTCCGTAGCGGAGTTTATTTTGAGATTATTGTTGATCTAGTTCTTAGTTTTTATCTTTTGAACATCTTATGTATATTATGCCTTTAGAACTTTTAGTTGTTGTATTTTGGGGCATGTAATATATATATAATGTGTTAACTGGGAGCTTATAGTGTGTCAGTACCAAACACTTGGATTCATATATATCATTTATGCTTTGATGTATGAGTTTTATATATGGGTGTTACAGTAGGTATCAGAGCAGGTCGTATCCTCGACCTAGCTATGAAATAATATAAGTATTTCTTTCCGTTTCATATACATTGTGTCGCCGTTGGTCTTAAGTGTTATATTTATGGCATTAAGCCTGATCAACTTAATCCTATTTGTTTGACCTTTAGGAACATGGCTGAGGGACGTAGAAACACTCGTGGTAGACCACGTACCACTCCTGAAGGGACGAATCTGTCGGGCGGCGATGGCAATGCTCCTCTATATCAGTTTATGCAGCAGATGCAGCAGCAACAGAATCTATTCATGCAGCAAATGGTGCAACAAATGAATGGAGGTTTACATCCTACGATGGTTGCTCCAGAAGCTGAAGGTGGGAAATTCCGGGATTTTATCCGCATGAATCCCCTAGAATTTCATGGTGGATTAGATCCCATGAAGGCTCACGAATGGATTTCTGGTATGGAGAGGATTTTCTTGATAGTCAAATGCAGCGAAGAGAACAAGGTGTTGTTCGCTTCTCATTCACTGAAGGGTCCCGCTATGAGATGGTGGGAGAGCGCTTCGGCTTTGATGGCTATTCAGGAAGTGCCTAAGGTTTGGGAACAGTTCAAAGTTATTTTCATGAAGAAGTATTTTCCGAGCTCATTGAGGACTCAGAAGGAATTTGAATTTCAACAATTAAGACAAGGTAGTATGAATATGTCCAGTTATGCTGAGAAGTTTGAGGACATGGCTGCTTATTCTAGGAAGGCTATGTATGCTCCTGACGAAAGGTGGAAAATAGACCAGTTTCTGTTTGGACTAAAAGCGGAAATATCTCATAGTGTATCTCAGAGAGAGTTCACTACATATGCTGAAGTTTTAAGGCAATGCTATGTGGCCGAGCATAGTTTGAAGAAAGTCCAAGCTGAAGGTGTTGCGAGTAGAGTGAATCAAGGGGATCGCGGAAAATCCAACCAACAATTCAGGCCTAGGCAACAATCCTTCAAAGGGAAACTAGTTCAAGATTCAAGGGCGAGTACACCTCCTGTGTGTCGCACTTATGGCAAGAATCATTCAGGAAGATGTGGTCTTGAAGGGGTAAAATGTTTCCAGTGTCAGAAGGTGGGTCATCTGAAAAGAGATTGTCCTCAGAATATGACTCAGACACAAGGAAGGGTTTATACCTTAGATGCAAGGAAGAAGAAGAGTGACAATTCCTTAATTGTTGGTACGTGCTTCGTTAACGGATTTCCTTGTTTTGTTTTATTTGATTGCGGAGCTACACACTCTTTTGTATCGATGTAATGTATGAAGTGACTTGGGTTGCGGTCCGTTCCTTTGTCTCCTCCTATGGTGGTCACTACCGCCATGGATGAAATAGTTGAGACACCGTTGATGTGTGAAAACTGTGTTTTGCTTTTGGACGGTATAGTTTTTCAGATTGATCTTATTTGTCTACTGCTTAAGAAAGTTGATGTCGTTTTGGGAATGGATTGGCTTTCTGCTAATTCGGTGTTTATTGGGTGTGAAGAAAAGCTCATCATCATTCCATCTATTGATGCTACCACGAAAGATGTCTTAACAACTATTCTAGAAGGTACGGTTGGAATGATAAATTTCTTGTTCGAAGAAGAGAAATATGTTATTTTGGTTCTCACCTAGGAAGGGAGTAGCGACCTTCAAGTTATGGATATTCCAGTAGTTTGCGAGTTTTCAAAAGTTTTCCCCTAAGATGTCACTTCTCTTCCTCCGGAGAGGGAAGTGGAATTTTCTATTGACCTGGTACCGGGAACGGCTCCTATATCTGTTTCTCCGTATCGGATGGCACCGCTTGAATTGAAAGAACTGAAGGAACAATTGGAAGAGCTTATGGCTAAGCATTTTGTTAGACCTAGTGTCTCACCGTGGGGAGCTCCAGTATTGCTAGTAAAGAAGAAGGACGGTGGGATGCGGTTGTGTATCGACAATCGTCAGCTGAATAAAGTCACCATTAAGAACAAGTATCCCTTACCCAGGATAAATGACCTGTTAGATCAATTGAAAGGAGCCTGTGTGTTCTCGAAGATTGATTTGAGGTCGGGTTATCACCAGATTCGAGTGAAGAGTTCCGATGTACCTAAGACTGCATTTAGGACCCGTTATGGTCATTACGAATTCTTAGTGATGCCTTTCAGAGTGACTAATGCTCCAGCTATTTTTATGGACTACATGAACCGTATATTTCAAGCTTACTTGGACCAGTTTGTTGAAATTTTCATTGATGATATTCTTATTTCTTCTCGTACTTCACAAGAGCATGAAGAGCATCTGAGAATTGTTTTATCCGTGTTGCAAGAGAAGCAACTTTTGGCTAAATTAAGCAAGTGTGAATTTCCGATGGCGGAAGTTAAGTTTATTGGTCACGTTATATCACAAGGTGGTGTAGCAGTGGATCCGTCGAAGGTGGAAGCAGTGATAAATTGGGAGAGGCCGAGAAATGCTTCAGAAGTCAGAAGTTTCTTAGGACTGGCGGGTTATTATAGAAGGTTCATCGAGGGTTTCTCTCAGTTGGCTTTACCAATGACGAAACTTACTCGTAAAGATTTTGCTTTTGAGTGAGATTCGAGTTGTGAGCAAAGTTTCATGAAGTTTAAGGAAATATTGATAACGGCTCCTGTGTTAATCATTCCTGATCCTAACAACTCTTACAAAGTGTTTTGTGATGCTTCTAAGATGGGATTGGGAGGTGTTCTGATGCAAGGCGGGCAGGTTGTGGCTTATGCCTCCCGACAATTGGAAATTCATGAACAGAATTATCCAACTCATGATTTGGAATTGGCGGCGGTTGTGTTTACACTAAAGGTGTGGCGACATTATTTGTATGGTGTACGTTTCGAAATGTTCAGTGACCATAAGAGTTTGAAGTATTTATTTGACCAAAGGGAGTTAAACATGCGACAACGAAGGTGGATGGAGTACTTAAAGGATTATGATTTAGAATTGAAGTATCATCCAGGAAAAGCGAATAAGGTAGCAGATGCTTTAAGTCGGAAAGTAGTTCATAGTGCGAAATTGATGGTATTGGAATATGCTTTGTTGGAGAATTTTAGAGATCTTAATCTTCAATTTGTGTGGACACAAGATGGTGTAATTATGGGAAATTTGAATGTAAATTCTACTCTAAGAGTTGAGATTCAACACGGTCAAACGTTGGATGAGAAGTTGCAAGAAGTGTTACTTCTACTGGGTTTTGTTCAGGCTACCGACGAAATTATTATGTTCGGCCAAAGAATTTCTGTTCCGAATGATGCGGCATTGAAAAGAAGGATTTGGGAAGAAGCGCATAAAGGTGCTTTTACTATACATCCGGGCTCTTCAAAGATGTATCAAGATTTAAAGAAGGACTATTGGTGGTCTGGTATGAAAAGAGATGTTGTGGTCTTTATGTCGGAATGTGCGGTGTGCCAACAAGTTAAGATTGAACATCAAAGACCAGGTGGGTTGTTGCAACCTTTAGACATTCCAGTGTGGAAGTGGGACAGTATTTCTATGGACTTTGCAGTAGGGTTACCCCGTACGCAAGGTGGTTATGATTCGATTTGGGTGATTGTGGATCGATTAACGAAATCTGCGCATTTCCTAGCCATGAAGACTACTTTCAAGGCAAGTCATCTTGCGAGGTTGTTTATTGCGGAAATTGTAAGATTGCACGGTATTCCCTCTAATATTGTGTCGAATAGGGATCCGAAGTTTACTTCAAGTTTTTGGAAAGTGTTTCAACAAGCTATGGGTACGGAGTTGCGTTTGAGCACGCCTAATCGTCCTCAGACGGATGGTCAAACTGAACGAGCAATACAAACAATGGAAGATATGTTGAGAGCTTGTGTACTAGAAAGTCAGGGTAATTGGAAAGAACTACTACCATTGATTGAGTTTTCTTATAACAATAGTTACCATGCGAGCATCGGAATGGCTCCTTATGAAGCTTTGTATGGAAAAAAGTGGAGGACACCTTTGTGTTGGGCGGAAGTTGGGGAAGATAGAATCTTAGGACCCGAAATCATCCAAGAGACTACGAAAAAGATTCGAATGATCCGCGAGAAAATTAAGCAAGCGCAAGATCGACAAAAGAGTTATGCGGATAATCGAAGGAGACCTTTAGAATTCGAAGAAGGTGACCATGTGTTTTTAAAAGTCACTCCTAGATTGAGATTGAAAGGACCTTTTAAGTCACACA
This sequence comes from Lathyrus tuberosus, assembly GCA_022829125.1. Lineage (NCBI taxonomy): Eukaryota > Viridiplantae > Streptophyta > Magnoliopsida > Fabales > Fabaceae > Lathyrus > Lathyrus tuberosus. The sequence goes on along the minus strand of JALAZF010000065.1, from coordinate 15,847,064 downwards.
AGTTAAGCCCGAGATACGTAGGACCGTATCAGATCTTAGAAAAGATTGGTGAAGCAGCTTACAGATTGTCCTTACCGCCTTCTCTGTCGGAAATGCACGATGTTTTCCATGTATCTGATGACACGAAAATGTATCATATATTTGCATTGATTTACGACTAATAATTACGTTATTTCAGCCCAAGTTCCGATTATTCTGCGAGTATTCTAGTGTTTTTACAGGTTTTCATTGCCCAAGCTAAAAAGGAGCAAAGTAGAGAAGCATGAAGAAAAGAGTAGAAAACAGGAAGAAATGTCAAGAAAAAGAGCAGAAAATGAAAAGTGGTGTGTGTGACGCCCGTCACAGACTCACCACGACCGTCACGCAATTCAAAAGCGCGCCACGCTCGTCACGCAGTCATCATGACCGTCACACACACCAAAGTGGTTATTAAGTTCAGAAACGCAGACGTGGACAAAGGAGACCAATTCACACGCACGATCAGCATTTTCTCCTACATTCTCTCAACTTCAGCTTCAACTCACTTGAGCCAGTCTTCCTTAGACTTCTCAACCACCAAAGGTTATGCTCCTATATTTTCTCCAACGTTAAGGCAATGCTTCGGCTATAAATACAGCATGGATTGAAGAGCAACAGACACGACCAAATAGAGAATTTTTTACCCCGAATTGCTGCATAATTTATTTCCGAACTTTTACTTTCTTTGCATTTCTTGTTTGTTTCCTGTTTCCCATTCCTTATTTACCATTACTTGAATTAGTGATAGTTTCTCACATTGAGGAGCTATTGCACCATAGTTAGGATTTGTTTTCAAATCTTGCCTTCATCATTCGTTATTCCGATACGATCGAGCAAAATCCTATCGACTTTTGGAGGAATTGCGATAACCAACTTATTTCATATTTATCAGGTTTTTATTCATTATCTTAATAATAGCATTATCATTTTCCTACTGCCATGTTTAATTTACTGTTTCATAATTTATTTTTATGCATGTTTGTTTTCATTAATATGTCTAGCTAAATCCGATTTATCGGTATGTAATTAAGTTAACCGGAATGGATTCGATAATTCTAAGCTAAAACCATAAACAACTTATTTTCTGGCCGCGATTTCTTAATTAAAATTGGACTTTGGTTCCGAGAGTAAAAAGGTAGTAAAGGTTAGGATCAAGATCCACGAGAGTGTGAGATTTTAACCGGATAGCTGAAATCGGGCATTGGTTTTAAAAACAGTGAGAGCGCTTTAAAGTTAATTAGACTGTATTAGTTTTCAAAAAGTATTTTTAAACTCAAATGGGCTAGCGAGAGCAGACATTATGATTTAGGAATGTAGTCCGAAGCAAGATCCACGAGAGTGTGAGGTGAGGGCTTTTAAACTGATATTTTCTACATAAATATAATGTGACTCATTTTTATACGCTTAAGTCTTATTGAATCCACGATGGTATACTAAGTTACGTACCGATATCCTTATCTCAACTAGTTTATTCTAAAAATTTAGATTCCCTTTAGTTTCCCTTTTTGAACTTAAAACCAAAACATCTCCGCCTTAGCTAAACACAGTAACAAACCGTAGCACTAGGTTGATTATCAGGTCTCTGTGGGATCGATATCTTTATTACTACGCGATAGGTTGTGTGCTTGCAGTTAGTAACCATTAGACTCAGAAAGTCGCGATCAAGTTTTTGGCGTCGTTGCCGGGGACTCTGATTTAGTCAATAGTGCAATTTTTTGTTGCGTAGTATAGACTAAGGCAACAAAGTTTATTTCCCTTTTTCTCGATTGTATGCCAAGTACTCGCTCACAAAGCGAAGACTTGCAACCACCAATCGCCGAATTAGAGCGCTTCTTACATTTAAGATGCAGAATACTTGAGTATCAACGCAAGTATAATATTCCCGATCTTCTCGCTCATACTCCTGAACCAGTCAAAGAATGAAACATGGCTGATGGACCACAGAACCGTCCTCTTAAGTATTATGCTACCCCATCTGAGCAAGAACCACACAGCAGCATTGCTGCCCCCGCTATCAACCGGAACGATTTCGAGTTGAAACCCTCATTGCTGTCAGCCGTACAACAACATCAATTTTATGGAAATCCTACGGACGGTCCCAATGAACATTTGACCAAATTTGAGCAGTACGCAGACACAGTGAAGGCAAATGGTGTGACTGCAGACGCGATAAGACTACGTCTTTTTCCTTTCTCATTAAGAGACAGAGCTTGGGCTTGGTTGCAATCCTTGCCATCAAACTCCATCACTACGTGGGATGAGTTGAAAAAGGTGTTCTTAGCCCGATATTTCCCATCAAGCAAAACAGCTATACTAAGAGCCCAAATTAATGGATTTCGACAAAAAGATACTGAGTTTCTTTACGATGCATGGGAGAGATACAAGGATATGATGAGGATGTGTCCGCATCACAGTCTTGAGGATTGGTTAGTCATCCATACGTTTTACAATGGTCTCTTGTACAATACAAGAATGAAAATAGATGCCGCCGCTGGTGGTACACTTATGGACAAACCTTACACCGAAGCATATCAACTCATCGAAAGCATGGCTCAAAACCATTACCAATGGGGAGGTGAAAGAACGCCAGTAAAGAAAGCTCAAACAAAAGGTGTAATGTACGAAGTTAGTAGTCTTGATCATGTCCACGCTAAGGTAGATGCCCTTGCTCAAAAGATAGACAACTTGACCATAACACCCGCAGCCACCGTGGCTGTCGTAGCTCCAAACTGCGAATTATGCGGAGTACCTGGACATGCTGCCCCTGAATGCCAAATTTTAGCAGGAGTCTCCGCCGATCAAGTGAACTATGCTCAAGGAAACCCATATGCTAATACCTACAATCCTGGTTGGAAAAACCATCCTAACTTTTCGTACAAGAATAATAACGCTTTGTATGCACCTGGACAAGCGCCTGTTGTGCCACCAGGATATCAAAAACCTGCTGCTAACGTTCCCAACGTTCCTAGGAAGTCAAACCTTGAAATTATGATGGAGAACTTCATTACTGCACAAGCTCAACAAAACAAGGAGTTCCTTAACAAGAATGTTCACACTGGTGAGCAGATCAAACAATTAGCCAACAAGGTTGACGCTCTAGCCACTCACAACAAAATGTTAGAAACACAGGTCTCACAAGTGGCTCAACAACAAGCAGTTACCGCTGCCCTAGCTGGAAATCTTCCAGGTCAAACTCAAATCAATCTGAAGGGACATGCAAACGCTATAACACTTCGGAGTGGAACAGAAATAGAAGGACCCACTGACCCAAGAATCGAAAATTCAGCCATGTACCAAAAGCCCAGTAAGGAGTCTGAAAAGGAAGGCGAACCAAAGGAAAACGAGAAGGAAGATAATGGCAAAGAGGCCGAAGAGAAAGAAGAACCATATGTGCCTCCACCGCCTTATAAACCACATATCCCGTATCCCCAAAGATTCGCTAAATCTAAAAACATAGGCCAATTTAAGAAATTTGTTGAACTTCTGAACAACTAAATGTCACAATACCTTTTACTGAAGCAATCACACAAATGCCCTCATACGTCAAATTCCTAAAATAAATATTAACTAATAAGAAAAAGCTCGGGGATACTGAAACCGTTATGCTTACTGCAAAGTGTAGCGCAATAATCCAAAACAACATGCCTCCTAAGCTAAAAGATCCTGGTAGTTTCTCTATACCAGGTGTGATTGGAAAATTTGTCATAGACAAAGCCCTGTGTGATTTAGGAGCCAGCATCAGTTTAATGCCCTTGTCTATTTGTAAAAGGCTCAACATGGGAGAACTAAGACCAACAAGAATGTCTGTACAACTAGCTGATAGATCAGTGAAATTTCCTCTAGGACTGCTAGAAAATGTTCCAGTACGTATAGGACAATTCTATATTCCTACAGATTTCATAATCATGGACATCCAGGAAGACTCAAACATCCTTATCATTTTAGGAAGACCATTCCTAGCTACTGCCGGAGCCATCATAGATGTGAAAAAAGGAAAACTGACTTTCGAGGTTGATGAAGAAAAAGTAGAATTCATTCTCTCACAATTCTTCAAAGCACCTGCTATAGAAGATTCGTGTTGTTTCTTATACATAATTGATGAATGCGTTAAAGAAATGGAAAAACACCAAAACACGTGTTCTGAAGTGCTGAGAATTCCGATGCCACCAATTTTTGAAGATGATAATTGGCGTGGTGAATACCAAGATAATAATCTAAGTGAATGTCTCACACTCACTCCCGACCCTATGCCTTGCCCAAAGAAACCAGCAGTAGAACTAAAGACATTACCCAAAGATCTAAGGTATGAATTCCTAGATACAGAACTCGAACGACCAGTTATAGTCAATGCAGACTTAGGACAAATAGAAACCGAGAAATTATTGCACGTCCTGAGAAAGTACCTGACTGCCTTAGGCTATAACATCTCATACTTGAAAGGAATAAGTCCCTCTATCTGTATGCATCGCGTCATGCTTGAGGAAGACTGTAAAACCTCTAGAGAACATCAAAGAAGAATCAATCCCATTCTGAGTGATGTCGTTAAGAAAGAAGTACAAAAGCTGTTAGAAGCAGGAATCATATACCCAATATCAGATAGTGAATGGGTTAGCCCAGTTCACGTGGTACCCAAGAAAGGAGGTGTTACAGTCATCAATAATGAAAAAGGCGAATCTTTAGCACAACGTACTCAAACCGGATGGAGAATGTGTATCGATTATAGAAAACTAAACAAAGCCACTCGTAAAGATCATTTCCCTTTACCATTCATAGATCAAATGCTTGAACGTCTGGCTAAACACTTCCATTTTTGCTATTTAGACGGATATTCAGGATTCTTCCAAATTCCTATCCATCCTGACGACCAAGAAAAGACTACTTTCACATGTCCCTATGGAACTTTTGCCTACCGGTGAATGCCTTTCGGATTATGTAACGCACCCGCAACATTTCAGAGATGTATGATGTCCATCTTCTCTGACTTCTTAGACGGTATAATGGAAGTCTTTATGGACGATTTCTCTGTTTGTGGGGAAAGTTTTGAAAGATGTCTATCAAACCTCGAAATGGTGCTCGAATGATGTGTAAAAGTCAACCTGGTGCTCAATTGGGAAAAATTCCATTTCATGGTCCGACAAGGAATCGTGCTAGGACATATAGTATCTGACAGAGGAATCAAAGTCGACAAAGCAAAAAGCGAAATTATAGAAAATCTCCAGCCACCAAAAACCGTTAGAGAAATAAGAAGTTTCTTAGGACACGCCGGTTTTTACCGACGTTTCATTAAAGATTTCTCTAAGATAACCAAACCCCTAACTGAGCTGCTAATGAAAGATGTTGAATTCGTCTTTGATGACAAATGCTTGGACGCATTTCAAGCACTCAAGCAAGCTTTAATATCAGCACCCATTATGCAACCCCCAGATTGGAATAAACCATTCGAAATCATGTGTGACGCGAGTGACTATGTTGTGGGTGCAGTCCTAGGACAAAGAAAGGACAAAAAGCTTCACGCAATCTACTATGCTAGTAGAACCTTGGATCATGCACAAATGAACTACGCTACCACAAAAAAGGAACTCTTAGCTGTCGTTTTCGCATTAGATAAATTTCGTTCCTACCTAGTAAGAAGGACGCCAAACCGAGGCTTCTGAGGTGGATTCTACTCCTACAAGAATTCGACTTGGAAATCAAGGACAAGAAAGGCACTGAAAATGTAGTAGCTGACCACCTGTCGAGAATGGAAAACATCCAACCAGACCAAGTACCTATTAATGATGATTTCCCTTATGAAAGACTCTTAGCCCAATTAGAAAGCAATACAATAGAACAATCCCTGACTTATACTGATACAGAAACTAATGAAGTGGTAGAATCTGTTTACACTAAGACCACGCTGCCATGGTATGCTGACTTTGTCAACTATCTAGCAGCTGGAGTACTACCACCTGATCTAACCTATCAACAAAAGAAGAAATTCTTCCACGACCTTAAACACTACTATTGGGACGAACCACTTCTTTTCAAGAGAGGCGTCGATGGTATTTTCCGTTGTTGTGTACCCGAAGATGAGGTGGAAGACATAATTTCTCATTGTCATTCCGCGCCCTATGGTGGGCACGCAAGCACTTCAAAGACCTGTGCTAAGATTTTGCAAGCTGGCCTCTTTTGGCCTACTCTATAGAAAGATGTACATATCGCGGTTATAAACTGCGACTGTTGTCAACGCAGTGGTAACGTCTCCAGACGCGATGAAATGCCCCAAAAGGGCATTCTAGAAGTAGAAGTCTTTGACGTGTGGGGAATAGATTTCATGGGACCATTTCCGTCTTCTTTTGGTAACCAGTACATACTCGTCGCTGTCGATTACGTTTCCAAATGGATCGAGGCTGTAGCTTCTCCTACAAATGACACACGAGTAGTGATAAAGCTCTTTAAGAACATAATCTTTCCTAGATTTGGTGTGCCAAGACTTGTCATTAGTGACGGTGGCTCCCATTTCATATCTAAAATATTTGATAAACTGCTATCAAAATACGGAGTCAAACATCGTGCGGTGACACCATATCATCCACAAACCAGTGGACAAGTCGAGGTTTCAAACAGAGAAATAAAACAGATTTTACAAAAAACTGTCGCTACCTCTAGGAAGGATTGGTCAACTAAACTAAATGAAGCCTTATGGGCTTACAGAACCGCTTACAAAACCCCCATAGGAACCACTCCATTTAAGTTAGTCTATGGAAAATCTTGTCATCTGCCGGTAGAAATAGAGCACAAAGCCTATTGGGCTATTAAAACCCTCAATTTAAATTACGCTGCCGCAGGAGAAAAATGAATCTTAGATTTGCACGAATTAGAAGAACTAAGACTAGATGCTTATGAGAACGCCCGCATATATAAAGAAAGAACTAAGAGATGGCACGATAAGCGCTTATCTAGAAAAGAATTTAGTGTGGGAGACGTCGTGCTCCTATTTAATTCGAGACTTAAGCTTTTTCCAGGAAAACTTATATCTAGGTGGTCCGGACCCTTTGAAATTTCTAAAGTTTTTCAAAGTGGAGCGATAGAAATATAAGGAAGAAACAGTGAACCATTCATAGTAAATGGGCAACGCTTAAAACATTATCATAATATTGCAAACAGAGACTATTTGAATAGTCTAAGACTTTTAGAGCTGCCCGCTCATCCCTATAACTGAATTATCACTAAGCTTTCGTCAAGCTTACGACGTTAAAAACAACGCTTAGTGGGAGGCAACCCACGAGATTTTTTTCCTTTCCTTTTAACTTTCTTTTATTTTTATTTCTTTTAAAAATTTCTTTACATTTTTCTTAAGTCGATTTTTATTTCTTTCCATTCCCCTTTTACTTTCTTAATCTTATTTTCATTACTTTTTCATTTTTATTTATTTTCTTTTCTCAAAAATTTAAAAATTTTATGGAAACTGCTTTGCTGATCTTATAATTGCATGCTACAGGATTTTAAAGTCTTTCTACCTTCTTCCTTCTACATCTGCTTTACTTTTCCGACTAACTGTTAAGATGGATAACGAAGACACCATGGTTGTGCTATTCAGGGACATTGTCCAATGGCACCTCTATGAGGTTCTCTCTCGCAGACCTATGGCCTTAACCAAATTTGCCCATGGACCTACCATGACTGCCTTAGGTATAGGAGATAGCATAGACTTTATGTTTAGCCAGATAGGATGGGAAGGTTTTGCTAGAAAGAAGTATCCAACTTACCACAGGCTGACCCTAGAATTCCTAAGCTCGTTGTCCTACAACCCTAACTACGACATAGGATTTAACAAGGGTAACATAACCTTTAGGCTGTTTGGATACACGTGCCGCTTCAACATCAGAGAGATTGCGGACCTGTTGGATTTCCCCAATGGACCCGACGTTTTTACTATGGCCCAGGAAGATTTGGTAATGGAAGATGAACTGGACCTTTTCTGGAGTAGTATTTCCGGACGACCTCATCATGACCCGCATCCTATGGTGTCCACTAAAATCCACAACCCGGCCATTAGATACTTCCATATGATTTTAGCCTCTACCCTTTTTGGAAAAGCCGAGAATGACACCCTAATCTCTATAGATGAGCTTTTTATCATGTTTTGTGTGTTTCAATCCCGACCCGTTAATGGGGTCACTTTTATGCTTGACAATCTCCGCAGGATTGCTCAAGCTGACCACGGCCCCATTTTGGTAGGTGGCCTCGTAACAAAAATTGCTGATGCCATGGGATTTAGAACACGACTTTCCCGAGTGAACCCTCTAGGCGGATATAGGCCAATGAACATAACTTTCTGTTTTAACCGAGGACTCATTAGGAATCTTGTACCACCCCCGTTCCAACTCCTGATCAATAATGAAGTTGTTTCACACTTTACACTACCTGATCACGAGCGAACTAGTGTGCATAACCGCCACAACTGGATGTATGATTTAGATGAGCCCCTTCCTGAAAGGGATTTTGAAAGTCATGTGTCTGACATTGAGATTGACCATGAAACTCCTCCTCACTATCACGATTACCCTGAGCATCCGTTGAACAATACTGACATTGTCCCCCCTGCTAGCATACATGCCACACTCGAAGCCTTCCACACTACACTTCAAGATATGAGAGATGAACTTCAACTTATCCGTCTTGACGTTATCGGTCTAATGGATACCGCTGTTAAAGAATTTGATCATCTGAACCAAGCTGTGGAATCTTTGAAGAAGCAACGTGGCTAATTCTGTCACACTACATTTTTCCATATAATTGCTTTTCTTTTAATGTTTTAGAACCATTTACTTTACTGCTATTTCTTTTTAGTGTCAAGGAACAAGTTTATTTCAGTTCAAATTTCAACTTTAATACTCTACTGCAATTTTATTTTGAGTACACTGTTATGAATTTCCAATTTTAAATAAAGTATTCAATTCGTGTTTATTGCTTGTGGTTGAGTTGATGATATAATGTTCCTGCTTATTTTAATTTATTTCTGTCACTTTATATGCATTCTAATTATCTCGTATCTTACTGCTATTTATAATTGCCATATCCAATATATATAATATGCCAGATTTTATTTAGCTTCTGTGAGAATAGCAGATTTTGTGAGCATGACGGGCGTAACGCCCTTGTCACGACCGTCACACGGCTTACGACCGTGACGGGTTCGTGACGAGCGTCATACTTGTTTTAACGCGCTCTCTGTTAATAACAGAGACCCTTTTCTCTTCATCTTCTCTTCTCTTCAATTTCTTTTCAAACGACCCACTCTCTTTTCACTCTCCTTAACCGTCCCACTCACATTACTCTCCATAAACCACTCACATTACTCTCCATAAACCACTCACATTTAATCCCAATTTCTCTCCAACACTTCATATTTCCAAACCCTCTTATTTAAACCTCACGAAACACTCTCATTCTCACATAACAACTCTTACTCATACCCACTTCCTCCATTAAACCTACTTCACTTTGCATGCACCATGGCCAGACGCACCAGGCAAGCCCCTGACCTTTCCACTGTTACATTCAGAGAGGGAGAAGCAGGTGAGCGCCAAAGGGCGAGTTACATCAGTTTCTACCAACGCTCTTTCCAACCGACGCGGTACGTCCACATTGCCAGCCTTGAAGAGTTATGGTAGCTCTGTACGCAAGGGCAGCCTACCTACGAAGCTCTGAGTCTGGAATTTCTGAGCTCATTTGCTTATGTTACACCTCCGGGAGATACAAACCAACTTTCTGGTGTAGCTACATTCCGCATGTTTGGCTCTGAGTATTCGGTGGGTAAGAATCGACTCGCCCAAATGCTTAGATTCCATCATGGCGAGAATGTACATTGTCGTTTGCCTAACGATGCCTGGTTCCAGGAAGCCTTCGACCTTTGGAATCGACTTACAGGTGTAGCTGCTTCAAGCTGGGACAGCCTCAACGCAACATATATTCATAACCCAGCGATCAGATATTTCCATAGAGTTCTAGGACACACAATCTTCGCGAGGGACAGCAACCACAAAGTAAACTCCAAGGAGCTCTTTTTCCTTCACTGTGTACTCCATCCTGAACCAATTAATCCAGCTCTGTTCCTACTATCTCACATACACGCCAACTGTGTTAGAGGCTCTAAACCTTTCTACTTCGGAGGTATAGTAACTTCTATCGCACTCGGCCTTGGTCTGGAAGACAACCTCACTAATCTACCTTCCATACCACATGAGTCCCTGGATATCGAGTATTGTCACTCCTCCCACCTTATTAAAGCAAGGGCGGATGGACGATACCATCCAGTGGTCCGTACCAGAATAATCAGGAGCATCATCATGCCATGCAGAGACCGCATCGACCCTCAAAGACAAGAAAACTGGCTTTTTGATCTTCGTGCTCCTGAGCCTAATGTGGCTGCTCGAGAAAACCAAAATAATGAAGCACTCGACGAAATGGAGCAAGAAATGGATCATCCACCTCATGAAAACCCACCACCTCCTTCCCAAGATGCCTCAACAACCACCAGACGTCATCGTCGCGCCACTCCAGAACAAGACCCTGTCACTAATGAAGAAATCTTAAGGGGCATATGGCAACAAAACCAATTGGCTTCCCAAAGAGAGGAACAATAATAGAGGCAGTACAATGAGATGATGAGCCTAATGCGACAAATCCAACAGGGGCAAGTCCACCAAGGACAACAGATCGACGGCGTGATAGAAGAGATGGGTGCCCTGAAGCTACGCGTGCAAGACCTAGATGATTATATCCATCACGTAGGCATTCCAGATTATGTAGCCCAGAATGGACGCGCTCGCACCCGAGGCAGAGGACGTGGACCTCATTAGATTTAGATTTTTTTTTTTTAGTTTTATCTCTTTTTGTAGTTTCTTTCCGCGTTTATATCGAAACATTGAGGACAATGTCCGATATAGTGTGGGAGAGGTACCTTTTATTTTCCTTTATGTATTCCCTTTCCGCATTTCCTTTCGAATAAAGAAGCATTTATATGAAATTTTCGTACATTTCAAAATTTCCCCACTTTATTCAGCTATAACAAAAAAAAATTTTGATCATTGCACAACTTAACATACCGAAACATAGGCTATGTTAGGAAATCGAGAAAAATCTAACGAGATTGATACCGTCTTGACACCTGAGACCTCTTGCATATGCGAGACCAGTTTCAATACCCATTATACCGATACCCTCAGTTCTAGTTCTAAAGTAACCCCAAGTAGTTTATATTAGCAGTCAGCACCGTCTTAAACACAAACCACGTGGAGAGCCGATAAAGATAAGTGTTTGATGCCGAATCATTAAATAGCTTTCGTATTCTTCGCTGTTGTGAAAAATTGAAAAATGCACCAAACCTACGGTTGCAAAAGTATTACAAAAGAAAAGAAAAAATCCATTGTTGGTTGGTTCAGAGGAACCTGGTTCTGAGCTCGGTAGGGCGAACTACGGTTCGATTCCCCACAACCTACGATTAGGATATATATAAAGGGTTACCACACTTGTGTACCAGACCCCGTCCTAAAAAGGATCAAAGTCACTAACCGGCTACTTCACTACGTACGTGTAAAGGCAAAGGGCTTAATGTGATTGTGCTAGAATGAAACCGGGTGAAATAGATACGAGAAACTTTAGGTTGAGCTATAATAGAATGATTAGAACTGGCTTGTGTAGAGGGGAGGCCTATGATTATGCTTGTTGCTTGTGTCACTAATATATCTTTATTGTTTTACTTGAGTATCTGTCATCTTAACAAAATGCCTTACAAAACATTTTCAAAACAAAAGGTATGTCATGTGTGTGCGTTTGATGAAACTTGTCCGACGTTCTTACTGCTAATTGCTTGAGGACAAGCAAAGATTCAAGTGTAGGGGAGTTTGATAACACGAAAATGTATCATATATTTGCATTGATTTACGACTAATAATTACGTTATTTCAGCCCAAGTTCCGATTATTCCGCGAGTATTCTAGTGTTTTTACAGGTATTTCATTGTCCAAGCTAATAAGGAGCAAAGTAGAGAAACATGAAGAAAAGAGTAGAAAACAGGAAGAAATGTCAAGAAAACGAGCAGAAAATGAAAAGTGGTGTGTGTGACGCCCGTCACACACTCACCACCACCGTCACGCAATTCAAAAGCGCACCACGCTCGTCACACAGTCATCACGACCGTCACACGCACCAAAGTGGTTATTACGTTCAGAAACGCAGACGTGGACAAAGGAGACCAATGCACACGCACGATCAGCATTTTCTCCTACATTCTCTCAACTTCAGCTTCAACTCACTTGAGCCAGTCTTCCTTAGACTTCTCAACCACCAAAGGTTATGCTCCTATATTTTCTCCAACGTTAAGGCAATGCTTCGGCTATAAATACAGCATGGATTGAAGAGCAACAGACACCACCAGATAGAGAATTTTTTACCCCGAATTGCTGCAGAATTTATTTCCGAGCTTTTACTTTCTTTGCATTCCTTGTTTGTTTCCCGTTTCCCATTCCTTGTTTACCATTACTTGAATTAGTGATAGTTTCTCACATTGAGGAGCTATTGCACCATAGTTAGGATTTGTTTTCAAATCTTGCCTTCATCATTCGTTATTCCGATACGATCGAGCAAAAGCCTACCGACTTGTGGAGGAATTGCGAGAACCAACTTATTTCATATTTATCAGGTTTTTATTCATTATCTGAATAATAGCATTATCATTTTCCTACTGCCATGTTTAATTTACTGTTTCGTAATTTATTTTTATGCATGTTTGTTTTAATTAATATGTCTAGCTAAATCCGATTTATCAGTATGTAATTAAGTTAACTGGAATGGATTCGATAATTCTAAGCTAAAACCATAAACAACTTATTTTCTGGCCGTGATTTCTTAATTAAAATTGGACTTTTGTTACGAGAGTAAAAAGGTAGTAAAGGTTAGGATCAAGATCCACGAGAGTGTGAGATTTTAACCGGATAGCTGAAATCGGGCATTGGTTTTAAAAACAGCGAAAGCGCTTTAGAGTTAATTAGACTGTATTAGTTTTCAAAAAGTATTTTTAAACTCAAATGGGCTAGCGAGAGCAGACATTATGATTTAGGAAAATAGTCTGAAGCAAGATCCACGAGAGTGTGAGGTGAGGGCTTTTAAACTGATATTTTCTACAGAAATATAATGTGACTCATTTTTATACGCTTAAGTCTTATTGAATCCACGATGGTATACTAAGTTACGTACCGATATCCTTATCTCAACTAGTTTATTCTAAAAATTTAGATTCCCTTTAGTTTCCCTTTTTGAACTTAAAACCAAAACATCTTCGCCTTAGCTAAACACAGTAACAAACCGTAGCACTAGGTTGATTATCAGGTCTCTGTGGGATCGATATCTTTATTACTACGCGATAGGCTGTGCGCTTGCAGTTAGTAACCGTTAGACTCAGAAAGTCGCGATCAGTATCTCAACTTCGGATGTTTGTTCCAGATCCTCTTCAGCCGATTCTACCGGATACTATTGAAATAGAAGCACACTTAACGTTTAAACCTCAACCGAGCCGCATTGTGGGAAGAGAAACGAAAGTATTAAGGAACAAGGACATTTCTCTCGTTAAGGTGCAGTGGGATGTAACGCATCCGGGTGATGCAACTTGGGAACTTGAATCGGAAATGCGAGATGCTTACCCTCATCTGTTCAGGTGATCTTTAAATTCGAGGGAGAATTTCTATTTAAGGGGGGGAGGATGTAATACCTCGTATTTTACTTTGGATAATATTATATTGTGATCGACTGAGCCCAGTGTACTCTGAGAAACTATTTGATAAAATAATTAGAGTAACTGTGGAACTTAGAATAAATTCAATTAATATTATCTGACTCTGAGGTATTTTATTAATTTGGACTTAAGAGACTTTTTGGACATTTAGTAGTATTATTTCTAATACTAGTTTACTACATAATTCTTTTCCTCCCACTTTCCAAACATAAAGAAAAAGATAGTAAGAAAGAGAGAGAAAGAAGAAAGAAGGAAAGAAAAGGAAAGGAAGGAGAAAAAGATGAGAAAAAGGGTTTTGAAGAAAATTCAAGAACAAATCATCATCCATTGATCCAAGCTTCATCAAATCATCTCATCTTCATCATTTTCAACCTCTATCCAAGGTGGGTTCTAGTTAGTACCATTGTTTAGAGATTTTGGATAATATGAGTTTTAGGTTAGAATGTGGAAATCGAGGTTTTAACGGTTGGAATTTGATATAAATCGAAATGAATGATGAATATGCTTGTAGAAACATATATTGATGTTTGGTTTGAAGTTTTAGTTTGTTTTGATTGTTGGAAATTTTAAGTTTATGTATAATTTGTGATTTTTGTTCAAAACTTGGGTTGTGAAGTTTGATGATGAAACTATGTTAGAAACATGTTGAATATGCCTCTAATTGGTTGTTGGAACTGATATTGTCGATGTAGAGGAACTGGTTTTGAACTGTTATAGCAGGTATTTTTCTGAGTTTCGCAGAGCACGCTTAGCGCGGAGAAGCCCGCTCAGCGTGCAGTTGAAATCCTGCAACCTCAGAGGGCAGAGAGAAGCGCGCTCAGCGCGCTCAGGGGGGCGCTTAGTGCGACCTGGGACTTAAAGTTTTCTTCCTTAAGCGAGAAAATTCATAACTTTCGACTCCTTTATCGGATTCGATCATTCTTTATATCGATGTAAAGCCGAGGAGATATTCTATGCAATGGAGACGAAATATGTCGAATTTACCGACCGATTATTTAATCGGGAAAGTTCAAAAAGTGATATAATTATATTTTAATCGTTGTATGTTATTCTATTATGCAATTATGATATGTCTTGCCTATCCTACTATTGTTTAGCATGATTGTAAGTGAATATGCATGTTAATATGAAAATGAGATAGGAAGAGTGAGGAAACCTCAAACTTGAACTATAGGAGAATCTAGTAAGGATCTAGAAATTGTAGACAACTCTAGATGGTGATGCTCGGGCTCGTGTTGTTGGAAGATACACCCTTGCCGAGTATTGGCCTAGTTAAGAGTGAAACACTAGTATGGAACATGTGATTAACCTTTGTGGTTGTGGAAATGGCAAGAGAGACCTTAAGGCGGGGTAGTCTTGTGATTGTCGAGTACAATCGTATATTTTTTTGTGATCATGTAATCGTAACCGGTATATTTTGAGTGTAGTTTCATGGGTCTCGAGCTCCTCTGAAACGGGTACACAATTACTTGGTAAGTTTGATTCCCTACGTGTAGTACGATTGGAGCCTATGCTATGGGTAGACACTTGTGATGGTTAACAGGCCATGAGAAGTGACGGTTCACGGTTAATAGGCCGATGATCCCGAATCCAATTCGTATGCCAAGTAACTACAAGGATCTATGACTCTGGTCGCCTTCTAGACGTAGAAGCGGACGGGAAGATGAGATGTCTTGGTATGGTTATCGATTAGTGATGTTGTGAGTTAATGAACTCATGTCATGTTTCCATATAGTGTGAGAATTATAAAGTGTGAACTCAAGAGTCCTTTTCCCTTTTCCCCGGACTTGAGTTAGGATTATTAGAACCTTGTTAATCCGAGGGAATCCATAAGATAGGGAACTCACTGAGATTTAATATCTCACCCCACGTTGTTAATGTATTTCAGGTGCTTCAGGTTCCGAGAAGGGTAAGGATAAGGTAGTGTGATCTTTTCCTTGCTTGTGGATGGCTAGCTTCCGTAGCGGAGTTTATTTTGAGATCATTGTTGATCTAGTTCTTAGTTTTTATCTTTTGAACATCTTATGTATATTATGCCTTTAGAACTTTTAGTTGTTATATTTTGGGGCATGTAATATATATAATGTGTTAACTAGGAGCTTATAGTGTTTCAGTACCAAACACTTGGATTCATATATAACATTTATGCTTTGATATATGAGTTTTATATATGGGTGTTACAACAACCTTACAAAACTGGTTGGTAAGGTGAGAGGTGCCACTCTATATAAACTATTTCATTGCTCCACTACTAGAAATACTCTGTTTACCTGCGGATTTTGACAATTTCCGCAGAAAACGTGTTATCTGCGATTCTTCCTGCCATTTTCTGTTCCTAGCTAAAACCTTCGTGGGTAATTAATTTAGCAGGTAAAGTCGCAGAAAAATGTTGCAGGAAAAAGTCGCAGGAAAGAATCGCAGGTAAAACAGATAAATTCGCAGATAATACCGCACCTAATTGAAATTTTCGCAGGATAAATCACAGTAAATTTAAAATCCGCAGGTAGAGTCGCAGCAAATTTCTCTCAGGTTTTTAATTTTTATTACCAATTGTGTTTAATTCATATTTAAAATATTATAATAAATGTTAACTATCAAAGTAACAATAATATAAAATTAAAAATCTAATTTGAATAAGCCAATGCAACACTAATCACATTCAAATTTGTAAAGCAACGAAACATTACTATAAAGTCAATAACAAGTACTTCTAGAGTTAAATCACTAAAAATGACACAATCAAGTTACTAATAATCACTTGTCCAACCAAATTAATTAGAAAAAACAATGCAAATTTCAAACTAGTTAACAAGAAAAAACAATCCAAATCAAAATTCACTACTAATGTATTCACTAGTGTCTTCATCTGATTCATCAACACCGTCTTCACTTGGATTATCAGTTTCATTATAGGCTTGAGGTGGATGAGAAGATGCAGGAAATCCAAATGACTTCACCCATATATTCAAATTGGGTGGTATTTCAACGGTGGGTTGACTATCAGCTTCATCCTCTCTTGGAATAGAAGAAATCTCCAATTTTTTCCGTTCAAATTCATCCTATTAGATTTGATAGGACAGAGAAAATAACCCAGCTTCTAGATGACTACTAGTGTTACATATCTAGATGGATCCTTACAAAAAGAAATAGGTAATTTTCACCAATAATACCCAATCTAAAAACTTAGTTCTTCTCCGTCCCATAAAGGAAGTAAATTGTTACATTAAGTACAGATTTAGAAATTGGAATTTAAGATTGATGAAGGTGAAAACACACCCACACCCGATTAGGTTCACAGGGGAACCAATTACAACAAAGATACTAATAAATATCATATCATCAAATAGATTGAATGCATAGCATTCATACCGAAACAACACTTGCAGTATTGTTACATTTCACAACATATTACAGTCCAAGAAAGGGGCATTTGCTTCCTCGCATGCTCCGGAACCAATTTCACCAAGGTCTCGAGTGGGACTCCTTTCAGTTCTGGAACAAAGGCACCAATAGCATGAATTCAGTTACAAGCCCAGAACTATAGATGACAATTAAAGAGCGCCAAAGCACAAACACACTAGCCTATTCAAAAATCACCATACCGTGAGGTTTGAAGTAAAATAGTGGTGGAAGGAAACGGCAGTTGGCAAGCGAGCGTTAGGTTCACGAAGATCTTCAAAGAAAGGATGGGTTAAGGCATCTAACTGCAGCACATAAAGCAACAATATACAAGTTATATTACATACACCCTCAGAAGATGAGAAACAGCCTTTGACTAACTAGATATCAGGGGTGGTCTGTGCAAGTGTACTACATAACTTTGAGATAGCATTACCGGCAGCAGTTTCATCTTTATGATTTCAAGACCGAGCATTTGGCGCAGCGGCCAAACTCCTTCCACCTAAGTGTAATTTCATAACAATCTGAAAATGAAATTAAAAAAAAGTTATCAGAGATAGAGTGAAAGTAATACCTAACTGTTTCATCTTTAACCTTCTTAGAGAACTCATTGAAGACACTGTATTGACGCCTATCAGCCAAATTCAAAAACAGCCTCGTCTTCACACCCTATTACATAAACAAAAATCAATAAAAATGGAGAAAATTAAATTCAAGAAAAATCAAAATAGGAACAGAATATGAACTTGGTGTGGAAGTATACCTCGTTTAGTGGAGATATCTTTTCCTCAATAACAGCCTGTTGCTTACCAACAATGATAGGTGATGCCTGAATATGAAGTTTAATTCCTGCTAGATCTACTGCACACATAATTAAACTTTCAGCAGGTTATGCTATGCAATCACAAATAAGTACAAATAATATCATGAATATGCTTTAGAATAATTAGAATGGTAGGTGTTTGTTGTTCCTATATGCGAGTACAGATAATACACTTGTTAAAACATCCAATCCTGCTAGATATTTTTAGGCAGTTAGCAACATTAATAAATCCTTACTCTTTCACTAAATTCTAACTGAATGTGAGGAACGTTTGTTATTGTCGGCGTCGGCATCGTGTTTGAGCATTAATAAATCCTTACCCTTTCACTAAATTCCAACAGCAACACAAATTACAAAAAAAAAATCCTAAAATTGAAGAAACAACAAACACATCACGGATTCAGCGAGTTGAGAAAAGTAAACAAAATCAACCAACACCTTACCGATTTAGTATCGAAAACAAGTTGTGTCAGATTTGATTTGAGAATCGTTGAAATCTGGGTGAAGAGGTACTGAAGCCAAGAGATAGTTGAAGAGTGGAATCATTGCGAGAATCACTGATGCTTGGATTGAAGGATCAAGACAGCACCAAAACTGTGACAGTCCCACCATTACTACAAAAGTTTGAGATTGAAGACATTAGAAAAAGAACACATAGATGCTTTGGAAAGAGCCGTTAGCAACGTGATCAAAATCATATGGCTCAAACTGCAACATTATCAAATTGAATTTAAATCTATCCAATGGAGCTATGTCTTGAACGTGGCAACAGTGTGATTTTAGACCATAAGAAATCCACATCCTAGATTAACAATGATATTTCGTTTCGAGAAATCAGTCCAATACATACTAATCTCCACACTTGCAGAAAATTTCACTGCCACTGTCACTACTAATCTCAATTTTAGGTGACACAGCTCCACCATCACTGCATCAGAGTTTGTCAACTTCAGTTAGAATTTCACAAGTCCAATACATATTAAAATTATTCAACAAAAAAAAAGGAATTACATAACTCTAGAATTGATTGTATCTAGAGGTGAATAAATCAATACATACAGTGTACAGGTGCAATTTTCACCGCATTTAACGAAAACTTTGCCAGAATAAATCCACAAGATTCATAGTTGGTGGTGTTGTCTCTGTCTCTAGTGAAAAATCCAAGTTCATAGTTTCCACCGTATTAAACAACTGTGTCAGAAATTCTGACTGACTGCCCCATTTGCAGGAATTCTCTGTAGGAATTTGCATTCACAGAAAACAAGTTGAGGCAGTACAATAATAATATTGCTAAGGAAACGAATGTAGAAGCCAATGCCATGATGATAGCTCCCAATGTTCAACTCTAAACTCCTTTAACATAATATGTTGATGATTAATTTGTTTGAGGAGACTTGGAATAGTTAGTCTTCCATTTTAGCATCATTTTCCAAATAGATTATTCTAAAATTTTACGTAGAGATTGACTAAATGCAGGGGTTACAACTTGTTATTTAACATCTTTTATATCTTTTATATCTTCTATTTATAAATAACTTGGAGAAAAGCTAAAAACCCTTGTCAATGCTACATCTCGAGAAATCATACACAATACATATCAACATTAAGATTCAATCTACAACAAAGCCTAATTAACATAGCAATCCCTAATATTCTAACCGCCGAAGCCGTTAAGAGTTCTTCCCTGTCTCTTGAGAGCGTAAACAACGTCCATCGCAGTAACAGTCTTACGGCGAGTGTGCTCAGTATACGCAACAGCAACACGAATCACATTCTCAAGAAAGATCTTGAGAACACCGCGAGTTTCTTCATAAATTAAACCGCTAATACATTTCACACCACCATGTCTTGCGAGACAAAATTAAGTTTTAACTACATGATGAAGCGTCTAGAATGTATAATTCAAAATAGCAGAATATGACAAATTAAGTTTTGTTTCAGCTGTGCATTTCATCAAACAGCTAAAAGTCACGAACATAAAACAAAGCAAAATATGAATTGTGATTGTTTAAATCGAATACCTAATGATTATGAATTCTATGATCCTTATGAAGTTCAAACGCCTAGAGTCGTGGCGGACGGAAGCAGTGAAAGGTGGCTAGAAGTGACTTTGATTAAAACAAAAATCCAATTGGTTCAAGTTGAAGGTCAGGGGATGATGAGCACGAAAATGACCTTCTTTCTGCGATTGGAGGTGTGGTGGCCGGAGGGAGGGAGAGAAGGTGGTTCGGCGGCGGTGGCTCGAAATGAAGAACGATTTGGTTCATTGGAGAGGCCGTGAAGTGAGTTTATGGTGATCGGAAAAGAGGGGGAGGGAAAGGCGGCGACGCTAGGGTTTTAAGGCGGCGACGACGCTAGGAACATAGTAGATTTTATTGGTCCATCTTATCATATGGGTCTAATAATTTTAAGATCATTATTTTGGGGATTATTTAATACACTTTAAATTATTCATATATCCTAAAGAAATTTTATGATGATAAATGAGTTTTTCTATTTTGTTTTATTGTTTTTTAAATTGTATAATTAAGTTGAAAATTAATAAATTGATTTCTAGAATAATAAATTAAATAATTAAAATAATTAATATTTTTAAATACTATTTTTTATGAGAAAATAGGTGATGCATTGACAGTATAAAAAAATTTTACACTGTCAACCAATCACGACCATGAATCCCGCCAAGTCAAACTGTAATTTTTAAAAAATTTATATGATATGGCAAAACGTTATGTTTTTATTCGATGACAGTGTAAAATTATTTTACACTGTCAGTGCACTACCATTAAACCCTTTTTTTATTTGAAATTCTTATGCTTTAAGCCTTTATTATTATTATTATTATTTAAAATTAATTATTATAATTATTACTATTGAGACCCTGAACTTTGGCTAGGCCTCGGTTCCCAAGGTTGGCTAGGCTTCGGTTCCCAAGGTTTGAGTATTCTCTATTATTTATAATCATATTTCAATTAGAACTAAACTAGTTGATTCTCTTTCGCCAATTGATCTGCTTTAAACAACCTTCGCATTATCTGCTGAGATTCCAAGTCTTCCAAGTAGGCCTTCTTGACCATCCGTGACCTTTTGATTATTATTGATATTAATTATTATTATTATTATTATTTTAAAAAAATTACAAATTAAAGGATTACACACCAATTATTTCATAAACTTATACTCTTAATTTTTCTAATTTTCACAAAGATAAAAAAGTATTAAATAAATAAATTTTCTTTAAAAAATAACTAAAAACCTCAATTAATATAGTAAAATTTTCTTAAAAAAATATAAGACTTTTAAAAAATGTCTCAAAAACATATATGTTCTTTAATTTTATTTATTAAGAGTAAAAACATACTTAATTTTTTAAAAAAATATAGTAATAAAAAATCTGCCGAAAAATCGCAGTAAATTTCCCAGCAAATTCCGCAGCAAAAGTCGCAGCAATTCCTGCAAATTTTGCCGAGAATTTTGTGCTTTCAAGCTATAACTAGTTCCTGCGGAAAGAGTCGTAGTTAAATCCGCAGGTAATTTGATATATTATTTTAAAATCCAAAGTCGCAGGTAAAGTCTCAGAAAATACTGCGAAATTTACTGCTACCTCATTTTTTATAGGAAATGATGTTTCACAATAAAAATTCGCAGGTAAAATCGTAGGTATCCCTGCGGATTTCCGCAGGTCATTCGTGTATGTCTAGTAGTGCTCTATCTCCAACCAATGTGGAGTTTCTTGGATTTTCCTAATAAAATCCATGTAGTTTGCTTAAAGTTTATTTTGAAAGAAAGTAGCATAAAGAGGTGTAATCCCTGTAACGGATTACTTTTGTGGACCTCCCTGCATTAAATACAATTAGCAAGGAAAGTAGTAGTCGATTGTATAAATTCATGTGGCCCCCTCCTTAATTCATGCGTATGAATATTGGTGTTGTGCCATCAATTCACTTGTCACTCCATATGAATTTTCAGCGCTGGAATTTACAACTAGTGACCCATTATTTAATAGTATTAGAGCATGAATATCGCCTGTTTCTACACAACAACCAATGTCATGCTGTCAGAATAGATGGATACTTGATAAAAAGTTTTGTTTCTACATTTGCAAGCGTTCTCAAATGGGAGAATGTTTCTACACTATATTAAGTGGGTTAATTGATAATAAATTATTAAAAATGGCAATAAATAATAATAAATATGAGGTATATTGTGTGATCCATTTTAGAGTTTTTATAGGTTATATGGATATTTGAAAAATATAGTAGAGTTATTTAAAAAATAAAAAGGTGTAATATAATATAAAATATTGAGTGGATCCCATTTAAAAAATCCAAATGGAAATAATGGATATAAATGCTCTTAGGCAATGAGAACTAATTGGTTGTGTCCCTCCTTTAATTTATAGTGCAGGAAATTCATCATTTGATTATAGACATAAGGCTAATTCATTGTCATGTAGCCCCCTCACTTTTTCAAGTCATATAAAAGACCTTCAAATATTGTTATTAATATTTAAATAGTAGTGATAGAGGGGTAAAATATAATTTAGGATTTTTATACAAAGCCAAAATAAACGGGTCCTTAATGATTTTTGTCGTTGTTCTGACAAAACATTTATCATTTAAGGTATGATAAATCATTTATTTTTAAACCTTATCGATATTTATTTGGTCATAAAAATTACTAAAATTTACTATTGTTTTCACACTAAAAAAATTAAGTATTTTTGATGAATAATGTATTTAATATATTTAAGTTTATATTATTTAAAGATTTAATTGAAGAAAATAATTATTAAAAAAATTTATTGATAACAGGATGAACCACTTTTATCTAAATAAAAAGGTGATACCTATAGCATTTTGTACTACTTGAAGCTCCTACATATGAACTAGTAATAAACATGATACTTAGTAAAAGTAGTGACATTATCTAAATTCAATACTGTAGAGTACCACTTGGAAAGGGTAAAAGGACTGTGTGACATTTTATGAAACTATTTTTCTAATTTAATTATATATAAGTTATTTCAGTAATATAGATAATAATAATAAATATATTTCAATTTAATTATTGATATTTTATTTTTAGTTGTTATTTAAATATTGATTAAATATTTAATTATTAATTAATTATTAAATATTAATTATTTATTTAAATATTGATTGTTCTTTAAATATTGATTATTATTTATTGAACAGTGGGATTTTATTGAATATTGAATTATTTATTAAATATTGACTAATTATTAATGTATTAGATTTTTATTGAATATTGACTATTTATTGAATATTGATTCAATTATTGGTAATTGATTAATTATTCTATATTCAATCGGTAATTTGTGTTTTGTGAATTGAGATGAAATTGTATTGATACTTGTGAATTATTTGCTAATTGTGGTGATGATGCTTGAAGTAAGAATGCCATGATTTTTGGAAATGTGTTTGTGTGTGCAAATGTGTGGTAATTCAAGTGTGATGAATTATTGGAGATATGCGTGATATTAAGATTAGGGAATGATCTTAATTGCATATGGTTGTTGATTGCATACGCATCATTTGTGTCAAGAGGCAATGTTTGCTAGTTTCGTGGGAGCTAGTGACTTGTCGCAAAGCTAGAGCGGGGTTTGAAAGCTTATGGGAC
The DNA here is from genome assembly GCA_022829125.1 of Lathyrus tuberosus. Taxonomy (NCBI): domain Eukaryota; kingdom Viridiplantae; phylum Streptophyta; class Magnoliopsida; order Fabales; family Fabaceae; genus Lathyrus; species Lathyrus tuberosus. The sequence goes on along the minus strand of JALAZF010000065.1, from coordinate 15,823,407 downwards.
GGGCTTTTGTTTGTTATTGGTCTAGGGGACGGGCCCGGTTCAAGTGTAAAAACCGAAAAATAATAACAAGTGTTGGTACCACATGGCATGACTTGCATTGAGTTTGCATCGAGTCACATTGCATATATGTTTGTTATATGGAAGTATGTGTATGTATGCGACTTCTTGAATTGGAAAATTGTGAATTGTCTGGTTACTTGATGATGTAACTTGGAAGTGTGAGAATGACTATAATTATGTTTGTATGCCTTTAATTAATTATTATCTTATAATTTCAATATTGATGTGAATTCTCACCTTTCTGTTGGAATGATGTTTCATACGACATCGCTCAGGTACCGAGGAGTAGAGTTGCTCGTAGCGCGAGGTAGCCGCTGAAGTAGTTGTTTACACAATCTTCCTCGGGCCACAAGAGAACCCGACGAGATCAACGTTCACCCCTGGTCCGACCAAAAGGTCGGGGGCCCGTACACCTTCACCCCGAAGAAGTCGCCGTCACGAGCGAGTTGTCCGCTCCCATTTCCGGACCAGCTCCAGCAGCAACGATGAGCCCCACGGCCCATTGTCCCAGGAGATTTTGGCTACGCGCCTCCCCAAAGGCTTGGAGAAGCCCCCAGATTTGGGCCCCTACGACGGAACGACTGACCCCGATGAGCACATCGAAAACATCGATGCGCTGTTGGATTACCGTGGCGTCCGGGGCGCCATCAAGTGCCGCCTGTTCCCGACCACGCTCCGGAAAGGGGTAATGACTTGGTAAAAATAACTGCCCGAGGAGTCCATCACCCGTGGAAGCAGCTGGGCAGAATGTTTTCTAGGTACTTTACGGCATCACGCCGCCATCCCAAGATTGAAGCCTTCATTGGGGCCATAATCCAAGGGAAGGATGAACCTCTCCGGGCATATATCGAGAGGCTTAACAAAGAAGCTGTGCAAGTCCCGACTACCGACGACATGAAAAAATTTCTGCTCGAACAGGGACTCCGCCCACACTTAGAGTTTTCTAAAGCTGTCGGCCTCGCACCTCCAAGAAACCTGGACGCCTTCCTCCTCAAGGCGCAGTCGTACATTCAGTACGAGGAAAAGGAAGCGGCCAATTCCGCCCGGGCCTCCCGCCACCAGGAGAATGCCTGGGCCTCTAAGGGCGACGAGCCCTCGACATCTCGTCGGGGGGAAAGAAGGCGCGAAGATCGTTCCCGGGAATCCAAGGACAACAAGGGACCCTCCGACAGGTTCCACGATTACACTCCCCTGACTGTCTCCAGGGAAAAGATTCTCTCCAAGTGTGCCAACTCGGAGTTCAAACAGGCGAGAGTCCGGTTCCCCAAGCAGATACTGGCCAAGCCCAATGCCGACAAATTAAAGTACTGTCGTTTCCATAAGAGTCACGGCCACATCACTGAAGACTGCATCCACTTGAAGGATGCCATAGAAATACTGATCAGGGATGACCACCTGAAGTAGTTCACAAAAAAGAAAGACGCTCCTCTGCAAGACGCCCAAGAGTCAAAGAAGGTAGAGGAAGAGGTGCCTTTCTCCGAAGAAGCCAACCACCAAGTCTCCATGTCTATATCACGACCGGAGAATTTCTACGTTCCAGACGAGCTCAGCACTCCCGCGTACTTCGTGGCCCACAGCCTGTGGGAGCCTTTCCCCTCCGCGATGGTCATCTCCGGAGGGGGCTTTAACAAAGTCACCGTGGGCTCCGTGAAGAGAAAGTTCGAGCACCTGATCAGCACGAGCTCCAGCAAGGTGACAACGCTCAACAAGGCACAGAATGGATCAGTCATTATCTCCTTCTATAGGGAAGAGCTTCTCGGAGGGTCCATGAGCTCAAGTATCCCACTACTCGTCCGATCCCAGATGGCCAATTTTGAAGTTCCCAGGATCCTTGTCGACCAACGCAGCTCGGTCGATATTATGTACTCTTAGCTTTTCTCGACCCTCCAACTGGACGAATCACATCCCACTCCTTATGTGGGTTCTGACCTCTAGGGTTTCAATGGGTCGGTTACGAAACCCTTGGGGTACGTAGAGCTGATCGTGACCTTTGGATCGGCAAAGACGGCTAGATCCATTAAAGTGTAGTTCCTGGTAATCGACTGCCCATCTCTATATCAGTGCATATTCGGGCGGCCAACTCTAGCCGAACTGGTAGTTGTTCCTTCCACCGTCCACCTCAAAATGAAGTACTACACTTCGAAAGGTATGGTCGACCACATCATCATGTGAATACTCCCTACTTTCTAAGGCAAGGTAAAAATTCATACAACAACACAAAGTTGAGGGTTCAAAAAACAATAATCAATCAAAATCCATACAAAAAGTAAATTTGACACTCAAAGACAAGCATCAAACTCAAACAAAATGGATAATGACCAAAGGCTCAAAGGGGTTACAAATGATCACACACTCACAAGGTGAATTGTCTATTTGGCTAAGGTAGTTGTGCTCAAAATGAAACAAAATGCCTTGATCCTTTTCATGCTTTCATACAATCAACACAAAAAAAAAGATTTAACATAATAAAATCTAGTTAGAACAAGAATTTTGGAACTCTGTGCATATATGTACAATAGAAGGCTACCTCACAAAAAGGTTGGGAACTAAAGTGATTCACAATAAGAACAAGTATACAAAAGAATGAATGACATGAAAATTTGTAAAAAGCCTAAGTATCATGAATATGCTAAAGTCAAGAAAGCGATAAACACATACCTTGGACGCGTACCAAACTTTAAACACTATCATTACCACGCATTCGCAAGTTGAAACACTCAAAATCGGAAAAATCACCAAATGCGACTTCAATCAATCGAACCAAAATTGGAGTCCAAACAATCAACAAAAGAATTAGAAAAATTACTGATAATTACTAATATATAAGGCCTTGGTGGAAGTGGAAAGAAGGGGGAACCAAGTGAACAATTAAAAGAATTCACTGGCTCAGCACAGCAGGGCGCGCTAAGCGCGCTACACCAGAACCAGAAAAACCAGTACAGCAATAAGGTTCTGCTGTAGGCCTCCACTTAACACCTACACAACTCAATTACAAAACATTCAATATTTACACATACAAACTTCCTCAAGTTAAACACGACAAGCTTGAGAAAAACAAAACATAACACCTTAACACGAACTACCATAAACATACTAAAAGAATGGGAGAAAAAAAATTAGAAACTAACAACAATAAAACATGCTTGTTTTACGTCATAAGTTCGACGCCTATTATTTATACACACTTCTCCAAGTTGCCTCTTGTAACACCCCCTTTCTATACCCCCAAATAATCACATAAATCATTTAGGCACATATAAAACAAATTCGCCAGAGTACGATTAAAACATAGTATAAAAGAGGCATGTCACATCATACTTAATTTAATACATACAACACCTGCTCAAACTATTGATATGCAATAGTGGGGTAACTTGCCACAGAGGAACTTTGTCCTTACACCCACATCTCAATATTTAGAATAAAAGCGGAAACATCTAAAATATTGAATAACAACCACATATATACACTAACATATATATACATCATCCAGTATGAATCACAAGCAACATCGTGTTTATATACACTAATTCATCAACAAGATACATATGCAAATGTATCACAAAAAGATCAAACGTCCTAGCTACCCGGTGCTACATATCAGAGCCAACCGACCAACAAGGAAAATGAAGTCACGCTTCACAAAAATACCGCCAGATACCTAATCTGCAATGCCTCATAGAGCATCATAAAACAGCAGAAGGGTGAGAAATATTATCATAATAACAATGCATATAATTATGTACTACAACATAAACATATAACACATATTCTCACCACAACTCATCATATATCACAATATAGATATATCATCAAGCATATTCATTATGCATACATTCACCATTATCATCATTCCACATGAACACACACATACTTGTTCATCCAACAATGCATCATTATAAGATACAGTTTATATCACAATTCATCACATCTCATTCAATATACATCGCAAGGCATATATATATAAAACCAAGCATATCCCTCATAATGCTTATCATTCCACATCAACATATACATATATATGTTTATTCATCAATGCACAAATACAATGATGACAAATGCAACTCATAGAGACCGACTCTCGACTCTATGCAGATGCATGCGGTACCGACTCATCACCCGAGCCTGCCGGGCCTACGATATTTCCCCATCGCTCATACCATCATGGCATCCGATGTTTCTGGATTGTTCACGCAGACACAATCCGATTGCTCAAACCCCACAAGGGCACACAATCATTCTGAAGATCCCCACGGAATCAAGTGTAACTCATCGCAACGATTACACCCATTAACTACGCAATGTTCAGAGGATCCTCAATGATCATTTGTGTAATCAATCACTCACACCCAACAGGGACGTGATATTACACCCGATTCTCCACGGAATCGCGACACATGAATGCATGTCATGATGTTTCTCATACAAAATGACCACATACACTTATGCAATGCACACATATTTCACAATATAGTCATGCATATAACATTAAATGCACACATTGCAATTTCTTGCCTTTCGGCCATAATTCATCAACCACAACAATTACAACAACTTGTCACATGCTTCAACATCATCACATTCATGCATTGCAAAACAATTCAAACAATGCATTTCAAACCATAAAGGTCACCACACAACATACATTGAATTTCACATAAACAATGTATTTACCACACAACAACAACGTTATCACAACATCGCATCACAACATCTTATCACAACATCTCATCACATGCACTATCATTATACCACATCATACAAGGCATACACATTATTATCAATGCCACATTGTATGTTACACAACCAATATACACATTTAAAACGACAAAAGTCGGTAAATGACACTATTCCCAAATTCTCGACTTTATTTAATCGGCTAACAATTTCAAAATTAACATCATAAGAAAGTACATTTCATAAGCTTTCCAACGATATAAAGAATGTCCCGATCCGAGTTACGGATCAAAAGTTATGAATTTTCAAAAGTTAAGAATTTATTGAGAAACAGCCAGATTCGCCTGGCGACTTCAGAATTCGCCTGGCCAAACCTCTTTCGCCAGCAATTCGCCTGGCCAATCACCATTCGCCAGCACTTCGCCAGCACTTCGCCTGGCCAATCTCCATTCGCCAGCAGTTCGCCTGGCGAGCTAGTGGCGAGTCACCAATATAGAAAAACTCCAAGAGTTACAGAAGCTACCCCTTTTCTGTAATTCCAAATTCGCCTGGCGACTGGAAAATTCGCCTGGCGACTGGAAAATTCGCCTGGCGAATCTGCCTTCGCCAGCACTTCGCCTGGCGAGCTAGTGGCGAGTCACCAATATAGAAAAACTCCAAGAGTTACAGAAGCTACCCCTTTTCTGTAATTCCAAATTCGCCTGGCGACTGGAAAATTCGCCTGGTGAATCTGCCTTCGCCAGCACTTCGCCTGGCGAGCTAGTGGCCAAACTCAATTCGCTTGGCGAATCCCAAATTCGCCTGGCGAATCACACCAGAACCAGAAAAATGCTGTTACGGGTTACACGACCCAAAACCCCCAAAAACCTCATTTTTCATCCCAAATTAATTCCAACAACAAAACAATTATCAGCAATGATTCATAAACACATGGTAATCATACAACACAAATTATATCGATTTCCGACCGTAAAAACATTGATTCCCAATCATTTTATTGTTTTCGACCTAAAACTCAAAAGCTATGGAAACAAGAAAACATCCAAGCAAACCCCTACATAATCATACACATTGATAAGATAACAATGTTTCACACCCTTACCCGGATTCCTCGATTCTTGGAAGCTTGATCTTGATGATTTGTAGCTTTTCTTCTTTTTCTCTTCTCTTTTTCTCTCTTGCTCTCTTTTCTCTCTTTTTCTTTCTAACTTTCTATTTCTATTCTTTTTCTTTCTTTCTTATACTTTTCTTTCTTTCTATTTCTTCATATTTTCTCAAAATATCTACTAACTAACTAACTATCATTAAATGTGAAATATCTAAAATACCCTCCAATCTAATATTTCCCGCAAACTCTCAAAAACGGTAAAATCACATAATTATGCAAACATAACATATTAACACACCAATATCACAATAACATAATTATTGCCCAATTAAATAAAAGACTCAACCAACAAGAATCAATCAACACAAAAATGGAAATATCAAAATTGGGCTGTTACAACTCTCCCCCACTTTAGAAATTTTCGTCCTCGAAAATAATACCTGATTCAAACAACTCCGGATACGACTCTCGCATCCCAATCTCTAGTTCCCAAGTCATATTGCCTTCCGCAGTGCCTCCCCACGCTACTTTCACAAGCGCAATATCCTTGCCTCTTAGTTTCTTAACTTCGCGGTCCAAAATCCTAACCGGTAAAGCTTCCACCGTAAGGTTGTCTCTCACTTCAACCTCGTCCATAGGAATAACATGTGACGGATCCGGAACATATTTCCGAAGTTGCGAAACATGGAATACGTCATGCAAATTCGAAAGGTTCGGAGGCAACGCCACACGGTAAGCCACAACACCAACTCGTGAAGTAATCTGATACGGACCAATAAAACGAGAAGTCAACTTCTTCGACTTCAAAGCACGACCTACACCCGTAACTGGTGTAACTCTCAAAAACACATGGTCGCCTTCTTGAAACTCAAGATCTTTCCTTCTCTTATCATGATAGCTCTTTTGTCTACTTTGAGAAGCTTTCATCTTCTCACGAATAAACTTCACTTTCTCCGTCGTTTGTTGTACCATCTCCGATCCAACAATCGTCCTCTCACCGGTTTCATGCCAACACAAAGGTGTTCGACATCTCCGACCATACAAAGCCTCAAATGGTGCCATACTTATACTCGAATGAAAACTGTTATTGTAAGTGAATTCAATCAACGCCAAATAACCATCCCAAGCACCACCTTGCTCGAGTACACAAGCACGCAATAAATCCTCCAACGATTGAATCGTTCTCTCGGTTTGACCGTCCGTTTGCGGATGGTAAGCCGAACTCAATCTTAGCTTAGAACCCAAAGCCTCTTGTAAACTCTCCCAAAACCTCGATGTAAATCTAGGGTCTCTATCCGATACAATACTCTTAGGAACTCCATGTAACTTCACAACCACAAGAATATAAATCTCGGCTAACTTCTCCAAAGGATAACTAATATCAATTGGAATAAAGTGAGCAGATTTAGTAAGCTTATCAACAATTACCCAAATAGCATTATGACCTCTTTGCGTATTCGGCAATCCCGTAACAAAATCCATCGATATACTATCCCATTTCCATTCCGGAATATCCAACGGTTGCATAAATCCACTCGGTTTTTGATGTTCCACCTTAGACTTTTGACAAGTTAAGCACGCATACACAAATTGAGCCACATCCCTCTTTAATCCGGACCACCAAAAGATTTTCTTCAAATCTTGATACATCTTATTCGCACCCGGATGAATACTTAAATTACTTCGGTGTCCTTCCTCTAGAATCATCTTTTTCAACTCCGCGTCGTCGGGAATACAAATACGATCACGGAATCTCAAAACTCCAAAATTATCAACCTTGAAATCCTCGTTCTTATTCATCATCAAATCAACGAACTTCAAATCCAACTTTTTCTTTTCACTAACCGTTGCAAGAAAATCATTCGTAACATGTAACATACCAAGTCTCACACTTCTCGGAGTCATTTCACAAACCAAACTCAAGTCTCTAAAATTCTCCAAAAGCTCCCATTCTTTCATCATCAATGCGGACATATGTAACAACTTCCGACTTAAGGCATCGGCCACCACGTTTGCCTTACCCGGATGGTAATTCAAACCAAAATCATAATCCTTCAAAAGCTCTAGCCACCTCCTTTGTCTCATGTTCAATTCTTTTTGATCAAATAAATATCTTAAGCTTTTGTGATCACTAAAAACTTCAAATCTTGCACCATAAAGATAGTGCCTCCAAATTTTCAAAACAAACACCACGGCCGCCAACTCCAAGTCATGCGTAGGATAATTCTTTTCATGCACTCTTAATTGTCTTGAAGCATAAGCCACAACTCTTCCTTCTTGCATCAATACACCACCTAAACCCACCAATGAAGCATCACAATACACAACAAATGGTTCATTAGGATTAGGCAAAATCAAGATCGGAGTCGTTGTCAACCTTCTCTTTAGCTCATTGAAACTCTCTTCACAATGAATATCCCAAATGAAAGCCTTTCCTTTACAAGTCAATTGCGTTAAAGGAAGTGCCAACTTCAAAAATCCCTCAATAAACCTCCGATAATAACCTGCCAAGCCTAAAAAGCTTCGAATCTCCGTAACTGATCTAGGAGCCTCCCATTGCATCACCGCATCTATCTTGGATGGATCAACACTAATACCACTACCGGAAATAACATGTCCAAGGAAACTTACTTCCGACAACCAAAATTCACATTTTGACAACTTAGCATACAATTGCTTCTCTTTCAAAATTCGTAACACAATCCTCAAATGCTCTTCATGCTCCTCTTGAGACTTAGAGTAAATTAAAATATCATCGATGAACACAACCACAAAACGATCCAACTGTTCATGAAAAATACGATTCATGTATTCCATAAACACACCCGGCGCATTAGAAACCCCGAATGGCATCACTGAATATTCGTAATGACCATACCGTGTCCTAAATGCCGTCTTTTGAATATCCTCTCCTTTCACACGAATCTGGTGGTATCCTGATCTCAAATCAATCTTGCTAAAAACATTCGCACCAACCAATTGGTCCATCATATCATCGATCCTTGGAAGCGGATACTTGTTCTTAATTGTCACCTTGTTCAATTGTCGATAATCAATGCATAACCGTATACTCCCGTCCTTCTTCTTTACCAACAATACCGGAGCACCCCAAGGAGAAACACTTGGCCTTACAAATCTCTTGTCCAACAAGTCATTCAATTGCTTCTTCAATTCTACCAACTCCGATGCTGACATACGATACGGTGCCATCGAAACTGGTCTAGTACCCGGAACTAGATCAATAGAAAACTCAACTTCTCTTTCCGGCGGTACATCCGTAATATCTTCCGGAAACACTTCTGGAAATTCACACACTACTGGGAACACATCAAGCTCAACTTGACTCTCCACCGACAATGATGCAAACAAACCAAACAATTGAGCTTCGTCCGCTAAAAGTTTCTTCAACTCTTTAGTGGATAGGAAACTCTCATCTTCGTCATCTTCCAAAGAAGGAAACTTTACTAACTTGTGATAGCAATCTATATGAACTCGATTAAATTGCAACCAGTTCATACCCAAGATCACGTCCAATCCTTCCAACGGCAAACACACTAGATCCATCTCGAAGTCTTTACCATAAATGGTCAAAGGACAACTTAAACAAACCAACGAAGTAGTTACTGACCCCATTGCTGGAGTATCAATAACCATCTTACCATCCATCAGAGACAACACAAGATTTAAACGCTTCGCGCACTCAGACGAAACAAACGAATGAGTCGCTCCCGTATCAATAACAGCAACTAAAGGTGTATTATTAATAAAGCATGTACCTTTAATCAAACGGTCTGCATTCGTAGTTTGAGTCCCCGCCAATGCAAACACCTTTCCGCCCGCTTGAGCTTGTTTCGGCTTAGTACACTTAGTACTAATGTGGCCCACTTCTCCACAATTATAGCACTTCACTACATTCCTCCTACACTCAGTAGTAGCATGCCCTACTCCTCCACAGTTAGAACATTTCACCACAGTCTTCCTACAATCAAAGGATTTATGACCTATACCTCCACACTTGAAACACTTTACGGGACCAGAACTTCCTCCTCCAGACCTCCTATCAAAGTTTCCCCTATGCTTGCCCTTATCAATGGGTGTCACATAAGGTCCACTTCTAGCTTGTTGCTTTCCCTTCCTCTCATTCAAACTTTTGTAATGTGTAGAACGAGCCTTACTATCTTCTTCGAAGATTCTACAACATTCCGTCAAATCCGAAAATCTTCTTATCCTTTGATACCCCACAGCTTGCTTAATCTCAGGACGCAAACCATTCTCATACTTAATACACTTCGAGAACTCAGCAGTAATTGCAGCATAATGAGGATGGAATTGAACCAACTCCACAAACTTAGCAGTATAGTCCACCACGGACATACTACCTTGTTTCAGTTCAAGGAACTCCACCTCCTTCTTCCCTTTCACACTCTCAGGGTAATACTTCCTCAAGAACTCGGTACGAAATAAATCCCAAGTTATCTCTTCATCATCCACCTCAAGAACTTCACGCATACCGACCCACCAATCGTCGGCTTCTTCCTTCAGCATGTGAGATCCAAGCCTCACCTTATTCTACTCTGCACAACCCATAACTCTGAAGATCCTTTCAATCTCTTTCAACCACAGTTGAGCTCCATCGGGATCAAATCTTCCTTTGAAGACCGGTGGTTGATTCTTCCTGAACTCGTCATTAGCATTCACGTTAGGCGCACCTTGCACCGCCCTAGCCATTGCTTCCAAAGCAGCAGCCATCGCATTATCGTTTCTACCAGCCATATTCTGATCATTCCCAAAAATTACAACAAGGTTAAAAAACAGTTCAACCCACACAACAACAAGACAGACACAACTGACTCAACTCTGGCTCTGATACCACTTAATGTAACACCCCCTTTCTATACCCCCAAATAATCACATAAATCATTTAGGCACATATAAAACAAATTCGCCAGAGTACGATTAAAACATAGTATAAAAGAGGCATGTCACATCATACTTAATTTAATACATACAACACCTGCTCAAACTATTGATATGCAATAGTGGGGTAACTTGCCACAGAGGAACTTTGTCCTTACACCCACATCTCAATATTTAGAATAAAAGCGGAAACATCTAAAATATTGAATAACAACCACATATATACACCAACATATATATACATCATCCAGTATGAATCACAAGCAACATCGTGTTTATATACACTAATTCATCAACAAGATACATATGCAAATGTATCACAAAAAGATCAAACGTCCTAGCTACCCGGTGCTACATATCAGAGTCAACCGACCAACAAGGAAAATGAAGACACGCTTCACAAAAAGACCGCCAAATACCTAATCTGCAATGCCTCATAGAGCATCATAAAACAGCAGAAGGGTGAGAAATATTATCATAATAACAATGCATATAATTATGTACTACAACATAAACATATAACACATATTCTCACCACAACTCATCACATATCACAATATAGATATATCATCAAGCATATTCATTATGCATACATTCACCATTATCATCATTCCACATGAACACACACATACTTGTTCATCCAACAATGCATCATTATAAGATACAGTTTATATCACAATTCATCACATCTCATTCAATATACATCGCAAGGCATATATATATAAAACCAAGCATATCCCTCATAATGCTTATCATTCCACATCAACATATACATATATATGTTTATTCATCAATGCACAAATACAATGATGACAAATGCAACTCATAGAGACCGACTCTCGACTCTATGCAGATGCATGCGGTACCGACTCATCACCCGAGCTCAATTGAAGAACTCAATGGAAATATCCTCCCTGCCGGGCCTACGATATTTCCCCATCGCTCATACCATCATGGCATCCGATGTTTCTGGATTGTTCACGCAGACACAATCCGATTGCTCAAACCCCACAAGGGCACACAATCATTCTGAAGATCCCCACGGAATCAAGTGTAACTCATCGCAACGATTACACCCATTAACTACGCAATGTTCAGAGGTTCCTCAATGATCATTTGTGTAATCAATAACTCACACCCAACAGGGACGTGATATTACACCCGATTCTCCACGGAATCGCGACACATGAATGCATGTCATGATGTTTCTCATACAAAATGACCACATACACTCATGCAATGCACACATATTTCACAATATAGTCATGCATATAACATTAAATGCACACATTGCAATTTCTTGCCTTTCGGCCATAATTCATCAACCACAACAATTACAACAACTTGTCACATGCTTCAACATCATCACATTCATGCATTGCAAAACAATTCAAACAATGCATTTCAAACCATAAAGGTCACCACACAACATACATTGAATTTCACATAAACAATGTATTTACCACACAACAACAACGTTATCACAACATCGCATCACAACACCTTATCACAACATCTCATCACATGCACTATCATTATACCACATCATACAAGGCATACACATTATTATCAATGCCACATTGTATGTTACACAACCAATATACACATTTAAAACGACAAAAGTCGGTAAATGACACTATTCCCAAATTCTCGACTTTATTTAATCGGCTAACAATTTCAAAATTAACATCATAAGAAAGTACATTTCATAAGCTTTCCAACGATATAAAGAATGTCCCGATCCGAGTTACGGATCAAAAGTTATGAATTTTCAAAAGTTAAGAATTTATTGAGAAACAGCCAGATTCGCCTGGCGACTTCAGAATTCGCCTGGCCAAACCTCTTTCGCCAGCAATTCGCCTGGCCAATCACCATTCGCCAACACTTCGCCTGGCCAATCTCCATTCGCCAGCAGTTCGCCTGGCGAGCTAGTGGCGAGTCACCAATATAGAAAAACTCCAAGAGTTACAGAAGCTACCTCTTTTCTGTAATTCCAAATTCGCCTGGCGACTGGAAAATTCGCCAGGCGAATCTGCCTTCGCCAGCACTTCGCCTGGCGAGCTAGTGGCGAGTCACCAATATAGAAAAACTCCAAGAGTTACAGAAGCTACCCCTTTTCTGTAATTCCAAATTCGCCTGGCGACTGGAAAATTCGCCTGGCGAGCTAGTGGCCAAACTCAATTCGCCTGGCGAATCCCAAATTCGCCTGGCGAATCACACCAGAACCAGAAAAATGCTGTTACGGGTTACACGACCCAAAACCCCCAAAAACCTCTTTTTTCATCCCAAATTAATTCCAACAACAAAACAATTATCAACAATGATTCATAAACACATGGTAATCATACAACACAAATTATATCGATTTCCGACCGTAAAAACATCGATTCCCAATCATTTTATCGTTTTCGACCTAAAACTCAAAAGCTATGGAAACAAGAAAACATCCAAGCAAACCCCTACATAATCATACACATTGATAAGATAACAATGTTTCACACCCTTACCCGGATTCCTCAATTCTTGGAAGCTTGATCTTGATGATTTGTAGCTTTTCTTCTTTTTCTCTTCTCTTTTTCTCTCTTGCTCTCTTTTCTCTCTTTTTCTTTCTAACTTTCTATTTCTATTCTTTTTCTTTCTTTCTTATACTTTTCTTTCTTTCTATTTCTTCATATTTTCTCAAAATATCTACTAACTAACTAACTATCATTAAATGTGAAATATCTAAAATACCCTCCAATCTAATATTTCCCGCAAACTCTCAAAAACGGTAAAATCACATAATTATGCAAACATAACATATTAACACACCAATATCACAATAACATAATTATTGCCCAATTAAATAAAAGACTCAACCAACTAGAATCAATCAACACAAAAATGGAAATATCAAAATTGGGCTGTTACACCTCTTTACACGGTTAGCGCTCATCGACGACGAAGCCTAACCAAACACTTAGCAAACGTGAAGAGAAACAAACATATACATTAAATTTACAAGTATGGAAAACATGTAAAATTCACAAATATGGTAAACATATACAAGTATCAATATAAACAAGTGAAAATAGACAATATATACGATATCTACAAAACTCAAAAACAAAGAAACTATTGCAATGCGATCCAATAAAAACACCAATCCCCGACAACGGCGCCATTTTGTTGGAAGCGGTATATGGCAAGCAACAAAAGTTTTGAAAGGATTTTTTCCGGAAATTTATCGTGTCCACAGAGATCGGTGCTACTGAACTGTCGTTCGACAATTTAAATGTTAATGAGTTAGGGTTTAGAATTGGTTGAAACATAAAAACAGAAAAGTAAGTATTAACACAAGAAAATTCATTCGTCAGAGAGAAAAGACTTATCAAGCATGTATATATTCCACTCGTCACAAACTTAAACTTACTGATCAGTTATACTCAACCTACAATACTCCTCAATATCATCCAACATCGCTCTCAAAAGTGTTCATCTGTGACACACCGAGCTGAGAGAAAAAAAACTGTATTACTCTCTTCGTCACTCTCGCGCACGAAGCCTCGAAATACGGAAGACATTAAGCTTCGTACCCTAATAGATTGTTAGCTCTAAATCTATTTCTAGCATCCAGAAACTAACAGATAATCATCCCTAATCAAGATTTGTGATGTTTATCTCTAACAAAACCCAAACCCCGTGCATAAAACAAAAATCAGAGACAATCATCGATAAAGATTTGTAAAGCGGATTTTATACAACACCATGATCAACAAATATACATAAGATCAAATTAAAAACATATACAAAACCCAACATAGAAGAAATTACAAAGAGAAGAGAGAAGAGGAACCAAACATTTCTTGGTTTGTCAACACCAATCGAAGAGAAATTCGACTCCGGATCATCCAAATGCAAGCTTTTATGATGTTTTCTAAGCTAATCTACTAAAGAAATGAAGTTTGATGGAGTTGGGATCAAAAACCCCAAAACCATCCCTAAAAAATGTGTTTTTTCCCCAATTTAAAGGCTGTCAAAGTCGCAGACCGCGCTAAGCGCGCCCTAATAAATTGTTAAACCGCCTTAAAACCGTGCTAAGCGCGCTCAAATCGCGCTAAGCACGCTACATGCTGTAATCAGCTCCTTCCTTGGCCTAGGAGCGCGCTAAGCGCACTCGTAGCATGCTTCCTTGGGCTAGGAGGGCGCTCGTAGCATGCTTGAAAATCCAAAGTTTGCTTTCTTCATAACTTTTGAACCGTAATTCAGTTTTTCACCCGGTTCGAAGCGTTGGAAAGCTTATTCAATGCTCTATTCAACAATGGCAAAATCTCACTGCTTGAATACCTTCGAAAATGAGATAAAATCAATTAAACTCAATGATATTTACATGAAATGCAATATATACACTAAAATGTAAACTATACGCATTTATAAACAAAACAGAGTTTATTTGTATGATATTTAACAAAAAGCAACGATAAGTGCAACAAAACATATATACAAAAATAGCTACAATTTGCACTTATCAACTCTCCCCAACTTACATAATTGTTTGTCCTCAAACAAAGCCAACATCAAAAGGAACAAAAGCGAAATCCAAGAAATCACGCAACAACAAGTTTTTACAAACAAAAACAAATGCAATGGTTTAATCGAAAATGGTACACACAAAGTAAATACTTACCACTAAACTACGACGATAACATAGTCACGAAACAAATGCAAAATACAAAAATCATGCCAAACATCCTAAAACAACACAAGTTCCAATGTGAATCACACCTAGCAAAAAAATTCATCGGTAGATGAAAAACATAAAATGAGGTACTTTCACTCACACAACAATCTTGCAAACAAAATACTAAATTATGCATCCATCCAAAAATTCACATTGAACATACAAAGGCAAGAATCACAAGGACTTTTCAAGGTTGTAATGTGGCCGGGTAAACAAACAAGGGGCAATTTCTAAAGGTAATTGAAACAAAAACTTGCCTAAACCTAAGGGAGTGATCAACTCACAAAGACTCAAACACAAAATTCCAATTAACTTCTTCCAAAATCCCAAGTGTTACACAAAACACAATACTTATTTAGCACAATTATTTGAACTCTTTTTGTTTCCTTTCACAAGGATTTTCTTTTTCTTTCTTTTTTTCTTTTCTTTTCTTTTTCTTTTCTTTTCTTTTTCATATTTTTCCCTTTTTTCTTTTCTTTTTCAACCTCATAGAAACCCACCAACGAGTAAACAATCATTCTCTCCCCAACTTGAATTTAACCACATCATCATGTGAATACTCCCTACTTTCTAAGGCAAGGTAAAAATTCATACAACAACACAAAGTTGAGGGTTCAAGAAAAAATAATCAATCAAAATCCATATAAAAAGTAAATTTGACACTCAAAGACAAGCATAAAACTCAAACAAAAAGGATAATGACCAAAGGCTCAAAGGGGTTACAAATAATCACACACTCACAAGGTGAATTGACTATTTGGCTAAGGTAGTTGTGCTCAAAATGAAACAAAATGCCTTGATCCTTTTCATGCTTTCATACAATCAACACAAACAAAAGATTCAACATAATAAAATCTAGTTAGAACAAGAATGTTGGAACTCCGTGCATATATGTACAATAGAAGGCTACCTCACAAAAAGGTTGGGAACTAAAGTGATTCACAATAAGAACAAGTATACAAAAGAATGAAGGGCATGAAAGTTTGTAAAAAGCCTAAGTATCATAAATATACTAAAGTCAAGAAAGAGATAAACACATACCTTGAACGCATACCAAACTTTAAACACTATCATTACCACGCATTCGCAAGTTGAAACACTCAAAATCGGAAAAATCACCAAATGCGACTTCAGTCAATCGAACCAAAATTTGAGTCCAAACAATCAACAAAAGAATTAGAAAAATTACTAATAATTTCTAATATATAAGGCCTTGGTGGAAGTGGGAAGAAAGGGGAACCAAGTGAACAATTAAAAGAATTCACTGGCTCAGCACAGCAGAGCGCGCTAAGCGCGCAGGCCCGCGCTAAGCGCGCTACACTAGAACCAGAAAAACCAGTACAACAACAAGGTTTTGGTGTAGGCCTCCACTTAACACCTACACAACTCAATTACAAAACATTCAATATTTACACATACAAACTTCCTCAAGTTAAACATGACAAGCTTGAGAAAAACAAAACTTAACACCTTAACACGAACTACCATAAACATACTAAAAGAATGGGAGAAAAAAACATTGGAAACTAACAGCAATAAAACATGCTTGTTTTACGTCATAAGTTCGAAGCCTATTATTTATACAAACTTCTCCAAGTAGCCTCTTTACACGGTTAGCGCTCACCGACGATGAAACCTAACCAAACACTTAGCAAATGTGAAGAGAAACAAACATATACACTAAATTTGCATGTTTGGAAAACATGTAAAATTCACAAATATGGTAAACATATACAACTATCAATATAAACAAGTGAAAATAGACAATATATACGATATCTACAAAACCCAAAAACAAAGAAACTATCGCAATGCGATCCAATAAAAACACCAATCCCCGGCAACGACGCCATTTTGTTGGAAGCTGTATAAGGCAAGCAACAAAAGTTTTGAAAGTATTTTTCCAGGAATTTATCGTGTCCACAGAGATCAATGCTACTGAACTGTCGTTCGACAATTTAAATGTTAATGAGTTTGGGTTTAGAACTGGTTGAAACATAAAAACAGAAAAGTAAGTATTAACACAAGAAAGTTCATTCGTCAGAGAGAAAAGACTTATCAAGCATGTATATATTCCACTTGTCACAAACTTAAACTTACTGACCAGTTATACTCAACCTACAATACTCCTCAATATCATCCAGCATCGCTCTCAAAAGTGTTCATCTGTGACACACCGAGCTGAGAGAAAAACAACCGTATTACTCTCTTCGTCACTCTCGCGCACGAAGCCTCGAAATACGGAAGACATTAAGCTTCGTACCTAAATAGATTGTTAGCTCTAAATCTATTTCTAGCATCCAGAAACTAACAGATAATCATCCCTAATCAAGATTTGTGATGTTTATCTCTAACACAACCCAAACTCCGTGCATAAAACAAAAATCAGAGACAATCATCGATAAGGATTTGTAAAGAGGATTTTATACAACACCATGATCGACAAATATACCTAAGATCAAAGTAAAAACATATACAAAACCCAACATAGAAGAAATTACAAAGAGAAGAGAGAAGAGGAACCAAACATTTCTTAGTTTGTCAACACCAATCGACGAGAGATTCGACTCCGGATCATCCAAATGCAAGCTTCCATGATGTTTTCTAAGCTAATCTACTAAAGAAATGAAGTTTGATGGAGTTGGGAGCAAAAACCCCAAAACCATCCCTAAAAAATGTGTTTTTCCCCAATTTAAAGGTTGTCAAAGTCGCAGACAGCGCTAAGCGCGCTCTGGGCGCTAAGCGCGCCCTAAAATATTGTTAAACCGCGCGAAGCGTGCTCAAATTGCGTTAAGCACGCTACATGCTGGAATCAGCTCCTTCCTTGGGCTAGGAGCGCGCTAAGCGCGCTCTTCGCATGCTTCCTTGGGCTAGGAGCGCGCTAAGAGCGCTCGTCGCATGCTTGAAAATCCAAAGCTTGCTTTCTTCATAACTTTTGAACCGTAATTCCGTTTTTCGCCCGGTTCAAAGTGTTGGAAAGTTTATTCAATGCTCTATACAACAATGGCAAAATCCCACTGCTTGAATACCTACAAAAATGAGATAAAATCAATTAAACTCAATGATATTTACATGAAACGCAATATATACACTAAAATATAAACTATACGCATTTATAAACAAAACAGGGTTGATTCATATGATATTTAACACAAAGCAACGATAAGTGCAACAAAACATATATACAAAAATAGCTACAATTTGCACTTATCAGTAAACAAACAGGGATGCTCTTTTGTACAAGAGGCCCTCCAACGTCAGATGGATCTTGGATGGATCCAGGACTACCATGATAGAAATCAGTATCAAGTGAATATGATTCAAATCATGGATATTCGCTTGACGAATACCAGCTTGGTGGAATTACACGCTAAGCAAGTCCAGCTCGGTTTTCTGACTTCGCATAATTATCAGAACTGTAAAGGATGTTGTGAGAGTGATCAGGGATGTGCTCTCATTCAAAGAACTTTGCAACACTTGTCAAACCACTGGTGGCTTCTGATCTATATAGACGAAGACACACAACAAATCAGTGTGGTTAATGGGAACCCTACTAGGCATCAAAGTCAGGATGTTCGATTAATGGAAACAAACCTAGTGAGGTTACACCGCATTCAAAGCGGACGTGGCCGGGTGCCACCATATAACTACGAACGTTGTAGAGTTTGCTCAAAAAATAATCAAGGATGTTACCTCATGCGAGCAGCCCTTCAAAGTCAGTTGGACCGCAAAGAGATTCAACAACATTCAGATTCGGGGTCCATCAACTGGATGCCAGACTATTTCGTTGATCAGATCAAAGATATGGTTGTAATCTCTGATCGCGAGAGGACCAAAGATGTTTGTGTCATCATCCCTCTGCTTAATGAATCGAAGGTTCTTAGCCAGGAACTGATTTAAGTTACTTACGACAGTCAGAGAAATCAGAAGGCTCCTGTAGTTATCTATCTGTCGGGACCAGTGCCGTATAAATCCGATAAGGCGATCCCTTACAAATACGGTGCAACAACCATTGAGAAAGGAAAGGAAACTTCATTACCCTCCGTCGTGAATATTGAAGACATTAGTCGAGTAACACGGAGCGGTCGAATCTTCAACCGGGGAGTTGTAGAACTTACCAAAGAAAAGGAACTTCAGACGGAAGCTCCCAATCCACCAGACAACCAGTCCAGTGACCCCGACCTTTCAAACAACAACGATGAGATGCTGAAGCTCATCCAAAGGAGTGAATACAACATTGTTGATCAACTGTTACAAACTCCTTCAAAGATCTCTGTGCTATCACTTTTACTCAGTTCCAAAGCCCACAGAGAGGCTCTACAGAAAATCTTAGAGCAGGCCTTTATGGAACAGGATGTGTCAATACGACAGTTCGATAGCATCGTCTCTAACATCACTTCCTGCAACAACTTAGGGTTCAGTGATGAGGAATTGCCAGAAGAAGGCAAAAACCACAACATGGCGCTCAATATCACAGTTAACTGCCAGGATGATGCATTAGTCGGCGTACTGGTAGACACCGGATCGGCTCTGAACGTTATACCGAAGTCCACTTTAATGCAACTATCATTCAAAGGATCCCCAATGAGGGGCAGTGAGGTCGTCGTCAAAGCATTTGACGGATCTCGAAAAGCGATTATTGACGAAGTCGACCTTCCCATAACTATAGGTTCTCACACTTTCCAAGTCACTTTCCAGGTCATGGACATCCGGGCAGCATACAACTGTTTATTAGGAAGACCTTAGATACACCAGGCTGGGGCAGTCACTTCGGCACTGCATTAGAAACTGAAGTTCGTCAAGAACGATCAACTAGTCACGGTATGTGGAGAACAAGCCTTGATCGTGAGTAACCTTTCATTATCTACTTGTGTAGAACCCAAGGAGGTTGTTGGAACTCAGTTCCAAGCGCTGTCGGTGAGCAATGAAAATCAGTTAGAGAAAGGAACCTCGATTTCCTCGTACAAAGATGCTCTCGAAGTGATAAAAAATAACAATACCAAGGGATGGGGATAACTTGTCATTCCTACTGATAACAAAACAAAGAAAGGTCTTGGTTTTTCCTCAACCTGTACCCAAACAGCTGCTAACGATGAAAGTCTTCATCCCATTTAGGATTTCTTTCATAGTGGAGGTTTCCTTCACCCAATATCTCAAGAAGTTCATACCATCAACGAGGGAGACTCCTCTGATACAGATGAGGAGTGGAAGTCCTATCTTAACGAGGATGATTATATCTCTCAAGAAGAGGTGCATACGCCATTTTTCTATCCCGCACAAAGTCCGAGATTTATTCCCAGGTCAGATGTCAGAACGATATACGGAGATTGTGATCCGGAAGGATGCCGTGCTCCACCAAAATCATTAGAGGAAGACACTCTGATGAAAGACAACTTTAACCACGACTATTATGGCCCGATGGATGGCCTGCCAATCTGGTAGCCATACCCAGGGGACTTGGGGTAAGAAAATTAGCCGAACAATGAAAATCATCTGAGCATCATCGAACAGAATACTTGTGTCCCCACTATGTCATGGGATCAACACTTAGGTCATTCAGAAAATATCCAACACGACGATGAATTCGCAAAGTTTGCAGGACTAAAATTCATTAACTATGCTTTTCCAGAGGTCAACGTCATCGAGAGAGATGACTCCTCCAGTTCCAAAGAAGTGTGGGACACCTTAGGATAACCGAGTGGCAAGTTCTACTACTTGTTCAAGTACACCGCTCCTGAAAGCTCTCGTATCAGGCTCGAAGACATCCAGCCAACTAGATGGGGGAGACTTACCTGAGAGCACAAATACTATGCAAAATACAACAGATGAATCCTCCTACGACAACTCTGCCTGAGAGACAGATTCCAATGATCCTGCTCTGCCAGAAATCAGCGTCATTTCTGAGGTTAGACCAAGAAAGAAGGTGCCAGACTTTGTGATTCACCGATGAGTTCGCCGCCAATGGGTTGCAGTCGATGTTCCGAAGATTGTTCACAAGTCAAAGTAATTGTCGTCTTTAACCTTTCACCCTGCCAAGGTGAAACAGATGTTTTTATAGGGCTCACTTTCTATAAATATCCCTCTTCGCTTTGGCCAAAGCGACAGAGTTTTGTTTTATAGGGCTGTAGTTTCAAGAATCGACTTGTTCATGAATAAAATAACGTCGTTCTGTAATTTCCGCATTTTATTGTTGTTTTCTCTTCTTGCTTTCTCAGAAAATGGTAATCCTAAAAAACAATTCAAATAATAAAAACAAGCAGTACAAGAAAATACACTGCACACACTCTTGCATTCTCTCTATCTCTTATAAAAACAATCATCACGTCATGTAGATTGCTTGTTTTAAACCCCGTTGAAACATACGATCCGATGCCTTCTCCCAACTTTGAATTCCCGGTATTTGGGGCTGAAGAAGAAGTTGACGATGAAATTCCAGAAGAGATCTCCCGATTACTCAGACAGGAGGAAAGGTCCATTGAACCTCACAAAGAGTCGTTGGAAATGGTCAACATGGGCTCAAAGGAGGAAAGAAAAGAAATCAGGATTGGGGCACTGCTCAGTCCAACTGCCAAAGAGAGTTTGACAAAGCTTCTCAAGGAATTCCCTGATGTATTCGCTTGGTCCTATCAGGATATGCCAGGGTTGGATACCAGCATCGTGGAACATCATCTATCGCTACGATCAGAATGTCCGCCAGTAAAACAAAGGTTGAGACGGACTCATCCGGACATGGCCATCAAAATCAAAGAGGAAGTACAAAAATAGATTGACGCGGGTTTCCTCGCCACATCAGAATATCCTCAATGGCTAGCTGTCGCTCCCGAAAGATTCGCATCCAACGGTACAAACGCGAGAGTGGCGCAAAAGACACAGAGTCGCCAGCAAAGTGTATTTATCCCGAGAGAGGGAAAGGAAACACTGTGTAAACCTGAAGAGAAAGGGAAAGAACATGGTCTCACGACCAAGAGAAACGGGTACGGGAGTCGGTTACGCGAAGGGAAGGTGTTAGCACCCAACACGTCCATCGTACTCGACGGGATCCACGCTTGTTGTCTGCATCAAAGGGTGTCATCGTCTGGAGCTCCACTGCTACTGGACCGGAGGAGAAACGAGAACGGAAAGAACAGAGAAACGAAGAAGAAAAGAAAAAAGAAGGTGACTCGATAGGACGTTATCGTTGTCCTAGGCCTACGTACTCCCTCAGTGCAATGGGAAAGTCAGAGTCAACGTAGTTCGGACGGGAACTGTGGGGGAAGGTTGCTCGCCAAGGCATCGCCGTCTTGTGCCTACGTATCCTCAATCGGACGAGAAAGAGGAAATCAGAGCAGTCGTAGTTCGACCAAACGAGGTCGGTTAGTGTTTTTTATGAGCGACGAGCTCTTTTCTGAAAATGAAGTTTGAAACCCAACAATCCCGAAGGACAAAAAGATTTGAATTGGTTTGGTGTTTTTTAGACAGAAGTGTCTTTTAAGTTGTTTTGTAACTTGCATTGAACCCAAGTATTAAATATAGGAATGAATACTTCGCGCATCATCCCCAACAGGACGTACACTAGGTATCCTAGAAGAATGAGAGGAAGCCCCTCGTTCCCCACTTCCCACATAGAAGGCTCAAGCGCAATACACGTTAACTTTTATCACGTGTTTTAAAGAAGTTTTGAGATGAGAAGAGAGACGACACAGAGGAAACTCTAAAGGGAAACTAAAAAGTCCTAATGTTATCATGCATGGATGTCATATGGTTAGTGAGGTTTAGAAGAGACGACTACATAAAACCTAATGCTGATCCTACTCCAAGCTTAATAAAAAATTAAGTGGGACTAGGTAGCTCTAAAGGGAGAGAATCAAAGACTTAAACAAGTCTTGAGACTCAAGGGAGGAAGAGAGTGAAAGAGAAGAAGAAGAAAGAGAAGGAAATGACGAGATACAATAAATGGCAGCAAGCACATCATATCATAAATGTCCAACTCATATCATCAAACAAGTCTCAAAGATCAATGCAAAACCACTCATGTAAGCATACAAAGATAAACATGAAAGGATGCAAGCATACTTGAAAGAAATGCACAATTAAGCATACATGGACTTCATATCAAAATGAAATGAGAGAGACAAGATGAAGATGAAAGAAAGTCAGAACCAAGATCATATTATCATCAACAATCCACATATGCAAGAGAAGACCAAAACATGGAGCAATATGCACTAAAGAAAATCCACAAAAGTAAGCTCAAAGTTCCAACACTTAGGCAACACCAAACAAGATCCACAAAGTGCCAAATTAAATCTCAAAGGACTTCAACCAGGGGTAGACATCATGTCAAAAGTACATACAAAAAACCAGCAAGAAACTCAAGCAAATGGACATGGCAAGTCAACTTGTGCAAAGAGGTGTCAAAACATAATCATGCATAATTCAATTAAGCACAAATAACTAATCATGCATCAAATGACATTCTAAAATTATTAAATCAAAACACAAATGACCTAAGTCAGATACTAAAATCATGCCAAAATATCTCACAAAAATTCACAAGTTAAGCACCTCAAACAATTAGGCCAAGACCACATAGGAAACATGATTCCATATGCAAAAGAGAGGGACTAAAATGCAACATGAAAAATCTTTAAAAATGAAAAAAAAAATGTTTTTATGCACTTCAACATGTCATCTAACAAATGCAATAATAATGAGTTCAAGATCATGTATAGATGATGAGAAATAAATTCTACAAGTAGAAGTGTGCACATATGAAACAATTCAAAAAGAAATTAAACAATTAATTAATTCAGATGCCAAAATTAAAATAAAATAAGAAAATAAAATTTTACAAAATTTTATAAAACTGAAAACAAGCTTCATGATTTTTTTTAGGATTTTTAGATGCATCTAACTATTTTTAGAAATTAAAAATGAAACTAAGCAAAAAGAAATAAAATGAAATGAAATAAAAACCAAGGGGGTGTCAACAGCAACAAAAACACGTTGAAAACATTAAAGGGCCCAAAAGGAGGGGTGCAAAAAGCAAGGCACAAGGCCAAATTCCACTAGCGAAGTCAATGATGAACAATGGAATCAGTCAAACAATCAGACTCAATATCAACCAAACGATCAATCTAACGCTCCAAACCAAGTCAACATTTCACACAAGTAGTTAAGATAAGAGGCTCAGATCAGCATGTACACCATAACCAACATACGCACGCGCACATCAAGGCACTCAGAATACCATGGAATCACACGTGAGTAGCACATGATTTTTTTATTCGTTGGCACAAAGATATCCACATGATCTATTCTACGCACCATATTAAGTCAATCAATCAAATAGTAAGCAAGATAAGAGGTCATGATCTGGTGGTACATGATAACACGCATGGGGAAACAAACACACAAGCATTAAATTAAAATTAGAAAATAAAAAAAACGTGGCAAGCTGTGGACCCTTGGATCACAACAATGGACGGTCATGATTATGTCTTCTCCACTTAAACCCTCCACCAGCCGGAAAACTTACCAGTCGCCGGAGCTAGGGCTCCGGTCACCCTCTCCGGTGAGCTGCAACATATATTTCTCCAGAAATGACACATGAGTACACCATTTTAATCAGAAAAGCATGAGGATCACGAATATGCAAAGAGTTTTCACAAACAACCAACACACAGTGCAAATCGAAGGAAAACATAAACGGATCTAAAACTTCAATCTCAAAATTCATCCATGATACACGTCCAAATTTGAAATAAAATAGATCATCATGCTCAGCACACATCACAGATCATAATGCACACAAGAAAACTGAGTTCTATGAGTATGAAATTAACACCAACCTGAACCTTGAAGAGCACAAAATACACCAAGAAATCCCTCCAAATGTTGCAGATCTACTCCTTGAAACCTCTAATTGCAAAATAAATGCAAATAGAGCTTGGAATCACGCTAGATCTTGAGGTTTGAACTTGAATCCTCTTGAACTGAACTTGATGAAATCCTCAGTATGAGCTCCAACCAGTGGTTGATTCTTGCTCTATTCTCTTCACTGATCAAGAATGTGAAGAGAAATCTCAAAGAAACTCCAAGGAGAGTGAGTTTCGAAGAGAGGAAGTGTGAGAGCAAAAAAATCAAAACTGAGCAAATGAGAGTCTCTGACCTAGCTGTGAGGGTATGAGTAAGCTTATATACTCTCCATTAGTCCACTGATTAGGATTAGTAAGTGATTAGAACCTTGGTTAATGAGATTTGGATGATTTTGCAAATTTGCATTTTGGGTTGCATCCACTAAACCACACGTGCAAAAGCCATGTAATCAGCATAATTCACCTCCAATTTACTTATTGATCACCTCTGAATTGTACTTGGGCCTTGCAATGACTTGGTTCATGAGATTTGAATCCATTTGCATTTTTTGCACTTTGTGAAAATAATGAGAAATATGGCATGAAATAACTTGATTCAAAAGACAAACTTGTGCCAAATGAAGTGTACTTGAGTGTGATAATCTAACTTGAGTCATTAGAAGCCCTTACAACTCATTTTGAACCAAAATGCCAAAGGTGGAAAAAGTGATACATGTGAGAACCCTTAAAAACACCTTGCCATCTTTTTACCATAACTTGAGTTCTACAAATGATATGGAAACCATCTAGTACTTTTTGGAAATGGGAGAGAAAGATCTTCAACTTTCATGTTGAAGAAAAATTCATTTGGAGCTTCCTTGATAATGAAAAGTCAAGTTGAATGTGATGGAAAAAATTGCCAAAAATGGAAAGTTTTCATTATAGGTCATTTTCCAAATTTAGTAACTTTTGCACAAACTCTTGATTCTTGATGAATAGCATGAATCTTGACAATTGAAGACCATATGAGGATGTGAGACCTTGAAAACCATGAAAAGAACCTCAAAATTCCATAGTTGACTTTCTCCTTTACAGTTGACTTTTGCTTAGTTCACAAGCAACTGATCCACTGAACATCCTCCACGATGAATCACCAACCAAACCCTCATTTAAGAACACTTGTAAGCATAAAGGCCTCATAGCATCATGCTTGAACATACAAAGCCCTTCAAGAAGTCCTCTTGATTCACAAACCCTAATTGGTCCCTCTGACTAGGAGAGGAAGAATCACTTGAAATCCTTTGCCAATCTTGATCTTATGAAGATATGATGAACCCCATGAGCCACCTTGAAGCTTGAGACTTGAGAATATGGACGAAGTACCTTGATCCCATGCTAAGAACCAATGCTATGCACAATGCAAATGCAAGAAATGAAAAGAAACATAAGCCAATAGCTAAAAACAACAAGGAAATATTTGGGGTGTTACAGCTGCCCCTATTCAATCAACTTGGACCTGAAGGAATGATAGCAACCGCTTTCAGACATTCAAGGTACACAGAGATTGAATACCAAAAGAAACCTGAAATTTGCGATCCTCAAAGGAGGGACGACTCCGCTGGGGGAACAAGCAATAAATGCTGCACTGTCACAACACGTACGAATGTTGGAAACCAATACAAATAATGTATTGAAATATCATGAAATAAAGACAAACGAATGTTAGCTATGCTGGGGATAAACACGGACGAGTGTACAAAAGTTCACATACGGACGGGTGCTGAAAGAACACGGACGGGTGTAAAAGGTTCAATACGGACGGGTATCGAAAAGATACACGGACGGGTGTAAAAGGGTTCAATACGGACGGGTATCGAAAAAGATACATGGACGAGTGTAAAGGGGTTCAATACGGACGAGTACTGAAAAGGTACACGGACGAGTGTAAAGGGGTTCAATACGGACGGGTACTGAAAAGGTACACGGACGGGTGTAAAAAGGTCCAATACGGACGGGTATCGAAAAAGGTACACAAACGGGTGTAAAAGGATTCAATACGGACGGGTATCGAAAAGGTACACGGACGGGTGTAAAAGGTGCAATACGGACGGGTATCGAAAAGGTTGTAAAGCAACATTATCGGGAAATAATCTCATTGAGGAATGGAAGGCAACACGGACAAGTGTCATCAAAAGGTCAATACGGACGGGTATTGAAATCAAAGGTTCAAACACGGACGGGTGATGAAGGAAACACGGACGAGTGTCTGACGGTAAAACTTTGAGGGAATAAACCAAAGGACCACCTGGACGAAAGGGGTAAAAATGAAATCAAGGATAAACAATCCTGGAAAAACACTCTGCCGAGGAACTGTCAAATATTGCTTTGAATGACTAAACCCACCACTTCTGGAGTAAAGTCAAAAGATACCTTCCTGAAATCCGGCTTTCCTGATGAAGGAAAACCCCAAACCTGGCTTATGCTTTAGATGCATATGTTTGAATTTTTCCGTAATGCTCTACACGAAGTGGAAATGCTACGCGTTTGGGAGGATGCCATGCAAAACAAATGCTTATGCAATGCAAAAGAGGCACCTCAACAAAATAAAATGCTGAAGGCGAAGGCAAACTCCACTGGGGATGACAAAATAAATTGTCATCAAACCAAAGAAACCTGAGGAAAACTTCACCCTGCTAGGGAAGATCACAATCATGAAACTCCAAGAGAATACCCACTCTGTCGGGGAATATCAAGACCAACAACTCTGCTGGAGATGGACGAAACTCCGAGAGAATACCCATTCAGGCGGGGAGGGAGATGAATACTGAAGATGGAAACTCCTCCGCTGGGGATCACCAAACACTTCAGAACTTGGCTTGGGGCCTGCCAAAAATGATTGGACTTAAGACCTGCTGGGGATACCACTCACCACTAGACTCTGCTTGAGGATATGAGCTTAATCTGCTGCTAGGGAAGTAACTTTACCCTCACCCTGCTGGGGATTAGATCAAGCCACTGTTGGTGAGACTATACTTTCTAACCAACTGAGGAAAGTAGATGCCAGGGCCCTGTGGGGATAATAACATCTTTGTCCACAAATCTCCTGTGGGAGATACAACAACATCCACCTTAGAGCAATCAACCTCTGAATACTTGATGGGGACTAGTAATCCAAACACGACTTCGGCTGGGTATACAATCCTCTGTACTCTGCTGAGAAAGACGACCCTCAACGACTCCGCTTGGGAGAGAAAGTAATTGTCAACATCCCCCTTGCTAGGGGATAAACCCACCGTTTCCCGACTAGCTGAGGAAAAACGAATGCCGCATACTCTGTGGGGAAACAACACCTGCTGAAGAAAAATGAGCCAAATCACAACTCTGGCTGGGGGTAAACTTCTTATATCCTGCTGAAGAAGACGATCTTCAATGACTCCGCTTAGGGAATTACTTCTTTATACCCTGGTTGAGGAAGACGACCCTCGATACTCTGATGGGGAAGAGTAATAAACTGCTGAGGACGATCAGACTTCAAAGTTGGGGAGGGCTTTACTCTACTAGGGAAAACAGCAAACTGCTGAGGATGATCCGGCTTCAAAAATGGAGAGAGCAACTCTACTAGGGAGAGCAGCAAACTACTGAGGAAAACTAGGCTTCAAAGCTTGAGAGAGCAACTCTGGGGAGGTACACCTGTCATCCTGCAAAACCAACAGAATGGTTTATGTGCAAGAATGATTATCTTGATTATCATCCTAGTGACTGTCACCTAAGCAATTGCCACTGTTTTCCAACTTGTGTCATAAAGCTCAACATTTTAGCATGTAATGTTTTTATCAAAAATATCGGACATTTTCACAAACAAAACAGGTAAAACAAAAACAAAAGATCTTTGACTGAAATGCAAACTTTATTGAATGAATCGGCCTGTAAATAGGCATTTACATCCGAGAAGCAATCCCTGAAAAGAGGTAATTGCGCAAAAAGTAAAAGAAAATAAAAATGTCGGCAATGTGGGGAACATACATCCACCATGACTCGACTCAGCTATAACCCATATGACTTGCTTATCCGCAGATACTTTGGCCTTTGAAGACGACTAACTGGACTGATTTCATTCCTTCGAATTTTCCGAGTGTGAATAGTGATCACAGATCGAACGCGGATCGTAGTCTTTGCTTTTAAATCCCTAACTTTTGCCTGGATCGCCCTTTTCGGGTTTTCAATCCACCGGGATACCCATTTTTACCAAAGTTGCCTTTTCAGGTTTTCAACCTTGCGGGTTTATTTCTTTTTTCCTTTTATCCCTAATTTTTGCCCGAACCTTTTCTTTTTATGGTTCGCCAGGATGCCCCATTTTTGCCTGAACCTTCTTTTTATGTTCAACGGGTATTTTTTATGCAAAGTATTTTTTGACTACATCCGCGTTCACAGGGGATGTAAAATCTTCACCATCCATAGTTGAGAGTAATAAGGCTCCACCAGAGAAAACCTGTCTTACCACATATGGCCCTTCGTAATTCGGAGTCCACTTGCCCCTGTGATCTGTTTGAGGAGGAGTGATCCTTTTCAGAACTAATTCACCATCTTGAAAACACCGAGGACGCACTTTCTGATCAAATGCTTTTTTCATCCTACTCTGATACAACCGGCCATGCGCAATGGCTTTCTATCTCTTCTCTTCAATGAGGTTCAGTTCATTCAGTCGGGAACGCACCCACTCAGCTTCATCAAGCTTCACATCTGTCAGAATTCTCAAAGAAGGAATCTCAACTTCTAATGGCAGGACTGCTTCTATACCATACACCAGTGAGAAAGGAGTTGCCCCAGTTGATGTGCGTACCGAAGTACGATAACCATGCAAAGCATAAGGCATCATTTCATGCCAGTCTTTGTATGTCACTACCATCTTCTGCACAATCTTCTTTATGTTCTTATTAGCCGCTTCAACAGCCCCATTCATCTTCGGACGATAGGGAGAAGAATTGTGATGCTCGATCTTAAAGCTCTGGCATAGCTCCTTCATCATCTTATTGTTCAAGTTCGAACCATTATCAGTAATGATTCTCTCCGGGACTCCATACCGGCAGATGATGTCCTTCTTAATAAACCGGGCTACCACTTGCCTGGTGACGTTGGCATACGAGGCTGCTTCCACCCACTTCGTGAAGTAATCAATGGCGACAAGAATAAAACGATGCCCATTGGAAGCAGTCGGCTCGATGTTTCCAATCATGTCAATGCCCCACATGGCAAAAGGCCAAGGTGATGACAAAACATTCAGAGGGGTAGGCGGTACGTGCACCTTATCAGCATAAATCTGGCATTTATGACATTTCCGGGCGTATTTAAAACAATCAGACTCCATAGTCATCCAATAATACCCTGCTCTCAACAATTTTCTTGCCATAGCATGCCCATTGGCATGAGTACCAAAGGAACCTTCGTGAACCTCTTCCATTAACAAGCTTGCCTCGTGTTCATCAACACAACGTAGCAAGACCATGTCAAAGTTTCTCTTGTATAACACATCGTCTTTGTTCAAGAAGAAGTTTCCTGATAACCTCCTCAATGTCTTTTTATCCTTGGAAGATGCCCCAGCTGAGTATTCCTGACTCTTCAAGAATACTTTGATGTCATAATACCAAGGCTTGCCATCTGATACCCCTTCTACTGCAAATACAAAAGCAGGTCTGTCCAAGCGCATGATTCTGATTGAAGGAGTTTCATTCCTACGATTCACTTGGTACATTGAAGACAACGTTGCCAACGCATCAACCATCTAATTCTCTGTCCGGGGAATGTGATGGAAGTCCACTCTATCAAAGAAAGGTAACAACCTTCTGGCATAGTTGTTATACGGAACAAGATTCGCTTGACGAGTCTCCCATTCACCTGTAATCTGATTAACCACCAACGCAGAATCACCATAAACATCGAGGTTCTTGATTCTCAAATCAATCGCTTCTTCTAACCCCATGATGCATGCTTCATACTCTGCCTCAGTGTTGGTGCATATGAATGCTAATCGGGCAGTAAAGGGTATATGAGAACCCTGTGGAGTCGTAATGATTTCCCCGATTCCGTTACCATATGAATTAACAGCCCCATCAAAGACCATCTTCCACTGAGACCCAATCTCAGGTCCTTCATCAGGCAAAGGTTCTTCACAATCCTTCATCTTCAGATACATGATATGCTCATCCGGAAATTCAAACTTCATCGGTTGATAATCCTCAATTGGCTGCTCGGCCAGATATTCTGACAAAACACTTCCCTTAATGGCTTTTTGGGAAACATACTGAATATCGTATTCTGTCAGAACCATCTACCAACGGGCTATTCTGCCAGAAAGTGCTTGCTTTTCAAACACATACTTGATCAGATCCATCTTCGAAATCAAAAGGGTTGCATGGTTTAACATATACTTCCTCAAACGCTTAGCGGCCCAAGCGAGTGCATAACATGTTTTCTCCAGCATCGAGTACCTTGACTCGCAATCAGTAAACTTCTTACTCAGGTAGTAGATGGCGTGCTCTTTTCTACCTGACTCGTCTTGTTGACCGAGCACACAACCCATTGAATTCTCAAGAACCGTGAGATACATAATCAGGGGTCTTCCTGGCACTGGTGGCATAAGGACCGGAGGTTCCTGCAAGTATTCTTTAATCTTTTCAAACGCCTTTTGACAATTTTCATTCCACCTGACCGCTTGATGTTTTCTTAGCAACTTGAAGATTGGTTCACACGTGGCTGTGAGGTGCGAGATGAACCTAGCAATGTAGTTTAATCTCCCCAAGAAACCATGAACCTCTTTTTCTGTTTTCGGCACAAGCATTTCTTGTATGGCTTTTACCTTTGCAGGATCAACCTCGATACCTTTTTCACTAACAATAAACCCCAGCAACTTTCCTGATCTCACCCCGAAGGTGCATTTGTTTGGATTCAACCTCAGTCTGAATTTCCTTAACCTTTCAAATAACTTCTGAAGATTTACCAAATGTTCTTCTTCCGTCTGTGACTTCGCAATCATGTCATCAACATAGACTTCGATCTCTTTGTGAATCATATCATGAAAGAGAGTCACCATCGCCCGCTGGTAAGTTGCCCCTGCATTTTTCAATCCAAAGGGCATCACTTTGTAGCAGAAAGTTCCCCACGGTGTTATGAATGTTGTTTTCTCCATGTCCTCTGGGGCCATCTTGATTTGGTTATACCCAGAGAAGCCATCCATGAAGGAAAACACAGAATACTGAGCAGTGTTGTCAACTAACACATCAATGTGAGGGAGCGGGAAATCGTCCTTTGGGCTTGCTCTGTTCAAATCCATGTAATCAACACACATCCTGACCTTCCCATCCTTCTAAGGTACAGGCACAATGTTAGCAACCCATGGAGGATAATTTGTCACGGCAAGAAAACCGGCATCTAGCTGTTTCTGAACCTCTTCCTTGATCTTGACAGACATCTCCGATTTAGTTCTTCTCAACTTCTGCTTGATCGGAGCGCAACCTTCTTTAAGTGGTAGCCGGTGTACAACAATATCAGTATCGAGCCCAGGCATGTCTTGGTAAGACCAGGCGAAGATATCCACATACTCTCGGAGCATTTCAATCAATCTTCCCTTGACACTGTCTTCCAATGCAGCCCCTACTCTTGGCGTCCTCGGTTCCCAGATTCACAATCTCAATTTCCTCCTGATGAGGTAGGATGACTCTCTCCTCTTGCTTCAACAATCTGGCCAACTCTTCGGGCAGTTCACAATCTTCGTCAGTCTCTTCTTCAGCCTGATAGATTGGATTGTCAAAGTCATACCGAGCTATAGCTGAGTCATGATCGGTGTCATCTGAACAAAAAGACCTGCATGATTGATGAGGTATGTTTTATTATGATGCAACAAAAGAAACACATTGCCATTTTGATGTGGGTTTTTAATGCATAAAAAATAAAAACAGAAAGACAAAGATCAAAATATTTGAGTGTGAAAAGTCCTTTATTAATGATAAAGTAAAACATGCAACAGTTAAAAGCCCTACAAATAGAATCACTACGTCTTGGGCAGAACGCAGGATTATCATAGCAGGAAAACAAAGCAATTACTCGAAGCTAGTCACTGAAATGACTTTCTCGGAAGACCAGTTGTACAGACTTTCTCCTGGGACGCAAGGGCGAATCCAGCTATCTATATCACAATCACTGTCCCCTTCTTCCTCAATAGAATTAACACTGTCGAAGAAAAAACCGGCACTAGTGAAACGGACTGGGCCATAGAATTTGGGAGGATCCCCATCCCTCCTGGATGGCTTGTATCCCAATCCATAAGTATCCCTCTTCTCCTGGACTTCAACCACCTGGCCCCACCTTTGTGAGCTACCAGCTTCAACCACAGCTTTGGCATCTCTAAACGAAGACATAGAAACCTTAGGTCGATCTGCTACTGCAGGCTGCTCTGCAACTTCAGACTGGATAACCTCTTCAGAAACCTTCACCTTTTCAAACCCCTGACACAACGTCTCATGGATTTCACCATCCACTTCAACATACTTAAAAGTTGACAACTGGTTAATCATGATGTCTTCTTCTCCGCACACTATCACTACGTGACCATCAACCATGTACTTTAGCTTTTGATGCAAAGTGGAGGTTACAGCGCCTGCCCCATGGATCCAAGGACGACCCAACAAACAGCTGTATGCTGGCTGAATATCCATGATATAGAACGTTGCATCAAAAACCTCAGGTCCAACCTTGATCAGAAGCACAATCTCACCAAAGACAGATCTCTTCGAGCCATCAAAAGCTCGCACCACCAAGTCACTTGGTGTACAAATAAGTCCCCTGGTATCCAACTTCATTAATGCTTTCTTGGGCAATACATTCAATGAAGACCCAGTATCCATAAGTACATGTGACATCAGAGAACCACGACACTCAATCGAAATATGCAGGGCATTGTTATGATTCCTGCCAGCGATAGTCAAGTCAAGATCTGTGAAGCCTAAGCCATTACCAGCGTTCACATGTGCTACAACCCCTTCCAGCTGATTGCCAGATATCTCTTGAGGAACATAGGTTGCATTCAAAACTTTCAGAAGAGCATTCCTATGGGCCTCAGAACACAAGAGCAAAGACAGAATAAAGATCTTGGACGGGGTCTGATGTAACTGGTCCACGATCTTGTAATCACTTTTCCGGATGAGTCTCATAAATTCCTCTACATTTTCAGAAAAAGCATCATCAACCGGCTTCACCATAGAATCCACAATCACGGGAGTCTGAACAGAACCATCCACTATCCGCTTTCCCTTATCTTGTCCAGAAGTACTGGGTTGATCATTAACAGGAGTAAGCACTCTGCCACTTCTCGTTATAGCATCAGTCTCAACTTTGACTTCAGAACCAGTACTCACTGGTGGAGTTGTCAATAATTCCTGTTTTTGTCCATTGACAAACACCTCTGCACCGTAATTCCACAGAATATCCTTAGAGCTCTCATACGGAATGGGTCCAGCCCTTGTGATAATAACTGGAGGTGGCCTTGCCGGACCAGAAATAGTAATTGTTTTGAACGGAATGGTGATAGTAGCAACCTTCTCACTAACAACCTCTTCTTGCTGATTACCTCTGTCAAACTGTAAACAACCCTCATCAATCATACTCTGAATACCCATCTTCAACGAATCACAACCATTAACCTTTGCCAAACAATCTGAGCAGTTCTCATCACAACCCGGATAGACGCCACCCTTCAATAGCCTGTCCTTAACCACAACCAACGGAGTCTTCAGCTCCTTAACATCTATGATCAAATTCAGAGCTTCACCTTCCTCAATTATTGCGTTCACCTTCGGCCCATTGTGATCAGGCATAGGGTTTTGAATAACATTGGGCCCAGCATTCGAGAAATTGATAGCCTTGGAATCTACAAGGTCCTGCACCTTGTGATGAAACGCCCTACACTTCTCCACAGTGTGCCCAGGAGCACCAGAATGAAAATCGCAGTGTGCGTTAGCATCGTAGCCTCGTGGGAGTTCCCCTGTTGGCGGAGCCAGGGTACAGAGCTCAACTAGACGCAACTACAGCAAATGTTGCAACAACTGTGCATACAACATTGGGGGTTGATCAAAATGCCTCTCTGCATTTCTTTGTCTGTTCTGATACTGACCCTGCTGCCTATTCTAATTAGCATTATTTCTCTGTTGCTGCGGTGGAGGTACTGTTGCTGGGATATTTACCGATGCTACTTGTTGACTATTACCCTGACGCTGTTTCCCTTTTCCCCTGTGAGATGACACAGCGTTGGCCTCTCCTTTCTTCTTATAACCGTCAAACGACTTCTTGCCATGCTCGGATGACGATCCATCGCCACTAGAAATTTTTCCAACCTTAATTCCAACCTCTACCTTATGACCGATAGCAATCACATCTGCAAATTTTCCTAGAGAACAAGGCAAAAGCTTCTCATAATAGTGCTTCGGCAGTGTGTCCATAAACATATCCAACATCTCTTTTTCCAGCATTGGTGGCTGCACCCTAGCCGCCAATTCACGCCACCTTTGCGCGTATTCTTTGAAACTTTCATCATTTTTCTGGGACATGCTCAGCAACTGAGTTCTGTTGGGAGCCATGTCTGTGTTGTACTGGTAATGCTTGATAAAAGCTGTAGCTAGCTCTCTCCAAGTACGAACATCTCTGCTCTTCAGCGCCATATACCATTCCAAAGACTCGCCAAATAGGTTGTCTTGGAAAAAGTGCATCATTACCTTTTCATCCTTGGCGTGAGCAGCCATCTTCCTGGTATAAGCCTTTATATGAGTTCTCGGGCAGGTAGAACCATTATACTTCTCCAGTGTAGGAATCTGAATCTTGTGTGGAATGACAATATCAGGGACCAACCCTAGGTCGTCCAAATCTATTCCCAGATCATCATGTTTCACAACCCCTTTCAATTGAGCCTCAATTAAACGGATCCTTTCATCACTGACCACAGGAAGGGCAGCATCTAAACTTCTGACTGAGAAGACATCATCCCGTTGATCATCAATACGAGGGCCATGGAAAGCTCGAACAGTACTTCCCTCTCCAACCACTGAAGGAATACCACCCTGTCCACTAGTACCAGTGATAGGAATGTTGATACCAGCACCACCTTCGCCCGGAGGAACAATACGATTAAGAAGACCACCGTGTAAGATACCATTTTCATCAACCTGTGACACCAAAGGATGAACTAGAGTTCTGAATTCATTCTGACTTTGCACCACACCCTGCATCATCTCCATAAATTGATCGATGCGAGCTTGCATAGCTGCCATGTCTTCCTGAACTTTGTCCATCACTCTGCTTTGATTAAGCCTGGTAGAATACCGATGAGTTGGTTGATCAATCCTGACTGACAAAAAGAGAGAGCATAAGAAAACCAGAGAACCCAAGAAAACCTATAATGCAAAAATGATCATGATTATGCAAATGCAAATGCAAACAAACATATTTAAACATTTCCAAGGTATATCCTTTGATTCCAATCTTAAAAACCGGGCCAGGGAATGGACACTCATCGGAAAATAAATCCGATCCCAGCAATACCGCAGAATTAAACCAAGGGAACAAACCACAATCCAAATAAAAACCACCAAGGCACAAATATCTGAATCAAACATTCTATTACCAAGATAGAAGAATTCATACAAACAAAGTCAACTGTAACCAACGGTGATTCCATCAACAATCCTGATGGTAACCACAAAAAAACAGGTACATAACAACTATAATTCAACCCCAAACAGACTAGCCTCCACTTCATCCAGAAGATTCAAAGTGTCAGGATGTGCAGGTCGCGTGATTAGCCCTTTGATTAACCTGTTTCTCTTCGCAATCTCTCGGTTCAGCGTTGCAATCTGCGCTTCGGCGTTGCTACCTTCATGTCTCACCTTCTTGATTCCAGCTTGTAATTTGAGCTCTTCAATCTCCTTTTGGGATTCTTTCCACTTGTTGAAGAAATGCTTTCCTTTTTCTTTCGCCTCTTGCAGCTATTTGTTTAATTCCTCGTTTTCGACTTGGACCTCACTCCACATCTCTTGATAAGCATCAAGTTCAGTTTCAGTCTTAGCCAAAAGCTTCTTAGTCATCCTGGTGGTTTTGCTTGATGTCTCGGCTACCATACTAAGCTTCTTGAAATGCTGAATTCTGCTATCCAGATCATTTTCTGCCTTCTTCAAACGCCCAGTCGACTCTTTGACCCGCCACTTCAGCTCTAAGTTGTCTTGCAAAACTCCTTGCAACTGACTACTCATACCAGAATTCTCTGCTCTCAATTCTTGCACCAACTTCTGTTGCTTGTTGAACTCTTCAATAGGCACAGTAAGTCTTTCCTCCATGCTTTTTGGGTACAGCAGAGGTGCTCGATCAAAAGGCAGGTAGCACTTCTCAACTCTCTGTTTTATCCAATCCACATAGGGAGGGAAAACCTGATTGTTAGGTCTGCCCAGAACGGCCTTTCCTTTCTTCAGTATACTACCCCAAGCTTCAGAAACTCTCTGCGCCTCCTCTAAACCTTCAGATGAGTGGAAATACAGTGATTCTTCCACATCTCTCTTAACAGGCGGTCCTACCAGAGTGTAACCAAACTGTCTGACGGCCAAGGAAGGGTTATAGTTAATTCCTCCCTTCCTCCCTATCAAAGGAACATTAGGGTACTTTCCACAGCTGTGAATGATATCCTTGCCAAGCAATCCTTGATTTATCCACACGATGTTTTTATTGCCAATCCCATCAGGCGCTGACTCCACTCTAGAGAATCCTTTGAATCAACAAAAGCACCAGATTGAGGTAGACGATTTGCGAACCATTTATAAAATAATGGAGCGCAACAATGAACCACCCTTCCTCTCTTCTTTTCACTCATGTTGTATAAGGCATAATGGAGATCTCCCAACAGGGTTGGCACAGGATTCTTCATTATGAATATTGTGATAGCATCTTCATCAACAAAATCAGGCTCATTGGGGAACAACACAATACCATAAACACAAAGAGCTAACAGTGCGTTGAACACAACCCATTCTTTATCCTCTGCTGCTTTTTGAGCCCTCTTTGTTAGATACCCCAACTTGAAACCACAGATCTTTCCTTTGGTAGAAAGGTTGGCTTCCAACTCTGACTTGCTCAAATAAAGAGCACCGACCAATTTCCCACAATCCAGATCTCCTTTTGAACCAAAGAAGGGAGGAATTTCCTTGACAACAATCCCTAGCATATTAGAATATTCCTCCAAAGTAGGCACCAACAAATAATCCGAGAACAAGAAACTTCTTAGTGGAGGGTCATAAAACTGCATCAGAGTATGAAGACCTCGGAACTCATAATCGTCGATGTTGCGAACAAAAGACAGAATCCACCCATACTTCTCCGCGAAAGCATTCAATACCTCCGGACTCGCCATACCTTTCAAGATAATGAGAGAACCTATTGCTGGCTTGAGAAACTTGTAGATAATAATATCCTTCTTACCTCTTGAAACATCCATCCCTAATACTGCCCTCTGACTAGAATCACAGATTCGGATACAATCTAGAAATGCAAAAATATGAATGTCAGAGAAAAAAAGAAATGCAATGCAAAACATGGGATCAAGGCACCAAGCTTCTACGCTGAATTGGCTGGACAATCTCAAGGCTCTGTACAAACTCTCGAAACACACCAGAATAACAGAATAACCACACTGATACGGCTGCAGAAACAAAGAATCCAAAATACCGGGTAGGTAGAAGGTCACGATTACCTGCAAACCTGTAAACAATCCCGCCCTTCTCACATATGGGTACTAGGATGTTCAGTATCCCGGGCTCTCAGGTCGAGAAATGATGATACGTTCACCATTTCTGGTTTGGCATCATCATCAAAAAAGGAGGCCTCAACTGATTCTCCAAAACGAAAGGTCCTCAGCTTCTGGCACTGAGGTCGAGAAGAAATAGTACATTCATCCCTCGGGGTATAGTACTATCGCCAAACGAGGAGTGCCTCCACTAATTCTCTCTCACAAAAAGGAAACCTATAGCAAGTTCCCAACATTGGGTCCTCGGATCAAGAATGTGCAACGGGCTTGCCACAGAATGTGGTCTGCCACTGTCACATCTCGGGAGGAGTGCCGCAACTGAGTCCTCGGGAATGGTCACCAGAGTCGACAATCCCTCAAGAGAATACCTACTGGCCTGTACCAACGCACAGTAGCAGGTAGCTCCTGATAGAACCTCGTCTGGTTGTGGGTCTCATGAACAACAATACATGGCCACCCCCATGCAAGCGTCATGACTATCCACTCTAAAACTCGTGTGTATGCTCAAGCCTGGGTAGTGGGCTTATCTCTCAGAACATCCCAACCCGCCAAACAGAAAACCAGCCATCACAGCACAGTAATATCCAGTATGATAGTAATAAAACGAAATGCCATGCAATAAAAGCTGTAAAACAGTAATATACAACATAATAAAGCACATCAATAATAGTAAACACCCCATGAAAAAAACAAATAAGCGCTAGGATCGAATCGCTAAAGGGGATGGACTAGCAAGAGGTCAACCAGAGTCCCCAGCAGAGTCGCCAGCTGTCGCTCCCGAAAGATTCGCATCCAACAGTACAAATGCGAGAGTGGCGCAAAAGACATAGAGTCGCCAGCAAAGTGTATTTATCCCGAGAGAGGGAAAGGAAACACTGCGTAAACCTGAGAGAAAGGGAAAGAACATGGTCTCACGACCAAGAGAAACGGGTACGGGAGTCGGTTACGCGAAGGGAAGGTGTTAGCACCCAACACGTCCATCGTACTCGGCGGGATCCACGCTTGTTGTCTGCAACAAAGGGTGTCGTCGTCTGGAGCTCCACTGCTACTGGACCGGAGGAGAAACGAGAACGGAAAGAACGGAGAAACGAAGAAGAAAAGAAAAAAGAAGGTGACTCGATAGGACGTTATCGTTGTCCTAGGCCTACGTACTCCCTCAGTGCAATGGGAAAGTCAGAGTCAACGTAGTTCGGACGGGAACTGTGGGGGAAGGTTGCTCGCCAAGACATCGCCATCTTGCGCCTACGTATCCTTAATCGGACGAGAAAGAGGAAATCAGAGCAGTCTTAGTTCGACCAAACGAGGTCGGTTAGTGTTTTTTATGAGCGACGAGCTCTTTTCTGAAAATGAAGTTTGAAACCCAACAATCCCAAA
Source organism: Lathyrus tuberosus (assembly GCA_022829125.1). Lineage (NCBI taxonomy): Eukaryota > Viridiplantae > Streptophyta > Magnoliopsida > Fabales > Fabaceae > Lathyrus > Lathyrus tuberosus. Next base: position 15,782,884 of record JALAZF010000065.1, on the reverse strand, counting down.
GGACAAAAAGATTTGAATTGGTTTGGTGTTTTTTAGACAGAAGTGTCTTTTAAGTTGTTTCGTAACTTGCATTGAACCCAAGTCTCAAATATAGGAACGAATACTTCGCGCATCGTCCCCAACAGGACGTACACTAGGTATCCTAGAAGAATGAGAGGAAGCCCCTCGTTCCCCACTTCCCACATAGAAGGCTCAAGCGCAATACACGTTAACTTTTATCACGTGTTTTGAAGAAGTTTTGAGATGAGAAGAGAGACGACACAAAGGAAACACTAAAGGGAAACTAAAAAGTCCTAATGTTATCATTCATGGATGTCCTATGGTTAGTGAGGTTTAGGAGAGACGACTACATAAAACCTAATGCTAATCCTACTCCAAGCTTAATAAAAAATTAAGTGGGACTAGGTAGCTCTAAAGGGAGAGAATCCAAGACTTAAACAAGTCTTGAGATTCAAGGGAGGAAAAGAGTGAAAGAGAAGAAGAAGAAAGAGAAGGAAAAGATGAGATACAATAAATGGCAGCAAGCACATCATATCATAAATTTCCAACTCATATCATCAAACAAGTCTCAAAGATCAATGCAAAACCACTCAAGTAAGCATACAAAGATAAACATGAAAGGATGCAAGCATACTTGAATGAAATGCACAATTAAGCATACATGGACTTCATATCAAAATGAAATGAGAGAGACAAGATGAAGATGAAATAAAGTCAGAACCAAGATCATATTATCATCAACAATCCACATATGCAAGAGAAGACCAAAACATGGAGCAATATGCACTAAAGAAAATCCACAAAAGTAAGCTCAAAGTTCCAACACTTAGGCAACACCAAACAAGATCCAAAAAGTTCCAAATTAAATCTCAAAGGACTTCAACCAGGGGTAGACATCATGTCAAAAGCACATACAAAAAACCAGCAAGAAGCTCAAGCAAATGGACATGGCAAGTCAACTTGTGCAAAGAGGTGTCAAAACATAATCATGCATAATTCACTTAAGCACAAATAACCAATCATGCATCAAATGACATTCTAAAATTATGAAATCAAAACACAAATGACCTAAGTTAGATACTAAACTCATGCCAAAAGATCTCACAAAAATTCACAAATTAAGCACCTCAAACAATTATGCCAAGACCACATAGGAAACATGATTCAATATGCAAAAGAGAGGGAATAAAATGCAACATGAAAAAGCTTTAAAAATGAAACAAAATTTTTTTTATGCACTTCAACATATCATCTAACAAATGCAAAAAGAATGAGTTCAAGATCATGTATAGATGATGAGAAATAAATTCTACAAGTAGAAGTGTGCACATATGAAACAATTCAAAAAGAAATTAAACAATTAATTAATTCATATGCCAAAAATAAAATAAAATAAGAAAATAAAATTTGAAAAATTTTATAAAACTGAAAACAAGCTTCATGATTTTTTTCAGGATTTTTAGATGCATCTAACTATTTTTAGAAATTAAAAATGAAACTAAGCAAAAAGAAATAAAATGAAATGAAATAAAAACCAAGGGGGTGTCAACAGCAACAAAAACACGTTGAAAACAATAAAGGGCCCAAAAGGAGGGGTGTAAAAAGCAAGGCACAAGGCCAAAGTCCACTAGCGAAGTCAATGATGAACAATGGAATCAGTCAAACAATCAGACTCAATATCACACAAGTAGTTAAGATAAGAGGCTCAGATCAGCATGTACACCATAACCAACATACGCACGCGCACATCAAAGCACTCAGAATACCATGGAATCACACGTGAGCAGCACATGATTTTTTTATTCGTTGGCACAATGATATCCACATGATCTATCCTACGCACCATATTAAGTCAATCAATCAAATAGTAAGCAAGATAAGAGGTCATGATCTGGTGGTACATGATAACACACATGGGGAAACAAACACGCAAGCATTAAATTAAAATCAGAAAATAAAAAAACGTGGCAAGCTGTGGACCCTTGGATCACAATAATGGACGGTCATGATTATGTCTTCTCCACTTAAACCCTCCACCGGCCGGAAAACTTACCAGTCGCCGGAGCTAGGGCTCCGGTCACCCTCTCCGATGAGCTGCAACATATATTTCTCCATAAATGACACATGAGTACACCATTTTAATCAGAAAAGCATGAGGGTCACGAATATACAAAGAGTTTTCACAAACAACCAACACACAATGCAAATCGAAGGAAAACATAAACGGATCTAAAACTTCAATCTCAAAATTCGTCCATGATACACGTCCAAATTTGAAATAAAATAGATCATCATGCTCAGCACACATCACAGATCATAATGCACACAAGAAAACTGAGTTCTATGAGTATGAAATCAACACCAACCTGAACCTTGAAGAGCACGAAATACACCAAGAAATCCCTCCAAATGCTGCAGATCTACTCCTTGGAACCTCTAATTGCAAAATAAATGCAACTAGAACTTGGAATCATGCTAGATCTTGAGGTTTGAACTTGAATCCTCTTGAACTGAACTTGATGAAATCCTCAGTATGAGCTCCAACCAGTGGTTGATTCTTGCTCTATTCTCTTCACTGATCAAGAATGTGAAGAGAAATCTCAAAGAAACTCCAAGGAGAGTGAGTTTCGAAGAGAGGAAGTGTGAGAGCAAAAAAATCAAAACTGAGCAAATGAGAGTCTCTGACCTAGCTATGAGGGTAAGAGTAAGCTTATATACTCTCCTTTAGTCCACTGATTAGGATTAGCAAGTGATTAGAATCTTGGTTAATGAGATTTGGATGATTTTGCAAATTTGCATTTTGGGTTGTATCCACTAAACCACACGTGCAAAAGCCATGTAATCAGCATGATTCACCTCCAATTTACTTATTGATCACCTCTGAATTGTACTTGGGCCTTGCAATGACTTGGTTCATGAGATTTGAATCCATTTGCATTTTTTGCACTTTGTGAAAATAATGAGAAATATGGCATGAAATAACTTGATTCAAAAGCCAAACTTGTGCCAAATGAAGTGTACTTGAGTGTGATAATCTGACTTGAGTCATTAGAATCCCTTACAACTCATTTTGAACCAAAATGCCAAAGGTGGAAAAAGTGATACATGTGAGAACCCTTAAAAACACCTTGCCATCTTTTGACCATAACTTGAGTTCTAGAAATGGTATGGAAACCATCTAGTACTTTTTGGAAATGGGAGAGAAATATCTTCAACTTTCATGTTGAAGAAAAATTCATTTGGAGCTTCCTTGATAATGAAAAGTCAAGTTGAATGTGATGGAAAAAATTGCCAAAAATGGAAAGTTTTCATTATAGGTCATTTTCCAAATTTAGTAACTTTTGCACAAACTCTTGATTCTTCATGAATGGCATGAATCTTGACAATTGAAGACCATATGAGGATGTGAGACTTTGAAAACCATGAAAAGAACCTCAAAATTCCACAGTTGACTTTCTTCTTTATAGTTGACTTTTGCTTAGTTCACAAGCAACTGATCCACTGAACATCCTCCACAATGAATCACCAACCAAACCCTCATTTATGAACACTTGTGAGCATAAAGGCCTCATAGCATCATGCTTGAACATACAAAGCCCTTCAAGAAGTCCTCTTGATTCACAAACCCTAGTTGGTCCCTCTGACTAGGAGAGGAAGAATCACTTGAAATCCTTTGCCAATCTTGATCTTATGAAGATATGATGAAATCCCATGCTAAGAACCAATGCTATGCACAATGAAAATGCAAGAAATGAAAAGAAACATAAGCCAATAACTAAAAACAACAAGGCAAATTTTGGGGTGTTACACTAGCCAACATAGTACCCGTTCCGAAAAAGGACGGAAAGGTCAGAATGTGTGTGGATTACAGAGATCTCAACAAAGCTAGTCCAAAGGACGACTTTCCTTTACCACACATTGACATGCTGGTAGACAGTACATCAAAATTCAAAGTCTTCTCCTTCATGGATGGATTATCGGGCTATAATCAGATAAAAATGGCACCGAAAGACATGAAGAAAACTTCGTTCATCACCCCATGGGGTACCTTTTGTTACAAGGTAATGTCGTTCGGTTTGAAGAACGTCGGGGCAAACTATCAAAGGGCCATGACTACTCTCTTTCATGACATGAAACATAAGGAAATCAAGGTATATGTCGATGATATGATTGCCAAATCTAAAACAGAGGAGGAGCATGTGACCCACCTGTCAAAGCTATTCGAGCGGTTGAGAAAGTACAAACTCCGCTTGAATCCTAACAAATTCACATTCGGTGTCCGTTCAGGGAAGCTCTTAGGGTTCATTGTCAGACAGAAAGGAATTGAGGTTGATCCTGACAAAGTCAATGCCATTCAAGAAATTCCTTCTCCAAAAACTGAAAAAGAAGTTAGAGGATTCCTAGGACGTCTGAACTACATTTCCAGATTTATATTCCTCTTGTCCGCGACATGCGTGCCCATCTTCAAATTACTCAAAAAGAACCAGGACTGCGTTTGGACAGAAGATTGCCAAACTGCCTTCGACAGTATCAAGAAATATCTATTGAACCCACCGATTCTATCACCTCCAGTGGAAGGAAGACCACTGGTAATCTACCTCACAATCTTGGAAGACTCAATGGGGTGTGTACTTGGCCAACAAGACGAAACGAAAAGAAAAGAGTCTGCCATTTACTATTTGAGCAAGAAATTCACTGAGTGTGAAACTCGGTATACTATGCTTGAGAAAAATTGTTGTGCTCTGGCTTGGGCGGCCAAACGGCTTTGCCAGTACACGATTCGTTACACTACTTGGTTAATCTCAGAAATGGATCCAATCAAGTACGTCTTTGAAAAACATACTCTCACGGGAAGAATCGCCTGTTGGCAGATGTTGTTATCAGAATATGACATATAATACCACGCTTAGAAAGCCATTAAGGGAAGTATTTTAGCCGATCATTTGGCACATTAACTGATTGACGATCAGGAATCAATCGGGTTTGACTTCCTAAATGAAGATGTCATGTATTTAAAGATGAAAGATTGCAATGAACCGCTACCCAGTGAAGGGCCAGAACCAGGTTCCCAATGGGGACTAATCTTTGACGGAGCTGTCAATCATTATGGAAACGGAATTGGGGAAATCATCATAACCCCTCAGGGAACCCATATTCCTTTCACCGCACGACTGACATTCAAGTGCACAAACAAAGAGACCGAATACGAAGCTTGTATCATGGGTCTCGAAGAAGCGATCGACTTAAGGATTAAGAACTTGGATGTATATGGCAACTCAGCCCTGGTTATCAATCAGATCAAAGGATATTGGAACACATACCAATCATGACTGATTCCTTACAAAGATTATGCAAGAAGGTTGCTACCCTTCTTCAACAGAATCGAGTTTCATCATATCCCTCGTGAAGAGAATCACATGGCTGATGCATTAGCCACCCTCTCTTCTATGATTAGTGTAGGTCAATGGAACGACCTACCTAAGATCGACATAATGCGCCTTGAGAGGCCCACCTACATCTTTATGATTGAAGCAGTCATAGACGACAGACCTTGGTATCATGATATCAAATGCTTCCTTTAGAAACAAGAGTGCCCACCTAGGGCATCTAGAAAGGACAGAAAGACCCTCAGAAGGTTGGCAGCCAGCTTCTTCCTGAGCGGTGATACACTATATAAGAGAAACTTTAACATGGTCTTGCTCCGATGCGTAGACAGACCAGAAGCAAACATGCTAAGGAAAGAAATTCACGAAGGATCCTTTGGCACTCATGCCAATGGAAACACAATTGTGAGAAAAATTCTAAGAGCAGGGTAATACTGGTTGACCATGGAATCCAACTGCTACAAGTACATGAGGATGTGTCACAAGTGTTAGATATACTCCGACAAGATCCATGTACCGCCAATGCATCTCAAAGTTCTTTCTTCCCAATGGCCTTTCTCTATATGGGGAATCAACATGATTGGGATGATTGAACCCAAGGCTTCCAACGGACATCGGTTCATCCTGGTAGCCATTGATTACTTCACCAAGTGGGTCGAAGCGGCGTCATACGCCAATGTAACCCGAAAAGTGGTGGTCCAATTTATCAAAAACAATCTCATCTGCCGTTATGGTGTTCCAAACCAGATAATTACTGACAATGGATCTAACTTGAACAATAAGACAATGAAAGAGTTGTGCTCTGAGTTCAAGATCGAACACCATAACTCATCTCCCTACCGACCCAAGATGAATGGAGCGGTAGAAGTGGCTAACAAGAACATCAAGAAGATTGTTCAAAAGATGGTTGTAACCTACAAAGACTGGCACGAGATGCTACCCTTTGCTCTTCATGGTTATCGCACATCTGTCCGCACTTCAACAGGGGTAACCCCTTTCTCTCTAGTATATGGCATGGAGGCAGTGCTCCCCATAGAAATAGAGATCCCATCAATCCTGGTATTGATGGAAGCTAAGCTAACAGAAGCTGAATGATGTCAAAGTCAACACGATGAACTAAATATGATCGAAGAAAAGAGAATAATGACACTATGCCACGGTCAGTTGTATCAGCAAAGAATGAAGAGGGTGTTTGACAAAAAAGTCCGACCTCGCGTCTTCAGGAAATGAGTCCTTGTGCTCAAGAAGATACAATCATTCCTCACTGATTCCCGGGGCAAGTGGACCCTGTTGCGGTGAGAATCGGATAACAAGCTATTAATTAACTTGCATCACATTTCTTTGAATTCACAACCGACTTTGATTTATCCAAAGGAAAGGTTCAAGATCGAAAAAAACCTAAAGGGGGGAGATCTAAGGTTCGGGGGTTGGTTACGCCTAGGGAAGGTATTAGCATCCTAAACGTCCATAGTACTATACGGTAACCTCTTGTTTTAACTTGTTATGTCTTACTCGCTTGCTAAAGGTGCTATGCTAAAGGTTGAAACCCTAGGGGTTAATATCCAAGTATACTTGACAAAGTATCGCACTTTACGCCTACGTATCCTGACGGGAGTGGAATTAGAGTATCCGTAGTTCACCGATCTAAGGGTGAAGAAGAGGAACCATTGACTATGGCGAAAGTTCCAAGGGGAAATGAGTATGAGCTCATTTTAGAGTTCACGATAACTCTCTAAATCTAAGTTATAGGGGGAAAAGTGAGTTTTCATGATGGTGAGATCACATAGAGTTCAAAACTCCAACCTATTTCTAAGTTACGATTTCATTGGCTCTCATGAGGCCAAGAAATGGGATAAACCTAGAAGGATAAGGTAGGGTGGTTGTTTAGTGACTCATGAGTCAATTTAGGATGATCTCCCTTTGGAATGGGGGGAAAGATAACTTCTTGTAAACAAGAGTTGGAGGGGGATTGAAATTAAGTTATAATCAAAAAGAGGATAACAATTAGGTGTAAATAACATCAAAGCATGATATTTACATCCATGTATGAGCATGACAAAAGATAGCGAGATGGTTCATAACAAACGTGAGCAAATGAACACCAGCATGCAAAAGTTTTCAAGAACTATGAAATTAAGAGCGAAACAATCATATCAACACAAATTCATCTTGAGAATTCCAAGAGGTGCCACAATTTATGGATAATAGTGATGAGGTGTCAACCTAAACTCAAACTAAACCTACTCAAAAGTCTTCAACAACATTGATGCTCACACTCAAAATAACCGCTCGAAAATAACTTGGAACAACTTAGAAAATTGTCTCAAAAGGGTGAGAAAATAAATTCATCACTAGGATTGAAACAAAATTCTTAAAAGTTCACAAAATTATAATAAATATCGAAGTAAAAAATAAAAGAAAACTAAGTAAATAAAACACTTGAAAGGTTAATATAATATTTTTTGGAATTTTGTGTTTAAAGGAAAAATATTTAAATAATTTAAACTGAAGTGAAAATTAAAATAAAATAAAAAAGGTAAAACAAAATAAGACATGGGGTGTGATTCTGAAAACCTAATGAACTAAAAATATGCTTGTCTTGTGTTTGGGCCTTCTGCTGGGGGGTGTGAATAGTGATTTGCGCAGGCCCATGGTCCAAGTGAATCAAAACTAGATGAAATAATATGGTGCTTCATGTACGACATAACATGTAACATTTAATCAACCGGTCACCCTTTTCTTTAAGTGACTACACAACAAACATGGAACCTAACCACTCGAGCCCTGCCAGCGCATCATCTTCCATGCAACACTTAACATAAACCTGAAACTCTATCGTGAAACTAGCGACAACACCATGGTAAACCTCTCTACTTTCTCAATCAATTCCAAGCTCATCTCTCAATCGATTTTAATGAAACAAAACATCAATGTGTAGTATTCAAAATACAGAACAAGCTCAGACCTTATGCATCTCAAAACATAAATTTAAACATGGAGAAAATGGACATGGAAGTCGTGCATCTACACTGAAACAAGTTAACGAAATAATAATGTATCAACAAAAACTCCAAACGGACCTTTATGTTATCAATCCAACCCAATACATAAACAACAAATGAACATGGTGAAAGCATTTATCATCATTTAAACTTAAACATGAGAACAAGGAATCGTAAAAACAACACTTACTAAGTGGAGCAAGTCCACTGCCTCTTCTCTTGGGGCTTTGGAATTCAACTAGTTCAAGCTTTTCCTTGGCTGATGATGATGTGCAAAGGTCACAACTTCTGGCTCCTTCTTTGACGCTCACGAACTTACAACCTCTCTTGCTTTGAACGATGCGTATTTATGTGATGGGACTGTTTGGTTTTGATCTTGTTATTTGGTGTTGATGGATGGAAAGGAAACTCACTAGTTCTCTCTAAGGTTCTGGTGTGGTGTTGATTATTTCCGTTTGTGTGGTTGTTCAAGGATAGGTTTATGGTGTTTTCATGACAAATGTAATGAGGGAGTGTATCCTTGTGCTGATCGTGGGTGGTGGAGTTTCAATGTTTTATGATGTGGTTCTCATTGTTTGATTGAAGGTTGACAGATGATGAAAAGGGTTGAGGGGTCCAGAGAAAATTTTGGTTTTGTTTATTTTGATGGGTGAAGAAAATGATGAAGGTTGAAGGAAAAAATGGCGGATTGAAGGTCTCCCCCCCCCCCCTAACTTATGATTCGCGCATGGTTATTTGAAGGGTGATGGAAGTTTTGAAAACTCTCGGAGAAGCCATCCTTCCGTTATTGCTTCAGGTCATGCTGCAGGTTATCGTTACGACAAGTCATTGTCGCTAGCAGGCATGGTAGCAAGGTTTTTGAGGCTTATGGCATTGGGTTGTCATTGTGTGGAGCAGAGGTTTTGTACGGTTTGGCATCAGAGATTGGCACGCAACCTAATTGGTATTTTGTTTGTTATGAAATGTACTAGACAATGGGCCTATCATGAAATTGTAGTTGGGCTTATAAAATAGAATGTGAATTGGTCAACTATTATTCGTTTTATGTTGGCAATCCATTGTAAATGGAATGAAAGAGAATTGGTTGAGTAAAATAGATGGATAAATTGGAGCTATGGAAATTTTGTAACGCGCCTCCACAACACTTAAGATCCTTGACAGCTTAACTCGAATGCCACTAATCTTTGAACAACATCACAACCTTGGATCCTCCTTAAAAGTGCCCTTGACTGATCAACAAAAATGACGAATCCTTGGATCAATGACAAAAACCCGCACCACACAATCAACACTTGCAAACAACTTGAAATGCACCAATTGTCTTGAACTTTGATGTACCAACAAACAATTTGAATTGGCACGAAACACTGGCTTTCTCAAAAAGAACAAACTAGCAAGATATATGTTAGTTAAAAATGCATAGATGATTGAATCTAAGTGCAAGTGCAAAATGTTATGACATATAAGGGGTAAAATTTGGGGTACAACAGTTGCCCCTATTTAAATAGCTTTACCGGATGACACGAGGAACGAAGATCCTCGAGACATCAAGGTGAAAGGTTTTTAAATATAACAAACCGAAAATTTTGCCCTTAGATGGAATGCAGATGCTAAGGACAAGCGACGAACATGCAAATGCCGACATGCCATGAATTTCTAGTATGATGATATAATGCTATGGTAATGCAAAGATGCAAACAAAACAGGACACCAAAAAAAGGTAAAGAGCAAACAGCCACAGATGAGCTTACTGGGGAAGGATAAAGGTTAGTATCCACGAGGAAGACTCCTTGGGGATGCAGGCTAACCAACAAAAGAGACTCACTGGGGAGACCCTGAGGCAACACCGAGGATCTCCACTGGGGAAGGATCCAGGGAGATGGACGACAGGTTCAAATATGACCGGACGACACCGGGGAAAAAGACACAATCTTACCGAGCATAAAACCAGAAAGAAGACATGATCTCCACTGGAGATCAGTTTGAAATAAAAGGATAGACAGTCGCTAAAAGATTTTATGGGATTTTATTATACGGAAGAGTTCAAACGGGATCTTCTAGAAAAACCAGAAAAGACAGGGACGAATCCGGCGCGCCAGATAAATAAAACAACTGGAGTTTAAATGGGAACAAGGTTAATGAGCCAAGAATAGACTCAGGTACTCATATGAGTTGGTTGAGATAACAAGTAATATGCTTTATGAGGAAAACCAGTATGAGCTGGATTTGTAATCTTATTGGATGTAGAACCAAAAGATGGGCTCCAATGAAGGTATCGAGAATGATTGATCATCAAGTCTAAACGTGACTAGATGACATGCTAGAAAGGATCCGCAATGAAGATTGAACCGGAGAGACGGTCTTCACTGGGAAAATACATCCAAAGTGATGGAACAACAGGTTCAAGTATGACCGATTGGCACTTTTGAAGGAAAAAATAACCTTATTAGAAGATAGAACCAAAAGATGGGCCCCAATAAAGGTATCTAGAATGATTGATCATCAAGTCTAAACGTGACTAGATGACATTCTAGAAAGGATCTGCAATGAAGGTCGAACCAGAGAGACGGTCTTCACTGGGAAAATACATCCAAAGTGATGGAACAACAGGTTCATGTATGACCGATTGGCACTTTAGAAGGAAAAAAAACCTCATTGGAGATAGAACCAAAGATGGGCCCCAATAAAGGTATCTAGAATGATTGATCATCAAGTCTAAACGTGACTAGATGACATTCTAGAAAGGATCCGCAATGAAGGTTGAACCGGAGAGACGGTCTTCACTGGGAAAATACATCCAAAGTGATGGAGCAACAGGTTCAAGTATGATCGATTGGCACTTTAGAAGGAAATATAACCTCATTGGAGATAGAACCAAAGATGAGCTCTAATAAAGGTATAGTATCTGATAGGTTAGTACCGAGTTGCATAACTGAAGATAAGGCTTCCTGGGGAATACCAATTATGGTTGCAAAAAGGTTGGATAGATAAGCTTCTCAGAAGGGACTACCACTTATCGCCATAGAAAAATAAGCTTCTCCAAGAGAAAGCCACTTGTTGTCGGTTAAAAATTCCAAAGATATGTTGATATCACGACACTACTGGAGAAAGAATTTTGTCTTCAATGTGGATCTATAAAAGATTCTTCTTGCGAGACACGGTGCAAAATAAATGCACGTTCAAACTAGGTTCAACAACCTAACCTGCCAGGGACCAAAGTTCAATCTAGGAACAAGCTAGAAAGAAACGGTCAAACAAGACTCTGACCATTGGGGAATGAACTCAAATGGGGATTTACCTTATCCAAGTGTGGAATAGATAACTGAACCAACCATCATCCCCGAGAAACAAACTCGGCGGGGAATTCAGAAAGGATGGGTACTTTATGCCCAGGGCTGACTTTCTATTGGAGTGAATAGACAAACCCAGTCACTTGGGGATACAATGCCAAAGTGAACAAAAAAAGGTAAACACCAGAAAAGGAAGCAGAAATGCTAAGATGCTATCATATGAGTGCTTATGCCATGCTTATGCTGACAAAACAGACAGGAAGCGAAACTGGAGATGAAATAAATGTCTCGATAAAGGATACCCAGCCGAACTCAACAGGTTAGACCAATACTGGGGATGAAGAAGAGGAATCAACAACTTCACTGGTGAAAAGAGTATTCCACTTGAGGATAACATCATGATGATTGCCATCATGAGCTTGATTTCTTTGTTGGAGGAGAATCCATGGAGAATTGTCAAGATTAGCTGAAGTAACAACTTATTGGGGAGCTAGTAAAGGATATCACAAGAACAAAGTAATTATGCATCCCACTGGCATAATGATCATCTTCAAGTCTTATCTGTCCCAGGTTATATGGTCTGTCAGAAGACGATAACAAGAGGATTTTATAGAAGAATTGGCATACCAGATGCTTAATATCTTCAAACTTTTGGAGAGATCTCGACGTAACTGCCCAGGTTAACTGCATTCACACAACAAGGTCCTTGAACTTGCTTCAGACTGGTTGTTTGACGATTTAGGAAACAAACTTGCCCCTGTCAGCTTGGTTGATCTGTGAAGGAGATGTCGTTGACTTTTAGAGATTTATCGAATCTCGGCTTGACTGCTTCCGATTAACTGGTCTGTGAGGGTAAGTCATCAGAAGGATTTCACAGAAGAATTAGCATACCAGATGCTTTAATATCTTCAAACTTTTGAAAAGGTTCATGAGCCTTGACATAACTGCCTCTGTTCAACTGTATTCGTAATGCTCAAATTGTAGTAGAAACGACTGGGGAACAAAACTTGCCCCTGCTGATGGGTCACTGGGGTCCACACTTGTCATAAGATGACCTGGAGAAGACTTGCTCCGGTATTTTGAACTTTGACGAGTTCTACCCCTGATTCGGTAGATTGGCAAATCCTTCCGCTTGGTTGCCCCTGACTGAGCTTCCTTTATCAAGTTGAATCTCCTAGCTGGCTGCATTTGTTGGGATTTCTTTGATATTGAATTATTTTTACAAATAAGTATTATTCATAAAAAAATGGCAATTTCAATGCAACATTCATGCAAGCTTTTGTAAACAAAGTTTATTGATGAAACACACACGATGGAATGATTAAATAAAACAAAGGTGGATCTAGTCATTGACAGATGAAGTGATCAACATGCGTAATTAGCAAAGATTATTAGGAGTCAGGTTAATCAACCTTACTGTAGTATGCTTTCAAAACAACCTTACCTCAATTAGGTCTTTTAAGGGTTGTAACGCGGCCTGGTTCACGGTTTATGAAACAAAGGATAAAGGCTCAAAGTTTATTTGTCCCACCCAATCTTCGTGATGAACTCCAATCCTACACTCAGTTAACTCAAGCTATACATTCAAGTTTCCAAAAGCTAGGAAGTCACTTGATTTGAGAGAGCTGACCGGCGCCTTACACGAAGCGCTTGCATTTGATTGCATAACCAAGTTAAACTGAGAACTATCCTGCCCCAAGGTTGAGATTTAAGGGTTTTTTTTGTGTAAGGAAAGAAAACTCCTACTTCTAGGCTCGAAGGGTCAACAAGGGATTATCTTCCTTATTTCTCCCGTGTTTAGGAATTGAAACAATGCCTTACATCCTCGGCAAGGTTTAATTGGCAGCATACCACAACAATTATGAATATGAGGTTTTCATCATCCTCCCCAATCCTTGCTTAACAATAAGTTTGATAAATGGAAAGAAACAAGATGAAGATATTATTATATTTTTTGTATGAGCATAAAAGTATATGAGTGAAACGAATGGACTTAATCAAAAGATGCACAAACATTTCATTAACCTTGCCAATTTGAAAGTACAACAAAGCTTATAAGCAAATACAAATTCAAAGTGCAAAGGAAATACACTAAAATTGCTTAAACAACCAAAAGATTGCCAGCTTTAGGGAATCAAATACAGAAAATCAAAGAGGAGCTCAATCACAGACCCCTAATCCATCTTTGTCTTGATACATCCTCCACAACATTACTTATCTCATGAGCGGGTAAGGATTGTTCTTGATATTAGGCTGGGAGCCGTCGAAAGACAAAATGTTTCTCTCCACTAGATCCCTAACAATATGCTTCAAGGCAAACCAACCTTCTAAATTATGGCCTGGTGCACCTTCATGGAGTGTACAATGAGCATTGGGATTGTAAGAAGGTGGAAGCGGATCAGGAGGTGGGCCTGATGACCTTGTAGTTATTAATCCCTGTTGCACCAAAGCAGGATACAATGCTGTATACGTCATAGGAATGGGAGGAATCAGAGGCCTTCCACCCTTTCTTTTACCTAGAATGTTCTGACGAGAAACTTGAGTCTGTTGTGGATAAGCAGGAGCGTTGGGCGCTCGTTGATAGATTGGTGGTTGGTGAACCGGCTGATGAACAGGAGCTTGGTAGTTGAATGTTGGCGCGATGGCGGCCACATAAGGTTGCTGAACAGGATAACACTGCTGTTACTGCTGACGTTTCTAGGACTGATTTTTCTTCTTTTTGTTTGTCATTACCACACTGGTATCTCCTTCCCTTTTGAAGGATTTCTTGGCATCATCGCTCGGACTACCAGCTTTCTTGGTCATTTTTCCACTCTTCAGACCAAGTTCTACTTTAACCCCCACAGCCACAATATCGGAAAAATTAGAAGACACGTTACTGATCATCTTTTCGTAGAATTCCGGTCTCACCGTGTCGACAAACCAATCAGTTAACTCTTTTTCAGATAAAGGTGGCTCTACCTGTGATGCCAGTTCTCTCCATCTCTGTGCATACTCTTTAAAAGACTCGGTATCACTCTGTGACATACTCAGTAGTTGTCTACGATCTGGTGCCAGGTCCATGTTATATTTGTAATGCTTTACAAAAGCATCAGATACGTCTTGAAAACATTGGATCCTAGATTGGTCCAAAGTCAAATACCACTTTGCAGCAGCCCCTTTCAAACTATCTTGGAAGCAGTGGAACATCAACTTATCATTATCCATAAATGCAGCCATTCGTCGGTAATACATGATTAAATGCGACTTAGGACAGGTCGCACCTGAATATAGGTCGAAATTGGTTAGTTTGAATTTGGGTGGAATTACCAAGCCTGAGACTAAGCACACGTCTTTAGCATTAGTATTAAATACATTGCTCCCTTCCATTGCTTCCAATTTCCTCTGAATTGTCTCTACACTTTCCTTCAGCCTTTCACGTCGATCATCTCCCTCTTCGGACATATTGACATAATCATAAACCGGATGTGGGTTCTAAAAAACTGGGTGCACCTGAGCTTGCACTACTGCTGGAGTGAAGGTAGGAATAGCTTGAAAAGCCTCATTAACCAAAGGAACAGCTTGTTGAGTAGAAGTTACGGTCGGAGCATGTATAAAGTTAAAAGGCATGCCCAAAGTGGGGTTCACAGTAGTAATGGGAGGTTCTACAGTCGTAGTGGTGATCTCAGAGACCTTAGTGGCTTGTGTATCCATCTTTGCCCTCATAATTTGAATTGCTTCCAGAATCTGCCCCATTCCTCCTTGAAGCTCACTCAATTCATTGTTGACTCTGTCCATTTCACAGTACTGTTCAGACATCCTTTGTCGGGTTTGGGCTCATGTGTTGTAGTTGTGTCGGGAATTCAGTGTGACGATTATGAAGGGAATACGGTGACATGAGATAAGACAGAGAAGAAATGCACATGCTGTGACATGATGCAAATGGGATGCTAATGCAAGCCAAATGGTTTCAAGGAACTCAAAGGCAAGTTGCAAAAAATTCTTTTGGAAAAACTGAAGAAATTTTTGTTTTTTAAGATCCAAGCTCTGTTGATCTTTTGAAAAGGAAACAAACATTTGAGTTCCTCGAAACCAAAGGGCTAGGAATGCTTGAATGTATGGATGCATAAAGCACACGAGCACAAACATATGTATACACAATAAAACATACAAATCCTAGGTTCTGAGGTCTCATGAATGGAGCCATGGTCTACCCATCCCAATAGGTATGTACTACTGGTTTTCGTCTGTTGATCAGGGTTCTAAGAAGTTCCCAGAGTCGACAACCCATCTTTCGGATTTTATCGACTTCCCAAATGACTTGGTAATCAATCAAATTCTCAAGAGAATCTCGTCTGAGTGTAGTATCGCGTGACAACCAATTCTGAAATAGACTCCATCATGGTCACCGCACTACATCCTAAAAGGCCAAGTGGAGTTTAGTAACTACGGTCCTCAATATCAAGGGCTCCTAGGTCGAGAGTAGCACGTTTTCACGAATAAATTCGTTCAACATGACTATACTCTCAAGAGGGCCTCAACTGAGTGATGGTGTCTCAAGTTAACTTTTTCAGGAATCGACTCCCTCAAAGCCTCCTTGAATATACCATCGTCCTATCCTAAGTGCACTCAATTCCGGGTTAGGATTTACCTCACCACTCAAGAACTAAGCCAACAAAAGATCTCAAGCAAAGCATATATACAGGTAATCAAACAGATATACACAAATATAGCAAACAAGCATAAATAATACAAGCAAAACAAGGTGGGCTTAACCCTAAAAAAGATAAGATTTTCCCCAATGAAGTTGTCATTTCTGTTGCGGTGAGAATCGGATAACAAGCTATTAATCACATTTCTTTGAATTCACAACCGACTTTGATTTATCCAAAGGAAAGGTTCAAGATCGAAAAAAACCTAAAGGGGGGAGATCTAAGGTTCGGGGGTTGGTTACGCCTAGGGAAGGTATTAGCATCCTAAACGTCCGTAGTACACTATGGGAACCTCTTGTTTTAACTTGTTATGTCTTACTCGCTTGCTAAAGGTGCTATGCTAAAGGTTGAAACCCTAGGTGTTAATATCTAAGTATACTCGACAAAGTATCCCACTTTGCGCCTACGTATCCTGACGGGAGTGGATTCAGAGTATCGGTAGTTCACCGATCTAAGGGTGAAGAGGAGGAACCATTGACTATGGCCAAAGTTCCAAGGGGAAATGAGTATGAGCTCATTTTAGAGTTCACGATAACTCTCTAAATCTAATATATAGGTGGAAAAGCGAGTTCTCATGATGGTGAGATCACATAGAGTTCAAAACTCCAACCTATTTCTAAGTTACGATTTCATTGGCTCTCATGAGGCCAAGAAATGGGATAAACCTAGAAGGATAAGGTAGGGTGGTTGTTTAGTGACTCATGAGTCAATTTAGGATGATCTCCCTTTGGAATGGGGGGAAAGATAACTTCTTGTAAATAAGAGTTGGAGGGGGATTGAAATTAAGTTATAATCAATAAGAGGATAACAATTAGGTGTAAATAACATCAAAGCATGATATGTACATCCATGTACGAGCATGACAAAAGATAGTGAGATGGTTCATAACAAACGTGAGCAAATGAACACCAGCATGGCAAAGTTTTCAAGAACTATGAAATTAAGAGCGAAACAATCATATCAACACAAATTCATCTTGAGAATTCCAAGAGGTTCCACAATTTATGGATAATAGTGATGAGGTGTCAACCAAAACTCAAACTAAACCTACTCAAAAGTCTTCAACAACATTGATGCTCACACTAAAAATAACCGCTCGAAAATAACTTGGAACAACTTAGAAAATTGTCTCAAAAGGGTGAGAAAATAAATTCATCACTAGGATTGAAACAAAATTCTTAAAAGTGCACAAAATTATAATAAATATCGAAGTAAAAAAAAACTAAATAAATAAAACACTTGAAATGTTAATATAATATTTTTTGGAATTTTGTGTTTAAAGGAAAAATATTTAAATAATTTAAACTGAAGTGAAAATTAAAATAAAATAAAAAAGGTAAAACAAAATAAGACATGGGGTGTGATTCTGAAAACCTAATGAACTAAAAATATGCTTGTCTTGTGTTTGGGCCTTCTGCTGGGGGGTGTGAATAGTGATTTGCGCAGGCCCATGGTCCAAGTGAATCAAAACCAGATGAAATAATATGGTGCTTCATGTACGACATAACATGTAACATTTAATCAACCGGTCACCCTTTTCTTTAAGTGACTACACAACAAACATGGAACCTAACCACTCGAGCCCTGCCAGCGCATCATCTTCCATGCAACACTTAACATAAACCTGAAACTCTATCGTGAAACTAGCGACAACACCATGGTAAACCTCTCTACTTTCTCAATCAATTCCAAGCTCATCTCTCAATCGATTTTAATGAAACAAAACATCAATGTGTAGTATTCAAAATACAGAACAAGCTCAGACCTTATGCATCTCAAAACATAAATTTAAACATGGAGAAAATGGACATGGAAGTCGTGCATCTAAACTGAAACAAGTTAACGAAATAATAATGTATCAACAAAAACTCCAAACGGACCTTTATGTTATCAATCCAACCCAATACATAAACAACAAATGAACATGGTGAAAGCATTTATCATCATTTAAACTTAAACATGAGAACAAGGAATCGTAAAAAAAACACTTACTAAGTGGAGCAAGTCCACTGCCTCTTCTCTTGGGGCTTTGGAATTCAACTAGTTCAAGCTTTTCCTTGGCTGATGATGATGTGCAAAGGTCACAACTTCTGGCTCCTTCTTTGACGCTCACGAACTTACAACCTCTCTTGCTTTGAACGATGCGTATTTATGTGATGGGACTGTTTGGTTTTGATCTTGTTATTTGGTGTTGATGGATGGAAAGGAAACTCACTAGTTCTCTCTAAGGTTCTGGTGTGGTGTTGATTATTTCCGTTTGTGTGGTTGTTCAAGGATAGGTTTATGGTGTTTTCATGAAAAATGTAATGAGGGAGTGTATCCTTGTGCTGATCGTGGGTGGTGGAGTTTCAATGTTTTACGATGTGGTTTCCATTGTTTGATTGAAGGTTGACGGATGATGAAAAGGGTTGAGGGGTCCAGAGAAAATTTTGGTTTTGTTTATTTTGATGGGTGAAGAAAATGATGAAGGTTGAAGGAAAAAATGGCGGATTGAAGGTCTCCCCCCCCCCCAACTTATGATTCGCGCATGGTTATTTGAAGGGTGATGGAAGTTTTGAAAACTCTCGGAGAAGCCATCCTTCCGTTATTGCTTCAGGTCATGCTGCAGGTTATCGTTACGACAAGTCATTGTCGCTAGCAGGCATGGTAGCAAGGTTTTTGAGGCTTATGGCATTGGGTTGTCATTGTGTGGAGCAGAGGTTTTGTACGGTTTGGCAGCAGAGATTGGCACACAACCTAATTGGTATTTTGTTTGTTATGAAATGTTCTAGACAATGGGCCTATCATGAAATTGTAGTTGGGCTTATAAAATAGAATGTGAATTGGTCAACTATTATTCGTTTAATGTTGGCAATCCATTGTAAATGGAATGAAAGAGAATTGGTTGAGTAAAATAGATGGATAAATCGGAGCTATGGAAATTGGGAATGAATGGATAGAATATGGGTAATTTGATAATTGTATGAGTGATTGAATGGATATTGGTAGAAGTTGATTTGAAAAATGAATAATAATTATGGTTTTAATGGATATTTGAATTAAAAAAGAAAAGATTTTAAATATGGCCCTAAAAGATAAAATTGTATGGAATTGGATATTTACATTGATAATGGAAAATGGATTTTTGGATATGAAATGGATACTTGGAACGAAAAGATGGGATTGGGTGGAAAATAGATAATAGAAAAAGCATGACACTGAAAATGGATTGACAATGGATAATGGTTATTGGAAACAGATGAATAGAAAAATGGATAAAATGGCTATAGGATGGATATAGGTTTTGTAACGCGCCTCCACAACACTTAAGAACCTTGACAGCTTAACTCGATGCCACTAATCTTTGAACAACATCACAACCTTGGATCCTCCTTAAAAGTGCCCTTGACTGATCAACAAAACTGACGAATCCTTGGATCAATGACAAAAACCCGCACCACACAATCAACACTTGCAAACAACTTGAAATGCACCAACTGTCTTGACCTTTGATGTACTAACAAACAATTTGAATTGGCACGAAACCCTGGCTTTCTCAAAAATAACAAACTAGCAAGATAAAGGTTAGTTAAAAATGCATAGATGATTGAATCTAAGTGCAAGTGCAAAATGTTATGATATCTAAGGGGTAAAATTTGGGGTACAACAGACCCCGAATTATGACGGCCCCTATGTGGTCAAGAAAGGTTTCTCAGGCGGTGCCTTGAGACTTGTAACCATGGATGGAGAAGAATTTGCCTACCCCACGAATGTTGATGTAGTCAAGAAATACTTCGCCTAAATTAAAAAAAAAACGTCTCGGTGTATTGAAAATCCGAAAGGGCGGTCCAGGAAAAAATTAGAGACATGATCAAAAATCATCCCGATGGATTGGAAATCTCAAAGTACAATCCAGGCAAAAATTAGGGATAACGGCAAGTAACTACATCCAGCAAAGGGGAAAATCCCTCAGCAGCAGTAATGCCATCCATCAGAGAAAACTCCAGTCAAGGTCATCTTCGACAAAAGCTCAGGATGCCCAGAATTCAAAGTTAGTAGAAGGATAGTGGTCGTTATGTTTTAATGTAGCCCTTTCCCTTAAAATTACCATTTTCTAACTTTGTAAATACTTTATGGAATCACGCGTTTGGCTGATTTCCATCCTATCAGTAAAATTTGAGCCCTTGTGCTTTTGTTTGCAATTCTTATTTGTTTTAGCTTTACAGAACGACATTTTAACATGATTAACGATTCTTGAAATAGAACAAAAATGAATTTACTTGTTAAAATTTTTTCTTCTTTAAAATAAAGATGGCAATTTCTTTTGACTGTTGAACATCGAAAGAACATCGATCGCTTCTCCCGAAGTAATTGGGCTTCAAAGTGTAGAATCAAAGTCCTCCTTCTAAACCAGTGCGCCTGAATGAAGGATCAGCTGTATTAGATGCGACTTTCCCATCTGATACCCCCAATCGAGTTCTTACCTCCTAAGGCCGACCAGTGGGTGGTCCCCGTAGGGACTATTTCCCCTAAGCAAGGCAGAATTGCTATCATGAACCAGTGATACTTTTCATCCCCCCGCAGTGGGCGAGTATCTAGTCATGTTCATCCATCAGTTTGTATGTCGTGTCAGTTTTGTCAGCATATACATACATACATCATGTATTATTGATTTACATTCGCATTGATATTGCATCACTATCACTCCAGTCAGTCTTGTCCCCTAGTGATAAAAGTCCTCTCAATCGAGTTGTCGGCCCTTTCCTCGTCAGGAAGTGAACCATCTAAACAATCTCGCCTCCAGTTTATTTCTGGATACAAGTTGGTCCCTCGACAACTTTGATAAGTTGAACCTCTAAAAGACCAGAGACCTTTCGACGATCGTCACTCTTCGCCATTGAAGATGATATCTTCGCTTTCCCGGATTAAGTAAAATCCCCAGAGAAAGCCTCTTAATTAGAGATTCGGTAATACAACAGTTTTTCTCCAAAAAATCCGCTGACGAAAAGGTCATCAGCACCTCAAAATTGGATCATATCATATGGCATTTCTCCAAGAAGATCCAGAGAAAAGTATGATGTAATACCCCAAGCGAAAGCAGTCTCTCAAGAGACTCATTTTCCCGAGTAGAATCAACAAATGGCGTCTCCAAATAGAGAAGTTTGTACACCTCTACAACTCAGACGACTGGGTTCCCCAGCAACTCTGACATCAAAATTTTTCTATCAAATGGCATCTCCCCAGAAAAATTCAGCGAGAAGTTTGAGGAAAACTGCTACACATAGCGTCCCTTGTCAACGAAGTTTATTGACAAAACAAAACTAAGACCAGTTCCTTGGTAGGAAACCAGGATCGAGGGGAAGTTTATTTCAGAAACTGAGACCAGTTCCTTGGTAGGAAACCAGGATCGAGGGGAAGTTTACATCAGAAACTGAGACCAATTCCTTGGTAGGAAACCAGGATCGAGGGGAAGTTTACATCAGAAACTGAGACCAGTTCCTTGGTAGGAAACTTGGATTGAATGGAAGTTTATTTCAGAAACAGAGACCAGTTCCTTGGTAGGAAACCAGGATCGAGGGGAAGTTTATTTCAGAAACTTAGACCAGTTCCTTGGATGAAGACCAGGATCGAGGGGAAGTTTATCTTTTCTAAGTATCATTGCATAGCAAAAGAAGAAGGACGCGCAAATTTCCATTCCTAACCACCATCAAAATTTCAGGTATTCCGATATTTAATCCTCTTGCACCCCGAATGCCCGAATACCTTCGCCATTCACACCTTCGGGTCCAAGAAGATTAAATAGGGGCATCTGTCATACCCCAATTTTGACCACTAAGATTTTCCATCATTGTACAAATCATCATCACAATATGGGTAAACCATCGTGCCTCATTAGTCTCCCCAACGATGGATGAGCATTCACTACAAACAATAATTGGGGTTTCAAGCCCTCTCAGAGTTCTTAGACAAAGGATCAATAAAGGAATGACATGATCTTCAACTTTTCTAACCTCTCAAACATCCACAATGGATCAAGAGGACTCCCACAGCAAGAATCAAGCACAAGGTTGCAGCATTCTGAGTGGATCAAGCCTCAAAATTGACAGTGTCACCAAATTAGGGTTTTGGTCGACCAGGGCCTCCAGATGGAAATTTTACTCTGTGTATGAGCCAATGCTTCAAAGCATATCCTAATATACTGCAAGGGACCTCATGGTCCCAATCATCAAGTCAATTTGGCCTTAGGGGATGCATTCACTAAAAATCAGGAATTAGGGTTCTTTGACCTAATTCACCCCTAAGTTGACTTTTGGGACAAATCATGAGCCAAAACCTCAAGACATGATTTGAGGGTCTCTAACACACCACATTGATCCATTTGCAACAATGTATTTATCCAAGAAGCTTGATCAACAAGTTTCAAGTTCATCTAAACCACAGTTAGGGTTTCACGGAAAAAGTCAACTGAACCTTTGACTTTTGACCCAGGCATGCTCCCAAACCTTGGGACATGATTCAATACACCCTATAACACCTATGAAATCAATCCATCAACTTTGATTTAGGTCAAGGACTTGATTTCATAGAGGATCGCACAGTTTAGAATTCATTTGATAAAAAGTCAGCTGTGCCCAAAAGTCAAAGTTTGACTTTTTGATTTTTTGATCAATTATGGTTCCCTAACCCTAAAATGATGTTAATGTGTGATTTGAATCAACATTCATCAAGAAAAAGCAAAGAAAGTGGGATAACTTGTAAAAGGGGTAACCATAAAAAACTTAGAAATTTTCTAAGTTATGGAACAAAGTGGCTAGGGTACCAACTTCCAAGGATCATAACTTGAGATCCAAGCAACCATTTTGGCTGATCCAAAGATGGATTTGTAGATCTCATGTCATACTACAAAAGCTTCAACTACACCTCATTCCAATTCCTCATGGATTTTAAGTTATGGAGTGACCAAAATGACAAAAAGTGAAAATGTCACTTTTTTCCAACACAGTGAAATTTTCACTAAATCAGAATCTGTGTTGCTTTTTTTTTCCAAATGTAGGGGCATTTTTCACTTGGATCCATAAAGTGTCAAGACAAACTATGATCACACATGTGTTGTATCATATAAGAGTTTTCCAAAATGGCCAAAAACTCAATCAAATTCCATTTGAGCAATGAGATATGACAATGGCAATGTGCCTTGCTACAAACTGCCATGGCAAGGCAGATTTGTGCATTTTGCTCGATTTGAGTAATTTGTACAAATGACAAGCATGCTTATCCATTTGAACACCTCAGGGAGGGACCAAGGAGGGACACACACTGATCCATAAGCCTCCCAAGTCTTTGGAACTAAAAATAGCATGCCAAACCTAAAAAACCCTAAAGAGGGGACAAGACTCTAATTTTATTTTGGAGCATTCAATGAATGCACCAAGGTGGCATGGACTGAACCATTTCCAACTGAATTATTCAAGAATAAGATCCGAACCAAGGGAACCAGCAGCCTGTGCCCTAACCTCTAGTCAATGGCTAGAGGAGACTTGGATTCCAAAATGCAACCATTGGCCAAACCTCTGTTGCAGTTGCCATTCACTATTGCAGCCAAAACAAACTTGCTCTACTATAAATAGAGCTCATTTGTGCTCAATTTAAGTACACCAAAGCACTACAACACTTGCTTTCCTCAAAATCTCTTTCTCTAGGCAAAAATGCATTCTTTAGCAAGGTAACTTGAGTTTTTGAGTTAAAGAGCAATTCCATCACAACTCATGATCCAAACACATCTAATATGTCATATCTAAGCTGTCCAAATTCTCACAAGTGACCTGTAACACCAAAATCACAAAGTCCCCTCTCAAAACCTCAAAATAGGGCCTTTTTGCATTTTTTAAGCCATGTCTTGATTCAATAACTTTCAAAACCAGATAAAGCCTCAAGCACACTCCAAATATCATCCTTGAACTGTCCCTTGCAAGAAAGGGCAAATTACCATTCCCGAGGTTTCCAGCTGATTCCAATCATCCTAAAAGCTTCTAAGGGATCATTTGAGAGTGTTCAAAGCATCAAAACATTTCTGGAACAAAGCACTTGGCAGATAGCCCAAAAAGCTCAAAGGGAGGTAAGCATCACAACTTGAACTCTTTAAAATATGCCTTGCTTTGAGGTCCACTGATCATGCATCTTTTATACATGTTATATGTGTTGTGTTTGAACCAATTCATCATGTAATTCATGGTTGTACCAAGAGGTAGCACAGAAAATGCACATTATGGCCTATTTCAAAACCAATATCGGGTTGTGAGGAGGATTGATTTTCTGGAAAAACCACCACCACCATTGGATTCCTTAGGAAATTCTAGGCCAGATGCATATAAATTTTGTCTCCATCCATGGAGAAATGAGGAAGTTATGGCCTTCACGTTTCTGACTAAAAACCTTGTCTTGCCTTGCTTTGGCCAGGCCAAGAACAAGACAAGCCTTGTATATTTATGGCTGGGGTTTGATACACGGATGTATCACCACCCCAGTGGTAAGGCGCGCATGCTGCACACAAGAGGTCAGAGGTTCGAATCCCCCTCGCCCATGCCCCTTTTTAATGGTTTTTCACCTTTTTTATTA
Source organism: Lathyrus tuberosus (assembly GCA_022829125.1). NCBI lineage: Eukaryota > Viridiplantae > Streptophyta > Magnoliopsida > Fabales > Fabaceae > Lathyrus > Lathyrus tuberosus. The sequence goes on along the minus strand of JALAZF010000065.1, from coordinate 15,757,922 downwards.
TTTTTCATATTATTTTTAATGATTTGAAAAATTAATAACTCCCTCAATTTTAATTATTTTTTATTGGTTCTTTTTTAAAAAAATCACAAAAATATTGAAATATTTTATTCCACAAAATAATCAAATTTATATTATTTATTTAATATAATTAGTTTTTTTGTGAATAAATTCATTTTTAATTGTTTTTAAACATTTAAAAGTGAGAATTTATTTTGAAAATCAAAACCAAATGAGTTCTAAATCATCTTGTGATTAAAACCTCATTTTTCAAACCTTAAACAAAAATCACAAGTGGTTTATTCAAATCTATTTGGTATTTTTATCATTTTATTGATTTTCTTTAAATATTTACTTTTAAAGAAAAACAAAATTAGGGTTTCTTTGATTTTCACCCTCACAAATCTTTTTAAAACACTCATGGGCCTCTATTAGAGTGTAAGACCCATCCCCTTTATAAATACACCACTTTTGGGCCTCAGTCGTTGTATAAGTCCCACTGTATTTTCAAAAAACAACGGCGCGATCGTCGCATTTTTTTTACAAAACCAATTTGGGCCTCTCCCTGAGTTATAAGCCCCACCATTTGTACGAAAACACTTTTGGGTCTTTAATAGAGTGTAAGACCCAACCCCTTTTTGAAACCAAAATAATTTGGGCCTCAGTCATTGTATAAGACCTACTGTGTTTTCAAAAACCTCGGCACGACCGCCGTTTTAAAAAAAAATCATCTGGGCCTACCCTCGTGTTATAAGACCCATATCTTTTCTTTAAATAATCTTTGGGCCTCTTGGTAGAGTGTAAGACCCAATCCTTTTGTAAATAAACCTTTTTAGGGCACCACACATTGTATAAGTCCCTCTGTATATTTTCAAAAGTACGGCGCGGTCGTCGCCTTTGTAATGAAACCAACTGGACTTCTCCTTGAGCTATAAGACCCATCTCTATTCATTTTCAAACACTTTTGGGCCTCTAATAGAGTGTAAGACCCATTCCCCTTTGAAAACCAAAACTTATTGGGCCTCACATACTGTATAAGTCCCTCTGTACAGTTTTCAAAACAACGGTGCAATCATCGTTAAAACTTGGGCCTCTCCTTGAGCTGTAAGCCCCAACAACTTTTCAAAACACTTTCTCCTTTGATTTTGAATATAATACTGTTATCAAAGTTTTCTTTGTTGAACAACTAACCAAACAGTATGGAAGCTCTACAACGGGTAAGTGTTTATCCGCTTTCATTTATCGCTTTCATATGTATATAACTGTATTGTGGGGCTGTTTCACTGTAAGTCTCCTTTCACATCCTTTTATATACTTGCCAAATATCAACTGTGTAATACTAGTATAGTTATTTAGAGTTTTCCCCGGCAACTACGTCTAGCACTACGTAAAGCCTTGTTGGTCACTCTTAAATACAAACAAAACTAGATCCCCCGTAGGATTCCAGATATAGTCTTCCCTTCTCTTGGGGTTAAACAATATAGAACAAAGAGAAAGGCAGTATTCTCGCTGAAACTTTTCTCAGACTGTCACCCTTAGAAATTGTCAAAGAGACTCTACTCCCCAGAGTTGATCTATTCTCTGTGAATAGCATCTCTTGAGTTTCTTCCAAATTCTCGAACTTTCCTTGAATGACCTCTTCTCTGTGAATTGCATTTCTTGAACTTCTCGTGGTTTGGGGACCCACAGGCTTCCTAAAAGCATCCCCGCCTCCTCTTGGGCGTTGTACAAGGACCCTTCGGCTTCTTAGAAGTTCTCATGCCTTCTCTTGGGCTTAATACAAGGACCCTGACGACCACTTATAGGTATAAGAAAAAACTTAGTCATCCTTTGCTAGAGCAGTCTTTTCAGTGTCAAACCTCTGGCCACTTTAGGGTTGATACTGATCCCTTAATGCCCGTGCCTCCTCTTGGGCATTGTACAATAGATAAAACTCTAGACTTGGACAGTCTAAACCCCTTGAGTCTCAAAGACTTTCTCAAGTTCCTTTCAAACATAGGAAAAAACACTGATCACTCAGAAACCCGACCTCTCTCATGAGGGCTCTCCCACTTGGTCCTGCATATGGATCTAATCCTCAACTGTAAGATAGTCTCCTCTTGGGCTTTGTACAAATGACTCTCCCCAACGGAGCTAACCTTTTCAGACTCTCTTGTTGAGTCAAACCCCTTTTTTAGCCTCCGTCTTAGGCTTCGTATAAGACATAAATAAGTACTCTCTTGTTGAGTCAAACCTTTTAGTCTCTGTCTTGGGCTTCATACAAGACACCTATAAAAACCCACTCTCTTGTTGAGTATAAAAGACTCTCTTGTTGAGTCAATCTCTCTTTAGCCTCCGTCTTGGGCTTCATACAAGACACCTATAAAACACTCTCTTGTTGAGTATAAATGACTCTCTTGTTGAGTCAACCCCCTTTTAGCCTCTATCTCGGGCTTCGTACGAGACATCAAAACACTCTCTTGTTGAGTATAAAAGACTCTCTTGTTGAGTCAATCACCTGTCAACTAGACTCTCTTATTGAGTCAACTTTTTAGCCTCCGCCCTAGGCTTTATACAGGACAAATAAAAGTACTATTTTGTTGAGTCAAACCCTTTAGCCTCCGTCTTGGGCTTCGTACAAGACACATAAAAAACACTCTCTTGTTGAGTCAGTCACTTATTAGTACTCTCTTGTTGAGTCAACCCATTTAGCCTCTATCTCGGGCTTCGTACGAGACAACAAATAAAAGACACCCTCTTGTTGGGTCAATCGTCTCTTCTTAGGCTTTGTATAAGGAAACCTCGGTTGAGTCAATTAACCTTTTAGCATCAAATCTGTGCCTTGCTCATAGTATACAAACATCAACAACTCCTTTTTAGAGATGACAAATTCTCTCTCATCCAAACCTTTTAGCTTCACATCTTGGGCTTTGAACAAGATACAAATAAACCCTTTAGCTTCATGTCTTGGGCTTTGAACAAGACACCAAAACAACCTTTTTCCTCCCATAGAATAGGAGGAACTACGATCGCTCTGATTTCCCTGTCTCGGGAATATGTAGGCATAAGATTGAAAAATCTTAGCGAGCATACCAATCAAAAAACCCAAAATCCAGTACCCCATATATCAACCCAAAAGCACCAAATCCTAACATCTTACAAAAAACCTCGCAAATGGTCCAGACATTCTAATTTTAACAAAATAACCGAAGAGGGGCCCACATCTCAAGAGCATCTGTAAACTAACAGTCAACTGTTTAAACTCAGTGTGCAAGCAGGGTTAATTGGAGACATCTATTTCCCTTCCTTAATCAGCTCAATAGGATAAAAAATGAATCGAACTGTAGTACCCAAGCGATCGTGATTCAAGACCACAAAAATCGCGCTACACATATTTAGCCTGGTACCAATTGTTAATTGGTAGTATAGGAAGATAATGTTAGCTACTCATATGGAGACAGAGTGAGATCATATAAAATCTATCTTAGTTGGCAATGACGTTTAACAACAATTTGGTGAACATCTGAAGGGCTTCTAAATTTGTTGAACAATTTGGTGCCTAATCATATAAAATCAAATTTATGAAGAATCTTTCATTACTTACAATCATAGAAGCAACTAAGTTTATTGCCTCAGATTTAAAATCTCCAGATCGCTTCTGCAGAGCCATCAACCATGTCTCGTATCGTTTTATTTCTAAAGGATCACCTACTAAACTTTTATCAACGTTGGCCTTGTAATACCCCAAATTTTGACCACAAGATTTACTATCATTGTGCAAAGCATCACCATAATATGGATGTACTTTCATGCCTCATCAATCCTCTCAAAGATTGTTGAGCATTCACCTTAACCAAGAATTAGGGTTTTGGACTCTCTCAAAGTACTCAGACAAAAGATCAATCAAGAATGGACATGATCTTTAACTTTTCAAACCAACATCAATGAAGGATCAAGAGGTCTCCCATATCAAGAATCTAGCACAAGATTTCATCATTCCAAGATGATCAAGCCTCAAGATCATCAGTGTCACCAAATTTGGGTTTTCGTCAACCATGGCATCCAGAGAGAAATTTTCATCTGGGAATGAGCCAATACTTCAAAACATGATCCAAGAAGCTCAAAGGGTCCTCATGGATCCAATCACAAGTTCAAAATAGCCTCAGGGGATGCATTCATCAAAAATCAGGAATTATGGTTTCTTGACCTAATTCATCCCTAAGTTTTGGAGCAAGACATGAGCCTAAACCTCAAGAGATGTTTAGAAGACCTCAAATACCTTGTATTGATCCTCTTACAAGTTCAAATGGACACAAATAACTTGGTTCATGAGCAATACAAAGATTCAAATTCATCTGGACCACAAACTAGGGTTTCTGAAAAAAAGTCAACCATGCCTTCGACTTTTGACCAAGACATGATCTCAAACCTTGGGACATGATTCAATACACTCCAAAACACTTATGGATTCCGTCCATTAGGTTTAATTAGGTCAAGAACTTGATTTCATCAAGGATCACAAAGTTTAAAATTCATCTGATAAAAAATCAATTGTGCCCAAAACCAAGTTTGACTTTTGAGGTTTGTTGACAAACATGGCTTCTTTAAGTCAAAAACAATGTTAACTTATGGTTTTGATCATCATCCATCAAGAAAAATCAAGAAAAGTGAGGTTACTTGCAAAAGGGGCAATCTTAAGAAACTTGAATTTTCACTAAGTCATGAAAAAACGTGATTTTTACCCAACTTTGCAAGATCATAATTATTGATCCAAGTAACCTTTTTCTTCAATCCAAAACTCAAATGAAAGCTCTCATTACATACTTCAAGATTGTCAACTACAACATATTCCACACCCTCATGGATTTTGAGTTATGGACTGATCAAAATCACAAAATAGAAAATGAACATTTTTCAAACACTTAGTGAAATTTTTTGACAGAATCTGTTTGTGTTTTCACCAACTTTGAGGCCATTTTTCATTATGATCCAAGATGATTCAAGACCAAATTTAAATATCAAAGTTGAAGTATGATATAGGGGATTTCTAAAAAGTACAAGAGCCTCCCATGATTCAACTTGAGCAAGAAGTTATAAGCCTCCAAAAATGGTATTTTTCACCCTGCCTACACAACAACATTGGTACATAACATGTCTCCCACGATTTCTTGAGCACATTTTGTACACTTGCATCATTGTAATTATGTCCAAAATCAACATGAATGATGGAGAATCTGATCACAAGGCCACCAAGTCAAAAATCCAATTTCTTAAGCACGTGGCTTTCAAGGTTCCTTTACAAAAACTCCAACTTTGTCATGAAGCATTGAATGGATGCATAGAGTTCGCATGTATCAGTCCACAACATTACAAATAAGTCAAGATTAGTCCAAGAATCAGAAGGCCATAGGCCTGCAAGATTGACTCAAGACAATGGCTAGAGGAGACTTTGGCTACATGACAAAACTCACTGGATAATAGGGTGATCCAGCCCCTAACCACTATTGCTCCAAAAAAAAACTTGCTCTACTATAAATAGGAACCTTTTTTGGTCAGTTTGAGTATACCAAAGCATAACAACACATGCTCTTCTTCCTTTCACTCTCAAAAACCAGAAATTGCTTCTTTTACAAATAACATTCGAATTTTCAAATAGAGAGCAATTCTATCAAAACCAATGTTGTAGACACATCAAATACATCATATGTGAGCTATCCAAACACTTCTCACACATTTGTAACACCAGAATCACAAACCTCCAAATCACACTCAAGCTAATTTGCAGTTGAGGTACCACAAAGAGTTCCAGGTTGTTTCAATCCATTCCAAGCTTCCAAACACCTTACATAAGGTCCATTGAAGCTGTCCAAGTCATCAAACAACATTTGTAACACCTCCAACACACAATTTGATTTCTTCTTGCAAGAGTAAGCCTGAACTCTCAAACTCTATGATCCATGCATCATAAATGTGTTTACAAGTTACAAACATGTTTCTGCACTTATCTAGAGTGTTTCCCCTCAATTAATTTCTTTGTAGCTATCGTGTATAGGATTTCATAGTGTTCTTGCAGAAATTAGGGTTCATGTGTTCATCACTTGATTTCTCACTCCACACTAAAAATAAATGCAATTAATTGATACCATTGGAATCCTTATTCAAAAACGAGTGAGATTGATATTTGATTCATGCAAAATCATTGAGTAATCAGAGAGAAAAGTGAGGTTTTACAAATCGTCCATGGCGCGGGCACGAGGAAGAAGAAGGTGACCTTTGGCGCCTTTTTCAAATTATTTGAATTTTTGAATTTTTAAATTATTTTTTTAATTGATTTCAAAAATTAATTTCTCCCTCAATTTTAATCATTTTTTATTGGTTCTTTTTTTAAAATTTCACAAAAATGTTAAAATATTTTATTCTACAAAAAAAATCAAATTTATATTATTTATTTAATATAGTTTGAACTTTTGTAAAGAATTTCATTTTAATTATTTTTTTTTAACATTTTTAATCAAAATTTCCTCTTGATTTTTCTAATACAAATGAATTTCACACTTTAATATAAACATAACATGACTTTTCAAAACATTTTTCAAAACTCACAACTTGTTTTTAAATATATTTGATGTTTTATATCATTTTTATTTACTTTTCTTTGAAAAATTATATTTTTAATTAAAATTAGGGTTTTTCCTTGATTTTAATTTTTCAAACTTCATTTGAAACACTTTTGGGCTTCTTTGTAGAGTGTAAGACCCATCCCTTTGTAAATACATAATTTTGTGCCTCAGTCATTGTATAAGTCCCGATGCGATTTTCAAAATAAACGGTGTGATCACTGTTTTTCATCTGGGAATCTCCTTAAGCTATAAGCCCTAACTCTTGTATAAAAATAACCTTTTGGGCCTCTATGTAGAATGTAAGACACATTCCTTCTTGTGTAAATATTTTGAGCCTCAGTCATTTGTATAAGTCCCACTGTGGTTTTCAAAATCGCGACGCGATCGTCGCCTTTTCAAATAAATCATCTGGGCCTCTTCTTGAGTATAAGCCCCATTTTTCTTCTTTAAAAACACTTTTAGGCCTCTAATAGAGTGTAAGACCCAACCATCTTTGTAGAAAAATAAATTTTGGGGCCTCTGCTATAGTATAAGTCCCACAACGTCTTTCGGTATCGTAGTGCGATCACTGTTTTCAAATAAGTCATTTGGGCCTCTCCTTGAGAATAAGTCCCAATCTTTTGTACATAAACTTTTTTTTAAACAAGAAACAACTTTCAAGGGCCTCTCCTTGAGTTGTAAGCCACATACCTCTGTTTTCAAAATCATCTATCTGTTTTTAACTGGTACTAAGAGGAGCATTATTCCCGGAGAAACTGCTCTTAGACCACTTGGGCCCCTCTTTGAGTTATAAGCCCCAAACATTTCTTTTCTTTCAAACAACTTTCTTTTAATTCAAATTCAAAATCAATGTTTTCTCAAAACTTTCTTCAATTTCTTAAAACCCTAATCATATAATTCTAATTAATACAATCAATCACAATACACTAAGGCCTCTTCTCAGAGTGTAAGACCCAACATATTTTTAATTCAATGCATATTTGTTTATATACCTGTCAATTTATTCATCTGTATATATACTTGTGCATATCTGTTTAGAGTTTCCCTAGCAATTAGGTATACACTTAGGTCAAACCAGAGGTTATTTCTAAACTTAGTCAAAACTAGTTCTCTCATAGGAAACTTCCCTCAATACAGTCTGCCTCTTCTTGGGCTTATTCAATATGAAACAGAGAAAGGAATTATTCCCGATGAAACTTTTCTCAAGACTGTCAAAACTTAGATATATATATACAAGAAATTCATTTCCCCGGAGAGGATTAATTCTCGGTGAAACCTCTTTTGAATTTCTTCAAACCTTAGAACTGTTCAGCAAAGAAAGGATTAATTCCCGGTGAAACCTTCCTTGAACTTTTCCTAGGCTTGGACCCACGGGCTTCCTAGAAGTATTCTCAGCCTCCTCTTGGGCTTAATACAAGGACCCAAAGGCTTCCTAAAAGCATAGGATAGAAATTAGTCATCTCTGCTAGTTCAATCCCCAGGAGAGTCAAATTCCCAGAACATCCAGTCAATCAAAAGTTTTTTTCCATACCTTAAACCAACAGTCTCCTCTTAGGCATCATACAAAGACCCCTCTCTACACTAGAGCCTACCATTTCTTGAGAGACTTAGACAGTCTTAGCCTCCTCTAGGGCATCATATAAATAAGACTTGGAAAGTCTCATCTCCTCCTTGGATCTCCCACAGAGACCCTCAAGTTTCCTAAAAACACTGGATAAAGCCTGATCAATTTACCATCAACAAATCCCCAATAAAATCAGAACCTTATGGCATCTGGTATTTCAACTCTTCCCGGATTCCCAGCAAGAGTAAATCCCTTTAGATTCCCCAATACAATTTGGACTTGCTCCTGGATTTCCATAAATTCTCAGCAAAAGTTAGCCTCCTCTTAGGCTTCATATAAGAACTTTCTCCAGTCATCCTCAATATTGGGCTTTGTACAAGACAAATCCTCCCCAGAGGATTCATTTTCCTTTAGCTTCAACTTTGGGCTTTGATCAAGGAACACAGAAAATCAACATCCCCTCAAATGAGACCACGAGTCCTCTCTACAGGAAGATATATCCTCTATACATCACATATCAAAACAAACAATCAAAATCCAAGCTGGAGTCCCTCCTTTAGCCTGGCTAAAATCTCTCTTTCATCTAACAGCTATAAGTGGCAAGCCTCTGGATTCCATACATCCAAGCTAATGTCCCTCTCTTAGCATGAAAGATTCATAAAGGTAAAAGTGGCATTTCTCTACACTGAGTTAAAGCTTTCTTCCTTCATGACATCCCTCTTATAAAAGAAATTATGGCATTATTGGATTCCATGTATCCCAGTTAAAGTAATTTCCCTTATAACTCGACATCTGTGATGAATAGGTGAGATATCTCCCTTTAGAGATGGAAAATTCTCTCTCAATCACCCCGATAGCTTCAATCTTGGACTTTGAACAAGACACAAAATCTCTGAAGGCTTCAATCTTGGGCTTTAAACAAGACAACAAATATCTTTCCTCCCATAGAATAGGAGGAACTAAGAACGCTCTGATTACCCCAAATCTCTTTACGGGAATACATAGGCATAAGATTTCGAAATCTTAGCGAGCAGACAAATAAAAAACTTTAGGTCCAATACCTTCCCAAAAACAACAGAAAACCCGAAAACAACAAAAACATTCTCTCAACACTCCCAAAGGAGAAACTTTCCCAATCCACAACAGATAAACACGAGAAAGCATTTTATGTTAACAGAAATACATGCAAAAAGAAGGTTCCTATGGATTACCATAAATACACTGGGTGTTAATTACTTCCCTTTGTATAACCAGACCCCGATCCCCGATCTCTTAGCATTTGTTAAAGAACAAATTTGCGTGTAGGGTTAGTTTATGATATCTTCCCCTTCCTTAACCAACTTCATAGGATAAATACAAAAATCAGAAAGTAGCACCCAATACCCAAATTCGCAGTAAGGTGGTCGCGTTGTAACGCCCCGTTTTGCCAATTTTGTTTATTGAGTCGTTTGGATTATTTTATTATTATTTTATTGTCCTTTCGACTTTTGTGTGAAAATGTGTTATTTTTCGTCGTGAATATATTTTATCGCATTTTGGGACCGTTTGCGAGAAATTTGAGTGTAGGGGTATTTTGGGCATTTGGGGTGTATTTTGATTAAGTTAGAATAAATAGAAAGAATAGAAAGAAAAAGAGAGAAAAGAAAAGTAGAGGAGAAGAAAAGAGAAAAGAAAGAAGAAAAGAGAGGAAAAACTTGTGAAGGAAGAAATCAATCTCCCGACTTTCTAGAACACGATTAAATCGGGTAAGGGTGCGAAACTCGATTATACTATGATTGTGTATGATTATGTATGTTTTGTGTGGATGTTTTGGTTGGTTTTCCATATGTTTCCGTTTATGCCGTATTTGACGAAATCGATAGAAACCGATGTTTTTACGGTCGAAAAGTCGTATAAATACATGTGTTGGTTGGTTATATGTATGTGAGCTGCTGTTTAAAGTTTCATGACGTTTGGTTATGTTTTGGTTGGTTTTCGTTATGTTTCCGTTGTTTTGTCCGTTTAGGTCGAATTGTAAGAAATCGATTAAAACCGATGTTTTCACGGTTAGAATTCGAAATAAATTACGTAGTTATATCGAGCAAGGTTAGGTCGTCGTATAGCGTGCTTTTTATTCGATTTGGTGATGTTTGAAAATTCTGGTTTTTTGAAAGGTTGAAATTTAATCGAAAAATCTAACGTCGTAGAAATTTCATTTACGTGTTCTAAATTGTTCTTATGTATTTGGTGGTTGTGCGTATATGTTTGTTTCGGTGAAACTGTTCGATTTAGTCGAGTTTCCGGGCACTTTGGAAAAATGACAGCAAAGGTGTATTTTGAGAAAATCTGGTTTTTAAGGAAAAACAGAGTTATGAATCGATACATAACAGCTATGTATCGATACAAAATGGTTTATGTATCGATACATAACCCTTATGCATCGATACATACTGTAGAAATTTGGGAAAACAACATTTTCACTACAGCATGTGTCGACACATGCGTGCTATGAATCGATACATGTGGCCTTTTTGTATCGATACATAAGTCTATGAATCGATACATACTGTGCTGAACCATAAAATTCTGGTTTGTCGGGGAAACTTCGGAAATTCATATCTCTTGAACCGTAAGTCGGTTTTGATCCCCGTTCGAAGCGTTGGGAAGCTAACGAGATGTTCTTTCTAGGAAAAATAGTTTTGAGGTCTGAACCTAGTCCAATTGGTACAGTTTTTTCGAACCGTTTCGTAGTGTCGGGCGTCCGGTTTATGTTTTTACGCTATTTTAAAATATTTGTATCTTCTTCGTTGTTTATCCGATTTAAGTGTTCTTTATATGGACGTGAAGCTAAAAATATGTTCTATGATTTGGTGAAGAAAAATATTATTTTTAGCCGACTTTTGGCCGACTTTACCGATTAATCGTGAATAGTTGTTTTTGATGAAATGTTGTGATGATGATTTGTGGCCGAAATGCAAGAAAATGCTAAGTGTGATATTTGATGATATATGCATGATTGTTGATGTGTGTGAGCATGCAATGTGAAAGTCATGAGTCGTTGTATGCCCAGCATCATATTGTGCATTGTTGAAACGTCCTGAGTGACGATTTGATTCTTGAGGGAATCCACTATACCATCGTGTGCCTCAAAAATACGAGGCGTTGCCTGAGGACTTAAAGCGATATGTATAGACGATTGTGGGCTCCTTTGGAGACTTAAAGCAATCCTTAACGTCGTGTGCCTCGAAAATATGAGGCGTTGCCTGAGGACTTAAAGCGACGGGTGAACATCGTAGGCCCTACGGGGAGTTACTTGAGATTCTCAGTAACGAGCGATGGTTCCAATAGTTCCTGAGTGAACTGATGATGAGACATGTGACATTGGGAGTCGGTACCGCATGACATGTGCATAGAGTCGTTGTGTCGGTCTATGTGCATTGCATAAATCATGAATTAATTGTGTGTGAATTTGTGAATGTGATTGATGATTATATGGTATATGTGTGGTGTGTAATGGTATTCGATGCGTGAGAATTGTGCGGTATTATGTTATATGTGGTTATGGTGAGAATGTGTTACTTGTACATTTTGTGTTTATATATATAATTTTATTCAATTATATTATGGTTGTTTTTCTCACCCTTCTGCTGTTTTATAACGCTCTATGAGGCGTTGCAGATTAGAGCTGCTGGAGGTATTCCTTTTTTTGAAGCGTTGCGTCTTCATTATTTTGGTCGGTCGGCTCTGATATGTGACTCCGGGTAGTTAGGGTGACCGTGTGCTATTATTTTGTATATCTGATGATATATTTTGGTTGTACATATGCTACCTGATGTATGACAAACTGTTTATATGTGTATACGTATATATGTTATTCAGATTTTAGATTTTCCGCTTTAATTCTAATTTCTGGAAAGTGGGTGTAAGGAACAAAGTTTCCTCTGTATGATTGCTACCCCACAGTTGCATATCATTATGGGCAGGTGTTGCATGTTATGTGTATGTTTGGTTACTTTGATGTGATTCTCCCTTTCTATGCCATGATGGTTCAAATATACTCTGATCAATTTTCGAATTTTCTTTTTACCGCTTTAATTGCGTGTTAATTGGGGGTATAAATTGGGGGCGTCACACGCGTCACCGAGAAAAAAAACGCACGCTACAGGCCTCTTCAATCATTTTTTCCTCCTCTCTTCCATTATGTTTGCCTTAAGCTTTTCGTAACCACCACGAGACAAAATATGAGGATGGATATTCTTTGATGCATTCATTTTTCCTTTTTGGCTTTTCTCCTATTACAAATAAATCACATTAAATTAAACGTCAAAACCAAATCAATTTAGATAACAAAAATAAATCTATAAACTTAACTAACTTGAAAGTCTTCTTTTTTCGAGTCTCGACAAACAAATCCCAATTTTCTTGTTTGATGAATGTATACTTTTCAAACGGCGTTGTATTTCCATCCTTATTGCCTTTACCAAATATATAGACATTTGAGAGCAATGTCTTAAATTGCTTCAACCGTTCCCCCATATTAACAAACCAATGCTTCCTAAATTTATCATCTGTGGGGCAAGTGAACTTATCCTACAAAACATAAGAAGTATTAGCAATTGAAATAGTTATAGAAAATAAATTATAAAGAATTAATTAAAGTTGCATACCGTAATATCATCCCATATCGTGTCCTTCAAGTTTTCGCTTATCTTTTTCCATTTCTTTTCATTTAAACTGACCTTGCTACATGCAATGAACGACAAATAACTCTTAAACTTTGCAGCATACTGACCAATAGATTAGAAAGTATCCAGATCAAAATCAATGTGGTATTTCTCACCATCACGGAGTTTCCGAATGAAACGTAGCAATGTTGTCGCACCTTTCACTACTACAAAACGGCCAAACAACAATGCCAGGTTTACAACGGCATCCTATACACCGTTCTTATAGTGCGTACTGGATGCGCGCGCATTATTTTAATTAGAAATCTCAAGGGTATAATAACGGTTTTTATGAAAACCGTGGTGATACAATCTAGCTATGATGGGTTCGAACCTCATCGCCCTCAAATAGTTTATCCCTTTGATGTAAATGCCCCGTTTTTAAATTTTATTAATATTTAACTAAAAAATAATAAGGATATCATGACGGATATTTCTCAAAACCATTGTTACAAATTGAAGCTTCTTTTTATGTATTTTAAACACCAAGTATATATATCAATTTATCCATTGAAACAACCCTAACACCAACGCCGTCACCATTGTCGGGAAGAAGACAACAACAACAACAAAGTGTTCTACTTTAAGGCATTGCAATGTCACATTTGAAGACAAAATCATCCAAAGGTGTTTCTACGTCTTGTTCCAGTGTAAAATCTCGATCTGGAAATTTTTGTGGTTGTGATGGTCGTATGGTTTCGTATCAACGCAAGAAGGGACAAAATAAAGGAAGGCTTTTTTGGAGATGTCCATTTTGGAGGAGCGATGAAACATGTAATTTGTTCATATGGGACGAAGACGTGGGAGAAAGAGATGGAAATGATGATGAGAGCATTATGAAGTCAGAGATGGAAGCTGTGGGCTATCTGAAGGTTATGTATGAGCATTTAAAGAAAAAGAACAAGAATTTGAAGAACAAACTGAAATCAGAGATATTTTCTGGAAATATCAAGATGTTATGTTTTTTTTGTCTCCTTTATGTTTAATATTTACTTTGTTATTAAATGTAATAGTTGAATTAGGGTTCGAATTACATTGTTGATGCTTAAACTGCAGATGCATTGTGAATTACATTATTGATGTTTAAACTACAGATGCATTAAGTTAGAAGTTAAGGCGCACCTTTTCTTTTTTATTTATTTTAAAATTCATAAATAAAAGGGTTATCACTACGGTTCTTCTGGTTAACCGTAGTGATATATTTATAATAAATAAATACCTATGTATATGGTTTTTATTTATTTTAAAATTCACAGATAAAAGGGTTATCACTACGGTTATTCTGGTAAACCGTAGTGATATATTTATAAAAAATAAATACATATCTATACGGTTGTTATTGTTAACCGTTGTGAAATAGTTTACCCATATATAAGCGAAATAACTTTCACTTAATTGATAGTAATGCCGTTGCCTTCAAAGTGAAACCCTAGAACCCATTTTTTCTCTTCGTTTTCACCATTAGCCGTGAATCTTGTGCTTCATACATTAAGGTATTCTTCTTCTTCCATCTATTGTTAGATATTTCCCATTATCTCGTTTGTTGCATGTTGTTTTTGTTGATTGTTCTCATTTTTTCAGATTCGTTTTCACTACCTTAACAAAGACCATACTTTGGAAACTTCATAATGTTTGTGTTTCTATGGAAAAATGTATAAGAAGCATGAAGCTATGATGGAAACTTCATCCACCTTGTACTTTTTTTTCATAGCATCACGAACAAGTTGTTAGTAAATGAAGAAACAACAGTGTAAGCAAACTTTATATAGTTTTAGAAGCAATGAAAAGAAGTATAAGAAGTATGAAGCTTTTGTGTAAGCTTCTTCCTCCTTATATTTCGTTTTCATGGCTTCCCAAACTAGTTCAACATCATAATTGATTCCTGTTCCGCGATTAGTTTCATTAAAAGGTGCGTTATTCCTGTTCCTCTCTTTACTCATCACTAGATTATGGTTTTAGGGTTTCACTACTACGAAAACCCCATTTAACGACGCCAGGTTTACCACGGTTTCATATCCCACCGTTGTATAAGGACTAAAAATTTATAACGCCATGTTTAACGACGGTTGTATTACATAACCGTTGTAATACAAGCTGTGTAACAAGCTTCGATTCCCAGCTACTATATTTTTTTTTCCATATTTTTACATTTTAACACGCTTGTATTAGAAGACCGTTCTAATACATGTATCGCGCTTCGATTCACAGCAATGTATTTTTTGTCATATTTTTATATTTTAAACATGTATTAATTTTTTAAACATGTTTAACGCCAAGTAATGTATGTATATTCCCAGCAATGTATTCTTTAGTATTTTTAAGTGCAATAGAGTATATATATAACTTAAAAAATAAAACTGTAAGAGATGAACATATATAGAGATAATTTTTTTTTAATATTCCATTGAGAGTACATTGATAAACATATTACATATCAAGATCATTGTCAGAGCCCATAGCATAAAATGCATCTTCATAATCTAGACATCTCTCCTAACTCCCCTCATCGGAATCATAATATACATACCTCATTTTCTTCGTTATCTTCTTCTTCTTCGGCTTCTTCGTCTTCTTCTTCTTATCCTTCCTTACCCTTAAGGCATCCCTGAAGTTGGCAGTTACTGGTTGGACGACCTCCTGGATTGGCGCTTGACGTTCCTCATTGAGGTTTCTAGGATTTTCATTTGTTGAACTCATTGTTACGAAGAATATATTATTTAGATATGTAAAATTGTCTATTTATCGATGAGGTTAAAGATGAAAAGACTGATAGTTTAATGCTTGTAATGATGATAACTTGTAAACCGTTCATATTCTGGAACGATATTTTCTTGTAAACCGTTCATATGTTGGGAAGTGCAATGGTTAATAATATTACGACGGTTATAAGTAATGACCGTAGCGATGTCACTTATAATCCAGGCGTAATTTTAGGAAAATGTTGTTGCCTGGTGTCGAACCTTGTACCACGTATAAGGGGTATCGCTACGGTTATTATAACTAACCGTTGTGATATTATTAAATTAATATATAATCTATCATAACGGTTATTTAAGAAAACCGTTGTGAAAAATTTACCTATATAAGGGAATTAACTTTTCCTTTTTGACAGTCGCGCCGTTTCCTTCACAGCGAAACCCTAGCACCCAAACTTCATCTTTTTTTAGAATCTGCGAGAAGAAATACAAGAAGTATGAAGCTTTTGATTTAAGCTTCTTCCTCCTTGTAGTTCTTCTTGCAGAATCTAAAACTAGATGAACACGGTGATGATGCTGGAGGTAGCAAGCGTAATGTACATATTGTTTATGGAAAATAAGGTAGTCTTCCACTTCAATCTTTTTGTTAAATAGTACTCATTATCTCGTTTGCTTCATGATGTTTTTGTTGATTATTCTCTTTTTGCGCAGATTCGACTTCAATGCTTCACAAGCAAGGTGAACTTCATTGTTATGGTACAGTCCCACTTCTTAGCGTTTTCTTTCAACTTTTGCTTGTTTTGTTTTGAATACTAACTAATTTTCTTCATTGCTTCCCACTTCTTAGGGTTTGTTTCTAATTTTTCTTGTTTTGTTTTGAATAATAACTAATTTTCTTCATTGCTTTCCCACTTCTTAAGTTTGTTTCACATGGTGATGATGTTGGTGGTACATATATATATGAATTCATTCTAATAAGGTACATATATATGAATTCATTCTGATATTGTACATATGAAATTTAGTTTATTATTCTGATATAGTACATATAAAATTTAGTTTATTATATACTATGTATATTGTTTGTTTTACTATCCTTTTAATGAAAATGCAATCTGTTAAATTGGTATCGAAACTTATAATTTGAAAATTAAGATGTATTTGAAAACCAACCATTATCATGTCAATGTTTTTTGAATCGCATCCATTTCAATCAGCACATTGAATGTTCCTTAACGCATAATATACGATTCAACGGTCTGATTCCTTCTACACATCGATATCTTTTATGTTATATAGTTTACCTATTCATCCCCAAAAATCATCGTGGTTTTTATGATCATGATTGTTATGATGATAAAATCGCGATGATTTTGGGCGATGGAGAGGTAAACTATATAATTAAAAATAACAATGAGTAGAGTGAATCAGACCATTGAATCGTATATTATGTGTTAAGGAACATAAAATATGCGGAATGAAATGGATGCAATTCGAAAAACAGTGGTGTGTTTAAGTTGGTTTTCAAGAATATTTTAATTTTCAGATTATATATTTCCTTACCAATTTAATGGTTGTAATTCTTTAACTAGGTGTATGGTAAAACAAGCAATATACATTTGTATATAATAAACTAAGGGTACATGTAACAACGGTTGAAACTAATATCCGTTGTGATTGATAATATATTTCACAACGGTTGAAACTAATATCCGTTGTGATTAATAATATATTTCACAATGGTTGATACAACTAACCGTTGCAATATATAGCGCGTTTTCCAGAATACAACAATGGTTTCCAGACCGTTGTAGAAACATCGAAGATACAACAACAATCTACATAACAACGCCTTCACCCGCGTCATTATATGTCATTCCCAACCATTGTTAAATGGGTTTTTCGTAGTAGTGTTTGTTTTCAACTGAGGATGCTCATTTTTGAAGTTTGCTTTATTTCCTTTCAGGTTAAGGGGATGATACCGGGTGATGATGCTGGTGGAAGCAAGCGTATTATATCAGTTTATAATTTCTGGATCTGGTATAGAATGTTGTTTGAGTTTATCATATTCTATTTACATTGTTTGTTTAACTAACCCTCACTTAAAGTTTGCTGGTGGTAGCAAGCGTATTATATGAGTTTATAATATCTAGATCTGGTATAGAATTTTGTTTGAGTTTATTATATTCTATGTAGATTATTTGTTTCACTAACCCTCACTTAAAATACATTCAGTTAATTTAACATAGATACTTATAATCTGCAAATTAAGTTGTATTTGAAAACCAACTTAAACAAACCAATGTTGTTTTCTGATTGCATGCCTCTCATCATTTATCTCACGTTCTCTTATATATAGATTATGGTATAATGATCTGGCTCCTTAGATGCATCGCCATCTTCCAATATAGTTAAATCACAGATGAGGCAATTATCCAATGTCTTGTTATGGAAATTTAACTATAATCGAAGATAGCGATATATCGAAGGAGTCAGATCAATAAACCACAATATATGTAAAAGAGCGTGAAATGCACGATGAGACGAATGCAATCAGAAAACAACATTGGTTTGTTTAAGTTGGTTTTCAAGAACAATTTAATTTGCAGATTATAGACATCTTCATCAAATTTAATCCATGTATATTTATTTAGTGAGGTGTTTGGAAAACAAGCAATCTACATTTAATATAATAAACTTAGGGTACTTACAACAACAGTTATATATTGTAACCGATATCATAAGTAATTTATGTTTTATATAAATTCGCTACTTATGGGTTTCGAACCAAGAACCTAAGTGTATGTATCGCAACGGTTTATTATCATAACCGTTGTGATATATGGCGCACGTCCTGCCTTTCAACAACGGTTTCCAGACCGTTGTAGAAACAGCGAACTTACAACGTTAATCTACATAATAACGCCTTCGCCCGCGTCATTATATGTCATTCCCAACCGTTGTTAAATGGGTTTTTCATAGTTGTGTTTACTCTTCTTTTTTTGGGAGAAGAAGTCACGCCTTTAGTCTTCCTTTTTTTTGGAGAAGAAGAGCTAGATGGCTTATCTATATTGTCTGTTTAGAGAGAAAAATTATCAGTCATAATAAAAAAAATATCAACAAAGAAAATATCAGCAGGAGCATGTAGTACTTTCACCAGTCATTATATATTTAAAAAAGTCACACCTTTAGTCTTCTTTTTTTTTTGGAGAAGAAGTCACACCTTTGGTCTTCCTTTTTTTTGGAGAAGAAGAGCTAGATGGTTTATCTGTAACGCCCCAGTTTTTGCCAGTTTTATTGTATTGAGTCTTTTTGGATTATTTTATTATTATTTTATTCTAATTTCGACTTTTATGTGAAAATATGTTATTTTCGGCGGGAATATATTTTATCGCGTTTTGGGAACGTTTGCGAGATATTTGAGTGTGGGGGTATTTTGGACATTTCACATTTATTTTCACTAAGTTAGTAAGAAAAGAAAAGAAAAATAGAAATAGAAAGAATAGAAAGAAAAAGAGAGAAAAGAGAAGTAGAGAAGAAGAAAAGAGAAGAGAAAGAAGAAAAGAGAGGAAAAACTTGTGAAGGAAGAAATCAATCTCCCGACTTTCTAGAACACGATTAAATCGGGTAAGGGTGCGAAACTCGGTTATTATATCATTGTGTATGATTATGTATGTTTTGTGTGGATGTTTTGGTTGGTTTTCCACATGTTTCTGTTTATGCCGTATTGGACGAAATCGATAGAAATCGATGTTTTTACGGTCGAAAAGTCATATAAATACATGTGTTGGTTGGTTATGTGTATGTGAGCTGCTGTTTAAAGTTTTATGAAGTTTGGTTATGTTTTGGTTAGTTTTCGTTATGTTTCCGTTGTTTTGTCCGTTTAGGTCGAATTGTAGGAAATCGATAAAAATCGATGTTTTCACGGTTAGAATTCGAAATAAATTACGTAGTTGTATCGAGTAAGGTTAGGTCGTCGTATGTCGTGCTTTCTATTCAATTTGGTGATGTTTGAAAATTCTGGTTTTTTTGAAAGGTTGAAATTTAATCGAACCTCGTAGAAATTTCGTTTATGTGTTCTAAATTGTTCTTATGTATTTGGTGGTTGGGCGTATATGTTTGTTTCGGTGAAAATGTTCGATTTAGTCGAGTTTCCGGGCATTTTGGAGAAGGGACAACAAAGGTGTATTTTGAGAAAATCTGGTTTTTGAGGAAAAACAGAGTTATGAATCGATACATAACAGCTATGTATCGATACGAAATGGTTTATGTATCGATACATAACCCTTATGTATCGATACATACTGAAGAAATTGGGAAAAACAGTATTTTCACTACAGCATGTGTCGACAAATGCGTGCTATGTATCGATACATGTGGCTTTTTGTATCGATACATAAGCCTATGTATCGATACATACTGTGCTGAACCATAAAATTCTGGTTGTCGGGGAAACTTCGGAAATTCATATCTCTTGAACCGTAAGTCGGTTTTAACCCCCGTTCGAAGCGTTGGAAAGCTAACGAGATGTTCTTTCTAGGAAAAATAGTTTTGAGGTCTGAACTTGGTCCAATCGGTACAGTTTTTACGAACCGTTTCGTAGTGTCGGGCGTCCGGTTTATGTTTTTGCGTTATTTGAAATATTCATATCTTGTTAACTGTTTATCGTATTTAAGAGTTCTTTATACCAAATCGAAGCTGTCGATGAGTACTTTTTGATGATGATAGAAAATATTATTTTTGGCCGACGTTTAGCCGACTTTTCTGAGAAACCGTAAAAATGGAATTTTGAGTTATTTTCTATATTGTGCGATAGGATATGATATGTAACGTATGACTTGTGTGGGGGATGTTTGATGGGTATATGATGTTGTGGTGAAGATTTGTGGCCGTTTGGCAATTATGTGCATTGTATTATAGGTACTTGAAATGCATGATTTAATATATGAGCCTCGATTTCCATGGGTCATTATATGACATGCATCATGTTGAAGACATTGTAAGATCCCTTCGTGGGTGTAAACAATGCATGAAGACATTGTAAGATCCCTTCGTGGGTGTAAACAATGCATGAAGACATTGTAAGATCCCTTTGTGGGTGTAAACAATGCATGTTGAATTGTAGATCCCTTATGGGTGTAAGCAATTGTTGTATTGATCGTGTGCCTATTATAAAGGACTAAAAACGATCCATAACGTCGTATGCTTGTTGATAAGTGGTAGCGACGGGGAACATCGTATGCCCGACGGGGAGTTACCCTAAGTAACGAGCGATGATTCCAAGAGTTCCTGGGGGACTAATGGTACCGCATGCATAGAGTCGTTGTGTCGGTCTCTGTGCATTTGCATAATTCATTACATAAATGTTTATGTGTTGAATTTTGAGAAGGATTTGTTATGCATTGTGTTAATGTATATGCTTATGTGATTGATGTGTGAAATGAGTTTAATATGTCTTGTGTTGTTTACAAGTATCGTATTTGTGTGGTGAGAATAATTGTGCATATTTTGCTAAGTGTTTTATAATGATATGCAATTATATTATAATCCTGTTTCTCACCCTTCTGCTGTGGTTTAATGCTGTAATGGCATTGCAGATTAGACGATGGAGGTCTTTTGCGAAGATTAGTGTCTTCGTCTTTTTGTCGTTCCGTCGGCTCTGATATGTAACACGGGTAGTCGGGGTTCGAGTGTAGATGTTTCTTTGGGCTTGTATATAGTGGCTTTGTATGAACATGTATATGACATACCTATCCTTTGTGATGACATCAGTTATGGATGTTCCGCTTTAATTCTGTAACTGAACGATGATATTTTGGAACTGAGTTCCTATGTTTATATGACTATCAGGTTGTTATATATCTATATGAGCAGGTTGTTTTAGTTCACGTTGGTGTGGCATCTCTGGCTATATCATAATAAATTATTCTTTGCTCTGATGTTTTATTTATAAGATTAGTTTATTCCGGTTTTTGTACGGGGTATAGAAGGGGTGTTACATTAAGTGGTATCAGAGCCAATGTTTGGTTTGTCCGACCATGTTGTCGTGTCTGTTGTGTCTTGTTGGTCTGTTGCACTCTGTTGAGTGGTTGTTTAACCATAATTTGCTATCGTTGGGAACGTTCAGATTATGGCTGGAAGAGGTGCTGCTGCTATGACTGCGGCCATGCAAGCTATGGCGCAAGCGATGCAGAATTTACCCAATGCTGCGGCGGACGAGGAATCGCGTAGTATGGATAAGTTTCAGAAGAATAATCCACCGAGCTTCAAGGGTACTCATGATCCTGAGGGAGCACAGATTTGGCTGAAGAAGATTGAGAAGATCTTCCATTTCATTAGGTGTTCCGAGGATCAGAAGGTGCAGTTTGGTACTCATATGTTGGAAAAGGAAGCTGAAGACTGGTGGGCGAATGCTTCTCAGAGGTTTGAGGAGGATGAGATAGTGATTACATGGGCTGTGTTCAAAGATGCTTTTCTTGAAAAGTATTTTCTGGAAGATGAGAGAGGTAAAAAGGAAATTGAATTTCTTGAACTGAAGCAGGATAATTCCTCTATTGCGGATTATGCTGCTAAGTTTGAGGAACTGGTGAAGTTTTGTCCCAATTATAATACGGCTGGTTCGGAGAGGTCTAAGTGTCTGAAATTTGTGAATGGCTTGAGGCCAGAAATCAAGCAAGGTATCGGTTATCAGGAGATAAGACAGTTTTCAGTGTTGGTGAACAAGAGTCGGATTTTTGATGAGGATAACAAAGCGCGTGCTACTCATTACAAGAATCTGAATGATAAGAAAGGAAAGGGGCAGTTCAGAGGTAGGCCTTATGCTACCCCTGTCGATAAAGGGAAACAGAAGTTTACTTTTGATAGGAAGCCTAGTGGAGGAGGAATGAATTCTTCGGTGAAATGTTATAATTGTGGTGGTTTAGGTCATTGTATATCGGAATGTAAGAGGAATATGAACAAGTGTTCTAATTGTGGTTTGACGGGTCATGTGGCTGCTGATTGTAGGAGGAATGCGATCAAGTGTTATAATTGTGGGGAGAATGGTCACTATAGTACAAAGTGCACGAAACCGAAGCAAGCTCAACCTAGAGGGAAAGTATTTGCATTGGCGGGAGCTCAGCCTACTAATGCAGATCGTTTGATCAGAGGTACTTGTTTTATTAATAGTAATCTTTTAATTGCTATTATTGATACTGGAGCGACTCATTCGTTTATTTCGAGTGATTGTGCGAAACGTTTGAATTTGGTGTTGTCTAAGATGGGTGGAGAGATGGTTATCGATACTCCAGCTTCGGGGTCGGTAACTACTTCTTTCGTTTGTTTAAGTTGTCCTTTGACAATTTTTGGTAGAGATTTTGTGATGGACTTGGTATGTTTGCCATTGAAGGGTTTGGACGTGATTCTGGGAATGAACTGGTTAGAGTTCAATCGTGTTCATCTTGATTGTTATCTTAAGCGGGTGAGATTTCCTTCTCTTGAAGAAGAAAGGGAATCTGGTTTCTTATCTACCAAAGAGTTGAAGAAACTTTTGGCGGAGGAAGCTCAGTTGTTTGGATTGTTTGCATCGTTGTCTGTGGAGAGTCAAGTTGCAATTGGAAGTTTTCCTGTTGTGTGTGATTTTCAGGAGGTGTTTCTGGATGATTTTTCAGATGTGCCGCCAGAAAGAGAGGTGGAGTTTTCTATAGACCTAGTTCCTGGTACTAGACCTGTATCTATGGCACCATATCGGATGTCAGCATCTGAGTTGGTGGAGTTGAAAAGACAATTGAATGATTTGTTGGAAAAGAGGTTTGTAAGGCCTAGTGTATCACCTTGGGGTGCTCCTATTTTGTTGGTCAAAAAGAAAGATGGAAGTATGCGTTTGTGTATCGATTATCGTCAGTTGAATAAAGTGACGATTAAGAACAAGTACCCACTTCCAAGGATCGATGACTTGATGGATCAACTAGTGGGTGCAAGTGTGTTTAGTAAGATTGATTTGAGGTCAGGATACCATCAGATTCGGGTTAAAGAGGAGGATATTTAGAAGACGGCCTTTAGGACACGATACGGACATTACGAGTTTTTTGTGATGCCGTTCGGGGTTTCTAATGCGCCGGGTGTGTTTATGGAGTATATGAATCGTATATTCCATGAGCATTTAGATCATTTTGTTGTTGTTTTTATTGATGACATTTTGGTTTATTCTAAGTCACAGGAGGAACATGCGGAACATTTGCGTGTTGTGTTGCAGATTCTGAAGGAGAAGAAACTTTATGCCAAACTGTCCAAGTGTGAGTTCTGGTTGTCAGAAGTGAGTTTTCTTGGGCATGTGATTTCAGGTAATGGTATTGCTGTGGATCCATCCAAAGTAGAGGCAGTTCTACAATGGGAGGCTCCTAGATCTGTTACTGAAATTCGGAGTTTTTTGGGTTTGGCTGGATATTACCGGAGGTTTATCGAAGGTTTTTCCAAGTTGGCACTTCCGTTGACTCAACCGACTTGTAAGGGTAAGGCATTTATTTGGGATATTCAATGCGAAGAAAGTTTCAACGAGCTGAAGAAGAGATTGACTACAACTCCGATTTTGATCTTACCGAATCCTAATGAATCGTTCGTTGTGTATTGTGATGCATCTCTAATTGGTTTAGGTGGTGTTTTGATGCAAGATGGTAAGGTGGTTGCTTATGCTTCGAGGCAGTTACGAGTTCATGAGAAGAATTACCCTACTCACGATTTAGAATTAGCTGCGATGGTTTTTGTATTAAAGATTTGGAGGCATTATCTCTACGGTGCTAGATTCGAAGTCTTTAGTGATCATAAAAGTTTAAAGTACTTGTTTGATCAGAAAGAGTTAAATATGAGGCAACGGAGATGGTTGGAACTTCTGAAGGACTATGACTTTAGCTTGAATTACCATCCTGGTAAGGCTAATGTGGTAGCTGATGCTTTGAGTCGGAAATCTTTACGTATATCTGCTTTGATGGTGAAAGAGTGGGAACTTCTGGAACAATTTCGAGACTTGAGTTTGGTTTGTGAGCTTTCACATGAGAGTGTGAAGCTTGGTATGTTAAAGATCACTAATGATTTTCTGTTGTCTGTTATAGAGAAACAGAAGTTGGACTTGAAACTTGTTGATTTGTTGCTTGTTGGAAATCAAGAAGTGAACGGTGACTTTAAAGTGGATGATCAGGGTATTTTGAGATTCCGTGGTAGAATTTGTATACCGGATGATGCAGAGTTGAAAAAGATGATTCTTGAGGAAGGACACCGGAGTAGTATGAGTATACATCCTGGTGCTAATAAGATGTACCAAGATTTGAAGAAAATATTTTGGTGGTCTGGTTTGAAAAGAGATGTGGCTCAGTTTGTGTATGCGTGTTTGACTTGTCAGAAGTCAAAAGTGGAACATCAAAGGCCTGCAGGATTAATGCAACCGTTGGATATTCCGGAGTGGAAATGGGATAGTATATCGATGGATTTTGTGACGGGTTTGCCTAATTCTCCGAGTGGGCATAATGCTATTTGGGTGATCGTTGATAGGCTGACTAAATCGGCGCATTTCATTCCGATTGATATCAGTTATTCTATGGAGCGTTTGGCTGAGATTTATATCAGTGTGGTTGTGAAGTTACATGGTATTCCGTTGAGTATTGTTTCTGATCGTGACCCGAGGTTTACTTCCAGATTTTGGGAAAGTTTGCAAAAGGTGTTAGGTTCTAAGCTGAGATTGAGTTCTGCTTATCATCCGCAGACTGATGGTCAGACGGAGAGAACAATTCAGTCATTGGAAGATTTACTGAGATCTTGTGTTCTTGAGCAACGTAGAGTTTGGGACAGTTTTCTTTCATTGATCGAGTTTACGTATAATAACAGTTTCCATTCTAGTATCGGAATGGCACCTTTTGAGGCACTTTATGGAAGAAGATGTCGAACACCTTTGTGTTGGCATGAATCTGGTGAAAGTGCAGTAGTTGGACCTGAGTTAGTTCAACAAACGATGGAAAAGGTGAAACTTATTCGGGAGAAGATGAAAGCTTCTCAGGGTAGGCAAAAGAGTTATCATGATAAAAGGAAAAGAGATCTTGAGTTTCAAGCGGGTAACCATGTGTTTTTGAGGGTTTCGTCGGTGACTGGTGTTGGACGTGCTTTGAAGTCGAGGAAGCTTACTCCACGTTTTATTGGTCCATATCAGATATCCGAAAGAGTTGGTGCAGTGGCTTACAGGATAGCATTGCCACCGAATCTTTCGAATCTACATGATGTTTTCCATGTTTCACAGCTACGGAAGTATGTTCCAGATCCGTCTCATGTGATTCCGATGGATGAGGTTGAGGTAAGAGATAATCTTATGGTTGAGGTTTTACCGGTGAGGATTTTAGATCGCGAGTTGAAAAGGTTAAGAGGCAAGGAGATTGCGCTTGTGAAAGTGGCGTGGGGAGGCGCTGCTGAGGGCAATTTGACTTGGGAATTGGAAAGTCGGATGCGGGAGTCGTATCCGGAGTTGTTTGTATCAGGTAATATTTTCGAGGACGAAAATTTCTAAGTGGGGGAGAGTTGTAACGCCCCAGTTTTTGCCAGTTTTATTGTATTGAGTCTTTTTGGATTATTTTATTATTATTTTATTCTAATTTCGACTTTTATGTGAAAATATGTTATTTTCGGCGGGAATATATTTTATCGCGTTTTGGGAATGTTTGCGAGATATTTGAGTGTGGGGGTATTTTGGACATTTCACATTTATTTTCACTAAGTTAGTAAGAAAAGAAAAGAAAAATAGAAATAGAAAGAATAGAAAGAAAAAGAGAGAAAAGAGAAGTAGAGAAGAAGAAAAGAGAAGAGAAAGAAGAAAAGAGAGGAAAAACTTGTGAAGGAAGAAATCAATCTCCCGACTTTCTAGAACACGATTAAATCGGGTAAGGGTGCGAAACTCGGTTATTATATCATTGTGTATGATTATGTATGTTTTGTGTGGATGTTTTGGTTGGTTTTCCACATGTTTCTGTTTATGCCGTATTGGACGAAATCGATAGAAATCGATGTTTTTACGGTCAAAAAGTCGTATAAATACATGTGTTGGTTGGTTATGTGTATGTGAGCTGCTGTTTAAAGTTTTATGAAGTTTGGTTATGTTTTGGTTAGTTTTCGTTATGTTTCCGTTGTTTTGTCCGTTTAGGTCGAATTGTAGGAAATCGATAAAAATCGATGTTTTCACGGTTAGAATTCGAAATAAATTACGTAGTTGTATCGAGTAAGGTTAGGTCGTCGTATGTCGTGCTTTCTATTCAATTTGGCGATGTTTGAAAATTCTGGTTTTTTTGAAAGGTTGAAATTTAATCGAACCTCGTAGAAATTTCGTTTATGTGTTCTAAATTGTTCTTATGTATTTGGTGGTTGGGCGTATATGTTTGTTTCGGTGAAAATGTTCGATTTAGTCGAGTTTCCGGGCATTTTGGAGAAGGGACAGCAAAGGTGTATTTTGAGAAAATCTGGTTTTTGAGGAAAAACAGAGTTATGAATCGATACATAACAGCTATGTATCGATACGAAATGGTTTATGTATCGATACATAACCCTTATGTATCGATACATACTGAAGAAATTGGGAAAAACAGCATTTTCACTACAGCATGTGTCGACACATGCGTGCTATGTATCGATACATGTGGCTTTTTGTATCGATACATAAGCCTATGTATCGATACATACTGTGCTGAACCATAAAATTCTGGTTGTCGGGGAAACTTCGGAAATTCATATCTCTTGAACCGTAAGTCGGTTTTAACCCCCGTTCGAAGCGTTGGAAAGCTAACGAGATGTTCTTTCTAGGAAAAATAGTTTTGAGGTCTGAACTTGGTCCAATCGGTACAGTTTTTACGAACCGTTTCGTAGTGTCGGGCGTCCGGTTTATGTTTTTGCGTTATTTTGAAATATTCATATCTTGTTAACCGTTTATCGTATTTAAGAGTTCTTTATACCGAATCGAAGCTGTCGATGAGTACTTTTTGATGATGATAGAAAATATTATTTTTGGCCGACTTTTAGACGACTTTTCTGAGAAACCGTAAAAATGGAATTTTGAGTTATTTTCTATATTGTGCGATAGGATATGATATGTAACGTATGACTTGTGTGGGGGATGTTTGATGGGTATATGATGTTGTGGTGAAGATTTGTGGCCGTTTGGCAATTATGTGCATTGTATTATAGGTACTTGAAATGCATGATTTAATATATGAGCCTCGATTTCCATGGGTCATTATATGACATGCATCGTGTTGAAGACATTGTAAGATCCCTTCGTGGGTGTAAACAATGCATGAAGACATTGTAAGATCCCTTCGTGGGTGTAAACAATGCATGAAGACATTGTAAGATCCCTTTGTGGGTGTAAACAATGCATGTTGAATTGTAGATCCCTTATGGGTGTAAGCAATTGTTGTATTGATCGTGTGCCTATTATAAAGGACTAAAAACGATCCATAACGTCGTATGCTTGTTGATAAGTGGTAGCGACGGGGAACATCGTATGCCCGACGGGGAGTTACCCTAAGTAACGAGCGATGATTCCAAGAGTTCCTGGGGGACTAATGGTACCGCATGCATAGAGTCGTTGTGTCGGTCTCTGTGCATTTGCATAATTCATTACATAAATGTTTATGTGTTGAATTTTGAGAAGGATTTGTTATGCATTGTGTTAATGTATATGCTTATGTGATTGATGTTTGAAATGAGTTTAATATGTCTTGTGTTGTTTACAAGTATCGTATTTGTGTGGTGAGAATAATTGTGCATATTTTGCTAAGTGTTTTATAATGATATGCAATTATATTATAATCCTGTTTCTCACCCTTCTGCTGTGGTTTAATGCTGTAATGGCATTGCAGATTAGACGATGGAGGTCTTTTGCGAAGATTAGTGTCTTCGTCTTTTTGTCGTTCTGTCGGCTCTGATATGTAACACGGGTAGTCGGGGTTCGAGTGTAGATGTTTCTTTGGGCTTGTATATAGTGGCTTTGTATGAACATGTATATGACATACTTATCCTTTGTGATGACATCAGTTATGGATGTTCCGCTTTAATTCTGTAACTGAACGATGATATTTTGGAACTGAGTTCCTATGTTTATATGACTATCAGGTTGTTATATATCTATATGAGCAGGTTGTTTTAGTTCACGTTGGTGTGGCATCTTTGGCTATATCATAATAAATTATTCTTTGCTCTGATGTTTTATTTATAAGATTAGTTTATTCCGGTTTTTGTACGAGGTATAGAAGGGGTGTTACATTATCCGTATTGTCTGTTCAGAGAGAAAAATAATTAGTCATGACAAAGCTATACTTCCAGTTCAGCCCACATGCTTCAAACAACAAGATATATTTAAAAAAACAATGGCAGAGTAACCGAAAAATCACGAGCTAAATTCTCCGTATCCTCATCCAACCTCTTAGTGTTCAATGAAGTGCTGCTAGAAGCAACTTTGATTGTGGCAACATTATCTGCATAGAACAATACAACATAATCAACATTCTGCAGAAAAAACTGCTTTTAAAGCTATAAAATCCACAAGCACAAAAACCATTCAAACTTTTGTATGTGATTAATTGTTTATATTGTTTGTCTACTAGAAAAAGAAAAGGGAAAAAATGAACCAAAACAAATCAAACAATCCCCAAAGATTTCTATGTTGTCTACTATAATATATTTTTAAATAGTCACACCTTTGGCCTTCTGTTTTTTTGGAGAAGTCACACCTATAGTCTTCCTTTTTTTTGGAGAAAAAGAGCTAGATGGTTCATCCGTATTGTCTGTTCAGAGAGAAAAATAATCAGTCATGACAAAGTTATACTTTCAATTCAGCCCACATGTTTCAACCAACAAGATATATATACCCAAGGAAACACTAGGAAATTAGGAATAATATGCAACACGATAGAAAAGTACAACCCCTCGCATAGATGCGAAAAGGTTCATTTGATTCAACATTACAAAATATATTTAAAAAATAAATAAATAATAGCAGAGTAACGGAAAACTCACGAGCTAAATTCTTTGTATCCTCATCCAACCTCTTAGTGTTCAACGAAGTGCTGCTAGAAACAACTTTGATTGTGGCAGCATTATCTGTACAGAACAACACAACACAATCAACACACTGCAAAAAAAACTGCTTTTAAAACTTCAAAATCCACATGAACAAAAAACATTCAAACTTTTGTAAGTGATTAATTGTTTATAATGTCTGTCAACTAGAATAAGAAAAGGGAAAAAATGAACTAAAACAAATCAAAGAATCCCCAAAGATTGATATGCTGTCTACTATAATATATTTTTAAATAGTCACACCTTTGGCCTTCTGTTTTTTTGGAAAAGTCACACCTTTAGTCTTCCTTTTTTTTGGAGAAGAAGAGCTAGATGGTTTACCCATAATATCCGTTTATAGAGAAAAGAAAATTTATCAGTGAAAATAGATATATGATCATGTTCATTGAGCCAATATCATGTTTTAAGTGTAGATACATTTCTTTCGTAACAAAACTTGCATCATATTCAACAATAACATGGGAAAACTAATAATAAGTATTCAATTAATATTACTCTATTGAAGATTATGATTCCATAAATGTATTTAGGACTTCAACTGGCTCAAACGAAACTCATTTCAGTTTCATCATTTGACAATGTGTTTTGTTGATTTTGACATCAATTTTGGCTAAATTATACTTTTTTAGCTATGGAATTAAAGATAATATGGCTAAGTTGTAGAAGAGTCTTGGGGTTGCATGCAGAAATGTAGTTGAACTTGGCCCTTTGGCTGCGAGTCTTTTGAACGTACCTCGTTTAAGTTACTGTGGCGTCGATGAACTTGTGTTTGTGGTCTGTAAGCTTGATCTTCGTATATACAGACCTGCAAAGTTGAATTTTGATGGGAGTTATAGTAGCCGTGGTTATCATGAAGTCAAAGGAATTTTTAAACCCATGACTTTAATCTTCGGATGATCAAATAATTTGCAGTTTCAAATACCACTGGAATATTATCTAATAATCTCAGTATGTACCTTTTAAAACTATATAAGATTATAATAAAAATAACACATGACATAATGCGAATTATGTGAATGTAATTGCTAATTATTATTGTTTTCAGAAAAATGGTTGTGTCTGCTTCGGAATTTTTGATGGACAACACTTAAGCAATAACATAATTGGAGGTAAGACATTCATGAAACCAAAGAGTATGTAAAAGTTCAATTTCTACAATTTCTTTTTAAATTTTTTTGTATTTTTTTCAAATATCTTTATACAAGATAAAGTGGTGATTTATGACAATGAGAAACAATAGGTTGGATGGGCCTCTGCTAATTGTAATCCTCGTTGATAATACTTTTCATGAATCTTAATAAAGTATATATATATATATATATATATATATAATGAATGTAATGGTGGATATGGCTTTCTTCCTTCAAAATCACATCGTCAAGTTGTGAATCTTATCACAACTGTGCTTGTAATTTATATCTCAGCCATTTAATAAAATTATCAATTTATTATGTTTTTTTTCATTTATTTAATGATATTTAAATTTGTACTTCTTGGAACACC
The DNA here is from genome assembly GCA_022829125.1 of Lathyrus tuberosus. Taxonomy (NCBI): domain Eukaryota; kingdom Viridiplantae; phylum Streptophyta; class Magnoliopsida; order Fabales; family Fabaceae; genus Lathyrus; species Lathyrus tuberosus. Next base: position 15,726,775 of record JALAZF010000065.1, on the reverse strand, counting down.
TCACATTGGTTTGCTTGAGTGCATGTAACTCTTATATTTTTAGAGGACTCGTTCTTGATGCTGTTTTCAGTTTTCTAAGTTTCAATTTTAAGGCTTAAATATGAAAAAATATTTTCTGTAACTCTTCTTTTACCTGGCTGCTTTTGATATTGTTTTGTTTTTCCTCATTGTTGAAGCATGTATGATTTACATTGAAGGAGTGAAGCCTACTAGCATAAATTAGATACTACACTGACACTAACACGTTTAAACTAATTATATTAATTTAAAAAGTGGAAAGAATTGAGCTTATTCATGTCATGTTTAAAGACTGTGTGTATAGTTCGATCAGATGTTCAATCCATTAACATTTTTCTAAGTATAGCTAACTTTTTAACTTCCATCAACACCTAACTGTTTTCCATTTCAATAATCAACATCCCAATGCCAATTACAAAACACTCCATGACAGTTCAAATATGATTCATAAGAACAATCATCTAACCGTTAGCACAGTTCAACCACAACAATTTAATAACACATGGCAATCCAACATGATAAACAAAACAGCAGTTCAATTCAGCTTATGGACTCAAGACCAACTTCATACTTTCTAACACTCTAACTCACACAATAAGATTCAAACTAACTACGTTCTAACAACATTCCAACAGTGCTAGCAATAGATCAAATGAGAGTTTAACATTTGGAGTATTCTAACAGCATCAGCTTAAATAACATAATGTTCGTTAACGTCAAACCAATTCACAAACTAATCCAATTCAGCATCCTCATAATCAAGTTTCTGCATACATGATTCTTCAAGAAACCAATGTCAAATACAAAACACTCCATGACAGTTCAAATACGATTCATATTAACAATCATTTAACCGTTAGCACAGTTCAACCACAACAATTTTATAACACATGGCAATCCAACATGATAAACAAAACAGCAGTTCAATTCAGTTAGGTGGACACAAGACCAACTTCATACTTTCTAACACTCTAACTAACACAATAAGATTCAAACTAACTACGTCCTAACAACATTCCAACAGTGCTAGCAATAGATCAAACCAGAGTATAACCGTTCAAGTTTTCTAACAGCATCAGCATAACTAACATAACGTTCATTAACGGCAAACCAATTCACAAACTAATCCAATTCAGCATCCTCTTAATCAAGTTTATGCATACACGGTTCTTCAAGAAACAAATGCCAATTACAAAACACTCAATAACAGTTCAAATACGATTCATATTAACAATCATATAACCGTTAGTACTGTTCAACCATAAAAAATTGATAACACATGGCAATCCAACAGGATAAACAAAACAGCAGTTCATTTCAGCTCATGGACTCAAGACCAACTTCCTACTTTCTAACACTCTAACTAACACAATAAGATGACATAACAATTTAATAGCATTTCAACCATTCAAGCCACATAACAATCATAAGCAGTAATTTCCAAATTCTCAACTAACATTTCAAATACTGGCACCATTATTTCTCTAGCTAACAATGTCACATTTCCAAATTCTCAATTAACCAACTCTACACTAGCTGTTTTTATAATTAACAAACTTTTAATTCTAGTTTACACAATTAACACTGTAGTTTAATACCACTAACAACCATGCTGACATTTGCAGTCTAAATATTTGTGTAACTATATTGTTGATGAGGGGATCTTCTTTTAATGATGAAAATCTACTTTATTCAGTACTACAGATACATAAAGGAGATTTTGTTGGAACAATTTAAGAAAATTTCAGAAATTATACGAAGAGAAAGACAGATAAAGCATCCATATGTGCAGGAATTGTTGAAAATTTAATTAATGCATTGTATAGATCCAACAAAACCCAGATAAAATCCAAATGTTATTTGTTATTTGCTATTATCACTACGCCAAAAATGATTTTAGGCAGTGCACCTTAGACAGCGCTTTTTTCCAAAAGCGCAGCTATAAGTTAAATAAAAAATAAAACACGGAAAGTATGTACGAAATTGTGTAAAAGCGCTGCTAAAAGGCCCACCTTAGATAGCACTATTCAAAAGCGCTGCTAAAAGGCCTACCTTAGACAGCGCTTTTCAAAAGCGCTGCTAAAAGTCCCACCTTAGACAGCGCTTCTCAAAAGTGCTGCTAAAGGCCCATGTACGAAGCGCTGCTAAAGGCCCATATTAGAAAGCGCTTTACTCAAAGCGCAGCTAAAGGCCCAACTAGAAAGCGAAAGCGCTGCTAAAAGTACTCATTAGACAGCGCTTCACAAAAGCGCTGGCTAAAGTCGTTTAAAATTAAAATTAAAAAATAGATTCTATTCATTCTTTCTATTCTCAGAACTGTTTCTCTTCTCTCGCGAAAAACCCTAAACCCAGAAAAAATCTTCTCTTCTTATCTCACGCACCTCCGTCCTCTTCATTGTAATCATCAATCTTTTATTACATAGTCGTTATTACATCCATTCCTTCATAAGGCTGTTTGCTCTCTCCGGCGAGGCTCCTGGGTTCCACAATCAGAGGAAGAAGATAGAGTTGCAATCTTTTAACTGAAGCTTTTTCACGGTATACTTTTTCTTTGATCGATTCGGTTCTTAATTTCTATGCTTAGTTTAGTGTTCATCAATTTAGGGTTTTCAATTATTTTCTTCTCTTGTTACTCATTGCTATGAAGTTTGATAGTTTTCGTTGGAATTGTTCATTACTTGTGCATTGACTTGTATGCTTAATTTGATTAACGCGACTTGAACACACTCTGCAAGTATCATCCCTACAAAAGGAACTGTAACGTTCCCCATTTTCTGACTCTGTTGATGTTGTTGTTCTGAACTCTAGGCTTTTTGTTTGTTTGAAGTTTAATTCTGATTGTTCTGTTCTGTTGATTGTGGAAAGAAAACAAAACGAAATAATATAACTCAATAAGAGTGTCGGCTAATTCAGTGTTTCAGTAAAAATGTTTATGAGTTTTCGTTGGAATTGTAACTATTACAATCTCTTATTATAGGTTAGATGGCTAGTAACGAGGATCACCCACATGATGATTCTATTCATGATGGAGATGAGATCGGTAATGCAGTGGAAAGGGAAATTAGACGAGGAATAACAATTATGAAGAGACTCATTCATGATAGAGATCGAGGCATAAAACATGATGTGCATTGGAGTCAAGATAACCAACTAATTGAGCCTAACGGTTCAACGTTGACAAGTTATCTTGGTTCAGTTGCAAGGAGAGAAGTTCCAATTACTTGTGATGATTGGAGAAACAAAGCGTTGAAAGACGCTAAAGACAAAATATGGATTGAGATACAGGTACCATATGTGATGTTATTTGTTTTTAATGACGATTATGTATTTAAATTACTTATACTAACGCACTCTGTGTATGATTTTCGTAGAGGTCTTTCAACATTGATGATACCAGAAAAGATTATATACTCGGATTGGCCGGAAAAATACATAGAGAGTTTAGATCTTTTTTATCAAACAAGTTTCTTAAGGATGCGGATAAAAAATTTATTGATGCAGAGCTTCCACAGAAATATGCAGATTTGATTACACCTCAAGAATGGGAAACTTTTAAATCTAAACGAAAAACCCCAGAATTTGAGAGTGTAAGTGACATAAATCGGCAACAAGCATCAAGTCCCGCGTATCCATACAAAAAAGGGCGTATGGGATATGTACGCTTACAACAATCTATAGTAAGTATCTATAAATTGCAATGATATACTTGTTCATCATGAGTTATTTTTAATCATGTTATTTGGCTTAATGTGTAGTTAACAAAGGAGAAAAGTTCTGAAACATCTCTTCCGGAACATGTTTTGTGGAAGGAAGCCCGTGTGGGTAAGGATGGAGTTGTTAAAGAAGATGTTCAACAAATTTTTGAGAAATGTGTAAGTATAACATTATTGCTTGAATTAAATCAAAAGTTTATTAACATATAATTAAGTCAAATTTTTGATATTCATATGAATTTTAGGAGACTCTATCTCAGTCTATATCTCCAGATGAAGACAATGATTGCAGGAGCCTACTTTGTCGAGCATTAGATGTTCGTGAGTATTCTGGTCGTGTGAGGGGTAAGGGATATGGGATCACTCCAACATCCTTGAAAAAACCAAAGAAAAAACGGCTAGCAATAAAGAACTGCAGGAAAAGTTGGAAGCATTACAATCTGAAGTTCGTGAATTGAAAAAGGAAAAAGAAAGAGATAAAAAAGAAAGAGATCAAGCTTCAGCTTTTAAAGATACTAGTGAGAAAGATAGTATCAATTGTAATTTTCAACCGAATATTCCCGAGGTAATTATATATGTTATTATGAAATTAAATTATCTTAATTTATTTAATTGACATATATACACATTAACAATGTCATATTTATTATTGGTTTTAGGGCATTTCCCGTTGTCAACTCTATTTATCGTCACCAACTTATCGGATGGTTGGCAAGGGAAAAGTGCATAACACTTTGGGAGAAATGCTTCACCATAAACCGCTCCCCACTGGATTTTTGAAAGTATCGATTGATATTGTTTTAGAGGGGGATGCCTTATTACCACTACCTGACGATGTTTCGGATGCAACATTGTTGGGAGATGTAATAGGATCGTTTGTTGCATGGCCGTCAAGCCTCATTTGCCTAGATGATAAGGTAAGCTTAAAACCATTATGAACCTTTGGGTATTCAAATTTTTTACGGGCATTTTACGAACATTTTTTTACATGGTAATGTTAGTCTCCAACAAAATCCAAATCAAATGATAAAGGGATTATGCGGCAAACCGAGTCAGTTGCATCGAGAAAAGAGGTACAACACAATTATATGATATTTATGCATGGAAAATGTTAATTCGTGATCTTATACTTCACCTAACTAATTATATGATATTTAGATTCAGGCTAAAGAGATTGAACAAGTCAGTAGGGGTAAGATGCTTGAAATTAGCAACATTCCCACACAAACAAAGGGTGTTGCTAAGAAGACCGCGACTAGAAAAAAACCTACTTCTCAGTATAGGTCGTGCCTTCAGACATGTTAACTTATAACAGATATTCCTGATGGTGGTACTCGGCTTATACCTATGGAGGAAGGTATTTTTGGTTTTGAATATTCGGAAACAATTGGTAGAGTGGATATGGAGCAAGTTTTTAAACATTTGGAAATATGCATCGGTGTTGTCGATACATACATTAGGTATACTCCGATCAACTTTGTTTAATTAATTGAACAATTTATTTACTAATTTCAAATGAATAGTCTAATATGTTAATGATGTTTTTATTTAAGGTTTCTGTATGACAAATTGATGCGCCCGCGTAGATTGGAACAAAGATTCGCTTTCTTATCTCCCATGACTATCAACTCATGGTTAATCGTACAGAAACCAGATGAAGTCATACAGTATGTACTCGGTGTAACACCCATATATATATATATATATATATATACATACATCAAAGCATATATCATACATGAATAATACGTTTGGTACTGAAATATATACAAGTTCCTAGTTAACACATTGTATACATTAAATGCCCTAAATACAAAGTTCTAAAGTCTACGGCATAACATATACAAGATGTCCAAAATACACTAAGAACTAGATCAATACCATGATCTAAAAAAAAAATAAAATAAACGCCATAGCGGAAGCCATGCCATCTCAAAAGCTACGATCTGTAAGGAAAAGTCAAACCACTTTATCCTTACCCTTCGTCGAACCTACAGAACTTGTGATGTAAACAACAACAGTGGGGTGAGATACATCAAATCTCAGTGAGTTCACTATCTTATAGTCCTCTCGGCTTTACAAGGTTCTAACATCCTAACTCAAGTCAAAAGGGAATGGAAGTGACTTTGAGTACACACACACTATATGGATCCATGCTCGTGAGTCTCATTAACTCACCATATCACTAATCGGTAACCCGTACCAAGGCATCCCTTTTTCCCGTCCGCTTCTAAGTCTAGAAGACGATCCGAGTCATGGATCCCTGTAATTACTTGGCATACAAATGGATTCGGAATTAAGGGACGCATTATCACCTTAATTCGTCACTTCTCATGGCCTCTCATGCCATCACAAGTCTCTACTCGTAGGTTCCATCGTACTATAACATTGGGAATCAAACCTGCGAAGTAGTAATGCCTGCATTTAGAGGAGCTCGAGACTCTTAAATGCCTCTCAAGGGCGAAGGTTACTATTACCTGATCATAAACATAAATGGGATTGTATTCGACAATCACATAATAGAACATACATAATTCAACATACCACAATTATAGAACATACATAATTCAACATACCACAATTATACCAATTTAGGGTTCCCTCCGATTTATTTAATCGGGCACTAACCAGATATTTCTCACAACCATTAGCTAGAATATGTTCCTAGCTTCACAATGATACCAAGAGCACTCACAACGGATAAACGAGTCAAAAGTTATGAAAGAAACAAGTTGGGTCATCTGTCATGTTCGCATTGTGAAGAAGCCAGTGAATGATCGCTACTTCATTCGCAGTGCGAAGCGTCCAGCGAACGCCTAGACAACACTTGTTTGTTGCACCATTCGCAGTGCGAACAGCTGGCGAACCAAGTCAGTAGCAAACACAAGGTAACGTTCGCAGTGCGAACCTCTGGCGAATGTTCGCCTTCTCCTTCACAGTGCGGACGGCCAGCGAGTGCACGATTTCCCCTTTGCTAGGGGATTCGCAGTGCGAATTTGGGAAAATGCAGAAATTCTGTAGCGTACAGCTGCATTCCCTTGGGTCCAAAACCAAACCAAAACACACCCACACATCCAACAATCAAAAACAGATGATTCTACACTCATATAGCTTATACTACTCAGTTTTAAACACATTTTAACCGTTAACTTTCATTGATTTCCAATTTAAGCAATTTCTCATAAACCTAACTTAAGCTAAAATAAATTCTAACTCTAGAACTTAAGTTTCTATCTAGAACCCACCTTGAATAGATGAAGATGGTGAAGATTGGAAGATGATTTGATGAAGATTTGATGATGTTCTTGATGATCTTGTCTTGGACTTTTTCCTCTTCTTCCTTTCCTTTCCTTCTCTTTTCTTTCTCTCCAAAAACCTTTCTATCTTTTTCTTTCTCTTGGTCTAATAAGGAAAAGGAAGGGAAAATAAATGATAGTAAAATATCATCAATTAGCAACACTACTAATTGTCCAAAAAGTCTCTAAAGTTCAAATACTTAAATATCTCAGAGTCAGATAATATTAATTGGATTTACTCTAAGTTCAACAGTTACTCTAATTATCTCTGCAGATAATTTCTCAGAGCACACTGGGACTCAGCTGATTACAAATAATATTATCCGGAGTAAAAGAAAATTACGGGGTATTACATCCTCCCCCCCTTAAATAGAAATTCGCCCACGAATTTAAAACAATTACCTGAAAAGATGAGGATAGACCTCCCGCATCTCCGATTCCACTCCCAAGTTGCATCACCCGGATGCGTCTCATCCCCTTGGACCTTAACAAGAGGAATCTCTTTATTCCTTAACACTTTAGTTTCTCTTCCGGTGATACGACTCGGTTGAGGCTCAAATGCCAAATCTGCTTCTATCTCAATGGTATCTGGTAAAATTGGCTGAAGAGGATCTGCGACAAATTTTCGAAGCTGAGATACATGAAAAACATCATGCATCTCTGACAGAGTAGGCGGTAAGGCTAATCTGTAGGCTACTTCACCAATTCTTTGCAAAATCTGATATGGTCCCACGTATCTCGGACTTAATTTCCGCGACCGAAACGGTCCTTTCAGCCGCAACCTCGGAGTAACCTTAAAAAACACGTGATCACCTTCTTCAAATTCCAAAGGTCTTCTTCGATTATCCGCATAACTCTTCTGACGATCCTGTGCTTGCTTAACTTTTTCATGGATCATCCTAATCTTTTCCGTAGTTTCGTGAATAATCTCGGGTCCCAATATCCTATCTTCACCAACTTCTGCCCAACACAACGGTGTCCTACATTTCCTTCCATACAACGCCTCATAAGGTGCCATACCAATGCTTGCATGATAACTGTTATTATAAGAGAACTCAATCAACGGCAAAGGTTTTATCCAATTTCCTCCACTTCCAAGTACACACGCTCTCAACATGTCTTCCATGGTTTGTATTGTCCGTTCCGTCTGACCATCCGTTTGCGGATGATTCGACGTACTCAAACATAACTTCATTCCCATTGCTTGTTGAAAAGCTCTCCAAAATCTCGAAGTGAACTTTGGATCTCTATCCGAAACAATACTAGTAGGAATACCATGCAATCTCACTATCTCCGAAATGAACAACCTTGCGAGATGACTCGCCTTATAAGTAGTCTTCACAGCTAAGAAATGCGTGGATTTCGTTAACCGATCCACAATTACCCAAATCGAATCGTAACCACCTTGCGCACGGGGTAATCCCACCGTGAAGTCCATCAAAATACTCTCCCATTTCAACACCGGAATTTCTAAAGGTTGCAACAAGCCACCCGATCTTTGGTGCTCGATCTTCACTTGTTGGAACACCGCACATTCTGACACATACACCGCAATATCTCTTTTCATCCCGGACCACCAATAGTCTCTCTTTAGATCTTGGTACGTCTTTGAAGATCCTGGATGTATAGTAAAAGCACCCTTATGCGCTTCTTCCAAAATCCTCCTTTTTAACTACGTGTTATCCGGAACATAAATCCTTTGGTTAAACAGAATAATTCCATCGATAGTTCGCACAAAACCCGGTTGCAATAACACTTCTTGTAACTTCTCATCTAACCCTTGCTCTTGTTGGATTTCTTCCCGAAGAGTAGAAGTGATATTCAAATTTCCCATAATCATACAATTAGGGGTCCAATTAAATTGAAGATTTAGATCTCTAAACTTTTCCATTAAGGCATACTCTAACATCATCAAGTCGGCACTATGCAACACTTTCCTGCTTAAAGCATCCGCCACCTTATTCGCTTTACCTGGATGGTATCTTAGCTCCAAGTCATAATCTTTCAAATACTTCATCCACCTCCTTTGACGCATGTTCAACTCCTTCTGATCAAAGAGGTACTTTAGGCTCTTGTGGTCACTAAACATCTCAAAACGTACACCATACAAATAGTGACGCCACACCTTCAAGGTAAATACAACTGCTGCCAATTCTAAATCATGCGTTGGATAATTCTCTTCATGGACTTTCAACTGTCTAGAAGCATAAGCCACTACATGTCCGTCTTGCATTAACACTCCTCCTAATCCCATCTTCGATGCATCACAATATACCTCATACGACTTGCTAGGATCAGGGATAACCAAAACAGGAGCGGTCGTCAATCTCTTTTTCAAGCTCATAAAACTTTGCTCACAAGCCGAATCCCATTCATACCAATAATCCTTCTGAGTAAGTCTCGTCATCGGTAAAGCCAGTTGGGAAAAGCCTCTAATAAACCTTCTATAATAACCTGCTAGTCCCAAAAAGCTTCAAACTTCAGACACATTCTTCGGTCTCTCCCAATTTATCACGGCTTCAACTTTTGATGGATCAACTGCTACACCTCCCTGAGATATGACATGTCCAAGGAAATTTACCTCCGATATCCAAAAATCACACTTACTTAGCTTGGCAAAAAGTTGTCTCTCCTGCAAGATAGATAAAACAATCCTTAGGTGTTCTCCGTGCTCTTGAGGATCACGAGAATAGATAAGAATGTCATCAATGAAAATCACCACAAATTGGTCCAAATAAGGTTGAAATATCCGATTCATATAATCCATGAAAACTGCCGGAGCATTCGTCACACCGAAAGGCATCACCAAAAATTCATAATGACCATAACGGGTTCTAAACGCAATCTTCGATACATCTGAACTCTTCACCCGAATCTGATGATAACCCGACCGTAAATCAATCTTCGAGGACACACAGGCTTCTTTCAATTGATTTAACAGATCGTCTATCCTTGGCAATGGGTATTTATTCTTGATGGTGACCTTATTCAACTGACGGTAATCAATACACAACCGCATTCCACCATCCTTTTTCTTTACCAACAACACTGGAGCTCCCCAGGGCGAAACACTTGGTCGAACAAAATGCTTAGCCATTAATTCTTCCAATTGATTCTTTAATTCTCTTAATTCAAGTGGTGCCATCCGATACGGAGAAACGGATATTGGAGTCGTTCCCGGTATCAGGTCAATAGAGAATTCCACTTCCCGCTCCGGAGGAAGAGAAGTGATATCCTCGGGGAAAACTTCAGGAAAGTCACAAACTACCGGAATACTCAAAACTTGACGGTTACCACCCTCCTCCTTAGTAAGAATCAAAAGAACGGATTTTTCCTCCTCAAACAAGAAATTAATCATTCCAACCGTACCTTCTAAAATAGTAGTTAACACATCCTTCGGAGTTTCCTCAGTGGATGGAATAATGATTAGTTTTTCTTCACACCCGATAAATACCGAATTAGCTAAAAGCCAATCCATTCCCAGAACAACATCCACTTTCTTTAGCGGTAAGCAAATCAAATCAATCTGGAAAACTCTTCCATCCACAGATAAAACACAATTTTCACACATCAAAGGTGTTTCAACCATCTCATCCATGGCAGTAGTAACCACCATGGGTGGAGACAACGGAACCGCTTGCAACCCAATCCGTTTTACACATTTCATCGATATAAAAGAGTGTGTAGCTCCACAATCAAATAAAACAACTCAAGGATTTCCATTCACAAAACACGTACCAGCAATCAAAGAGTTATCACCCTTTGTCTTCCTTGCATCCAAGGTATACACTCGGCCGGTACTCTTTTCTTGCGCTAAAATTCGACCCTGAGGGCAATCCCTCGCCAAATGACCCATTTTATGACACCGATGACACTCCACTCCTTCGAAATGACATCTACCACCATGCCTCTTCCCACAAAAACGGCACATCGAAGGTGCGCCAGATCTAGAACCCTGAAGTTGCTTTCCTTTGAAAGCTTGTTGTCTCGGTCTAAATTGTTGATTCGATCGCCCACGATCACTTTGATTCACCCTACTTAACTCTCCTTCTGCTTGCACCTTCTTTAAACTATGCTCCGCCACGTAACACTGTCGTAACAATTCCGCATAGCTAGTAAATTCTCTCTGAGACACACTATGTGAAATTTCAGCCCTTAAACCAAACAGAAACTGATCAATCTTCTACCTCTCATCAGGAGCATACATGGCTTGTCTAGAATAAGCAGCCATAACCTCGAACTTTTCCGCATAAGAAGCCACAATCAAGTTTCCTTGTCTCAATTGTTGAAACTCGAATTCCTTCTGAGACCTTAAGGAACTTGGAAAATACTTCTCCATAAAAGTTATCATAAACTGCTCCCATACTTTCGGTACCTCTTGAATTGTCATTAAGGCTGAAGCGCTTTCCCACCATCTCATGGCAGGACCCTTTAACAAGTGAGAAGCAAAAACAACCTTATTTTCTTCACTACACTGAACGATCAAGAAAATCTGCTCCATACCGGATATCCATTCATGAGCCTTTACTATATCTAACCCTCCCTGAAACTCCGGAGGATTCATGCGAATAAAATCCCTAAAGGTTCCCCCTGCAGCTTCAGGAACAACCACTGGAGGATGCACACCACTAGCCATTTGTTGTACCATTTGTTACACAAACTGATTCTGCTGGTGCTGCATCTGTTGCATGAATTGATACAAAGGGGCATTATCCTCGCCGCCTGGCGGATTTGTCCCTGCTGGAGTAGTTCTCGGTCTACCCGGTTGTTTCTGCGCCGGTCAGCCATGTTTCTAAATGTCATACAGATAGGATTAAGTTGATCAGGCTCAATACCATAAATATAACACGTAAGACCAATGGCGACACAACACATATGAAACGGAAAGAAAGTACTTATACTATTTCATGGCTAGGTCGAGGATACGACCTGCTCTAATACCAACTGTAACGCCCATATATATATACATACATCAAAGCATATATCATACATGAATAATACGTTTGGTACTGAAATATATACAAGTTCCTAGTTAACACATTGTATACATTAAATGCCCTAAATACAAAGTTCTAAAGTCTACGGCATAACATATACAAGATGTCCAAAATACACTAAGAACTAGATCAATACCATGATCTCAAAAAAAAAATAAACGCCATAGCGGAAGCCATGCCATCTCAAAAGCTACGATCTGTAAGGAAAAGTCAAACCACTTTATCCTTACCCTTTGCCGAACCTGCAGAACCTGTGATGTAAACAACAACAGTGGGGTGAGATACATCAAATCTCAGTGAGTTCACTATCTTATAGTCCTCTCGGCTTTACAAGGTTCTAACATCCTAACTCAAGTCAAAAGGGGAGGGAAGTGACTTTGAGTACACACACACTATATGGATCCATGCTCGTGAGTCTCATTAACTCACCATATCAGTAATCGGTAACCCGTACCAAGGCATCCCCTTTTCCCATCCACTTCTACGTCTAGAAGACGATCCGAGTCATGGATCCTTGTAATTACTTGGCATACGAATGGATTCGGAATTAAGGGACGCATTATCACCTTAACTCGTCACTTCTCATGGCCTCTCATGCCATCACAAGTCTCTACCCGTAGGTTCCATCGTACTATAACACTGGGAATCAAACCTGCCAAGTAGTAATGCCTGCATTTAGAGGAGCTCGAGACTCTTAAAAGCCTCTCGAGGGCGAAGGTTACTATTACCTGATCATAAACATAAATGGGATTGTATTCGACAATCACCCGACCATATTAGCCTAAGACCTCTCTTGTCTTATCAATTAAAACACAACCAAACACGATCCATACTAGTGTAAATCTTTCCATACCATTCGGTAATAGACGCACGCCTCGACCTCTTATGCACGAGCGTCGTCATAATTGTTATTTCACACTATCCAACAATTGGTTACGGTAATGTTCCTCACTCTACCTATTCGTATTTTAACATGCATACACATTCAAACAGGTTAAACAATTAGAGCATAAGCATAAAATCATCAATCACATAATAGAATATACATAATTCAACATACCACAATTATACCAATTTATGGTGTCCTACGATTTATTTAATCGGGCACTAACCAGATATTTCTCACTGCCATTAGCTAGAATATGTTCCTAGCTTCACAACGATACCAAGAACACTCACAACGGATAAACGAGTCAAAAGTTATGAAAGAAACAAGTTGGGTCATCTGTTATGTTCGCATTGCGAAGAAGCCAGCGAATGATCGCTACTTCATTCGCAGTGCGAAGCGTCCAGCGAACGCCTAGCCAACACTTGTTTGCTGCACCATTCGCAGTGCGAACAGTTGGCGAACCAAGTCAATAGCAAAAACAAGGTAACGTTCGCAGTACGAACCTTTGGCGAATATTCGCCTTCACCTTCGCAGTGCGAACAGCCAGCGAGTGCACGATTTCCCCTTCGCTGGGGGATTCGCAGTGCGAATCTGGGAAAATACAGAAATTTTGTAGCGTACAGCTGCATTCCCTTGGGTCCAAAACCAAACCAAAACACACCCACACATCCAACAATCAAAAACAGATGATTCTACACTCATATAGCTTATACTACTCAGTTTTAAACACATTTTAACCGTTAACTTTCATTGATTTCCAATTTAAGCAATTTCTTATAAACCTAACTTATGCTAAAATAAATTCTAACTCTAGAACTTAAGTTTCTATCTAGAACCCACCTTGAATAGATGAAGATGGTGAAGATTGGAAGATGATTTGATGAAGATTTGATGATGTTCTTGATGATCTTGTCTTGGACTTTTTCCTCTTCTTCCTTTCCTTTCCTTCTCTTTTCTTTCTCTCCAAAATCCTTTCTATCTTTTTCTTTCTCTTGGTCTAATAAGGAAAAGGAAGGGAAAAGAAATGATAGTAAAATATCATAAATTAGCAACACTACTAATTGTCCAAAAAGTCTCTAAAGTTCAAATACTTAAATATCTCAGAGTCAGATAATATTAATTGGATTTACTCTAAGTTCAACAGTTACTCTAATTATCTCTGCAGATAATTTCTCAGAGCACACTGGGACTCAGTTGATCACAACTAATATTATCCGGAGTAAAAGAATTTTACGGGGTATTACACTCGGTTTATTTATGGGCAGCAAAGATACAAAAAAGTTGTTCTTTTTACCATATAATACTGGCAACAGGTTAGATTTTCATTCTAACTTCATCTTTTATAATTTTTTGTTTTTTGAAGTTGTGTAGAAAGTTTCCATCTAACCTTTGTTTAATCTTACAGTGGACATTGGTTGTTGGTGGCAATTAATCCGATAAGAGAAATTGTATATTATCTGGATTCTTTACAAAATGATCAAGCAACATACCTAGATATGAAGAAGTTGATTGATACGTAAGTGAGATTGTTCTAAATATCCGTGTGTATATTTATTTATTTATGTGACATGTTCTAAATATTCGTTTATATTTTATTAGCGTTATACAAGTTTTTCGATCACAAAGAGATATTCAAGTTCCAAAGAGCAAAGCCAACAACATTACATGGATTAGAGTGGAGGTATATTTTCACAATTTTGATTATATTAGTGATGATACTTGATAAAACTAGTTAAGGGGTATATCCTGATATATATCCGTATTTTCTTTCCATGTGTAGTGTCCTCGTCAGCGTAATGGAATAGATTGCGGATATTTCATGTTGAGGTTTATGAAAGAAACTCTTCTTTTGGATCGAATAGATATTCCATCCAAGGTATGGATTTCTAACTTAGGAATTATTTTAATATTTACCACATGTCTCATATAATTAAATAGTTTTAGCTAAATCATACTATGTTATATTATTATGTAGTACTCTGATGAATTCAAATGTGCTCATTACTCAAAAGATCAATTGGATGAACTTAAGGAGGAGTGGTGTCAATTCATTATTGAGTTGAGAGTTTTATAAGGTATATTGTCTTTCTTTCATTGATGAGAATTTTGAGTATATATAAGTTTGAGTTTTGATGAGATAATATGTCGTCATTAGTATATTAAATTGTGTTGCAATGTTGTTGTTGTTTGTTATAGAAGGTTGGAATCATAAATTGTGTTGGTGCTGCCAAATATTGATTGATATCTTGGCCATAGAAGGTTGGAATCATATACTGATTTTCATAGGCACTTGGCAATATTCAATAACTCATGATCATTTGTTGACATTTTTTGTAATGCTTGCAGCTTGAATATCAGATTTGGCAATGCTTGCAGCTTGAATATCAGATAAGAACAATGCCTTCTTTGTTTTCTTCTATATTTTGTCTAATGTTGTTGTTGTTTTGTTTCAGGTTATATGTGCAGATGTAGAAGATAGAGCTAACAAGTTCATTGTTGTTGTTTTTTAGCTTGAATATCAGATTTTTTGTAGCTAACAAGATATATGAATTGTTGTTGTTTTTTAGCTTGAATATCATCAATTTTTTGTATATATAAATTATTGGATTAAAGATGTATATATAAATAGACAAATTTGGTGCATATTTATTGGATTGAAGCTCTAATTTATGAAAATTTGGTGCAAATTCTAAATGCATATTCTGGTGCAAAATGTGGTGAAAACCTGGTGCAAAATATGGTGATAATCTGGTAAATATTTATTGTATATATCAGACAGCGCTTTTCTTAAGTTTTATATATAAAAAAATTCGTGGACATTAGACAGCGCTTCAAAGAAAAAAGTGCAGCCTGAAGTGGGGATTAGACACCGCTTTAAATAAAAAGCGCTGCTTAAAGTAGAGAATAGACAACGCTTTTAAAGAAAAGCGCTGTCTAAAGCAATGCCTAAAGATAACCAAAAGCGCTGTCTAAAGTCAAAGCACTGCCTAAAGGGGTTCTTTAGACAGCGCTTTTACAGACAAAGCGCTGGCTAAAGTGAAAAACAGAAAGCGCTTTCAAAGTAAAAGCGTTGGCTAAAACTGACATTTAGCAGCGCTTTCTCATTAACTAAAGCGATGTCTTTACTTATAGCAGCGCTCGAATAGGCAGCGCTTTTAAGAGCTGTCTAAGCCTAAAAAAAGTGTTGTCTAAGCCCTTCTTTGGCATAGTGTATCCTCCAAAATCCCTTCTTGATGATCATAACGTGTGGCATAAACATCATCAACTCCATTTTCATCATTAAAAGAAGTCCTTCGTGTTGAAAAAGAAGTATTGTGATCAATGTCTAGAGTTGAATCTTCATTTTCATCATTATAATTCGAGTTTCTTCGGAGGATAACAGACCACTTACTATTTAAGGGATCCTTTACATAAAATACTTGAATTGCTTGTGCTGCCATGATGAAAGGTTCTTCCTTATATCCCACCTTATCCAAGTCCACCAATGTAAATCCTAATCCATCAGTTTGTACACCATTGTTACTATTAACCCACTTACATTTGAAAAAAGGAACTTTAAACTTCACATAGTTGAGCTCCTAAATCTCTTCTATAACGCCAAAGTAAGCTATGAATGCCAAGATGGGATTTTTATCTTTTGAACTAGAGAAGTGCATTGAAGAAGCCATTACCATTACCCCGCTATTTTTCATGGTACTCTTATCATCCTGTAATTTTGTACAAAAGGAAAATTTATTTATATCGTACCCACTCCAACATAAGACATTACAGCTAGGCTCATATGCTATAAAATTTAATGTATCTGGAGCATTATTATCATTCATAATCTTGGTTTTAAACCATTTTGAGAATGTTTTGTTATGCTCTTTCAACACCCATTTTTCGGACATTCGAGGGATTTTGGCTTTGACAATGGTTTTATGTGTACTCAAGTATGGCTGAACCTCGTCACTGTTATTTAATATATACAAATGAGCTTGAAAACTTCCCCTTTAGCCATATGCTTAATCTTTATACGTGTACTCTTACAGTCACATCTTCCTTCGTGACGAGACTTAGGTAATCCTATAGGTTTTGCATCTGACAAATACTCTGTACAAGACTCAACGGCTTCTTTTGTGATGTACCTTTCAACAATAGGCACCTCAGGACAATAATGATTCTTCACATATCCTTTCAATATCTTCATGTATCGTTCAAAAGGATACATCCATCTTAAATAAACTGGGCCGCATAGTTTAATCTCTCTAACTAGATGGACTATTAAGTGAACCACGATGTCAAAAAATGAAGGAGGAAAAAACATCTCCAACTGACACATTATAATAATAGACTCGTTTTCCATCTCATCCAATTTATTAGGGTCAATCACTTTGTTACATATATCAAAAACTCTAACACTCCATTTTTATACTTTTCACTTAACCGATTTTTCTGCATCCAACTACGATCCATAGCTACGAAGAGAAGAGAAAGAACAATAGTTAAAAGATGCACTTACATGTTACAAGCTTACAAGTCATGTGTGGTTAGTATTCATAATGAGATTTCCTT
The DNA here is from genome assembly GCA_022829125.1 of Lathyrus tuberosus. Lineage (NCBI taxonomy): Eukaryota > Viridiplantae > Streptophyta > Magnoliopsida > Fabales > Fabaceae > Lathyrus > Lathyrus tuberosus. The sequence continues at coordinate 15,709,308 of JALAZF010000065.1, read as the reverse complement.
TAGTTTATTATTTTAGATGTGTGTTTTATGTTAATCATATGTTTTGTGGTGTTTTATATATTTGTGGTGTTTTTATATATTTTTGTGGTGTTACACAATGTTTTATATATGTTATGTTAGTCATATGTTTTGTGGTGTTTTTTATATTTTTAATTAAAATTTTGCAGCACTTTGAAACATGTGTTTGTAACTAGTATAGTACATTATCCTTTTTCATGCAGTCCACATCCACCTGAAGTTAGATTATGTTTGTGTTTTGGTTTAATTAGGATTCCTTAAAAATGTTATCTTATGAGATAGATTTAAGGTTTACATGATTTTCAATAGTAATATGGTCTAATTTTCTACACATTCATATAGATAACATTAATATATATTTAAGGTTTACAATGATTTAACATTTACTGATTTTCTATGGTAATATGGTCTAATTTGCTACACATTCATATAGATAACATTTAATGATTTAACATTAATATATATGGTCTAATTTACAATTATTTAACATTAATATATATTTAGTAATATGTTATCTTATGAAAAAGATTTAAGGTTTACAATTATTTAACATTTACTGATTTTCGAGACACTTTATAGTGTTTTGACCTTTTCAGTTTTCATTATATAACACACTATAATTCATCAAATAAAACAGTTCAGTAAAAAAATTATTTACTAACGGTTCAGTTCGATTCTAAATAACAGATAGTTTTCCAAACGATTAATTCGGTTCGGTCTATATTAAATAAATTGTAACAGTTAAACAGCAACAAAGTAAAGTTAAGGTCAAGACTAGGGATGACTAACCTTGATATATAGCTATCTTTGCAAAAACCAGGATGATATATTGCTTCACTAGTCTTTATTCTTTGATATATGTCTACAACACCAAGAATTAAGATTCATAAGTAATAATTTGCAAAGAGAGACTCATAAACCTTAAATCACCATCCAAATTCAAATAAGATTTAAAAATGAGACAAAACAGTAAACAAATCAAACCACTTTATTTCAACAAAATATGTGAAATATTACACCACTATATTCACTTAGTGTATGAATACTATAGGTTATTCAAGGAGTTCCTAAGATCAAAGATGGTTATAATCCTGGAACATGGATGTTGGAAATTACATCAGCAGGTGGAATTGCAAAAAGAAATTATGAAGGAAAAATCAAAAGTCTCCCTAATGGTAATGGACAAAAATATATTTAAATAAAAATTAATATAGAAAATTTCTAATGGAAATGATGCATTCAATTTCTTGAAAATTTAAAAATTGTCTTTGATTTATTAACAAATGCTCCAAAAGTAATTTAGCAGTGGAAGATGAGTCATTGAACTTGAGTTTTGTTTTTGTCAAACTTGAACTTCTGATCAAATTTCAAACTTTCAACCTATATGAAGAACCTGGATTCAAAAGCAATTATCCTGGCATTCACAAGTCACATTCATCACTCATGCCTAGTAGTCTTTTACCACTGTTTTATCTACTCATTACTCAGTAGTTTGATGAACATATCTTGCAACAACACACATGATTCACCTCAATTTCTACAATACAACAACCTAAAACAACCACCATATACACAATATTTCTAATGGAATCAACTAGGACTTTGAAAATTGGATACATTACACTAAACATGTTACATTTATTTCAATACATATGCAAAACTCTGTGGCATAGATGACCATCAATGTAAATGTTTCCACCATGAGAAATCTATATAAAGAAGATATGCATAAACAAATTTAAGTTTCAAGGATAATACCTACTTAGAAGCATTAATCTATTATACAGTAAAGCAGGCATCATATATAGTCATCTAAATCAGTTGGACATTTTGTTATGATTTGGACATAACATCTACTTCGTTGTTTACATAGAAAATTCCAGAACCATGGATGTTCAAAGAAGGTTTTATTAGTTATTGTTAGAGCTAGCTCTGTTAATTTCTGTTACGTACTTGAATTTGATTGGTAAGTATAAGGTTACAAGGAGGTAGTCACTACTCTTTTAGTGTTAATTGTAACTTGAATTACTTATGCTTAAAAGAAATTAGAATTAATCTGTTGGTATTTTGAATTTTGCTAAGGGGCTGTTAACTATTAGTGTTGCAGGTTAACTCAAATTTCATGTTAAGGCGTGTGATAGTTAGTTGTTGTTAGTGAGATTGAAGTTAGTTAAACTAGTGTAATCGAAGTTAGAAATTTGTTGAAATTGCACTTACAGAGGTGCATCGAAGAAATAAAAACTATAAACTACTTCTTAAACTACACAAAGTATCTTCTACGATAAAATTAAAACAAAAAATAGCTTCTTCTGTTTTACGTAATGTATCCAAATAATAGATATTATTATTTTATACAACTTTAAAAACATTTTTTATGCATAGACAAATGATACTAAGTACAGTTATATACCTTCCTAGTGGAGGTAAACTACCAGCCACAGATGATGAAGAATGCCTTCGTGTGTTCCGTAATTCTGAGATTGGCAAAGGCTCAGGTTTTGAAGTAGTGAACCTCCTACCACCAGCCCTTGCTTGGAATAAGTTCTATCAAATCATATTCACCATGCAATTAATCAATAGTCAGTATACATTTGCAACAATTCTAATAATTGTGGTTATAATCATGTATTTATTAGAAAGTACTATCATCAACATAAAGTAGCAACTCATGTATAGTTCTAAGCAAACAAATGAAAATTCATTTGTCTTTATATATAGTTTTATGTGACATGAGTTATGTATAAACATTCAGTACACTCAGTCAAGGATCTCTAAATCACCAGAAAATTAGGTTAAAGTGTAAGGGTCATTCAATATAAATTCTTATTGAACATGTTAGCAACATACACAGTAGTTTCAAATTGCAAATACAATCCATAAGAGAGATATAATCAACTTATCATTATCCAACATAACCAATCTGTTACATAAGAAAGACCTAGAGCTCTGTTATAAAAAAAATCTTATACCATTCAAATGTACAATATTACTAGTAGAAAATAGGGTCATTAACATGGTTTTTTATTTGACATAGAAACAGGGGACACTGTATACCCAACGCGAATAAGATAAATAATAAACTAGAACAATTATTTACCTCGAAAGAAATTGTTTCAGATGGTTCAGCAGCAAACACGAGATACTAATGTCTTATCAAACGGTTGCCCCTATGTGCACTCAAATACCGAAATGTTAAAACAAGACCTACATGCAATAATTAATTTGACAACTTTGACTTACAACACATACAAGGAAAGATCGGGGAGGTGCAAATTAATTAAAAAAAATTCTACCTGCTCAGAGGAGGAGGATACCTAGGCTTTGCTCGGCATTCAATCTCGCGATATTCAATCTGCATCAATAGAAATTTTCAAATAAGAACTACAAATGGTTTATAAAAACATTTAACAATTAATCCACTAATTATACAATAAGAGCTAAAAATGGTTTATAATTATTCTTTTTCTTGGCCGTCGGGAAAATAATTTAATGTTTTCAAAATGGCTGGTTGTAATCTCTTCTATGAACATATCAATGGGAATCCAATTCATTTTTTTCATCATTCAATATCAAATACAACATAAATTAGTCAACCCTAATGTTCTACCTAAAAGATTAACCCCTAATATTTTACCTAAAAATTTAAACCCTAATTGAAAAAAGAAAGACAAACCAATTAGTCTGGGTTTTTCGTCGTGCATGTCGTCATCGAGCTGTGAGAATGGTCGTGTGATGATGAGAGATAACAAAGGTTCCTTGTATGTGTGACAATGGTCGTGCGATGATGGAGGTCTGTTTCTCGGATGTCCGATGAGATGAAGGAGATGGAGCTCGGCAATGAGAGGAAGGAGATGAAACTCGCGATGAATGAAAGAGGATAAAAATCGCGATGAATGGAAAGGATGAAACTCTCGATGATTGAAGATGATGAACTCGCGATGAAATGAACAGAAGACGAGAAATGGGGTTTAGAGAGAAATGGGGTTTAGAGAGAAATAGAGTTGATTGATATCAGTAATTAAATTTGATATTGATATGTGTTTTGTTATTATTTTATTTACAAAATATTAATTAATCAATTTACACCCATTAATTTATTTTCTTACCCAAATATCACTTAATAAAATATAGTGTGGTTTATTAATATGTTTAATGTTAATATTTAGAGTTATTAAACTAAATAATTATTTTTCAGCCAATCTTAATTTACACCCGTTTTTCCTTTAACGTGAGTAATAGAGATATTATTATAGTAATGATTTTAATTTATTATATTAATATTTTTAATTTACACCTTTTTTTTTAAAATAGGGTGTCTATTGTCACGTACTGCTACTACAAATGCTATTTTATTTACAATTTTTCCACCGCGTTTATTATTTACACCCGTTTACAGTATAATGGGCGTAAATTTTAAAATTATATTCGTCACTTTGCACTAGTGGATCTCCACTTTATTTAAGCATTATTCCTTGTTTCAACGTCTCATTTCCAACTCTTTGTGTCTTCAATCCTAGTTTCAAAGTCTTTTCTTTGCTTCAAAAATGTCTTCAACAGTCTTAGATGAAAATCTTTTGTTCATAATCAATGAAAATTTTGTCAACTTTGATGATTTGAAATTCATAGGTTTTGATCTAAGGATAACTATTCACAAACAAAAGTTGAACGGTTACTTTGACATTTTTAATGGACCCATCTAAATTAATCTATTTAAAGAGTTATTGTTAAATGCCTCCGTTGGACCATCTGGTCATGATTCACTACTACGGAAAACCCATTTAACAACGGTTGGGAAAGGTATGTAATCACGCGTGCACATGCGTTGTTATATAGAGTGTCGTTGTATATATGATACTTACAATCATGGACTAATAACTGTTGTCTTAAACTGGAAAGAGCGCTACCTATCACAACAGTTAATACAAACAACCGTTGTGATAAAGTAATTGTCCTAAGTTCGATTCCCAGCTGCGCTGTTTTGATATTTATTTTTTTCTGGACAGCACGCGATATATTATAACGGTTCTGTAATATAACCGTTGTTAAAGCATAAGATATTATTATAGTTATGATGTATAATCGTTGTTACATATTCTACAGAATTAAGAAAAAGATTACTGATTTTATAATTAATCCCTTTTTTTAAACTGTATTATTGTTCACTATATCACAGTAAAAAATGCAACTAAAATTTGTGATAAAGTAATCATAATAATGTTAATTATATCATATTCATAATATCATATAATTGTATCATATTCAATTGTAACAAATATCTTACAATTTATCAGAACAAACAACCTACAGTTTACACATTACATAACATCATATAGTTGTATCATATTCAATTGTAACAAATATCTTACAATTTATCAAAACAAATAATCTACAGTTTACAGATTACATAACATCACATAGTTGTATCATATTCAATTGTAACAAATATCTTACAAAGGGGAAAGTTGAGAGAGTTGTTAATTACAAAGGGGAGTTGTTATACAAAGGGGAGTTGTTAATTACCCAGTGTATATATGGTTATCCATAGATTTTCTTTGGAAGGTTTAAATAATTTATGGTGTTTAGTGTTGAAGGTTGGGAAAGTTGAGAGAGTGTTTTTGTTGTTTTTGGTTTTCTGTTGTTTTTGTTAAGGTATTGGACCTAAAGTTTTTTATTTGTGTGCTCGCTAAGATTTCGCAATCTTCTGCCTACGTATTCTTGTTAAAGAAAACAGGGAAATCAGAGCGATCGTAGTTCTTCCTATTCTATGGGAGGAAAGATGTCGATGTCTTATTCAAAGCCCAAGATTGAAGCTAAATGGTATTTGTGTCTTGTTTAAAGCCCAAGATTGAAGCTAAAGGTTTGATTGAGAGAGAATTTTTCATCTCTAAAGGGAGATATCTCACCTGTTTATCATAGTTGTTGGGTAATCGATTATAAAGGGGAATTACTTTAACTGGAATGTATGGAATCCAACAATGCCATAATTTCCTTTATAAGGGAGATGTCCTGAAGGAATAAACTTTAACTCAATGTAGAGCAATGCCATTTTTCCTTAGGAGTCTTCCATGCTAAGAGAGGCACATTGGCTTGGATGTAAATAATCTAAAGGCTTGCCACTTACAGCAATTAGATGAAAGAGGAAGTTTACCAGGATAAAAGAGGGACCACAACTTGGATTTTTTGAATCAACAAGTGTGCCACTTACAACAGTTATTTGGAGTTATGGTTTTTTTATTGTCTGTTTTGATGTATAGTGAAAGGTCTTCCTACAGAGAGAACTCTTGATTTCCTCTTAGGGGATGTTGGTTTTTGGGAGCCTTGATCAAAGCCTAAGGTTGAAGCTAAAAGGTTGACTTTACTAGGGAGTTTTATATCTATCTTGTACAAAGCCCAAGATTTAGGCTAAAAAAGAATTGACTTTTCCGGGGAATGTTTTGTCTGTCTTGTACAAATCCCAAGATTGAGGCTAAAATGAATGACTCCACTAGGGAGAGGTTTTATCTGTCTTGTATAAAGCCCAAGATTGTGGCTAAATGGTTGATTGACTCAACTAGAGAATATGATTTGTCTTGTACAAAGCCCAAGATTGAGGCTATCTTTGATGAGGAAAAATCATTATACAAAGCATAAGAGGAGGCTGGTTGGGGAAATTCTTATATGAAGCCTAAGAGGAGGCTAGCTTCTGCTGAGGATTATTGAGATCTAGAGACATGTCCAAATTGGGGAATCAACTCTGGCTAAGGATTAAAGAAGAGTTGAAAATATTAGATGCCCTAAGGTTCTGATTTTTCTGAAGGTTTATTGGTGGTAAATTGACCCTAGCTGGGGAATTTAGAATGAAAGTTTAAAGATTGAGTTTTCAGACCTGTGGAGGTTTTAACTCTGCTGGTGATTGGTGAAGTGATCAGGGTTTTTCCTGTGCTTTTAGGAAACTTAAGGGTTTCCTTGAGATTCAAGAAAAAATGAGACTTTCCAAGTCTACTAGTATGAAGAGGTTGACTCTTAACCGGAGAATAATCTTTGTATGATGCCCAAGAGGAGGCTTATGTTTTAAGGGAGGAGAATCAACCCTAGACTGGTCTGATGTTTTGGAATTCTGACTCACTGAAGGATTGAACTAGTATAGATGACTAAGTTCTGTCCTATACCTGTAGGAGGTCTTTGGGTCCTTGTATGAAGCCCAAGAGGAGGCTGAGAACTTCTAAGAAGCCTGAGGGTCCTTGTACAAAGCCCAAGAGGAGGCTGGGGATGCTTTTAGGAAGCCTGTGGGTCCAAACCTGAGAAAAGTTCAAGAAAGGTTTCACCGGGAATAATCATCTCGGGGGAAATGAATTTCTTGTACAGATATTTCTAAGTTATGACATTCTTGAGAAAAGTTTCACCGGGAATAATGTCTTTCTCTGTTCCATATTGTATAAGCCCAAGAGGAGGCAAGACTGTATCTGGAATTTCCTATGGGGAACTAGTTTTGACTGTGTTGAAAGAGTATCCATGTGTTGGAAAAAAGTTTGTTGTAAAAGGAACTTTGGGGCTTATACTCAAGGAGATGCCCAGATGATTTCTTTTGAAAAGGCGACTATCGCGTCAGTAGTTTTGAAAACCACAGAGGGACTTATACAATGACTAAGACCCAACTTATTGTATTTACAAAAGAGGTTGGTCTTACACTCTATTAGAGGCCCAAAAGTGATTGAGAAGAAGAAAGACGGGGCTTACAACACAAGGGAAGGCCCAGATGAAAATTGTTTTGAAAATGGCGATCGCCCCGAGATTTTTAAAATCGTATCGGGACTTATACAATGACTGAGACCCAAAAATGTTTATGTACAAAGGGATGAGACTTACACTCTACCAAGAGGCCCAAAAGTGGTTCAAATGAAGTTTGAAAAATTAAAATTGAGGGAAACTCTAATTTTAATTGATATAATATTATTTTCAAAGGAAATTAAATATCAAATATCAAATATATTTAAAAACAAGTGGTAAGCTTTGAAAAATATTTTGGAAAATCATGTTTAATCACATGAAGGCTTGAAATTCAATTGGTTTTGAAAGATCAAGGTGGAAATTTCATTTTTTTAATGTTTGAAAACAAATAAAATGAAATTAATTACAAAAATTCAAACTATAGTAAATAAATAATATAAATTCAATTTTGTTTTGTGGAATAAAATATTTCAACATTTTTGTGAATTTTAAAAAAAAGAACCAATAAAAAATAATTAAAATTGAGAGAGAAATTAATTTTGAGATTAATTAATAAAATCATGAAAAATGAGAAAAATAACAAAATGAGAGAAATAGCAAAAATGGTCAGGGTGGGTCTTGAACCCACGGCTTCCAACCAAACACAAGCGCGCTTCTACCACTGGGGTGGTGATACATCCGTGTATCAAAACCACCCCATGAGTACATAAGGGTGACCTGAATTTAAGTCCTAACCAAGGCAAAAACCCAAGTTTTGGTGATTTGCAAGAAGGATCGCATCTCCCTCAATTCTCCATGAAATTGGATGAAATTTAGATGGATTCTGCCTAGAATTTCATGAGGAATCCAATGGTGCTTTTAGAATTTTCTAAAGATGCTTCTATTTTAAAACATGATAGTGGTTTCAAAATAGGCCAAGATTTGCAAGTTCTATGCTATCTTATCATACAAGCAATAATAACATGGTAAATTGGTTCAAACACAACACACTTGATATATATGACATGTTTATGATCCATGGACATCAAAGCAATGCATATTTTAAGAGTTCAAGTTGTGATGTACTTACCTCTTGAAGTTCCCTATGCTAACTGTCAAGATACTTGTGCCAGAAGTAATCCAATGCTTTAGACACTCTTGATTGATCCCTTAGAAGTTTTTAGGATGATCAAAACCAGCTGGAAACCTCAGGAACAAGAATTGGTTATTTCTTGCAAAAGTGGCAAAAATGACCAAAATGGTAACTCACTCAAATGATGTTACAGTTTAGGGAAACCTGTTGGGACAGTTTGAGGATGATATTTGGAGAGTATTTGAAAGGTTAGCTGGTCTTGAAAGTGATTGGATCAAGACATGGCTTGAAAAATGCAGAAAAGTCAAAATTTGAGGTTTTGGAGGTTGACTTTCTGATTTTAAGGTTGTACAATGTGGATGAAGGTTTGAACACCTCCAATGGATGATTTATGATGTGTTTGGATGGTTATTTGAGTGGTTTTTGCCCTGGTTTCAAGAATTCCTAAATTGCTCCAATGTGACATGATATTGAAGTAAGAGAGGGAGAGTGAGAAAACAAGGCTTTGGTATTATTTTGGTGTCGTTTGAAACATTAGAAATGACCTCTATTTATAGTAGAGGAGTTTTGTTTTTGAATGAATAGTGTTGGATGAGGGATCACTATATTATCCAGTGGATATGCCCATGTATCATGCCTTGAATGCTAAGGTACCAAGTCTTCACTTGGCCATTGACTATAGCTGATCTTTCACTACAAGAAAATTTGTCAATACCCAGGGCCGAAAACCCTCGGTAACAAGAGAAATTTGTGGGTAAATATAAATTATTGAGGGCTTACCAATGACTACGGAGCCCTCGGTAATTTGCTCCTCGGTAACGTCTACCGACGACTATATAAACCCACGATGTTATCCACGGCTAAACCGTGAATAGTTTGCGGGTAATAGGTGATTAAACATCAAATTTTTTGTCTTATATTACCCACGACTAAGCCGTCAGTAAATTTACCGAGGGCTAAGCCTTCGATAAGTTACTCGATTTTTTATATAACTTTACTGACGGTTAAGCCGTCTGTAGTATTATAATTTTTTTAAAACAAATATACTAATATTTGATCAATAAAACTATTTTGTTAATATTTTCCCTGTTTGAAGACAATATGAATATTTTTTCATAATAAGTTATAAATATTTTTTCAGAATGTGTTGACAGAAGCAGAACGTGAAGACAATATGAATATTAAACATCAAACTTCACTGAGTGTTAGTTTTTAATGCATTACTAACACTCTTAATTTATGAATATTTTTTCATATTATAAATCAACAAAATTTGTGTTTATCATGACCATAATTATATATAACCATTGATCTTTTATGTAATCAATAACATCTAAAATCAAACCAAAACTGGAACTTTAATATCAATCAGATCTCAAAAATCATCCAATTACGTAAGTTTGATGTAAACAAGCTCAAACAAAACATAGAATAGGTTCAAGCAAAATATAATGTGATTGTCAAAGTATTCTCATGAGTAAAAGTAAAGCATAATATGATCTTATGTGCTGCCAATAGAGTCATCATCATTGTAGGAGTCATCATCATTGTCAGAGTCATACTCTTCATAGTCTGAATGACGACGACTACGTTTGTCACCCTTGATAGAAGCAACACTTTCAGCTATTTCTCTCAATTGTCTCTCCAAATCTTGTGTGCGTTTATTTGCCTTGCGATATTCCTCTCGTGCAGCTCGAGCATCTTCCTCTGCAGCATTTGCTCTCTCTTTATTATAATTTGGCCTAACACAACCTTACAAAACCGGTTGGTAAGGTGAGGGGTGCCACTCTATATAAACTATTTCATTGCTCTATCTCCAACCAATGTGGGACTTCTAGGATCTTCCTAATACACCCACTCACGCCCATCACTCTTTTTTGGGCTTAGTGCGTGGATTTAAACGGTGGGCTGTCCAAGGTCTGATCGATAGGCTCTGATACCATATTATAATTTGGCCTAACACAACTGTAATACCCTGTATTTTACTCTGGATAATATTATATTGAGATCGACTGAGCCCAGTGTACTCTGAGAAACTATTTGATAAAATAATTAGAGTAATTGTGGAACTTAGAATAAATCCAATTAATATTATCTGACTCTGAGGTATTTTATTAATTTGGACTTAAGAGACTTTTTGGATATTTAGTAGTATTATTTCTAATACTAGTTTACTACATAATTCTTTTCCTCCCACTTTCCAAACATAAAGAAAAAGATAGTAAGAAAGAGAGAGAAAGAAGAAAAAAGGAAAGAAAAGGAAAGGAAGGAGAAAAAGAGGAGAAAAAGGGTTTTGAACAAAATTCAAGAACAAATCATCATCCATTGATCCAAGCTTCATCCAATCATCTCATCTTCATCACTTTCAACCTCTATCCAAGGTGGTTCTAGTTAGTACCATTGTTTAGAGATTTTGGATAATATGAGTTTTAGGTTAGAATGTGGAAATCAATGTTTTAACGGTTGGAATTTGATATAAATCGAAATGAATGATCAATATGCTTGTAGAAACATATATTGATGTTTGGTTTGAAGTTTTAGTTTGTTTTGATTGTTGGAAATTTTAGGTTTATGTAGAATTTGTGATTTTTGTTCAAAACTTGGGTTGTGAAGTTTGATGATGAAACTATGTTAGAAACATGTTGAATATGCCTCTAATTGGTTGTTGGAACTGATATTGAGGATGTAGAGGAACTGGTTTTGAACTGTTATAGCAGGTATTTTTCCGAGTTTTGCGGAGCGCGCTTAGCACGGAGAAGCCCGCTCAGCGCACAGTTGAAATCCTGCAACCTCAGATGGCAGAGAGAAGCGTGCTCAGCGCGCTCAGGGGGGCGCTTAGCGCGACCTAGGACTTAAAGTTTTATTCCTTAAGCGAGAAAATTCATAACTTTCGACTCGTTTATCGGATTCGATCATTCTTTATATCGATGTAAAGCCGAGGAGATATTTTATGCAATGGAGACGAAATATGTCGAATTTACTGACCGATTAATTAATCGGGAAAGTTCAAAAAGTGATATAATTATATTTTAATCGTTGTATGTTATTCTATTATGCAATTATGATATGTCTTGCCTATCCTACTATTGATTAGCATGATTGTAAGTGAATATGCATGTTAATATGAAAATGAGATAGGAAGAGTGAGGAAACCTCAAACTTGAACTATAGGAAAATCTAGTAAGGAACTGGAAATTGTAGACAACTCTATATGGCGATGCTCGGGCTCGTGTTGTTGGAAGATACACCCTTGCCGAGTATTAGCCTAGTTGATAGTGAAATACTAGTATGGAACATGTGATTAACATTTGTAGTTGTGGAAAAGGCAAGAGAGGCCTTAAGGCAGTGTAGTCTTGTGATTGTCGAGTACAATCGTATATTTTTTTGTGATCATGTAATCGTAACCGGTATATTTTGAGTGTAGTTTCATGGGTCTCGAGCTCCTCTGAAACGGGTACACAATTACTTGGTAGGTTTGATTCCCTACGTGTAGTACGATTGGAGCCTATGCTATGGGTAGAGACTTGTGATGGTTAACAGGCCATGAGAAGTGACGGTTCACGGTTAACAAATCGATGATCCCGAATCCAATTCGTATGCCAAGTAACTACAAGGATCTATGACTCGGGTCGCCTTCTAGACGTAGAAGCGGACGGGAAGATGAGATGTCTTGGTATGGTTATCAATTAGTGATGTTGTGAGTTGATGAACTCATGTCATGTTTCCATATAGTGTGAGAATTATAAAGTGTGAACTCAAGAGTCCTTTTCCCTTTTCCCCGGATTTGAGTTAGGATTATTAGAACCTTGTTAATCTGAGAGAATCCATAAGATATGGAACTCACTGAGATTTCATGTATCTCACCCCACGTTGTTGATGTATTTCAGGTGCTTCAGGTTCTGAGAAGGGTAAGGATAAGGTCGTTGATGCGTTGTATTCGCAAGTGTACGAATCGGGTCAGAGTAATATAAAAAGTTATCGTATCCACAGAGACCAAATGTCGATCTAACGAATTATGTTTGTTACAGTGCTTATCTAAGGCAGTTCAATTTAGGGTTCACTAATGCAGAGGAAAATAAATAAAAGTAAATGACGAGGTAATAAAATTCAGACAAAACGATAGGCTTGAATGTAATTCTCATAACCGATAATATTTCTATATTCATCAACAGAACTACTTACGGGCAATATCTTCTATTTTAAGAAAATAATTCAATTTAACAGGAACTGTCGCTTTCGCGTAGTCAGAACCAAGTTTACCCTCTAAACTAACCCCTTTATTGTCACTTACAAAAAGGCGCGCATTGCGTTAGAGTCTTGGAAAACTTACTTTTAAGAAATGTAAATTCTAAACTAAACAGAAAAGTATTTTGACCTGAAATCTCTAAACTAAAAAGGTTCAAAATGAACCAGATTCTAATCCCACTAACGCGTTCGAAAATAGTTTTAAAATCTCTTTTCTAAAGTGTTAAAAATCCCTACTCGACTGAGCAAAGCGCTTTCGCTGTATTTGATCAGTTGAGAACTAAACAAGTTCACAAATGGTTGGACGACTTTCGATCTTACCCAACATTGCTTTTAAGTACAGAAAACTTGTGTTAAAGATTAAAATAGCCCTTAAGTATTTCTATTAACATATAGACGTATTACGGTGATTATGGTCTTTACATTCTTACCTATCTAAAACTTAGCCAGCCATGGTAGTTATAACAGTCATATTAATTCTTATCATGTATGGAATTAAGTCTTTTGAAAAGTAAAGTTTTGAGAAGTAAGGCAAGACAATAAATAAACAAAATAAAGCAAGTGCAAGAAATAAATGAAAGTAAATGCGATTAAAATAAAACCTGCTCCAAAGCAGAGTGTTTAAATCTAGTACAATGTACGGAAAAGAAAATGCTGGCAGGGTTACTTCTACCAAAGTGCTCCAACTTGATTACAGACACTCCAAGACTTGATTACAAACTCGATCACACACAGTGCAATAACTCCTCGATGTGAGAAGATTACCGCTTTACAAGAGTGAAATTTATGCCTAGGGTGAAGTAAAACTAAGATTGGATGATCCTAAAATTCGAGTTCTGAGAGTATTTATAGGCAAAGTTGGCATGGTGCAAAGACAAAAGTAATCTTGGCTTGAAAATGGGCGGGAACTAATTTTGCCTTGTCGCGCCCGCGACAGGCCTACCGCGCCCGCGACATGAAGAAAACGGCCAAGATGAGTGCTTGATCGTGGGAACGTGTCAGTTGAGTTGTGGAGATCATGGGACACGTCGTCGCCTACCCTGGGGCGCCCGCGACAAGAGAAGCGACCAGAGTAAATTGCTGCCAAACTTGAATTCTAGCTCCTTTTGCATCCTTTTTCGTCTAGGACCTCGATTTTATTGAAAACCTGAAAACAAAGGAAAACATAACAATAACAAAGCATAAAAATAGAAAAAAAACTAATATGCATGTGAAATCAGAGTCGAAAATACAGTATAATTTAGTGTCATCAAATTCTCCCACACTTAGACCTTTGCTTGTCCTCAAGCAAAACATTTAAAGCTCCTAGAAAAATCAGTGTCGATCGATGATTTTTGGGCGAAAAGGGCTTCTAAGTCCGAGTCTGGATGCAGTGATCGGTACTAACTGAGTGAACCAAGGGCATCGTGATGACACTAATCGGCAAATACGGACATAAACTTCGCTCCTATACTAATCAACCCATTATATCCCACAATACTTAGGCCTTCCTTTTCCATCTCTATTGAGTCCTTTTCATTCAAGCGCAATCACATTAAGCCTGTTTTCCGCACATGCTTCATGGTAGAGTGACCTGTTAGTGATTCTGATCTTTTCATACCGGATTTCTGGCACAAGGAACTGTGTAAAATCCTATTATTCCTCTCAAGTGCAGTTGTGGGGGATCGGATCGTAATCCGCCCTACCGAGTTCAGCGCCAGATACCTCTGAACCAACTGAAATGAGCAAGCTAAACATCTTATTACTTTTTTTTTTCTTTTGTAGCAACGGTGCAGATAAATTTTTTTTTATCTTTTTGCTTTTTTCTTGCACTCAGATCAGTCATTTATATTCGTCGGTCTCCTACTTAGAACATGTTTAGGCCGGAGCTGATTGCTGAAATAAACTACTAAGGATGATTTTGAAATGAAATTAGGGCCATGGTACATGGGGTTTCAGGTGTGTTTCTTATATTTACGAAGTTCATGGTGTAAGGACGATACTGATGTTTCGAAGGTTCTCCCAAGTCACCGCATCCTAACCCGAACCTGTCTTAAAGTCCAGAAATTTTTCAGAACAACACTTTTTCGTAAAAAAAAATTTTATTTTTATTATTATTTATTTTTGTTTTTGGGGTTAAAATATGTGGGAAAAAATGAAGGTGAACCAAAAAAATATACTTATACTAATGACTCTTCAAACACATGCATTTTCTAAAACAGAAACAAAAGTAAATAACTGAAGGAAAATAGAAATAAACTACTAAAATGACGGAAATGAAAATGATAAAATCTCCTCCCACACTTAAATCAAACATTGTCCCCAATGTTTCGAAGTAAGCTAAGGAGGAAGGAACCTGGCAAAACTAGTGAGGACCGCTGGTGCCCTCGCCGCCCTGTGTTGAACGCTCGGAACGACGGGATCTGCTACGGTGATGGTCTCGCTGGTCCATCCTAGCCTGCAATTCTGTCTGAGCAGCTTCACCTCATGAAGGTTACCTAAGATGGAACCCTGAGTGGCCTCCATAAGCTGAAAGTGCTGATGGTTATATTGCTGTTGACGGGACTGCTCAGTGGTGATCGCAAGCAGAGTACGGGAGATGGTCTCGTAAGATTGGTCCGCTCTCCGCTGCGACGCTTGCATAAAGCTCATCTGGTCCGTCATCTGTTGCTGAATGGAAGAGAGCAGGTCTTTACGCCGTGCTTCTCTAGCCATATGGTCTCGCCACATCTCCTCCGTAATATAAAATTCGGGAGCAGCTCCTGCAAAAGTGTTAGAAGAAGATGGTGCGGTGTGTGATTGTGTAGGGCGAGGGGGGGACACATGCACTCTATGGTCATACTCATCATCTGTGTCGGGCCCCTCATTGTCATGGACATTAGGAGGAATTGGACCTAGAAAAGGTGGGGCAGTAAGGTCATAGATCCAGTTCCTCTCGAATCGTACATCTGTACGTCTACTGCACAGCATAACAATTGATTCGACGGCTACCCCGTGAATCATCAACTCATAACCACCACCCCTCCTCGATCGGCACAATTTCATGTCTTTCAGAAATTTTAAATTAATTGTGCGAGGGGGCAGTGGTTCTAAAGTAGCTATCTCATCATTCAAATTTAGTGCCCGAGCAATAGACGTAATCAATCCGCCAAAAACTGTCGGTCCACCCTTATTTACCGTTAAGCACATATGGGCGATCATAAATGGAATCGGATTGATTCTTACATTTGTGAGGAATCCTTGCAAGAACAAAAGTTCTTTGCTATTAACTTTGTTTTGATTCTCCTGGCCAAAAATAGAGCATGCCAAAAGATATCTGAAAATTCTTATGGTCGGGTTATGAATGGTCGAGGCGAGTATTCCCTTAAAGGAATCAACAATAGTACCTGACAACCTACGCCAGAAGGCGAATATCCCGACTGACCATTCAGCATCTGAAGGAGCCTCACAAACAGCACCCTCCCCATGAGGGAATCCCAATAGACCTGCTAGTTCATCGGTACTGAACTGATACTCAACAGCAAACAGTCTAAAATGCACGGTACCGACTGTGCTAGCAGTGTCGGGATGAACGGTATAAACCAATGAACTCAAAAACTCAACCGTCGTCCTCTCATAGGTGGGTTCTTTTGTGGTGAAAACAGTGCCTAAACCTACAAAGTCTAACATATGGAAAACGCTATGATGAACCCCTAAAGCGTGCAAGCAAGTATCGTCGACATACCTCGTCGAGAGAATTTCTCGATCCTGAAGCTTTTGAAGTTGTCGCCTCTGCCTATTCCCAGATTGTCCTTCCCGAAGAATGACTCCATTAAACTTCATTGATGAAGATGGTGAAGAGGGTGGAAGAAAAGTGGTATGATAAAGGTTGGATTTTTAAGGTTTTTGTTGATGGAAATTGAAATGGAAAGTTAAGAGATGATTAGTGAATGCTAGAGATATGAATTTCAATGGGGTTTTATAGGGATTTTTCGGAGGGAAAAAATGGGTTTGAAAAGGTTGGAGTTTCAAAAATGGTGGAAATGGAGGTTCTGTTCCGATTTTACAAGGACGCTGTCGCGGGCGCGACAGGTGTGTCGCGGGCGCGACGAGAGCAAATTCGTTGATGGGCCTCAATTTGTCTTTTTGAATGGGCTTTTTGTCCTTCATTTGGCCTTCGGGGGTCTTTTTAGCATTCCATATGTCCTAAAAATGTAGTTTTGCACAAAATTTTCACAAGCATAAATATTTGTTATAATAAAAATTTTTTTATATATTTTGTCAAAGAAAAATAAAATAAAAGAAAATATTAGCATATAAACATAAAAAACTCAAACCTTAATATAAATCGGAAATATATCAAATGCAAATAGTAGGAAATATGTCTGGGTGATACTGGAAGTAAATTAATGCATAAGAAATATAGTAAATAATACGAAAATGGAAATCAAGATGTCTGGTCATCTCCACGGAGTCTTGCTATCTCACGACGGAGCTCCGCCATGTCTTCATATAGCACATCGTACTCAGTAGCGTGGGTCAGCTCTGACACTTCCATCCCCAGGCGCAGGTCAGCAAGAGTCTGTCGGAGATCTGCTATCTCTTGGCGCATCATTGCCATCTGGGTCTGCATATCTGGAGTACCTAATGAATGATTATTTGACCATACCATGGTCCTGTCAGGTGGTGGAGCTGGAACGTACTTTGGCTCTGGGAAGGGTCGTGGTGCGTCCACCGTCTCACCGTGTCCTTCTAAGGCATATGTCCAGTTTGCTGGGTCATGGACACTGGTCATAACAGGATCTGGCAAAGTGAAATGATGTATGGTCTTACCATCAATCAGGAGTCTGAACTGAGAGGGATTAAAGGAGTTCCTTCTCATCAGCCCCCGATCTAAACAAAAATCAATATCCATGGTGGTATGGCTGCAGTAGGGAGTCAAATGAAATAGCTTTCGGCCAAGGCCTAGAGCAGCAGCAATCTCAGTCACATTACCTCCTACATGTATAGGTCCTCCTGCCCAGGTGGCAACACCACTAAAAGAATACAGCATAAAGTTACCACAAGCTAAATGACGCGACTGATTCGCACAAAACATGAAAAATATATCCTCCTCAGTAACATGGTCATCAGCATCTGCTCTCCCAAAGAATGTATGGGCAATGATCATCTGAAAGTATCGGAGAGCTGGGTTATGGATAACCTGCGAAATGTGAGTATCAGGGTCAGGGCTTCCACCTCCAGAGATGTCACTCCAAAATTTCTCCACATCTCTACTCATGAAGTAACCCATGGGCAGCTCAGGGATAGCGCCAACTCCAGTCTCAAATCCAAGAAGATCATCGAACTCAGTATGGGTGAACGAATACTCTGTGCCAAATAACCTGAAGCTGGTGTGGCCATCTGGTCCCAAGTACGGATCATAGGAGAAAGAGCTGAGGAACTCCAGAGTGAGGTTCCTATAGGTGGGATGCAAATCATCAGCGTACTGGTCCCATTTGAGCTGGTGGGTCAAGTATCGGACACTGGGCTCTATGCCCAAAGCTTCCATGCAATCATTGTCTGGGTAGCGAGTGGGTGCCATAGGTTTGAGTGAAAGCATCGCATAACGCTCTCTCTGGGCGTCGTCTCTAAAGGTCACGTGCATGTCGTCGACTGGTGGCATCCTGAAAGAAAAGGTTAGGAAAGACAGGCCCTGAAATCAAACACACCAAACTAGTTAGACATATATGTACAAACAAACAAACAAACGTAAATCAAAATAAACGGAAAGAAAATAAATACGAAAAGGAAAAGAACCATGGGTTGCCTCCCATGCAGCGCTTGCTTAACGTCGTTAGCTCGACGTGTTCAAGTCATGTATCAGGTGAGAGGATAGGTGGGTCTGTTAACGTGAACCTAGAGTAGTATGTTAGAATGTCACCTCCTTCATAATGCTTAAGCCTTTGTCCATTTACAACGAACGGACTGCAAGATTTGTTCTTAATTTCCACTGCCCCGGATTTTAGGACTTTGGAAACTTCGAACGGGCCTGTCCATCTAGATCGAAGCTTACCTGGAAAAAGTCGTAGTCTTGAATTGTATAGAAGAACAGGGTCACCTATGTTGAAGTCTTTCTTGGCGATCTTCTTCTCATGCCATGCTTTGGTTCTCTCTTTATATATGATGGCATTTTCATAGGCTGATTGTCGGAGCTCTTCTAGCTTATGTATGTCTAAGATGCGTTTCTCACCAGCTGCTAGGTAATCAAAATTTAAGGTTCTAATGGCCCAATATGCTTTGTGTTCCAATTCAAAGGGTAAGTGACATGATTTTCCGTAAACTAGTTGGTAAGGGGTTGTTCCAATGGGAGTCTTATAGGCTGTCCTGTAGGCCCACAGTGCTTCTGAAAGCTTCTGTGACCAATCCTTTCTGGATATCGAGACAGTTTTTTCTAAGATATGTTTGATCTCTCTATTGGATACTTCTACTTGCCCACAGGTTTGCGGGTGGTAAGGTGTGGCTACTCTATGTTTAACTCCATACTTCCTCAACAGTTTGTCAAAAATCCTAGATATAAAATGTGATCCTCCATCACTTATGACTAGCCTGGGAACTCCGAATCTAGGGAATATATTCTGCTTGAACATCTTAATCACTACTCGAGTGTCGTTTGTGGGTGCAGCTATAGCTTCAATCCATTTGGACACGTAATCAACAGCGACTAAAATATATTTGTTTCCTAAGGATGATGGAAAAGGCCCCATAAAGTCGATTCCCCAAACATCAAAAAGTTCTACTTCTTGAATGTTTCTTAATGGCATTTCATTTCTCCTCGAGATGTTTCCGGAGCGTTGACACGGGTCACACTTGATTATATATGTATGAACATCACGCCATATAGTTGGCCAATAAAGACCAGCTTGTAAGATCTTAGCGTGAGTCTTAGATGTGCTTGCGTGTCCTCCGTAGGGTGCACGCAATAGAAATGTTTAACGTCATTGAAGAACTTATTTTTCTGCTGATAGCTGAGGTCAGGAGGTATTATATCTGCAGCAAGATAGTTAACAAATCTGCATACCATGGTACATTATTTACCGCTAAGGATTTTTCAAAATCTTCTAAGGTTTCTAAACTTACATCTCCAATGGCATCTAGCTTAGCAATTAACCAGTCATAAGCAAAGTCATCATTTATGGGCACTACATCAGGTTTCAAGAACTCAAGCCTGGAAAGGTGATCGGCAACTACATTCTCGGTGCCTTTCTTATCTCTGATATCAAGGTCAAATTCTTGCAATAAAAGTATCCACCGGAGTAATCTAGGTTTAGCATCCTTTTTATTCAAAAGGTATCGGATGGCGGCATGATCAGTGTAAACAATTATTTTGGCTCCCACCAAATAGGATCTAAATTTGTCTATGGCGAAAACTACGGCTAGGAGTTCTTTTTCTGTGGTTGCATAGTTTAGCTGAGCGGCATCTAGAGTTCTACTGGCGTAGTAAATCACATGTAACTTCTTATCAGATCTTTTCCCTAGCACTGCTCCTACAGCGTAGTCACTAGCATCACACATGATTTCAAAAGGTTTTGTCCAATCTGGTGGTTGCATAATGGGTGTTGAGATTAAAGCTTGTTTTAAAAGGTTGAATGCTTCGTTGCATTTTTCATCAAAAATGAACTCGGCATCTTTCATCAAAGACCTGTCAAAGGTTTAGTGATCTTAGAGAAGTTTTTAATGAAACGCCGGTAAAATCCAGCATGTCCAAGAAAACTTCGAACTTCTCTAATTGTTTTGGGTGGTTTAAGATTCTCTATCACCTCGATCTTGGCTTTATCAACTTCAATGCCTTTTTCAGAAACGATATGTCCTAGAACTATACCTTCAGTGACCATGAAGTGACATTTCTCCCAATTTAATACCAGGTTTACTTTGACACATCTCTTCAAGATCTTTTCAAGTTTGACTAGACAGTTATTGAAATCAAATCCGCAGACTGAGAAATCGTCCATGAATACTTCCATAATTCCATCAAGATAGTCAGCGAAGATTGACATCATGCAACGCTGAAAAGTTGCTGGGGCATTACAGAGTCCGAAAGGCATACGTCTATAGGCAAAAGTTCCATATGGGCATGTGAAGGTTGTTTTCTCTTGGTCATCAGGGTGTATAGGAATTTGGAAAAAACCTGAATATCCGTCGAGGTAACAGAAGTAGGAATGTCTAGCTAGACGTTCCAACATCTGATCTATAAAAGGCAATGGGAAATGGTCTTTCCTAGTGGCTTTGTTTAACTTTCTGTAATCTATGCACATACGCCAACCTCCTTCTATCCGTTTTGTAACGTGCTCACCTTTTTCGTTCTGTACCACGGTGATGCCTCCCTTTTTAGGTACTACATGCACAGGGCTTACCCATTTACTGTCCGAGATCTGATATATTATCCCTGTTTCCAACAACTTAAGAAATTTCTTCTTAACTACCTCACTCATTATAGGGTTAATCCTTCTTTGGTGTTCTCTCGTAGGTTTAGCATCTTCTTCAAGTGAAATCCGGTGCATGCACGCGGATGGACTTATTCCTTTAAGATCTGAGATGTCGTACCCTAGTGCTGAGGGATATCTTCGCAAGACATCCAAGAGTTGGTTTGTTTCATTTTGGTTCAGAACGGCACTAACTATAACTGGTCTGCCCATTTCTTTGTCTAAAAACTCATATCTTAGATTCTTGGGTAATTCTTTTAATTCTAAGGTTGGTTTGCTGGGGTTTTGTATAGGATCTGGAGTTAAGGATAAACATTCAAAAAGGCTATCATCTATGTAGGGTTCCATACTGTCATCATCTTTCTCAATGGGCGTTGAAGGTAGTTTTATTCTTTCTATTGGCTCTTCCTGGTTAAGTTCACGGACACATTCATCAATGACATCAACTGCATAACATGCATCTCCTATTACTGGTGTCGTGAGAAACTTTGCTAGGACAAACTCTATTTTTTTGTTACCTACCTCAAAAGTCAATTTTCCTTTCTTGACATCTATTATGGCTCCTGCAGTTGATAGGAAGGGTCTACCTAGGAGGATTGGGATATCTTTATCTTCTTTGATGTCCATTACGACGAAGTCGGTGGGAATGAACAACTTGCCTATTCTAACTGGGATGTCTTCTAATACGCCTACAGGGTATTTTATAGATCTGTCAGCTAATTAGAGAGACATCTTAGTAGGCTGCAAATCTCCTAGTTTCAATCGTTCACAAACTGCGAGGGGCATTAGGCTTACACTGGCTCCTAAGTCCAGAAAGGCTTTATCTATGACATGATTCCCCAAAATACAAGGTATGGAGAAATTCCCCGGATCTTTGTCTTTTTTGGCAAGTTTGTTCTCGGAAATGGAATTACACTCCACTGGTTTTGGATCGTCAAGTCTACGTTTATTGGTGAGGATGTCCTTCAGGAATTTAGTATAAGATGGTATTTGGGTGATGGCTTCTGTAAAAGGAATCTCTACATGGAGTTTTTCTATAACTTTAACAAACTTCTGGAATTGGTCATTGATCTTAGTTTGTTTAAGTCTTTGTGGATAGGGAATTGGTGGTTTATATGGCTGAGGGGGTGTTGAAGCTTCGTCCGTAACTTCTCCTTTGTCTTTGTCTTTTGGTTTCTCAATTTCTACGGGTTTCTCACCTTCGGGGGTAGCATCCTTTTTGGAAATTTTGGAGTCACTCAATGTCGGGTTTTTGGGCCCTTCATAAGTGGTTCCACTTCATAAGGTAACAGCGTTAGCTTGCCCTCGAGGGTTCTGTTGAGGTTGTCCAGGAAATTGTCCTCCAGGAGTAGTTTGGGGTGCTTGCTTTAAGGCTACCTGAGAGATCTGGGTTTCAAGCATCTTGCTGTGGGTGGCCATTTGATCCATTTTGGTTCCTAGTTGGGTAAGCAGCTCATTCACATGAATATTCTGATTTAGGAACTCTTTGTTTTGCTGGGCTTGTGCTGTCATAAAATCATTTAGCACTTTCCCAATATTTGGCTTAGGTGGCACTGCTTGCATAGGTTGGTTTTGTCTAGGTGCTTGATTGTTGGTTGATCTCGGAGGTGCTTGGTTTTGGATAGGGTTATTGTTTTTGTAGGAAAAATTAGGGTGATTCCTCCATCCAGGGTTGTAAGTATTTGAGAACGGGTTTCCTTGGGCATAGTTGACTGGGTCTGGGTTAGTCTCGTTTAACAGATGGCAGTCAGATGATTGATGACCTTTAGTACCACAAAGTTCGCAATCCGATACTACTGCTACTGCAGCGGTTGGTTGTGCGTACATTTGATCGATCTTAAGGGCCATAGCATCCATTTTGGCTTGCATCATGTCTATAGAGCTTACCTCATGTTTACCTCCTTGGGTTTCTTTCTTTTCCACTGTTGCTCTTTCGTTTCCCCATTGATGATGGTTTTGAGCCATATCTTCAATGAGACCACAAGCGTCAGGATAGGGTTTGTTCATCAGGGCACCGCCAGCGGCAGCGTCGATGGACATCTTTGTGTTATAATGAAGTTCGTGGTAAAAGGTATGTATAATCAACCATTGCTCCAAACCGTGGTGTGGACAAGCCCTTAGAAGGTCTTTATACCTCTCCCAAGCTTTATGTTATTTCCTTGGTTTTATGGTTGGCATTATTTTGCTAAAACTCATGTAGCAGCAGATGTTGAATGAAGATGTCTAACAATATGTTTCATTACTCTCTGTTCAACATGTCGAATGAAGATGTTCCATGACTGCTCAATGGACATCGCGCTGTGAAGTCAGTTTTTATTGAAGATTCTGTTACAATGATCTGTAACTGAATATTCTGTGAATAATTGGTTATCCGATGTGGTATCCAAAGCATTTTTGGATTAGGGTTATTTGTTGGTTTTCGGATTTGCTGCTGTTTCTAATTATGGAGACATAATAGGAAACTTTGGAGTGAAGACCTATTGTATTGGAGTTATTTTTGCAGATTTGTGAGCAGTCTAATTGCTGCATTTTTGAAGCCCAATTCGGTCCAGATTTCAAGCTATAAATAGACTGATGTAAACCTAGTTTTAGGTGTCGAACTTACATGTATTTTTAGGGTTGTGTGCTTGTGTTTTGTGAGCCTAACTGGTATCTTATGATAACAGTATAAGGACTGTAGTGTAAGTTGTGTAAGGTTGCTCATAAGCTTTTAAGCATTGAGTAGCTGTGTGTTAATTCTCATAAGCTGTGAAGTATTGAGAATTTGTGTTTCGACCATTGTTATTTATCTTGTAAGGAACCAGTCACGGGTTGTGATTGAAGAGGGATTTGAGGAGGGCCTCATACCTAGGGGAGTCTTAGGTAGAAGTCATAGGAAGGGTAGTGATTAAGTGAGCTGATTGAACCGGGTGTGGTTATCAGTGAATTAATACTATCGAATATTGATTTCATCCCTGGCTTGGTAGCCCCCAGATGTAGGATAGTTGGATCCGAACTGGGTTAACAATTTCTGGTGTTCTTTACATTTTTGCACACTTTTATTTTGAACTTGTTCATTGTTGTTGTATATCAGTGTCTCGACATCTCGATAGGACATCTGATATATAGGCCAGAATTTCAATTGGTATCAGAGCTGGCACCCTTTGTTGTTTCTGTGTGAGATTCAGGGAAGGTACTTTCTGGTACAATGGACAAGGATGATAGCCTTCATCAAGTCCATGGATGATCAAGCATGGAAAGCGGTTATCAAAGGTTGGGAGCCTCCAAGGGTATGAGATGGAGAAGGAAATCTTACTGATGTTCTGAAGGAAGAAGAGGACTGGGATGATGCTGACTACAAAGGATCTGTTGGAAATTCTAAAGCCATGAATGCATTGTTCAATGGTGTCAACAGAAATAGCTTCAGGCTGATTGAGCATTATACTATTGCCAAAGAGGCTTGGCAGGTCCTGAAAGTTGCTCATGAAGGGACCTCAAAGGTGAAAATGTCAAAGCTTCAGCTTCTCACTAGCAAGTTTGAGAGTTTGAAGATGAAAGAGGATGAGAGCATTCATGATTTTCATATGAACATTATTGAGATAGCTAATGCCTCTAGTGCCTTAGGAGAAAAGATGTCTGACAGCAAGCTGGTCAGGAAGATTCTTAGGTCTCTTCCTAAGAGATTTGATATGAAGGTTACTGCTATAGAGGAAGCTCAGGACATTGACAAGATGAAGGTGGATGAGCTTATGGGATCACTCCAAACTTTCGAGTTAGGACTCGGTGAAAAAGCTGAAAAGAAGAAGAGTATAGCATTTGTGTCGAATGCTGATGACTCAGATGATGAAGGAGAACTGGTCAAAGATAAAGATGTGTCCAAAGAGCTAGTGTTGCTTGGAAGACAATTTAATAAATTATTGAAAATGATGGACTGGAAGTCAAGAGAAAATGTGCGGAACAAGTCTCTCGATATCAACAAAGACCAGGATGGAGGAAGAAGATCCAGAACTGAAGAAGACTCTAATCAAGGGAAGAGAGTTCAATGCTATGAATGTGAAGGATTTGGGCACGTAAAAACTGAGTGTCCCACTTATCTCAAAAGACAGAAGAAGGGATTATATGTGACATGGTCAGAAGATGATTCTGAAACTGACGCTGAAGAGAAATATGCAAAGTTGGTGACAGCTTTAACAGGAGTATGTGAATCAGATGAAGAATCAGAAGAGCTTACTTTTGAAGAACTGGCTATCTCTTATAAGAAGTTGTGCATTGAACATGAAGAAGTATGTCAGCAAAAAGAAGAACAAGCATGTGCCATTATTCATTTAGAAGCTGAGAATACTGAGCATATGTCTACTATAGCTGATCTACAAAGTGAAGTAAATGTTTTGAATTCAAAACTGGAGAACATGATCAAAAATGTCAGAATGTTAAATAGGAGTTCGGATGTACTTGATGAAATTTTGAAGTCAGGAAGAGATACTAGGAATATTAGTGGTATTGTATTTGAAGTTACAAATGAATTAAAGAAATCAGAGGGAGTACCCGTTCAAGATAAGAGAAGTTTGAAGATGTTGAATAACATGTTGCAACAGCCTCCGAGACATCAGAAGAAATTCATAAAGAAGAAGAATCAAAGTTGGACATGCTACTATTGTGGGAAGTTTGGTCATATAAAAGTTTTTTGCTACAAGCTACATGGTTATCCCAAACCCATGCAACAGTATAGTAGAAAAAAAAACTGGGTTGAAACAAAAAGGATATGGACTTCAAAGGATATTGTAAAAGAACATAGGGACTACAAGTCTTTCAGAGTCTCTACAGATGAAAAATGGTTCTTTGATAGTGGATGCTCTCGACATATGACTGGTGTTAGTGGATATATGTCACATGTTAAGTACCATGCTCCTAATGAGGTGATCTTTGGAAATGGATCGAAAGGAAAAGTGCTTGGTGTTGGAAGAGTGGATTGTCCACGACAGCCAATCCTGGAAGAAGTATTGCTTGTTGAAGGATTAGATACTAACCTAATAAGCATAAGCCAGTTGTGTGATCAAGGTCTTAAGGTCATCTTTACCACCCATGAATGCTTAATAATGGATGAAAAGAATGTTGTTGTTATGAGAGGTGAAAGAACCTCAGAGGATTGCTATCTGTGGAAAGACGAAAACACAATTGTGGAAGTATTACTCCAAAGAACTTGTGAATGGCACGTGTATAAGGACCCATTTCCAAAACTTATAAATAGCCCAGCTAACCATTTCCAACTTCAATCCTACAGTGCAAAAACTTCATCTAATCTATTCTCTCAAAACTCTTCTTCGCTAGGGTTTGCTCTTACTCTCTTCAATACTGCATTTTGTGAGCAACAAAAAATGTCTCAACATCATGATGCTCCTGCTGATTCAAGAACTTCCCAAGTCAATGATGAAGACTATGATCCTCACCGATTGATCAAACTCACAGATCTTGTCCTTGATATCGCCCCGTTGAATGTTGTTTCTGCTGACACTAGAGGTGAACAACCAGTTTCCCACTCTGTAAATGAGAGTATGTCAAGTAAGAAGTCTAAACCCCTTTCATCTAGGGAAAAAGACAAAATGATTACTAGGTTTTATTCTGATAAGATAAACCCTAGAAAAAATGTCACTGAAAAGAATTCGAATAGGAGGGTGGATGAAACTAGGAATGATAGTAGGACTCTTGATGGTAGTGTTTTCAGTAGAGATCAGGGTCTTAGAAGATTTGCCACCTTTGTTGTTAGTGAAGCTGATAAAGATGTCGGGTCTGACGTCCCAACATCCATGGCTGGAAAAAGAAATAACAGTCCTACTGATCGAACTGAGAATTGTATACCAGTTCAGGTGGCTAGGGAAAGAAGAAGCAAGAAGAGGGCTGAGAGGTGTAGTAACGTTGCTGAGAAAAACTCTGATGAGGAACCAATAGCTGACATACTACAAAAAATCAAGAGTAGAAAAGAGAATACCATTGTGGCTGAGAATTCAAAGGATGCAGAAATGATTAGGAAATCTGCTAATGTGGAGAGCAACAAAAGAAAGGCTGGAGCAGGTCCCTCTAAGCAATGGAGTAAAGTTGTGGTTCCAATCAAGAAAAGAAGGGTCACAAGCTTGAATGAGTCAAATGCTGGAACTGATGTCCAGGACATCAGTGGGAGAAGGGAGGATCAAACTGTCAGGCAAACTGATAGGTGGAAAATTGTCAACCAAAGAAGGGTAGCTTTAGAGAGAGAACTGGGAAAAGACTTCAACAAGTATAAGGAAGTGGTTGATCTTATTGAAGCTGCTGGGTTGATGAAGACGGTGTCTGACATAGGACCATGTTATGAGAAGTTGCTTAAGGAGTTTGTTGTGAGTATCCCTGAAGATTGTAATAGCAAACTCATAAAAGTCTATGTAAGAGGCAAAGCTGTGAAATTTTCTCCCAAAGTGATTAATAACTTTCTGGGGAGACCTACGGACCATCAGGCTGAGTTAGGAGCAACAGATGGTGAAATCAGTGAGGAGATAACAGGTGGGTGCATCAAAGTTTGGCCAGATGAAGGAAAGTTCTCTTCTGGGAAGCTAAGTGTCAAATATGCTATCCTTCACAGAATTGCAATGGTAAACTGGGTTTCTACCAATCATACTTCCACCATCTCATCCATGCTTGGAAAGTTCATTTATGCTATTGGAAAGAAGGTCCCTTTCAACTTTGGAGCACATATCTTTGAACAAGTTTTGAAGCAAGCTAGCTCATCCGCTGTTAAGCTACCCATATGCTTTCCATCCATAATCTGTGGAATAATCCTGGATCAATTTCCTGACTGCTTAGTAAGAAGTGACAAGGTCAGCAAGAGAAAAACTCCGTTGTCCCTTCACTACAAGCTGCTGGGTGGAGCACATGTCCCAGACATTGTTGGGACATCTACACAGACTCCTAGTCATGCTAATCTTGATGATGGAGCCATTGCTCAGTTGCAAGAAACCTGCAAGGAGCTGGAAGAATCTATAAGGAGAGATACAGCAAGGAAGACAAAGCTCGAGCAGCTGATTAAAGCCTTGGTTGAAAAGAGAAATGCTGCTAAAGAGCAAGAGCTGGCTGAAGATGATGGACAAGGTGAATCTACTGAGTCTGACAGAAGAAGTGTCCAACAGTCTGATGATTCTAGTTCTGAGAAGGGTGCTTCTGAATCTGAAGGTGAAAGTGATGAGGTGGCTGCAGAGGACAGTGCTGAATAGCTATAGGCTATCTGCATGTTTACTTTCTGTTTTGTTTTGTTTTCTTTCTTTCTTCTCTTAGGATAACTTAATTCTGTTTTAGCTTTGAACAATATACTGCTATGTGATTTGGTGACATTTGTCTATGACCTCTCTTTGTCATATTTGTGGCTAAAAAGAGGGAGTAGTAAGTGTGAAGTGTGAGGGGGAGTAGCATTGTTATGTGCTTGTGCTGTTGCAGGTAGAGTGTGTGTGCTGCAGGTAGAGTGTATGGGATGAGGTTGCTGCTGTTGAGGGGGAGTTGCTATGATGAGATGTTTGCTGGACTGTGTGTGTATATGCAGCTGAGGGGGAGTTTTTTTGTGTGCTGCTGAGGGTTTTTGTGTGCAGCTGAGGGGGAGTTTTTTTTAGCTGCTATTTATTTTTTTAATGGTGTTTTTCCGCTGCTGATACTGATGGTATTTAAGTGTGTGTGGAGTTTTAGCCAAAAATAAGCCAAAGGGGGAGATTGTTATTTCCTTGGTTTTATGGTTGGCATTATTTTGCTAAAACTCATGTAGCAGCAGATCTTGAATGAAGATGTCTAACAATATGTTTCATTACTCTCTGTTCAACATGTCGAATGAAGATGTTCCATGACTACTCATAGGACATCACGCTGTGAAGTCAGTTTTTATTGCAGATTCTGTTACAATGATCTGTAACTGAATATTCTGTGAATAATTGGTTATCCGATGTGGCATCCAAAGCATTTTTGGATTGGGGTTATTTGTTGGTTTTCGGATTTGCTGTTGTTTCTAATTATGGAGACATAATAGGAAACTTTGGAGTGAAGACCTATTTTATTGGAGTTATTTTTGCAGATTTGTGAGCAGTCTAATTGCTGCGTTTTAAAAGCCCAATTCAGTCCAGATTTCAAGCTATAAATAGACTGATGTAAACCTAGTTTTAGGTGTAGAACTTACATGTATTTTTAGGGTTGTGTGCTTGTGTTTTGTGAGCCTAACTGGTATCTTATGATAACAGTATAAGGACTGTAGTGTAAGTTGTGTAAGGTTGCTCATAAGCTTTTAAGCATTGAGTAGCTGTGTGTTAATTCTCATAAGCTGTGAAGTATTGAGAATTTGTGTTTCGACCATTGTTATTTATCTTGTAAGGAACCAGTCACGGGTTGTGATTGAAGAGGGATTTGAGGAGGGCCTCATACCTAGGGGAGTCTTAGGTAGAAGTCATAGGAAGGGTAGTGATTAAGTGAGCTGATTGAACCGGGTGTGGTTATCAGTGAATTGATACTATCGAATATTGATTTCATCCCTGGCTTGGTAGCCCCCAGATGTAGGATAGTTGGATCCGAACTGGGTTAACAATTTCTGGTGTTCTTTACATTTTTGCACACTTTTATTTTGAACTTGTTCATTGTTGTTGTATATCAGTGTCTCGACATCTTGATAGGACATCTGATATATAGGCCAGAATTTCACTTCAAATAGGGATTCTCCTTGGTTTTGGGTAAGTCTTGTTATTTGGTTTCGGAGAACGGCTGTTTTGCTTGGGGGAAAGTATCTAGCAAGGAATGTTCTCCTGAGGTCTTCCCATGTTGTTATAGAATTGGCTGGAAGGGAATCTAACCAAGTTAGGGCTTTGTCTCTAAGGGAAAAGGGAAATAGTCTTAAACGAATCGCCTCAGGACTAGCACCATTGGTCTTAAAGGTGTTTGACAACTGGATAAAGACTTTCAGATGTTGGTTTGGGTTTTCAGATGGTAGTCCTGCGAATTGGTTTTGTTGAACTAGTTGTAATAGCGACGGTTTTAGTTCAAAATTATTGGCAGGTATGGTAGGGTTAACTATACTAGAGCTCGGTTCTTCGTCAGCAGGCTGAGCGAATTCCTTAAGGGGTCTTTGGTTACGATCTTCGGCCATAGCTTGCTTAATTCGACAAATCCAAAGTCATGCGCGAGCGTAACGTTCTGGTTCCACTAAAGGATCTATTACACTACTGGAGCTGCGAGATCTTCGCATCGACCAGTTCGTGCGGCCCTAGTCTAAACGGTGATAACAAACGAAATTCGAAATTCGGCGAAATTGATCCCCGGCAACGGCGCCAAAAACTTGATGCGTTGTATTCGCAAGTGTACGAATCGCGTCAGAGTAATATAAAAAGTTATCGTATCCACAGAGACCAAATGCCGATCTAACGAATTCTGTTTGTTACAGTGCTTATCTAAGGCAGTTCAATTCAGGGTTCACTAATGCAGAGGAAAATAAATAAAAGTAAATGACGAGGTAATAAAATTCAGACAAAACAATAGGCTTGAATGTAATTCTCATAACCGATAATATTTCTATATTCATCAACAGAACTACTTACGGGAAATATCTTCTATTTTAAGAAAAGAATTCAATTTAACAGGAACTGTCGCTTTCGCGTAGTCAGAACCAAGTTTACCCTCTAAACTAACCCCTTTATTGTCACTTACAAAAAGGCGCGCATTGCATTAGAGTCATGGAAAACTTACTTTTAAGAAATGTAAATTCTAAACTAAACAGAAAAGTATTTTGACTTGAAATCTCTAAACTAAAGAGGTTCAAAATGAACCAGATTCTAATCCCACTAACGCGTCCGAAAATAGTTTTAAAATCTCTTTTCTAAAGTGTTAAAAATCCCTACTCGACTGATCAAAGCGCTTTCGCTGTATTTGATCAGTTGAGAACTAAACAAGTTCACAAATGGTTGGACGACTTTCGATCTTACCCAACATTGCTTTTAAGTACAGAAAACTTGTGTTAAAGATTAAAACAACCCTTAAGTATTTCTATTAACATATAGACGTATTACGGTGGTTATGGTCTTTATATTCTTACCTATCTAAAACTTAGCCAGCCATGGCAGTTATAACAGTCATATTAATTCTTATCATGTATGGAATTAAGTCTTTTGAAAAGTAAAGTTTTGAAAAGTAAGGCAAGACAATAAATAAACAAAATAAAGCAAGTGCAAGAAATAAATGAAAGTAAATGCGATTAAAATAAAACCTGCTCCAAAGCGGAGTCTTTAAATCTGGTACAATGTACGGAAAAGAAAATGCTGGCAGGGTTACTTCTACCAAAGTGCTCCAACTTGATTACAGACACTCCAAGACTTGATTACAAACTCGATCACACACAGTGCAATAACTCCTCGATGTGAGAAGATTACCGCTTTACAAGAGTGAAATTTATGCCTAGGGTGAAGTAAAACTAAGATTGGATGATCCTAAAATTCGAGTTCTGAGAGTATTTATAGGCAAAGTTGGCATGGTGCAAAGACAAAAGTGACCTTGGCTTGAAAAATGGGCGGGAACTAATTTTTCCTTGTCGCGCCCGCGACAGGCCTACCACGCCCGCGACATGAAGAAAACGGCCAAGGTGAGTGCTTGATCGTGGGAACGTGGCAGTTGAGTTGTGGAGATCATGGGACACATCGTCGCCTACCCTGGGGCGCCCGCGACAAGAGAAGCGACCAGAGTAAATTGCTGCCAAACTTGAATTCTAGCTCCTTTTGCATCCTTTTTCGTCTGGGACCTCGATTTTATTGAAAACCTGAAAACAAAGGAAAACATAACAATAACAAATCATAAAAATAGAAAAAAAACTAATATGCATGTGAAATCAGAGTCGAAAATACAGTATAATTTAGTGTCATCAGTCGTGTGATCCTTTCCTTGCTTGTGGATGGCTAGCTTCCATAGCAGAGTTTATTTTGAGATCATTGTTGATCTAGTTCTTAGTTTTTATCTTTTGAACATCTTATGTATATTATGCCTTTAGAACTTTTAGTTTTATTTTGGGGCATGTAATATATATAATGTGTTAACTAGGAGCTTATAGTGTTTCAGTACCAAACACTTGGATTCATATATAACATTTATGCTTTGATGTATGAGTTTTATATATGGGTGTTAGAGTAGGTATCAGAGCAGGTCGTATCCTCGACCTAGCCATGAAATAATATAAGTATTTCTTTCCGTTTCATATACGTCGTGTCGCCATTGGTCTTAAGTGTTATATTTATGGCATTGAGCCTGATCAACTTAATCCTATTTGTATGACCTTTAGGAACATGGCTGAGGGACGTAGAAACACTCGTGGTAGACCTCGTACCACTCCTAAAGGGACGAATCCATCAGGCGGCGATGGCAATGCTCCTCTGTATCAGTTTATGCAGCAGATGCAGCAGCAACAAAATCTATTCATGCAGCAAATGGTGCAACAAATGAATGGAGGTTTACATCCTACGATGGTTGCTCCAGAAGCTGAAGGTGGGAAATTCCGGGATTTTATCCGCATGAATCCCCCAGAATTTCATGGTGGATTAGATCCCGTGAAGGCTCACGAATGGATTTCTGGTATGGAGAGGATTTTCTTGATAGTCCAATGCAGCGAAGAGAACAAGGTGTTGTTCGCTTCTCATTCACTGAAGGGTCCCGCTATGAGATTGTGGGAGAGCGCTTCGGCTTTGATGGCTATTCAGGAAGTGCCTAAGGTTTGGGAACAGTTCAAAGTTATTTTCATGGAGAAGTATTTTCCGAGCTCATTGAGGACTCAGAAGGAATTTGAATTTCAACAATTAAGACAAGATAGTATGACTATGGCCAGTTATGCTGAGAATTTTGAGGACATGGCTGCTTATTCTAGGCAGGCTATGTATGCTCCTGACGAAAGGTGGAAAATAGACCAGTTTCTGTTTGGACTAAAAGCGGAAATATCTCATAGTGTATCTCAGAGAGAGTTCACTACATATGCTAAAGTTTTAAGGCAATGCTATGTGGCCGAGCATAGTTTGAAGAAAGTCCAAGCTGAAGGTGTTGCGAGTAGAATGAATCAAGGGGATCGCGGAAGATCCAACCAACAAACCAGGCCTAGGCAACAATCCTTCAAATGGAAACAAGTTCAAAATTCAAGGGCGAGTACACCTCCTGTGTGTCGCACTTGTGGCAAGAATCATTCAGGAAGGTGTGGTCTTGAAGGGGTAAAATGTTTCCAGTGTCAGAAGGTGGGTCATCTGAAAAGAGATTATCCTCAGAATATGACTCAGACACAAGGAATGGTTTATACCTTAGATGCAAGGAAGAAGAAGAGTGACAATTCCTTAATTGCTGGTACGTGCTTCGTTAAAGAATTTCCTTGTTTTGTTTTATTTGATTGCGGAGCTACACACTCTTTTATATCGATGCAATGTATGAAGCGACTTGGGTTGCGGTCTGTTCCTTTGTCTCCTCCTATGGTGGTCACTACCGCCATGGATGAAATAGTTGAGACACCGTTGATGTGTGAAAACTGTGTTTTGCTTTTGGACGGTAGAGTTTTTCAGATTGATCTTATCTGTCTACCGCTTAAGAAAGTTGATGTCGTTTTGGGAATGGATTGGCTTTCTGCTAATTCGGTGTTTATTGGGTGTGAAGAAAAGCTCATAATCATTCCATCTATTGATGCTACCCCGAAAGATGTCTTGACAACTATTCTAGAAGGTACGGTTGGAATGATAAATTTCTTGTTCGAAGAAGAGAAATCTGTTCTTTTGGTTCTCACTAAGGAAGGGAGTAGCGACCTTCAAGTTATGGATATTCCAGTAGTTTGCGAGTTTTCGGAAGATTTCCACGAAGATGTCAATTTTCTTCCTCCGGAGAGGGAAGTGGAATTTTCTATTGACCTGGTACCGGGAACGGCTCCTATATCTATTTCTCTGTATCGGATGGCACCGCTTGAATTGAGAGAACTGAAGGAACAATTGGAAGAGCTTATGGCTAAGCATTTTGTTAGACCTAGTGTCTCACCGTGGGGAGCTCCAGTATTGCTAGTAAAGAAGAAGGACGGTGGGATGCGGTTGTGTATCGACTATCGTCAGCTGAATAAAGTCACCATTAAGAACAAGTATCCCTTACCCAGGATAGACGACCTGTTAGATCAATTGAAAGGAGCCTGTGTGTTCTCGAAGATTGATTTGAGGTCGGGTTATCACCAGATTCGAGTGAAGAGTTCCGATGTACCTAAGACTGCATTTAGGACCCGTTATGGTCATTACGAATTCTTAGTGATGCCTTTTGGAGTGACTAATGCTCCAGCTGTTTTTATGGACTACATGAACCGTATATTTCAAGCTTACTTGGACCAGTTTGTTGTAATCTTCATTGATGATATTCTTATTTATTCTCGTACTTCACAAGAGCATGAAGAGCATCTGAGAATTGTTTTATCCGTGTTGCAAGAGAAGCAACTTTTTGCTAAATTAAGCAAGTGTGAATTTTGGATGGCGGAAGTTAAGTTTCTTGGTCACGTTATATCACAAGGTGGTGTAGCAGTGGATCCGTCGAAGGTGGAAGCAGTGATAAATTGGGAGAGGCCGAGAAATGCTTCGGAAGTCAGAAGTTTCTTAGGACTGGCGGGTTATTATAGAAGGTTCATCGAGGGTTTCTCTCAGTTGGCTTTACCAATGATGAAACTTACTCGTAAAGATTTTGCTTTTGAGTGGGATTCGAGTTGTGAGCAAAGTTTCATGAAGTTGAAGGAAAGATTAACAACGGATCCTGTGTTAATCATTCCTGATCCTAACAACTCTTAGGAAGTGTTTTGTGATGCTTCTAAGATGGGATTGGGAGGTGTTCTGATGCAAGGCGGTCAGGTTGTGGCTTATGCCTCCCGACAATTGGAAATTCATGAACAGAATTATCCAACTCATGATTTGGAATTGGCGGAGGTTGTGTTTACACTGAAGGTGTGGCGACATTATTTGTATGGTGTACATTTCGAAATGTTCAGTAACCATAAGAGTTTGAAGTATTTATTTGACCAAAGGGAGTTAAACATGCGACAACGAAGGTGGATGGAGTACTTAAAGGATTATGATTTAGAATTGAAGTATCATCCAGGAAAAGCGAATAAGGTAGCAGATGCTTTAAGTCGGAAAGTAGTTCATAGTGCGAAATTGATGGTATTGGAATATGCTTTGTTGGAGAATTTTAGAGATCTTAATCTTCAGTTTGTGTGGACACAAGATGGTGTAATTATGGGAAATTTGAATGTAAATTCTACTCTAAGAGTTGAGATTCAACAAGGTCAAACATTGGATGAGAAGTTGCAAGAAGTGTTACTTCTACCTGGTTTTGTTCAGGCTACCGACGGAATTATTATGTTCGACCAAAGAATTTGTGTTCCGAATGATGCGGCATTGAAAAGAAGGATTTTGGAAGAAGCGCATAAAGCTGCTTTTACTATACATCCGGGTTCTTCAAAGATGTATCAAGATTTAAAGAAGGACTATTGGTGGTCCGGTATGAAAAGAGATGTTGCGGTCTTTATGTCGGAATGTGCGGTGTGCCAACAAGTTAAGATTGAACATCAAAGACCAGGTGGGTTGTTGCAACCTTTAGACATTCCAGTGTGGAAGTGGGATAATATTTCTATGGACTTTGCAGTAGGGTTACCCCGTACGCAAGGTGGTTATGATTCGATTTCGGTGATTGTGGATCGACTAACGAAATCTTCGCATTTCCTAGCCGTGAAGACTACTTTCAAGGCAAGTCATATTGCGAGGTTGTTTATTGAGGAAATTGTAAGATTTCACGGTATTCCCTCTAATATTGTGTCGGATAGAGATCCGAAGTTTACTTCAAGTTTTTGGAAAGTGTTTCAACAAGCTATGGGTACGGAGTTGTGTTTGAGCACGCCTAATCATCCTCAGACGGATGGTCAAACTGAACGAGCAATACAAACAATGGAAGATATGTTGAGAGCTTGTGTACTAGAAAGTAAGGGTAATTGGAAAGAACTACTACCATTGATTGAGTTTTCTTATAACAATAGTTACCATGCGAGCATCGGAATGGATCCTTATGAAGCTTTGTATGGAAAAAAGTTTAGGACACCTTTGTGTTGGGCGGAAGTTGGGGAAGATAGAATATTAGGACCCGAAATCATCCAAGAGACTACGGAAAAGATTCGAATGATCCGCGAGAAAATTAAGCAAGCGCAAGATCGACAAAAGAGTTATGCGGACAATCGAAGGAGACCTTTAGAATTCGAAGAAGGTGACCATGTGTTTTTGAAAGTCACTCCTAGATTGAGATTGAAAGGACCGTTTAAGTCACGCATGTTAAGCCCGAGATACTTAGGACCGTATCAGATCTTAGAAAAGATTGGTGAAGTAGCTTACAGATTGGCCTTACTGCCTTCTCTGTCGGAAATGCACGATGTTTTCCATGTATCTGATAACACGAAAATGTATCATATATTTGCATTGATTTACGACTAATAATTACTTTATTTTAGCCCAAGTTCCGATTATTCCGCGAGTATTCTAGTGTTTTTACAGGTATTTCATAGTCCAAGCTAAAAAGGAGCAAAGTAGAGAAGCATGAAGAAAAGAGTAGAAAACAGGAAGAAATGTCAAGAAAAAGACTAGAAAATGAAAAGTGGTGTGTGTGACGCCCGTCACACACTCACCACGACCGTCACGCAATTCAAAAGCACACCACGTTCGTCACACAGTCATCACGACCGTCAGATGCACCAAAGTGGTTATTACGTTCAGAAACGCAGACGTGGACAAAGGAGACCAATGCACACGCACGATCAGCATTTTCTCCTACATTCTCTCAACTTCAGCTTCAACTCACTTGAGCCAGTCTTCCTTAGACTTCTCAACCACCAAAGGTTATGCTCCTATATTTTCTCCAACGTTAAGGCAATGCTTCGGCTATAAATACAACATGGATTGAAGAGCAACAGACACGACCAGATAGAGACTTTTTTACCCCAAATTGCTGCAAAATTTATTTCCGAACTTTTACTTTCTTTGCATTCCTTGTTTGTTTCCCGTTTCCCATTCCTTGTTTACCATTACTTGAATTAGTGATAGTTTCTCACATTGACGGGCTATTGCACCATAGTTAGGATTTGTTTTCAAATCTTGCCTTCATCATTCGTTATTCCGATACGATCGAGCAAAAGCCTACCGACTTGTGGAGGAATTGCGAGAACCAACTTATTTCATATTTATCAGGTTTTTATTCATTATCTTAATAATAGCATTATCATTTTCCTACTGCCATGTTTAATTTACTGTTTGGTAATTTATTTGTATGCATGTTTGTTTTAATTAATATGTCTAGCTAAATCCGATTTATCGGTATGTAATTAAGTTAACCGGAATGGATTCGATAATTCTAAGCTAAAACCATAAACAACTTATTTTCTGGCCGCGATTTCTTAATTAAAATTGGACTTTTGTTACGGGAGTAAAAAGGTAGTAAAGGTTAGGATCAAGATCCACGAGAGTGTGAGATTTTAACTGGATAGCTGAAATCGGGCATTGGTTTTAAAAACAGCGAGAGCGCTTTAAAGTTAATTAGACTGTATTAGTTTTCAAAAAGTATTTTTAAACTCAAATAGGCTAGCGAGAGCAGACATTATGATTTAGGAATATAGTCCGAAGC
Source organism: Lathyrus tuberosus (assembly GCA_022829125.1). Taxonomy (NCBI): domain Eukaryota; kingdom Viridiplantae; phylum Streptophyta; class Magnoliopsida; order Fabales; family Fabaceae; genus Lathyrus; species Lathyrus tuberosus. Next base: position 15,671,178 of record JALAZF010000065.1, on the reverse strand, counting down.
AAGATCCACGAGAGTGTGAGGTGAGGGCTTTTAAACTGATATTTTCTACAGAAATATAATGTGACTCATTTTTATAGGTTTAAGTCTTATTGAATCCACGATGGTATACTAAGTTACGTACCGATATCCTTATCTCAACTAGTTTATTCTAAAAATTTAGATTCCCTTTAGTTTCCCTTTTTGTACTTAAAACCAAAACATCTTCGCCTTAGCTAAACATAGTAATAAACTGTAGCACTAGGTTGATTATCAGGTCTCTGTGGGATCGATATCTTTATTACTACGCGATAGGCTGTGCGCTTGCAGTTAGTAACCGTTAGACTCAGAAAGTCGCGATCAAGTATTTGGCGTCGTTGTCGGGGACTTTGATTTAGTCAATAGTGCAATTCTTTGTTGCGCAGTATAGACTAAGGCAACAAATTTTATTTCCCTTTTTCTCGATTGTATGTCAAGTACTCGCTCACAAAGTGAAGACTTGCAACCACCAATCGCCGAATTAGAGCGCTTCTTACATTTAAGACGCAGAATACTTGAGTATCAACGCAAGTATAATATTCCCGATCTTCTCGCTCATACTCCTGAACCAGTCAAAGAACGAAACATGGCTGATGGACCACAGAATCGTCCTCTTAAGTATTATGCTACCCCATCTGAGCAAGAACCACACAGCAGCATTGTTGCCCCCGCTATCAACCGGAATGATTTCGAGTTAAAACCCTCATTGCTGTCAGCTGTACAACAACATCAATTTTTTGGAAATCCTACGGACGATCCCAATGAACATTTGACCAAATTTGTGCAGTACGCAGACACAGTGAAGCCAAATGGTGTGACTGCAGACGCGATAAGACTACGTCTTTTTCCTTTCTCATTAAGAGACAGAGCTTGTGCTTGGTTGCAATCCTTGCCATCAAACTCCGTTACTACGTGGGATGAGTTGAAAAAGGTGTTCTTAGCCCGATATTTCCCACCAAGCAAAACAGCTATGCTAAGAGCCAAAATTAATGGATTTCGACAAAAAGATACTGAGTCTCTTTACAATGCATGGGAGAGATACAAGGATATGATGAGGATGTGTCCGCATCACGGTCTTGAGGATTGGTTAGTCATCCATATGTTTTACAAAGGTCTCTTGTACAATACAAGAATGACAATAGATGTCGCCGCTGGTGGTACACTTATGGACAAACCTTACACCGAAGCCTATTAACTCATCGAAAGCATGACTCGAAACCATTACCAATGGGGAGGTGAAAGAACGCCAGTGGAGAAAGCTCAAACGAAAGGTGGAATGTACGAAGTTAGTAGTCTTGATCATGTCCACGCTAAGGTAGATGCCCTTGCTCAAAAGATAGACAACTTGACCATAACACGCGCAGCCACCGTGGCTGCCGTAGCTCCAAACTGCGAATTAGGCGGAGTACCTGGACATGCTGCCCCTGAATACCAAATTTTAGCAGGAGTCTCCGCCGATCAAGTGAACTATGCTCAAGGAAACCCATATGATAATACCTACAATCCTGGTTGGAAAAACCATCCAAACTTTTCGTACAAGAATAATAACGCTTTGTATGCACCTGGACAAGCGCCTGCTGTGTCACCAGGATATCAAAAACCTGTTGCTAATGTTCCCAACGTTCCTAGGAAGTCAAACCTTGAAATTATGATGGAGAACTTCATTACTGCACAAGCTCAACAAAACAAGGAGTTCCTTAACCAGAATGTTCACACTGGTGAGCAGATCAAACAATTAGCCAACAAGGTTGACGCTCTAGCCACTCACAACAAAATGTTAGAAACACAGATCTCACAAGTGGCTCAACAACAAGCAGCTACCGCTGCCTCAGCTGGAAATCTTCCAGGTCAAACTCAAATCAATCTGAAGGGACATGCAAACGCTATAACACTTCGGAGTGGAACAGAAATAGAAGGACCCACTGACCCAAGAATCGAAAATCCAGCCATGTACCAAAAGCCTAGTAAGGAGTCTGAAAAGAAGGCGAACCAAAGGAAAACGAGAAGGAAGATAATGGCGAAGAGGCCGAAGAGAAAGAAGAACCATATGTGCCTCCACCGCCTTATAAACCACCTATCCCGTATCCCCAAAGATTCGCTAAATCTAAAAACATAGGCCAATTTAAGAAATTTGTTGAACTTCTGAAACAACTAAATGTCACAATACCTTTTACTGAAGCAATCACACAAATGCCCTCATACGCCAAATTCCTAAAAGAAATATTAACTAATAAGAAAAAGCTCGAGGATACTGAAACCGTTATGCTTATTGCAGAGTGTAGCGCAATAATCCAAAACAACATGCCTCCTAAGCTAAAAGATCCTGGTAGTTTCTCTATACCATGTGTGATTGGAAAATTTGTCATAGACAAAGCCCTGTGTGATTTAGGAGCCAACATCAGTTTAATGCCATTGTCTATTTGTAAAAGGCTCAACATGGGAGAATTAAGACCAACAAGAATGTCTGTACAACTAGCTGATAGATAAGTGAAATTTCCTCTAGGACTGCTAGAAAACGTTCCAGTACGTATAGGACAATTCTATATTCCTACAGATTTCATAATCATGGACATCCAGGAAGACTCAAACATCCCTATGATTTTAGGAAGACCATTCCTAGCTACTGCCGGAGCCATCATAGATGTGAAAAAAGGAAAACTGACTTTCGAGGTTGGTGAAGAAAAATTAGAATTCATTCTCTCACAATTCTTCAAAGCGTATGCTATAGAAGATTCGTGATGTTTCTTAGACATAATTGATGAATGCGTTAAAGAAATGGAAAAACACCAAAACACGTGTTCTGAAGTGCTGAGAATTCTGATGCCACCAATTTTTGAAGATGATAATTGGCATGGTGAATACCAGGATAATAATCTAAGTGAATGTCTCGCACTCACTCCTAACCCTATGCCTTGCCCAAAGAAACCAGCAGTAGAACTGAAGACATTACCCAAAGATCTAAGGTATGAATTCCTAGATACAGAACTCGAACGACCAGTTATAGTCAACGTAGACTTAGGACAAATAGAAACCGAGAAATTATTGCACGTCCTGAGAAAGTACCTGACTGCCTTAGGCTATAAGATCTCAGACTTGAAAGGAATAAGTCCCTCTATCTGTATGCATCGCATCATGCTTGAGGAAGACTGTAAAACCTCTAGAGAACATCAAAGGAGAATCAATCCCATTCTGAGTGATTTCGTTAAGAAAAAATTACAAAAGCTGTTAGAAGCAGGAATCATATACCCAATATCAGATAGTGAATGTGTTAGCCTAGTTCACGTGGTACCCAAGAAAGGAAGTGTTACAGTCATCAATAATAAAAAAGGCGAATCTGTAGCACAACATACTCAAACCGGATGGAGAATGTGTATCGATTATAGAAAATTAAACAAAGCCACTCGTAAAGATCATCTCCCTTTACCATTCATAGATCAAATGCTTGAACGTCTGGCTAAACACTCCCATTTTTTCTATTTAGACGGACATTCAGGATTCTTCTAAATTCCTATCCATCCTGACGACCAAGAAAAGACTACTTTCACATGTCCCTATGGAACTTTTGCCTACCGGCGAATGCCTTTCGGATTAAGTAATGCACCCGCAACATTTCAGAGATGTATGATGTCCATCTTCTCTGACTTCTTAGGCGGTATAATGGAAGTCTTTATGGACAATTTCTCTGTCTGTGAGGAAAGTTTTGAAGGATGTCTATCAAACCTCGAAATGGTGCTTGAACGATGTGTAAAAGTCAACCTGGTGCTCAATTGGGAAAAATACCATTTCATGGTCCGACAAGGAATCGTGCTAGGACATATAGTATCCGACAGAGGAATCGAAGTCGATAAAGCAAAAATCGAAATTATAGAAAATCTCCAGCCACCAAAAACCGTTAGAGAAATAAGAAGTTTCTTAGGACACGCCGGTTTTTACCGATGTTTCATTAAAGATTTCTCTAAGATAACCAAACCCCTAACTGAGCTGCTAATGAAAGATGCTGAATTCGTCTTTGATGACAAATGCTTGGACGCATTTCAAGCACTCAAGCAAGCTTTAATATCAGCACCCATTATGCAACCCCCAGATTAGAATAAACCATTCGAAATCATGTGCGACGTGAGTGACTATGCTGTGGGTGCAGTCCTAGGACAAAGAAAGGACAAAAAGCTTCACGCAATCTACTATGCCAGTAGAACCTTGGATCATGCACAAATGAACTACGCTACCACATAAAAGGAACTCTTAGCTGTCGTGTTCGCATTAGATAAATTTCGTTCCTACCTAGTAGGAACAAAAATAATCATTTACACTGATCACGCCGCAATCAGGTACCTATTAAGCAAGAAATACGCCAAACCGAGGCTTCTGAGGTGGATTCTACTCCTACAAGAATTCGACTTGGAAATCAAGGACAAGAAAGGCACTGAAAATGTAGTAGCTGACCACCTGTCGAGAATGGAAAACATCCAACCAGGCCAAGTACCTATTAATGATGATTTCCCTTATGAAAGACTCTTAGCCCAGTTAGAAAGCAATACAATAGAACAATCCCTGACTTATACTGATACAGAAACTAATGAAGTGGTAGAATCTGTTTACACTAAGACCACGCTGCCATGGTATGCTGATTTTGTCAACTATCTAGCAGCTGGAGTACTACCACCTGATCTAACCTATCAACAAAAGAATATATTCTTCCACGACCTTAAACACTACTATTGGGACGAACCCCTTCTCTTCAAGAGAGGCGCCGATGGTATTTTCCGTCGTTGTGTACCCGAAGATGAGGTGGAAGACATAATTTCTCATTGTCATTCCGCGCCCTATGGTGGGCACGCAAGCACTTCAAAGACATGTGCTAAGATTTTGCAAGCTGGCCTCTTTTGGCCTACTCTATAGAAAGATGTCCATATCGCGATTATAAACTGCGACCGTTGTCAACGCACTGGTAACGTCTCCAGACGCGATGAAATGCCTCAAAAGGGCATTCTAGAAGTAGAAGTCTTTGACGTGTGGGGAATAGATTTCATGGGACCATTTCCGTCTTCTTTTGGTAACCAGTACATACTCGTCGTTGTCGATTACGTTTCCAAATGGATCGAGGTTGTAGCTTCTCCTACAAATGACACACGAGTAGTGATAAAGCTCTTTAAGAACATAATCTTTCCTAGATTTGGTGTGCCAAGACTCGTCATTAGTGACGGTGGCTCCCATTTCATATCTAAAATATTCGATAAACTGCTATCAAAATACGGAGTCAAACATCGTGTGGCGACACCATATCATCCACAAACCAGTGGACAAGTCGAGGTTTCAAACAGAGAAATAAAACAGATTTTAGAAAAAACTGTCGCTACCTCTAGGAAGGATTGGTCAACTAAACTAAATGAAGCCTTATGGGCTTACAGAACCGCTTACAAAACCCCCATAGGAACCACTCCATTTAAGTTAGTCTATGGAAAATATTGTCATCTGCCGGTAGAAATAGAGCACAAAGCCTATTGGGCTATTAAAACCCTCAATTTAAATTACGCTGCCGCAGGAGAAAAATGAATCTTAGATTTGCACGAATTAGAAGAACTAAGACTAGATGCTTATGAGAACGCCCGCATATATAAAGAAAGAACTAAGAGATGGCACGATAAGCGCTTATCTAGAAAAGAATTTAGTGTGGGAGACGTCGTGCTCCTATTTAATTTGAGACTTAAACTTTTTCCAGGAAAACTTAGATCTAGGTGGTCCAGACCCTTTGAAATTTCTAAAGTTTTTCAAAGTGGAGCGATAGAAATAAAAGGAAGAAATAGTGAACCATTCATAGTAAACGGGCAACGCTTAAAACATTATCATAATATTGCAAACAGAGACTATTTGAATAGTCTAAGACTTTTAGAGCTGTCCGCTCATCCCTATAACTGAATTATCACTAAGCTTTCGTCAGGCTTACGACGTTAAAAATAGCGCTTAGTGGGAGGCAACCCACGAGATTGTTTTCCTTTCCTTTTAACTTTCTTTTATTTTTTTTTCTTTTTAAAATTTCTTTACATTTTTCTTAAGTCTATTTTTATTTCTTTCCGTTCCCCTTTTACTTTCTTAATCTTATTTTCATTACTTTTTCATTTTTATTTGTTTTCTTTTCTCAAAAATTTAAAAATTTTATGGAAACTGCTTTGCTGATCTTATAATTGCATGCTACAGGATTTTAAAGTCTTTCTACCTTCTTCCTTCTACATCTGCTTTACTTTTCCGACTAACTGTTAAGATGGATAACGAAGACACCATGGTTGTGCTATTCAGGGACGCTGTCCAATGGCACCGCTATGAGGTTCTCTCTCGCAGACCTATGGCCTTAACCAAATTTGCCCATGGACCTACCATGACTGCCTTAGGTATAGGAGATAGCATAGACTTTATGTTTAGCCAGATAGGATGGGAAGGTTTTTGCTAGAAAGAAGTATCCAACTTACCACAGGTTGACCCTAGAATTCCTAAGCTCGTTGTCCTACAACCCTAACTACGGTATAGGATTTAACAGGGGTAACATAACCTTTAGGCTATTTGGATACACGTGCCACTTCAACATCAGAGAGATTGCGGACCTGTTGGATTTCCCCAATGGACCCGACGTTTTTATTATGGCACAGGAAGATTTGGTAATGGAAGATGAACTGGACCTTTTCTGGAGTAGTATTTCAGGACGACCTCATCATGACCCGCATCCTATGGTGTCCACTAAAATTCACAACCCGGACATTAGATACTTCCATATGATTTTAGCCTCTACCCTTTTTGGAAAAGCCGAGATGACACCTTAATCTCTAGAGATGAGCTTTTTATCATGTTTTGTGTGTTTCAATCCCGACCCGTTAATGGATCCACTTTTATGCTTGACAATCTCCGCAGGATTGCTCAAGCTGACCACGGCCCCATTTTGATAGGTGGCCTCGTAACAAAAATTGATGATGCCATGGGATTTAGAACACGACTTTCCCGAGTGAACCCTCTAGGCGGATATAGGCCAATGAACATAACTTTCTGTTTTAACCGAGGACTCATTAGGAATCTTGGACCACCCCCGTTCCAACTCCTGATCAATAATGAAGTTGTTTCACACTTTACACTACCTGATCACGAGTGAACTAGTGTGCATAACCGCCACAACTGGCTGTATGATTTAGATGAGCCCCTTCCTAAAAAAGATTTTAAAAGTCATGTGTTTGACATTGAGATTGACCCTGAAACTCCTCCTCACTATCACGATTTCCCTGAGCATCCCTTGAACAATACTGACATTGTCCCCCCTGCTAGCATACATGCCACACTCGAAGCCTTCCGCACTGCACTTCAAGATATGAGAAATGAACTTCAACTTATCCGTCTTGACGTTGTTGGTCTAATGGATACCGCTGTCAAAGAATTTGATCATTTGAACCAAGCTGTGGAATCTTTGAAGAAGCAACGTGGCTAATTCTGTCACACTGCATTTTTCCATATAATTGCTTTTCTTTTAATGTTTTAGAACCATTTACTTTACTGCTATTTCTTTTTAGTGTCAAGGAACAAGTTTATTTCAGTTCAAATTTCAACTTTAATACTCTACTGCAATTTTATTTTGAGTACACTGTTAGGAATTTCCAATTTTAAATAAAGTATTCAATTCGTGTTTATTGCTTGTGGTTGAGTTGATGATATATGTTTCCTGCTTATTTTAATTTATTTCTGTCACTTTATATGCATTCTAATTATCTCGTATCTTACTGCTATTTATAATTGCCATATCCAATATATATAATATGCCAGATTTTATTTAGCTTCTATGAGAATAGCAGATTTTGTGAGCATGACGGGCATAACGCCCTTGTCACGACCGTCACACGGCTTACGACTGTGACGGGTTCGTGACAAGCGTCATACTTGTTTTAACGCGCTCTCTGTTAATAACAGAGACCCTTTTCTCTTCATCTTCTCTTCTCTTCAATTTCTTTTCAAACGACCCACCCTCTTTTCACTCTCCTTAACCGTCCCACTCACATTACTCTCCATAAACCACTCACATTTAATCCCAATTTCTCTCAAACACTTCATATTTCCAAACCCTCTTATTTAAACCTCACGAAACACTCTCATTCTCACATAACAACTCTTACTCATACCCACTTCCTCCATTAGACCTACTTCATTTTTCATGCACCATGGCCAGACGCACCAGACAAGCCCCTGACCTTTCCACTGTTACATTCAGAGAGGGAGAAGCAGGTGAGCGCTAAAGGGCGAGTTACATCAGTTTCTACCAATGCTCTTTCCAACCGACGCAGTACGTCCACATTGCCAGCCTTGAAGAGTTAGGTATGCTAGAAGGTGTACGTTAGATGCTTCAAAATGCCGGTTTATGGCAGCTCTGTACGCAAGGGCAGCCTACCTACGAAGCTCTGACTCTGGAATTTCTGAGCTCATTTGCTTATGTTACACCTCCGGGAGATACAAACCAAATTTCTGGTGTAGCTACATTCCGCATGTTTGGCTCTGAGTATTCGGTGGGCCAGAATCGACTCTCCCAAATGCTTGGATTCCATCATGGCGAGAATGTACATTGTCATTTTCCTAACGATGCCTGGTTCCATGAAGCCTTCGACCTTTGGAATCGACTTACAGGTGTAGCTGCTTCAAGCTGGGACAGCCTCAACGCAACACATATTCATAACCCAACGATTAGATATTTCCACAGAGTTCTAGGACACAAAATCTTCGCGAGGGACAACAACCACAAAGTAAACTCCAAGGAGCTCTTTTTCCTTCGCTGTGTGCTCCATCCTGAACTAATTAATGCAGCTCCATTCCTACTGTCTCACATACACGCCAACTGTGCTAGAGGCTCTAAACCTTTCTACTTCGGAGGTATAGTAACTTCTATCGCACTCGGCCTTGGTCTGGAAGACAACCTCACTAATCTACCTTCCATACCACCTGAGTCCCTGGATACCGAGTATTATCGCTCCTCCCACCTTATTAAAGCAAGGGCGGATGGAGGATACCATCCAGTGGTCCGTACCGGAATAATCAGGAGCATCATCATGCCATGCAGAGACCGCATCAACCCTCAAAGACAAGAAAACTGGCTTTTTGATCTTCGTGCTCCTGGGCCTAATGTGGCTTCTCGAGAAAACCAAAATAATGAAGCAGCCGACGAAATGGAGCAAGAAATGGATCAGCCACCTCATGAAAACCCACCACCTCCAACCCAAGATGCCTCAACATCCACCAGACGTCGTCGTCGCGCCACTCCAGAACAAGACCCTGTCACTAATGAAGAAATCTTAAGGGGCATATGGCAACAAAACCAATTGGCTACCCAAAGAGAGGAATAGCAACAGAGGCAGTACAATGAGATGATGAGCCTAATGCGACAAATCCAACAGGGGCAAGTCCACCAAGGACAACGGATCGACGGCGTGATAGAAGAGATGGGTTCCATGATGCTACGCGTATAAGACCTAGATGATTATATCCATCACGTAGGCATTCCAGATCATGTAGCCCAGAATGGACGCGCTCGCACCCGAGGCCGAGGACGTGGACCTCATTAGATTTAGATTTTATTTTTGTTTTAGTTTTATCTCTTTTTGTAGTTTCTTTCCGCGTTTATATCGAAACATTGAGGACAATGTCCGATATAGTGTGGGAGAGGTACCTTTTATTTTCCCTTATGTATTCCCTTTCCGCATTTCCTTTCGAATAAAGAAGCATTTATATGAAATTTTCGTACATTTCAAAATTTCCCCACTTTATTCAGCTATAACAAAAAAAATTGATGATCATTGCACAGCTTAACATACCGAAACATAGGCTATGGTAGGAAATCGAGAAAAATCTAACGAGATTGATGTCGTCTTGACACCTTAGACCTCTTGCATATGCGAGATCAGTTTCAATACCCATTATACCGATACCCTCAGTTCTAGTTCTAAAGTAACCCCAAGTAGTTTATATTAGCAGTCAGCACCGTCTTAAACACAAACCACGTGGAGAGCCGATGAAGATAAGTGTTTGATGCCGAATCATTAAATAGCTTTCGTATTCATCGCTGTTGTGAAAATTTGAAAAATGCACCAAACCTACGGTTGCAAAAGTATTACAAAAGAAAAGAAAGAATCCATTGTTGGTTGGTTCAGATGAACCTGGTTCTGAACTCGGTAGGGCGAACTACGGTTCGATCCCCCACAACCTACGATTAGGATATATATAAAGGGTTACCACACTTGTGTACCAGACCCCGTCCTAAAAAGGATCAAATTCACTAACCGGCTACTCCACTACGTATGTGTAAAGGTAAAGGGCTTAATGTGATTGCGCTAGAATGAAACCGGGTGAAATAGATACGAGAAACTTTAGGTTGAGCTATAATAGAATGATTAGAACTGGCTTATGTAGAGGGGAGGCCTATTATTATGCTTGTTGCTTGTGTCACTAATGTATCTTTATTGTTTTACTTGAGTATCTGTCATCTTAACAAAATGCCTTGCAAAACATTTTCAAAACAAAAGGTATGTCATGTGTGTGTGTTTGATGAAACTTGTCTGACGTTCTTACTGACTAATTGCTTGAGGACAAGCAAAGATTCAAGTGTAGGGGAGTTTGATAACACGAAAATGTATCATATATTTGCATTGATTTACGACTAATAATTACGTTATTTCAGCCCAAGTTCCGATTATTCCGCGAGTATTCTAGTGTTTTTACAGGTAATTCATTGTCCAAGCTAAAAAGGAGCAAAGTAGAGAAACATGAAGAAAATAGTAGAAAACAGGAACAAATGTCAAGAAAAAGAGCAGAAAATGAAAAGTGGTGTGTGTGACGCCCGTCACACACTCACCACGACCGTCATGCAATTCAAACGCGCACCACGCTCGTGACACAGTCATTACGACCGTCACACGCACCAAAGTGGTTATTACGTTCAGAAACGCAGACGTGGACAAAGGAGACCAATGCACACGCACGTGATCGCTCTATTTAGTGTGTCTAAATAAATCTAACTGCAAGTATACAGTCGTATTGCGTAGTTTTAAAAGATTATCGATCCCACATAGACTAGAAATCGAACGCACCGTTATCTATCGTTACTATGGTTATCTAAGGCTAATCAGAATTGGTTTTTAAGTTCAAACGGGAAATTAAAGGGAAATTAAAATTTGGGAATACTAGTTATGAATAAGATATCGGTATATAATTCGGTAAACCTACGTGGAATTAATTAAACCTAAGCGTATAAAGATTTATCACCCTATGCATATGTAGGAAAAACCAGTTTAAAAGCCCTCACCTCACACTCCCGTGGTTATTGCTTCGGACTATACTCTTAAGTCAATATGTCTGCTCTCGCTAGCCCATATGAGATTAAAAATACTTTTTTAAAACTAATAAGACCTAATTAACTTTAAAGCGCTTCCGCTGTTTTTAAAACTAATGCCCGATTTCAGCTATCCGGGTAAAGCCTCACACTCCCGTGGTCTTGACCTTAACCTTTGTTACCTTTTTACTCTCGTAATAAAAGTTTGGTTTAAAATTAAGAAATCGAAGCCAGAAGGAGGGTTAATTATTGATTTTAGCTTAGAGTTATTTAATCCATTTGGTTACTTCATTACATACCGATAAAATCGGTTTAGCTAGACATAATAATGAAATTAAACGTAAAGGCAAAGAGATAAATAGACATAGACATAATTAAGAAGGAAATAAAAATGCTTTGAATTAAATAACGGAAACCTGGTAATTCGTAATAATAGCAATAGCAATCCCTCCACAAGCTGGTAGGTTCTTGCTTGAATAAAGTAATTGGCAAATGACGAAGGTAATGAAACAAAAACTAAAACTAAGTTGTAATAGTTCCTCAATGTGAGAAACTATTACTTTGTTCGATAATAGGTAACAAGGAATGGAAATGTAAACAAACGAAACAAAATTTGGAAATAATTTGGCAGCAAAACGGTACTTCAGAATGCAGAAAATAGGCCACCACTTGTTCTTCGAAAACTCTCGTATTTATAGACTGAGTTGAGGTAGAGGTTGGAGAGAATTTAGGCACTCCTCTTGACAGTTACATGACTTTTGAACCTAGTATTCTTCGGAGGAAATGAGGTCGTGTGAAACTGTTCCTCTGAAAACTCGTAACCACGTCTCTGTTAACAGATTAAACATATTTTGGGCGCATGACGATCGTAATGGATTGTGACGGTCGTGGTGGATTTTGCAACTGCCACAGTCGTGGTGGACTGTGATGATCGTCACAGCAGCAAAGTTTGGATTCTGCTATTTTTCTTCTCTTTTCTGCTCTTTTCTTGCATGTTTTGGTTCTTTTCCATACTTAACATACTTCGACTTGGAAAATGGGATTACCTGCAAAAACACTTGAATAATCTCGAGAAAATCGGATATTAGACGAAAACGGAATAAGAAAATAACATAAATCAAAGTAAAAACATGATATATTTTCGTGTTATCAAACTCTCCCACACTTGAATCTTTGCTTGTCCTCAAGCAATCAATCTATTAAAACGGACAAACTTCATCAAATGGACATACCTGGTATACTAATGGATTTGAGAAGGAGTTTCTTGTTAGTAAGACAAGTACTAGTGTAAAACACTAAGGATACAATAACGACACAAAGCAACAACCTTGTCATAGACCTCTCTTTTGTACAATCCAGTTCTAATCATCCTACTATAGTTCAACCAAGAGTTTTCGTGTCTATTTCACCCGGCTTCATTCCAACGCAATCACATTAAGCCTTTTGCCTTATTCACGCACGTAGTGGAGTAACCGGTTAGTGACTTTGATCCCTTTTTCTCACGGGGCCTAATACACAAGTGTGGTAACCCTTTATACATCCTATTCGTAGATTGCGGGGGATCGAACCGTAGTTCGCCCTACCAAGTCCAAAATCAGGTACCTCTGAACCAATCGACAACGGATTTTCTTTCTTTTCTTGTAAATTTTTACAATTGTGAGAGTTGTTACATATTCTATTTTTCTCGGCATATAGATAAGAAATATGTTTTTCTTTTCATGATTGGGTATCAAACACTTATATTCATCGGCTCCCCACGTGGTTTGTGATTTAGACGGTGCTGACTGCTGATATAAACTACTAGGGGTTACTTTAGGACTGAACTCAAGGTATCGTATAATAAGTATCGAAACTGATATCGTATACGCAAGAGGTCTAAGGTGTCAAGACGGTATCGATCTTGTTAGCACTTTCCCAACTTCCTAACAGATTTTAAAGCTTGGTATGTCACAGATGTGCATTAATCGTAAAAAAAAATTTCATTATGGCAGAATAAAATGGGGAAATCGGATTACTAGACGAAAATATTCATATATTAACTTTGATAAGGAAAAAGAAAGTACAAGAAAGGGAAATAAAACGAAAATAAACTAACTCTCCCACACTATATCGGACATTGTCCTCAATGTTGCGATATAAAGGGAAACAACAAGAAAAACTAAAAAGAAAAACAAAATAAAATCAGGGAGCTCCACGTCCTCTGCCTCTGGAGCGTCCTCTTCCATGCTGCGCTACGTGATCAGGAATGCCCACGTGATGGATGTAATCATGTAAGCTCTGCACTCGCAGTGTCAATGCACCATCTCGTCGATGACACCGTCAAGCCTTTGACCTTGGTCAACTTGCCCTTGCGGGATTTGATGCATAAGAGTCATCATTTCATTGTGTTGCGTCTAGTGTTGTGCTTCTCTCTGTTCAGCCAGCTGGTTTTGTTGCCATATAGCCCTCAAGATTTCTTCATTAGTAACTGGGTCTTGGTCAGGGCGGCGACGACGTCTGGAATTCGAAGGAGCATCATTGGCAGGCGGTGGTTGGTTTTCTGGGGCGTTATCCATCTCTTGCTCCATCTCATCAACAGGGTCCTAATTTTGATCATCAGGGGCAGGCGCATTTTGCTCAGGAACATTCAGATCAAAAAGCCAATTGGCCATATTCTGAGGGTCAATGCGGCTCCTGCAAGGCATAATGATACTTCTTACGGTTTTGGTGCGGACCATAGGATGGTATTTCCCATCTCGTCGTAACTTGATGAGGTGTGAGTTACGGCAGTAGTCTATGTCGAGCAGCACTGGAGGCATGGAGGGTAATCTGTTAAGTGCGTCCCCCATGTCCAAACTCAGAGCAATAGAAGTGACAATCCCTCCAAAATAGAAGGGTTTGGAACCTCTAGCACAATTAGCCTGGATGTGTGCTAACAGAAATGGTGCGGCGTTGATCGGCTCGGGGTGAAACATACAATGGAGGAAGAAAAGCTCCTTAGTGTTTACCTTGTGGTTGCTATCTCGTGCAAAAATAGTGCTTCCTAATATGCGGTGAACATATCTGATGGCTGGGTTATGGATATATGTTGCGTTGAGGCTATCCCAGCTGTCAGCTGTTGTTCCCGTCAACCGATTCCATAATTGAAATGCTGCTTGAAAGAAAGTTTCCTGTGGTACTCGGCAGTGCACATCCTCACCATGGTGGAAACCAAGCATTCCGGCAAGTTGCTCTTGGCCGATTGAGTACTCGGTACCAAACATGCGGAATTTAGCGATACCGGTTAATTGATTCGTCTGGCCCGAAGGAGTAATGTAAGTGAATGAACTGAGAAATTCGAGTGTTAGGGCTTCGTAAGTAGGCTGACTCTGAGTGCAGAGCTGCCATACACCAGCATTTTACAACATCCATTTAACTCCCTCAAGCATTCTGAGTTCTTCTAGACATGCAACGTCTACGTAACGGGTTGGTTGTACGGAACGTTGGTAGTAATCGATGTACCTAGCCCTTTGACGCTCTCCTGGTTTGCCATCTCTGAAGTTCAATGTTGATAGGTCAGGAATTTGTCGTGCCATTGGTGGGTTGCGGAGAAATTAGGGAAGAGAATGGGTTGTGGAGAATGAGGGTTTGTGAAAAGGAAGGGTGCACGGTATGAATATATAATGAATGGGGAAGACGAATGGTGAAGGAAAATGTTGAATTTGGGTCAAATGGTAATGGTGGGACGGTTATGGAATTGGAAAAGAAAGTGGGACGGCTGGGTTTTGAATGAGGAAAGAAGAGGGAGACGAATGGAGCAGTTTTGTTTTAACGCAGAACCTGTTCCAAACCCGCGTGACGGTCGTCACGGGGTTGTCACGATCGTGACGCTCACAAAATCTGGGTGGTGAAATAGTTTATGACAGATGCAATTCCAAACGTAATATTTTAGTAACAGGCAATGGTAAGCATATAGAAACAGCATTATATTGCATACACAGAGATAAGTAACATGACAACATAAATTAAAACAGAATTAAAAGTATGAACAGGAATGAAATTGAAATCATAAAGAGTCAACATTAGCAGCAATTGAAATTATCCTTTAAAACCAAAGAGGTGCTAGTAAAATACCAGCAATGTATCATAACTGTATGAAGATCAAATTATTCCCGACATGAAAAATGAAAACTGCAATAATGTAAAATTGTTCTAAAGTAAATGCATAAAAATCTTGAAAATAAGGTGCTTCATAAATCTAGCCAAGGCGTTTCTTCAAAGATGCGATGGCTTGATTTAAATGATCAAATTGTTCAACGGTCAAATCCATGAGTCCAACAATGTTTTGTCGCATAGTGTTTAGCTCATCCTTTACTGAAGTAATTTCTTTATGATACTCATCCTGAGTCTTTAGAATAGAGTTCAGATTAGCAGCATAGTTAGTGGCATCAACTTTTGGAATGTCAATGTCTTCTTGGAATTCCATATAATCAAGGTCATGATAATGAGGGGGTGTTTTTGGGTCGATCTCAGGTTCAGGAAAGGTTTCTTCCGGTTCAGGTACGGGTTCATCAAGGTCATATAGCCAATTATGTTGATTGTGCACACTTGTGCGTTCATGATTTGGAAGTGTAAACTGTGGTACGATAACATTGTTAATTAGAAGCTGAAAATGGTTCGGACCTTGGTTCCTAATCATAGCCCTATTGAAACAAAGAGTGATATTCATGGTTCTAAATTCTCCAAAGGGGTTAATCTTAGAAAGTCGGGTTCTGAATCCCATAGCATCGGCTATTTTTGTAACTAGGCTACCTATCAGAATTGGACTGTTATCATTATTAATAAGTTTGCAAAAGTTTTTCAGCATAAAAGTGAGTCCATTAACCTCTCTAGACTGAGAAGCACAAAACATAATGAAAAGCTCATCCCTCGAAACAGTGTTATCATTCTCAGGTTTACCAAATAAAGTATAGGCCAGGATCATATGAAAGTAACGGAAAGCGGGGTTATGTATTTCTGTTGAAAGCATAGGGTCCATGTCAAAATCAGGTTTCCCTGAAATTCTACCCCAAAAATCACTCAGCTCTCCAACCAACACTAAGTCCTCTTGAACCACAGAGAAAACATTAGGTCCTTCAGGAAATCCTAAAAGATCCGACAGTTCCTTTATGGTGAACTGGCAGCTGTATCCAAATAGTCTAAAGGTAATTCTTCCCCTGGTTAAACCTTTTCCACAGTAAGGGTTATAGCTTAAAGAGCTCAGGAATTCTAAAGTCAACCTACGGTAGCATTTATGTTTCTTGTTGGCAAAACCCTCTCAACCTAATTGGTTAAACAGAAAGTCTACGCTCTCACCTACACCTAAGGCGGTCATGGTGGGTCTGTGGGCAAATTTTGTCAAGGCGAATGGTCTAAGAGACAAAGCCTCATAGCGATGCCACTGTGCTCCATCTCTGAATTCTACTGACAAGTTATCCTCGTTTGCCATTAATTAGTACTTTTTACAAAAAATGTAAGCAGAAGAGGATAACAGAAAGAGTACAGAGACTTTATAATCCTGTATTTTTTCAATTTTAAGATCAGCATAACATTTTCAAATTAAATTTAAAATGATATACATGAAACTAGAAATTTGTAAAATAAAACATAGAAAATGTGAAGAAATAACAAATATAAAGCAAGAAAAATAGAAATCATGGGTTGCCTCCCATTAAGCGTTGTTTTTAACGTCGAAAGCCTGACGAATTCAATTAGATGCCTAGTTAGGGGGTTCGGTGGGCAACTCTAAAAGTCTTAGGCGGTTCAAATAATCTCTATTTTCAATGTTGTGATAGTGTTTTAGACGTTGTCCATTAACTAAAAATGGATAACTATTCCTCCCCTTTATTTCTACCGCTCCACTTTGTAGAATTTTTGTAATCTCAAAAGGACCGGACCATCTAGACCTTAATTTCCCAGGAAAGAGTTTTAATCTTGAGTTAAATAGGAGTACAACGTCTCCCACACTAAATTCTTTTCTAGATAAGCGCTTATCGTGCCATTTTTTAGTTCGTTCTTTATATATTTTAGCATTTTCGTAAGCGTCTAATCTTAACTCCTCTAGTTCATGCAGATCTAGGATACATTTTTCACCTGCGGAATCATACCTTAAGTTCAATGTTTTAATAGCCCAATAGGCTTTATGTTCTAATTCCACTGGTAGATGGCAAGATTTACCATAGACCAGCTTGAAAGGTGTAGTTCCGATTGGTGTTTTGTAGGCCGTCCTATATGCCCATAAAGCTTCGTTGAGTTTTGATGACCAATCTTTCCTAGAGGTGGCTACGGTCTTTTCTAGAATTTGTTTTATTTCTCGATTCGAGACCTCAACCTGTCCACTTGTTTGTGGATGATATGGTGTTGCTACGCGGTGTCTTACTCCATACTTCGATAGTAATTTGTCAAATATTTTTTATATGAAATGAGAGCCACCGTCACTTATGACAAGTCTCGGCACGCCAAATCTGGGAAAGATTGTGTTTTTAAAGAGCTTTATGACTACTCGTGCGTCATTTGTAGGAGAAGCTATTGCCTCGATCCATTTTGAAACATAATCGACAGCTACGAGTATATATTTATTTCCAAAGGATGATGGGAAAGGTCCCATAAAATCAATCCCCTATACATCAAAGACTTCTACTTCTAATATACCTTTTTGAGGCATCTCATCGCGTTTTGATATGTTACCAGTGCGTTGGCACCGGTCGCAGTTTAGTATTGCAACGTGGACATCCTTCCAAAGGTTGGGCCAGAATAGGCCGGATTGCAAGATCTTAGCACATGTCTTTGAGGTACTAGCATGTCCTCCATAAGGAGCAGAATGACATTGAGAGATTATGTTTTCTACTTCTTCTTCGGGGACGCAACGACGGAAGATACCGTAGGCTCCTCTCTTAAACATCAAAGGTTCATCCCAATAATAATGTTTTAAATCATAAAGAATTTTTTCTTTTGTTGATAAGATAAGTCTGGTGGAAGTATTCCAGCTGCTAGGTAGTTGACTATGTCAGCGTACCATGGCAGGGTTGTGTGTATGTTAATTTCTTCCACGACTTCTTCCATCTTTGGGTCATTCAACTGTAGAGTAGACATATCACTTTCTAGTTGGGCTATGAGTCGTTCATATGGGAAATCCTCATTGATGGGTACTGGCTCTGGTTTAATGCCCTCTAATCGGGATAAGTGGTATACTACTACGTTTTCAGTTCCTTTCTTATCTTTGATTTCTAAATCATATTCTTGTAAAAGTAGGATCCACCTTAGTAGTCTAGGTTTTGCATCCTTTTTGTTAAATAAATATCTAATAGATGTGTGGTCTGTATAAATGATGATTTTAGCTCCCACTAGGTAGGAACGAAATTTGTCAAGGGCGAAAACCACGATTAAAAGTTCTTTTTCGGTGGTAGCGTAGTTCATTTGGGCGGAATCTAAGGTTCTACTTGCATAGTAAATGGCATGAAGTTTTCTATCCCTCCTATGTCCTAAGACTGCACCTATAGCATAATCACTTGCATCACACATGATTTCGAAAGGTAATCTCCAATCTGGTGGTTGCATGATAGGTGCGGTAATAAGAGTTGTTTTCAGCTGTTCAAACGTTTTTAGACATTTCTCATCAAAGACAAATTCAGCGTCTTTCATTAATAGACCGGTAAGAGGTTTAGTAATTTTCGAGAAATCCTTTATGAATCGTCGGTAGAAACCGGCGTGTCCTAAGAAACTTCGTATTTTTCGTACGGTTTTCGGAGGTTGAAGATTTTTTATAATTTCTATCTTAGCTTTATCGACTTCAATTCCTCTATCGGACACAACATGTCCAAGTACGATTCCTTGATTTACCATAAAATGGAATTTCTCCCAGTTTAATACGAGATTAACTTTTACGCATCTTTCCAGTACCATTTCTAGGTTCGATAGACATCCTTCAAAGCTCTGCCCACAAACAGAAAAGTCATCCATAAACACTTCCATAATGTCATCTATAAAATCAGCAAAGATTGACATCATGCATCTTTGGAATGTGGCAGGTGCGTTACATAGTCCAAACGGCATTCGTCGATAAGCAAATGTACCATAGGGACATGTGAAGGTCGTCTTTTCTTGGTCATCAGGATGAATAGGAATTTGAAAGAATCCTGAATAACCGTCTAAATAGCAGAAGTATGAGTGTTTAGCCAATCTTTCCAACATTTGGTCAATAAAAGGCAATGGGAAATGGTCTTTACGAGTGGCTTTATTTAACTTTCTATAATCGATGCACATTCTACTTCCAGTTACAACCCTTTTTGTTATAGATTCACCTTTTTCGTTCTTAACAACTGTAACACCTCCCTTCTTTGGAACGACATGTATTGGGCTAACCCATTTACTGTCTGATATCGGGTATATAATTCCTGCTTCTAAAAGTTTTTTCACTTCGTCTTTGACTACAGTACTCAAGATCGGGTTAATCCTTCTCTGATGTTCCCTAGAGGATTTACAGTCTTCCTCCAGCATAATGCGATGTATACAAATAGAAGGACTTATTCCTTTAAGGTCAGCGATGTTATAGCCTAACGCAGTTGGGTATTTTCTTAAGACGTCTAATAGTTTCTTGGTTTCGGTCTGTCCTAAGTCTGCATTGACTATTACAGGTCGTTTGAGATCTTCGTCTAGGAATTCATACCTTAAATTTTTGGGTAATATTTTCAGTTCTAGGGCTGGTTTCTTCGAGCAAGGTAGATGATCTGGTGTAAGTGCTAAGCATTCGCTTAGGCTATCATCTTGATAAGGTTCACGCCAGTTATCATCTTCGAAAATCGGAGGTATTAGAATTTTTAGAATATTTGAGTATGTGGTTGGTTCCATCTCTATTTCTCTTACGCACTCATCTATGACATCTAATAGATAACATGTGTCGTCTATAGCTGGAGCTTGTAAGAATTGTGTCAAAATAAATTCAACCTTCTTTCACCAACTTCAAAAGTTAGCCTGCCTCTCTTTACATCTATAATTGCTCCAGCAGTAGCTAAGAATGGTCTTCCTAGTATGATAGGAGTAGTAGAGTCTTCTGTAATATCCATGATTATGAAATCGGTAGGGATATAGAATTGTCCTATACGAACTGGAACATTTTCTAGTATACCAACTGGGTATTTAACAGAGCGGTCAGCTAATTGAACAGACGTCTTAGTTGGTCTTAATTCTCCCATATCAAGCTTCTTGCATATGGATAAGGGCATAACACTAATACTGGCTCCTAAGTCGCATAGAGCTTTGTCTATGACGAACTTCCCAATTACACAAGGTATGGAGAAACTACCTGGGTCTTTCAGCTTAGGAGGCATTTTGTTTTGAATTATTGCGCTACACTCAGCAGTAAGTGTAACTGTTTCGTTTTCCTCAATCTTCTTCTTATTGGATAAGATTTCTTTTAGGAACTTAGCATACGAGGGCATCTGAGTGATAGCTTCTGTAAAAGGTATAGTGATGTTTAATTGTTTCAGAAGTTCAACAAATTTCTTAAATTGCCCTGCAGTTTTGGAATTTGTCAATCTTTGAGGATACGGAATAGGTGGTTTATAAGGTGGTGGAGGCACATAAGGTTTTTCTTTGTTGACAACCTCTTGGTCATTATCTTCCTTTTCCCTGGGTTCATTCTCCTTCTCAGTTGTTGTGTTGTTAGCAGATTTTTGGTACATGGCTGGATTTTGAAGTCTTGGATCAATGTGTTCATCTAATTCTTTTCCACTTCTCAGTATAACAGCGTTTGCATGTCCTTTAGGATTAGGTTGTGGCTGTCCAAGAAACGTTCCAGCAGGAGCAGCAGTAGGTGCTTGTTGTTGGGCCACTTGGGAAATTTGTGTTTCAAGCATTTTGTTGTGAGTGGCTAAAGTGTCTACTTTGTTTGCTAACTGCTTAATCTGTTCACTAGTGTGTACGTTTTGATTCAGGAACTCTTTGTTTGTCTGGGTCTGGGTAGCTATGAAGTTTTCTATCATCAGTTCAAGGTTAGACTTCCTAGGAACATTTGGAGCAGCTGTTGCAGCCTTTTGGTAACCTGGTGGTGCAGCAGGTGCTTGACCAGGTGCGTACAGTGCATTGTTGTTTTTGTAAGAGAAGTTCGGGTGATTCTTCCAACCAGGATTGTAGGTATTTGCATAAGGGTTTGCTTGAGCATAATTCACTTGATCTGTATAGGCTCCTGCTAAAACTTGGCATTCAGGGGCAGCGTGTCCAGCTGTTCCACATAATTCGCAGTTTGGCGCTAGAGCAACCACGGTGGTTGTGGGTGTTATGGTCAAATTATCTATCTTTTGAGCGATTGCATCTACCTTAGCACGGACATGATCTAGGCTAGAAACTTCGTACATTCCTCCTTTTGGTTGGGATTTCTCCACTTGAGTTCTTTAACCTCCCCATTGGTAGTGATTTTGAGCCATATTCTCGATGAGTTGTTGGGCTTCATCATAGGGTTTATCCATGAGTGTACCACCAGCGGCGGCATCTATTGTCAATCTTGTATTGTACAAGAGACCATTGTAAAACGTGTGGATAATTAACCAATCCTCAAGACCATGATGCGGGCATATCCTCCTCATATCTTTGTATCTTTCCCAAGCATCATATAAAGACTCGTTGTCTTTTTGTCTGAAGCTGTTGATTTGGGCTCTCAGCATAGCTGTTTTGCTTGGTGGAAAATATCGTGCCAGAAAGACCTTCTTTAAATCCTCCCAAGAAGTAATAGAGTTCGATGGCAAGGATTACAACCAAGCACAAGCTCTATCTCTTAACGAGAAAGGAAAGAGACGTAGTCTTATGGCGTCTGCGGTTACACCATTTGCTTTCACTGTGTCTGCGTACTGCACAAACTTGGTCAGATGTTCATTCGGATCTTCTGTTGGGTTTCCAGAAAATTGATTTTGTTGCACAGCAGATAACAGCGAGGGTTTCAACTCAAAATCGTTTCGGTTGATAGCTGGAGCGATAATACTGTTGTGAGG
Source organism: Lathyrus tuberosus (assembly GCA_022829125.1). Lineage (NCBI taxonomy): Eukaryota > Viridiplantae > Streptophyta > Magnoliopsida > Fabales > Fabaceae > Lathyrus > Lathyrus tuberosus. The sequence continues at coordinate 15,648,840 of JALAZF010000065.1, read as the reverse complement.
TTCTTGTTGAGATGCGGCAGCATAATACTTAAGAGGTCGATTTTGCGGTGGGTCAGCCATGTCTGTTTCTGATTCAGAATCTGATTCAGATTCAAGTTCAAGATCTGATTGAGATTCAGGTTCTGATAAAGGAAAAGGGATATCGTGAGCTAAGCAGTATTCTTGGATACGTCTTTTTACGGTAAGAAGACGTTCAGGTTCGTCTGTCGGTCGTATGAGGTCTTCGCCAGAAGAGCGAGTAATTGGCATACAATCGAAAGAAAGGGAATTTTGGTTTTTGCCTTAGTCTATACGACGTAACAAAGGAATTACGATGTCGACTTAATTAGTCCCCGGCAATGGCGCCAAAAACTTGATCGCTCTATTTAGTGTGTCTAAATAAATCTAACTGCAAGTATACAGTCGTATCGCGTAGTTTTAAAAGATTATCGACCCCACAGAGACTAGAAATCGAACGCACCGTTATCTATCGTTACTATGTTTATCTAAGGCTAATCAGAATTGGTTTTTAAGTTCAAACGGGAAATTAAAGGGAAATTAAAATTTGGGAATACTAGTTATGAATAAGATATCGGTATATAATTCGGTAAACCTACATGGAATTAATTAAACCTAAGCGTATAAAGATTTATCACCCTATACATCTGTAGTAAAAACCAGTTTAAAAGCCCTCACCTCACACTCCCGTGGTTATTGCTTCGGACTATACTCTTAAGTCAATATGTCTTCTCTCGCTAGCCCATATGAGATTAAAAATACTTTTTGAAAACTAATAAGACCTAATTAACTTTAAAGCGCTTCCGCTGTTTTTAAAACTAATGCCCGATTTCAGCTATCCGGGTAAAGCCTCACACTCCCGTGGTCTTGACCTTAACCTTTGTTACCTTTTTACTCTTGTAATAAAAGTTTGGTTTAAAATTAAGAAATCGAAGCCAGAAGGAGGGTTAATTATTGATTTTAGCTTAGAGTTATTTAATCCATTTGGTTATTTCATTACATACCGATAAAATCGGTTTAGCTAGACATAATAATGAAATTAAACGTAAAGGCAAAGAGATAAATAGACATAGACATAATTAAGAAGGAAATAAACAATGCTTTAAATTAAATAACGGAAACCTGGTAATTCGTAATAACAGCAATAGCAATCCCTCCACAAGCTGGTAGGTTCTTGCTTGAATAAAGTAATTGGCAAATGATGAAGGTAATGAAACAAAAACTAAAACTAAGTGGTAATAGTTCCTCAATGTGAGAAACTATTACTTTGTTCGGTAATAGGTAACAAGGAATGGAAATGTAATCAAACGAAACAAAATCTGGAAATAATTTGGAAGTAAAACGGTACTTCAGAATGCAGAAAATAAGCCACCACTTGTTCTTCGAAAACTCTCGTATTTATAGACTGAGTTGAGGTAGAGGTTGGAGAGAATTTAGGCACTCCTCTTGACAGTTACATGACTTTTGAACCTAGTATTCTTCGGAGGAAATTAGGTATTGTGAAACTGCTCCTCTGAAAACTCGTAACCACGTCTCTGTTAACGGATTAAACATATTTTGGGCACATGACGATCGTAATGGATTGTGATGGTCGTGGTGGATTTTGCAACTTCCACGGTCGTGGTGGACTGTGACGATCGTCACAGCAGCAAAGTTTGGATTCTTCTATTTTTCTTCTCTTTTCTGCTCTTTTCTTGCATGTTTTGATTCTTTTCCATACTTAACATACTTCGACTTGGAAAATGGGATTACCTGCAAAAACACTTGAATAATCTCGAGAAAATCGGATATTAGACGAAAACGGAATAAGAAAATAACATAAATCAAAGTAAAAACATGATATATTTTCGTGTTATCAGCACAATCAGCATTTTCTCCTACATTCTCTCAACTTCAGCTTCAACTCACTTGAGCCAGTCTTCCTTAGACTTCTCAACCACCAAAGGTTATGCTCCTATATTTTCTCCAACGTTAAGGCAATGCTTCGGCTATAAATACAGCATGGATTGAAGAGCAACTGACACGACCAGATAGAGAATTTTTTACCCCGAATTGCTACAGAATTTATTTCCGAACTTTTACTTTCTTTGCATTCCTTGTTTGTTTCCCGTTTCCCATTCCTTGTTTACCATTACTTGAATTAGTGATAGTTTCTCACATTGAGGAGCTATTGCACCATAGTTAGGATTTGTTTTCAAATCTTGTCTTCATCATTCGTTATTCCGATACGATCGAGCAAAAGCCTACCGACTTGTGGAGGAATTGCGAGAACCAACTTATTTCATATTTATCAGGTTTTTATTCATTATCTTAATAATAGCATTATCATTTTCCTACTGCCATGTTTAATTTACTGTTTCGTAATTTATTTTTATTCATGTTTGTTTTAATTAATATGTCTAGCTAAATCCGATTTATCGGTATGTAATTAAGTTAACCGGAATGGATTCGATAATTCTAAGCTAAAACCATAAACAACTTATTTTCTGGCCGCGATTTCTTAATTAAAATTGGACTTTTGTTACAAGAGTAAAAAAGTAGTAAAGGTTAGGATCAAGATCCACGAGAGTGTGAGATTTTAACCGGATAGCTGAAATCGGGCATTGGTTTTAAAAACAACGAGAGCGCTTTAAAGTTAATTAGACTGTATTAGTTTTCAAAAAGTATTTTTAAACTCAAATGGGCTAGCGAGAGCAGACATTATGATTTAGGAATATAGTCCGAAGCAAGATCCACGAGAGTGTGAGGTGAGGGCTTTTAAACTGATATTTTCTACAGAAATATAATGTGACTCATTTTTATACGCTTAAGTCTTATTGAATCCACGATGGTACACTAAGTTACATACCGATATCCTTATCTCAACTAGTTTATTCTAAAAATTTAGATTCACTTTAGTTTCCCTTTTTGAACTTAAAACCAAAACATCTTCGCCTTAGCTAAACACAGTAACAAACCGTAGCACTAGGTTGATTATCAGGTCTCTGTGGGATCGATATCTTTATTACTACGCAATAGGCTGTGCGCTTGCAGTTAGTAACCGTTAGACTCAGAAAGTCGCGATCAAGTTTTTGGCGTCGTTGCCGGGGATGTAACGCATCTGGGTGATGCAACTTGGGAACTTGAATCGGAAATGTGAGATGCTTACCCTCATCTGTTCAGGTAATCTTTAAATTCGAGGGCGAATTTCTATTTAAGGGGGGGAGGATGTAATACCCCGTATTTTACTCTGGATAATATTATATTGTGATCGACTGAGCCCAATGTACTCTGAGAAACTATTTGATAAAATAATTAGAGTAACTGTGGAACTTAGAATAAATCCAATTAATATTATCTGACTCTGAGGTATTTTATTAATTTGGACTTAAGAGACTTTTTGGACATTTAGTAGTATTATTTCTAATACTAGTTTACTACATAATTCTTTTCCTCCCACTTTCCAAAAATAAAGAAAAAGATAGTAAGAAAGAGAGAGAAAGAAGAAAGAAGGAAAGAAAAGGAAAGGAAGGAGAAAAAGACGAGAAAAAGGGTTTTGAAGAAAATTCAAGAACAAATCATCATCCATTGATCCAAGCTTCATCCAATCATCTCATCTTCATCATTTTCAACCTCTATCAAGGGGGTTCTAGTTAGTACAATTGTTTTGAGATTTTGGATAATATGAGTTTTAGGTTAGAATGTGGAAATCGAGGTTTTAACGGTTGGAATTTGATATAAATCGAAATGAATGATGAATATGCTTGTAGAAACATATATTGATGTTTGGTTTGAAGTTTTAGTTTGTTTTGATTGTTGGAAATTTTAGGTTTATGTAGAATTTGTGATTTTTGTTCAAAACTTGGGTTGTGAAGTTTGATGATGAAACTATGTTAGAAACATGTTGAATATGCCTCTAATTGGTTGTTGGAACTGATATTGAGGATGTAGAGGAACTGGTTTTGAACTGTTATAGCAGGTATTTTTCTGAGTTTCGCAGAGCGCGCTTAGCGCGGAGAAGCCCGCTCAGCGCGCAGTTGAAATCCCGCAACCTCAGATGGCAGAGAGAAGCGCGCTCAGGGGGGCGCTTAGTGCGACCTGGGACTTAAAGTTTTCTTCCTTAAGCGAGAAAATTCATAACTTTTGACTCGTTTATCGGATTCGATCATTCTTTATATCAATGTAAAGCCGAGGAGATATTCTATGCAATGGAGACGAAATATGTCGAATTTATCGACCGATTAATTAATCGGGAAAGTTCAAAAAGTGATATAATTATATTTTAATCGTTGTATGTTATTCTATTATGCAATTATGATATGTCTTGCCTATCCTACTATTGTTTAGCATGATTGTAAGTGAATATGCATGTTAATATGAAAATGAGATAGGAAGTGTGAGGAAACCTCAAACTTGAACTATAGGAGAATCTAGTAAGGAACTAGAAATTGTAGACAACTCTAGATGGCGATGCTCGGGCTCGTGTTGTTGGAAGATACACCCTTGCCGAGTATTGGCCTAGTTGAGAGTGAAACACTAGTATGGAACATGTGATTAACCTTTGTGGTTGTGGAAAAGGCAAGAGAGGCCTTAAGGCGGTGTAGTCTTGTGATCGTCGAGTAAAATCGTATATTTTTTTGTGATCATGTAATCGTAACCGGTATATTTTGAGTGTAGTTTCATGGGTCTCGAGCTCCTCTGAAACGGGTACACAATTACTTGGTAGGTTTGATTCCCTACGTGTAGTACGATTGGAGCCTATGTTATGGGTAGACACTTGTGATGGTTAACAGGCCATGAAAAGTGACGGTTCACGGTTAACAGACCGATGATCCCGAATCCAATTCGTATGCCAAGTAACTACAAGGATCTATGACTCAGGTCTCCTTCTAGACGTAGAAGCGGACGGGAAGATGAGATGTCTTGGTATGGTTATCGATTAGTGATGTTGTGAGTTAATGAACTCATGTCATGTTTCCATATAGTGTGAGAATTATAAAGTGTGAACTCAAGAGTCCTTTTCCCTTTTCCCCGGACTTGAGTTAGGATTATTAAAACCTTGTTAATCCGAGAGAATCCATAAGATAGGGAACTCACTGAGACTTGACGTATCTCATCCCATGTTGGTTATGTATTTCAGATGCTTCAGGTTCCGAGAAGGGTAAGGATAAGGTTGTCTGATCTTTTCCTTGCTTGTGGATGGCTAGCTTTCGTAGCGGAGTTTATTTTAAGATCATTGTTGATCTAGTTCTTAGTTTTTATCTTTTGAACATCTTATGTATATTTTGCCTTTAGAACTTTTAGTTGTTGTATTTTGGGGCATGTAATATATATAATGTGTTAACTAGGAGCTTATAGTGTTTCAGTACCAAACACTTGGATTCATATATAACATTTATGCTTTGATGTATGAGTTTTATATATGGGTGTTACAACAACCTTACAAAACCGGTTGGTAAGGTGAGGGGTGTCACTCTATATAAACTATTTCATTGCTCCACTACTAGAAATACTCTGTTTACCTGCGATTCTTCCTGCCATTTTCTGTTCCCAGCTAAAACCTTCGTGGGTAATTAATTTAGTAGGTAAAGTCGCAGAAAAATGTCGCAGGAAAAAGTCGCAGGAAAGAATCGCAGGTAAAATAGATAAATTCGCAGATAATACCGCAGCTAATTGAAATTTTCGCAGGATAAATCGCAGCAAATTTAAAATCCGCAGGTAGAGTGGCAGCAAATTTCTTTCAGGTTTTTAATTTTTTTTACCAATTGTGTTTAATTCATATTTAAAATATTATAATAAATGTTAACTATCAAAGTAACAATAATATAAAATTTAAAATATAATTTGAATAAGCCAATGAAACACTAATCACATTCAAATTTGTAAAGCAACGAAACATTACTATAAAGTCAATAACAAGTACTTCTAGAGGTACATTACTAAAAATGACACAATCAAGTTACTAATAATCACTTGTCCAACCAAATTAATTAGAAAAAACAATGCAAATTTCAAACTAGTTAACAAGAAAAAACAATCCAAATCAAAATTCACTACTAATGTATTCACTAGTGTCTTCATCTTATTCATCAACACCGTCTTCACTTGGATTATCAGTTTCATTATTGGCTTGAGGTGAATGAGAAGATGCAGGAAATTCAAATGACTTCACCCATATATTCAAATCGGGTGGTATTTCAACGGTGGGTTGACTATCAGCTTCATCCTCTCCTGGAATAGAAGAAATCTCCAATTTTTTTTCGTTCAAATTCATCCTATTAGATTTGATAGGACAGAGAAAATAACCCAGCTTCTAGATGACTACTAGTGTTACATATCTAGATGGATCCTTACAAAAAGAAATAGATAATTTTCACCAATAATACCCAATCTAAAAACTTAGTTCTTCTCCGTCCCATAAAGGAAGTAAATTGTTACATTAAGTACAGATTTAGAAATTGGAATTTAAGATTGATGAAGGTGAAAACACACCCACACCCGATTAGGTTCACAGGGCAACCAATTACAACAAAGATACTAATAAATATCATATCATCAAATAGATTGAATGCATATCATTCATACCGAAACAACACTTGCAGTATTGTTACATTTCACAACATATTACAGTCCAAGAAAGGGGCATTTGCTTCCTCGCATGCTCCGGAACCAATTTCACCAAGGTCTCGATTGGGACTCCTTTCAGTTCTGGAACAAAGGCACCAATAACATGAATTCAGTTACAAGCCCAGAACTATAGATGACAATTAAAGAGCGCCAAAGCACAAACACACTAGCCTATTCAAAAATCACCATACCGTGAGGTTTGAAGTTAAATAGTGGTGGAAGGAAACGGCAGTTGGCAAGCGAGCGTTAGGTTCACGAAGCTCATCAAAGAAAGGATGGGTTAAGGCATCTAACTGCAGCACATAAAGCAACAATATACAAGTTATATTACATACACCCTCAGAAGATGAGAAACAGCCTTTGACTAACTAGATATCAGGGGTGGTCTGTGCAAGTGTACTACATAACTTTGAGATAGCATTACCGGCAGCAGTTTCATCTTTATGATTTCAAGACCGAGCATTTGGCGCAGCGGCCAAACTCCTTCCACCTAAGTGTAATTTCATAACAATCTGAAAATGAAATTAAAAAAAAGTTATCAGAGATAGAGTGAAAGTAATACCTAACAGTTTCATCTTTAACCTTCTTAGAGAACTCATTGAAGACACTGTATCGATGCCTATCAGCCAAATTCAAAAACAGCCTCGTCTTCACACCCTATTACATAAACAAAAATCAATAAAAATGGAGAAAATTAAATTCAAGAAAAATCAAAAGAGGAACAGAATATGAACTTGGTGTGGAAGTATATCTCGTTTAGTGGAGATATCTTTTCCTCAATAACAGCCTGTTGCTTACCAACAATGATAGGTGATGCCTGAATATGAAGTTTAATTCCTGCTAGATCTACTGCACACATAATTAAACTGTCAGCAGGTTATGCTATGCAATCACAAATAAGTACAAATAATATCATGAATATGTTTTAGAATAATTAGAATGGTAGGTGTTTGTTGTTCCTATATGCGAGTACAGATAATACACTTGTTAAAACATCCAATCCTGCTAGATATTTTTAGGCAATTAGCAACATTAATAAATCCTTACTCTTTCATTAATAAATCCTTACTCTTTCACTAAATTCCAACAGCAACACAAATTACAAAAAAAAAATCCTAAAATTGAAGAAACAACAAACACATCACGGATTCAGCGAGTTGAGAAAAGTAAACAAAATCAACCAACACCTTACCGATTTAGTATCGAAAACAAGTTGTGTCAGATTTGATTTGAGAATCGTTGAAATCTGGGTGAAGAGGTACTGAAGCCAAGAGATAGTTGAAGAGTGGAATCATTGCGAGAATCACTGATGCTTGGATTGAAGGATCAAGACAGCACCAAAACTGTGACAGTCCCACCATTACTACAAAAGTTTGAGATTGAAGACATTAGAAAAAGAACATATAGATGCTTTGGAAAGAGCCGTTAGCAACGTGATCAAAATCATATGGCTCAAATTGCAACTTTATCAAATTGAATTTAAATCTATCCAATGGAGCTATGTCTTGAACGTGGCAACAGTGTGATTTTAGACCATAAGAAATCCACATCCTAGATTAACAATAATATTTCGTTTCAAGAAATCAGTCCAATACATACTAATCTCCACACTTGCAGAAAATTTCACTGCCACTGTCACTACTAATCTCAATTTTAGGTGACACAGCTCCACCATCACTGCATCAGAGTTTGTCAACTTCAGTTAGAATTTCACAAGTCCAATACATACTAAAATTATTCAACAAAAAAAAAGGAATTACATAACTCTAGAATTGATTGTATCTAGAGGTGAATAAATCAATACATATAGTGTACAGGTGCAATTTTCACCGCATTTAACGAAAAATTTGCCAGAATCAGTCCACAAGATTCATAGTTGGTGGTGTTGTCTCTGTCTCTAGTGTAAAATCCAAGTTCATAGTTTCCACCGTATTAAACAACTGTGTCAGAAATTCTGACTGACTGCCCCATTTGCAGGAATTCTCTGTAGGAATTTGCATTCACAGAAAACAAGTTGAGGCAGTACAATAATAATATTGCTAAAGAAACGAATGTAGAAGCCAGTGCCATGATGATAGCTCCCAATGTTCAACTCTAAACTCTTTTAACATAATATGTTGATGATTAATTTGTCTGAGGAGACTTGGAATAGTTAGTCTTCCATTTTAGCATCATTTTCCGAATAGATTATTCTAAAATTTTACGTAGAGATTGACTAAATGCAGGGGTTACAACTTGTCATTTAACATCTTTTATATCTTTTATATCTTTTATTTATAAATAACTCAGAGAAAAGCTAAAAACCCTTGTCAATGCTACATCTCGAGAAATCATAAACAATACATATCAACATTGAGATTCAATCTACAACAAAGCCTAATTAACATAGCAATCCCTAATATTCTAACCGCCGAAGCCGTAAAGAGTTCTTCCCTGTCTCTTGAGAGCTTAAACAACGTCCATCGCAGTAACAGTCTTACGACGAGTGTGCTCAGTATACGCAATAGCAACACGAATCACGTTCTCAAGAAAGATCTTGAGAACACCGCGAGTTTCTTCATAAATTAAACCGCTAATACGATTCACACCACCACGTCTTGCGAGACAAAATTAAGTTTTAAATACATGATGAAGCATCTAGAATGTATAATTCAAAATAGCAGAATATGACAAATTAAGTTTTGTTTCAGCTGTGCATTTCATCAAACAGCTAAAAGTCACGAACATAAAACAAAGCAAAATATGAATTGTGATTGTTTAAATCGAATACCTAATGATTATGAATTCCATGATCCTTATGAAGTTCAAACGCCTAGAGTCGTGGCGGTCGGAAGCAGTGAAAGGTGGCTGGAAGTGACTTTGATTAAAACAAAAATCCAACTGGTTCAAGTTGAAGGTCAGGGGATGATGAGCACGAAAATGACCTCCTTTCTACGATTGGAGGTGTGGTGGCCAGAGGGAGGGATAGAAGGTGGTTCGGCGGCGGTGGCTCGAAATGAAGAACGATTTGGTTCATTGGAGAGGCCGTGAAGTGAGTTTATGGTGATCGGAAAAGAGGGGGAGGGAAAGGCGGCGACGACGCTAGGAACATAGTAGATTTTATTGGTCCATCTTATCATACGGGTCTAATAATTTTAAGATCATTATTTTGGGGATTATTCAATACACTTTAAATTATTCATATATCCTAAAGAAATTTTATGATGATAAATGAGTTTTTCTATTTTGTTTTATTGTTTTTTAAATTGTATAATTAAGTTGAAAATTAATAAATTGATCTCTAGAATAATAAATTAAATAATTAAAATAATTAATATTTTTAAATACTATTTTTTATGAGAAAATAAGTGATGCACTGACAGTGTAAAAAAATTTTACACTATCAACCAATCACGACCATGAATCCCGCCAAGTCAAACTGTAATTTTTAAAAAATTTATATGATATGGCAAAACGTTATGTTTTTATTGGATGACAGTGTAAAACTTTTTTACACTGTCAGTGCACTACCATTAAATCCCTTTTTTATTTGAAATTCTTAAAAAAAATATTCATGTAACACTTGTTAAAATAACCCTTAGTTTAATTTTATTATATACTAATGTTGTTGTAATTAAACTTTTCAATCAATTTCATTGAAATTCGCATGTCATCTAAAATACACTAAGCCTTCTCTCATTTTTTTCTTTTTTTTTTCTTAATAAAAAATTAATTTCTTTTTAATTTAAATATGCTTTAAGCCTTTATTATTATTATTATTTAAAATTAATTATTATAATTATTACTATTGGGACCCTAAACTTTGGCTAGGCTTCGGTTTCCAAGGTTTGAGTATTCTCTATTATTTATAATCCTATTTCAATTAGAACTAAACTAGTTGATTCTCTTTCGCCAATTGATCTGCTTTTAGCAACCTTCGCATTTTCTGTTGAGATTCCAAGTCTTCCAAGTAGGCCTTCTTGACCATTCGTGACCTTTTGATTATTATTGATATTAATTATTATTATTATTATTATTATTTTAAAAAAATTAAAATTAAAGGGTTACACACCAATTATTTCATAAACTTATACTCTTAATTTTTCTAATTTTCACAAAGATAAAAAAGTATTAAATAAATAAATTTTCTATAAAAATAACTAAAAACCTCAATTAATATAGTAAAATTTTCTTAAAATAATATAAGACTTTTAAAAAATGTCTCAAAAACCATATATGTTCTTTAATTTTATATATTAAGAGTAAAAACATACTTAATTTTTAAAAAAAATATAGTAATAAAAAATCCGCCGAAAAATCGCAGTAAATTTCCCAGCAAATTCCGCAGCAAAAGTCGCAGCAATTCCTGCAAATTTTCGAGAGAATTTTGTGCTTTCGAGCGATAACTAATTCCTGCGGAAAGAGTCGTAGTTAAATCCGCAGGTAACTTGATATATTATTTTAAAATCCAAAGTCGCAGGAAAAGTTTCAGAAATTACTGCGAAATTTACTGCTACCTCATTTTTTGCAGAAAATGATGTTTCACAATAAAAATTCGCAGGTAAAATTGTAGGTATCTCTGCGGATAATTTTCCGCAGGAAAATCCGCAGGTAATTCGTGTATGTTTAATAATGTTCTATCTCCAATCAATGTGGGACTTCTAGGATCTTCAATCCATGTAGTTTGCTTAAAGTTTATTTTGAAAGAAAGTAGCATAAAGAGGTGTAATCCCTGTAACGGATTACTTTTGTGGACCTCCCTTCGTTAAATACAATTAGCAAGGAAAGTAGTAGTCGATTGTATAAATTCATGTGGCCCCCTCCTTAATTCATGCGCATGAATATTGGTGTTGTGCCATCAATTCACTTTTCACTCCATATGAATTTTCAGCGCAGGAATTTACAACTAGTGACCCATTATTAATAGTATTAGGCAATGAGAACTAATTGGTTGTGTCCCTCCATTAATTTATAGTGCAGGAAATTCATCATTTGATTATAGACATAAGGCTAATTCATTGTCATGTGGCCCCCTCACTTTTTCAAGTCATATAAAAGACCTTCAAATATTGTTATTAATATTTAAATACAAGCAAAAACGTGATTTAATAGAAACATTTATAGTAGCCTAGCGGTAATCTAATATTCTTAGATATTTAGAGTCAATGGTTTGTCACTTATATGTTTTGGAAGTCTCAATCTTTATAATGATTAAAAATAGGCTAAAATACAGTTTTGGTCCCCCTGTTTTTCAAAATTCACAGTTTTGGTCCTCCTGTTTTTTTTTTCAACAGTTTTGGTCCCCCACCCCTCACTATTCATGTACGGACGCGTACTGTTCATGTACGGACATGTACGGACAAGTTACTGTTCATCACTTTTTTTGGGCCAAAATTGGGGTGGGGGACCAAAACTGTTGAAAAAAAAAACAGGGGGACCAAAACTGTGAATTTTGAAAAACAGGGGGACTAAAACTGTATTTTAGCCTTAAAAATATTACTACTAGAAATACATGAATTACCTGCGGAAAATAATCCACAGGTTTACCTGCGACTTTTGCAAAGTTTACCTGCCTCAAAAGTCTCTGGAAATGTCGCAGGTATTGCTGCGAAGTTTGCTGCGGATTTTGCTGAGAAATTTACTGCGATATTTGCTGCGGCTTTAGCTTTTTTTTTTTAATTTGTTATATTTTTATTAATAAATAAAATTATAAAACATAATTGACATATTAAAAATTTTACTATTTGTTATTTTTAACGAAAATTTATTTATTTAATATTCTTTTTATTAATGTGAAAATTAGAAAAACTAAATTTTTTTTAAAGAGTCGTTTCGTAAAATTAGATATGTAAGTCTTTATGATGTACATTTTTAAGACTACAAGAATATGTCGTTTCGTAAAACCACGTCCGAATGGATTTTTTTTTACTATAACAACAACCACCACCTTTTGATAAGTAAAAAAAACTTACACAACCACTATTATTATACCAAAATAAAAACACCTTTTAAATCCTATTATATCTATTATTCTAGATGATAATGAAAAAAGGAAAAATATAGTAGTGCATGTATGTAGTGACGGCACAAAGATTTTTATTTATCTAAGTTAGAATGAGATATTTTATTATGGAAAAAAGTCAAGTTAACTTTAAAGATATCAAATAAAAAAAATACTTTTTTATAAAAATTAATTATTTTAATTTTCAATACATGTATCTTCAAAAAAATCTTACCACTTTAAAATTAAAGAATATCTTAAGACATTTTTTAGCATTTTCTAAATATAAATATTATTGAGTTAAATATTTTTTATTTAAATTAAAATTCTTAATTCCATGATGTACATTTTTAGTATTTTCTAAATATAAATAATATTGAGTTAAATATTAAAATTTACAATTCATGGATCCATTTTAATTTATTGAGTCTTAAATATCTTAAATTTATTGAGTTAAATATTTTAATTTTCAATACATGTGATCCATTTTACTTCGACACGGGTCTTTTACTTCTCAGCCACGTGTTAGGGTTTTGAAAAGCAAATCTCATTTCTGCTTCATCTTCCACACTCCTCCGATTCAAAATCCTCCGCCGCCGCCGAGCTTCAAAATCCTCCGCCGCCGCCGAGCTGCAGAGCTTATATTCTCTCAACCTATTCCACAATCCCATTCGACCTCAACTCACTCAACCACAACCGTAAGCATCTCTCTCTTTTTTGGGAATCAAATTAATTTGTTTTGGATTTCAGAGCTTATATTCTCTCTGTCTATCGTGTAATCTTAATCAATTTTTTTTGTAGGTCGAAGCTGAAGAACAACCAGAGATATCCGAGGTTTATTCCGTCTCTGCTGTTCGTTTCTTTGTCTTCTTCAAGGTATGCTTTCTTCCATTTTCAAACTCTGTTTTAGTTCTCTGAGAAAGAATTCAGTATTACCTTGTGTTGATTCATAAGTGATCGATAATTGTGGTTGTTTAGGGATTGCTTAAGTTTTAAACTATGTTGATTTGGGTAATCCTTTGTATTATTGCATATGCTTTTGTTGTTTTATGGTAGAGTGGTTTAGGAAAAGTTGTATATGTTTAAAGTTGTATATGTTATATGTTGCTATTGTCTACTGAGAACTGCTTGTGTATTTCAAAGAGTGATGAAAAGTTAGAAGATGCTTCTATGAGTCAACTTACTCTAGTTCATCCAAAGAGATGATCTTTGGCCTATAAGCTACTTTTTTGTGTGTTAATAGAACTTGAAAATTGCTTATACTTAATGTAAACTTTAATATAATTATTGTCCCCTTTTGGCATCTCTCTAGTCTAGTTGTGTAATCATTCTCTAGTTTGATAAAATTTCTTTGGATAAGTGAAAGAAAAATTTAGTTTTGTTTAGTATATGTATGTTTAGCTAAGATGGGTTTGTGATAATCATAGTGGATCTTCATGTTACCAAACATTACAAAACTACTACTTAGCATAATAAGACATGTAAAAGATTAGAAAAAGATATTCGTTTTCTTTGTTTGTAATTGAAAATAATATATGTATGTCATTATATGACATAATGAGTTGATATCTGTGGGCCTTATTTTCCAGTAAAAATGTAATATATTATGTAATTAAGAAATTGTTAAATGGAGTTTTTGATATAAAAGAAAGTGCTCTGCTGTGCCATTGATTAGAAGATGGTTTGCATTAGATTTGGTGTTGAGAAATTTCCTTTAGAGAGAAATGTGAGAACCCAACCTCATGTAAGTTGAGCACTTGAAATAGTCTGATGATCTTAGTTGGGGTTTGTTTCACTATCATGGAGCTGCTAGAGCTGCAGGGCAGTCTTATACAGGGGCAGTTCATACAAGGTGAACTTAAAACATAACATTATCTTATATTGTCTTCAAAGAGTCCTATACTGATTTCTTTAAATATTGTGAAGCACTTCCTTGGAACTTGCCATTTCCTGCTGTTATTCCTCATTGTTTTCTGTGTGGATGAAAAAAATTAGTGATGATATTTGGAGCAGTGATTTTTATTAGTTAGTAAAAGGAACAAATAAAGGAAACATTTGTAGATCGTTTGACTATAGGTTAATCATCCTGCTTTTTGGTGGCACTGATTTTTATTAATTCCATTGATTGCTACTATTTATACCTAAATATAGTTAAATTTTTAGCTTAGAGTAACAAGCAGTTGTAGTATTTAGTATCTAGTCAAATTTCTTTTAGTTAATGAAAGTTAGTTGAATAAAAAGCAGTCAAATACGAGAGGTACGTGAAACTTCAAAGACTAATATTTTGAAATTTTTTTAAGTTACTAAACAGCGAGAGGAATGCTACTGCATGTTTTATAAAGTTAGCTTTGGATGTTAACTTCTAGATACTGCACTTGAAATAGTCTGATACTTAAAAGCAGCAGTAACTATATCAGAAGTATAAGGAATGTGTAAAAATTGGCAGTGATTGTGAATTTTGTTCATGATTGTAAGAGATTGTGAATAATTCAATAATAATTATTCATTAAAATTTAAACTACCAACTCTCTTCAACAAAAAATGCTTAAACTACCAACTCTCTTCAACAAAAAATGCCACCTTAAACGTAGAATGCAATGTGGCAGAGAATTAGCTAAGTTGAATATAGTTGACGCATGATGTCATATGTGTCCCATTTTCTTACTCTACATGTATGGACTTATTATTATTATTATTACTATTATTATTTTAATAAGACTCAGTTAATCATACATATTATGTTAGATATAGATTTACTGTGATGGTGTTTAAGCATTCAATTGCTAATTATATCCACTCTGATTATATATGGATGGATGCCCTGTTGTATATGTTAGATATAGTAAAGTTGTTTAAGCATTTAATGATCTTTGTTACAAGTCAAGCTTATACATTTAATAATTTTATTATATATAATAATTTAATGTTTCCAAGTTATTGATCATAATGCCTTGAAATTTTTATTACTAGAATACCAAAAAATCCTTGGAGCTACATTGGAAATGGAAATTCCTCCGCATCGAACATGGATGTATAATAGGCTTCTCCCTGGCCGGAGTGCGCATACATATGAATTTTTAAAAGGTGTCGAAGAGTTTATAAACTTTGCTTGTCAACAGAAAGAGTATTTGAAGGATGGTGTAATAAGATGTCCATGTAAGTTGTGCAAAAATGAGGACCACCTCACCCCAGATGAGGCGAACACTCATATTCACCAACATGGGTTTACACCAGAATATTGGAGTTGGACCTGCCATGGAGAGATAATCCCTCACATCAATGATAGTGACGATGATATAAATGTGGTTGCGCCTTGTAGTAGTAGCCAACAGTGGAGTCATGAACATTTTCATGGATACTAAGACATGGTGTTTGATGTTGCCGGTTTTAATCGCGAGCAACATTTTATACAACAAGAAGAGGAACCTCCAAATATGGAAGCAAAATTATTTTATGACATGTTGAATTCAACTCAACAACCATTGTGGCCGGGATGTAAAAACACAACTGAGTTATCTGCTGCTATTAAGATGTTGAGTTTAAAATCTAAACACAATATGTCACAGGCATGTTTCGATGACATGGTCATACGTACTCATTTGAATGAGGGAAAACCGTCATGGAAGAAATTATCAAAAGAGCAACGAGATTCTTTCTTTGACCTATTTAAGGTAATTAAATCAAAAGATAGGGCTTCATGTTAGAAGCATATTGAAATAAGTAATTGATTCATGTTTTTTTGATACAGCAAAAGTTTACATGGCCACCCGAACACAAGGTTACAGTGCGCGCAACTTTGAAAAAAGAAGTGCAGCTAAGATGTCGCAATTAATGCAAGATGTTCGGAGAGATTTAGAGTATAGGCCGGAATGGATGGGAGAGGAGGTGTGGAAGCAATTAACGGTACATTGGAATTCCTCCAAGTTCAAAAAAGTATCTGCAACAAATAAAAGAAATCGTTGTTCTATGGATGGTGCATCTCTTCACACTGGAGGATCTATTCCTCATCGTTTGCATTGGAAAAGAATGGTATTATAAATTTTCTTTATATTTCATAAATTAGTATTTATATCTTTCTGAAGGTGATGGGTGAGCCTTACACTATTATTTTGTAAATGATAGAAAAAGGAAAAGGGTGCCGATCCATCATTGACTGAGTTTTATTTTCGCACCCATCGAAAAAAGGATCAAAGTTGGGTGGATGTTCACGCTGAATCTGCATATGTAAGTACTCCAGCATATTTTGTAATTGTGTTCTTTATCAAAATGTTGATTAGAATAATGAAAATATAATACAATAACAGTGTGCATATCAGAATTTTAGGACTGAAATTGAGGGAATCTTTTAGAGATAATTTGTTTCCCAATTCTTGATGCACTGGTATCTAGATTTCACATTATAATTCCCACTATTTGAGGTCAACCAAACGCAAGCACAACTCCAGCATCTGTTATTTCAGCAGTTAGATATTAGAAAATCAGTTTGTATGAACTTCGAAATGACCAAAACTAGATTAGAAGAATTCTGGGATACAACAGACAACTATGGAATTTGCTTAATTTCTTATATTTTAACTATACAGTTCTTAATCTAGAATAAAGAAATACACACCATTTATTTATATTATCATAAATGTAAGGACGTGTTACTAAACAGTTCCTAATCTAGCATCAAGAAATACACACCATTTTTATTTATATTTTCCCTCGAAGAAACGAATGCAGGTATCCTAAAAGATTATTTATGATACTGAAAAGACTGACACACATGTACCTGTGATTACTGCACTATGTCGACCTCCACAGGCAATACCCTTTATATAACTTCCAGGAATCCTAAAATTCCGAACCGATTTCATGGCGGTATTTTGTTAGATAGTATTTTGTATTTAAAAGATGCGACCTATGGTAACTTGCAGGCCAAGCAACGGGGATTTATTGGCTTTAATCTCCTTGCTTTTGGTTTTACTTCCACTAACAAATACTAGTTAAGATATAATTGCTGCTAAAAGAGCCCAATACTTCTTTATCGGGTTGTTTATGAATCCCTTCATTTTTGGATAGTATCCTGACACCATGAAAAAATAATGTTGGCTCAAGTTTGTGTGCATATCTATTTGGGGACCATTTGGTTTTAGAGTCATAATGATGTAGATATTAATAATATTGAAAATGAGTTGTTGTTGTTGCTATGTGGATATTGCTTCAGTGTACAGTTCTGTTTTGATTTAGTTGACGAGTCGATGGTTGTTGTTATGTATGTGCGATGTCGTTGGGATGTTTATTGCTTCATGTGGCTTATTGTTGTGTTCATGTGTAAAACATCACATATATTGAATTGTTGCCATTAACATTGTTTATTCTAACATGAGATAGTAGAGCTTATTGTTATACTGAATGTTGATTATGAATTTTCTTTCGATTTGGTTTGGTTTCGATTGAAAGTTTTAGTTCGAATTACTGCTGCTGTTTTAGTGTTGTGTGTGACTTTTGGCTCGATTTCATGGCGATGAAAATCAGTTTGTATAAGCTGCTGATATGCATTTGTTTTTCGAACCGATTTCATGGCTGTATTTTGTTATGTATGGTGAACACTATGGAATTATTTTGTGTTGAGAAAAGCTGATGTTTGTTTGCTAGAGCTGTTTTAATTCAGAACATTGCCAATGATTATATTGAATTGTTGCCATTAACATTGTTTATTCTAACATGATTTTTATATGAGATAGTAGAGCATATTGTTATTGTACAATATTAATTCCTTGTTATGTTTTTTGAATTTTCTTTTAGGATGAATTTGAACGGAAAAAATTGGAGATTTCCTCTCAAAATTCAACTGTTCCAGGAGAGGATGAAGCTGATAGTCAACCTACTGTTGAAATGCTGAAATGCTGCCTGATTTGGATATATGGGTGGAGTCATTTGGAAGGAAGAAAGGGAGGGTATTTGGTCTTGGAACCATTGCCAAGACTCTAGTTCCATTATCATCTCAACCAAGTCTTTCGGGTAATTCTCAAGAGGTGGATGATTTGAGAAGTCAAGTCCACGCTCTCAATGCATCATTGCAAAGACAAGAATAAGAGAAGTTGGAGATGAAGCAACAATTGCAACGACAAGAAAAAGAGATGATTGAAACGAACAATAAACTTTCTTTATTAATGAATCATTTAGGATTTGCTGCATCTTCTTCTCATCCAACTCAAGCCAATAATGAAACTAATAATTCAAGTGAAGATGATGTTGATGAATTAGATGAAGACATTAGTAGTGAATTTTGATTTGGATTACTTTTTCTTGTTAACTAGTTTGAAATTTGCATTGTTTTTCTTATTAATTTGGTTGGACAAGTGATTATTATTAACTTGATTGTATCATTTTTATTAGTAATGAAAACTAGAAGTACTTGTTATTGATTTTATTAGTAATGTTTAGTTGCTTTAAAAATTTGAATGTGATTAGTGTTGCATTGGCTTATTTAAATTAGATTTTTATTTTTATACTATTATTATTATTATATTTAACATTAATTCTAATATTTTAAATATGAATTAAACACAATAAATAATAATAATTAAAAACCCGAGAGAGAAATTTCCTGCGACTTTACCTGCGGATATTAAATTTGCTGCGACTTTGTCTGCGAAAATTTCAGTTACCTGCGGTATTATCTGCGATTTTATCTGTTTTACCTGCGATTTTTTCCTGCGACTTTTTCCTGCTAAATTAATTACCACGAAAGTTTTAGCTGGGAACAGAAAATAGCAGGAAGAATCGCAGGTAACCAGTTTCCTGCGAAAATTTTGTCAAAATCCGTAGGTAAATTCGCAGGAAACCAGAGTATTTCTAGTATTGTATTCATTACAAAACATTTTTGGGTCAGTCTGTTTCAGCTTTAAAAAAAAAATTTTTTTTTGTATTTTTGAAAATGGATTCCCCAAAAATGTTTTTCAAAATATTACAAATTTTTTTTAATTTATTTTTTATAAATTAAAAGATTAATTTTGACATTCTATAACATTAATATACATTATTGAAGATCAAAATATAGTCAAAATCATAATTTTTTCAAAAAGTTGTATTTCAAAAATGATTTTCATGAAAAGCTATTTGAAATAGCTTCAAAATTAAGTGATTTTTTGAAATTTTGATATCCAAAAAAAGTTTTGATAAAATGATGAAATACCTAAAATAATATTTTAAGAATAACTATTCAAACCAAATTTTCATTTAAAATTTTTATGAAAAGTTTATTTTGTAAAATTTTTTTCTTCAAAATTATATTACACTATAAAAATTATTTTTATACAAAGCCAAAACAAACGGGTCCTTAATGATTTTTGTCGTTGTACTGACAAAACATTTATCATTTAAGGTATGATAAATCATTTATTTTTAAACCTTATCGATATTTATTTGGTCATAAAAATTACTAAAATTTACTATTGTTTTCACACTAAAAAAATTAAGTATTTTTGATGAATAATGTATTTAATATATTTAAGTTTATATTATTTAAAGATTTAATTGAAGAAAATAATGATTAAAAGAATTTATTGATAATAGGATGAACCACTTTTATCTAAATAAAAAGGTGATACCTATAGCATTTTGTACTACTTGAAGCTCCTACATATGAACTAGTAATAAACATGATACTTAGTAAAAGTAGTGACATTATCTAAATTCAATACTGTAGAGTACCACTTGGAAAGGGTAAAAGGACTGTGTGACATTTTATGAAACTATTTTTCTAATTTAATTATATATAAGTTATTTCAGTAATATAGATAATAATAATAAATATATTTCAATTTAATTATTGATATTTTATGTTTAGTTGTTATTTAAATATTGATTAAATATTTAATTATTAATTAATTATTAAATATTAGTTATTTATTTAAATATTGATTGTTCTTTAAATATTGATTATTATTTATTGAACAGTGGGATTTTATTGAATATTGAATTATTTATTAAATATTGACTAATTATTAATGTATTAGATTTTTATTGAATATTGACTATTTATTGAATATTGATTCAATTATTGGTAATGGATTAATTATTCTATATTCAATCGGTAATTTGTGTTTTGTGAATTGAGATGAAATTGTATTGATACTTGTGAATTATTTGCTAATTGTGGTGATGATGCTTGAAGTAAGAATGCCATGATTTTTGGAAATGTGTTTGTGTGTGCAAATGTGTGGTAATTCAAGTGTGATGAATTATTGGAGATACGCGTGATATTAAGATTAGGGAATGATCTTAATTGCATATGGTTGTTGATTGCATACGCATCATTTGTGTCAAGAGGCAATGTTTGCTAGTTTCGTGGGAGCTAGTGACTTGTCGCAAAGCTAGAGCGAGGTTTGAAAGCTTAGGGGACGGGCTTTTGTTTGTTATTGGTCTAGGGGACAGACCCGGTTCAAGTGTAAAAACCGAAAAATAATAACAAGTGTTGGTACCACATGACATGAGTTGCATTGAGTTTGCATCGAGTCACATTGCATATATGTTTGTTATATGGAAGTATGTGTATGTATGTGACTTGTTGAATTGGAAAATTGTGAATTGTGTGGTTACTTGATGATGTAACTTGGAAGTGTGAGAATGACTATAATTATGTTTGTATGCCTTTAATTAATTATTATCTTATAATTTCAATATTGATGTGAATTCTCACCTTTCTGTTGGAATGATGTTTTATACGACATCGCTCAGGTACCGAGGAGTAGAGTTGCTCGTAGCGCGAGGTAGCCGCTGAAGTAGCTGTTTACACAATCTTCCCCGGCCCACAAGAGAACCCGACGAGATCAACGTTCACCCCCAGTCCGACCAAAAGGCCGGGCCCGTACACCTTCACCCCGAAGAAGTCGCCGTCACGAGCGAGTTGTCCGCTCCCCTTTCCGGACCAGTTCCAGCAGCAACGATGAGCCCCACGACCCATTGTCCCAGGAGATTTTGGCTACGCGCCTCCCCAAAGGCTTGGAGAAGCCCCCAGCTTTGGGCACCTACGACGGAACGACTGACCCCGATGAGCACATCGAAAACATCGATGCGCTGTTGGATTACCGTGGCGCCATCAAGTGCCGCCTGTTCCCGACCACGCTCCGGAAATGGGTAATGACTTGGTAAAAACAACTACCCGAGGAGTCCATCACCCGTGGAAGCAGCTGGGCAGAATGTTTTCTAGGCACTTTACGGCATCACGCCGCCATCCCAAGATTGAAGCCTTCATTGGGGCCATAATCCAAGGGAAGGATGAACCTCTCCGGGCATATATCGAGAGGCTTAACAAAGAAGTTGGGCCCACACTCAGAGTTTTCTAAAGTTGTCGGTCTTGCACCTCCAAGAAATCTGGACGCCTTCCTCCTCAAGGCGCAGTCGTACATTCAGTACGAGGAAAAGGAAGCGGCCAATTCCGCTCGGGCCTCCCGCCACCAGGAGAATGCCTGGGCCTCTAAGGGCGACGAGCCCTCAACATCTTGTCGGGGGGAAAGAAGGCGCGAAGATCGTCCCCGGGAATCCAGGGACAACAAGGGACCCTCCGACAGGTTCCACGACTACACTCCCCTGACTGTCTCCAGGGAAAAGATTCTCTCCAAGTGTGCCAACTCGGAGTTCAAACAGGCGGAAGTCCGGTTCCCCAAGCAGATACTGGCCAAGCCCAACACCGACAAATCAAAGTACATTCGTTTCCATAAGAGTCACAGCCACACCACTGAAGACTGCATCCACTTGAAGGATGCTATAGAAATACTGATCAGGGATGACCACCTGATGTAGTTCATAAAAAAGAAAGACGCTCCTCTGCAAGACGCCCAAGAGTCAAAGAAGGTAGAGGAAGAGGTGCCTTTCTCCGAAGATGCCAACCACCAAGTCTCCATGTCTATATCACGATCGGAGAATTTCTACATTCCAGACGAGCTCAGCACTCCCGCGTACTTCGCGGCCCACAGCCCGTGGGAGCCTTTCCCCTCCATGATGGTCATCTCCGGAGGGGGCTTCAACGAAGTCACCGTGGGCTCCGTGAAGAGAAAGTTCGAGCACCTGATCAGCACGAGCTCCAGCAAGGTGACAACGCTCGACAAGGCACAGAATGGATCAGTCCCTATCTTTTTCTACAGGGAAGAGCTTCTCGGAGGGTCCCCGAACTCAAGTTTCCCACTACTCGTCCGAGCCCAGATGGCCAATTTTGAAGTTCGCAGGATCCTTGTCGACCAACGCAGCTCGGTCGATATTATGTACTCTTAGCTTTTCTCGACCCTCCAACTGGACGAATCGCATCTCACTCTCTATGTGGGTTCTGACCTCCAGGGTTTCAATGGGTCGGTTACGAAACCCTTGGGGTACGTAGAGCTGATCGTGACCTTTGGATCGACAAAGACGTCTAGATCCATTAAAGTGTAGTTCCTGGTAATCGACTGCCCGTCTCTCTATCAGTGCATATTCGGGCGGCCAACTCTAGCCGAATTGGTAGTTGTGCCTTCCACCGTCCACCTCAAAATGAAGTACTACACTTCGAAAGGTATGGTCGCCACATTGCACGGGGATACCGAAGCTGTACGACGATGCTTCGAGGCGGCCACCAAGGGACTCAATGCCATCGCTTCCAAGCCAAAGGCGTCCAACAAGCCAGCCTTGCCCAACAGTTCAGAGGAAGCCAAGCCACTACCTCGCATCTACTCCGTCGTTCTTGACAGCCGCTTTGCTGAAGATGACCAGAAGGAAGATCAGTCCAGCCCGAGCAGCTCATCTGCCTCGACCAACAACAACTCCCATCCGATGCGCCCTATCCCGGATGGGGACTTCGAGCTCGTCCTGCTAGGCGACGACCCTCAGCGAGGAGTAAAGATAGAGACTGGTCTCCCCGACATCCCACAGAAGCAACTCAAAGCCTGCCTCCGACAGAACGCAGACTTGTTCGCCTGGAGTGTCGCGGAGATGCCCGGCTTGGACCCATCCGTCGCCTGCCATCAACTCACAATCGACCCAGCCGTCAAAGCGCGCTAAAGGTAATTGAAACAAAAACTTGCCTAAACCTAAGGGAGTGATCAACTCACAAAGACTCAAACACAAAATTCCAATTAACTTCTTCCCAAATCCCAAGTGTTACACAAAACACAATACTTATTTAGCACAACTATTTGAACTCTTTTTGTTTCCTTTCAAAAGGATTTTCTTTTTCTTTCTTTTTTTCTTTTCTTTTCTTTTTCTTTTCTTTTCTTTTTCATATTTTTCTCTTTTTTCTTTTCTTTTTCAACCTCATAGAAACCCACCAATGAGTAAACAATCATTCTCTCCCCAACTTGAATTCAACCACATCATCATGTGAATACTCCCTACTTTCTAAGGCAAGGTAAAAATTCATACCACAACACAAAGTTGAGGGTTCAAGAAAAAATAATCAATCAAAATCAATACAAAAAGTAAATTTGACACTCAAAGACAAGCATCAAACTCAAACAAAATGGATAATAACCAAAGGCTCAAAGGGGTTACAAATGATCACACACTCACAAGGTGAATTGACTATTTGGCTAAGGTAGTTGTGGTCAAAATGAAACAAAATGCCTTGATCCTTTTCATGCTTTCATACAATCAGCACAAAAAAAGAGATTTAACATAATAAAATCTAGTTAGAACAAGAATGTTGTAACTCCGTGCATATATGTACAATAGAAGGCTACCTCACAAAAAGGTTGGGAACTAAAATGATTCACAATAAGAACAAGTATACAAAATAATGAATGGCATGAAAGTTTGTAAAAAGCCTAAGTATCATGAATATGCTAAAGTCAAGAAAGCGATAAACACATACCTTGGACGCGTACCAAACTTTAAACACTATCATTACCACGCATTCACAAGTTGAAACACTCAAAATCTGAAAAATCACCAAATGCGACTTCAATCAATCGAACCAAAATTTGAGTCCAAACAATCAACAAAAGAATTAGAAAAATTACAGATAATTACTAATATATAAGGCCTTGGTGGAAGTGGGAAGAAGGGGGAACCAAGTGAACAATTAAAAGAATTCACTGGCTCAACACAGCAGGGCGTGCTAAGTGCGCTACACCAGAACCAGAAAAACCAGTACAGCAACAAGGTTCTGGTGTAGGCCTCCACTTAACACCTACACAACTCAATTACAAAACATTCAATATTTACACATACAAAATTCCTCAAGTTAAACACGACAAGCTTGAGAAAAACAAAACTTAACACCTTAACACGAACTACCATAAACATACTAAAAGAATGGGAGAAAAAAAATTAGAAACTAACAACAATAAAACATGCTTGTTTTACGTCATAAGTTCGACGCCTATTATTTATACACACTTCTCCAAGTTGCCTCTTTACACGGTTTGCGCTCACCGACGACGAAACCTAACCAAACACTTAGCAAACGTGAAGAGAAACAAACATATACACTAAATTTACAAGTATGGAAAACATGTAAAATTCACAAATATAGTAAACATATACAAGTATCAATATAAACAAGTGAAAATAGACAATATATACGATATCTGCAAAACTCATAAACAAAGAAACCATCGCAATGCGATCCAATAAAAACACCAATCCCCGGCAACGACGCCATTTTGTTGGAAGCAGTATAGGGCAAGCAACAAAAATTTTGAAAGTAATTTTCCGGGAATTTATCGTGTCCACAGAGATCGGTGCTACTGAACTGTCGTTCGTCAATTTAAATGTTAATGAGTTAGGGTTTAGAATTGGTTGAAACATAAAAACAGAAAAGTAAGTATTAACACAAGAAAATTCATTCGTCAGAGAGAAAAGACTTATCAAGCATGTATATATTCCACTCGTCACAAACTTAAACTTACCGACCAGTTATACTCAACCTACAATACTCCTCAATATCATCCATCATCGCTCTCAAAAGTGTTCATCTGTGACACACCGAGCTGAGAGAAAAACAACAGTATTACTCTCTTCGTCACTCTCGCACACGAAGTCTCGAAATACGGAAGACATTAAGCTTCGTACCCAAATAGATTGTTAGCTCTAAATTTATTTCTATCATCCAGAAACTAACAGATAATCATCCCTAATCAAGATTTATGATGTTTATCTCTAACACAACCCAAACCCCGTGCATAAAACAAAAATCAGAGACAATCATCGATAAAGATTTGTAAAGCGGATTTTATACAACACCATGATCAACAAATATACATAAGATCAAAGTAAAAACATATACAATACCCAACATAGAAGAAATTACAAAGAGAAGAGAGAATAGGAACCAAACATTTCTTGGTTTGTCAACACCATTCGACGAGAGATTCGACTCCGGATCATCCAAATGCAAGCTTCCATGATGTTTTCTAAGCTATTCTACTAAAGAAATGAAGTTTGATGGAGTTGGGAGCAAAAACCCCAAAACCATCCCTAAAAAATGTGTTTTTCACCAATTTAAAGGTTGTCAAAGTCGCAGACTGTGCTAAGCGCGCTCTAAAAAATTGTTAAACTGCCTTAAAACGGCGGTAATCGCGGTTAAATCGCGCTAAGCGCGCTACATGCTGGAATCATCTCCTTCCTTGGCCTAGGAGCGCGCTAAGCGCGCTCGTAGCATGCTTCCTTGGGCTAGGAGCGCGCTAAGCGCGCTCGTAGCATGATTGAAAATCCAAAGCTTGCTTTCTTCATAACTTTTTTAACCGTAATTCTGTTTTTTGCCCGGTTCGAAGCGTTGGAAAGCTTATTCAATGCTCTATACAAAAATGGCAAAATCCCACTACTCGAATACATTCAAAAATAAGATAGAATCAATTAAACTCAATGATATTTACATGAAACACAATATATACACTAAAATGTAAACTATACGCATTTATAAACAAGTCAGGGTTTATTCGTATGATATTTAACAAAAGGCAACGATAAGTGCAACAAAACATATATACAAAAATAGCTACAATTTGCACTTATCAACTCTCCCCAACTTACATAATTGTTTGTCCTCAAACAAAGCCAACATCAAAAGGAACAAAAGCGAAATCCAAGAAATCACGCAACAACAAGTTTTTACAAACAAAAACAAATGCAATGGTTCAATCGAAAATGGTACACACAAAGTAAATACTTACCACTAAACTACGACGATAACATAGTAACGAAACAAATGCAAAATACAAAAATCATGCCAAACATCCTAAAACAACACAAGTTCCAATGTGAATCACACCTAGCAAAAACATTCATCGGTAGATGAAAAGCATAAAATGAGGTACTTTCACTCACACAACAATCTTGCAAACAAAATACTAAATTATGCATCCATCCAAAAATTCACATTGAACATACAAAGGCAAGAATCACAAGGACTTTTCAAGGTTGTAATGTGGTCGGGTAAACAAACAAGGGGAAATTTCTAAAGGTAATTGAAACAAAAACTTGCCTAAACCTAAGGGAGTGATCAACTCACAAAGAATCAAACACAAAATTCCAATTAACTTCTTCCAAAATCCCAAGTGTTACACAAAACACAATACTTATTTAGCACAATTATTTGAACTCTTTTTGTTTCCTTTCACAAGGATTTTCTTTTTCTTTCTTTTTTTCTTTTCTTTTCTTTTTATTTTCTTTTCTTTTTCATATTTTTCTCTTTTTTCTTTTCTTTTTCAACCTCATAGAAACCCACCAATGAGTAAACAATCATTCCCTCCCCAACTTGAATTCAACCACATCATCATGTGAATACTCCCTACTTTCTAAGGCAAGGTAAAAATTCATACAACAACACAAAGTTGAGAGTTCAAGAAAAACTAATCAATCAAAATCCATACAAAAAGTAAATTTGACACTCAAAGACAAGCATCAAACTCAAACAAAATGGATAATGACCAAAGGCTCAAAGGGGTTACAAATGATCACACACTCACAAGGTGAATTGACTATTTGGCTAAGGTAGTTGTGCTCAAAATGAAACAAAATGCCTTGATCCTTTTCATGCTTTCATACAATCAACACAAACAAAAGATTCAACATAATAAAATCTAGTTAGAACAAGAATGTTGGAACTCCGTGCATATATGTACAATAGAAGGCTACTTCACAAAAAGGTTGGGAACTAAAGTGATTCACAATAAGAACAAGTATACAAAAGAATGAATGGCATGAAAGTTTGTAAAAAGCCTAAGTATCATAAATATGCTAAAGTCAAGAAAGCGATAAACACATACCTTGAACGCATACCAAACTTTAAACACTATCATTACCACGCATTCGCAAGTTGAAACACTCAAAATCGGAAAAATCACCAAATGCGACTTCAATCAATCGAACCAAAATTTGAGTCCAAACAATCAACAAAAGAATTAGAAAAATTACTAATAATTACTAATATATAAGGCCTTGGTGGAAGTGGGAAGAAAGGGGAACCAAGTGAACAATTAAAAGAATTCACTGGCTCAGCACAGCAGAGCGCGCTAAGCGCGCAGGCCCGCGCTAAGCGCGCTACACTAGAACCAGAAAAACCAGTACAACAACAAGGTTCTGGTGTAGGCCTCCACTTAACACCTACACAACTCAATTACAAAACATTCAATATTTACACATACAAACTTCCTCAAGTTAAACACGACAAGCTTGAGAAAAACAAAACTTAACACCTTAACACGAACTACCATAAACATACTAAAAGAATGGGAGAAAAAAAATTAGAAACTAACAACAATAAAACATGCTTGTTTTACGTCATAAGTTCGACGCCTATTATTTATACACACTTCTCCAAGTTGCCTCTTTACACGGTTTGCGCTCACCGACGACGAAACCTAACCAAACACTTAGCAAACGTGAAGAGAAACAAACATATACACTAAATTTACAAGTATGGAAAACATGTAAAATTCACAAATATAGTAAACATATACAAGTATCAATATAAACAAGTGAAAATAGACAATATATACGATATCTTCAAAACTCATAAACAAAGAAACCATCGCAATGCGATCCAATAAAAACACCAATCCCCGGCAACGACGCCATTTTGTTGGAAGCGGTATAGGGCAAGCAACAAAAATTTTGAAAGTAATTTTCCGGGAATTTATCGTGTCCACAGAGATCGGTGCTACTGAACTGTCGTTCGTCAATTTAAATGTTAATGAGTTAGGGTTTAGAATTGGTTGAAACATAAAAACAGAAAAGTAAGTATTAACACAAGAAAATTCATTCGTCAGAGAGAAAAGACTTATCAAGCATGTATATATTCCACTCGTCACAAACTTAAACTTACCGACCAGTTATACTCAACCTACAATACTCCTCAATATCATCCATCATCGCTCTCAAAAGTGTTCATCTGTGACACACCGAGCTGAGAGAAAAACAACAGTATTACTCTCTTCGTCACTCTCGCACACGAAGTCTCGAAATACGGAAGACATTAAGCTTCGTACCCAAATAGATTGTTAGCTCTAAATCTATTTCTATCATCCAGAAACTAACAGATAATCATCCCTAATCAAGATTTATGATGTTTATCTCTAACACAACCCAAACCCCGTGCATAAAACAAAAATCAGAGACAATCATCGATAAAGATTTGTAAAGCGGATTTTATACAACACCATGATCAACAAATATACATAAGATCAAAGTAAAAACATATACAATACCCAACATAGAAGAAATTACAAAGAGAAGAGAGAATAGGAACCAAACATTTCTTGGTTTGTCAACACCAATCGACGAGAGATTCGACTCCGGATCATCCAAATGCAAGCTTCCATGATGTTTTCTAAGCTATTCTACTAAAGAAATGAAGTTTGATGGAGTTGGGAGCAAAAACCCCAAAACCATCCCTAAAAAATGTGTTTTCACCAATTTAAAGGTTGTCAAAGTCGCAGATTGTGCTAAGCGCGCTCTAAAAAATTGTTAAACTGCCTTAAAACGGCGGTAATCGCGCTAAGCGCGCTACATGCTGGAATCATCTCCTTCCTTGGCCTAGGAGCGCGCTAAGCGCGCTCGTAGCATGCTTCCTTGGGCTAGGAGCGCGCTAAGCGCGCTCGTAGCATGATTGAAAATCCAAAGCTTGCTTTCTTCATAACTTTTGAACCGTAATTCCGTTTTTTGCCCGGTTCGAAGCGTTGGAAAGCTTATTCAATGCTCTATACAAAAATGGCAAAATCCCACTACTCGAATACATTCAAAAATGAGATAGAATCAATTAAACTCAATGATATTTACATGAAACACAATATATACACTAAAATGTAAACTATACGCATTTATAAACAAGTCAGGGTTTATTCGTATGATATTTAACAAAAGGCAACGATAAGTGCAACAAAAAATATATACAAAAATAGCTACAATTTGCACTTATCAACTCTCCCCAACTTACATAATTGTTTGTCCTCAAACAAAGCCAACATCAAAAGGAACAAAAGCGAAATCCAAGAAATCACGCAACAACAAGTTTTTACAAACAAAAACAAATGCAATGGTTCAATCGAAAATGGTACACACAAAGTAAATACTTACCACTAAACTACGACGATAACATAGTAACGAAACAAATGCAAAATACAAAAATCATGCCAAACATCCTAAAACAACACAAGTTCCAATGTGAATCACACCTAGCAAAAACATTCATCGGTAGATGAAAAGCATAAAATGAGGTACTTTCACTCACACAACAATCTTGCAAACAAAATACTAAATTATGCATCCATCCAAAAATTCACATTGAACATACAAAGGCAAGAATCACAAGGACTTTTCAAGGTTGTAATGTGGTCGGGTAAACAAACAAGGGGAAATTTTTAAAGGTAATTGAAACAAAAACTTGCCTAAACCTAAGGGAGTGATCAACTCACAAAGAATCAAACACAAAATTCCAATTAACTTCTTCCAAAATCCCAAGTGTTACACAAAACACAATACTTATTTAGCACAATTATTTGAACTCTTTTTGTTTCCTTTCACAAGGATTTTCTTTTTCTTTCTTTTTTTCTTTTCTTTTCTTTTTATTTTCTTTTCTTTTTCATATTTTTCTCTTTTTTCTTTTCTTTTTCAACCTCATAGAAACCCACCAATGAGTAAACAATCATTCCCTCCCCAACTTGAATTCAACCACATCATCATGTGAATACTCCCTACTTTCTAAGGCAAGGTAAAAATTCATACAACAACACAAAGTTGAGAGTTCAAGAAAAACTAATCAATCAAAATCCATACAAAAAGTAAATTTGACACTCAAAGACAAGCATCAAACTCAAACAAAATGGATAATGACCAAAGGCTCAAAGGGGTTACAAATGATCACACACTCACAAGGTGAATTGACTATTTGGCTAAGGTAGTTGTGCTCAAAATGAAACAAAATGCCTTGATCCTTTTCATGCTTTCATACAATCAACACAAACAAAAGATTCAACATAATAAAATCTAGTTAGAACAAGAATGTTGGAACTCCGTGCATATAAGTACAATAGAAGGCTACTTCACAAAAAGGTTGGGAACTAAAGTGATTCACAATAAGAACAAGTATACAAAAGAATGAATGGCATGAAAGTTTGTAAAAAGCCTAAGTATCATAAATATGCTAAAGTCAAGAAAGCGATAAACACATACCTTGAACGCATACCAAACTTTAAACACTATCATTACCACGCATTCGCAAGTTGAAACACTCAAAATCGGAAAAATCACCAAATGCGACTTCAATCAATCGAACCAAAATTTGAGTCCAAACAATCAACAAAAGAATTAGAAAAATTACTAATAATTACTAATATATAAGGCCTTGGTGGAAGTGGGAAGAAAGGGGAACCAAGTGAACAATTAAAAGAATTCACTGGCTCAGCACAGCAGAGCGCGCTAAGCGCGCAGGCCCGCGCTAAGCGCGCTACACTAGAACCAGAAAAACCAGTACAACAACAAGGTTCTGGTGTAGGCCTCCACTTAACACCTACACAACTCAATTACAAAACATTCAATATTTACACATACAAACTTCCTCAAGTTAAACACGACAAGCTTGAGAAAAACAAAACTTAACACCTTAACACGAACTACCATAAACATACTAAAAGAATGGGAGAAAAAAAAATTAGAAACTAACAACAATAAAACATGCTTGTTTTACGTCATAAGTTCGACGCCTATTATTTATACACACTTCTCCAAGTTGCCTCTTTACACGGTTTGCGCTCACCGACGACGAAACCTAACCAAACACTTAGCAAACGTGAAGAAAAACAAACATATACACTAAATTTACAAGTATGGAAAACATGTAAAATTCACAAATATAGTAAACATATACAAGTATCAATATAAACAAGTGAAAATAGACAATATATACGATATCTGCAAAACTCATAAACAAAGAAACCATCGCAATGCGATCCAATAAAAACACCAATCCCCGGCAACGACGCCATTTTGTTGGAAGCGGTATAGGGCAAGCAACAAAAATTTTGAAAGTAATTTTCCGGGAATTTATCGTGTCCACAGAGATCGGTGCTACTGAACTGTCGTTCGTCAATTTAAATGTTAATGAGTTAGGGTTTAGAATTGGTTGAAACATAAAAACAGAAAAGTAAGTATTAACACAAGAAAATTCATTCGTCAGAGAGAAAAGACTTATCAAGCATGTATATATTCCACTCGTCACAAACTTAAACTTACCGACCAGTTATACTCAACCTACAATACTCCTCAATATCATCCATCATCGCTCTCAAAAGTGTTCATCTGTGACACACCGAGCTGAGAGAAAAACAACAGTATTACTCTCTTCGTCACTCTCGCACACGAAGTCTCGAAATACGGAAGACATTAAGCTTCGTACCCAAATAGATTGTTAGCTCTAAATCTATTTCTATCATCCAGAAACTAACAGATAATCATCCCTAATCAAGATTTATGATGTTTATCTCTAACACAACCCAAACCCCGTGCATAAAACAAAAATCAGAGACAATCATCGATAAAGATTTGTAAAGCGGATTTTATACAACACCATGATCAACAAATATACATAAGATCAAAGTAAAAACATATACAATACCCAACATAGAAGAAATTACAAAGAGAAGAGAGAATAGGAACCAAACATTTCTTGGTTTGTCAACACCAATCGACGAGAGATTCGACTCCGGATCATCCAAATGCAAGCTTCCATGATGTTTTCTAAGCTATTCTACTAAAGAAATGAAGTTTGATGGAGTTGGGAGCAAAAACCCCAAAACCATCCCTAAAAAATGTGTTTTTCCCCAATTTAAAGGTTGTCAAAGTCGCAGATTGTGCTAAGCGCGCTCTAAAAAATTGTTAAACTGCCTTAAAACGGCGGTAATCGCGCTAAGCGCGCTACATGCTGGAATCATCTCCTTCCTTGGCCTAGGAGCGCGCTAAGCGCGCTCGTAGCATGCTTCCTTGGGCTAGGAGCGCGCTAAGCGCGCTCGTAGCATGATTGAAAATCCAAAGCTTGCTTTCTTCATAACTTTTGAACCGTAATTCTGTTTTTTGCCCGGTTCGAAGCGTTGGAAAGCTTATTCAATGCTCTATACAAAAATGGCAAAATCCCACTACTCGAATACATTCAAAAATGAGATAGAATCAATTAAACTCAATGATATTTACATGAAACACAATATATACACTAAAATGTAAACTATACGCATTTATAAACAAGTCAGGGTTTATTCGTATGATATTTAACAAAAGCCAACGATAAGTGCAACAAAACATATATACAAAAATAGCTACAATTTGCACTTATCAACTCTCCCCAACTTACATAATTGTTTGTCCTCAAACAAAGCCAACATCAAAAGGAACAAAAGCGAAATCCAAGAAATCACGCAACAACAAGTTTTTACAAACAAAAACAAATGCAATGGTTCAATCGAAAATGGTACACACAAAGTAAATACTTACCACTAAACTACGACGATAACATAGTAACGAAACAAATGCAAAATACAAAAATCATGCCAAACATCCTAAAACAACACAAGTTCCAATGTGAATCACACCTAGCAAAAACATTCATCGGTAGATGAAAAGCATAAAATGAGGTACTTTCACTCACACAACAATCTTGCAAACAAAATACTAAATTATGCATCCATCCAAAAATTCACATTGAACATACAAAGGCAAGAATCACAAGGACTTTTCAAGGTTGTAATGTGGTCGGGTAAACAAACAAGGGGAAATTTTTAAAGGTAATTGAAACAAAAACTTGCCTAAACCTAAGGGAGTGATCAACTCACAAAGAATCAAACACAAAATTCCAATTAACTTCTTCCAAAATCCCAAGTGTTACACAAAACACAATACTTATTTAGCACAATTATTTGAACTCTTTTTGTTTCCTTTCACAAGGATTTTCTTTTTCTTTCTTTTTTTCTTTTCTTTTCTTTTTATTTTCTTTTCTTTTTCATATTTTTCTCTTTTTTCTTTTCTTTTTCAACCTCATAGAAACCCACCAATGAGTAAACAATCATTCCCTCCCCAACTTGAATTCAACCACATCATCCTGTGAATACTCCCTACTTTCTAAGGCAAGGTAAAAATTCATACAACAACACAGAGTTGAGAGTTCAAGAAAAACTAATCAATCAAAATCCATACAAAAAGTAAATTTGACACTCAAAGACAAGCATCAAACTCAAACAAAATGGATAATGACCAAAGGCTCAAAGGGGTTACAAATGATCACACACTCACAAGGTGAATTGACTATTTGGCTAAGGTAGTTATGCTCAAAATGAAACAAAATGCCTTGATCCTTTTCATGCTTTCATACAATCAACACAAACAAAAGATTCAACATAATAAAATCTAGTTAGAACAAGAATGTTGGAACTCCGTGCATATATGTACAATAGAAGGCTAATTCACAAAAAGGTTGGGAACTAAAGTGATTCACAATAAGAACAAGTATACAAAAGAATGAATGGCATGAAAGTTTGTAAAAAGCCTAAGTATCATAAATATGCTAAAGTCAAGAAAGCGATAAACACATACCTTGAACGCATACCAAACTTTAAACACTATCATTACCACGCATTCGCAAGTTGAAACACTCAAAATCGGAAAAATCACCAAATGCGACTTCAATCAATCGAACCAAAATTTGAGTCCAAACAATCAACCAAAGAATTAGAAAAATTACTAATAATTACTAATATAAAAGGCCTTGGTGGAAGTGGGAAGAAAGGGGAACCAAGTGAACAATTAAAAGAATTCACTGGCTCAGCACAGCAGACCGCGCTAAGCGCGCAGGCCCGCGCTAAGCGCGCTACACTAGAACCAGAAAAACCAGTACAACAACAAGGTTCTGGTGTAGGCCTCCACTTAACACCTACACAACTCAATTACAAAACATTCAATATTTACACATACAAACTTCCTCAAGTTAAACACGACAAGCTTGAGAAAAACAAAACTTAACACCTTAACACGAACTACCATAAACATACTAAAAGAATGGGAGAAAAAAAATTAGAAACTAACAACAATAAAACATGCTTGTTTTACGTCATAAGTTCGACGCCTATTATTTATACAAACTTCTCCAAGTTGCCTCTTTACACGGTTTGCGCTCACCGACGACGAAACCTAACCAAACACTTAGCAAACGTGAAGAGAAACAAACATATACACTAAATTTACAAGTATGGAAAACATGTAAAATTCACAAATATAGTAAACATATACAAGTATCAATATAAACAAGTGAAAATAGACAATATATACGATATCTGCAAAACTCATAAACAAAGAAACCATCGCAATGCGATCCAATAAAAACACCAATCCCCGGCAACGACGCCATTTTGTTGGAAGCGGTATAGGGCAAGCAACAAAAATTTTGAAAGTAATTTTCCGGGAATTTATCGTGTCCACAGAGATCGGTGCTACTGAACTGTCGTTCGTCAATTTAAATGTTAATGAGTTAGGGTTTAGAATTGGTTGAAACATAAAAACAGAAAAGTAAGTATTAACACAAGAAAATTCATTCGTCAGAGAGAAAAGACTTATCGAGCATGTATATATTCCACTCGTCACAAACTTAAACTTACCGACCAGTTATACTCAACCTACAATACTCCTCAATATCATCCATCATCGCTCTCAAAAGTGTTCATCTGTGACACACCGAGCTGAGAGAAAAACAACAGTATTACTCTCTTCGTCACTCTCGCACACGAAGTCTCGAAATACGGAAGACATTAAGCTTCGTACCCAAATAGATTGTTAGCTCTAAATCTATTTCTATCATCCAGAAACTAACAGATAATCATCCCTAATCAAGATTTATGATGTTTATCTCTAACACAACCCAAACCCCGTGCATAAAACAAAAATCAGAGACAATCATCGATAAAGATTTGTAAAGCGGATTTTATACAACACCATGATCAACAAATATACATAAGATCAAAGTAAAAACATATACAATACCCAACATAGAAGAAATTACAAAGAGAAGAGAGAATAGGAACCAAACATTTCTTGGTTTGTCAACACCAATCGACGAGAGATTCGACTCCGGATCATCCAAATGCAAGCTTCCATGATGTTTTCTAAGCTATTCTACTAAAGAAATGAAGTTTGATGGAGTTGGGAGCAAAAACCCCAAAACCATCCCTAAAAAATGTGTTTTTTCCCCAATTTAAAGGTTGTCAAAGTCGCAGATTGTGCTAAGCGCGCTCTAAAAAATTGTTAAACTGCCTTAAAACGGCGGTAATCGCGCTAAGCGCGCTACATGCTGGAATCATCTCCTTCCTTGGCCTAGGAGCGCGCTAAGCGCGCTCGTAGCATGCTTCCTTGGGCTAGGAGCGCGCTAAGCGCGCTCGTAGCATGATTGAAAATCCAAAGCTTGCTTTCTTCATAACTTTTGAACCGTAATTCCGTTTTTTGCCCGGTTCGAAGCGTTGGAAAGCTTATTCAATGCTCTATACAAAAATGGCAAAATCCCACTACTCGAATACATTAAAAAATGAGATAGAATCAATTAAACTCAATGATATTTACATGAAACACAATATATACACTAAAATGTAAACTATACGCATTTATAAACAAGTCAGGGTTTATTCGTATGATATTTAACAAAAGGCAACGATAAGTGCAACAAAACATATATACAAAAATAGCTACAATTTGCACTTATCAACTCTCCCCAACTTACATAATTGTTTGTCCTCAAACAAAGCCAACATCAAAAGGAACAAAAGCGAAATCCAAGAAATCACGCAACAACAAGTTTTTACAAACAAAAACAAATGCAATGGTTCAATCGAAAATGGTACACACAAAGTAAATACTTACCACTAAACTACGACGATAACATAGTAACGAAACAAATGCAAAATACAAAAATCATGCCAAACATCCTAAAACAACACAAGTTCCAATGTGAATCACACCTAGCAAAAACATTCATCGGTAGATGAAAAGCATAAAATGAGGTACTTTCACTCACACAACAATCTTGCAAACAAAATACTAAATTATGCATCCATCCAAAAATTCACATTGAACATACAAAGGCAAGAATCACAAGGACTTTTCAAGGTTGTAATGTGGTCGGGTAAACAAACAAGGGGAAATTTTTAAAGGTAATTGAAACAAAAACTTGCCTAAACCTAAGGGAGTGATCAACTCACAAAGAATCAAACACAAAATTCCAATTAACTTCTTCCAAAATCCCAAGTGTTACACAAAACACAATACTTATTTAGCACAATTATTTGAACTCTTTTTGTTTCCTTTCACAAGGATTTTCTTTTTCTTTCTTTTTTTCTTTTCTTTTCTTTTTATTTTCTTTTCTTTTTCATATTTTTCTCTTTTTTCTTTTCTTTTTCAACCTCATAGAAACCCACCAATGAGTAAACAATCATTCCCTCCCCAACTTGAATTCAACCACATCATCATGTGAATACTCCCTACTTTCTAAGGCAAGGTAAAAATTCATACAACAACGCAAAGTTGAGAGTTCAAGAAAAACTAATCAATCAAAATCCATACAAAAAGTAAATTTGACACTCAAAGACAAGCATCAAACTCAAACAAAATGGATAATGACCAAAGGCTCAAAGGGGTTACAAATGATCACACACTCACAAGGTGAATTGACTATTTGGCTAAGGTAGTTGTGCTCAAAATGAAACAAAATGCCTTGATCCTTTTCATGCTTTCATACAATCAACACAAACAAAAGATTCAACATAATAAAATCTAGTTAGAACAAGAATGTTGGAACTCCGTGCATATATGTACAATAGAAGGCTAATTCACAAAAAGGTTGGGAACTAAAGTGATTCACAATAAGAACAAGTATACAAAAGAATGAATGGCATGAAAGTTTGTAAAAAGCCTAAGTATCATAAATATGC
This sequence comes from Lathyrus tuberosus, assembly GCA_022829125.1. Lineage (NCBI taxonomy): Eukaryota > Viridiplantae > Streptophyta > Magnoliopsida > Fabales > Fabaceae > Lathyrus > Lathyrus tuberosus. The sequence goes on along the minus strand of JALAZF010000065.1, from coordinate 15,610,848 downwards.
TAAAGTCAAGAAAGCGATAAACACATACCTTGAACGCATACCAAACTTTAAACACTATCATTACCACGCATTCGCAAGTTGAAACACTCAAAATCGGAAAAATCACCAAATGCGACTTCAATCAATCGAACCAAAATTTGAGTCCAAACAATCAACCAAAGAATTAGAAAAATTACTAATAATTACTAATATAAAAGGCCTTGGTGGAAGTGGGAAGAAAGGGGAACCAAGTGAACAATTAAAAGAATTCACTGGCTCAGCACAGCAGAGCGCGCTAAGCGCGCAGGCCCGCGCTAAGCGCGCTACACTAGAACCAGAAAAACCAGTACAACAACAAGGTTCTGGTGTAGGCCTCCACTTAACACCTACACAACTCAATTACAAAACATTCAATATTTACACATACAAACTTCCTCAAGTTAAACACGACAAGCTTGAGAAAAACAAAACTTAACACCTTAACACGAACTACCATAAACATACTAAAAGAATGGGAGAAAAAAAATTAGAAACTAACAACAATAAAACATGCTTGTTTTACGTCATAAGTTCGACGCCTATTATTTATACAAACTTCTCCAAGTTGCCTCTTTACACGGTTTGCGCTCACCGACGACGAAACCTAACCAAACACTTAGCAAACGTGAAGAGAAACAAACATATACACTAAATTTACAAGTATGGAAAACATGTAAAATTCACAAATATAGTAAACATATACAAGTATCAATATAAACAAGTGAAAATAGACAATATATACGATATCTGCAAAACTCATAAACAAAGAAACCATCGCAATGCGATCCAATAAAAACACCAATCCCCGACAACGACGCCATTTTGTTGGAAGCGGTATAGGGCAAGCAACAAAAATTTTGAAAGTAATTTTCCGGGAATTTATCGTGTCCACAGAGATCGGTGCTACTGAACTGTCGTTCGTCAATTTAAATGTTAATGAGTTAGGGTTTAGAATTGGTTGAAACATAAAAACAGAAAAGTAAGTATTAACACAAGAAAATTCATTCGTCAGAGAGAAAAGACTTATCAAGCATGTATATATTCCACTCGTCACAAACTTAAACTTACCGACCAGTTATACTCAACCTACAATACTCCTCAATATCATCCATCATCGCTCTCAAAAGTGTTCATCTGTGACACACCGAGCTGAGAGAAAAACAACAGTATTACTCTCTTCGTCACTCTCGCACACGAAGTCTCAAAATACGGAAGACATTAAGCTTCGTACCCAAATAGATTGTTAGCTCTAAATCTATTTCTATCATCCAGAAACTAACAGATAATCATCCCTAATCAAGATTTATGATGTTTATCTCTAACACAACCCAAACCCCGTGCATAAAACAAAAATCAGAGACAATCATCGATAAAGATTTGTAAAGCGGATTTTATACAACACCATGATCAACAAATATACATAAGATCAAAGTAAAAACATATACAATACCCAACATAGAAGAAATTACAAAGAGAAGAGAGAATAGGAACCAAACATTTCTTGGTTTGTCAACACCAATCGACGAGAGATTCGACTCCGGATCATCCAAATGCAAGCTTCCATGATGTTTTCTAAGCTATTCTACTAAAGAAATGAAGTTTGATGGAGTTGGGAGCAAAAACCCCAAAACCATCCCTAAAAAATGTGTTTTTTCCCCAATTTAAAGGTTGTCAAAGTCGCAGATTGTGCTAAGCGCGCTCTAAAAAATTGTTAAACTGCCTTAAAACGGCGGTAATCGCGCTAAGCGTGCTACATGCTGGAATCATCTCCTTCCTTGGCCTAGGAGCGCGCTAAGCGCGCTCGTAGCATGCTTCCTTGGGCTAGGAGCGCGCTCGTAGCATGATTGAAAATCCAAAGCTTGCTTTCTTCATAACTTTTGAACCGTAATTCCGTTTTTTGCCCGGTTCGAAGCGTTGGAAAGCTTATTCAATGCTCTATACAAAAATGGCAAAATCCCACTACTCGAATACATTCAAAAATGAGATAGAATCAATTAAACTCAATGATATTTACATGAAACACAATATATACACTAAAATGTAAACTATACGCATTTATAAACAAGTCAGGGTTTATTCGTATGATATTTAACAAAAGCCAACGATAAGTGAAACAAAACATATATACAAAAATAGCTACAATTTGCACTTATCAACTCTCCCCAACTTACATAATTGTTTGTCCTCAAACAAAGCCAACATCAAAAGGAACAAAAGCGAAATCCAAGAAATCACGCAACAACAAGTTTTTACAAACAAAAACAAATGCAATGGTTCAATCGAAAATGGTACACACAAAGTAAATACTTACCACTAAACTATGACGATAACATAGTAACGAAACAAATGCAAAATACAAAAATCATGCCAAACATCCTAAAACAACACAAGTTCCAATGTGAATCACACCTAGCAAAAACATTCATCGGTAGATGAAAAGCATAAAATGAGGTACTTTCACTCACACAACAATCTTGCAAACAAAATACTAAATTATGCATCCATCCAAAAATTCACATTGAACATATAAAGGCAAGAATCACAAGGACTTTTCAAGGTTGTAATGTGGTCGGGTAAACAAACAAGGGGAAATTTCTAAAGGTAATTGAAACAAAAACTTGCCTAAACCTAAGGGAGTGATCAACTCACAAAGAATCAAACACAAAATTCCAATTAACTTCTTCCAAAATCCCAAGTGTTACACAAAACACAATACTTATTTAGCACAATTATTTGAACTCTTTTTGTTTCCTTTCACAAGGATTTTCTTTTTCTTTCTTTTTTTCTTTTCTTTTCTTTTTATTTTCTTTTCTTTTTCATATTTTTCTCTTTTTTCTTTTCTTTTTCAACCTCATAGAAACCCACCAATGAGTAAACAATCATTCCCTCCCCAACTTGAATTCAACCACATCATCATGTGAATACTCCCTACTTTCTAAGGCAAGGTAAAAATTCATACAACAACACAAAGTTGAGAGTTCAAGAAAAACTAATCAATCAAAATCCATACAAAAAGTAAATTTGACACTCAAAGACAAGCATCAAACTCAAACAAAATGGATAATGACCAAAGGCTCAAAGGGGTTACAAATGATCACACACTCACAAGGTGAATTGACTATTTGGCTAAGGTAGTTGTGCTCAAAATGAAACAAAATGCCTTGATCCTTTTCATGCTTTCATACAATCAACACAAACAAAAGATTCAACATAATAAAATCTAGTTAGAACAAGAATGTTGGAACTCCGTGCATATATGTACAATAGAAGGCTACTTCACAAAAAGGTTGGGAACTAAAGTGATTCACAATAAGAACAAGTATACAAAAGAATGAATGGCATGAAAGTTTGTAAAAAGCCTAAGTATCATAAATATGCTAAAGTCAAGAAAGCGATAAACACATACCTTGAACGCATACCAAACTTTAAACACTATCATTACCACGCATTCGCAAGTTGAAACACTCAAAATCGGAAAAATCACCAAATGCGACTTCAATCAATCGAACCAAAATTTGAGTCCAAACAATCAACAAAAGAATTAGAAAAATTACTAATAATTACTAATATATAAGGCCTTGGTGGAAGTGGGAAGAAAGGGGAACCAAGTGAACAATTAAAAGAATTCACTGGCTCAGCACAGCAGAGCGCGCTAAGCGCGCAGGCCCGCGCTAAGCGCGCTACACTAGAACCAGAAAAACCAGTACAACAACAAGGTTCTGGTGTAGGCCTCCACTTAACACCTACACAACTCAATTACAAAACATTCAATATTTACACATACAAACTTCCTCAAGTTAAACACGACAAGCTTGAGAAAAACAAAACTTAACACCTTAACACGAACTACCATAAACATACTAAAAGAATGGGAGAAAAAAAATTAGAAACTAACAACAATAAAACATGCTTGTTTTACGTCATAAGTTCGACGCCTATTATTTATACACACTTCTCCAAGTTGCCTCTTTACACGGTTTGCGCTCACCGACGACGAAACCTAACCAAACACTTAGCAAACGTGAAGAGAAACAAACATATACACTAAATTTACAAGTATGGAAAACATGTAAAATTCACAAATATAGTAAACATATACAAGTATCAATATAAACAAGTGAAAATAGACAATATATACGATATCTTCAAAACTCATAAACAAAGAAACCATCGCAATGCGATCCAATAAAAACACCAATCCCCGGCAACGACGCCATTTTGTTGGAAGCGGTATAGGGCAAGCAACAAAAATTTTGAAAGTAATTTTCCGGGAATTTATCGTGTCCACAGAGATCGGTGCTACTGAACTGTCGTTCGTCAATTTAAATGTTAATGAGTTAGGGTTTAGAATTGGTTGAAACATAAAAACAGAAAAGTAAGTATTAACACAAGAAAATTCATTCGTCAGAGAGAAAAGACTTATCAAGCATGTATATATTCCACTCGTCACAAACTTAAACTTACCGACCAGTTATACTCAACCTACAATACTCCTCAATATCATCCATCATCGCTCTCAAAAGTGTTCATCTGTGACACACCGAGCTGAGAGAAAAACAACAGTATTACTCTCTTCGTCACTCTCGCACACGAAGTCTCGAAATACGGAAGACATTAAGCTTCGTACCCAAATAGATTGTTAGCTCTAAATCTATTTCTATCATCCAGAAACTAACAGATAATCATCCCTAATCAAGATTTATGATGTTTATCTCTAACACAACCCAAACCCCGTGCATAAAACAAAAATCAGAGACAATCATCGATAAAGATTTGTAAAGCGGATTTTATACAACACCATGATCAACAAATATACATAAGATCAAAGTAAAAACATATACAATACCCAACATAGAAGAAATTACAAAGAGAAGAGAGAATAGGAACCAAACATTTCTTGGTTTGTCAACACCAATCGACGAGAGATTCGACTCCGGATCATCCAAATGCAAGCTTCCATGATGTTTTCTAAGCTATTCTACTAAAGAAATGAAGTTTGATGGATTTGGGAGCAAAAACCCCAAAACCATCCCTAAAAAATGTGTTTTTCCCCAATTTAAAGGTTGTCAAAGTCGCAGATTGTGCTAAGCGCGCTCTAAAAAATTGTTAAACTGCCTTAAAACGGCGGTAATCGCGCTAAGCGCGCTACATGCTGGAATCATCTCCTTCCTTGGCCTAGGAGCGCGCTAAGCGCGCTCGTAGCATGCTTCCTTGGGCTAGGAGCGCGCTAAGCGCGCTCGTAGCATGATTGAAAATCCAAAGCTTGCTTTCTTCATAACTTTTGAACCGTAATTCCGTTTTTTGCCCGGTTCGAAGCGTTGGAAAGCTTATTCAATGCTCTATACAAAAATGGCAAAATCCCACTACTCGAATACATTAAAAAATGAGATAGAATCAATTAAACTCAATGATATTTACATGAAACACAATATATACACTAAAATGTAAACTATACGCATTTATAAACAAGTCAGGGTTTATTCGTATGATATTTAACAAAAGCCAACGATAAGTGCAACAAAACATATATACAAAAATAGCTACAATTTGCACTTATCAACTCTCCCCAACTTACATAATTGTTTGTCCTCAAACAAAGCCAACATCAAAAGGAACAAAAGCGAAATCCAAGAAATCACGCAACAACAAGTTTTTACAAACAAAAACAAATGCAATGGTTCAATCGAAAATGGTACACACAAAGTAAATACTTACCACTAAACTATGACGATAACATAGTAACGAAACAAATGCAAAATACAAAAATCATGCCAAACATCCTAAAACAACACAAGTTCCAATGTGAATCACACCTAGCAAAAACATTCATCGGTAGATGAAAAGCATAAAATGAGGTACTTTCACTCACACAACAATCTTGCAAACAAAATACTAAATTATGCATCCATCCAAAAATTCACATTGAACATATAAAGGCAAGAATCACAAGGACTTTTCAAGGTTGTAATGTGGTCGGGTAAACAAACAAGGGGAAATTTCTAAAGGTAATTGAAACAAAAACTTGCCTAAACCTAAGGGAGTGATCAACTCACAAAGAATCAAACACAAAATTCCAATTAACTTCTTCCAAAATCCCAAGTGTTACACAAAACACAATACTTATTTAACACAATTATTTGAACTCTTTTTGTTTCCTTTCACAAGGATTTTCTTTTTCTTTCTTTTTTTCTTTTCTTTTCTTTTTATTTTCTTTTCTTTTTCATATTTTTCTCTTTTTTCTTTTCTTTTTCAACCTCATAGAAACCCACCAATGAGTAAACAATCATTCCCTCCCCAACTTGAATTCAACCACATCATCATGTGAATACTCCCTACTTTCTAAGGCAAGGTAAAAATTCATACAACAACACAAAGTTGAGAGTTCAAGAAAAACTAATCAATCAAAATCCATACAAAAAGTAAATTTGACACTCAAAGACAAGCATCAAACTCAAACAAAATGGATAATGACCAAAGGCTCAAAGGGGTTACAAATGATCACACACTCACAAGGTGAATTGACTATTTGGCTAAGGTAGTTGTGCTCAAAATGAAACAAAATGCCTTGATCCTTTTCATGCTTTCATACAATCAACACAAACAAAAGATTCAACATAATAAAATCTAGTTAGAACAAGAATGTTGGAACTCCGTGCATATATGTACAATAGAAGGCTACTTCACAAAAAGGTTGGGAACTAAAGTGATTCACAATAAGAACAAGTATACAAAAGAATGAATGGCATGAAAGTTTGTAAAAAGCCTAAGTATCATAAATATGCTAAAGTCAAGAAAGCGATAAACACATACCTTGAACGCATACCAAACTTTAAACACTATCATTACCACGCATTCGCAAGTTGAAACACTCAAAATCGGAAAAATCACCAAATGCGACTTCAATCAATCGAACCAAAATTTGAGTCCAAACAATCAACAAAAGAATTAGAAAAATTACTAATAATTACTAATATATAAGGCCTTGGTGGAAGTGGGAAGAAAGGGGAACCAAGTGAACAATTAAAAGAATTCACTGGCTCAGCACAGCAGAGCGCGCTAAGCGCGCAGGCCCGTGCTAAGCGCGCTACACTAGAACCAGAAAAACCAGTACAACAACAAGGTTCTGGTGTAGGCCTCCACTTAACACCTACACAACTCAATTACAAAACATTCAATATTTACACATACAAACTTCCTCAAGTTAAACACGACAAGCTTGAGAAAAACAAAACTTAACACCTTAACACGAACTACCACAAACATACTAAAAGAATGGGAGAAAAAAAATTAGAAACTAACAACAATAAAACATGCTTGTTTTACGTCATAAGTTCGACGCCTATTATTTATACACACTTCTCCAAGTTGCCTCTTTACACGGTTTGCGCTCACCGACGACGAAACCTAACCAAACACTTAGCAAACGTGAAGAGAAACAAACATATACACTAAATTTACAAGTATGGAAAACATGTAAAATTCACAAATATAGTAAACATATACAAGTATCAATATAAACAAGTGAAAATAGACAATATAAACGATATCTGCAAAACTCATAAACAAAGAAACCATCGCAATGCGATCCAATAAAAACACCAATCCCCGGCAACGACGCCATTTTGTTGGAAGCGGTATAGGGCAAGCAACAAAAATTTTGAAAGTAATTTTCCGGGAATTTATCGTGTCCACAGAGATCGGTGCTACTGAACTGTCGTTCGTCAATTTAAATGTTAATGAGTTAGGGTTTAGAATTGGTTGAAACATAAAAATAGAAAAGTAAGTATTAACACAAGAAAATTCATTCGTCAGAGAGAAAAGACTTATCAAGCATGTATATATTCCACTCGTCACAAACTTAAACTTACCGACCAGTTATACTCAACCTACAATACTCCTTAATATCATCCATCATCGCTCTCAAAAGTGTTCATCTGTGACACACCGAGCTGAGAGAAAAACAACAGTATTACTCTCTTCGTCACTCTCGCACACGAAGTCTCAAAATACGGAAGACATTAAGCTTCGTACCCAAATAGATTGTTAGCTCTAAATCTATTTCTATCATCCAGAAACTAACAGATAATCATCCCTAATCAAGATTTATGATGTTTATCTCTAACACAACCCAAACCCCGTGCATAAAACAAAAATCAGAGACAATCATCGATAAAGATTTGTAAAGCGGATTTTTACAACACCATGATCAACAAATATACATAAGATCAAAGTAAAAACATATACAATACCCAACATAGAAGAAATTACAAAGAGAAGAGAGAATAGGAACCAAACATTTCTTGGTTTGTCAACACCAATCGACGAGAGATTCGACTCCGGATCATCCAAATGCAAGCTTCCATGATGTTTTCTAAGCTATTCTACTAAAGAAATGAAGTTTGATGGAGTTGGGAGCAAAAAACCCAAAACCATCCCTAAAAAATGTGTTTTTCCCCAATTTAAAGGTTGTCAAAGTCGCAGATTGTGCTAAGCGCGCTCTAAAAAATTGTTAAACTGCCTTAAAACGGCGGTAATCGCGGTTAAATCGTGCTAAGCGCGCTACATGCTGGAATCATCTCCTTCCTTGGCCTAGGACGCGCTAAGCGCGCTCGTAGCATGATTGAAAATCCAAAGCTTGCTTTCTTCATAACTTTTGAACCGTAATTCTGTTTTTTGCCCGGTTCGAAGCGTTGGAAAGCTTATTCAATGCTCTATACAAAAATGGCAAAATCCCACTACTCGAATACATTCAAAAATGAGATAGAATCAATTAAACTCAATGATATTTACATGAAACACAATATATACACTAAAATGTAAACTATACGCATTTATAAACAAGTCAGGGTTTATTCGTATGATATTTAACAAAAGGCAACGATAAGTGCAACAAAACATATATACAAAAATAGCTACAATTTGCACTTATCAACTCTCCCCAACTTACATAATTGTTTGTCCTCAAACAAAGCCAACATCAAAAGGAACAAAAGCGAAATCCAAGAAATCACGCAACAACAAGTTTTTACAAACAAAAACAAATGCAATGGTTCAATCAAAAATGGTACACACAAAGTAAATACTTACCACTAAACTACGACGATAACATAGTAACGAAACAAATGCAAAATACAAAAATCATGCCAAACATCCTAAAACAACACAAGTTCCAATGTGAATCACACCTAGCAAAAACATTCATCGGTAGATGAAAAGCATAAAATGAGGTACTTTCACTCACACAACAATCTTGCAAACAAAATACTAAATTATGCATCCATCCAAAAATTCACATTGAACATACAAAGGCAAGAATCACAAGGACTTTTCAAGGTTGTAATGTGGTCGGGTAAACAAACAAGGGGAAATTTCTAAAGGTAATTGAAACAAAAACTTGCCTAAACCTAAGGGAGTGATCAACTCACAAAGAATCAAACACAAAATTCCAATTAACTTCTTCCAAAATCCCAAGTGTTACACAAAACACAATACTTATTTAGCACAATTATTTGAACTCTTTTTGTTTCCTTTCACAAGGATTTTCTTTTTCTTTCTTTTTTTCTTTTCTTTTCTTTTTATTTTCTTTTCTTTTTCATATTTTTCTCTTTTTTCTTTTCTTTTTCAACCTCATAGAAACCCACCAATGAGTAAACAATCATTCCCTCCCCAACTTGAATTCAACCACATCATCATGTGAATACTCCCTACTTTCTAAGGCAAGGTAAAAATTCATACAACAACATAAAGTTGAGAGTTCAAGAAAAACTAATCAATCAAAATCCATACAAAAAGTAAATTTGACACTCAAAGACAAGCATCAAACTCAAACAAAATGGATAATGACCAAAGGCTCAAAGGGGTTACAAATGATCACACACTCACAAGGTGAATTGACTATTTGGCTAAGGTAGTTGTGCTCAAAATGAAACAAAATGCCTTGATCCTTTTCATGCTTTCATACAATCAACACAAACAAAAGATTCAACATAATAAAATCTAGTTAGAACAAGAATGTTGGAACTCCGTGCATATATGTACAATAGAAGGCTACTTCACAAAAAGGTTGGGAACTAAAGTGATTCACAATAAGAACAAGTATACAAAAGAATGAATGGCATGAAAGTTTGTAAAAAGCCTAAGTATCATAAATATGCTAAAGTCAAGAAAGCGATAAACACATACCTTGAACGCATACCAAACTTTAAACACTATCATTACCACGCATTCGCAAGTTGAAACACTCAAAATCGGAAAAATCACCAAATGCGACTTCAATCAATCGAACCAAAATTTGAGTCCAAACAATCAACAAAAGAATTAGAAAAATTACTAATAATTACTAATATATAAGGCCTTGGTGGAAGTGGGAAGAAAGGGGAACCAAGTGAACAATTAAAAGAATTCACTGGCTCAGCACAGCAGAGCGCGCTAAGCGCGCAGGCCCGTGCTAAGCGCGCTACACTAGAACCAGAAAAACCAGTACAACAACAAGGTTCTGGTGTAGGCCTCCACTTAACACCTACACAACTCAATTACAAAACATTCAATATTTACACATACAAACTTCCTCAAGTTAAACACGACAAGCTTGAGAAAAACAAAACTTAACACCTTAACACGAACTACCATAAACATACTAAAAGAATGGGAGAAAAAAAATTAGAAACTAACAACAATAAAACATGCTTGTTTTACGTCATAAGTTCGACGCCTATTATTTATACACACTTCTCCAAGTTGCCTCTTTACACGGTTTGCGCTCACCGACGACGAAACCTAACCAAACACTTAGCAAACGTGAAGAGAAACAAACATATACACTAAATTTACAAGTATGGAAAACATGTAAAATTCACAAATATAGTAAACATATACAAGTATCAATATAAACAAGTGAAAATAGACAATATAAACGATATCTGCAAAACTCATAAACAAAGAAACCATCGCAATGCGATCCAATAAAAACACCAATCCTCGGCAACGACGCCATTTTGTTGGAAGCGGTATAGGGCAAGCAACAAAAATTTTGAAAGTAATTTTCCGGGAATTTATCGTGTCCACAGAGATCGGTGCTACTGAACTGTCGTTCGTCAATTTAAATGTTAATGAGTTAGGGTTTAGAATTGGTTGAAACATAAAAATAGAAAAGTAAGTATTAACACAAGAAAATTCATTCGTCAGAGAGAAAAGACTTATCAAGCATGTATATATTCCACTCGTCACAAACTTAAACTTACCGACCAGTTATACTCAACCTACAATACTCCTTAATATCATCCATCATCGCTCTCAAAAGTGTTCATCTGTGACACACCGAGCTGAGAGAAAAACAACAGTATTACTCTCTTCGTCACTCTCGCACACGAAGTCTCAAAATACGGAAGACATTAAGCTTCGTACCCAAATAGATTGTTAGCTCTAAATCTATTTCTATCATCCAGAAACTAACAGATAATCATCCCTAATCAAGATTTATGATGTTTATCTCTAACACAACCCAAACCCCGTGCATAAAACAAAAATCAGAGACAATCATCGATAAAGATTTGTAAAGTGGATTTTTACAACACCATGATCAACAAATATACATAAGATCAAAGTAAAAACATATACAATACCCAACATAGAAGAAATTACAAAGAGAAGAGAGAATAGGAACCAAACATTTCTTGGTTTGTCAACACCAATCGACGAGAGATTCGACTCCGGATCATCCAAATGCAAGCTTCCATGATGTTTTCTAAGCTATTCTACTAAAGAAATGAAGTTTGATGGAGTTGGGAGCAAAAAACCCAAAACCATCCCTAAAAAATGTGTTTTTCCCCAATTTAAAGGTTGTCAAAGTCGCAGATTGTGCTAAGCGCGCTCTAAAAAATTGTTAAACTGCCTTAAAACGGCGGTAATCGCGGTTAAATCGTGCTAAGCGCGCTACATGCTGGAATCATCTCCTTCCTTGGCCTAGGACGCGCTAAGCGCGCTCGTAGCATGATTGAAAATCCAAAGCTTGCTTTCTTCATAACTTTTGAACCGTAATTCTGTTTTTTGCCCGGTTCGAAGCGTTGGAAAGCTTATTCAATGCTCTATACAAAAATGGCAAAATCCCACTACTCGAATACATTCAAAAATGAGATAGAATCAATTAAACTCAATGATATTTACATGAAACACAATATATACACTAAAATGTAAACTATACGCATTTATAAACAAGTCAGGGTTTATTCGTATGATATTTAACAAAAGGCAACGATAAGTGCAACAAAACATATATACAAAAATAGCTACAATTTGCACTTATCAACTCTCCCCAACTTACATAATTGTTTGTCCTCAAACAAAGCCAACATCAAAAGGAACAAAAGCGAAATCCAAGAAATCACGCAACAACAAGTTTTTACAAACAAAAACAAATGCAATGGTTCAATCAAAAATGGTACACACAAAGTAAATACTTACCACTAAACTACGACGATAACATAGTAACGAAACAAATGCAAAATACAAAAATCATGCCAAACATCCTAAAACAACACAAGTTCCAATGTGAATCACACCTAGCAAAAACATTCATCGGTAGATGAAAAGCATAAAATGAGGTACTTTCACTCACACAACAATCTTGCAAACAAAATACTAAATTATGCATCCATCCAAAAATTCACATTGAACATACAAAGGCAAGAATCACAAGGACTTTTCAAGGTTGTAATGTGGTCGGGTAAACAAACAAGGGGAAATTTCTAAAGGTAATTGAAACAAAAACTTGCCTAAACCTAAGGGAGTGATCAACTCACAAAGAATCAAACACAAAATTCCAATTAACTTCTTCCAAAATCCCAAGTGTTACACAAAACACAATACTTATTTAGCACAATTATTTGAACTCTTTTTGTTTCCTTTCACAAGGATTTTCTTTTTCTTTCTTTTTTTCTTTTCTTTTCTTTTTATTTTCTTTTCTTTTTCATATTTTTCTCTTTTTTCTTTTCTTTTTCAACCTCATAGAAACCCACCAATGAGTAAACAATCATTCCCTCCCCAACTTGAATTCAACCACATCATCATGTGAATACTCCCTACTTTCTAAGGCAAGGTAAAAATTCATACAACAACATAAAGTTGAGAGTTCAAGAAAAACTAATCAATCAAAATCCATACAAAAAGTAAATTTGACACTCAAAGACAAGCATCAAACTCAAACAAAATGGATAATGACCAAAGGCTCAAAGGGGTTACAAATGATCACACACTCACAAGGTGAATTGACTATTTGGCTAAGGTAGTTGTGCTCAAAATGAAACAAAATGCCTTGATCCTTTTCATGCTTTCATACAATCAACACAAACAAAAGATTCAACATAATAAAATCTAGTTAGAACAAGAATGTTGGAACTCCGTGCATATATGTACAATAGAAGGCTACTTCACAAAAAGGTTGGGAACTAAAGTGATTCACAATAAGAACAAGTATACAAAAGAATGAATGGCATGAAAGTTTGTAAAAAGCCTAAGTATCATAAATATGCTAAAGTCAAGAAAGCGATAAACACATACCTTGAACGCATACCAAACTTTAAACACTATCATTACCACGCATTCGCAAGTTGAAACACTCAAAATCGGAAAAATCACCAAATGCGACTTCAATCAATCGAACCAAAATTTGAGTCCAAACAATCAACAAAAGAATTAGAAAAATTACTAATAATTACTAATATATAAGGCCTTGGTGGAAGTGGGAAGAAAGGGGAACCAAGTGAACAATTAAAAGAATTCACTGGCTCAGCACAGCAGAGCGCGCTAAGCGCGCAGGCCCGTGCTAAGCGCGCTACACTAGAACCAGAAAAACCAGTACAACAACAAGGTTCTGGTGTAGGCCTCCACTTAACACCTACACAACTCAATTACAAAACATTCAATATTTACACATACAAACTTCCTCAAGTTAAACACGACAAGCTTGAGAAAAACAAAACTTAACACCTTAACACGAACTACCATAAACATACTAAAAGAATGGGAGAAAAAAAATTAGAAACTAACAACAATAAAACATGCTTGTTTTACGTCATAAGTTCGACGCCTATTATTTATACACACTTCTCCAAGTTGCCTCTTTACACGGTTTGCGCTCACCGACGACGAAACCTAACCAAACACTTAGCAAACGTGAAGAGAAACAAACATATACACTAAATTTACAAGTATGGAAAACATGTAAAATTCACAAATATAGTAAACATATACAAGTATCAATATAAACAAGTGAAAATAGACAATATAAACGATATCTGCAAAACTCATAAACAAAGAAACCATCGCAATGCGATCCAATAAAAACACCAATCCCCGGCAACGACGCCATTTTGTTGGAAGCGGTATAGGGCAAGCAACAAAAATTTTGAAAGTAATTTTCCGGGAATTTATCGTGTCCACAGAGATCGGTGCTACTGAACTGTCGTTCGTCAATTTAAATGTTAATGAGTTAGGGTTTAGAATTGGTTGAAACATAAAAATAGAAAAGTAAGTATTAACACAAGAAAATTCATTCGTCAGAGAGAAAAGACTTATCAAGCATGTATATATTCCACTCGTCACAAACTTAAACTTACCGACCAGTTATACTCAACCTACAATACTCCTCAATATCATCCATCATCGCTCTCAAAAGTGTTCATCTGTGACACACCGAGCTGAGAGAAAAACAACAGTATTACTCTCTTCGTCACTCTCGCACACGAAGTCTCAAAATACGGAAGACATTAAGCTTCGTACCCAAATAGATTGTTAGCTCTAAATCTATTTCTATCATCCAGAAACTAACAGATAATCATCCCTAATCAAGATTTATGATGTTTATCTCTAACACAACCCAAACCCCGTGCATAAAACAAAAATCAGAGACAATCATCGATAAAGATTTGTAAAGCGGATTTTATACAACACCAAGATCAACAAATATACATAAGATCAAAGTAAAAACATATACAATACCCAACATAGAAGAAATTACAAAGAGAAGAGAGAATAGGAACCAAACATTTCTTGGTTTGTCAACACCAATCGACGAGAGATTCGACTCCGGATCATCCAAATGCAAGCTTCCATGATGTTTTCTAAGCTATTCTACTAAAGAAATGAAGTTTGATGGAGTTGGGAGCAAAAAACCCAAAACCATCCCTAAAAAATGTGTTTTTCCCCAATTTAAAGGTTGTCAAAGTCGCAGATTGTGCTAAGCGCGCTCTAAAAAATAATTTAAACTGCCTTAAAACGGCGGTAATCGCGGTTAAATCGGGCTAAGCGCGCTACATGCTGGAATCATCTCCTTCCTTGGCCTAGGAGGCGCTAAGCGCGCTCGTAGCATGATTGAAAATCCAAAGCTTGCTTTCTTCATAACTTTTGAACCGTAATTCTGTTTTTTGCCCGGTTCGAAGCGTTGGAAAGCTTATTCAATGCTCTATACAAAAATGGCAAAATCCCACTACTCGAATACATTCAAAAATGAGATAGAATCAATTAAACTCAATGATATTTACATGAAACACAATATATACACTAAAATGTAAACTATACGCATTTATAAACAAGTCAGGGTTTATTCGTATGATATTTAACAAAAGGCAACGATAAGTGCAACAAAACATATATACAAAAATAGCTACAATTTGCACTTATCAACTCTCCCCAACTTACATAATTGTTTGTCCTCAAACAAAGCCAACATCAAAAGGAACAAAAGCGAAATCCAAGAAATCACGCAACAACAAGTTTTTACAAACAAAAACAAATGCAATGGTTCAATAAAAAATGGTACACACAAAGTAAATACTTACCACTAAACTACGACGATAACATAGTAACGAAACAAATGTAAAATACAAAAATCATGCCAAACATCCTAAAACAACACAAGTTCCAATGTGAATCACACCTAGCAAAAACATTCATCGGTAGATGAAAAGCATAAAATGAGGTACTTTCACTCACACAACAATCTTGCAAACAAAATACTAAATTATGCATCCATCCAAAAATTCACATTGAACATACAAAGGCAAGAATCACAAGGACTTTTCAAGGTTGTAATGTGGTCGGGTAAACAAACAAGGGGAAATTTCTAAAGGTAATTGAAACAAAAACTTGCCTAAACCTAAGGGAGTGATCAACTCACAAAGAATCAAACACAAAATTCCAATTAACTTCTTCCAAAATCCCAAGTGTTACACAAAACACAATACTTATTTAGCACAATTATTTGAACTCTTTTTGTTTCCTTTCACAAGGATTTTCTTTTTCTTTCTTTTTTTCTTTTCTTTTCTTTTTATTTTCTTTTCTTTTTCATATTTTTCTCTTTTTTCTTTTCTTTTTCAACCTCATAGAAACCCACCAATGAGTAAACAATCATTCCCTCCCCAACTTGAATTCAACCACATCATCATGTGAATACTCCCTACTTTCTAAGGCAAGGTAAAAATTCATACAACAACACAAAGTTGAGAGTTCAAGAAAAACTAATCAATCAAAATCCATACAAAAAGTAAATTTGACACTCAAAGACAAGCATCAAACTCAAACAAAATGGATAATGACCAAAGGCTCAAAGGGGTTACAAATGATCACACACTCACAAGGTGAATTGACTATTTGGCTAAGGTAGTTGTGCTCAAAATGAAACAAAATGCCTTGATCCTTTTCATGCTTTCATACAATCAACACAAACAAAAGATTCAACATAATAAAATCTAGTTAGAACAAGAATATTGGAACTCCGTGCATATATGTACAATAGAAGACTACTTCACAAAAAGGTTGGGAACTAAAGTGATTCACAATAAGAACAAGTATACAAAAGAATGAATGGCAAGAAAGTTTGTAAAAAGCCTAAGTATCATAAATATGCTAAAGTCAAGAAAGCGATAAACACATACCTTGAACGCATACCAAACTTTAAACACTATCATTACCACGCATTCAAAAGTTGAAACACTCAAAATCGGAAAAATCACCAAATGCGACTTCAATCAATCGAACCAAAATTTGAGTCCAAACAATCAACAAAAGAATTAGAAAAATTACTAATAATTACTAATATATAAGGCCTTGGTGGAAGTGGGAAGAAAGGGGAACCAAGTAAACAATTAAAAGAATTCACTGGCTCAGCACAGCAGAGCGCGCTAAGCGCGCAGGCCCGTGCTAAGCGCGCTACACTAGAACCAGAAAAACCAGTACAACAACAAGGTTCTGGTGTAGGCCTCCACTTAACACCTACACAACTCAATTACAAAACATTCAATATTTACACATACAAACTTCCTCAAGTTAAACACGACAAGCTTGAGAAAAACAAAACTTAACACCTTAACACGAACTACCATAAACATACTAAAAGAATGGGAGAAAAAAAATTAGAAACTAACAACAATAAAACATGCTTGTTTTACGTCATAAGTTCGACGCCTATTATTTATACACACTTCTCCAAGTTGCCTCTTTACACGGTTTGCGCTCACCGACGACGAAACCTAACCAAACACTTAGCAAACGTGAAGAGAAACAAACATATACACTAAATTTACAAGTATGGAAAACATGTAAAATTCACAAATATAGTTAACATATACAAGTATCAATATAAACAAGTGAAAATAGACAATATATACGATATCTGCAAAACTCATAAACAAAGAAACCATCGCAATACGATCCAATAAAAACACCAATCCCCGGCAACGACGCCATTTTGTTGGAAGCGGT
The DNA here is from genome assembly GCA_022829125.1 of Lathyrus tuberosus. NCBI lineage: Eukaryota > Viridiplantae > Streptophyta > Magnoliopsida > Fabales > Fabaceae > Lathyrus > Lathyrus tuberosus. The sequence goes on along the minus strand of JALAZF010000065.1, from coordinate 15,593,076 downwards.
ATAGGGCAAGCAACAAAAATTTTGAAAGTAATTTTCCGGGAATTTATCGTGTCCACAGAGATCGGTGCTACTGAACTGTCGTTCGTCAATTTAAATGTTAATGAGTTAGGGTTTAGAATTGGTTGAAACATAAAAACAGAAAAGTAAGTATTAACACAAGAAAATTCATTCGTCAGAGAGAAAAGACTTATCAAGCATGTATATATTCCACTCGTCACAAACTTAAACTTACCGACCAGTTATACTCAACCTACAATACTCCTCAATATCATCCATCATCGCTCTCAAAAGTGTTCATCTGTGACACACCGAGCTGAGAGAAAAACAACAGTATTACTCTCTTCGTCACTCTCGCACACGAAGTCTCGAAATACGGAAGACATTAAGCTTCGTACCCAAATAGATTGTTAGCTCTAAATCTATTTCTATCATCCAGAAACTAACAGATAATCATCCCTAATCAAGATTTATGATGTTTATCTCTAACACAACCCAAACCCCGTGCATAAAACAAAAATCAGAGACAATCATCGATAAAGATTTGTAAAGCGGATTTTATTCAACACCATGATCAACAAATATACATAAGATCAAAGTAAAAACATATACAATACCCAACATAGAAGAAATTACAAAGAGAAGAGAGAATAGGAACCAAACATTTCTTGGTTTGTCAACACCAATCGACGAGAGATTCGACTCCGGATCATCCAAATGCAAGCTTCCATGATGTTTTCTAAGCTATTCTACTAAAGAAATGAAGTTTGATGGAGTTGGGAGCAAAAACCCCAAAACCATCCCTAAAAAATGTGTTTTTCCCCAATTTAAAGGTTGTCAAAGTCGCAGATTGTGCTAAGCGCGCTCTAAAAAATTGTTAAACTGCCTTAAAACGGCGGTAATCGCGCTAAGCGCGCTACATGCTGGAATCATCTCCTTCCTTGGCCTAGGAGCGCGCTAAGCGCGCTCGTAGCATGCTTCCTTGGGCTAGGAGCGCGCTAAGCGCGCTCGTAGCATGATTGAAAATCCAAAGCTTGCTTTCTTCATAACTTTTGAACCGTAATTCCGTTTTTTGCCCGGTTCGAAGCGTTGGAAAGCTTATTCAATGCTCTATACAAAAATGGCAAAATCCCACTACTCGAATAGATTCAAAAATGAGATAGAATCAATTAAACTCAATGATATTTACATGAAACACAATATATACACTAAAATGTAAACTATACGCATTTATAAACAAGTCAGGGTTTATTCGTATGATATTTAACAAAAGGCAACGATAAGTGCAACAAAACATATATACAAAAATAGCTACAATTTGCACTTATCAACTCTCCCCAACTTACATAATTGTTTGTCCTCAAACAAAGCCAACATCAAAAGGAACAAAAGCGAAATCCAAGAAATCACGCAACAACAAGTTTTTACAAACAAAAACAAATGCAATGGTTCAATCGAAAATGGTACACACAAAGTAAATACTTACCACTAAACTACGACGATAACATAGTAACGAAACAAATGCAAAATACAAAAATCATGCCAAACATCCTAAAACAACACAAGTTCCAATGTGAATCACACCTAGCAAAAACATTCATCGGTAGATGAAAAGCATAAAATGAGGTACTTTCACTCACACAACAATCTTGCAAACAAAATACTAAATTATGCATCCATCCAAAAATTCACATTGAACATACAAAGGCAAGAATCACAAGGACTTTTCAAGGTTGTAATGTGGTCGGGTAAACAAACAAGGGGAAATTTCTAAAGGTAATTGAAACAAAAACTTGCCTAAACCTAAGGGAGTGATCAACTCACAAAGAATCAAACACAAAATTCCAATTAACTTCTTCCAAAATCCCAAGTGTTACACAAAACACAATACTTATTTAGCACAATTATTTGAACTCTTTTTGTTTCCTTTCACAAGGATTTTCTTTTTCTTTCTTTTTTTCTTTTCTTTTCTTTTTATTTTCTTTTCTTTTTCATATTTTTCTCTTTTTTCTTTTCTTTTTCAACCTCATAGAAACCCACCAATGAGTAAACAATCATTCCCTCCCCAACTTGAATTCAACCACATCATCATGTGAATACTCCCTACTTTCTAAGGCAAGGTAAAAATTCATACAATAACACAAAGTTGAGAGTTCAAGAAAAACTAATCAATCAAAATCCATACAAAAAGTAAATTTGACACTCAAAGACAAGCATCAAACTCAAACAAAATGGATAATGACCAAAGGCTCAAAGGGGTTACAAATGATCACACACTCACAAGGTGAATTGACTATTTGGCTAAGGTAGTTGTGCTCAAAATGAAACAAAATGCCTTGATCCTTTTCATGCTTTCATACAATCAACACAAACAAAAGATTCAACATAATAAAATCTAGTTAGAACAAGAATGTTGGAACTCCGTGCATATATGTACAATAGAAGGCTACTTCACAAAAAGGTTGGGAACTAAAGTGATTCACAATAAGAACAAGTATACAAAAGAATGAATGGCATGAAAGTTTGTAAAAAGCCTAAGTATCATAAATATGCTAAAGTCAAGAAAGCGATAAACACATACCTTGAACGCATACCAAACTTTAAACACTATCATTACCACGCATTCGCAAGTTGAAACACTCAAAATCGGAAAAATCACCAAATGCGACTTCAATCAATCGAACCAAAATTTGAGTCCAAACAATCAACAAAAGAATTAGAAAAATTACTAATAATTACTAATATATAAGGCCTTGGTGGAAGTGGGAAGAAAGGGGAACCAAGTGAACAATTAAAAGAATTCACTGGCTCAGCACAGCAGAGCGCGCTAAGCGCGCAGGCCCGCGCTAAGCGCGCTACACTAGAACCAGAAAAACCAGTACAACAACAAGGTTCTGGTGTAGGCCTCCACTTAATGTAACACCCCTTTTCCCATCGCGAATAAATAATACATAAATATAATCAGAGTAACTAAAAATTTATTTTTCCGACAGAAACAAGGGTGTCACATTTAAATAAACAAAACATCATCCCTGCTTATAAATTTGACACATAGCATAAAATAGAGTACCCTCAAATGGGAAACTTTTTCCATAATAAAGGAAATGTCAATTATGGAATAAAACGGAAAGATCCATAACCGATTTATTTTACAAAATAAACTGTTTTATACATCAAAATATTCATGCAAAATATATACTACAATATATACATATATAACATAATCGTTCCCCGACTCCCGTGCTACGTATCAGAGCAGACACCAAGACCTAAGCAAACGAAGATATAACTCTTCCACTTGCCTCCACGCCTCTAAAGCTGACAATCTGCACTATGCCATAAAAAGCATATTCCAGCAGAAGGGTGAGAAATAACAACTATAACAAGATTGCATAATAATATGCCACAACACAGATAAATTCACATATATAATATTTCTCACCACATACATCACATATCATATGTTTATACACAAAACATATCACTCACAACCAATGCATTTATCACCTATGCATAATAATTCACCAAGCTATCACAAGCTCACACATAATCAATCCATTCATGATTTTCCACATATAACCAATGCAATCATAATTCATGCAGATGCAAAGAGACCGACACAATGACTCTCTATGCAAATGCATATGCGGTACCGACTCCGAGATTTCATATCTCATCACTAGTTCACTCAGGAACTCTGCTGGAACCATCGCTCGTTACATCACTGTAACTCCCCGTCGGGCATACGATGTTCACCCACCGCTCACACCTCCACCGAGAGAGGCTCACAATGTTTATGGATCGCTCACACCTCCACCGAGAGAGGCTCACGACCCGATCGCTCACACCTCCACCAAGAGAGGCTCACGATCGTCTATACCCATCGCTCACACCTCCACCAAGAGAGGCTTACGACCCGATTGCTCACACCTCCACCAAGAAAGGCTCACAATCGTCTATACCCATCGCTCACACCTCCACCAAGAGAGGCTCACGATGTTATAGCGGATTCTCATTAGAATCCCTCAACACAAGAATGCACGTCATTATGCTACACATGATAATGACTCAAGACATTCTTGAAATGCATACATATTCACAATATATACATGCATTCATCTCATACAATCATATACAATTTGTATACATTCACGTCAATGCACTATTGTATGATTCACATCCAAAACACACATTGAATTTCACATAAGCAATGCATATTATCACAAACCACAACAAACCACGAACCAACACAACATCATAACCACATACATTGATATTCAATCAAACAATGTATTTTACTACACAACAACATCGTTAATTCCTCACACAAGGGATTCACATATCAAATGCTACCCATAACACATCATTATCGCACATTGAAATCAAAACCCAAAACACACATTTATTCCTCCATAACACCACAAACCCTCATCACCAACACTTATCATATATATTCACGTCATATACCAGCACACAAGCCACACGATACATATTAAGAGCATATAGCACGGTAAAACACCGACCGCACGCGTTTAACGCGATAAAAACCCGACAACCCAAGACTTTTCCAAAACCACTACCTACATAAATCATCTACTTCCCTCCAACCCATTTTTATTAGAAAGAATATTTCATAAGCTTTCTAACGCTTCGAACGGGGACCAAAACGGACTTACGGTTCAAAAGTTATGGCCAAAATACGAAAATACTGTTTTTGCTGTCCCAGGCAAATTCGCCTGGCGAATGCCTGGCGAAACGGACTCGCCAGCAACTCGCCTGGCGAATCTGGACGAACCAGAATTTCTCAAAAACGTGTTTGGGACCCAAAAATGGTCCAAATCTTCAACCCACATGATAGTATTACCCCCAATGACCCAAAACAACATGTTAGAACACGTTTAGGCATACATTTCATCAATTCATCCGTGAAAACATCGATTTCTACGAATTACTCACAATTTCACCCAAATAGAAAAACCTATATTTTTCACCCAAACATTCAAACAAAACACACATATACATATACAAGCATGATATAATTGAAACTTCTCACCCTTACCCGATTAATCGCGAGTGAAACGGAGTTTTGTCGATTTTTCCCACTTTCTCCTCTTTTCTCTCTTCTATCTCTTCTTTCTTCTTTTCTTCTTTTCTTCTTTCTCTCATTTTCTCTCTATTTCTTTCTATTTATATAAAAACATAAACTTACCCAAGCAAAAGACCAAAATACCCCTCAGCTCGAATATCTCCCAAACGCTCTCAAAATGCGATAAAACATCAACAACGATGAAAAATAATATATTGCCAAATAAAAGTCAATAATAAAATAATATAAAACCAAAACCAATTAAATCTACTCTATTAAATAAATCTAACAGAACTGGGGCGTTACACTTAACACCTACACAACTCAATTACAAAACATTCAATATTTACACATACAAACTTCCTCAAGTTAAACACGACAAGCTTGAGAAAAACAAAACTTAACACCTTAACACGAACTACCATAAACATACTAAAAGAATGGGAGAAAAAAACATTAGAAACTAACAACAATAAAACATGCTTGTTTTACGTCATAAGTTCGAAGCCTATTATTTATACAAACTTCTCCAAGTTGCCTCTTTACACGGGTAGCGCTCACCGACGACGAAACCTAACCAAACACTTAGCAAACGTGAAGAGAAACAAACATATACACTAAATTTACATGTTTGGAAAACATGTAAAATTCACAAATATGGTAAACATATACAACTATCAATATAAACAAGTGAAAATAGACAATATATACGATATCTACAAAACTCAAAAACAAAGAAACTATCGCAATGCGATCCAATAAAAACACCAATCCCCGGCAACGGCGCCATTTTGTTGGAAGCGGTATAGGGCAAGCAACAAAAGTTTTGAAAGTATTTTTCCGGGAATTTATTGTGTCTACAGAGATCGGTGCTACTGAACTGTCGTTCGACAATTTAAATGTTAATGAGTTTGGGTTTAGAATTGGTTGAAACATAAAAACAGAAAAGTAAGTATTAACACAAGAAAATTCATTCGTCAGAGAGAAAAGACTTATCAAGCATGTATATATTCCACTTGTCACAAACTTAAACTTACCGACCAGTTATACTCAACCTACAATACTCCTCAATATCATCCAACATCGCTCTCAAAAGTGTTCATCTGTGACACACCGAGCTGAGAGAAAAACAACTGTATTACTCTCTTCGTCACTCTCGCGCACGAAGCCTCGAAATACGGAAGACATTAAGCTTCGTACCCGAATAGATTGTTAGCTCTAAATCTATTTCTAGCATCCAGAAACTAATAGATAATCATCCCTAATCAAGATTTGTGATGTTTATCTCTAACACAACCCAAACCCCGTGCATAAAACAAAAATCAGAGACAATCATCAATAAAGATTTGTAAAGAGGATTTTAAACAACACCATGATCAACAAATATACATAAGATCAAAGTAAAAACATATACAAAACCCAACATAGAAGAAATTACAAAGAGAAGAGAGAAGAGGAACCAAACATTTCTTAGTTTGTCAACACTAATCGATGAGAGATTCGACTCCGGATCATCCAAATGCAAGCTTCCATGATGTTTTCTAAGCTAATCTACTAAAGAAATGAAGTTTGATGGAGTTGGGAGCAAAAATCCCAAAACCATCCCTAAAAATGTGTGTTTTCCCCAATTTAAAGGCTGTCAAAGTCACAGACCGCGCTAAGCGCGCCCTAAAATATTGTTAAACCGCCTTAAAACCGCGCCAAGCGCGCTCAAATCGCGCTAAGAGCGCTACATGCTGGAATCATCTCCTTCCTTGTGCTAGGAGCGCGCTAAGCGCGCTCGTAGCATGCTTTCTTGGGCTAGGGGCGCGCTAAGCGCGCTCGTAGCATGCTTGAAAATCCAAAGCTTGCTTTCTTCATAACTTTTTAACCGTAATTCTATTTTTCGCCCGGTTCGAAGCGTTGGAAAGCTTATTCAATGCTCTATACAATAATGGTAAAATCCCACTGCTTGAATACCTACAAAAATGAGATAAAATCAATTAAACTCAATGATATTTACATGAAACGCAATATATACACTAAAATTTAAACTATACGCATTTATAAACAAAACAGGGTTTATTCGTATGATATTTAACAAAAAGCAACCAAAAGTGAAACAAAACATATATACAAAAATAGCTACAATTTGCACTTATCAGTAAACAAACAGGGATGCTCTTTTGTACAAGAGGCCCTCCAGCGTCAGATGGATCTTGGATGGATCCAGGACTACCATGATAGAAATCAGTATCAAGTGAATATGATTCAAATCATCGATATTCGCTTGACGAATACCAGCTTGGTGGAATTACACGCTAAGCAAGTCCAGCTCGGTTTTCTGACTTCGTATAATTATCAGAACTGTAAAGGATGTTGTGAGAGTGACCAGGGATGTGCTCTCATTCAAAGAACTTTGCAACACTTGTCAAACCACTAGTGGCTTCCAATCTATATGGACGAAGACACACAACAAATCAGTGTGGTTAATGGGAACCCTACTAGGCATCAAAGTCAAGATGTTCGATTAATGGAAACAGACCTAGTGAGGTTACACTGCATTCAAAGCGGATGTGGCCGGATGCCACCATATAACTACAAACGCTGTAGAGTTTGTCCGAAAAATAATCAAGGATGTTACCTCGTGCGACCAGCCCTTCAAAGACAGTTGGACCGCAAAGAGATTCAACAACATTCAGATTCGGGGTCCATCAACTGGACGCCGGACTATTTCGTTGATCAGATCAAAGATGTGGTTGTAATCTCTGATCGCGAGAGGACCAAAGATGTTTGTGCCATCATCCCTCTGCTTAATGAATCGAAGGTTCTTAGCCAGGAACTGATTGAAGTTACTTACGACAGTCAGAGAAATCAGAAGGCTCCTGTAGTTATCTATCTGCCGGGACCAGTGCCGTACAAATCCGATAAGGCGATCCCTTACAAATACGGTGCAACAACCATTGAGAAAGGAAAGGAAACTTCATTACCCTCCGTCGTGAATATTGAAGACATCAGTCGAGTAACACGGAGTGGTCGAATCTTCAACCGGGGAGTTGGAGAACTTACCAAAGAAAAGGAACTTCAGACGGAATCTCCCAATCCACCAGATAACTAGTCCAGTGATCCCGACCTTTCAAACAATAACGATGAGATGCTGAAGCTCATCCAAAGGAGTGAATACAACATTGTTGATCAACTGTTACAAACTCCTTCAAAGATCTCTGTGCTATCACTTTTACTCAGTTCCAAAGCCCACAGAGAGGCTCTACAGAAAGTCTTAGAGCAGGCCTTTGTGGAACAGGATGTGTCAATACGACAGTTCGATAGCATCGTCTCTAACATCACTTCCTGCAACAACTTAGGGTTCAGTGATGAGGAATTGCCAGAAGAAGGAAAAAACCACAACATGGCGCTCAATATCACAGTTAGCTGCCAGGATGATGCCTTAGTCGGCGTACTGGTAGACACCCGATCGGCTCTGAACGTTATACCGAAGTCCACTTTAATGCGACTATCATTCAAAGGATCCCCGATAAGGGGCAGTGAGGTCGTCGACAAAGCATTTGACGGATCTCGGAAAGCGGTTTTTCGACGAGTCGACCTTCCCATAAATATAGGTTCTCACACTTTCCAAGTCACTTTCCAGGTCATGGACGTCCGAGCAGCATACAGCTGTTTATTAGGAAGACCTTGGATACACCATGCTGGGGCAGTCACTTCGGCACTGCACTAGAAACTGAAGTTCATCAAGAACGATCAACTAGTCACGGTATGTGGAGAACAAGCCTTGATCGTGAGTAACCTTTCATTATCTACTTGTGTAGAACCTGAGGAGGTTGTTGAAACTCAGTTCCAAGCATTGTCGGTGAGCAATGAAAATCAGTTAGAGAAAGGAACCTCAATTTCCTCGTACAAAGATGCTCTCGAAGTGATAAAAAATAACAATACCAAGGGATTAGGATAACTTGTCATTCCTACTGATAACAAAACAAAGAAAGGTCTTGGTTTTTCCTCAACCTGTACCCAGACAGCTGCTAACGATGAAAGTCTTCATCCCATTCAGGATTTCTTCCATAGTGGAGGTTTCCTTCACCCAATATCTCAAGAAGTTCATACCATCAACGAGGGAGACTCCTCTGATGCAGATGAGGAGTGGAAGTCCTATCTTAACGAGGACGGTTATATCTCTCAGGAAGAGGTGCCTATGCCATTTTTCTATCCCGCACAAAGTTCGAGATTTATACCCAGGTCAGATGTCAGAACGATATACGGAGATTGTGATCCGGAAGGATGCCGTGCTCCACCAAACTCATTAGAGGAAGACACTCTGATGAAAGACAACTTTGACCACGACTATCATAGCCCGATGGATGGCCTGCCAATCTGGCAGCCGTACCCAGGGGACTTGGGGCAAGAAAATTAGCCGAACAATGAAAATCAGCTGAGCATCATCGAACAGAATACTTGTGTCCCCACTATGTCATGGGATCAACACTTAGGTCATTCAGAAAATATCCAGCACGACGATGAATTGCAAAGTTTGTAGGACTAAAATTCATTAACTATGCTTTTCCAGAGGTCAACGTCATCGAGAGAGATGACTCCTCCAGTTCCAAAGAAGTGTGGGACACCTTAGGATAACCGAGTGGCAAATTCGACTACTTGGTCAAGTACACCGCTCCTGAAAGCTCTCGTATCATCCTCGAAGACATCCAGCTAACTGGATGGGGACATTTACCTGAGAACACAAATACTATGCAAAATACAACAGATGAATCCTCCTACGACAACTCTGCCTGGGAGACAGATTCCAATGATCCTGCTCTACCAGAAATCAGCGTCATTTCTGAGGACAAACCAAGAAAGGAGGTGCCAGACTTTGTGATTCACCGAGGAGTTCGCCGCCAATGGGTTGCAGTCGATGTTCCGAAGATTGTTCATAAGTCAAAGTAATTGTCGTCTTTAACCTTTCACCCTGCCCAGGTGAAACAGATGTTTTTATAGGGCTTACTTTCTATAAATATCCCTCTTCGCTTCGCCCAAAGCGACAGAGTTTTGTTTTATAGGGTTGTAGTTTCAAGAATCGACTTGTTCATAAATAAAATAATGTCATTCTGTAATTTCCGCATTTTATTGCTGTTTTCTTTTCTCACTTTCTCAGAAAATGGTAATCCTAAAAAACAATTCAAATAATAAAAACAAGCAGTACAAAAAAATACACTGCACACACTCTTGCATTCTCTCTATCTCTTCTAAAAATAATCATCACGTCATGCAGATTGCTTGTTTTAATCCCCGTTGAAACATACGATCCGATGCCTTCTCCCAACTATGAAGTCCCAGTATTTGGGGCTGAAGAAGAAGTTGACGACGAAATTCTAGAAGAGATCTCCCGATTACTCAGACAGGAGGAAAGGTCCATTGAACCTCATAAAGAGTCGTCGAAAATGGTCAACATGGGCTCAGAGGAGGAAAGAAAAGAAATCAGGATTGGGGCACTGCTCAGTCCAACTGCCAAAGAGAGTTTGACAAAGCTTCTCAAAGAATTCCCCGATGTATTCGCTTGGTCCTATCAGGATATGCCAGGGTTAGATACCAGCATCGTAGAACATCATCTACCGTTACGATCAGAATGTCCGCCAGTAAAACAAAGGTTGAGACGGACTCATCCGGACATGGCCATCAAAATCAAAGAGGAAGTACAGAAACAGATTGACGCGGGTTTCCTCGCCACATCAGAATATCCTCAATGGCTAGTGTAACGCCCCAATTTTGATTATTCCATTATTCTTGAGTCTTTTAATTTAATTGGGTGATAAATTATTTTATTTGTTAAATTGGTGTGTTAAATGTTATTTTACCGTTTTCGAGAGTTTTCGGGGAAATTAGAATGGAGGGTATTTTAGTCTTTTCTCAATTAATTATCAGTTGGAAATTTTGTGGAATTAGAATTGTGTGAGAAAAATGAATTAAATTGATTTAGTGGAAAATGAGAGAAAAGAAATAGGAGAGAAAAGAAAATAGAAAGAAAAGAGAAATAGAGAGAAATAGAGAAAGATAGAAAGAAAAAGGAGAGAAAGAAAGAAGAGGAAGAGAAAAGAAGAGGAAAGGAGGAAAAACTTAGAAATTCATCAAGATCAATCAGTTAGCAAGCTTGGAATCCGGGTAAGGGTGTGAAACATTGTTATCTTATCAATGTATGTGATTATGTATGAGTTGTTGTTGTGGTTGATGAATTTTGTGAGTTTTAGGGTATAACCCATTTTTGAGAAATTGATTAGAAATTGATCCAAATGTGTGTAAACTTGTGTTGATTGTGTTTTAGTTTGTCTATACATGTTTAATATGTATTGTTACACTTCAAACTGTTGTTTTTCTGAATTTAGATGATGAATTGGTGAAGTTGGAGGTGGAAAAACGCAGAACATTGTTCTGCAGAATTTTCTGGAAATTCCCTGGCCATACGCGTAAGGGGCATGTCCATACGCGTATAAGCCAAGGCGATACGCGTAACAATGGCCGATGGAAGGGTCAATACGCGTATGAAGGGTGGCTTTTCCCAGCCCTCTGGTGATACGCGTATGGGTGAGGGGCGTACGCGTATGGGTTTTGGGAATGTGGAATTGTGAAGGAAATGGGTTATGTCCGTACGCGTATGGACATGGGTGATACACGTATGGACAGGAGGAATGTAAAAATGGGATTTTTCAAAATGTCGTTTTCGGTTTCGTCCGTAACTTTTATTCCGAGTATCCGATTTTTACATTCTTGGTGTCGTTGGAAAGCTATTGAGCTGTACGTGGTGATTATGATGTTTTGAAAATTGTTAGCCGATTTAATTATGTCGGAAAGTCGAGAATAGTGCTATTTGGCGACTTTTACCGTTTTGACTATGTGTTTGAATGTGAATCATACAATAGTGCATTGATGTGATGTATATAAATTGTATGTGATTGTATGAGATGAATGCATGAATATATTGTGAATATGTATGCATTTCAAGAATGTCTTGTGTCATTTTGCATATGAAGCATCATGAAATACATTCTTGTGTTGAGCGATTCTAATGAGAATCCGTCGTAATGTCGTGTGCCCATGTGGGGTGTGAGCGATGATTACGAATGATTGTGTGCCCATGTGGGGTGTGAGCAATCGGATCGTGTGCCCGTGTGGGGTGTGAGCGATCGGGTCATGTGCCCATGTGGGGTGTGAGCGATCCATAAACATTGTGTGCCCATGTGGGGTGTGAGCAATGGGTGAACATCGTAGGCCCGACGGGGAGTTACTTCGGTAACAAGCGATGGTTCCAGCAGAGTTCCTGAGTGAACTAGTGTTGATTGAGTCGGTACCGCATTGCATTTGCATAGAGTCGTGAGTCGGTCTCTATGATTTGCATTTATCATCTTTATAATGATGTGTTGTTGAATGAACATAATTGTGTATGTTTATACGGAATGATTGAGAATTGTGAAAGTGTGCATGATGAATATGCTTGGTGGATATTTATATATATACATTGTGATGTATATGGATGAAAAGGTGATGAATTGTGGTGAGAAGGTGTAATATGTGTATTTTTATGTTTATATATAATTATATGCATTGTTATTATGATAATATTTCTCACCCTTCTGCTGTTTTATGATGCTCTATGAGGCATTGCAGAGTAGGTATGCTGGAGGTCTTTTTGTGAAGCGTGTCTTCATTATTTTGGTCGGTTGGCTCTGATATGTAGCACCGGGTAGCTAGGATGTATATTATTCTTTTGTGATACATTTGTACATGTATCTTGCTGATGAATTTGTGTATATATGTTCGATATTATCAATGTTTGGATTTTCCGCTTTTATTCTAAATATTGAGATGTGGGTGTAAGGACAAAGTTCCTCTGTGGCAAGTTACCCCACTGTTGCATATCAATCTAATGAGCAGGTGTTGTTTGTATTAAATGCGTGTATGATGTGACATGCCTCTTTTATACAATGTTTTAATCGTACTCTGGCGAATTTTTCTTTCACATATGTGCCTAAGTGAATTATGTGATAATTTGGGGGTATAGAAAGGGGGTGTTACATTAAGTGGTATCAGAGCCAGAGTTGAGTCAGTTGTGTCTGTCTTGTTGTTGTGTTGGTTGAACTGTCGTTTAACCTTGTTGTCATTTTTTGGGAATAATCAAAAGATGGCTGGTAGAAACGACAATGCGATGGCTGCTGCTTTGGAAGCAATGGCTAGGGCGGTGCAAGGTGCACCTAACGTGAATGCTAATGACGAGTTCAGGAAGAATCAGCCACCGGTTTTCAAAGGAAGATTTGATCCCGATGGAGCTCAATTGTGGTTGAAGGAGATTGAAAGAATCTTCAGAGTTATGGGCTGTGTGGAGGAGAATAAGGTGAGGCTTGGGTCTCACATGCTGAAGGAAGAAGCCGACGATTGGTGGGTCGGTATGCGTGAAGTTCTTGAGGTGGATGATGAAGAGGTAACTTGGAATTTATTTCGTACTGAATTCTTGAGGAAGTATTACCCTGAGAGTGTGAAGGGAAAGAAGGAGATGAAGTTTCTTGAACTGAAACAAGGTAGTATGTCGGTGGTGGACTATAATGCTAAATTTGTGGAGTTGGTTCAATTCCATCCTCATTATGCTGCGATTACTGCTGAGTTCTCAAAGTGTATTAAATATGAGAATGGTTTACGTTCTGAGATTAAATAAGCTGTGGGATATCAAAGGATAAGGAGGTTTGCGGATTTGACAGAATGTTGTAGAATCTTCGAAGAAGATAGTAAGGCTCGTTCTACACATTACAAAAGTTTGAATGAGAGGAAGGGGAAGCAACAAGCTAGAAGTGGACCTTATGTGATACCCGTTGATAAGGGCAAGCATAGGGGAAGCTTTGATAGGAGATCTGGAGGAGGAGGTTCCGGTGTTGTTAGGTGTTACAAATGTGGTGAAATAGGTCATAAATCTTTTGAGTGTGGGAAGCCTGTAGCGAAATGTTCTAATTGTGATGGTCTTGGGCATGCTGCTACAGATTGTAGAAGAAATATGGTGAAGTGCTATAATTGTGGAGAAGTGGGTCACATTAGTACTAAGTGTACTAAGCTGAAACAAGCTCAAGCGGGCGGAAAGGTGTTTGCATTGGCGGGGACTCAAACTACGAATGCAGACCGTTTGATTAAAGGTACATGCTTTATTAATAGTACACCTTTAGTTGCTGTTATTGATACGGGAGCGATTCATTCGTTTATTTCGTCTGAGTGCGCGAAGCGTTTGAATCTTGCGTTAACTTTGATGGGTGCTGAAATGGTTATTGAGACTCCTGCTTCAGGGTCGGTAAATACATCTTTGGTGTGTATGAGTTGTCCTTTGACCATGTATGGTAAAGACTTCATTATGGATTTAGTATGTTTGCCGTTGGTAGGATTGAACGTAATCTTGGGTATGAACTGGTTGCAATTTAACCGAGTTCATATAGATTGCTATCACAAGTTAGTAAGGTTTCCTTCTTTGGAAGATGATGAATTTGAGAGTTTCCTATCCACTAAAGAGTTGAAGAAACTTTTAGCGGACGAAGCTCAATTGTTTGGTTTGTTTGCATCATTGTCGGTGGAGAGTAAAGTTGAGCTTGATGTGTTCCCAGTGGTGTGTGAATTTCCAGAAGTGTTTCCGGAAGATATTACGGATGTACCGCCGGAAAGAGAAGTTGAATTTTCTATTGATCTAGTTCCGGGTACTAGACCGATTTCGATGGCACCGTATCGTATGTCGGCATCGGAATTGGTAGAATTGAAAAAGAAATTGAATGACTTGTTGGACAAGAAATTTGTAAGGCCAAGTGTTTCTCCTTGGGGTGCTCCAGTATTGTTGGTAAAGAAGAAGGACGGGAGTATGCGGTTATGCATTGATTATCGACAGTTGAACAAAGTGACAATTAAGAACAAGTATCCGCTTCCAAGGATCGATGATTTGATGGATCAATTGGTTGGTGCGAATGTTTTTAGCAAGATTGATTTGAGATTAGGATACCACCAGATTCGTGTGAAAGAAGAGGATATTCAAAAGACGGCATTTAGGACACGGTATAGTCATTACGAATACTCCGTGATGCCATTCGGGGTTTCTAACGCGCCGGGTGTGTTTATGGAATACATGAATCGTATTTTTCATGAACAGTTGGATCGTTTTGTGGTTGTGTTCATCGATGATATTTTGATTTACTCTAAGTCTCAAGAGGAGCATGAAGAGCATTTGAGAATTGTGTTGCAAATTTTGAAAGAGAAACAATTGTATGCTAAGTTGTCAAAGTGTGAATTTTGGTTATCGGAAGTAAGTTTCCTTGGACATGTTATTTCCGGTAGTGGTATTAGTGTTGATCCATCCAAGATAGATGCGGTGATGCAATGGGAGGCTCCTAGGTCGGTTATGGAGATTCGAAGCTTTTTAGGCTTGGCGGGTTACTATCGGAGGTTTATTGAGGGATTTTCGAAATTGGCACTTCCTTTAACGCAATTGACTTGTAAAGGAAAGGCTTTCATTTGGGATATTCACTGTGAAGAGAGTTTCAATGAGTTAAAGAGAAGGTTGACAACGACTTCGATCTTGATTTTTCCTAATCCTAATGAACCATTTGTTGTGTATTGTGATGCTTCATTGACAGGTTTAGGTGGTGTTTTGATGCAAGATGGAAAAGTTGTGGCATATGCTTCTAGACAATTGAGAGTGCATGAAAAGAATTATCCTACACATGACTTGGAGTTAGCGGCGGTGGTGTTTGTTTTGAAAATATGGAGGCATAATCTTTATGGTGCGAGATTTGAAGTTTTTAGTGATCACAAAAGCTTAAGATATTTATTTGATCAGAAAGAATTGAACATGAGACAAAGGAGGTGGCTAGAACTTTTGAAGGATTATGATTTTGGTTTGAATTACCATCCGGGTAAGGCAAACGTGGTGGCCGATGCCTTAAGTCGGAGGTTGTTACATATGTCCGCATTGATGATGGAAGAATGGGAACTTTTGGAAGATTTCAGAGATTTGAGTTTGGTTTGTGAAATGACGTCGAGAAGTGTGCGACTTGGTATGCTACATGTTAAGAATGATTTTCTTGCAACGGTTGGTGAAAATCAAAAGTTGGACTTGAAATTCGTTGATTTGATGTTGAATGAGAATGAGGATTTCAAGGTTGATAATTATGGGGTTTTGAGATTCCGTGGTCGTATTTGTATTCCCGATGATGTGGAGTTGAAAAAGATGATTTTAGAGGAAGGACACCGAAGTAATTTAAGTATTCATCCGGGTGCGAATAAGATGTATCAAGATTTGAAGAAGATCTTTTGGTGGTCCGGTTTAAAGAGGGATGTGGCTCGATTTGTGTATGCATGCTTAACTTGTCAAAAGTCTAAGGTGGAACATCAAAAACCGAGTGGATTTATGCAACCGTTGGATATTTCGGAATGGAAATGGGATAGTATATCGATGGATTTTGTTACGGGATTGCCGAATACGCAAAGAGGTCATAATGCTATTTGGGTAATTGTTGATAGGCTTACTAAATCTGCTCACTTTATTCCAGTTGATATTAGTTATCCTTTGGAGAAGTTAGCCGAGATTTATGTTCTTGTGATTGTGAAGTTACATGGAGTTCCTAAGAGTATTGTATCGGATAGAGATCCAAGGTTTACATCGAGGTTTTGAGAGAGTTTACAAAAGGCTTTGGGTTCTAAGCTAAGATTGAGTTCGGCTTATCATCCGCAAACGGACGGTCAAACCGAGAGGACGATTCAATCGTTGGAGGATTTATTGCGTGCTTGTGTACTCGAGCAAGGTGATGCTTGGGATGGTTATTTGGCGTTGATTGAATTCACTTACAATAACAGTTTTCATTCGAGTATAAGTATGGCACCATTTGAGGCTTTGTATGGTCGGAGATGTCGAACACCTTTGTGTTGGCATGAAACTGGCGAGAGGACGATAGTTGGACCGGAAATGGTACAACAAACGACGGAGAAAGTGAAGTTTATTCGGGAGAAGATGAAAGCTTCTCAAAGTAGATAAAAGAGCTATCATGACAAGAGGAGGAAAGATCTTGAGTTTCAAGAAGGCGACCATGTGTTTTTGAGAGTTACACCAGTAACGGGTGTGGGTCGTGCTTTGAAATCGAAGAAGTTGACATCTCATTTTATTGGTCCGTATCAGATTACTTCACGAGTTGGTGTTGTGGCTTACCGTGTGGCGTTGCCTCCGAACCTTTCGAATTTGCATGACGTATTCCATATTTCGCAACTTCGGAAATATGTTCTGGATCCGTCACATGTTATTCCTATGGACGAGGTTGAAGTGAGAGATAACCTTACGGTGGAAGCTTTACCGGTTAGGATTTTGGACCGCGAAGTTAAGAAACTAAGAGGCAAGGATATTGCGCTTGTGAAAGTAGCGTGGGGAGGCGCTGCGGAAGGCAATATGACGTGGGAACTAGAGAGTGGAATGCGAGAGTCGTATCCGGAGTTGTTTGAATCAGGTATTATTTCCGAGGACGAAAATTTCTAAGTGGGGGAGAGTTGTAACGCCCCGATTTTGATTATTCCATTATTCTTGAGTCTTTTAATTTAATTGGGTGATAAATTATTTTATTTGTTAAATTGGTGTGTTAAATGTTATTTTACCGTTTTCGAGAGTTTTCGGGGAAATTAGAATGGAGGGTATTTTAGTCTTTTCTCAATTAATTATCAGTTGGAAATTTTGTGGAATTAGAATTATGTGAGAAAAATGAATTAAATTGATTTAGTGGAAAATGAGAGAAAAGAAATAGGAGAGAAAAGAAAATAGAAAGAAAAGAGAAATAGAGAGAAATAGAGAAAGATAGAAAGAAAAAGGAGAGAAAGAAAGAAGAGGAAGAGAAAAGAAGAGGAAAGGAGGAAAAACTTAGAAATTTACCAAGATCAATCAGTTAGCAAGCTTGGAATCCGGGTAAGGGTGTGAAACATTGTTATCTTATCAATGTATGTGATTATGTATGAGTTATTGTTGTGGTTGATGAATTTTGTGAGTTTTAGGGTATAACCCATTTTTGAGAAATTGATTAGAAATTGATCCAAATGTGTGTAAACTTGTGTTGATTGTGTTTTAGTTTGTCTATACATGTTTAATATGTATTGTTACACTTTAAACTGTTGTTTTTCTGAATTTAGATGATGAATTGGTGAAGTTGGAGGTGGAAAAACGCAGAACATTGTTCTGCAGAATTTTCTGGAAATTCCCTGGCCATACGCGTAAGGGGCATGTCCATACGCGTATGAGCCAAGGCGATACGCGTAACAATGGCCGATGGAAGGGTCAATACGCGTATGGAGGGTGGCTTTTCCCGGCCCTCTGGTGATACGCGTATGGGTGAGGGGCGTACGCGTATGGGTTTTGGGAATGTGGAATTGTGAAGGAAATGGGTTCTGTCCGTACGCGTATGGACATGGGTGATACGCGTATGGACAGGAGGAATGTAAAAATGGGATTTTTCAAAATGTCGTTTTCGGTTTCGTCCGTAACTTTTGTTCTGAGTATCCGATTTTTACATTCTTGGTGTCGTTGGAAAGCTATTGAGCTGTACGTGGTGATTATGATGTTTTGAAAATCGTTAGCTGATTTAATTATGTCAGAAAGTCGGGAATAGTGCTATTTGGCGACTTTTACCGTTTTGACTATGTGTTTGAATGTGAATCATACAATAGTGCATTGATGTGATGTATATAAATTGTATGTGATTGTATGAGATGAATGCATGAATATATTGTGAATATGTATGCATTTCATGAATGTCTTGTGTCATTTTGCATATGAAGCATCATGAAATACATTCTTGTGTTGAGCGATTCTAATGAGAATCCGTCGTAACGCCGTGTGCCCATGTGGGGTGTGAGCGATGATTACGAATGATTGTGTGCCCATGTGGGGTGTGAGCAATCGGATCGTGTGCCTGTGTGGGGTGTGAGCGATCGGGTCGTGTGCCCATGTGGGGTGTGAGCGATCCATAAACATTGTGTGCCCATGTGGGGTGTGAGCAATGGGTGAACATCGTAGGCCCGACGGGGAGTTACTTCGGTAACAAGCGATCGTTCCAGCAGAGTTCCTGAGTGAACTAGTGTTGATTGAGTCGGTACCGCATTGCATTTGCATAGAGTCGTGAGTTGGTCTCTATGATTTGCATTTATCATCTTTATAATGATGTGTTGTTGAATGAACATAATTGTGTATGTTTATACGGAATGATTGAGAATTGTGAAAGTGTGCATGATGAATATGCTTGGTGGATATTTATATATATACATTGTGATGTATATGGATGAAAAGGTGATGAATTGTGGTGAGAAGGTGTAATATGTGTATTTTTATGTTTATATATAATTATATGCATTGTTATTATGATAATATTTCTCACCCTTCTGCTGTTTTATGATGCTCTATGAGGCATTGCAGAGTAGGTATGCTGGAGGTCTTTTTGTGAAGCGTGTCTTCATTCTTTTGGTCGGTTGGCTCTGATATGTAGCACCGGGTAGCTAGGATGTATATTATTCTTTTGTGATACATTTGTACATGTATCTTGCTGATGAATTTGTGTATATATGTTCGATATTATCAATGTTTGGATTTTCCGCTTTTATTCTAAATATTGAGATGTGGGTGTAAGAACAAAGTTCCTCTGTGGCAAGTTTCCCCACTGTTGCATATCAATCTAATGAGCAGGTGTTGTTTGTATTAAATGCGTGTATGATGTGACATGCCTCTTTTATACTATGTTTTAATCGTACTCTGGCGAATTTTTCTTTCACATATGTGCCTAAGTGAATTATGTGATAATTTGGGGGTATAGAAAGGGGGTGTTACAGCTAGCCAACATAGTACCCGTTCCGAAAAAGGACAGAAAGGTCAGAATGTGTGTGGATTACAGAGATCTCAACAAAGCTAGTCCAAAGGACGACGTTCCTTTACCACACATTGACATGCTGGTAGACAGTACAGCAAAATTCAAAGTCTTCTCCTTCATGGATGGATTCTCGGGCTATAATTAGATAAAAATGGCACCGAAAGACATGAAGAAAACTTCGTTCATCACCCCATGGGGTACCTTTTGTTACAAGGTAATGTCGTTCGGTTTGAAGAACGCCGGGGCAAACTATCAAAGGGCCATGACTACTCTCTTTCATGACATGAAACATAAGGAAATCGAGGTATATGTCGATGATATGATTGCCAAATCTAAAATAGAGGAGGAGCATGTGACCCACCTATCAAAGCTATTCGAGCAGTTGAGAAAGTACAAACTCCGCTTGAATCCTAACAAATACACATTCGGTGTCCGTTCAGGGAAACTCTTAGGGTTCATTGTCAGACAGAAAGGAATTGAGGTTGATCCTGACAAAGTCAATGCCATTCAAGAAATTCCTTCTCCAAAAACTGAAAAATAAGTCAGAGGATTCCTAGGACGTCTGAACTACATTTCCAGATTTATATTCCTCTTGGCCGCGACATGCGTGCCCATCTTCAGATTACTCAAAAAGGACCAGGGCTGCGTTTGGACAGAAGATTGCCAAACCGCCTTCGATAGTATCAAGAAATATCTGTTGAACCCACCGATTCTATCACCTCCAGTGGAAGGAAGACCACTGGTCATCTACCTCACAGTCTTGGAAGACTCAATGGGGTGTGTACTTGGCCAACAAGACGAAACAAAAAGAAAAGAGTCTGCCATTTACTATTTGAGCAAGAAATTCACTGAGTGTGAAACTCGGTATACTATGCTTGAGAAAACTTGTTGTGCTCTGGCTTGGGCGGCCAAACGTCTTCGCCAGTACACGATTCGTTACACTACTTGGTTAATCTCAGAAATGGATCCAATCAAGTACGTCTTTGAAAAACCTACTCTCACGGGAAGAATCGCCCGTTGGCAGGTGTTGTTATCAGAATATGACATAGAATGCCACGCTCAGAAAGCCGTTAAGGGAAGTATTTTAGCCGATCATTTGGCACATCAACTGATTGACGATCAAGAATCAATCGGGTTTGACTTCCTAAATGAAGATGTCATGTATTTAAAGATGAAAGATTGCAATGAACCGCTACCAAGTGAAGGGCCAGAACCAGGTTCCTAATGGGGACTAATCTTTAATGAAGCTGTCATCATAACCCCTCAGGGAACCCATATTCCTTTCACCGCACGACTGGCATTCAAGTGCACAAACAAAGAGACCGAATACGAAGCTTGTATCATGGGTCTCGAAGAAGCGATCGACTTAAGGATTAAGAACTTGGATGTATATGGCGACTCAGCCCTGGTTATCAATCAGATCAAAGGAGATTGGAACACATACCAATCATGACTGATTCCTTACAAAGATTATGCAAGAAGGTTGCTACCCTTCTTCAACAGAATCGAGTTTTATCATATCCCTCGTGAAGAGAATCACATGGCTGATGCATTAGCCACCCTCTCTTCCATGATTAGTGTAGGTCAATGTAACGACCTACCTAAGATCGACATAATGCACCTTGAGAGGCCCACCTACATCTTTACGATTGAAGCAGTCATAGACGACAGACCTTGGTATCATGATATCAAATGCTTCCTTTAGAAACACGAGTACCCACCTAGGGCATCTAGAAAGGACAGAAAGACCCTCAGAAGGTTGGCAGGCAGCTTCTTCCTGAGCGGTGATACACTATATAAGAGAAACTTTAACATGGTCTTGCTCCGATGCGTAGACAGACCAGAAGCAAACATGCTAAGGAAAGAAATTCATGAAGGATCCTTTGGCACTCATGCCAATGGAAACACAATGGCGAGAAAAATTCTAAGAGCAGGGTAATACTGGTTGACCATGGAATCCGACTGCTACAAGTACATGAGGATGTGTCACAAGTGTCAGATATACTCCGACAAGATCCATGTACCGCCAACGCATCTCAAAGTTCTTTCTTCCCCATGGCCTTTCTCTATATGGGGAATCGACATGATTGGGATGATTCAACCCAAGGCTTCGAACGGACATCGGTTCATCCTGGTAGCCATTGATTACTTCACCAGGTGGGTCGAAGCGGCGTCATACGCCAATGTAACCCGAAAAGTGGTGGTCCAATTTATCAAAAACAATCTCATCTGCCATTATGGTGTTCCAAACCAGATAATTACAGACAATGGATCTTACTTGAACAATAAGATTATGAAAGAGTTGTGCGCTGAGTTCAAGATCGAACACCATAACTCATCTCCCTACCGACCCAAGATGAATGGAGCGGTAGAAGCGGCTAACAAGAACATCAAGAAGATTATTCAAAAGATGGTTGTAACCTACAAAGACTGGCACGAGATGCTACCGTTTGCTCTTCATAGTTATCGCACATCTGTCCGCACTTCAACAGGGGTAACCCCTTTCTCTCTAGTATATGGCATGGAGGCAGTGCTCCCCATAGAAATAGAGATCCCATCAATCCGGGTATTGATGAAAGCAAAGCTAACAGAAGCTGAATGGTGTCAAAGTCAACACGACGAACTAAATATGATCGAAGAAAAGAGAATAACGACATTATGCCACGGTCAGTTGTATCAGCAAAGAATGAAGAGGGTGTTTGACAAAAAAGTCCGACGTCGCGTCTTCAGGAAAGGAGTCCTTGTGCTCAAGAAGATACAATCATTCATCACTGATTCCCAGGGCAAGTGGACCCTGTTGCGGTGAGAATCGGATAACAAGCTATTAATTAACTTGCATCACATTTCTTTGAGTTCACAACCGACTTTGATTTATCCAAAGGAAAGGTTCAAGATCGAAAAAAACCTAAAGGGGGGAGATCTAAGGTTCGGGGGTTGGTTACGCCTAGGGAAGGTATTAGCATCCTAAACGTCTGTAGTACTCTACGGGAACCTCTTGTTTTAACTTGTTATGTCTTACTCGATTGCTAAAGGTGCTATGTTAAAGGTTGAAACACTAGGGGTTAATATCTAAGTATACTCGACAAAGTATCGCACTTTGCGCCTACGTATCCTGACGGGAGTGGAATCAGAGTATCCGTAGTTCACCGATCTAAGTGTGAAGAAGAGGAAGCATTGACTATGGCCAAAGTTCCAAGGGGAAATGAGTATGAGCTCATTTTAGAGTTCACAATAACTCTCTAAATCTAAGTTATAGGGGGGAAAGTGAGTTCTCATGATGGTGAGATCACATAGAGTTCAAAACTCCAACCTATTTCTAAGTTACGATTTCATTGGCTCTCATGAGGCCAAGTAATGGGATAAACCTAGAAGGATAAGGTAGGGTGGTTGTTTAGTGACTCATGAGTCAATTTAGGATGATCTTCCTTTGGAATGGGGGGAAAGATAACTTCTTGTAAACAAGAGTTGGAGGGGGATTGAAATTGAGTTATAATCAATAAGAGGATAACAATTAGGTGTAAATAACATCAAAGCATGATAAGTACATCCATGTATGAGCATGACAAAAGATAGCGAGATGGTTCATAACAAACGTGAGCAAATGAACACCAGCATGGCAAAGTTTTCAAGAACTGTGAAATTAAGAGCGAAACAATCATATCAACACAAATTCGTCTTGAGAATTCCAAGAGGTGCCACAATTTATGGATAATAGTGATGAGGTGTCAACCAAAACTCAAACTAAACCTACTCAAAAGTCTTCAACAACATTGATGCTCACACTCAAAATAACCGCTCGAAAATAACTTGGAACAACTTAGAAAATTGTCTCAAAAGGGTGAGAAAATAAATTCTTCACTAGGATTGAAACAAAATTCTTAAAAGTTCACAAAATTATAATAAATATCGAAGTAAAAAAAAAAGAAAACTAAGTAAATAAAACACTTGAAATGTTAATATAATATTTTTTGGAATTTTGTGTTTAAACGAAAAATATTTAAATAATTTAAACTAAAGTGAAAATTAAAATAAAATAAAAAAGGTAAAACAAAATGAGACAAGGGGTGTGATTCTGAAAACCTAATGAACTAAAAATATGCTTGTCTTGTGTTTGGGCTTTCTGCTGTGGGGTGTGAATAGTGATTTGCGCAGGCCCATGGTCCAACTGAATCAAAACCAGATGAAATAATATGGTGCTTCATGTACGACATAACATGTAACATTTAATCAACCGGTCACCCTTTTCTTTAAGTGACTACACGACAAACATGGAACCTAACCACTCGAGCCCTGCCAGCGCATCATCTTCCATGCAACACTTAACATAAACCTGAAACTCTATCGTGAAACTAGCGAAAACACCATGGCAAACCTCTCTACTTTCTCAATCAATTCCAAGCTCATCTCTCAATCAATTTTAATGAAACAAAACATCAATGTGTAGTATTCAAAATACAGAACAAGCTCAGATCTTATGCATCTCAAAACATAAATTTAAACATGGACCTTTATGTTATCAAAATACCGAAATAAAAATATATCAACAAAATACTCCAAACGGACCTTTATGTTATCAATCCAACCCAATACAGAAACAACAAATGAACATGGTGAAAGCATTTATCATCATTTAAACTTAAACATGAGAACAAGGAATCGTAAAAACAACACTTACTAAGTGGAGCAAGTCCACTGCCTCTTCTCTTGGGGCTTTGGAATTCAACTAGTTCAAGCTTTTCCTTGGCTGATGATGATGTGCAAAGGTCACAGCTTCTGGCTCCTTCTTTGACGCTCACGAACTTATAACCTCTCTTGCTTTGAACGATGCGTATTTATGTGATGGGACTATTTGGTTTTGATCTTGTTATTTGGTGTTGATGGATGGAAAGGAAACTCACTAGTTCTCTCTAAGGTTCTGGTGTGGTGTTGATTATTTCCGTTTGTGTGGTTGCGCAAGGATAGGTTTATGGTGTTTTCATGACAAATGTAATGAGGGAGTGTATCCTTGTGCTGATCGTGGGTGGTGGAGTTTCAATGTTTTACGATGTGGTTCTCATTGTTTGATTGAAGGTTGACGGATGATGAAAAGGGTTGAGGGATCCAGAGAAAATTTTGGTTTTGTTTATGTTGATGGGTGAAGAAAATGATGAAGGTTGAAGGAAAAAATGGCGGATTGAAGGTCTCCCCCCAACTTATGATTCGCGCATGGTTATTTGAAGGGTGAAGGAAGTTTTGAAAACTCTCGGAGAAGCCATTCGTCCGTTATTACTTCAGGTCATGCTGCAGGTTATCGTTACGACAAGTCATTGTCGCTAGCAGGCATGGTAGCAAGGTTTTTGAGGCTTATGGCATTGGGTTGTCATTGTGTGGAGCAGAGGTTTTGTACGGTTTGGCAGCAGAGATTGGCACGCAACCTAATTGGTATTTTGTTTGTTATGAAATGTGCTAGACAGTGGGCCTATCATGAAATTGTAGATGGGCTTATAAAATAGAATGTGAATTGGTCAACTATTATTCGTTTTATGTTGGCAATCCATTGTAAATGGAATGAAAGAGAATTGGTTGAGTAAAATAGTTGGATAAATTGGAGCTATGGAAATTGGTAATGAATGGATAGAATATGGGTAATTTGATAATTGGATGAGTGATTGAATGGATATTGGTAGAAGTTGATTTGAAAAATGAATAATAATTATGGTTTTAATGGATATTTGAATTAAAAAGAAAATATTTTAAATATGGTCCAAAAAGATAAAATTGTATGGAATTTGATATTTACATTGATAATGGAAAATGGATTTTTGGATATGAAATGGATACTTGGAACGAAAAGATGGGATTGGGTGGAAAATAGATAATAGAAAAAGCATGACACTGAAAATGGATTGACAATGGATAATGGTTATTGGAAACAGATGAATAGCAAAATGGATAAAATGGCTATAGGATGGATATGGGCTTTGTAACGCGCCTCCACAACACTTAAGAACCTTGACAGCTTAACTCGAATGCCACTAATCTTTGAACAACATCACAACCTTGGATCCTCCTTAAAAGTGCCCTTGACTGATCAACAAAACTGACGAATCCTTGGATCTATGACAAAAATCCGCACCACACAATCAACACTTGAAAACAACTTGAAATGCACCAACTGTCTTGACCTTTGATGTACCAACAAACAATTTGAATTGGCATGAAACCCTGGCTTTCTCAAAATGAACAAACTAGCAAGATAAAGGCTAGTTAAAAATGCATAGATGATTGAATCTAAGTGCAAGTGCAAAATGTTATGACATCTAAGGGGTAAAATTTGGGGTACAACAGTTGCCCCAAGGTTGAGTTTTAAGGGTTTTTTTTTGTAAGGAAAGAAAACTCCTACTTCTAGGCTCGAAGGGTCAACAAGGGATTATCTTCCTTATTTCTCCCGTGTTTAGGAATTGAAACAATGCCTTACATCCTCGGCAAGGTTTAATTGGCAGCATACCACACCAATTGTGAATATGAGGTTTTCATCATCCTCCCCAATCCTTGCTTAACAATAAGTTTTATAAATGGAAAGAAACAAGATGAAGATATTATTATATTTTTTGTATGAGCATAAAAGTATATGAGTGAAACGAATGGACTTAATCAAAAGATGCACAAACATTTCATTAACCTTGCCAATTTGAAAGTACAACAAAGCTTATAAGAAATACAAATTCAAAGTGCAAAGGAAATACACTAAAATTGCTTAAACAACCAAAAGATTGCCAGCTTTAGGGAATCAAATACAGAAAATCAAAGAGGAGCTCAATCACAGACCCCTAATCTATCTTTGTCTTGATACATCCTCCACGACATTACTTATCTCATGAGCGGGTAAGGATTGTTCTTGATATTAGGCTGGGAGCCGTCGAAAGACAAAATGTTTCTCTCCACTAAGTCCCTCACAATATACTTCAAGGCAAAACAACCTTCTAAATTATGGCCTGGTGTACCTTCATGGAATGTACAATGAGCATTGAGATTGTAAGAAGGTGGAAGCGGATTAGGAGGTGGGCCTGATGACCTTGTATTTATTAATCCCTGTTGCACCAAAGCAGGATACAATACTGTATACGTCATAGGAATGGTAGGAATCGGAGGCCTTCCACCCTTTCTTTTACCTGGAATGTTCTGACGAGAAACTTGAGTCCATTGTGGATAAGCAGGAGCGTTGGGAGCTCATTGATAGATTGGTGGTTGGTGAACCGGCTGATGAACAGGAGCTTGGTAGTTGAATGTTGGTGCGATGGCGGCCACATAAGGTTGTTGAACAGGATAGCACTGTTGTTACTGCTGACGTTTCTAGGACTAATTTTTCTTCTTTTTGTTTGTCATTACCACACTGGTATCTCCTTCCCTTTTGAAGGATTTCTTGGCATCGTCGCTCGGACTACCAGCTTTCTTGGTCATTTTTCCACTCTTTAGACCAAGTTCTACTTTAACCCCCACAGCCACAATATCGAAAAAATGAGCAGACACGCTACTGATCCTCTTTTCGTAGAATTCCGGTCTCACCGTGTCAACAAACCAATCAGTTAATTCTTTTTCAGATAAAAGTGGCTCTACCTGTGAAGCCAGTTCTCTCCATCTCTGTGCATACTCTTTAAAAGACTCGGTATCGCTCTGTGACATACTCAGTAGTTGTCTACGATCTGGCGCCAGGTCCATGTTATATTTGTAATGCTTTACAAAAGCATCAGATACGTCTTGAAAACATTGGATCCTAGATTGGTCCAAAGTCAAATACCACTTTGCAGCAGCCCCTTTCAAACTATCATGAAATTGTAGTGGGCTTATAAAATAGAATGTGAATTGGTCAACTATTATTCGTTTTATGTTGGCAATCCATTGTAAATGGAATGAAAGAAATTGGTTGAGTAAAATAGATGGATAAATTGGAGCTATGGAAATTGGGAATGAATGGATAGAAAATGGGTAATTTGATAATTGGACGAGTGATTGAATGGATATTGGTAGAAGTTGATTTGAAAAATGAATAATAATTATGGTTTTAATGGATATTTGAATTAAAAAAGAAAAGATTTTAAATATGGTCCTAAAAGATAAAATTGTATGGAATTGGATATTTACATTGATAATGGAAAATGGATTTTTGGATATGAAATGGATATTTGGAACGAAAAGATGGGATTGGGTGGAAAATAGATAATAGAAAAAGCATGACACTGAAAATGGATTGACAATGGATAATGGTTATTGGAAACAGATGAATAGCAAAATGGATAAAATGGCTATAGGATGGATATGGGTTTTGTAACGCGCCTCCATAACACTTAAGAACCTTGACAGCTTAACTCAAATGCCACTAATCTTTGAACAACATCACAACCTTGGATCCTCCTTAAAAGTGCCCTTGACTGATCAACAAAACTGGCGAATCCTTGGATCAATGACAAAAACCCGCACCACACAATCAACACTTGCAAACAACTTGAAATGCACCAACTGTCTTGACCTTTGATGTACTAACAAACAATTTGAATTGGCACAAAACCCTGACTTTCTCAAAAAGAATAAACTAGCAAGATAAAGGTTAGTTAAAAATGCATAGATGATTGAATCTAAGTGCAAGTGAAAAATGTTATGACATCTAAGGGGTAAAATTTGGGGTACAACAGACCCCGAATTATGACGGCCCCTATGTGGTCAAAAAAGGTTTCTCAAGCGGCACCTTGAGACTTGTAACCATGGATGGAGAAAAATTTGCCTACCCCACGAATGTTGATGTAGTCAAGAAATACTTCGCCTAAATAAAAAAAACGTCTCGGTGTATTGAAAATCCGAAAGGGCAGTCCAGGCAAAAATTAGAGACATGATCAAAAATCATCCCGATGGATTGGAAATCTCAAAGTACAATCCAGGAAAAAATTAGGGATAACGGCAAGTAACTACGTCCAGCAAAGGGGCAAATCCCTCAGCAGCAGTAATGCCATCCATCAGAGAAAACTCCAGTCAAGGTCATCTTCGACAAAAGCTCAGGATGCCCAGAATTCAAAGTTAGTAGAAGGATAGTGGTCGTTATGTTTTAATGTAGCCCTTTTCCCTTAAAATTACCATTTTCTAACTTTGTAAATACTCTATGGAATCACGCGTTTGGCTGATTTCCATCCTATCAGTAAAATTTGAGCCCTTGTGCTTTTGTTTGCAATTCTTATTTGTTTTAGCTTTACAGAACGACATTTTAACATGATTAACGGTTCTTGAAATAGAAAAAAAAATGAATTTACTTGTTAAAATTTTTTCTTCTTTAAAATAAAGATGGCAATTTCTTTTGACTATTGAACATCGAAAGAACATCGATCGCTTCTCCCGAAGTAATCGGGCTTCAAAGTGTAGAATCAAAGTCCTCATTCTAAACCAGTGCGCCAGAATGAAGGATCAGCTGTATCAGATGCGACTTTCCCATCTGATACCCCCAATCGAGTTCTTACCTCCTTAGGCCGACCAGCGGTTGGTCCCCGTAGGGACTATTTCCCCTAAGCAAGGCATAATTGCTATCGTGAACCAGTGATACTTTTCATCCCCCGCAGTGGCCGAGTATCCAGTCGTGTTCATCCATCAGTTTGTATGTCGTGTCAGTTTTGTCAGCATATACATACATACATCATGCATTATTGATTTACATTCGCATTCATATTGCATCACTGTCACTCCAGTCAGTCTTGTCCCCTAGTGATAAAAGTCCTCTCAATCGAGTTGTCGGCCCTTTCCTCGTCAGGAAGTGAACCATCTAAACAATCTCGCCTCCAGTTTATTTCTGGATACAAGTTGGTCCCTCGACCACTTTGATAACTTGAACCTCTGAAAGACCAGAGACCTTTCGACGATCGTCACTCTTCGCCATTGAATATGATATCTTTGCTTTCCCGAATTAAGGAAAATCCCCAGAGAAAGCCTCTTAATCAGAGATTCGGTAATACAACAGTTTTTCTCCAAAAAATCCGCTGACGAAAAGGTCATCAACACCTCAAAATTGGATCACATCATATGCCATTTCTCCAAGAAGATCCCGAGAAAAGTATGATGTAATACCCCAAGTGAAAGCATTCTCTCAAGAGACTCGTTTTCCCCAGTAGAATCAACAAATGGCGTCTCCAAATAGAGAAGTTTGTACACCTCTAAAACTCATACGTCTGGGTTACCCAGCAACTCTGACATCAAAATTTTTCTATCAAATGGCATCTCCCCCGAAAAATTCGGTGAGAAGTTTGAGGAAAACCGCTACACATAGCGTCCCATGTCAACGAAGTTTATTGACAAAACAAAACTGAGACCAGTTCCTTGGTAGGAAACCAGGATCGATGGGAAGTTTATTTCAGAGACTTAGACCAGTTCCTTGGTAGGAAATAAGGATCGAGGGGAAGTTTACATCAGAAACTGAGACCAGTTCCTTGGTAGGAAACCAGAATCGAGGGGAAGTTTACATCAGAAACTGAGACCAGTTCCTTGGTAGGAAACTAGGATTGAGGGAAAGTTTATTTCAGAAATAGAGACCAATTCCTTGGTAGGAAACCAAGATCGAGGGGAAATTTATTTCAGAAACTTAGACCAGTTCCTTGGATGAAGACCAGGATCGAGGGGAAGTTTACCTTTTCTAAGTATCATTTCTTAGCAAAAGAAGAAGGATGCGCAAATTGCCATTCCTAACCACCATCAAAATTTCAGGTATTCCGATATTTAATCCTCTTGCACCCCGAATGGCCGAATACCTTCGCCATTCACACCTTCGGGTCCAAGAAGATTAAATAAGGGCATCTGTCATACCCCAAATTTTTACCACTAATATTTCCCATCATTGTGCAAATCATCATCACAATATGGGTAAACCATCATGCCTCATTAGTCTCCCCAAAGATGGGTGAGCATTCACTACAAACAATAATTAGGGTTTCAAGCCCTCTCAAAGTTCTTAGACAAAGGATCAATAAAGGAATGACATGATCTTCAACTTGTCTAACCTCTCAAACATCCACAATGGATCAAGAGGACTCCCACAGCAAGAATCATGCACAAGGTTGCAGCATTCTGAGTGGATCAAGCCTCAAAATCGACAGTGTCACCAAATCAGGGTTTTGGTCGACCAGGGCCTCCAGATGGAAATTTTCCTCTGGGCATGAGCCAATGCTTCAAAGCATATCCTAATATACTCCAAGGGACCTCATGGACCCAATCATCAAGTCAACTTGGCCTCAGGGGAAGCATTCACTAAAAATCAGGAATTAGGGTTCTTTGACCTAATTCACCCCTAAGTTGACTTTTGGGACAAATCATGAGCCAAAACCTCAAGACATGATTTGAGGGTCTCTAACACACCACATTGATCCATTTGCAACAATGGATTAATCCAATAAGCTTGATCAACAAGTTTCAAGTTCATCTAAACCACAGTTAGGGTTTCGCGAAAAAAGTCAACTGAACCTTTGACTTTTGACCCAGGCATGCTCCCAAACCTTGGGACATGATTCAATACACCCTATAAAACCTATGAAATCAATCCATCAACTTTGATTTAGGTCAAGGACTTGATTTCATAGATGATCGCACAACTTAGAATTCATTTGATAAAAAGTCAGCTGTGCCCAAAAGTCAAAGTTTGACTTTTTGATTTTTTGATCAATTATGGTTCCCTAACCCTAAAATGATGTTAATGTGTGATTTGAATCAACATTCATCAAGAAAAAGCAAAGAAAGTGGGATAACTTGTAAAAGGGGTAACCATAAAAAACTTAGAAATTTTCTAAGTTATGGAACAAAGTGGCTAGGGTACCAACTTCCAAGGATCATAACTTGAGATCCAAGCAACCATTTTGACTGATCCAAAGATGGATTTGTAGCTCTCATGGCATACTACAAAAGCTTCAACTACACCTCATTCCAATTCCTCATGGATTTTAAGTTATGGAGTGACCAAAATGACAAAAAGTGAAAATGTCACTTTTTTCCAACACAGTGAAATTTTCACTAAGTCAGAATCTGTGTTACTTTTTTTTTCCAAATGTATGGGTATTTTTCACTTGGATCCAAAAAGTGTCAAGACAAACTATGATCACACATGTGTTGTATCATATAAGAGTTTTCCAAAATGGCCAAAAACTCAATCAAATTCCATTTGAGCCATGAGATATGACAATGGCAATGTGCCTTGCTGTAAACTGCCATGGCAAGACAGATTTGTGCATTTTGCTCGATTTGAGCAATTTGTACAAATGACAAGCATGCTTATCCATCTGAACACCTCAGGGAGGGACCAAGGAGGGACAAACAGTGATCCATATGCCTCCCAAGTCTTTGGAACTAAAAATAGCATGCCAAACCTAAAAAACCCTAAAGAGGGGACAAGACTCTAATTTTGTTTTGGAGCATTCAATGGATGCACCAAGGTGGCATGGACTGAACCATTTCCAATTGAATGAGTCAAGAATAAGATCTGAACCAAGGGAACCAGCAGCCTGTGCCCTAACCTTTAGTCAATGGCTAGAGGAGACTTGGATTCCAAAATGCAACTATTGGCCAAACCTCTGCTGCAGTTGCCATTCACTATTGCAGCCAAAACAATCTTGCTCTACTATAAATGGAGCTCATTTGTGCTCAGTTTAAGCACACCAAAGCACTACAACACTTGCTTTCCTCAAAATCTCTTTCTCTAGGAAAAAATGACTTCTTTAGCAAGGTAACTCTGAGTTTTTTAGTTAGAGAGCAATTCCATCACAGCTCATGATCCAAACACATCTAATATATCATATCTAAGTTGTCCAAACTCTCACAAGTGACCTGTAACACCAAAATCACAAAGTCCCCTCTCAAAACCTCAAAATAGGGCCTTTTTACATTTTTCAAGCCATGTCTTGATTCAATAACTTTCAAAACTAATTAAAGCCTCAAACACACTCCAAATATCATCCTTGAACTGTCCCAAATGGTTCCCCACATCTGGAACACCATTTGAGAGAGTTGCTATTTTGGCCACTTTTGCCCCTTTTGCAAGAAAGGGCCAATTTCCATTCCTGAGGTTTCCAGCTGATTCCAATCATCCTAAAAGCTTCTAAGGGATCATTTGAGAGTGTTCAAAGCATCAAAACATTTCTGGAACAAAGCACTTGGCAGATAGCCCAAAAAGCTCAAAGGGAGGTAAGCATCACAACTTGAACTCTTTAAAATATGCCTTGCTTTGAGGTCCACTGATCATGCATCTCCTATACATGTTATATGTGTTGTGTTTGAACCAATTCATCATGTAATTCATGGTTGTACCAAGAGGTAGCACAAAAAATGCACATTATGGCCTATTTCAAAACCACTATCGGGTTGTGAGGAGGATTGATTTTCTGGAAAAACCACCACCACCATTGGATTCCTTAGGAAATTCTAGGCCAGATGCATATAAATTTTGTCTCCATCCATGGAGAAATGAGGAAGTTATGGCCTTCATGTTTCTGACAAAAAACCTTGCCTTGCCTTGCCTTGGCCAGGCCAAGAACAAGGCAAGCCTTGTATATTTATGGTTGGGGTTTGACACACGGATGTATCACCACCCCAGTGGTAAGGCGCGCATGCTGCACACAAGAGGTCTGGGGTTCGAATCCCCCTCGCCCCATGCCCCTTTTTAATGGTTTTTCACCTTTTTTATTATTTTTCAAATTATTTTTAATGATTTGAAAAATTAATAACTCCCTCAATTTTAATTATTTTTTATTGGTTCTTTTTGCAAAAAATCACAAAAATATTGAAATATTTTATTCCACAAAATAATCAAATTTATATTATTTATTTAATATAATTAGTATTTTTGTGAATAAATTCATTTTTAATTGTTTTTAAACATTTAAAAGTGAATATTTATTTTGAAAATCAAAACCAAATGAGTTCTAAATCATCTTGTGATTAAAACCTCATTTTTCAAACCTTAAACAAAAATCACAAGTGGTTTATTCAAATCTATTTGGTATTTTTATCATTTTTATTGATTTTCTTTAAATATTTACTTTTAAAGAAAAACAAAATTAGGGTTTCTTTGATTTTCACCCTCACAAATCTTTTTAAAACACTCATGGGCCTCTATTAGAGTGTAAGACCCATCCCCTTTATAAATACACAACTTTTGGGCCCCAGTCGTTGTATAAGTCCCACTGTATTTTCAAAAAACAACGGCGCGATCGTCGCATTTTTTTTACAAAACCAATTTGGGTCTCTCCCTGAGTTATAAGCCCCACCATTTGTACAAAAACACTTTTGGGCCTTTAATAGAGTGTAAGACCCAACCCCTTTTTGAAACCAA
The DNA here is from genome assembly GCA_022829125.1 of Lathyrus tuberosus. Taxonomy (NCBI): domain Eukaryota; kingdom Viridiplantae; phylum Streptophyta; class Magnoliopsida; order Fabales; family Fabaceae; genus Lathyrus; species Lathyrus tuberosus. Next base: position 15,558,776 of record JALAZF010000065.1, on the reverse strand, counting down.
AATAATTTGGGCCTCAGTCATTGTATAAGACCTACTATGTTTTCAAAAACCTCGGCACGACCGTCGTTTTAAAAAAAATCATTTGGGCCTACCCTCGTGTTATAAGACCCATATCTTTTCTTTAAATAATCTTTGGGCCTCTTGGTAGAGTGTAAGACCCAATCCTTTTCTAAATAAACCTTTTTAGGGCACCAGACATTGTATAAGTCCCTCTGTATATTTTCAAAAGTACGGCGCGGTCGTCGCCTTTGTAACGAAATCAACTGGGCTTCTCCTTGAGCTATAAGACCTATCTTTATTCATTTTCAAACACTTTTGGGCCTCTAATCGAGTGTAAGACCCATTCCCCTTTGAAAACCAAAACTTTTTGGGCCTCACATACTGTATAAGTCCCTCTGTACAGTTTTCAAAACAACAGTGCAATCATCGTTAAATCTTGGGCCTCTCCTTGAGCTGTAAGCCCCAACAACTTTTCAAAACACTTTCTCCTTTGATTTTGAATATAATATTATTATCAAAGTTTTCTTTGTTGAATAACTAACCAAACAGTATGGAAGCTCTACAACGGGTACGTTTTTATCCGCTATTATTTATCGCTTTCATATGTATATAACTGTATTGTGGGGTTGTTTCACTGTAAGTCTCCTTTCACATCCTTTTATATACTTGCCAAATATCAAATGTGTAATACTAGTATAGTTATTTAGAGTTTTCCCCGGTAACTACGTTTAGCACTAGGTAAAGCCTTGTTGGTCACTCTTAAATACAAACAAAACTAGATCCCCCGTAGGATTCCAGATACAGTCTTCCCTTCTCTTGGGGTTAAACAATATGGAACAAAGAGAAAGGCAGTATTCTCGGTGAACCTTTTCTCAGACTGTCACCCTTAGAAATTGTCAAAGAGACTCTACTCCCCAGAGTTGATCTATTCTCCGTAAATAGCATCTCTTGAGTTTCTTCCAAATTCTCGAACTTTCCTAGAATGATCTCTTCTCTGTGAATTGCATTTCTTGAACTTCTCATAGTTTGGGGACCCACAGCTTCCTAAAAGGATCCCCGCCTCCTCCTGGGCGTTCTACAAGGACCCTTCGGCTTCGTAGAAGTTCTCATGCCTTCTCTTGGGCTTAATACAAGGACCCTGACGACCACTTATAGGTATAAGACAGAACTTAGTCATCCTTTGCTAGAGCAGTCTTTTCAGTGTCAAACCTCTGGCCACTTTAGGGTTGATACTGATCCCTTAATGCCCGTGCCTCCTCTTGGGCATTGTACAATAGATAAAACTCCAGACTTGGACAGTCTAAACTCCTTGAGTCTCAAAGACATTCTCAAGTTCTTTTCAAGCATAGGAAAAAACACTGATCACTCAGAAACCCGACCTCTCTCATGAGGGCTCTCCCACTTGGTCCTGCATATGGATCTAATCCTCAGCAGTAAGATAGCCTCCTCTTGGGCTTTCTACAAAAGACTCTCCCCAGCGGAGCTAACCTTTTCAGACTCTCTTGTTGAGTCAAACCCCTTTTTTAGCCTCCGTCTTAGGCTTCGTATAAGACATAAATAAGTACTCTCTTGTTGAGTCAAACCTTTTAGTCTCTGTCTTGGGCTTCATACAAGACACCTATAAAAACCCACTCTCTTGTTGAGTATAAAAGACTCTCTTGTTGAGTCAATCTCTCTTTAGCCTCCGTCTTGGGCTTCATACAAGACACCTATAAAACACTCTCTTGTTGAGTATAAAAGACTCTCTTGTTGAGTCAACCCCCTTTTAGCCTCTATCTCGGGCTTCGTACGAGACATCAAAACACTCTCTTGTTGAGTATAAAAGACTCTCTTGTTGAGTCAATCACCTGTTAACTAGACTCTCTTGTTGAGTCAACTATTTAGCCTCCGCCCTGGGCTTTATACAGGACAAATAAAAGTACTATTTTGTTGAGTCAAACCCTTTAGCCTCTGTCTTGGGCTTTGTACAAGACACATAAAAAGCACTCTCTTGTTGAGTCAGTCACTTGTTAGTACTCTCTTGTTGAGTCAACCCATTAAGCCTCTATCTCGGGCTTCGTACGAGACAACAAATAAAAGACACCCTCTTATTGGGTCAATCGTCTCTTCTTAGGCTTTGTATAAGGAAACCTCGGTTGAGTCAATTAACCTTTTAGCATCAAATCTGTGCCTTGTTCACAGTATACAAACATCAACAACTCCTTTTTAGAGATGACGAATTCTCTCTCATCCAAACCTTTTAGCTTCACATCTTGGGCTTTGAACAAGATACAAATAAACCCTTTAGTTTCATGTCTTAGGCTTTGAACAAGACACCAAAACAACCTTTTTCCTCCCATAGAATAGGAGGAACTACAATCACTCTGATTTCCCTGTCTCGGGAATATGTAGGCATAAGATTGAAAAATCTTAGCGAGCATACCAATCAAAAAACCCAAAATCCAGTACCCCATATATCAACCCAAAAGCACCAAATCCTAACATCTTACAAAAAACCTCGCAAATGGTCCAGACATTCTAATCTTAACAAAATAACCTAAGAAGGGCCCATATCTCAAGAGCATCTGTAAACTAACAGTCAGTTGTTTAAACTCAGTATGCAAGCAGGGTTAATTGGAGACATCTATTTCCCTTCCTTAATCAGCTCAATAGGATAAAAAATGAATCGAACTGTAGTACCCAAGCGATCGTGATTCAAGACCACAAAAATCGCGCTACACATATGTAGCCTGGTACCAATTATTAATTGGTAGTATAGGAAGATAATGTTAGCTACTCATATAGAGACAGAGTGAGATCATATAAAATCTATCTTAGTTGGCAATGACGTTTAACAACAATTTGGTGAACATCTGAAGGGCTTCTAAATTTGTTGAACAATTTGGTGCCTAATCATATAAAATCAAATTTATGAAGAATCTTTCATTACTTACAATCATAGAAGCTACTAAGTTTATTGCCTCAGATTTAAAATCTCCAGATATCTTCTGCCGAGCCATAAACCATGTCTCGTATCGTTTTATTTCTAAAGGATCACCTACTAAACTTTCATCAACGTTGGCCTTGTAATACCCCAAATTTTGACCACAAGATTTCCTATCATTGTGCAAAGCATCACCATAATATGGATGTACCTTCATGCCACATTAATCCTCTCAAAGATTGTTGAGCATTCACATCAACCAAGAATTAGGGTTTTGGACTCTCTCAAAGTACTCAGACAAAAGATCAATCAAGAATGGACATGATCTTCAACTTGTCAAACCAACATCAATGAAGGATCAAGAGGTCTCCCAAGTCAAGAATCTAGCACAAGATTTCATCATTCCAACATGATCAAGCCTCAAGATCATCAGTGTCACCAAATTAGGGTTTTGGTCGACCATGGCATCCAGAGAGAAATTTTCATCTGGGAATGAGCCAATACTTCAAAACATGATCCAAGAAGCTCAAAGGGACCTCATGGATCCAATCACAAGTTCAAAATAGCCTCAGGGGATGCATTCATCAAAAATCAGGAATTAAGGTTTCTTGACCTAATTCATCCCTAAGTTTTGGAGCAAGACATGAGCCCAAACCTCAAGAGATGTTTAGAAGACCTCAAATACCTTGTATTGATCCTCTTACAAGTTCAAATGGACACAAATAACTTGGTTCATGAGCAATACAAAGATTCAAATTCATCTGGACCACAAACTAGGGTTTCTGAAAAAAAGTCAACCATGCCTTCGACTTTTGACCAAGACATGATCTCAAACCTTGGGACATGATTCAAGACACTCCAAAACACTTACAGATTCCATCCATTAGGTTTAATTAGGTCAAGAACTTGATTTCATCAACGATCACAAAGTTTAAAATTCATCTGATAAAAAATCAATTGTGCCCAAAACCAAGTTTGACTTTTGAGGTTTGTTGACAAACATGGCTTCTTTAAGTCAAAAACAATGTTAACTTATGGTTTTGATCATCATCCATCAAGAAAAATCAAGAAAAGTGAGGTTACTTGCAAAAGGGGAAATCTTAAGAAACTTGAATTTTCACTAAGTCATGAAAAAAATTGATTTTTACCCAACTTTGCAAGATCATAATTATTGATCCAAGTAACCTTTTTCTTCCATCGAAAATTCAAATGAAAGCTCTCATTACATACTTCAAGATTGTCAACTACAACATATTCCAAACCCTCATGGATTTTGAGTTATGGACTGATCAAAATCACAAAATAGAAAATGAACATTTTTCAAACACTTAGTGAAATTTTTTGACAGAATCTGTTTGTATTTTCACCAACTTTGAGGCCATTTTTCATTATGATTCAAGACCAAATTTAAATATCAAAGTTGAAGTATGATATAGGGGCTTTCCAAAAAGTACAAGAGCCTCCCATGATTCAACTTGAGCAAGAAGTTATAAGCCTCCAAAAATGGTATTTTTCACCCTGCCTACACAACAGCATTGGTACATAACATGTCTCCCACGATTTCTTGAGCCAATTTTGTACACTTGCATCATTGTAATTATGTCCAAAATCAACATGAATGATGGAGAATCTGATCACAAGGCCACCAAGTCAAAAATCCAATTTCTTAGGCACGTGGCTTTCAAGGTTCATTTACAAAAACTCCAACTTTGTCATGAAGCATTGAATGGATGCATAGAGTTCGCATGTATCAGTCCACAACATTACAAATAAGTCAAGATTAGTCCAAGAATCAGAAGACCATAGGCCTGCAAGATTGACTCAAGACAATGGCTAGAGGAGACTTTGGCTACATGACAAAACTCATCGGATAATAGGGTGATCCATCCCCTAACCACTATTTCTCCCAAAAAAAACTTGCTCTACTATAAATAGGGACCCTTTCTGGTCAGTTTGAGTACACCAAAGCATAACAACACATGCTCTTCTTCCTTTCACTCTCAAAAACCAGAAATTGTTTCTTTTATAAATAACATTCGAATTTTCAAATAGAGAGCAATTCTATCAAAACCAATGTTGTAGACACATCAAATACATCATATGTGAGCTATCCAAACACTTCTCACACATCTGTAACACCAGAATCACAAACCTCCAAATCACACTCAAGCTAATTTGCAATTGAGGTACCACAAAGAGTTTCAGGTTGTTTCAATCCATTCCAAGCTTCCAAACACCTTACATAAGGTCCATTGAAGCTGTCCAAGTCATCAAACAACATTTGTAACACCTCCAACACACAATTTGATTTCTTCTTGCAAGAGTAAGCCTGAACTCTCAAACTCTATGATCCATGCATCATAAATGTGTTTACAAGTTACAAACATGTTTCTGCACTTATCTAGAGTGTTTCCCCTCAATTAATTGCTTTGTAGCTATCGTGTATAGGATTTCATAGTGTTCTTGCAGAAATTAGGGTTCATGTGTTCATCACTTGATTTCTCACTCCACACTAAAAATAAATGCAATTAATTGGTACCATTGGAATCTTTATTCAAAAACGAGTAATATTGATATTTGATTCGTGCAAAATCATTAAGTAATCAGAGAGAAAAGTGAGGTTTTACAAATCGTCCATGGCGCGGGCACGAGGAAGAAGAAGGTGACTGTTGGCGCCTTTTTCAAATTATTTGAATTTTTTAATTTTTAAATTATTTTTTTAATTGATTTCAAAAATTAATTTCTCCCTCAATTTTAATCATTTTTTATTGGTTCTTTTTTTAAAATTTCACAAAAATGTTAAAATATTTTATTCTACAAAAAAATCAAATTTATATTATTTATTTAATATAGTTTGAATTTTTGTAAAGAATTTCATTTTAATTGTTTTTTTTTAACATTTTTAATCAAAATTTCCTCTTGATTTTTCTAATACAAATGAATTTCACACTTTAATATAAACATAACATGACTTTTCAAACCATTTTTCAAAACTCACAACTTGTTTTTAAATATATTTGATATTTTATATCATTTTTATTTACTTTTCTTTGAAAAATTATATTTTTAATTAAAATTAGGGTTTTTCCTTGATTTTAATTTTTCAAACTTCGTTTGAAACACTTTTGGGCTTCTTTGTAGAGTGTAAGACCCATCCCTTTGTAATTACATAATTTTGTGCCCCAGTCATTGTATAAGTCCCGACGCAATTTTCAAAATAAACGGTGTGATCACTATTTTTCATCTGGGAATCTCCTTAAGCTATAAGCCCTAACTCTTGTATAAAAATAACCTTTTGGGCCTCTATGTAGAATGTAAGACACATTCCTTCTTGTGTAAATATTTTGGGCCTCAGTCATTTGTATAAGTCCCACTGTGGTTTTCAAAATCGTGACGCGATCGTCGCCTTTTCAAATAAATCATCTGGCCTCTTCTTGAGTATAAGCCCCGTTTTCCTTCTTTAAAAGCACTTTTGGGCCTCTAATAGAGTGTAAGACCCAACCATCTTTGTAGAAAAATAAATTTTTGGGCCTCTGCTATAGTATAAGTAAGTCTCACAACGTCTTTCGGTATCGCAGTGCGATCACTGTTTTCAAATAAGTCATTTGGGCCTCTCCTTGAGAATAATCCCCAATCTTTTGTACATAAACTTTTTTTTAAACAAGAAACAACTTTCATGGGCCTCTCCTTGAGTTCTAAGCCACATACCTCTGTTTTCAAAATCATCTATCTGTTTTTAACCGGTACTAAGAGGAGCATTATTCCCGGAGAAACTGCTCTTAGACCACTTGGGCCCCTCTTTGAGTTATAAGCCCCAAACATTTATTTTCTTTCAAACAACTTTCTTTTAATTCAAATTCAAAATCAATGTTTTCTCAAAACTTTCTTCAATTTCTTAAAACCCTAATCATATAATTCTAATTAATACAATCAATCACAATACACTTGGGCCTCTTCTCAGAGTGTAAGACCCAACATATTTTTAATTCAATGCATATTTGTTTATATACCTGTCAATTTATTCATCTGTATATATACTTGTGCATATCTGTTTAGAGTTTCCCTAGCAGTTAGGTATACACTTAGGTCAAACCAGAGGTTATTTCTAAACTTAGTCAAAACTAGTTCTCTCATAGGAAACTTCCCTCAATACAGTCTGCCTCCTCTTGGGCTTATTCAATATGAAACAGAGAAAGGAATTATTCCCGGTGAAACTTTTCTCAAGACTGTCAAAACTTAGATATATATATATATATATATATATATATATATATACAAGAAATTCATTTCCCCGGAGAGGATTAATTCTCGGTGAAACCTCTTTTGAATTTCTTCAAACCTTAGAACTGTTCAGCAAAGAAAGGATTAATTCCCGGTGAAACCTTCCTTGAACTTTTCCTAGGCTTGGACCCACGGGCTTCCTAGAAGTATTCTCAGCCTCCTCTTGGGCTTAATACAAGGACCCAAAGGCTTCCTAAAAGCATAGTGTTGTACCCCAAATTTTAACTTAGATGTCATAACATCTTTTGCATGAGCATCATAGATCAATCACCTGTGCATTTGTTAACTAACCATTTTATCAGTTTTTGTTCGTTTTGTTTCACTTGTAAATCAGGGTTTGTTTCAAGAGACCTCCTCTCCTTAATAATCCAATGTGATTTGTTTTCATCACAAGTTCTTCCTCAAGGACCAGACAAGGTCATCAGGACAAGGGTCTGTGTGGTATGGTTTGAGATTCAGTGGAAGTTTGACCTAATCTTGGTCAAACAAGTGGTGTGTATCAGTATCAGGTTATCAGGCCGTGGCAGAGATTCTGAATCAGGGTTTTGGTCCTCATCCAGTCATTTTTTTCATAAGTGCACACTCGAGGCACGAGAATTAGAGTTTCTCATCCTTGGAGTTTATGGTTGACAAATATCGTTCAGCTGTGTCTCCTAAGGTTAGCTGGTTCATGGTGTGTGAAGTATTGTTTCAGTTCAATTAAGGTTGCAAAGCCATCAAAGAGGTCGGAGTAGTTGGTACATTTCAAGTTGTGTGCAAGTGTTTGGTCATGTAGTTCAGGATTTGTGGTAGACAGTGCAATTTTCCAGAGTTAGGTGTTGTTTAAGTGTGGAATCGTATGTCCATTCCCGTAACCGTCCTTTATCCACCTTTGTTATTTATCCAAATTGTCCATAATCCTTTCATATCCATTTCATGTACATTTCTTTCCAATACAATCCAATTATCCATTTTCCACTCTTTATCCAGATTCTTTTTTTAATCCATTTCTATTATCCATATCCATTTTCAATAATCCGATAAGCCAATATTCATATCCATGAAACCCATTCAACTTTCCAAGTTATTCACCTTTAAATTCTTTCTTTTTTCAATATCCATTTTTTTAACCATTAAACCAATTTTTCTCGTTTAGATTTCTTTTCTTTATACATCCATTTTTCACTATCCATTTTCTAAATTCATTTTTATCCACATTTAAAAATAAAAAAGAAACAAGTCAATTCTAAATCCATATCATCCATTCAACAAGGCCCAATTCATCATTTACAAGTCCATTACAAGAATACAGTTTCAAAAGCCCATTGGTCTAAGTCCATATTACCAAAAAATAAAAATAGTAAACCTACTGAGTACATATACAAACAGTGGCATTGGTGTGAGAGAGGGAGACCTAGCGGCGCATGAAAATCTGAGATGAAAATCCAAACTTCATACCTTCAAAACAATCCTCTTCATAAGCCATACCCTTACAATAACCCACTTACAAATCTCACTCTCACGATAAACCAACATAACTTTATTCTCTCCTTAACACTCTTATCCATCCTTTCCCTCAAATATCTCCTATGTTGTGAAGAGAAACCCGCAACACCTTCTTCGAAAAATTCGCCATCACCATGTAAATCCACCACCTGCAACTCTCACTCCATAAACCACTTCATCCATACCCATCTTCCACACAACCTCTAAACTACCACCCTCTGTTTCCAACCTCACTCCACCACCATAAATATCCTTCATTCTCCGTTTTCTACCCTTCACCGCATCAACCACCTTCATAACCGCGACTGCTCCATTCTTCACTTTCATTGCTACCGTGCACCATCGCTCAACCTCCATAATCAACCTTCCTCCATTTCAACCCAAAATAACCATCAACATACAAATCAAAATCAAAACCAAAATAGAGATAAAGATGAGAATGAGAGATGAAATAGATTGAGTGAAACTTGGACGAAAAATAATTCACGAACGGGAAAGGTCGAACTGTCAATTTTGCATTGATACTTGTTCTTTCTTTTGAAGATGTTGACGCAACGATGGTTGTTATTCTGAGCGAATCCCGTCATTTTCACAATGGACCTAGCTAGCGTTGATGTAGCTTAATTTGTTTTCTTTTTTTAGTGTTTTAATGTTGAACCTACTGATTTCTACACCACCCTTTCATAAATAGTCGTGTTTCTTGAAATGAAAGTGGATGAATGGGCCTCACGGCCCATGATTATCCCACATGATCCTTTTAGTGTTTACACCCACAAGATCCAGGCACCCCTCATTTGTTTATTCTTAGTTTTTTATATTATGATTTTGTTTATTTATTTTTTAAAAATGTTAACTCTTAATGTTTGACTTAACTATTTTAATATTTCTGCTATTTTAATTTCATTTTCGATTTCGTTTTATTTATGGGCCTATGACATAAAAAACTTCTTGATTTTGTTGATTTATGCAAGTCACAAATATCACGATTCATATGAGGCCATTTTTCAATTTATTTTTATTGGTCAATGAAAATCTAATAGAAAGGTATTCGATTTATCGATCTAAATCCTTATTTAGATGAGACCGATTTTATTTTCATTTCGAGCCCGTTTCTTTATTTTTGGGCCGATGATATTACAGAAATCACGACTAAGTCGATTTATCAAATTACTAAAAGTCGTGATATGTATGAGGCCACCTTCATTATTTTATCGGTCGATGAAAGTCGAATATCATAGATTATCGGTTTCTCGATTAAATCATGATTAAGACAAGACCGACTTTATTTCTACTTCATTCTGTATTTTCTTATATCTTCATTTTCATTTTTGACCGATGAAGTCTTTCTATTCACGAACGTTGTTAGCGAAGCGACGAACCTTCATTATTTCAAATCTGTAGTGAGTGATCATTGAGATTTCTTTCTATACTTTGAGATCGTGATAGGTTACCTTCGACTAATCAACTAGAGTTTGTGACTCAAGACGAGGTCTCCACCTTTTCTTTTCGTGTGGCACGATTTCATCGGAGAATGATCTTCTATAACATTTCTCTATCGTGTCTTAACATGAAGATCAAATTGTACACCCTCCAATAGTATGGTCTTCCTCATAGACAGTACTACGACGGATCAGCACTACATTGGACCCGATTCATCGATCCAATAAATTAATCAAAAATCACTAAATTTACTTTCAGTCAATATATATATATATATATATATATATATATATATATATATATATATATATATATCTTGATTTATTCTTTATGTCGATTATTATCCTTGTTAATATTATCATTGTTCGTATTTATATCTTGTGTATATTGTTTATTTTATTTGTTCATTTAAAATACACTAATAAATATCGAAACCCTAAAAAACTCAATTGACCGGACTGTGGTTACTATTGTGTTTTGGACTGAGGACTTAGATTTAGGACTTTTACCCTATGCTCTTGGAGTTGGTATTCTGGTCTCGGATCTTGCTTGGTTGGTCAGTGGCCCATCAGTGGGAAGTGTTTATGCACTATTCTGGTCAGATCTTTCTATCTCTTGCTCATTTACATTGATGCATTTTTTTATGTCTGCATGTATATATGTTTGCCTGACATTGTTTTTTTAGCATGTTAACATGATACTATGTGGATACTATCAGTCTTTGATTTATTATCACTTGACTTTGATGTCACTGTATATACCATGTTCATATATTGTTCATTCTATCTTGATCATATTCATGTTCATATCCTGTTCATATTATCTGGATTATATCTTTGTTCATATTCACAGTGTTTATATCATATTCATGATTGTTCACATTTGACCCTCCTTCCAAAGGAAAGATCTTTACTTTGACTCCTAAGTCACAAACCTTTCCCATTTCATCCTTGGCCTCATAAGAGCCGTTTCCCTCATAGTTTAGTAATAGGATGGAGTTATCATGAACTCCATGTGATTCTCACTTTCATGAGAACTCACTTTACCTTTTACTCAGACTTACAGAGTTATCATGAACTCTGTGTGGTTCTCACTATCATGAGAATTCACTTCCTCCCATCATAACATAGACTTAAAGAGTTATCGTGGACTCTACGTGAGCTTATGCTCATTCCCTTTGGAACGTTGGCCATAGTCAATGTCTCCTTTTCTTTCACCCTTAGTTAGGTGAACTACGGTTGCTCTGATTCTTTAGTCAGATACGTAGGCACAAGATGCGACGTCTTGGCGAGCAAACTTAGTGTACATACCCTTAGGTCTTTACCTTAGTACAGATTATCTTAGCAAGCAAACATAACATAACATAAACATTAGCAAGAGGTTCCTGTAGAGTACTACAGATACTTAGGGTGCTAATACCTTCCCTTTGTATAACCAACCCCCGAACCTTAGATCTCCCCACTTTAGGTTTTTCTCGATCTTGAACCTTTCCTTTGGATAAATCAAAGTTGGTTTTAAAAGAAATATGATGCAAGTTAATTAAAAGCTTGTTATCCAATTTTCACCGCAACAGAAATGGCGACTTCACTGGGGACACTTATTTTTAGAGGGTTAAGCCTACCTTGTTTTTTGCTTGTGTTATTTATGTCTTGCTTGTTTACTTGTATACATCTGTGATATCTATATATCTATATATATTTGTATATATCTCTGTCTGTACTGCATTTTCTGTGTGCAGGGTACTACTATTGAGTGGTGAGATAAGTCCTAACCCGGACTTGAGAACACATTTGTTTAGGAACCGTGGATATAGTCAAGGAAACTTTGAGGAAGTTGAATTCCAAAAGAGTTGACTTGAGATTCCACACTCAGTTAAGGCCCTCTCGTAGTTGGTATATGTTGAACGAGCAATCGTGAAAGCGTTGCCACTTCGACCTTGGTGCCGGGGATACTGAGAACCGTAGTTTCCAAACCCCACTTAGCCTTTTAGGATGTAGTATGGTGACCATGATGGAGTCTATTTCTGAATTGGTTGTCACGCGATACTACACTCAGACGAGATTCTCTTGAGAATTTTGTTGATTACCAAGTAATTTGGGAAGTCGATAAAATCTGAAAGATGGATTGTAGACTCTAGGAACTCTTTAGAACCTTGTTCCGCAGATGAAAACCCATAGTACACACCTTTTGGGACGGGTAGACCATGGCTCCATGCTTGTGATCTTCAAACTTAGGTCCTCTCTTGTTTGTGTATGCATATCTATGAATATCTGTATATGTTTGTTTGTGCATATCTGTGAATACCAGTGTACATATGTTTATGCTTGTGTGCTTTTGCGTGTGCATATATCTATGTTTTGTGTGCCCGTGTTTGTGCATTGTATACATCTCCTCGCATCCATTAATGATTTCAAAGAACTCAAAAGTTCTTTTCTTTGTGAAGATCCTTAGAGATCATGGATTTTAAAACAAAACTCTTCAGTTTCCAAAATGTTCACAATTGGCCTTTGAGTTCCTTGAAACCATTTGGCTTGCATTAGCCTTGCATTCTCATTGCCTGTCATTTGCATTACATTTGCATTTCTTAGCCTTGAGTCTTGTCCGTCCTTTGTCTGTAACCCAGGCGGCTTCCTGAAGCCATCATTGGACTGGAAGTAGCTTTTGAAGTTGTCTTTTTCAGACTCATTCGTTGTGACCACCATGCTGGGGCACAGAGGCATTCAGCTGAAGACTAAGGGTACGCAGAAGCCAGGTTCAGACTTTGTTTGACTCTGATATGTTCTCATTCACGCCTCAAGGCGTCCAAATCAGCAAACCTTCGCCTAATCAGGCAGGTTCATCAGACTCTGAGGTGGAAGAATTTTTTGAGAGTATGTGTGAAGATGATTCTCAAGCGGATCTTGACAATCAACTCTGAAGATGACTATCTCCGCTTGGCAGATTAAGAAGGAAATTTCAATTCCCTAAAGTTGGCAATCATTTGGCTGTTTAGCATTTTTGTTGTATTTTCTTTGCATGTTTGAATTATATTTGCTTATAAGCATTGTTGTACTTTCAAATTGGCAAGATTAATGAAATGTTTGTGAATCTTTTGATTAAGTCCATTCGTTTCACTCATTTACTTTTGTGTTCATAAAGACAAAAAAACAAAAAAACAGACAAATTTTTTTCCCCATATCAATCCTTTTGTTCAAGCAAAGATTGGGGAGGATGATGAAAATATTATCCATAATTGTTGTGGTATGCTTTTCATTAAACCTTTCCGAGGATGTAAGGCATTGTTCAATCCCCAAACACTGGAGAAATAAGGAAGATAATCCCTCGTTAACCCTTCGAGCCTAGAAGTAGGAGTTTTCTTTATTTATACAAAAAACCCTTAAAATCTCAACCTTGGGGCAGGGTAGTTCTCAGTTTAACTTGGTTACGCATTCGAACGCAAGCGCTTCATGCAAGACACCAGTCAGCTCTCTCAAATCAAATGAGTTAGCGTTGTACAAGTTGTTCATCCAAGCAACAATAAGGAAGGATAGCTGAAAAATCCTTAATCAAAGGATGAGCCGAGTCCCTTTCAAGGCAAAAGCCAAGAAAGATGGGAAGCTCAGAACTTTGCCTTATACAAAAAGAACTTGTACAATAGCCAAAAAAGGAGTTTCAAAGCAACAATCAAACAAAAAGGAGGTCCTAACCGCAAACAAAGAGAGGTATCGTGACCTCAATCAAATCAAAAGAAGAGGTATCATGACCTCAACCAACAAAGACAAGGAGAAGTCTCAAAGTCTCAAAGATTAACCAAATTCTGCGAGGGAGTACTGACTATCCAAGGTGTCTAAATCATCATCAATGATCATCAGCTCGTTCCTAGTCTGTAGGAACCTGAATGTATAGCTTAAGTTAACTGAGCTTAGGATTGGAGTTCATCACGAAGATGGGGTGGGTACCAAACAAACTTTGAGCCTTTATCTTTGTTTCATAAAACCGTGAACCAAGCCACGTTACAACCCTTAAAAGACCTAATTGAGGTAAGGTTGTTTTGAAAGCGTACTACAACAAGGTTGATTAACCTGACTCCTAATGATATTTGCTAGTTGTGTGTGTTGATCACTTCATCTGTCATTCTGTAAATGACCAGATCCACTTTGTTTTTTATTACTTAATCATTCCACTGTGCGTGTTTCATCAATAAAACTTGATTTCAAAAGCTTGCATGAATTTTTGCACTGAAATTGCCAATTTTAAATGAACAATACTTGTTTGTGAAATGATTCAACATTAAAGGAATCCCGACAAATGCAGTCAGCTAGGGAATTTGATTTGATAAAGGAAGCTCAGTCAAGGGGCAACTAAGCGGAAGATTCTGCCGATCCATCATGTCAAGAATTGTTGAATCAGGGGCAGAACTCTTCAAAGTTTGGAATATTGGGGCAAGCCTTCTTCAGGTCATTTCATGACAAATTTGGACTTCGATGACCCATCAACAGGGGCAAGTTTGTTCCCCAGTTGTTTCTACCACAGTTTAAAGGACTTTGTATTGCGAATACAGTTGAACTAGGGCAGTTATGTCAAGACTCATGGATCTCTTCAAGAGTTTGAAGACATTGAAGCATCTGGCATTCCAATTCTTCTGTAAAATCCTCTTGGTGACTTATCATCACAAGACCAGTTAATCAGAAGCAGTCAAGTCGAGATTCGACAAACCTCTCAAAGGTCAACTAGTCTGGGACATCTTCTTCACAGATTAACCAAGCTGACATGGGCAAGTTTATTCCCCAGTTGTCAACAACCAGACTGGATAATTAACTCAAGGATTTTGTTGTGCAGACGCTGTTAATCTAGGCTTTGTACAAGACACTCCGGGATGAGTATAAACTATCATATAGCCTCCTCTTAGGCTTTGTATAATGATTTTTCCCCAAGTAAAATCCAGCCTCCTCTTAGGCTTTGTATAATGATTTTCCCTAGCGGAACCCAATCAATCTCTCAGCTTCAACCTGGGGTTTCGATCAAGACACATAACTAGTTCATGGGCTCTGTCGTGCAAAGCAGTCAATCAGGGGCAGTTATGTCGAGATTCGGTAAATCTCTCCAAGAGTTTGAAGATATTGAAACACCTTGTATACCAATTCTTCTATAAAATCCTCTTGATGTATTCTTCTGACAGACCATGTACCCTGGGGCAGATGAGTTATGCAGAACTACTCAGCTTTTGTGGCGTCTATGCCAGCTCCCAGTAAGTTGTCTCTTCAACTAATCTTGGCACTTCCAAATGGATCTCTTCTCTCCAATGAAGAAATTAAACTCATGATGGTATTCATAGTGAATTCAAGATGCTATATCAAGTGGAGTACTCTTTCCCCTAGAGAAGGACATAACCTTGAAGTAAAGCTACTTCACCCCCAGTGATGGTCCAACCTTTTGAGTTTGGCTGGGTATCCTCGTCGAGATGTTTATTTCATCTCCAGTTTTGCTTCTTGTCTGTTTTGTCAGCATAAGCTTAAGCATGACATAAGCACTCATATACATAGCATATTATCATTTTTGCTACATGTTTCCGGTGTTTATCTGTTTTGTTCACTTTAGCGTTTATCTCCCCATGTGACTGGGTTTGTCTTTTCTCTCCAATAGAGGTGTCAGCCCTAGGCATAAAGTGCTCATTCCTTCTGAATTCCCCACCGAGTTTTATCCTCGTGGATGATGGTTGCTTCAGTTATCTTTTTCCACATTCGGATAAGATAAATCCCCAGTTGAGTTCATTCCTCAATTGGAGTCTTGTTTGACCGTTTCTTTCTAGCTTGCTCCTAGACTGAACCTTGGTCCCTGGCAGGTGTGGTTTCTGAACCCACTTTCAAGTGCATTTATTTTTCATTGTGTCTCACAGGAAGAATCTTTTACATATCCCCATTGAAGACATGTTTACTTTCTCCAACAGTGTTGTAATACCAATATCTTTTTGGAAGTTATGCCCAACGACAAATTTCAATCATTTTGAGAAGTTTGTTTTGCTATCATTACCTCTACAATGATAAGTGGTCATCTATCTCACGAGAAGCTTATTTGTCCTTGATTTCACCTTCAATAAATCATTTTCCATCAACCCGTTTGACGTGATCCCTAGTTAAGGTGTTTTTTTTTCTTCCGTCAATCTTTTTGATAAAGTGTTCAAAAGTCTAGCTTATACTGGTACGCAGAGTTGTTTATGCCTTTTCTGGTTTCTCTTGAGGATCCCGTTTGAACTCTTCATTATAATAATCTCCAGGAAATCCGCTTATCCTTTTGTTTCACATTGATCCCCAAGTGGAGATCATGTCTTCTTCCTGTCTTCATACTCTTTGACAATGTGAGCCTTTATTTCACCAGTAAAGTGGAGACATTCCCGGTTTATCTTAAACCTTTGGCTAAGCTAAACTTATGTCCGATCTTCACCTTTGAGTGTCAGATCTTGATTCTTTGTTCAGTATTCCCTAAGAAGTCTAACCTTAAGTCCAGTCATCGCTGGCATCTTTCCTGTTGTTTAAAACCGTTCCTGCTTGAATCGTGTCAAGCTTGAACCTAAAGTCCAATTATCGTTGGCACCGTCTTTGGTTTGAATCGAGTCACCTTAGGCTTTTAAGATCTTGTTCTTGTTTGAATCGTGTCAAACCTGAACCGAGTCCTTGTTCGAATCGTGTCGAACATTGTCTCTTGTTTTAGGATCTTGTTCTTGTTTGAATCGTGTCAAACTTGAACCGAGTCCTTGTTCGAATCGTGTCGAACATTGTCTCTTGTTTTAGGATCTTGTTCTTGTTTGAATCATGTCAAACTTGAACCGAGTCCTTGTTCGAATCGTGTCAAACATTGTCTCTTGTCTTAAGATCTCGTTCCTGTTTGAATCGTGTCAAACTTGAACCTAAAGTCCAATTATCGTTGGCACCGTCTTTGGTTTGAATCGAGTCACCTTAGGCTTTTAAGATCTTGTTCTTGTTTGAATCGTGTCAAAACTGAACTGAGTCCTTGTTCGAATCGTGTCGGACATTGTCTCTTGTTTTAAGATCTTGTTCTTGTTTGAATCGTGTCAAACCTGATCCAAGTCCTTGTTCGAATCGTGTCAGACATTGTCTCTTGTTTTAAGATCTTTTTCTTGTTTGAATCGTGTCAAACTTGAACCGAGTCCTTGTTCGAATCGTGTCGAACATTGTCTCTTGTTTTAGGATCTTGTTCTTGTTTGAATCGTGTCAAACTTGAACCGAGTCCTTGTTCGAATCGTGTCGAACATTGTCTCTTGTCTTAAGATCCCGTTCCTGTTTGAATCGTGTCAAACTTGAACCCAAAGTCCAATTATCGTTGGCACCGTCTTTGGTTTGAATCGAGTCACCTTAGGCTTTTATTTCAGTCCGTTCCTGTTTGAATCGTGTCAAACTTGAACCCAAAGTGCAATTATCGTTGGCACCGTCTTTGGTTTGAATCGAGTCACATTAGGCTTTTATTTCAGTTTGTTCCTGCTTGAATTATGTCATGCTTGAGCCTAAAGTCCAGTCATCGCTGGCATCCTCCATAAACGGAATCATATTTGTTTTCTCAACCAGTTCTGGTACATTTTTTATTCATTAACCTCATTCACAGCCAAAAGGTCCAGTCACCTTTCATCATCTGACGCAGAGTTTACCTCTGTCTTTTCTGGCTTTTCTTGAAGATCCCGTTTGAACTTTTCAGTATAGGAAATCCCCAGAAAATATTTGTAGGATGTCTATCCTTTTATTTCAAACTGATCCCCTGTGGTGATCATGTATTCTTTCTAGTTTCATGCCCAGTAAGAATGTGTCTTTTCCCCAGTATCGTCCGGTTACTTTTGAACCGCGTCGTCTACCTCCCTGGATCTTTCCCCAATGTAGAACACCTCTTTGGTGTCCTATCTCCAGTAAGAACTTGTAGGGTTTCCCCTCAATATTTCTATCCCCAGTGTTTCCTTGGAGTCTCCCCAGTAAGTCTCTTTTGTCTGTTAGCTTGTATCCCCAGTAAGTTTACCTCATGGATACTAACCTTCATCCTTCCCCGGTGTTATCCACCTGTGTGTGTTTACTTTTGTTGTTGATTACATCTTTGCACTATCATGACATCATATCATCATACTAGAAGTTCATGGCATGTCAGCATTTGCATGTTTGTCGCTTGTCCTTAGCATCTGCATTCCATCTAAGGGCAAAATTTTCCGTTTGCTATATTTAAATACCTTTCACCTTGATGTCCCGAGGATTTCCATTCCTCGTACCATCCGGTAAAGCTATTTAAATAGGGTCAACTGTTGTACCCCAAATTTTACCTTAGATGTCATAACATCTTTTGCATTAGCATCATAGATCAATCACCTGTGCATTTGTTAACTAACCATTTTATCAGTTTTTGTTCGTTTTGTTTCACTTGTAAATCAGGGTTTATTTTAAGAGACCTCCTCTCCTTAATAATCCAATGTAATTTGTTTTCATCACAAGTTCTTCCTCAAGGACCAGACAAGGTCATCAGGACAAGGGTCTGTGTGGTATGGTTTGAGATTCAGTGGAAGTTTAACCTATTCTTGGTCAAACAAGTGGTTTGTATCAGTATCAGGTTATCAGGCCGTGGCAGAGATTCTGAATCAGGGTTATGGTCCTCATCCAGTCATTTGTTTCATAAGTGCGCACTCGAGGCACGAGAATTAGAGTTTCTCATCCTTGGAGTTTATGGTTGACAAATACCGTTCAGCTGTGTCTCCTAAGGTTAGCTGGTTCATGGTGTGTGCAGTATTGTTTCAGTTTAATTGAGGTTGCAAAGCCATCAAAGAGGTCGGAGTAGTTGGTACATTTCAAGTTGTGTGCAAGTGTTTGGTCATGTAGTTCAGGATTTGTGGCAGACAGTGCAATTGTCCAGAGTTAGGTGTTGTTTAAGTGTGGAATCGTATGTCCATTCCCGTAACTGTCATTTATCCACCTTTGTTATTTATCCAAATTGTCCACAATCCTTTCATATCCATTTCATGTACATTTCTTTCCAATACAATCCAATTATCCATTTTCCACTCTTTATCCAGATTCTTTTTTTAATCCATTTCTATTATCCATATCCATTTTCAATAATCCGATAAGCCAATATTCATATCCATGAAACCCATTCAACTTTCCAAGTTATTCACCTTTAAATTCTTTCTTTTTTCAATATCCTTTTTTTTAACCATTAAACAAATTTTTCTCGTTTTTATTTCTTTTCTTTATACATCCATTTTTCACTATCCATTTTCAAAATTCATTTTTATCCACATTTAAAAATAAAAAAGAAACAAGTCAATTCTAAATCCATATCATCCATTCAACATGGCCCAATTCATCATTTACAAGTCCATTACAAAGTTTCAAAAGCCCATTGGTCTAAGTCCATATTACCAAAAAATAAAAATAGTAAACCTACTGAGTACATATACAAACAGTGGCATTGGTGTGAGAGGGGGAGACCTAGCGGCGCATGGAAATCTGAGATGAAAATCCAAACTTCATACCTTCAAAACAATCCTCTTCATAAGCCATACCCTCACAATAACCCACTCACAAATCTCACTCTCACGATAAACCAACATAACTCTATTCTCTCCTTAACACTCTTATCCATCCTTTCCCCCAAATCTCTCCTATGCTGTGAAGAGAAACCCGCAACACCTTCTTTAAAAAATTCGCCATCACCATGTAAATCCACCGCCTGCAACTCTCACTCCATAAACCACTTCATCCATACCCATCTTCCACACAACCTCTAAACTACCACCCTCTGTTTCCAACCTCACTCCACCACCATAAATATCCTTCATTCTCCGTTTTCTACCCGTCACCGCGTCAACCACCTTCATAACCGCGACTGCTTCATTCTTCACTTTCATTGCTACCGTGCACCATCGCTCAACCTCCATAATCAATCTTCCTCCATTTCAACCCAAAATAACCATCAACATACAAATCCAAATCAAAACCAAAATAGAGATAAAGATGAGAATGAGAGATGAAATAGATTGAATGAAACTTGGACGAAAAAGAATTCACGAACGGGAAAGGTCGAACTGTTAATTTCGCATTGACACTTATTCTTTCTTTTGAAAGATGTTGACGCAACGATGGTTGTTATTCTGAGCGAATCCCGTCATTTTCTCAATGGACCTAGCTAGCGTTGATGTAGCTTAATTTGTTTTCTTTTTTTAGTGTTTTAATGTTGAACCTGCTGATTTCTACACCACCCTTTCATAAATAGTCGTGTTTCTTGAAATGAAAGTGGATGAATGGCACTCACGGCCCATGATGATCCCACATGATCCTTTTAGTGTTTACACCCACAAGATCCAGACACCCCTCATTTGTTTATTCTTAGTTTTTTATATTATGATTTTGTTTATTTATTTTTTTAAAATGTTAATTCTTAATGTTTGACTTAACTATATTAATATTTCTGCTATTTTATTTTCATTTTCGATTTCGTTTTATTTATGGGCCTATGACATAAAAAAACTTCTTGATTTTGTTGATTTATGCAAGTCACAAATATCACGATTCATATGAGATCATTTTTCAATTTATTTTTATTGGTCAATGAAAATCTAATAGAAAGGTATTCGATTTATCGATCTAAATCCTTATTTAGATGAGACTGATTTTATTTTCATTTCGAGCCCGTTTCTTTATTTTTGGGCCGATGATATTACAGAAATCACGACTTAGTTGATTTATCAAATTAATAAAAGTCATGATATGTATGAGGCCACCTTCATTATTTTATCGGTTTCTCGATTAAATCATGATTAAGACGAGACCGACTTTATATCTACTTCATTATGTATTTTCTTATATCTTCATTTTCATTTTTGACCGATAAAGTCTTTCTATTCACGAACGTTGTTAGCGAAGCGACGAACCTTCATTATTTCAAATCTGTAGTGAGTGATCATTGAGATTTCTTTCTATACTTTGAGATCGTGATAGGTTACCTTCGACTAATCAACTAGAGTTTGTGACTCAAGACGAGGTATCCACCTTTTCTTTTCGTGTGGCACGATTTCATCGAAGAATGATCTTCTATATCATTTCTCTATCGTGTCTTAACACGAAGATCAAATTGTGCATCCTCCTATAGTATGGTCTTCCTCATAGACAGTACTACGACGGATCAGCACTACATTGGACCTGATTTATCGATCCAATAAATTAATCAACAACCACTAAATTTACTTTCAGTCAATATATATATATATATATATATATATATATATATATCTTGATTTATTCTTTGTCTCGATTATTATCCTTGTTAATATTATCATTGTTTGTATTTATATTTTGTGTATATTGTTCATTTTATTTGTTCATTTAAAATACACTAATAAATATCAAAACCCTAAAAAACTCAATTGACCGGACTGTGGTTACTATTGTGTTTTGGACTGAGGACTTAGATTTAGGACTTTTACCCTATGCTCTTGGAGTTGGTATTCTGGTCTTCGGATCTTGCTTGGCTGGTCAGTGACCCATCAGTGGGAAGTGTTTATGCACTATTCTGGTCAGATCTTTCTATCTCTTGCTCATTTACATTGATGCATTTTTTATGTCTGCATGTATATATGTTTGCCTGACATTGTTTTTTTAGCATGTTAACATGATACTATGTGGATACTATCAGTCTTTGATTTATTATCACTTGACTTTGATGTCACTGTATATACCATGTTCATATATTGTTCATTCTATCTTGATCATATTCATGTTCATATCCTGTTCATATTATCTGGATTATATCTTTGTTCATATTCACACTGTTTATATCATATTCATGATTGTTCACATTTGACCCTCCTTCCAAAGGAAAGATCTTTACTTTGACTCCTAAGTCACAAACCTTTCCCATTTCATCCTTGGCCTCATAAGAGCCGTTTCCCTCATAGTTTAGTAATAGGATGGAATTATCATGAACTCCATGTGATTCTCACTATCATGAGAACTCACTTTACCTTTTACTCAGACTTACAGAGTTATCATGAACTCTGTGTGGTTCTCACTATCATGAGAATTCACTTCCTCCCATCATAATGTAGACTTAGAGAGTTATCGTGGACTCTACGTGAGTTTATGCTCATTCCCTTTGGAACGTTGGCCATAGTCAATGTCTCCTTTTCTTTCACCCTTAGTTAGGTGAACTACGGTTGTTCTGATTCTTTAGTCAGATACGTAGGCACAAGATGCAACGTCTTGGCGAGCAAACTTAGTGTACATACCCTTAGGTATTTACCTTAGTACAGATTATCTTAGCAAGCAAACATAACATAACATAAACATTTAGCTTCAACTTTGGGCTTTGATCAAGGAACACAGAAAATCAACATCCCCTCAAATGAGACCACGAGTCCTCTCTACAGGAAGATATATCCTCTATACATCACATATCAAAACAAACAATCAAAATCCAAGTTGGAGTCCCTCCTTTATCCTTGATAAAATCTATCTTTCATCTAACAGCTATAAGTGGCAAGCCTCTGGATTCCATACATCCAAGCTAATGTCCCTCTCTTAGCATGAAAGATTCATAAAGGTAAAAGTGGCATTTCTCTACACTGAGTTAAAGCTTTCTTCCTTCATGACATCCCTCTTATAAAAGAAATTATGGCATTATTGGATTCCATGTATCCCAGTTAAAGTAATTTCCCTTATAACTCGACATCTGTGATGAATAGGTGAGATATCTCCCTTTAGAGATGGAAAATTCTCTCTCAGTCACCCCGATAGCTTCAATCTTGGACTTTGAACAAGACACAAAATCTCTGAAGGCTTCAATCTTGGGCTTTGAATAAGACACCAAATATCTTTCCTCCCATAGAATAGAAGGAACTACGAACGCTCTGATTACCCCAAATCTCTTTACGGGAATACGTGGGCATAAGATTGCGAAATCTTAGCGAGCAGACAAATAAAAAAATTTAGGTCCAGTACCTTCCCAGAAACAACAGAAAACCCAAAAACAACAAAAACATTCTCTCAACACTCACAAAGGAGAAACTTTCCCAATCCACAACAGATAAACACGAGAAAGCATTTTATGTTAACAGAAATACATGCAAAAAGAAGGTTCCTATGGATTACCATAAATACACTGGGTGTTAATTACTTCCCTTTGTATAACCGGACCCCGATCCCCGATCTCTTAGCATTTGTTAAAGAACAAATTTGCGTGTAGGGTTAGTTTAAGATATCTTCCCCTTCCTTAACCAACTTCATAGGATAAATACAAAAATCAGAAAGTAGCACCCAATACCCAAATTCGCAGTAAGGTGGTCGTGTCACCGGAAAAAAACTGCACGCTACAGGCCTCTTTAATCATTGTTTCCTCCTCTCTTCCATTATGTTTGCCTTAAGCTTTTCGTAACCACCACGAGACAAAATATGAGGATGGATATTCTTTGATGCATTCATTTTTCCTTTTAGGCTTTTCTCCTATTACAATAAATCACATTAAATTAAACGTCAAAACCAAATCAATTTAGATAACAAAAATAAATCTATAAACTTAACTAACTTGAAAGTCTTATTTTTTCGAGTCTCGACAAACAAATCCCAATTTTCTTGTTTGATGAATGTATACTTTTCAAACGGCGTTGTATTTACATCCTTATTGCCTTTACCAAATATATAGACATTTGAGAGCAATGTCTTAAATTGCTTCAATCGTTCCCCCATATAAACAAACCAATGCTTCCTAAATTTATCATCTGTGGGGCAAGTAAACTTATCCTACAAAACATAAGAAGTATTAGCAATTGAAATAGTTATAGAAAATAAATTATAAAGAATTAATTAAAGTTGCATACCGTAATATCATCCCATATCGTGTCCTTTAAGTTTTCGCTTATATTTTTCCATTGCTTTTCATTTAAACTGACCTTGCTACATGCAATGAACGACAAATAACTCTTAAACTTTGCAGCATACTGACCAATAGGTTAGAAAGTATCCAGATCAAAATCAATGTGGTATTTCTCACCATCACGGAGTTTCCGAATGAAACGTAGCAATGTTGTCGCACCTTTCACTACTATAAAACGGCCAAACAACAATGCCAGGTTTACAACGGCATCCTATACACCGTTCTTATAGTGCGTACTGGATGCGCGCGCATTATTTTAATTAGAAATCTCAAGGGTATAATAACGGTTTTTATGAAAACCGTGGTGATACAATCTAGCTATCATGGGTTCGAACCTCATCTCCCTCAAATAGTTTATCCCTTTGATGTAAATGCTCCTTTTTTAAGTTTTATTAATATTTAACTAAAAAATAATAAGGATATCACGACGGATATTTCTCAAAACCATTGTTACAAATTGAAGCTTCTTTTTATGTATTTTAAACACCAAGTATATATATCAATTTATCCATTGAAACAACCCTAACACCAACGCCGTCACCATTGTCGGGAAGAAGACAACAACAACAACGAAGTGTTCTACTTTAAGGTGTTGCAATGTCACATTTGAAGACAAAATCATCCAAAGGTGTTTCTACGTCTTGTTCCAGTGTAAAATCTCGATCTGGAAATTTGTGTGGTTGTGATGGTCGTATGATTTCGTATCAACACAAGAAGGGACAAAATAAAGGAAGGCTTTTTTGGAGATGTCCACTTTGGAGGAGCGATGAAACATGTAATTTGTTCATATGGGATGAAGACGTAGGAGAAAGAGATGGAAATGACGATGAGAGCATTATGAAGTCAGAGTTGGAAGCTATGGGCTATCTGAAGGTTATGTATGAGGATTTAAAGAAAAAGAACAAGAATTTGAAGAACAAACTGAAATCAGAGATATTTTCTGGAAATATCAAGATGTTATGTTTTTTTGTCTCCTTTATGTTTAATATTTACTTTGTTATGAAATGTAATAGTTGAATTAGGGTTCGAATTACATTGTTGATGCTTAAATTGCAGATGCATTGTGAATTACATTGTTGATGTTTAAACTGCAGATGCATTAAGTTACAAGTTAAGGCGCACCTTTTCTTTTTTATTTATTTTAAAATTCATAAATAAAAGGGTTATCACTACGGTTCTTCTGGTTAACCATAGTGATATATTTATAATAAATAAATACCTATGTATATGGTTTTTATTTATTTTAAAATTCACAGATAAAAGGGTTATCACTACGGTTATTCTGGTAAACCGTAGTGATATATTTATAAAAAATAAATATATATCTATACGGTTGTTATTGTTAACCGTTGTGAAATAGTTTCCCCATATATAAGCGAAATAACTTTCACTTAATTGACAGTAACGCCGTTGTCTTCAAAGTGAAACCCTAGAACCCATTTTTTCTCTTCGTTTTCACCATTAGCCGTGAATCTTGTGCTTCATACATTAAGGTATTCTTCTTCTTCCATCTATTGTTAGATATTTCCCATTATCTCGTTTGTTGCATGTTGTTTTTGTTGATTGTTCTCATTTTTTCAGATTCGTTTTCACTACCTTAACAAAGACCATACTTTGGAAACTTCATAATGTTTGTGTTGCTATGGAAAAATGTATAAGAAGCATGAAGCTATGGTGGAAACTTCATCCACCTTGTACTTTTTTTTCATACCATCACGAACAAGATGTTAGTAAATGAAGAAACAACAGTGTAAGCAAACTTTATCTAGTTTTAGAAGCAATGAAAAGAAGTATAAGAAGTATGAAGCTTTTGTGTAAGCTTCTTCCTCCTTATATTTCTTTTTCATGGCTTCCCAAACTAGTTCAACATCATAATTGATTCCTGTTCCACGATTAGTTTCATTAAAAGGTGCTTTATTCCTGTTCCTCTCTTTACTCATCACTGGATTATGGTTTTAGGGTTTCACTACTACGAAAACCCCATTTAACGACGCCAGGTTTATCACGGTTTCGTATCCCACCGTTGTATAAGGACTAAACATTTATAACGCCATGTTTAATGACGGTTGTATTACATAACCGTTGTAATACAAGCTGTGTAACAAGCTTCGATTCCCAGCTACTATATTTTTTTCCATATTTTTACATTTTAACACGCTTGTATTAGAAGACCGTTCTAATACATGTATCACGCTTCGATTCACAGCAATGCATTTTTTGTCATATTTTTAGATTTTAAACATGTATTAATTTTTTAAACATGTTTAACGCCATGTAATGTATGATGTATATTCCCAGCAATGTATTCTTTAGTATTTTTAAGTGCAATAGAGTATATATATAACTTAAAAAATAAAACTGTAAGAGATGAACATATATAGAGATAATTTTTTTTAATATTCCATTGAGAGTACATTGATAAACATATTACATATCAAGATCATTGTCAGAGCCCATAGCATAAAATGCATCTTCATAATCTAGACATCTCTCCTAACTCCCCTCATCGGAATCATAATATACAGGCCTCCTTTTCTTCTTTATCTTCTTCTTCTTCGGCTTCTTCTTCTTCTTCTTCTTATCCTTCCTTACCCTTAAGGCATCCCTGAAGTTGGCAGTTGCTGGTTGGACGACCTCCTGGATTGGCGCCTGACGTTCCTCATTGAGGTTTCTAGGATTCTCATTTGTTGAACTCATTGTTACGAAGAATACATTATTTAGATATGTAAAATTGTCTATTTATAGATGAGGTTGAAGATGAAAAGACTGATAGTTTAATGCTTGTAATGATGATAACTTGTAAACCATTCATATTCTGGAACGATATTTTCTTGTAAACCGTTCATATGTTGGGAAGTGCAATGGTTAATAATATTACGACGGTTATAAGTAATGACCGTAGCGATATCACTTATACTCCAGGCGTAATTTTAGGAAAATGTTGTTGCCTGGTGTCGAACCTTGTACCACGTATAAGGGGTATCGCTACGGTTATTATAACTAAACGTTGTGATATTATTAAATTAATATATAATCTATCATAACGGTTATTTAAGAAAATCGTTGTGAAAAATTTACCTATATAAGGGAATTAACTTTTCCTTTTTGACAGTCGCGCCGTTTCCTTCACAGCGAAACCCTAGCACCCAAACTTCATCTTTTTTTAGAATCTGCGAGAAGAAATACAAGAAGTATGAAGCTTTTGATTTAAGCTTCTTCCTCCTTGTAGTTCTTCTTGCAGAATCTAAAACTAGATGAACATGGTGATGATGCTGGCGGTAGCAAGCGTAATGTACATATTGTTTATGGAAAATAAGGTAGTCTTCCACTTCAATCTTTTTGTTAAATAGTACTCATTATCTCGTTTGCTTCATGATGTTTTTGTTGATTGTTCTCTTTTTGCGCAGATTCGACTTCAATGCTTCACAAGCAAGGTGAACTTCATTGTTATGGTACAGTCCCACTTCTTAGCATTTTCTTTCAACTTTTGCTTGTTTTGTTTTGAATACTAACTAATTTTCTTCATTGCTTCCCACTTCTTAGGGTTTGTTTCTAATTTTGCTTGTTTTGTTTTGAATAATAACTAATTTTCTTCATTGCTTTCCCACTTCTTAGGTTTGTTTCACATGGTGATGATGATGGTGGTACATATATATATATATATATATATATATATATATATATATATATATATATATATATATATGAATTCATTCTAATAAGGTACATATATATATGAATTCATTCTGATATTGTACATATGAAATTTAGTTTATTACTCTGATATTGTACATATGAAATTTAGTTTATTATTCTGATATTGTACATATGAAATGTAGTTTATTATATACTATGTATATTGTTTGTTTTACTATCCTTTTAATGAAAATGCAATCTGTTAAATTGGTATCGAAACTTATAATCTGAAAATTAAGATGTATTTGAAGACCAACCATTATCATGTCAATGTTTTTCGAATCGCATCCATTTCATTCAGCACATTGAATGTTCCTTAACGCATAATATACGATTCAACTGTCTGATTCCTTCTACACATCGATATCGTTTATATTATATAGTTTACCTATTCATCGCCAAAAATCATCGCGGTTTTTATGATCATGATTGTTATGATGATAAAATCGCGATGATTTTGGGCAATGGAGAGGTAAACTATATAATTAAAAATATCGATGAGTAGAGTGAATCAGACCATTGAATCGTATATTATGTGTTAAGGAACATAAAATGTGCGGAATGAAATGGATGCAATTCGAAAAATAGTGGTGTGTTTAAGTTGGTTTTCAAGAATATTTTAATTTTCAGATTATATATTTCCTTACCAATTTAATGGTTGTAATTCTTTAACTAGGTGTATGGTAAAACAAGCAATATACATTTGTATATAATAAACTAAGGGTACATGTAACAACGGTTGAAACTAATATCCATTGTGATTGATAATATATTTCACAACGGTTGAAACTAATATCCGTTGTGATTAATAATATATTTCACAATGGTTGATACAACTAACCGTTGCAATATATAGCGTGTTTTCCAGAATACAACAACGGTTTCCAGACCGTTGTAGAAACATTGAAGATACAACAACAATCTACATAACAACGCCTTCGCCCGCGTCATTATATGTCATTCCCAACCGTTGTTAAATGGGTTTTTCGTAGTAGTGTTTGCTTTCAACTGAGGATGCTCATTTTTGAAGTTTTCTTTGTTTCCTTTCAGGTTAAGGGGATGATACAGGGTGATGATGTTGGTGGAAGCAAGCGTATTATATCAGTTTATAATTTCTGGATCTGGTATAGAATGTTGTTTGAGTTTATCATATTCTATTTACATTGTTTGTTTAACTAACCCTCACTTAAAGTTTGCTGGTGGTAGCAAGCGTATTATATGAGTTTATAATATCTGGATCTGGTATAGAATTTTGCTTGAGTTTATTATATTCTATGTAGATTGTTTGTTTCATTAACCCTCACTTAAAATACATTCAGTTAATTTGACATAAATACTTATAATCTGCAAATTAAGTTGTATTTGAAAACCAACTTAAACAAACCAATGTTGTTTTTTGATTGCATGTCTCTCATCATTTATCTCACGTTCTCTTATATATTGATTATGGTATAATGATCTGGCTCCTTATATGCATCGCCATCTTCCAATATAGCTAAATCAAAGATGGGGCAAATTATCCAATGTCTTGTTATGGAAATTTAACTATAATCGAAGATAGTGATATATCGAAGGAGTCAGATCAATAAACCACAATATATGTAAAAGAGGGTGAAATGCACGATGAGACGAATGCAATCAGAAAACAACATTGGTTTGTTTAAGTTGGTTTTCAAGAACAGTTTAATTTGCAGATTATAGACATCTTCATCAAATTTAATCCATGTATATTTACTTAGTGAGGTGTTTGGAAAACAAGCAATCTACATTTAATATAATAAACTTAGGGTACTTACAACAACGGTTATATATTGTAACAGATATCATAAGTAATTTATGTTTTATATAAATTCGCTACTTATGGGTTTCGAACCAAGAACCTAAGTGCATGTATTGCAACGGTTTATTATCATAACCGTTGTGATATATGGTGCGCGTCCTGCCTTTCAACAACGGTTTCCAGACCATTGTAGAAACAGCGAACTTACAACGACAATCTACATAACAACGCCTTCGCCCGCGTCATTATATGTCATTCCCAACCGTTGTTAAATGGGTTTTTCGTAGTAGTGTTTACTCTTCTTTTTTTTGGAGAAGAAGTCACGCCTTTAGTCTTCCTTTTTTTTGGAGAAGAAGAGCTAGATGGCTTATCTATATTGTCTGTTTAGAGAGAAAAATTAGCAGTCATAATAAAGAAAATATCAACAAAGAAAATATCAGCAGGAGCATGTAGTACTTTCACCAGTCATTATATATTTAAAAAAGTCACACCTTTAGTCTTCTTTTTTTTTGGAGAAGAAGTCACACCTTTGGCCTTCCTTTTTTTTTGGAGAAGAAGAGCTAGATGGTTTATCCGTATTGTCTGTTCAGAGAGAAAAATAATTAGTCATGACAAAGTTATACTTCCAGTTCAGCCCACATGCTTCAAACAACAAGATATATTTAAAAAAACAATGGCAGAGTAACCGAAAAATCACGAGCTAAATTCTCCGTATCCTCATCCAACCTCTTATGTTCAATGAAGTGCTGCTAGAAGCAACTTTGATTGTGGCAGCATTATCTGCATAGAACAATACAACATAATCAACATTCTGCAGAAAAAAACTGCTTTTAAAGCTATAAAATCCAAAAGCACAAAAACCATTCAAACTTTTGTATGTGATTAATTGTTTATATTGTTTGTCTACTAGAAAAAGAAAAGGGAAAAAATGAACCAAAACAAATTAAACAATCCCCAAAGATTTCTATGTTGTCTACTATAATATATTTTTAAATAGTCACACCTTTGGCCTTCTGTTTTTTTGGAGAAGTCACACCTATAGTCTTCCTTTTTTTTGGAGAAAAAGAGCTAGATGGTTTATCTGTATTGTCTGTTCAGAGAGAAAAATAATCAGTCATGACAAAGTTATACTTTCAATTCAGCCCACATGCTTCAACCAACAAGATATATATACCCAAGGAAACACTAGGAAATTAGGAATAATATGCAACGCGATAGAAAAGTACAACCCCTCGCATAGATGCGAAAAGGTTCATTTGATTCAACATTACAAAATATATTTAAAAAAGAAATAAATAATCGCAGAGTAACCGAAAACTCACGAGCTAAATTCTTTGTATCGTCATCCAACCTCTTAGTGTTCAACAAAGTGCTGCTAGAAACAACTTTGATTGTGGCAACATTATCTGTATAGAACAACACAACACAATCAACACACTGCAAAAAAAAACTGCTTTTAAAACTTCAAAATCCACATGAACAAAAAACATTCAAACTTTTGTAAGTGATTAATTGTTTATAATGTCTGTCAACTAGAATAAGAAAAGGGAAAAAATGAACAAAAACAAATCAAAGAATCCCCAAAGATTGATATGCTGTCTACTATAATATATTTTTAAATAGTCACACCTTTGGCCTTCTGTTTTTTTGGAAAAGTCACACCTTTAGTCTTCCTTTTTTTTGGAGAAAAAGAGCAAGATGGTTTACCCATAATATCCGTTTATAGAGAAAAGAAAATTTATCAGTGAAAATAGATATATGATCATGTTCATGGAGCTAATATCATGTTTTAAGTGTAGATACATTTCTTTCGTAACAAAACTTGCATCATATTCAACAATAACTTAGGAAAACTAATAATAAGTATTCAGTTTATATTACTCTATTGAAGATTATGATTCCATAAATGTATTTAGGACTTCAACTGGCTCAAACGAAACTCATTTCAGTTTCATCATTTGACAATGTGTTTTGTTGATTTTGACATCAATTTTGGCTAAATTATACTTTTGTTAGCTATGGAATTAAAGATAATATGGCTAAGTTGTAGAAGAGTCTTGGGGTTGCATGCAGAAATGTAGTTGAACTTGGCCCTTTGGCTGCTAGTCTTTTGAACGTACCTCGTTTAAGTTACTGTGGCGTCGATGAACTTGTGTTTGTGGTCTGTAAGCTTGATCTTCGTATATACAGACCTGCAAAGTTGAATTTTGATGGGAGTTATAGTAGCCGTGGTTATCATGAAGTCAAAGGAATTTTTAAACCCATGACTTTAATCTTCGGATGATCAAATAATTTGCAGTTTCAAATACCACTGGAATATTATCTAATAATCTCAGTATGTACCTTTTAAAACTATATAAGATTATAATAAAAATAACACATGACATAATGCGAATTATGTGAATGTATATTGCTAATTATTATTGTTTTCAGAAAAATGGTTGTGTCTGCTTCGGAATTCTTGATGGACAACACTTAAGCAATAACATAATTGGAGGTAAGACATTCATGAAACCAAAGAGTATGTAAAAGTTCAATTTCTACAATTTCTTTTTAAATTTTTTTGTATTTTTTTCAAATATCTTTATACAAGATAAAGTGGTGATTTATGACAATGAGAAACAATAGGTTGGATGGGCCTCTGCTAATTGTAATCCTCGTTGATAATACTTTTCATGAATCTTAATAAAGTATATTATATATATATATATATATATATATATATAATGAATGTAATGGTGGATATGGCTTTCTTCCTTCAAAATCACATCGTCAAGTTGTGAATCTTATCACAACTGTGCTTGTAATTTACATCTCAGCCATTTAATAAAATTATCAATTTATTATGTTTTTTTTCATTTATTTAATGATATTTAAATTTGTACTTCTTGGAACACCTCACATTGGTTTGCTTGAGTGCATGTAACTCTTATATTTTTAGAGGACTCGTTCTTGATGCTGTTTTCAGTTTTCTAAGTTTCAATTTTAAGGCTTAAATATGAAAAAATATTTTCTGTAACTCTTCTTTTACCTGGCTGCTTTTTTTTTTTTCATAAGCAAGTAATATATTAATGCGAGAACAAAGGGTTCTCGAACCCGCTTACAAAGAGAATGAGCAAAGAGCTCAAACAACAGGAGAATTACAAAACCAAATAAACCTTAAGACAAATAGAACAAAGGAAACTTACAAAATTCATAAAAGCTATAATTGGTAGTTGTAATTTTCTCGATGAACGACCACCTCCAAATAACCTCTTTAATTCTCCAAACCGCATGTAGAACATTCCAATCTTCATTCCTAAAAATGATTTCGTTTCTCAAACACCACAAATACCAAATAGTAGCCAACCAAATACAACCTTCCGAATTCCTCTTCACCTTATTCCTCTTACAAAACAAACACCACTTCAAAAAACTCTCTTTAATATTACAAGCCCCGAAGTCCTCAAAACCAATCCACTCGGCAACTTCCTTCCAAACCAAAAAGGTGAAACAACAACTCAAAAGTACATGGTCCAACGATTCATCCCGGTGCGAACAAAAGACACACTTCAAATCACTAGCCGAGAAGATACCACCTCTTAAGGAGAGAGAATCCTTAGTAGGTAACCTATCCAAAAAACATCTCCAATCAAAGGCCTTTATTTTAAAAGGAACGACCATCTTCCAAATCAAATAAAAAGCATCATGAAACCTATTGTTAGGATCGAAAGGAATACAGCAAGACGCAAAGGTTTTGTAAAAGCTACGAACCGAAAAGACGTCGGAATCATCAAGCTCCCACCGAACCTTATCACTCTCCAAGACCACCGGCCGTACACTCATTAAGATTGTACGCAACAATACCAACTCGGCGTCGACCTCCCCAATAGTAGGAACATCAATCCCAAAATCCCCCCAATGCCAAAGATCCCCCCTCCATCTACCCATGCAAGCGACCGAGACTTCTTTAAGGCTAGACAACCCAAAAAGTAAAGGGAATTTCTCCTTTAGACAAACTCCATCAATCCACCTAGAGTGCCAAAAAGAAGATTTAAATCCATTACCAATAGAAAATCTACACTTAGAAACAAAAAGATTCTTCGTCTTTCCTTTATTCAATCCCAATATGTCCCTCCACCAAAAAGAACCACTATTAGATCTCTTAACACCAACCCCCGAATCCACAACCCTTAAATTAATATCACCATACCTAACTTTAAGAACCTTATACCATAAAGCATTAGATTCCACTAAGATCCTCCATCTCCATTTATTAAGCAAAGCCAAATTAAAATCATCAACCCTCCTCAATCCAAGTCCCCCCTCTCTATCGGAAAGCACACCTCCTTCCAATTAACCCAATGAATTTTCCTCACGCCCTCCTTGCCACCCCAAAGAAAATTACTTTGAATTCTCTTAATCTCTTTTACCACCTTCAACGGAGCTTTATAGAACGAAAGCATAAAAATAGAAATGCTAGAAAGCACCGATTTCAACAAAGTTAACCTTCCTCCAAAACTAAGAAACCGATTTTTCCAACAAGAAAGTCTCTTTTTTAATTTCAATAACAAATCCGACCACATCAAAACACCATTAGAACTATAGCCAATAGGGATACCGAGGAAGATGAAAGAATTCTCCTCTCTCCTACAAGAAAGGAAGAAAAAAGCAATATCCAAGAACCGAGGGCTAATATTGATTCCAATGAGTTTGCTTTTATGAAAATTGATACCTAAGCCGGAAACAATTTCAAAGCCTCTCAAAACCGTTTTCAATGCCCATAAATGCTTCCAAGACCCATCACCAACCAAAAGAGTGTCATCCGCGAATTGGAGAATATCAACAAAACACTTACCGTTAATGTTAAAGCCTTCAAAATCTTCGTTCTCAACCGACTTGGTCACCATACCCCTTAGACCTTCCGCGACAATAACATAAAGAAACGGAGAAAGAGGATCACCTTGTCTCAATCCTCTCTCCACCACAAACTCCTTTATAGGGCTACCATTAACCAAGACTGATATTTTGCTTGAAAAAATTAAAACTTCCATCCATCTCCTCCAAACCTCCCCAAAACCCATTTTTCTTAACATGAGTCGAAGAAAGTTCCAACTAACCTTGTCATAAGCTTTTTTAAAATCAACTTTAAAGAGTAAGCAACTTTGACCCTCCTTCTTTGCAAAGTCCACCAATTCATTAGCCACCAAAACGTCATCTAATAATTGCCTACCCGAAACGAAAGCACTTTGGCAATTCGAAATAATTGAATTCAACACCACTTTAAGTCTAGCCGCCAACAACTTTGAAATCGCTTTATACATACAACCCACAAGGCAAATAGGCCTATAATCATCCAAGCCCAAAGGATTAGAAGATTTAGGCACCAAGGTCAAAAAAGAAGAGATGAAGGTTTTGGAGAAAAAAGCCCCGGTGTGAAAGCTTTGAAAGCACCCAATAAAATCATCCTTCACAATATGCCAACACTTCTTAATAAAGGAGAAAGAATAGCCATCGGGACCCGGACTTTTAGATCCCTCACAACTCCACACCGCATTCTTTATTTCTTCTTCTGAAAAAGGAGCTTCAAGAAAGGAACAATCCGATGAAGTAATGCCTTTAAATGAAAGACCCTCTAGCACGGGTCTATCGTTATCCGTCTCAATGAACTTTGCCGCAAAATGGCTCCTAACTTCCTCCTTAACCTCCTTCACCTTGTCCACGATACCTTGAACCGTCTCAATCGAACCAATATAATTACGCCTTCTTCTCTCCTTCATACTTCTATGAAAAAATTTACTATTAGAGTCACCATCATTTAACCTCGATTTTTGAATGAGCATGTTCTCTTTAATCTTAAGATTCAACCAAAACTTCCCACTAGCCAACTTTTTCCTCGACAAAGACTCAATTTCCTCCAAATCGCCCCCCACCGACTCCCTATCATCCTCCAAATTCAACTCATTAACTCCCTCCTCAATCTCCAAATTAATCCTCCCAAAAACATTGTTGTTCCACCATTTGAGGCTTTCCTTAAGAAGACGCAATTTCTCCTTAAGTACGAAATCTTTTCTCCCCACCACAACTATCTTCCTCCATTCCTTCTCAACAAAAGGAATAAAATGCCTATTAGAAAACCACTCATTATTGAACTTGAAAGGCTTTGGACCCCAATCCGATTTATCCACTAATAACCAAATCGGGCAATGGTCCGAAATATCCCTCGTGCCAATAAATTGACCCATTATCCCCCAACTCTCGATGATTCCCTCCGTCACCAAAAAACGATCAATTCTACTTTTTACTTTACCATCTCCTCCATACCAACTAAACTTCTTCCCCTTACAAGGTAAGTCGACCAACAAACCCTCCTCAATGAATTCATCAAACTCTTTCCATTCCGATCCCGAGTTAAAAGCGGATCTCCCTCTTCGCTCGTTAGAATTTCTAACCGCATTAAAATCATCTCCAAGAACCCACTCTCCATCCGTATACTTTAATTTTAGATCCAACAAAGTCCTCCACAAAATTCTTTTCGAAGCAATAGAACAAGGCGAATATATATTCACAATATAAAACAAACCATTCTTCCATCTAACCTTGACTCCCAGATACCCGATCCCGCTAAAGCTGCATAAGACCTCTACCGTATTGACTTTCCACATAATAATCAAACCTCCGGACATACCAACCAAATTAGAAAAAGAATACTCAATATCATCGTTCCACCAAAAACCACGAGCTACCGAATATGTCAAATCTTGAATTTTTGTCTGTTGGAGCATAAATAAATCCGCTTTGCCTTTTGATATAGTTTGAGCCACTCTACTCCTCTTGACTCTACTACCTCCCCCTCTAATATTCAAAGATCCCATTATCATTTTGAAATATTTAGAATATCTTTCCCTCCTAACAATTTGATTTTATCATTCCTCTCCATAACAGCTATTCTCTTTTGATAGTCACCCTTTGAATCCTCCTTCACAACCCCCAAGTTTGACATTGCCTCCCATAATTTAGCCCCTACATTAGACTCCAAATTTTCCTTTAACCTCAAATTGTACCTGTCAATGCCAGAAGCTTCCGACTGTTCTCCATGAAAAGTGTTTCTATCAATGAATTCCTTTGAGGAAGGAAGCACCGAACAGGAGTGAGGAATTTCATCAACATGCGAAACTCCCTCAGCTAGAAAAGGCAACGAGACTCGCTTCTTATCCCTCCTAACCAACTGCTTCTTTCTATACTTTTTTCCAAAAGCCTTAAGAGGCCCACCTAACCCGAACAAATGAGAAACTTTAACATTTTTAATCACCTTTTTATTCAAATTACCTTTACCGAGTGGGCCCCTTTGCATAAACTCCTCATCTCCCAATGTTCCGTCCACGCCACCTTCATTGGAAGATAAAACAAAATTATCAGAAAAAGTACACCCCACTTTAATCATTTCACTGTAGCTTTGTTGACAAGAAATCTCTTTTTGTGCCTTCAAAGCAGCATCAAAAGAACCATTCTCTGCCACCTTTTCACTAATAGTCGCCTTGTCATTTTCACCGTACGAATTCAAAAAAGAGGTTGACACCAAGCTATTGCCCACCGGTCCAATAATAGAATCACGAACAGCTCCTTGGTCAAACCTTCCTCCCATCTCAGAATCCTGAACATTAAGATCATCGAAATCATCCTCATCTCCAAAACAGCCCGCCATGATCTCGTCGGAGGGATGATTCGAAAACACACTCCTCTCTTCATCTTCCGAACTAGAAGAAGAAACTACTGAAACAGAGTCAGGGAACTTGATGGGAGCCACCCTGAGAGGACCATGGATATCCTCTCTGATCAAGATCTGGAACGGGATATCATCAACCAAAACCTCCATGTAATCAGCCAGAGTGAAAGAACTAGAGACTTTGATCAAAACCTGAGCAACATCGCAGAAATTTCTGGACTTAGTATCCTCATCCAAACATATAAATTCCCCGATAGAGTTTGCGATCAGCTAAAAAAAATCCGACTTCCACGCCTGACAAGGAACACCGAAAATACGAATCCAAACCTCTCTGTCATTATCCACATCGGTTTCTCGCCAAGGTCTGATGACTTCGAACCAATCCTTCCACCAAGAGACGTCTTCCGTTAACAGTTCATGAATTTCATCTTCACCAGATTCTTCAAGCAAGCATAAATTCGAACCCAATGGCGTAACCTTAACCGAAAAATAACCTTCCATTTCGAATACTGATTGGATATTATAAGAAGACCCAGGGGATTTAACAAAGCCAATGTATGCCTTCTTAAGTTTATCTTTCAAAACCACATCTGAAGAGTAAACCAGCGGTATCTTAATTTCACATGGCTGCCCTTGAAAACTTTCCGATGAAC
The DNA here is from genome assembly GCA_022829125.1 of Lathyrus tuberosus. Lineage (NCBI taxonomy): Eukaryota > Viridiplantae > Streptophyta > Magnoliopsida > Fabales > Fabaceae > Lathyrus > Lathyrus tuberosus. The sequence goes on along the minus strand of JALAZF010000065.1, from coordinate 15,520,920 downwards.
GCCAAACAACTTCCGCAAAAGATCGACAGTTCGAAGAATTTCGAAACGCGACATTCTTGGCCACAACAGAAGAGCGATGATCAACATTACCCCTTCCACCAACTCCATCCCTCCCCACGAGAACCTCGTTCCTCTCCCTCCTTTCCTGCTAAATCTAGGAGGATTAACATGGATCTTACGGCCATCAACATGGATATTATCAAGCTTGATAGATAGAATCCTCACATCCTCCACATCTCTGAACCTAGCAAAACCGAATCTCTTACCCAATCTATTTCTTTTAGGGGGAATCACCACCTCAACCACATCACCCACACACCCAAACAGTTCACATATATCCTTCGATTTTATCCTATCTGGAAACTCTGAGAAATACACAGACGAAGCTGACGAATTACCAACAAGGGATTGACCTCCATTCTTAACAAAGATATCCCACTTTGGAACCATGTTTCTAAAACCCCTCTTGCCTACTGTTATCCAAGCCATCCCACAAGAAGACAGTAACCACACCGAGAAACCAACGACCACACGAATAACCCAAATAAATCCCAGCAAAACACAAGAAAGCAGAAGGACCCTAGTTCGAAAACTAGGAATTTAATCCAAACTAACCTTCAGTTCACTGTGACAGATCCGAGTCACAAAATCCGTATCTAGAAGAAAACCTATGCCATGCATGCGAAAGACGCGGGAGGAAAAACAGAAATGGCAAGGCGACCAGAGCACGAGAAGAGAAGAAGAGAGAAGTTAGAGCTTCTCTCTCTTAACTATTATCACCGAGTAATTCCTGGCTGCTTTTGATGTTGTTTTGTTTTTCCTCATTGTTGAAGCATGTATGATTTACATTGAAGGAGTGAAGCCTACTAGCATAAATTTGATACTACACTGACACTAACACGTTTAAACTAATTATATTAATTTAAAAAGTGGAAAGAATTGAGCTTATTCATGTCATGTTTAAAGACTATGTGTATAGTCCGATCAGATGTTCAATCCATTAACATTTTTCTAAGTATAGCTAACTTTTTAACTTCCATCAACACCTAACTGTTTTCCATTTCAATAATCAACATCCCAATTCCAATTACAAAACACTCCATGACAATTCAAATATGATTCATATTAACAATCATCTAACCGTTAGACAGTTCAACCACAACAATTTGATAACACATGGCAATCCAACATGATAAACAAAACAGCAGTTCAATTCAGCTTATGGACTCAAGACCAACTTCATACTTTCTAACACTCTAACTCACACAATAAGATTCAAACTAACTACGCTCTAACAACATTCCAACAGTGCTAGCAATAGATCAATTGAGAGTTTAACATTTGGAGTATTCTAACAGCATCAGCTTAAATAACATAATGTTCATTAACGTCAAACCAATTCACAAACTAATCCAATTCAGCATCCTCATAATCAAGTTTCTGCATACATGATTCTTCAAGAAACCAATGTCAAATACAAAACACTCCATGACAGTTCAAATACGATTCATATTAACAATCATTTAACCGTTAGCACAGTTCAACCACAACAATTTTATAACACATGGCAATCCAACATGATAAACAAAACAGCAGTTCAATTCAGTTAGGTGGACACAAGACCAACTTCATACTTTCTAACACTCTAACTAACACAATAAGATTCAAACTAACTACGTCCTAACAACATTCCAACAGTGCTAGCAATAGATCAAACCAGAGTATAACAGTTCAAGTTTTCTAACAACATCAGCATAACTAACATAACGTTCATTAACGGCAAACCAATTCACAAACTAATCCAATTCAGCATCCTCTTAATCAAGTTTATGCATACACGATTCTTCAAGAAACCAATGCCAATTACAAAACACTCAATAACAGTTCAAATACGATTCATATTAACAATCATATAACCGTTAGTATTGTTCAACCATAAAAAATTAATAACACATGGCAATCCAACATGATAAACAAAACAGCTGTTCATTTCAGCTCATGGACTCAAGACCAACTTCCTACTTTCTAACACTTTAACTAACACAATAAGATGACATAACAATTTAATAGCATTTCAACCATTCAAGCCACATAACAATCATAAGCAGTAATTTCCAAATTCTCAACTAACATTTCAAATACTAGCACCATTATTTCTCTAGCTAACAATGTCACATTTCCAAATTCTCAATTAACCAACTCTACACTAGCTGTTTTTATAATTAACTAACTTTTAATTCAAGTTTACACAATTAACACTCTAGTTTAATACCACTAACAACCATGCTGACATTTGCAGTCTAAATATTTGTGTAACTATATTGTTGATGAGGGGATCTTCTTTTAATGATGAAAATCTGCTTAATTCAGTACTACAGATATATAAAGGAGATTTTGTTGGAACAATTTAAGAAAATTTCAGAAATTATACGAAGAGAAAGACGGATAAAGCATCCATATGTGCAGGAATTGTTGAAAATTTAATTAATGCATTGTATAGATCCAACAAAACACAGATAAAATCCAAATGTTATTTGTTATTTGCTATTATCCTCCAAAATCCCTTCTTGATGATCATAACGTGTGGCATAAACATCATCAACTCCATTTTCATCATTAAAAGAAGTCCTTCATGTTGAAAAAGAAGTATTGTGATCAATGTCTAGAGTTTAATCTTCATTTTCATCACTATAATTCGTGTTTCTTCGGAGGACAACAGACCACCTACTATTTGAGGGATCCTTTACATAAAATACTTGAATTGTTTGTGCTGCCATGATGAAAGGTTCTTCCTTATATCCCACCTTATCCAAGTCCACCAATGTAAATCCTAATCCATCAGTTTGTACACCATTGTTACTATTAACACACTTACATTTGAAAAAAGGAACTTTAAACTTCACATAATTGAGCTCCTAAATCTCTTCTATAACGCCAAAGTAAGCTATGAATGCCAAGATGGGATTTTTATCTTTTGAACTAGAGAAGTGCATTGAAGAAGCCATTACCATTACCCCGCTATTTTTCCTGGTACTCTTATCATCCTGTAATTTTGTACAAAAGGAAAATTTATTTATATCGTACCCACTCCAACATAAGACATTACAGCTAGGCTCATATGCTATAAACTTTAATGTATCTGAATCATTATTATCATTCATAATCTTGGTTTTAAACCATTTTGAGAATGCTCAATTATGCTCTTTCAACACCCATTTTTCGGACATTCGAGGGTTTTTGGCTTTGACAATGGTTTTATGTGTACTCAAGTATGGCTGAACCTCGTCACTGTTATTTAATATATACAAATGAGCTTGAAAATTTCCCCTTTAGCCATATTCTTAATCTTTAGACATGTACTCTTACCGTCACATCTTCCTTCGTGACGAGACTTAGGTAATCCTACAGGTTTTGCATATGACAAATACTCTGTACAAGACTCAACAGCTTCTTTTGTGATGTACCTTTCAACAATAGGTGCCTCAGGACAATAATGATTCTTCACATAGCCTTTCAATATCTTCATGTATCGTTCAAAAGGATACATCCATCTTAAATAAACTGGGCCGCATAGTTTAATCTCTCTACCTAGATGGACTATTAAGTGAACCACGATGTCAAAAAATGAAGGGGGAAAAAACATCTCCAACTGACACATTATAATAATAGACTCGTTTTCCATCTCATCCAATTTATTAGGGTCAATCACTTTGTTACATATATCAAAAACTCTAACACTCCATTTTTATACTTTTCACTTAAGCGATTTTTCTGCATCAAACTACGGTCCATAGCGACGAAGAGAAGAGAAAGAACAATAGTTAAAAGATGCACTTACATGTTACATGTAACAGCCCGATTTTGATATTTCCATTTTTGTGTTGATTGATTCTATTTGGTGGAGTCTTTTATTTAATTGGGCAATAATTATGTTATTTGTGATATTGGTGTGTGAATATGTTATGTTTGCATATTATGTGATTTTACCGTTTTTGAGAGTTTGCGGGGAATATTAGATTGGAGGGTATTTTAGATATTTCACATTTAATGATAGTTAGTTAGTTAGTAGATATTTTGAGAAAATATAAAGAAATAGAAAGAAAGAAAAGTATAAGAAAGAAAAAGAATAGAAATAGAAAGTTAGAGGTGAGAAAGAGAGAAAAACAGAATTTTGAGAGAAAAAGGAGAAAAGAGAAGAGCAAAGAGAAAAGTGTGGAAAATCACCAAGATCAATCTTTCGGAGTCGATTTAATCGGGTAAGGGTGTGAAATATTGTTATCCTAACTATGTGTATGATTATGTATGTGTTATGTGTTGATGTTTGGGTTGGTTTTCCATATGTTTCCGTTTATGCCGTATTTGACGAAATTGATAGAAACCGATGTTTTTACGGTCGAAAAGTCGTATAAATACATGTGTTAGTTGGTTATATGTATGTGAGCTGCTGTTTAAAGTTTCATGAAGTTTGGTTATGTTTCGGTTAGTTTTCGGTATGTTTCCGTTGTTGTTTCCGTTTAGGTCGAATCGTAGGAAATCGATAGAAACCGATGTTTTCACGGTTAGAATTCGAAATAAATTACGTAGTTGTATCGAGTAAGGTTAGGTTGTCGTATAACGTGCTTTTTATTCGATTTGGTGATGTTTGAAAATTCTGGTTTTTGAAAGGTTGAAATTTAATCGAAAAATCGAACGTCGTAGAAATTTCGTTTATGTGTTCTAAATTGTTCTTATGTATTTGGTGGTTGCGCGTATATGTTTGTTTCGGTGAAAATGTTCGATTTAGTCGAGTTTCGGGCATTTCGGAAAAGTTACAGCAAGTGTGTAAATTGAGAAATCTGATTTTTGAGAAAAACAGGGCTATGAATCGATACATAACAGCTATGTATCGATACGAAATGATTTATGTATCGATACATAACCCTTATGCGTCGACACATACTGAAGAAATTTGAGAAAACAGCATTTTCACTACAGCATGCGTCGACACATGCGTGCTATGTATCGATACATACTGTGCTGAACCAGAAAATTCTGGTTTGTCGGGGAAACTTCGGAAATTCATATCTCTTGAACCGTAAGTTGGTTTTGACCCCCGTTCGAAACGTTGGGAAGATAACGAGATGTTATTTCTAGGAAAAATGGTTTTGAGGTCTAAACCTGGTCCAATTGGAACATTATTTTCGAACCGTTTCGTAGTGTCGGGCCTCCGGTTTATGTTTTCGCGTTATTTTGAAATATACATATCTTCTTCGTTGTTTATCGGATTTAAGTGTTCTTTATATCGAATCGAAGCTGTGGATGGGTACTTTTTGATGATGATGGAAAATATTATTTTTAGCCGACTTTTAACCTAATTTTCTGGTAAACCGTAAATCGAATTGTTTGGTTATTTGTGAAAACGTTCGGTTGCGGTTTGGCACAATTGATGTGGATGTATGTGGGTTGTGTGTGATGAATGCATGACTATATTGTGAATAATTATGCATGTCAAGAGTGTCATGAGTCATGTTGTATGTGAAGCATCATGATGTGCATTCTTGCATTGTGGGGTTCTAAGATGAATTCGTTGTAACGTCGTAAGCCTTTTGAGAGGTGGGGGCGATGATTACAAATGATTGTAAGCCTTTTGAGAGGTGGGAGCAATCGGATTGTAAGCCTTTTGAGAGGTGGGAGCAATCCATAAACATTGTAAGCCTTTTGAGAGGTGGTAGCAATGGGTGAACATCGTATGCCCGACGGGGAGTTACACTAAGTAACGAGCGATGGTTCCAATAAGTTCTTCAATTGAACTTGAGATGAAATGAGTCGGTACCGCATTGCATTTGCATAGAGTCGTGAGTCGGTCTCTATGATTTGCATTGGTCATCCTTGTATTTGTGCATGGGTGAATGAACATGAATCTATGTGTTTATGTTGAATGATAAGCATTGTGATGAATATGCTTGGTTTTGTATATAATATATATATATATATATATATGCCTTGCGATGTATATTGAATGGGATGTGATGAATTGTGATAAGAATTGTATCATTGTAATGATGCATTGAAGAATGAATCTAATATGTATGTTTATGTGGAATGGTAGAATGGTGAGAATGTGTTATGTGTATACTTTTGTGTTGAGATATATGATTATATGCATTGTTATTATGATAATATTTCTCACCCTTCTGCTGTTTTATGATGCTCTACGAGGCATTGCAGATTAGGTATCTGGTGGTCTTTTGTGAAGTGTGTCTTCATCCCTTTTTGGTCGGTTGGCTCTGATATGTAGCACCGGGTAGCTAGGACGTTTTGATCTTATTGTGATACATTTGCATATGTATCTTGCGGAGGAATTTGTGTATATAAACATGATGTATATATATATATATATATATATATATATATATATATATGTTGATGTATATATGTGGTTGTTATTCAATATTTTAGATGGTTCCGCTTTTATTCTAAATATTGAGATGTGGGTATAAGGACTGAGATCCTTTGTTGTTTGAAAGTTACCCCACTGTTGCATATCTTTGTGAGCAGGTGTTATACGTGTTTAATTTCAAGCATAATGTGACATACCTTTTTATGCCGTGTTTACAATTATACTCTGATGAAATTTCCAATACGTGCCGAAATGATTTATTTGATTATTTGGGGGTATAGAAATGGGGTGTTACATTAAGTGGTATCAGAGCCAAGGTTGAGTCAGTCGTGTCTGTCTCGTTGTTGTGTTGGTTGAACTGTTGTTTAACCTTTGTTGTTATTTTTGGGAGTGATCAGAATATGGCTGGTAGAAACGATAATGCGATGGCTGCTGCTATGGAAGCAATGGCTAGGGCGGTGCAGGGTACGCCGAATGTAAGTGCTAATGAAGAGTTCAGGAAGAATCAACCACCGGTCTTCAAAGGAAGATTTGATCCCGATGGTGCTCAACTTTGGCTGAAAGAGATTGAAAGAATCTTCAGAGTCATGGATTGTGCAGAAGAGAATAAGGTGAGGCTTGGATCTCACATGCTGAGGGAAGAAGCCGACGATTGGTGGGTCGGTATGCGTGAAATTCTTGAGGTGGATAATGAAGAGGTAACTTGGGAATTGTTTCGTACCGAGTTTTTGCTGAAGTATTACCCTGAAAGTGTGAAAGGGAAGAAAGAGATGGAATTCCTGGAATTGAAACAAGGTGGTATGTCAGTGGTGGACTATACTGCTAAGTTTGTGGAATTGGTTCAATTTCATTCTCATTATGCTGCGATTACTGCTGAGTTCTCAAAGTGTATTAAATATGAGAATGGGTTGCGTCCTGAGATTAAGCAAGCTGTGGGATATCAAAGGATTAGGAGGTTTTCGGATTTGACTGAATGTTGTAGAATCTTCGAGGAAGATAGCAAAGCTCGTTCTACACATTACAAGAGTGTGAATGAGAGGAGAGGGAAACAGTAAGCTAGAAGTGGACCTTATGTGACCCCCGCTGATAAGGGTAAATATAAGGGAAACTTTGATAAGAGATCTAGAGGAGGAAGTTCTGGGTTCATTAAGTGTTACAATTGTGGTGGAATGGGTCATAAAGCAACTGAGTGTAGGAAGGCCGTTGGGAGATGTTCTAACTGTGGAGGTATTGGGCATTCTACTGCTGAGTGTAGGAGGAATATGGTGAAGTGTTTTAACTGTGGAGAAGTGGGTCACATTAGTACTAAGTGTACTAAGCCGAAACAAGCTCAAGCGGGCGGAAAGGTGTTTGCATTGGCGGGGACTCAGACCACTAGTGCAGACCGTTTGATTAAAGGTACATGCTTTATTAATAGTACACCTTTAGTTGCTGTTATTGATACGGGAGCGACTCATTCGTTTATTTCGTCCGAGTGCGCGAGGCGTTTGAATCTTGTGTTGTCTCTGATGGATGGTAAAATGGTTATTGATACTCCAGCAATGGGGTCAGTAACTACTTCTTTGGTTTGTCTAAGTTGTCTTTTAACCATTTATGGTAAAGACTTTGAGATGGATTTAGTGTGTTTGCCGTTGGAGGGATTGGATGTAATCTTGGGTATGAACTGGTTGCAATTTAATCGAGTTCATATAGATTGCTATCATAAGTTGGTAAGGTTTCCTTCTTTGGAAGATAATGAAGATGAGAGTTTTCTATCTACTAAAGAGTTGAAGAAACTTTTAGAGGATGAAGCTCAATTGTTTGGTTTGTTTGCATCATGGTCAGTGGAGAGTAAGATTGGTATTGATGTGTTTCCAGTGGTGTGTGATTTTCCAGAAGTGTTTCCGGAGGATATTACGGATGTACCGCCGGAAAGAGAAGTTGAGTTCTCTATTGATCTAGTTCCTGGCACTAGACCGATTTCGATGGCACCGTATCGTATGTCGGCATCGGAGTTGATAGAATTGAAGAAGCAGTTGAATGACTTGTTGGACAAAATATTTATAAGGCCAAGTGTTTCTCCTTGGGGTGCTCCGGTATTGTTGGTAAAGAAAAAGGATGGAAGTATGCGGTTATGTATTGATTATCGACAGTTGAACAAGGTGACAATTAAGAACAAGTATCCGCTCCCAAGGATTGATGATTTGATGGACCAATTAGTTGGTGCGCGTGTCTTTAGCAAGATTGATTTGAGATCGGGATATCACCAAATTCGTGTGAAAAGCGAGGATATTCAGAAGACGGCTTTTAGGACATGGTATGGTCATTACGAATATTCCGTGATGCCATTCGGGGTTTCTAATGCGCCGGGGGTGTTTATGGAATACATGAATCGTATTTTTCATGAACAGTTGGATCGTTTTGTGGTTGTGTTCATCGATGATATTTTGATTTATTCTAAGTCTCAAGAAGAGCATGAAGAGCATTTGAGAATTGTGTTACAAATTTTGAAAGAGAAACAATTGTATGCTAAGTTGTCAAAATGTGACTTTTGGTTATCGGAAGTAAGTTTTCTTGGACATGTTATTTCCGGGAGTGGTATTAGTGTTGATCCATCCAAGATTGATGCGGTGATGCAGTGGGAGACTCCTAGATCGGTTACGGAGATTTGAAGCTTTTTAGGCTTGGCGGGTTATTATCGGAGGTTTATTGAAGTATTTTCGAAGTTGGCACTTCCGTTAACGCAATTGACTTGTAAAGGAAAGGCTTTCATTTGGGATATAGATTGTGAAAAGAGTTTCATGGAGCTAAAAAGAAGATTGACAACGGCTCCGATCTTGATTTTGCCGAATCCTAATGAACCATTTGTTGTATATTGTGATGCTTCATTGATTGGTTTAGGTGGTGTTCTGATGCAAGATGGAAAAGTTGTGGCATATGCTTCAAGACAATTGAGAGTGCATGAAAAGAATTATCCTACGCATGACTTGGAGTTAGCGGCGGTGGTGTTTGTTTTGAAAATTTGGAGGCATTACCTTTATGGTGCAAGATTTGAAGTTTTTAGTGATCACAAAAGCTTAAGATATTTATTTGATCAGAAAGAATTGAACATGAGACAACGAAGATGGTTAGAGCTTTTGAAGGATTTTGATTTTAGTCTGAATTACCATCCGGGTAAGGCGAATGTGGTAGCCGATGCCTTAAGTCGAAAGTTGTTACATATGTCCGCATTAATGATGACAGAATGGGAACTTTTGGAGGATTTCAGAGATTTGAGTTTGGTTTGTGAAATGACGCCGCGAAGTGTAAGACTTGGTATGTTACATGTTACGAATGATTTTCTTGCAACGGTTAGTGAAAAGCAAAAGTTGGATTTGAAGTTCGTTGATTTAATGATAAATGAGAATGAGGATTTCAAGGTTGATAACTTTGGAGTTTTGAGATTCCGTGGTCGTATTTGTATTCCCGACGACGCGGAGTTGAAAAAGATGATTTTAGAGGAAGGACACCGAAGTAATTTAAGTATTCATCCGGGTGCGAATAAGATGTATCAAGATTTGAAGAAGATCTTTTGGTGGTCCGGTTTAAAGAGGGATGTGGCTCGATTTGTGTATGCGTGTTTGACTTGTCAAAAGTCGAAGGTGGAACATCAGAAGCCTAGTGGTTTGTTGCAACCGTTGGATATTCCGGAATGGAAATGGGATAGTATATCGATGGATTTTGTTACGGGATTGCCGAATACGCAAAGAGGTCATAATGCTATTTGGGTGATTGTTGATAGGCTTACTAAATCTGCTCACTTTATTCCAATTGACATTAGTTATCCTTTGGAGAAGTTAGCCGAGATTTATGTTCGTGTGATTGTGAAGTTGCATGGTGTTCCTAAGAGTATTGTATCGGATCGAGATCCGAGATTTACATCGAGATTTTGGGAGAGTTTACAAGTGGCTTTGGGTTCTAAGCTAAGATTGAGTTCGGCTTACCATCCGCAAACAGATGGTCAAACCGAGAGGACGATTCAATCGTTGGAGGATTTGTTGCGTGCTTGTGTGCTAGAGCAAGGTGGTGCTTGGGATAGTTATTTAGCGTTGATTGAGTTCACCTATAATAACAGTTTTCATTCGAGTATTGGTATGGCACCATTTGAGGCTTTGTATGGTCGGAGATGTCGAACACCTTTGTGTTGGCATGAAACTGGTGAGAGGGCGATTGTTGGACCGGAATTGGTACAAGAAACGACGGAGAAAGTGAAGTTTATTCGGGAGAAGATGAAAGCTTCTCAAAGTAGACAAAAGAGCTATCATGACAAGAGAAGGAAGGATCTTGAGTTTCAAGAAGGCGACCATGTGTTTTTGAGGGTTACACCGGTTATGGGTGTGGGTCGTGCTTTGAAGTCGAAGAAGTTGACTTCTCGTTTTATAGGTCCATATCAGATTACTGCACGTGTTGGCGCTGTGGCTTATCGTGTGGCGTTGCCTCCGAATCTTTCGAATTTGCATGACGTTTTCCATGTTTCGCAACTTCGGAAGTATGTTCCGGATCCGTCACATATTATTCCTATGGACGAGGTAGAAGTGAGAGATAATCTTACGGTTGAAATTTTACCGATTAAGATTTTGGATCGTGAAGTTAAGAAGCTAAGAGGCAAGGATATTGCGCTTGTGAAAGTAGCGTGGGGAGGCGCTTCGGAGGGCAATATGACTTGGGAATTAGAGAGTGGGGTGCGAGAGTCGTATCCGGAGTGGTTTGAATCAGGTAATATTTTCGAGGACGAAAATTTCAAAAAAGTGGGGGAGAGTTGTAACAGCCCGATTTTGATATTTCCATTTTTGTGTTGATTGATTTTATTTGGTGGAGTCTTTTATTTAATTGGGCAATAATTATGTTATTTGTGATATTGGTGTGTGAATATGTTATGTTTGCATATTATGTGATTTTACCGTTTTTGAGAGTTTGCGGGGAATATTAGATTGGAGGGTATTTTAGATATTTCACATTTAATGATAGTTAGTTAGTTAGTAGATATTTTGAGAAAATATAAAGAAATAGAAAGAAAGAAAAGTATAAGAAAGAAAAAGAATAGAAATAGAAAGTTAGAGGTGAGAAAGAGAGAAAAACAGAATTTTGAGAGAAAAAGGAGAAAAGAGAAGAGCAAAGAGAAAAGTGTGGAAAATCACCAAGATCAATCTTTCGGAGTCGATTTAATCGGGTAAGGGTGTGAAATATTGTTATCCTAACTATGTGTATGATTATGTATGTGTTATGTGTTGATGTTTGGGTTGGTTTTCCATATGTTTCCGTTTATGCCGTATTTGACGAAATCGATAGAAACCGATGTTTTGAGGGTCGAAAAGTCGTATAAATACATGTGTTAGTTGGTTATATGTATGTGAGCTGCTGTTTAAAGTTTCATGAAGTTTGGTTATGTTTCGGTTAGTTTTCGGTATGTTTCCGTTGTTGTTTCCGTTTAGGTCGAATCGTAGGAAATCGATAGAAACCGATGTTTTCACGGTTAGAATTTGAAATAAATTACGTAGTTGTATCGAGTAAGGTTAGGTTGTCGTATAGCGTGCTTTTTATTCGATTTGGTGATGTTTGAAAATTCTGGTTTTTGAAAGGTTGAAATTTAATCGAAAAATCGAATGTCGTAGAAATTTCGTTTATGTGTTCTAAATTGTTCTTATGTATTTGGTGGTTGCGCGTATATGTTTGTTTCGGTGAAAATGTTCGATTTAGTCGAGTTTCGGGCATTTCGGAAAAGTTACAGCAAGTGTGTAAATTGAGAAATCTGATTTTTGAGAAAAACAGGGCTATGAATCGATACATAACAGCTATGTATCGATACGAAATGATTTATGTATCGATACATAACCCTTATGCGTCGACACATACTGAAGAAATTTGAGAAAACAGCATTTTCACTACAGCATGCGTCGACACATGCGTGCTATGTATCGATACATGTGGTCTCTATGCGTCGATACATAAGCCTATGTATCGATACATACTGTGCTGAACCAGAAAATTCTGGTTTGTCGGGGAAACTTCGGAAATTCATATCTCTTGAACCGTAAGTCGGTTTTGACCCCCGTTCGAAGCGTTGGGAAGCTAACGAGATGTTCTTTCTAGGAAAAATGGTTTTGAGGTCTAAACCTGGTCCACTTGGAACAGTATTTTCGAACCGTTTCGTAGTGTCGGGCCTTCGGTTTATGTTTTCGCGTTATTTTGAAATATACATATCTTCTTCGTTGTTTATCGGATTTAAGTGTTCTTTATAACGAATCGAAGCTGTGGATGGGTACTTTTTGATGATGATGGAAAATATTATTTTTAGCCGACTTTTAACCTAATTTTCCGGTAAACCGTAAATCGAATTGTTTGGTTATTTGTGAAAACATTTGGTTGCCGTTTGGCACAATTGATGTGGATGTATGTGGGTTGTGTGTGATGAATGCATGACTATATTGTGAATAATTATGCATGTCAAGAGTGTCATGAGTCATGTTGTATGTGAAGCATCATGATGTGCATTCTTGCATTGTGGGGTTCTAAGATGAATCCGTTGTAACGTCGTAAGCCTTTTGAGAGGTGGGGGCGATGATTACAAATGATTGTAAGCCTTTTGAGAGGTGGGAGCAATCGGATTGTAAGCCTTTTGAGAGGTGGGAGCAATCCATAAACATTGTAAGCCTTTTGAGAGGTGGTAGCAATGGGTGAACATCGTATGCCCGACGGGGAGTTACACTAAGTAACGAGCGATGGTTCCAATAAGTTCTTCAATTGAACTTGAGATGAAATGAGTCGGTACCGCATTGCATTTGCATAGAGTCGTGAGTCGGTCTCTATGATTTGCATTGGTCATCCTTGTATTTGTGCATGGGTGAATGAACATGAATCTATGTGTTTATGTTGAATGATAAGCATTGTGATGAATATGCTTGGTTTTGTATATAATATATATATATATATATATATATATATATGCCTTGCGATGTATATTGAATGGGATGTGATGAATTGTGATAAGAATTGTATCATTGTAATGATGCATTGAAGAATGAATCTAATATGTATGTTTATGTGGAATGGTAGAATGGTGAGAATGTGTTATGTGTATACTTTTGTGTTGAGATATATGATTATATGCATTGTTATTATGATAATATTTCTCACCCTTCTGCTGTTTTATGATGCTCTACGAGGCATTGCAGATTAGGTATCTGGTGGTCTTTTGTGAAGTGTGTCTTCATCCCTTTTTGGTCGGTTGGCTCTGATATGTAGCACCGGGTAGCTAGGACGTTTTGATCTTATTGTGATACATTTGCATATGTATCTTGCGGAGGAATTTGTGTATATAAACATGATGTGTATATATATATATATATATATATATATATATATATATATATATATATATATATATATATGTTGATGTATATATGTGGTTGTTATTCAATATTTTAGATGGTTCCGCTTTTATTCTAAATATTGAGATGTGGGTATAAGGACTGAGATCCCTTGTTGTTTGAAAGTTACCCCATTGTTGCATATCTTTGTGAGCAGGTGTTGTACGTGTTTAATTTCAAGCATAATGTGACATACCTTTTTATGTCGTGTTTACAATTATACTCTGATGAAATTTCCAATACGTGCCGAAATGATTTATTTGATTATTTGGGGGTATAGAAAGGGGGTGTTACATTACAAGCTTACAAGTCATGTTTGGTTAGTATTCATAATGAGATTTCCTTTAGTTTATTATTTTAGATGTGTGTTTTATGTTAATCATATGTTTTGTGGTGTTTTATATATTTGTGGTGTTTTTATATGTTTTTGTGGTGTTACACAATGTTTTATATATGTTATGTTAGTCATATGTTTTGTGGTGTTTTTTATATTTTTAATTAAAATTTTGCAGCACTTTGAAACATGTGTTTGTAACTAGTATAGTACATTATCCTTTTTCATGCAGTCCACATCCACCTGAAGTTAGATTATGTTTGTGTTTTGGTTTAATTAGGATTCCTTAAAAATGTTATCTTATGAGATAGATTTAAGGTTTACATGATTTTCAATAGTAATATGGTCTAATTTGCTACACATTCATATAGATAACATTAATATATATTTAAGGTTTACAATTAACATTTACTGATTTTCTATGGTAATATGGTCTAATTTGCTACACATTCATATAGATAACATATAGATAACATTTAATGATTTAACATTAATATATATGGTCTAATTTACAATTATTTAACATTAATATATATTTAGTAATATGTTATCTTATGAAAAAGATTTAAGGTTTACAATTATTTAACATTTACTGATTTTCGAGACACTTTATAGTGTTTTGACCTTTTCAGTTTTCATTATATAACACACTATAATTCATCAAATAAAACAGTTCAGTAAAAAAATTATTTACTAACGGTTCAGTTCGATTCTAAATAACAGATAGTTTGCCAAACGATTAATTCGGTTCGGTATATTTTAAATAAATTGTAACAGTTAAACAGCAACAAAGTAAAGTTAAGGTCAAGACTATGGATGACTAACCTTGATATATAGCTATCTTTGCAAAAACCAGGATGATATATTGCTTCACTAGTCTTTATTCTTTGATATATGTCTACAACACCAAGAATTAAGATTCATAAGTAATAATTTGCAAAGAGAGACTCATAAACCTTAAATCACCATCCAAATTCAAATAAGATTTAAAAACGAGACAAAACAGTAAACAAATCAAACCACTTTATTTCAACAAAATCTGTGAAATATTACACCACTATATTCACTTAGTATATGAATACTATAGGTTATTCAAGGAGTTCCTAAGATCAAAGATGGTTATAATCCTGGAACATGGATGTTGGAAATTACATCAGCAGGTGGAATTGCAAAAAGAAATTATGAAGGAAAAATCAAAAGTCGCCCTAATGGTAATGGACAAAAATATATTTAAACAAAAATTAATATAGAAAATTTCTAATGGAAATGATGCATTCAATTTCTTGAAAATTTAAAAATTGTCTTTGATTTATTAACAAATGCTCCAAAAGTAATTTAGCAGTGGAAGATGAGTCATTGAACTTGAGTTTTGTTTTTGTCAAACTTGAACTTCTGATCAAATTTCAAACTTTCAACCTATATGAAGAACCTGGATTCAAAAGCAATTCACCTGGCATTCACAAGTCACATTCATCACTCATGCCTAGTAGTCTTTTACCACTGTTTTATCTACTCATTACTCAGTAGTTTGATGAACATATCTTGCAACAACACACATGATTCACCTCAATTTCTATAATACAACAACCTAAAACAACCACCATATACACAATATTTCTAATGGAATCAACTAGGACTTTGAAAATTGGATACATTATACTAAACATGTTACATTTATTTCATCACATATGCAAAACTCTGTGGCATAGATGACCATCAATGTAAATGTTTCCACCATGAGAAATCTATATAAAGAAGATATGCATAAACAAATTTAAGTTTCAAGGATAATACCTACTTAGAAGCATTAATCTATTATACAGTAAAGCAGGAAGCATATATAGTCATTTAAATCAGTTGGACATTTTGTTATGATTTAGACATAACATCTACTTCGTTGTTTACATAGAAAATTCCATAACCATGGATGTTTAAAGAAGGTTTTATTAGTTATTGTTAGAGCTAGCTCTGTTAATTTCTGTTACGTACTTGAATTTGATTGGTAAGTATAGGTTACAAGGAGTTAGTCACTACTCTTTTAGTGTTAATTGTAACTTGAATTACTTATGCTTAAAAGAAATTAGAATTAATCTGTTGGTATTTTGAATTTTGCTAAGGGGTTGTTAACTGTTAGTGTTGCAGGTTAACTCAAATTTCATGTTAAGGCGTGTGATAGTTAGTTGTTGTTAGTGAGATTGAAGTTAGTTAAACTAGTGTAATCGAAGTTAGAAATTTGTTGAAATTGCACTTACAGAGGTGAATCGAAGAAATAAAAACTATAAACTACTTCTTAAACTACACAAAGTATCTTCTACGATAAAAATAAAACAAAAAATAGCTTCTGTTTTACGTAATGTATCCAAATAATAGATATTATTATTTTATACAACTTTAAAAACATTTTTTATGCATAAACAAATGATACTAAGTACAGTTATGTACCTTCCTAGTGGAGGTAAACTACCAGCCACAAATGATGAAGAATGCCTTCGTGTGTTCCGTAATTCTGAGATTGGCAAAGGCTCAGGTTTTGAAGTAGTGAACCTCCTACCACCAGCCCTTGCTTGGAATAAGTTCTATCAAATCATATTCACCATGCAATTAATCAATAATCAGTATACATTTGCAACTATTCTAATAATTGTGGTTACAATCATGTATTTATTAGAAAGTACTATCATCAACATAAAGTAGTAACTCATGTATAGTTCTAAGCAAACAAATGAAAATTCATTTGTCTTTATATATAGTTTTATGTGACATGAGTTGTGTATAAACATTCAGTACACTCAGTCAAGGATCTCTAAATCACCAGAAAATTAGGTTGAAGTGTAAGGGCCATTCAATAGAAATTCTTATTGAACATGTTAGCAACATACACAGTAGTTTCAAATAGAAAATACAATCCATAAGAGAGATATAATCAACTTATCATTATCCAACATAACCAATCTGTTACATAAGAAAGACCTAGAGCTCTGTTATAAAAAAAATCTTATACCATTCAAATGTACAATATTACTAGTAGAAAATAGGGTCATTAACTTGGTTTTTTATTTGACATAGAAACAGGGGACACTGTATACCCAACGCGAATAAGATAAATAATAAACTAGAACAATTATTTACCTCGAAAGAAATTGTTTCAGATGGTTCAGCAGTAAACACGAGATACTAATGTCTTATCAAACGGTTGCCCCTATGTGCACTCAAATACCGAAATGTTAAAACAGGACCTACATGCAATAATTAATTTGACAACTTTGACTTACAACACATACAAGGAAAGATAGGGGAGGTGCAAATTAATAAAAAAAAATTCTACCTGCTCAGAGGAGGAGGATACCTAGGCTTTGCTCGGCATTCAATCTCGAGATATTCAATATGCATCAATAGAAATTTTCAAATAAGAACTACAAATGGTTTATAAAAACATTTAACAATTAATCCACTAATTATATAATAAGAGCTAAAAATGGTTTATAATTATTCTTTTTCTTGGCCGTTGGGAAAATAATTTAATGTTTTCAGAAGTTGCTGGTTGTAATCTCTTCTATGAACATATCAATGGGAATCCAACTCATTTTTTTCATCATTCAACATCAAATACAGCATAAATTAGTCACCCCTAATGTTCTACCTAAAAGATTAACCCCTAATATTTTACCTAAAAATTTAAACCCTAATTGAAAAAAGAAAGACAAACTAATTAGTCTGGGTTTTTAGTCGTGCATGTCGTCATCGGGCTGTGAGAATGGTCGTGTGATGATGAGAGATAACAAAGGTTCCTTGTATGTGTGACAATGGTCGTGCGATGATGGAGGTCTGTTTCTCGGATGTCCGATGAGATGAAGGAGATGGAGCTCGGCAATGAGAGGAAGGAGATGAAACTCGCGATGAATGAAAGAGGATAAAAATCGCGATGAATGGAGAGGATGAAACTCTCGATTATTGAAGATGATGAACTCGCGATGAAATGAACAGAAGACGAGAAATGGGGTTTAGAGAGAAATAGGGTTTAGAGAGAAATAGAGTTGATTGATATCAGTAATTAAATTTGATATTGATATGTGTTTTGTTATTATTTTATTTACAAAATATTAATTAATCAATTTACACCCATTAATTTATTTACTTACCCAAATATCACTTAATAAAATATAGTGTGGTTTATTAATATGTTTAATGTTAATATTTAGAGTAATTAAACTAAATAATTATTTTTCAGCCAATCTTAATTTACACCCGTTTTTCCTTTAACGTGAGTAATAGAGATATTATTATAGTAATGATTTTAATTTATTATATTAATATTTTTAATTTACACCCTTTTTTTAAAATAGGGTGTCTATTGTCACGTACTGCTACTACAAATGCTATTTTATTTACAAACTTGCCACCGCGTTTATTATTTACACCCGTTTTCAGTATAATGGGCGTAAATTTTAAAATTATATTCGTCACTTTGCACTAGTGGATCTCCACTTTATTTAAGCATTATTCCTTGTTTCAACGTCTCATTTCCAACTCTTTGTGTCTTCAAACCTAGTTTCAAAGTCTTTTCTTTGCTTCAAAAATTTCTTCAACAGTCTTAGATGAAAATCTTTTGTTCATAATCAATGAAAATTTTGTCAATTTTGATGATTTGAAAGACAAAGGTTTTGATCTAAGGATAACTATTCACAAACAAAAGTTGAACGGTTACTTTGACATTTTTAATGGACCCATCTAAATTAATCTATTTAAAGAGTTATTGGTAAATGCCTCCGTTGGACCATCTGGTCATGATGCACTACTACGGAAAACTCATTTAACAACGGTTGGGAAAGGTATGTAATCACGCGTGCACAGGCGTTGTTATTTAGAGTGTCGTTGTATATATGATACTTACAATCATGGACTAATAACTGTTGTCTTAAACTGAAAAGAGCGCTACCTATCACAACAGTTAATACAAACAACCGTTGTGATAAAGTAATTGTCCTAAGTTTGATTCCCAGCTGCGCTGTTTTGATATTTATTTTTTTCTGGACAGCACGTGATATATTATAACGGTTATGTAATATAATCGTTGTTAAAGCATAAGATATTATTACGGTTATGATGTATAATCGTTGTTACATATTCTGCAGAATTAAGAAAAAGATTACTGATTTTATAATTAATCCCTTTTTTTAACCTGTATTATTGTTCACCATATCACAGTAAAAAATACAACTAAAATTTGTGATAAAGTAATCATAATAATGTTAATTATATCATATTCATAATATCACATAATTGTATAATATTCAATTGTAACAAATATCTTACAATTTATCAGAACAAACAACCTACAGTTTACACATTACATAACATCATATAGTTGTATCATATTCAATTGTAACAAATATCTTACAATTTATCAAAACAAATAACCTACAGTTTACACATTACATAACATCACATAGTTGTATCATATTCAATTGTAACAAATATCTTATAATTTATCAGAACAAACAACATGCAGTTTACACATTACATAACATCACATAGTTGTATCATATTCAATTGTAACAAATATCTTACAAATTATCAGAACAAACAACCTACAGTTTACACATTACATAACATCACATAATTGTAACTTGGTGTTTTGGTTTCTTGTCTCTTAGTGTCTTGACTCTGTAGCGTGCGATTTTTGTCGGTGAAGCGACCACCTTACCGCAATGGTTGGAATTGGTTACTACTTTCTGTTTCTTATTTATCCTATGAAGCTGGAAAGGAAAGGGAAGTTATCTAAAACTAACATTGTACGCAAATGTTTTCTTTAACAAATGCTAAGAGATTGGGGGGTGCGGGGTCAGCTTATACAAAGGGGAGTTGTTAATTACCCAATGTATATATGGTTATCCATAGATTTTCTTTGGCAGGTTTAAATAATTTCTGGTGTTTACTGTTGAAGGTTGGGAATGTTGAGAGATTATTTTTGTTGTTTTTGGTTTTCTGTTGTTTTTGTTAAGGTATTGGACCTAAAGTTTTTGATTTGTGTGCTCGCTAAGATTTCGCAATCTTATGCCTACGTATTCTCGTTAAAGAAAACAGGGAAATCAGAGCGATCGTAGTTCTTCCTATTCTATGGGAGGAAAGATGTCGGTGTCTTGTTCAAAGCCCAAGATTGAAGCTAAATGGTATTTGTGTCTTGTTTAAAGCCCAAGATTGAAGCTAAAGGTTTGATTGAGAGAGAATTTGTCATCTCTAAAGGGAGATATCTCACCTGTTTATCACAGTTGTTGGGTAATCGATTATAAAGGGGAATTACTTTAACTGGAATGTATGGAATCCAGCAATGCCATAATTTCCTTTATAAGGGAGATGTCCTGAAGGAATAAACTTTAACTCAGTGTAGAGCAATGCCATTTTTCCTTAGGAGTCTTCCATGCTAAGAGAGGCACATTGGCTTGGATGTAAATAATCTAAAGGCTTGCCACTTACAACAATTAGATGAAAGAGGAAGTTTACCAGGATAAAAGAGGGACCACAACTTGGATTTTTTGAATCAACAAGTGTGCCACTTACAACAGTTATTTGGAATTATGGTTTTTTTATTGTCTGTTTTGATGTGTGATGTATAGTTAAAGGTCTTCCTACAGAGAGAACTCTTGATTTCCTCTTAGTGGATGTTGATTTTTGTGTGCCTTGATCAAAGCCTAAGGTTGAAGCTAAAAGGTTGACTTTACTAGGGAGTTTTATATCTGTCTTGTACAAAGCCCAAGATTGAGGCTAAAAAAGAATTGACTTTTTCGGGGAAAGTTTTGTATGTCTTGTACAAATCCCAAGATTGAGGCTAAAAGGAATGACTCCACTAGGGAGAGGTTTTATCTGTCTTGTATAAAGCCCAAGATTGAGGCTAAATGGTTGATTGACTCAGCTAGAGAATATGATCTGTCTTGTACAAAGCCCGAGATTGAGGCTATCTTTGTTGAGGAAAAATCATTATACAAAGCCTAAGAGGAGGCTGGTTGGGGAAATTCTTATATGAAGCCTAAGAGGAGGCTAGCTTCTACTGAGGATTATTGAGATCCAGAGACATGTCCAAATTGGGGAATCAACTCTTGCTAAGGATTAAAGAAGAGTTGAAAATATCAGATGCCCTAAGGTTCTGATTTTTCTGAGGGTTTATTGGTGGTAAATTGACCCTAGCTGGGGAATTTAGAATGAAAGTTTAAAGATTGAGTTTTAAAACCTGTGAAGGTTTTAACTCTGTTGGTCATTAGTGAAGTGATCAGGGTTTTTCCTGTGCTTTTAGGAAACTTAAGGGTTTCCTTGAGATTCAAGAAAAAATGAGACTTTCCAAGTCTACTAGTATGAAGAGGTCGACTCTTAACCGGAGAATAATCTTTGTATGATGCCCAAGAGGAGGCTGATGTTTTAAGGGAGGAGAATCAACCCTAGACTGGTCTGATGTTTTGGAATTCTGACTCACTAAATGATTGAACTAGTATAGATGACTAAGTTATGTCATATACCTATAGGAGGTCTTTGGGTCCTTGTATGAAGCCCAAGAGAAGGCTGAGAACTTCTAAGAAGCCTGAGGGTCCTTGTACAAAGCCCAAGAGGAGGCTGGGGATGCTTTTAGGAAGCCTGTGGGTCCAAACCTGAGAAAAGTTCAAGAAAGGTTTCACCGGGAATAATCATCTCTGGGGAAATGAATTTCTTGTACAGATATTTCTAAGTTATGACAGTCTTGAGAAAAGTTTCACCGGGAATAATGCCTTTCTCTGTTCCATATTGTATAAGCCCAAGAGGAGGCAAGACTGTATTTGGAATTTCCTATGGGGAACTAGTTTTGACTGTGTTGAAAGAGTATCCATTGGTTTGATCTAAAACTAGACCTAATTGCTGGGGAAAACTCTAAGCAAGTATATGCAGGCATACATATACAGATGAAATATATAAGCAAGTATGTATATAAGAAATAGTAGAAATTACAAGTGTGCAAGCTCCAGCATTGTAACCATAGTTGTATGGTTATTTATTCAAGAAATTGAAGAAAGTTTTGATGAAACTTAAGATTTGAATCTAAAAAAGAAAGTTTGTTGTAAAAGGAAGTTTGGGGCTTATACTCAAGGAGATGCCTAGATGATCTCTTTTGAAAAGGCGACTATCGCGTCAGTAGTTTTGAAAACCACAGAGGGACTTATACAATGACTGAGACCCAACTTATTGTATTTACAAAAGAGGTGGGTCTTACACTCTATTAGAGGCCCAAAAGTGATTGAGAAGAAGAAAGATGGGGCTTACAACACAAGGGAAGGCCCAGATGAAAAATGTTTTGAAAAGGGCGATCGCGCAGAGATTTTTAAAATCGTATCGGGACTTATACAATGACTGAGGCCCAAAAATGTTTATGTAGAAAGGGATGAGACTTACACTCTACCAAGAGGCCCAAAAGTGGTTCAAATGAAGTTTGAAAAATTAAAATTGAGGGAAACCCTAATTTTAATTGATATAATAATATTTTCAAAGGAAATTAAATATCAAATATCAAATATATTTAAAAACAAATGGTAAGCTTTGAAAAATATTTTGGAAAATCATGTTTAATCACATGAAGGCTTGAAATTCAATTGGTTTTGAAAGATCAAGGTGGAAATTTCATTTTTTTAATGTTTGAAAACAAATAAAATGAAATTAATTACAAAAATTCAAACTATAGTAAATAAATAATATAAATTGAATTTTTTTTGTGGAATAAAATATTTCAACATTTTTGTGAATTGTAAAAAAAAAAGAACCAATAAAATATAATTAAAATTGAGAGAGAAATTAATTTTGAGATTAATTAATAAAATCATGAAAAATGAGAAAAATAACAAAATGAGAGAAATAGCAAAAATGGTCAGGGTGGGTCTTGAACCCACGACTTCCAACCAAACACAAGTGCGCTTCTACCACTGGGGTGGTGATACATCTGTGTATCAAAACCACCCCATGAGTACATAAGGGTGACCTGAATTTAAGGCAAAAACCCAAGTTTTGGTGATTTGCAAGAAGGATCGCATCTCCCTCAATTCTGCATGAAATTGGATGAAATTTAGATGGATCCTTCCTAGAATTTCATGAGGAATCCAATGGTGCTTTTAGAATTTTCTAAAGATGCTTCTATTTTAAAACCTGATAGTGGTTTCAAAATAGGCCAAGATTTGTAAGTTCTATACTATCTTATCATACAAGCAATAATAACATGGTAAATTGGTTCAAACACAACACAATTGATATATATGACATGTTTATGATCCATGGACATCAAAGCAATGCATATTTTAAGAGTTCAAGTTGTGATGTACTTACCTATTGAAGTTCCTTGTGCTAACTGTCAAGATGCTTGTGCCAGAAGTAATCCAATGCTTTAGACACTCTTGATTGATCCCTTAGAAGTTTTTAGGATGATCAAAACCAGCTGGAAACCTCAGGAACAAGAATTGGTTATTTCTTGCAAAAGTGGCAAAAATGACCAAAATGGTAACTCACTCAAATGATGTTACAGTTTAGGGAAACCTGTTGGGACAGTTTGAGGATGATATTTGGAGAGTATTTGAAAGGTTAGCTGGTCTTGAAAGTGATTGGATCAAGACATGGCTTAAAAAATGCAGAAAAGTCAAAATTTAAGGTTTTGGAGGTTAACTTTCTGATTTTAAGGTTGTACAATGTGGATGAAGGTTTGAACACCTCCAATGGATGATTTATGATGTGTTTGGATGGTTATTTGAGTGGTTTTTGCTCTAGTTTCTAGAATTCCTAAATTGCTCCAATGTGACATGAAATTGAAGTAAGAGAGGGAGAGTGAGAAAACAAGGCTTTGGTATTATTTTGGTGTCGTTTGAAACATTAGAAATGACCTCTATTTATAGTAGAGGAGTTTTGTTTTTGAAGGAATAGTGTTGGATGAGGGATCACTATATTATCCAATGGATATGCCCATGTATCATGCCTTGAATGCTAAGGTACCAAGTCTTCACTTGGCCATTGACTATAGCTGATCTTTCACTACAAGAAAATTTGTCAATACCCAGGGCCGAAAACCCTCGGTAACAAGAGAAAGTCGTGGGTAAATATAAATTATTGAGGGCTTACCAACGACTACGGAGCCCTCGGTAATTCGCTCCTCGGTAACGTCCACCGACGGCTATATAAACCCACGATGTTATCCACGGCTAAACCGTGAATAGTTTGCAAGTAATAGGTGATTAAACATCAAATTTGTTGTCTTATATTACCCACGACTAAGCCGTCAGTAAATTTACCGAGGGCTGAGCCTTCGATAAGTTACTCGATTTTTTATATAACTTTACTGACGGTTAAGCCGTCTGTAGTATTATAATTTTTTTAAAACAAATATACTAATATTTGATCAATAAACCTATTTTGTTAATATTTTCCCTGTTTGAAGACAATATGAATATTTTTTCATAATAAGTTATAAATATTTTTTCAGAATGTGTTGACAGAAGCAGAACGTGAAGACAATATGAATATTAAACATCAAACTTCACTAAGTGTTAGTTTTTAATGCATTACTAACACTCTTAATTTATGAATATTTTTTCATATTATAAATCAACAAAATTTGTGTTTATCATGACCATAATTATATATAACCATTGATCTTTTATGTAATCAATAACATCTAAAATCAAACCAAAACTGAAACTTTAATATCAATCAGATCTCAAAAAACATCCAATTCAGCAAGTTTGATGTAAACAAGCTCAAACAAAACATAGAATAGGTTCAAGCAAAATATAATGTGATTGTCAAAGTATTCTCATGAGTAAAAGTAAAGCATAATATGATCTTATGTGCTGCCAATAGAGTCATCATCACTGTCGGAGTCATCATAATTGTCAGAGTCATACTCTTCATAGTCTGAATGACGACGACTACGTTTGTCACCCTTGATAGAAGCAACACTTTCAGCTAATTCTCTCAATTGTCTCTCCAAATCTTGTGTGCGTTTATTTGCCTTGCGATATTCCTCTCGTGCAGCTCGAGCATCTTCCTCTGCAGCATTTGCTCTCTCTTTATTATAATTTGGCCTAACACAACCTTACAAAACCGGTTGGTAAGGTGAGGGGTACCACTCATATAAACTATTTCATTGCTCTATCTCCAACCAATGTGGGACTTCTAGGATCTTCCTAATACACCCACTCACGTCCAGCACTCTTTTTTGGGCTTAGTGCGTGGATTTAAACGGTGGGCTGCCCAAGGTCCGATCGATAGGCTCTGATACCATATTATAATTTGGCCTAACACAACTGTAATACACCGTATTTTACTTCGGATAATATTATATTGTGATCGACTGAGCCCTGTGTACTCTGAGAAACTATTTGATAAAATAATTAGATTAACTATGGAACTTAGAATAAATCCAATTAATATTATCTGACTCTGAGGTATTTTATTAATTTGGACTTAAGAGACTTTTTGGACATTTAGTAGTATTATTTCTAATACTAGTTTACTACATAATTCTTTTCCTCCCACTTTCCAAACATAAAGAAAAAGATAGTAAGAAAGAGAGAGAAAGAAGAAAGAAGGAAAGAAAAGGAAAGGAAGGAGAAAAAGAGGAGAAAAAGGGTTTTGAAGAAAATTCAAGAACAAATCATCATCCATTGATCCAAGCTTCATCCAATCATCTCATCTTCATCACTTTCAACCTCTATCCAAGGTGGGTTCTAGTTAGTACCATTGTTTAGAGATTTTGGATAATATGAGTTTTAGGTTAGAATGTGGAAATCGATGTTTTAACGGTTGGAATTTGATATAAATCGAAATGAATGATCAATATGCTTGTAGAAACATATATTGATGTTTGGTTTGAAGTTTTAGTTTGTTTTGATTGTTGGAAATTTTAGGTTTATGTAGAATTTGTGATTTTTGTTCAAAACTTGGGTTGTGAAGTTTGATGATGAAACTATGTTAGAAACATGTTGAATATGCCTCTAATTGGTTGTTGGAATTGATATTGAGGATGTAGAGGAACTGGTTTTGAACTGTTATAGTAGGTATTTTTCTGAGTTTCGCAGAGCGCGCTTAGCACGGAGAAGCCCGCTCAGCGCACAGTTGAAATCCTGCAACCTCAAATGGCAGAGAGAAGCGCGCTCAGCGCGCTTAGGGGGGCGCTTAGCGCGACCTGGGACTTAAAGTTTTCTTCCTTAAGCGAGAAAATTCATAACTTTCGACTCGTTTATCGGATTCGATCATTCTTTATATCGATGTAAAGCCGAGGAGATATTCTATGCAATGGAGACAAAATATGTCGAATTTACCGACCGATTAATTAATCGGGAAAGTTCAAAAAGTGATATAATTATATTTTAATCGTTGTATGTTATTCTATTATGCAATTATGATATGTCTTGCCTATCCTACTATTGTTTAGCATGATTGTAAGTGAATATGCATGTTAATATGAAAATGAGATAGGAAGAGTGAGGAAACCTTAAACTTGAACTATAGGAGAATCTAGTAAGGAACTAGAAATTGTAGACAACTCTAGATGGCGATGCTCGGGCTCGTGTTGTTGGAAGATACACCCTTGCCGAGTATTGGTCTAGTTGAGAGTGAAACACTAGTATGGAACATGTGATTAACCTTTGTAGTTGTGGAAAAGGCAAGAGAGGCCTTAAGGCGGTGTAGTCTTGTGATTGTCGAGTACAATCGTATATTTTTTTGTGATCATGTAATCGTAACCGGTATATTTTGAGTGTAGTTTCATGGGTCTCGAGCTCCTCTGAAACGGGTACACAATTACTTGGTAGGTTTGATTCCCTACGTGTAGTACGATTGGAGCCTATGCTATGGGTAGGGACTTGTGATGGTTAACAGGCCATGAGAAGTGACGGTTCACGGTTAACAGGCCGATGATCCCGAATCCAATTCGTATGCCAAGTAACTACATGGATCTATGACTCGGGTCGCGTTCTAGACGTAAAAGCGGACGGGAAGATGAGATGTCTTGGTATGGTTATCGATTAGTGATGCTGTGAGTTAATGAACTCATGTCATGTTTCCATATAGTGTAAGAATTATAAAGTGTGAACTCAAGAGTCCTTTTCCCTTTTCCCCGGACTTGAGTTAGGATTATTAGAACCTTGTTAATCCGAGAGAATCCATAAGATAGGGAACTCACTGAGATTTGATGTATCTCACCCCACGTTGTTGATGTATTTCAGGTGCTTCAGGTTCCGAGAAGGGTAAGGATAAGGTCGTGTGATCTTTTCCTTGCTTGTGGATGGCTAGCTTCTGTAGCGGAGTTTATTTTGAGATCATTGTTGATCTAGTTATTAGTTTTTATCTTTTGAACATCTTACGTATATTATGCCTTTAGAACTTTTAATTAATGTATTTTGGGGCATGTAATATATATAATGTGTTAACCAGGAGCTTATAGTGTTTCAGTACCAAACACTTGGATTCGTATATAACATTTATGCTTTGATGTATGAGTTTTATATATGGGTGTTATAGTTGGTATCAGAGCAGGTCGTATCCTCGACCTAGCCATGAAATAATATAAGTATTTCTTTCCGTTTCATATACGCCGTGTCGCCATTGGTCTTAAGTGTTATATTTATGGCATTGAGCCTGATCAACTTAATCCTATTTGTATGACCTTTAGGAACATGGCTGAGGGACGTAGAAACACTCGTGGTAGACCTCGTACCACTCCTGAAGGGACGAATCCGTCGGGCAGCGATGGCAATGCTCCTCTGTATCAGTTTATGCAGCAGATGCAGCAGCAACAGAATCTATTCATGCAGCAAATGGTGCAACAAATGAATGGAGGTTTACATCCTACGATGGTTGCTCCAGAAGCTGAAGGTGGGAAATTCCGGGATTTTATCCGCATGAATTCCCCAAATTTTCATGGTGGATTAGATCCCGTGAAGGCTCACGAATGGATTTCTTGTATAGAGAGGATTTTCTTGATAGTCCAATGCAGCGAAGAGAACAAGGTGTTGTTCACTTCTCATTCACTGAAGGGTCCCGCTATGAGATGGTGGGAGAGCGCTTCGGCTTTGATGGCTATTCAGGAAGTGCCTAAGGTTTGGGAACAGTTCAAAGTTATTTTCATGGAGAAGTATTTTCCGAGCTCATTGAGGACTCAGAAGGAATTTGAATTTCAACAATTAAGACAAGGTAGTATGACTATGGCTAGTTATGCTGAGAAGTTTGAGGACATGGCTGCTTATTCTAGGCAGGCTATGTATGCTCCTGACGAAAGGTGGAAAATAGACCAGTTTCTGTTTGGACTAAAAGCGAAAATATCTCATAGTGTATCTCAGAGAGAGTTCACTACATATGCTGAAGTTTTAAGGCAATGCTATGTGGTCGAGCATAGTTTGAAGAAAGTCCAAGCTGAAGGTGTTGCGAGTAGAGTGAATCAAGGGGATCGCGGAAGATCCAACCAACAATTCAGGCCTAGGCAATAATCCTTCAAAGGGAAACAAGTTCAAGATTCAAGGGCGAGTACACCTCCTGTGTGTCGCACTTGTGGCAAGAATCATTCAGGAAGGTGTGGTCTTGAAGGGGTAAAATGTTTCCAGTGTCAGAAGGTGGGTCATCTGAAAAGAGATTGTCCTCAGAATATGACTCAGACACAAGGAAGGGTTTATACCTTAGATGTAAGGAAGAAGAAGAGTGACAATTCCTTAATTGTTGGTACGTGCTTCGTTAACGGATTTCCTTGTTTTGTTTTATTTGATTGTGGAGCTACACACTCTTTTGTATCGACGCAATGTATGAAGCGACTTGGGTTGCAGTCCGTTCCTTTGTCTCCTCCTATGGTGGTCACTACCTCCATGGATGAAATAGTTGAGACACCGTTGATGTGTGAAAACTGTGTTTTGTTTTTGGACGGTAGAGTTTTTCAGGTTGATCTTATCTGTCTACCGCTTAAGAAAGTTGATGTCATTTTGGGAATGGATTGGCTTCTGCTAATTCAGTGTTTATTGGGTGTGAAGAAAAGCTCATCATCATTCCATCTATTGATGCTACCCCGAAAGATGTCTTAACAACTATTCTAGAAGGTACGGTTGGAATGATAAATTTCTTGTTCGAAGAAGAGAAATCTGTTCTTTTGGTTCTCACTAAGGAAGGCAGTAGCGATCTTCAAGTTATGGATATTCCAGTAGTTTGTGAGTTTTCGGAAGTTTTCCCCGAAGATGTCACTTCTCTTCCTCCGGAGAGGGAAGTGGAATTTTCTATTGACCTGGTACCGGGAACGGCTCCTATATGCGTTTCTCCGTATCGGATGGCACCGCTTGAATTGAGAGAACTGAAGGAACAATTGGAACAGCTTATGGCTAAGCATTTTGTTAGACCTAGTGTCTCACCGTGGGGAGCTCCAGTATTGCTAGTAAAGAAGAAGGATGGTGGGATGCGGTTGTGTATCGACTATCGTCAGCTGAATAAAGTCACCATTAAGAACAAGTATCCCTTACCCAGGATAGACGACCTGTTAGATCAATTGAAAGGAGCCTGTGTGTTCTCGAAGATTGATTTGAGGTCAGGTTATCACCAGATTCGAGTGAATAGTTCCGATGTACCTAAGACTGCATTTAGGACCCGTTATGGTCATTACGAATTCTTAGTGATGCCTTTCTGAGTGACTAATGCTCCAGCTGTTTTTATGGACTACATGAACCGTATATTTCAAGCTTACTTGGACCTGTTTGTTGTAATCTTCATTGATGATATTCTTATTTATTCTCGTACTTCACAAGAGCATGAAGAGCATCTGAGAATTGTTTTATCCGTGTTGCAAGAGAAGCAACTTTTTGCTAAATTAAGCAAGTGTGAATTTTGGATGGCGGAAGTTAAGTTTCTTGGTCACGTTATATCACAAGGTGGTGTAGCAGTGGATCCGTCGAAGGTGGAAGCAGTGATAAATTGGGAGAGGCCGAGAAATGCTTCGGAATCAGAAGTTTCTTAGGACTGGCGGGTTATTATAGAAGGTTCATCGAGGTTTTCTCTCAGTTGGCTTTACCAATGACGAAACTTACTCGTAAAGATTTTGCTTTAGAGTGGGATTCGAGTTGTGAGCAAAGTTTCATAAAGTTGAAGGAAAGATTGACAACGGCTCCTGTGTTAATCATTCCTGATCCTAACAACTCTTACGAAGTGTTTTGTGATGCTTCTAAGATGGGATTGGGAGGTGTTCTGATGCAAGGCGGTCAGGTTGTGGCTTATGCCTCCCGACAATTAGAAATTCATGAACAGAATTATCCAACTCATGATTTGGAATTGGCGGCGGTTGTGTTTACACGGAAGGTGTGGCGACATTATTTGTATGGTGTACATTTCGAAATGTTCAGTGACCATAAGAGTTTGAAGTATTTATTTGACCAAAGGGAGTTAAACATGCGACAACGAAGGTGGATGGGGTACTTAAAGGATTATGATTTAGAATTGAAGTATCATCCAGGAAAAGAGAATAAGGTAGCAGATGCTTTAAGTCGGAAAGTAGTTCATAGTGCGAAATTGATGGTATTGGAATATGCTTTGTTGGAGAATTTTAGAGATTTTAATCTTCAGTTTGTGTGGACACAAGATGGTGTAATTATGGGAAATTTGAATGTAAATTCTACTCTAAGAGTTGAGATTCAACAAGGTCAAACGTTGGATGAGAAGTTGCAAGAAGTGTTACTTCTACCGGGTTTTGTTCAGGCTACCGACGGAATTATTATGTTCGACCAAAGAATTTGTGTTCTGAATGATGCGGCATTCAAAAGAAGGATTTTGGAAGAAGCGCATAAAGGTGATTTTACTATACATCCGGGTTCTTCAAAGATGTATCAAGATTTAAAGAAAGACTATTGGTGGTCCGGTATGAAAAGAGATGTTGCGGTCTTTATGTCGGAATGTGCGGTGTGCCAACAAGTTAAGATTGAACATCAAAGACCAGGTGGGTTGTTGCAACCTTTAGACATTCCAGTGTGGAAGTGGGACAGTATTTCTATGGACTTTGCAGTAGGGTTACCCCGTACGCAAGGTGGTTATGATTCGATTTGGGTGATTGTGGATCGACTAATGAAATCTGCGCATTTCCTAGCCGTGAAGACTACTTTTAAGGCAAGTCATCTTGCGAGGTTGTTTATTGCGGAAATTGTAAGATTGCACGGTATTCCCTCTAATATTGTGTCGGATAGAGATCCGAAG
Organism: Lathyrus tuberosus; assembly: GCA_022829125.1. Taxonomy (NCBI): domain Eukaryota; kingdom Viridiplantae; phylum Streptophyta; class Magnoliopsida; order Fabales; family Fabaceae; genus Lathyrus; species Lathyrus tuberosus. The sequence continues at coordinate 15,489,611 of JALAZF010000065.1, read as the reverse complement.
TTTACTTCAAGTTTTTGGAAAGTGTTTCAACAAGCTATGGGTACGGAGTTGCGTTTCAGCACGCCTAATCATCCTCAAACGGATGGTCAAACTGAACGAGCAATACAAACAATGGAAGATATGTTGAGAGCTTGTGTACTAGAAAGTAAGGGTAATTGGAAAGAACTACTACCATTTATTGAGTTTTCTTATAACAATAGTTACCATACGAGCATCGGAATGACTCCTTATGAAGATTTGTATGGAAGAAAGTGTAGGACACCTTTGTGTTGGGCGGAAGTTGGGGAAGATAGAATCTTAGGACCCGAAATCATCCAAGAGACTACAAAAAAGATTCGAATGATCCGCGAGAAAATTAAGCAAGCGCAAGATCGACAAAAGAGTTATGCGGATAATCGAAGGAGACCTTTAGAATTCGAAGAAGGTGACCATGTGTTTTTGAAAGTCACTCCTAGATTGAGATTGAAAAGACCGTTTAAGTCACGCAAGTTAAGCCCGAGATACGTAGGACCGTATCAGATCTTAGAAAAGATTGGTGAAGTAGCTTACAGATTGGCCTTACCGCCTTCTCTGTCGGAAATGCACGATGTTTTCCATGTATCTCAACTTCGAAGGTTTGTTCCAGATCCTCTTCAGTCGATTCTACCGGATACTATTGAAATAGAAGCAGACTTAACGTTTAAACCTCAGTCGAGCCGCATTGTGGGAAGAGAAACGAAAGTATTAAGGAACAAGGACATTTCTCTCGTTAAGGTGCGGTGGGATGTAACGCATCCGGGTGATGCAACTTGGGAACTTGAATCGGAAATGCGAGATGCTTACCCTCATATGTTCAGGTAATCTTTAAACTCGAGGGAAAATTTCTATTTAAGGGGGGGGATGTAATACCCCGTATTTTACTCTGGATAATATTATATTGTGATCGACTGAGCCCATTGTACTTTGAGAAACTATTTGATAAAATAATTAGAGTAACTGTGGAACTTAGAATAAATGCAATTAATATTATCTGACTCTGAGGTATTTTATTAATTTGGAATTAAGAGACTTTTTGGACATTTAGTAGTATTATTTCTAATACTAGTTTACTACATAATTCTTTTCCTCCCACTTTCCAAATATAAAGAAAAAGATAGTAAGAGAGAGAGAGAGAGAAAGAAGAAAGAAGGAAAGAAAAGGAAATGAAGGATAAAAAGTGGAGAAAAAGGGTTTTGAAGAAAATTCAAGAACAAATCATCATCCATTGATCCAAGCTTCATCCAATCATCTCATCTTCATCATTTTCAACCTCTATCCAAGGTGGGTTCTAGTTAGTACCATTGTTTAGAGATTTTGGATAATATGAGTTTTAGGTTAGAATGTGGAAATCGAGGTTTTAACGGTTGGAATTTGATATAAATCGAAATGAATGATCAATATGCTTGTAGAAACATATATTGATGTTTGGTTTGAAGTTTTAGTTTGTTTTGATTGTTGGAAATTTTAGGTTTATGTAGAATTTGTGATTTTTGTTCAAAACTTGGGTTGTGAAGTTTGATGATGAAACTATGTTAGAAACATGTTGAATATGCCTCTAATTGGTTGTTGGAACTGATATTGAGGATGTAGAGGAACTGGTTTTGAACTGTTATAGCAGGTATTTTTCTGAGTTTCGCAGAGCGCGGAGAAGCGCGCTCAGCGCGCAGTTGAAATCCTGCAACCACATATGGCAGAGAGAAGCGCGCTCAGCGCGCTCAGGGGGGCGCTTAGTGCGACCTGGGACTTAAAGTTTTCTTCCTTAAACGAGAAAATTCATAACTTCCGACTCGTTTATCAGATTCGATCATTCTTTATATCGATGTAAAGCCGAGGAGATATTCTATGCAATGGAGACGAAATATGTCGAATTTACTGACCGATTAATTAATCGGGAAAGTTCAAAAAGTGATATAATTATATTTTAATCGTTGTATGTTATTCTATTATGCAATTATGATATGTCTTGTCTATCCTACTATTGTTTAGCATGATTGTAAGTGAATATGCATGTTAATATGAAAATGAGATAGGAAGAGTGAGGAAACCTCAAACTTGAACTATAGGAGAATCTAGTAAGGAACTAGAAATTGTAGACAACTCTAGATGGCGATGCTCGGGTTCGTGTTGTTGGAAGATACACCCTTGTCGAGTATTGGCCTAGTTGAGAGTGAAACACTAGTATGGAACATGTGATTAACCTTTGTGGTTGTGGAAAAGGCAAGAGAGGCCTTAAGGCGGTGTAGTCTTGTGATTGTCGAGTACAATCGTATATTTTTTTGTGATCATGTAATCGTAACCGGTATATTTTGAGTGTAGTTTCATGGGTCTCGAGCTCCTCTGAAACGGGTACACAATTACTTGGTAGGTTTGATTCCCTACGTGTAGTACAATTGGAGCCTATGCTATGGGTAGAGACTTGTGATGGTTAACAGGCCATGAGAAGTGACGGTTCACGGTTAACAGGCCGATGATCCCGAATCCAATCCGTATGCCAAGTAACTACAAGGATCTATGATTCGGGTCGCCTTCTAGACGTAGAAGCGGACGGGAAGATGAGATGTCTTGGTATGGTTATCGATTAGTGATGTTGTGAGTTAATGAACTCATGTCATGTTTCCATATAGTGTGAGAATTATAAAGTGTGAACTCAAGAGTCCTTTTTCCTTTTCCCCGGACTTGAGTTAGGATTATTAGAACCTTGTTAATCCGAGAGAATTCATAAGATAGGGAACTCACTAAGATTTGATGTATCTCACCCCACGTTGTTGATGTATTTCAGGTGCTTCAGGTTCCGAGAAGGGTAAGGATAAGGTCGTGTGATCTTTTCCTTGCTTGTGGATGGCTAGCTTCCGTAGCGGAGTTTATTTTGAGATCATTGTTGATCTAGTTCTTAGTTTTTATCTTTTGAACATCTTATGTATATTATGCCTTTAGAACTTTTAGTTGTTGTATTTTGGAGCATGTAATATATATAATGTGTTAACTAGGAGCTTATAGTGTTTCAGTACCAAAGACTTGGATTCATATATAACATTTATGCTTTGATGTATGAGTTTTATATATGGGTGTTACAACAACCTTACAAAACCGGTTGGTAAGGTGAGGGGTGTCACTCTATATAAACTATTTCATTGCTCCACTACTAGAAATACTCTGTTTACCTGCGGATTTTGGCAAAATTTCCGCAGAAAACGTGTTACCTGCGATTCTTCCTGCCATTTTCTATTCCCAGCTAAAACCTTCGTGGGTAATTAATTTAGCAGGTAAAGTCGCAGAAAAATGTCGCAGGAAAAAGTCGCAGGAAAGAATCGCAGGTAAAACAGATAAATTCGCAGATAATACCGCAGCTAATTGAAATTTTTGCAGGATAAATCGCAGCAAATTTAAAATCCACAGGTAGAGTCGCAGCAAATTTCTCTCAGGTTTTTAATTTTTATTACCAATTGTGTTTAATTCATATTTAAAATATTATAATAAATGTTAACTATCAAAGTAACAATAATATAAAATTAAAAATCTAATTTGAATAAGCCATTGCAACACTAATCACATTCAACTTTGTAAAGCAACGAAACATTACTATAAAGTCAATAACAAGTACTTCTAGAGTTACATTACTAAAAATGACACAATCAAGTTACTAATAATCACTTGTCCAACCAAATTAATTAGAAAAAACAATGCAAATTTCAAACTAGTTAACAAGAAAAAACAATCCAAATCAAAATTCACTACTAATGTATTCACTAGTGTCTTCATCTGATTCATCAACACCGTCTTCACTTGGATTATCAGTTTCATTATTGGCTTGAGGTGGATGAGAAGATGCAAGAAATCCAAATGACTTCACCTATATATTCAAACCGGGTGGTATTTCAACGGTGGGTTGACTATCAGCTTCATCCTCTCCTGGAACAGAAGAAATCTCCAATTTTTTCCGTTCAAATTCATCCTATTAGATTTGATAGGACAGAGAAAATAACCCAGCTTCTAGATGACTACTAGTGTTACATATCTAAATGGATCCTTACAAAAAGAAATAGATAATTTTCACCAATAATACCCAATCTAAAAACTTAGTTCTTCTCCATTCCATAAAGGAAGTAAATTGTTACATTAAGTACAGATTTAGAAATTGGACTTTAAGATTGATGAAGGTGAAAACACACCCACACCCAATTAGGTTCACAGGGCAACCAATTACAACAAAGATACTAATAAATATCATATCATCAAATAGATTGGATGCATATCATTCATACCGAAACAACACTTGCAGTATTGTTACATTTCACAACATATTACAGTCCTAGAAAGGGGCATTTGCTTCCTCGCATGCTCTGGAACCAATTTCACCAAGGTCTCGAGTGGGACTCCTTTCAGTTCTGGAACAAAGGCACCAATAACATGAATTCAATTACAAGCCCAGAACTATAGATGACAATTAAAGAGCGCCAAAGCACAAACACACTAGCCTATTCAAAAATCACCATACCGTGAGGTTTGAAGTTAAATAGTGGTTGAAGGAAACGGCAGTTGGCAAGCGAGCGTTAGGTTCACGAAGCTCATCAAAGAAAGGATGGGTTAAGGCATCTAACTGCAGCACATAAAGCAACAATATACAAGTTATATTACATACACCCTCAGAAGATGAGAAACAACCTTTAACTAACTAGATATCAGGGGTGGTCTGTGCAAGTGTACTACATAACTTTGAGATAGCATTACCGGCAGCAGTTTCATCTTTATGATTTCAAGACCGAGCATTTGGCGCAGCGGCCAAACTCCTTCCACCTAAGTGTAATTTCATAACAATCTGAAAATGAAATTAAAAAAAAGTTATCAGAGATAGAGTGAAAGTAATACCTAACAGTTTCATCTTTAACCTTCTTAGAGAACTCATTGAAGACACTATATCGACGCCTATCAACCCAATTCAAAAACAGCCTCGTCTTCACACCCTATTACATAAACAAAAATCAATAAAAATGGAGAAAATTAAATTCAAGAAAAATCAAAAGAGGAACAGAATATGAACTTGGTGTGGAAGTATACCTCGTTTAGTGGAGATATCTTTTCCTCAATAACAACCTGTTGCTTACCAACAATGATAGGTGATGCCTGAATATGAAGTTTAATTCCTGCTAGATCTACTGCACACATAACTAAACTGTCAGCAGGTTATGCTATGCAATCACAAATAAGTACAAATAATATCATGAATATGCTTTAGAATAATTAGAATGGTAGGTGTTTGTTGTTCCTATATGCGAGTACAGATAATACACTTGTTAAAACATCCAATCCTGCTAGATATTTTTAGGCAGTTAGCAACATTAATAAATCCTTACTCTTTCACTAAATTCTAACTGAATGTGAGGAACGTTTGTTATTGTCGGCGTCGGCATCGTGTTTGAGCATTAATAAATCCTTACTCTTTCAATAAATTCCAACAGCAACACAAATTACAAAAAAAAATCCTAAAATTGAAGAAACAACAAACACATCACGGATTCAGCGAGTTGAGAAAAGTAAATAAAATCAACCAACGCCTTACCGATTTAGTATCGAAAACAAGTTGTGTCAGATTTGATTTGAGAATCGTTGAAATCTGGGTGAAGAGGTACTGAAGCCAAGAGATAGTTGAAGAGTGGAATCATTGCGAGAATCACTGATGCTTGGATTGAAGGATCAAGACAGCACCAAAACTGTGACAGTCCCACCATTACTACAAAAGTTTGAGATTGAAGACATTAGAAAAAGAACATATAGATGCTTTGGAAAGAGCCGTTAGTAACGTGATCAAAATCATATGGCTCAAACTGCAACTTTATCAAATTGAATTTAAATCTATCCAATGGAGCTATGTCTTGAACGTGGCAACAGTGTGATTTTAGACCATAAGAAATCCACATCCTAGATTAACAATGATATTTCGTTTCAAGAAATCAGTCCAATACATACTAATCTCCACACTTGCAGAAAATTTCACTGCCACTGTCACTACTAATCTCAATTTTAGGTGACACAGCTCCACCATCACTGCATCAGAGTTTGTCAACTTCAGTTAGAATTTCACAAGTCCAATACATACTAAAATTATTCAACAAAAAATAGGAATTACATAACTCTAGAATTGATTGTATCTAGAGGTGAATAAATCAATACATACAGTGTACAGGTGCAATTTTCACCGCATTTAACGAAAACTTTTCCAGAATCAATCACAAGATTCATAGTTGGTGGTGTTGTCTCTGTCTCTAGTGAAAAATCCAAGTTCATAGTTTCCACCGTATTAAACAACTGTGTCAGAAATTCTGACTGACTGCCCCATTTGCAGGAATTCTCTGTAGGAATTTGCATTCACAGAAAACAAGTTGAGGCAGTACAATAATAATATTGCTAAGGAAACGAATGTAGAAGCCAGTGCTATGATGATAGCTCCCAATGTTCAACTCTAAACTCTTTTAACATAATATGTTGATGATTAATTTGTTTGAGGAGACTTGGAATAGTTAGTCTTCCATTTTAGCATCATTTTCCAAATAGATTATTCTAAAATTTTACGTAGAGATTGACTAAATGCAGGGGTTACAACTTGTCATTTAACATCTTTTATATCTTTTATATTTTCTATTTATAAATAACTCAGAGAAAAGCTAAAAACCCTTGTCAATGCTACATCTCGAGAAATCATACACAATACATATCAACATTGAGATTCAATCTACAACAAACCCTAATTAACATAGCAATCCCTAATATTCTAACCACCGAAGCCGTAAAGAGTTCTTCCCTGTCTCTTGAGAGCGTAAACAACGTCCGTCGCAGTAACAGTCTTACGGCGAGTGTGCTCAGTATACGCAACAGCAACACGAATCACATTCTCAAGAAAGATCTTGAGAACACCGCGAGTTTCTTCATAAATTAAACCGCTAATACGTTTCACACCACAACGTCTTGCGAGACAAAATTAAGTTTTAACTACATGATGAAGCATCTAGAATGTATAATTCAAAATAGCAGAATATGACAAATTAAGTTTTGTTTCAGCTGTGCATTTCATCAAACAGATAAAAGTCACGAACATAAAACAAAGCAAAATATGAATTGTGATTGTTTAAATCGAATACCTAATGATTATGAATTCTATGATCCTTATGAAGTTCAAACGCCTAGAGTTGTGGCGGTCGGAAGCAGTGAAAGGTGGCTGGAAGTGACTTGATTAAAACAAAAATCCAACTGGTTCAGGTTGAAGGTCAGGGGATGATGAGCACGAAAATGACCTCCTTTCTGCGATTGGAGGTGTGGTGGCCGGAGGGAGGGAAAGAAGGTGGTTCGGCGGCGGTGGCTCGAAATGAAGAGCGATTTGGTTCATTGGAGAGGCCGTGAAGTGAGTTTATGGTGATCGGATAAGAGGGGGAGGGAAAGGCGGCGACGCTAGGGTTTTAAGGCGGCGACGACACTAGGAACATAGTAGATTTTATTGGTCCATCTTATCATATGGGTCTAATAATTTTAAGATCATTATTTTGGGGATTATTCATTACACTTTAAATTATTCATGTATCCTAAAGAAATTTTATGATGATAAATGAGTTTTTCTATTTTGTTTTATTGTTTTTTAAATTGAATAATTAAGTTGAAAATTAATAAATTGATCTCTAGAATAATAAATTAAATAATTAAAATAATTAATATTTTAAATACTATTTTTTATGAGAAAATAGGTGATGCACTGACAGTGTAAAAAAATTTTACACTGTCAACCAATCACGACCATGAATCCCGCCAAGTCAAACTGTAATTTTAAAAAAATTTATATGATATGGCAAAACGTTATGTTTTTATTAGATGACAATGTAAAACTTTTTTACACTGTTAGTGCACTACCATTAAACCCATTTTTTATTTGAAATTCTTAAAAAAAATATCCATGTAACCCTTGTTAAAATAACCGTTAGTTTAATTTTATTATATACTAATGTTGTTGTAATTAAACTTTTTAATCAATTTCATTGAAATTCGCATGTCATGTAAAATACACTAAGCCTTCTCTCATTTTTTTTCTTTTTTTTTTCTTAATAAAAAATTAATTTCTTTTTAATTTAAATATGCTTTAAGCCTTTATTATTATTATTATTTAAAATTAATTATTATAATTATTACTATTGGGACCCTAAACTTTGGCTAGGCCTCGGTTCCCAAGGTTTGAGTATTCTCTATTATTTATAATCCTATTTTAATTAGAACTAAACTAGTTGATTCTCTTTCGCCAATTGATCTGCTTTAAGCAACCTTCGCATTTTCTGTTGAGATACCAAGTCTTTCAAGTAGGCCTTCTTGACCATCCGTGACCTTTTGATTATTATTGATATTAATTATTATTATTATTATTATTATTATTATAAAAAAATTACAAATTAAAGGATTACACACCAATTATTTCATAAACTTATACTCTTAATTTTTCTAATTTTCACAAAGATAAAAAAGTATTAAATAAATAATTTTTTTTAAAAAAATAACTAAAAACCTCAATTAATATAGTAAAATTTTTTATAAAAAATATAAGACTTATAAAAAATGTCTCAAAAACATATATGTTCTTTAATTTTATTTATTAAGAGTAAAAACATACTTAATTTTCAAAAAAAATATAATAATAAAAAATTCGCCGAAAAATCGCAGTAAATTTCCCAGCAAATTCCGCAGCAAAAGTCGCAGCAATTCCTGCGAATTTTCCAGGGAATTTTGTGCTTTCAAGCGATAACTAATTCCTGCGGAAAGAGTCGTAGTTAAATCCGCAGGTAATTTGATATATTATTTTAAAATCCAAAGTCGCAAATAAAGTCTCAGAAATTACTGCGAAATTTAATGCTACCCCCATTTTTCGCAGGAAATGATGTTTCACAAAAAAAATTCGCAGGTAAAATCGTAGGTATCCTTGCGGATAGTTTTCCACCGCCAAAATTCATAAATGTCTAGTAATGCTCAATCTCCAATGTGGGACTTCTAGGACCTCCCTAATAAAATCCATTTAGTTTGCTTAAAGATTATTTTGAAAGAAAGTAGCATAAAGAGGTGTAATCCCTGTAACGGATTACTTTTGTGGACCTCCCTTCGTTAAATACAATTAGCAAGGAAAGTAGTAGTCGATTGTATAAATTCATGTGGCCCCCTCCTTAATTCATGCGCATGAATATTGGTGTTGTGCCATCAATTCACTTTTCACTCCATATGAATTTTCAGCGCAGGAATTTACAACTAGTGACCCATTATTTAATAGTATTAGGCAATGAGAACTAATTGGTTGTGTCCCTCCATTAATTTATAGTGCAGGAAATTCATCATTTGATTATAGACATAAGGCTAATTCATTGTCATGTGGCCCCCTCACTTTTTCAAGTCATATAAAAGACCTTCAAATATTGTTATTATTCCCTCCGTCTCATAAAAAGTGTCATATTTGACCAATGCGCGGTTTTTAAGAAAATGATTAGATGTGTTGATTGTAGTGAAAAAGTTAATGTCATTTACTAAAATACCCCTATTAAATGTAGTTGATAAAGTAGTTGAATAAAGTGAAATTTAATGAATAGGGGTATAAGAGTGGAAAAAAAATAATAATTACAACATTGATAATGTAAATGGACAATTATTTTGAGACAAAGAAAAAATGCAAATGAGACACTTTTTATGAGACGGAGGGAGTAATATTTAAATACTAGCAAAAACGTGATTTAATAGAAACATTTATAGTAGCCTAGCCGTAATTAGGGGTGGGAATAGGCTAGGCCGAGTTAGGCTTTGCCAAGCTTGAACCTGGCCTGCTAAAAAATTTAAAGCTTAAGTCTGGCCAGTAGCCTATCATAGGCTTAATTTTAGGCCTAAGCCTAGCCTTTTCGAAGGCCTGATTAGCCTACTAGCCTATTTAAAAGCCTACTTCATTTGAACATCTGTAAATAAGAAATTCAACTAATGTTAAATAGACTAACAAGTTAAAAGATCAATGAGATTAAATGTTTGTTTTCATTGTCTCGTTTAAGTTTTCTTATTAGCATAAGTTTGGTGATACTATTTGTTGAAAATAACTTATGAGAAAAACTTATGACAACAACTTATGACATCGCTTATAATGTTTTTTCAACTTATTTTCATAAGTTTTTCAAGATAACTAAGTTTTATTTTTGTATTTTAGTTCAAAGTACAAAATAGAATATATTAATAATAAATTTATTAATTTTTTCTTAAATAGGTCAGCCTGATAGGCTTAAAAGACTTTTCTTACGGCCTGTGACCTAACCTCTTTAGCTAAATATGCTTATAAAAAAGCCTAGGCCTTTTCTATTTAAGAAAAAGTCTGGTCTGACCTGAACCTATGTAGGCTAGGCTGTAGGCCCCTGTTAGTTGATCTGACATATTCTCATCCCTAGCGGTAATCTAATATTCTTAGATATTTAGAGTCAATGGTTTGTCATTATATGTTTTGGAAGTCTCAATCTTTATAATGATTAAAAATATTCATTACAAAACATTAATCATTTAATACATTTAGGGCCAGTTTGTTTCAACTTTAAAAAAATAAATTTTTTCTTTGTATTTTTTAAAATGGATTCTACAAAAATGTTTTTCAAAATATTACAAGTTTTTTAAAATTTAGTTTTTATAAATTAAAAGATTAATTTTGACATTCTATAACATTAATATACATTATTGAAAATCAAAATATAGTCAAAATCATAATTTTTTCAAAAAGTTGTATTTCAAAAATGATTTTCATGAAAAACTATTTGAAATAGCTTCAAAATTAAGTGATTTTTTGAAATTTTGATATCCAAAAAAAGTTTTGATAAAATTATGAAATACCTAAAATAATATTTTAAGAATAACTATTCAAATCAAATTTTCATTTAAAACTTTTATGAAAAGTTTTTTTTGTAAAAATTTTTTCTTCAAAATTATATTACACTCTAAAAATTATTTTTATACAAAGCCAAAACAAACGGGTCCTTAATGATTTTTGTCATTGTTCTGACAAAACATTTATCATTTAAGGTATGATAAATCATTTATTTTTAAACCTTATCGATATTTATTTGGTCATAAAAATTACTAAAATTTACTATTGTTTTCACATTAAAAAAATTAAGTATTTTTGATGAATAATGTATTTAAAATATTTAAGTTTATATTATTTAAAGATTTAATTGAAGAAAATAATGATTAAAAGAATTTATTGATAACACGATGAACCACTTTTATCTAAATAAAAAGGTGATACCTATAGCATTTTGTACTACTTGAAGCTCCTACATATGAACTAGTAATAAACATGATACTTAGTAAAGGTAGTGACATTATCTAAATTCAATACTGTAGAGTACCACTTGGAAAGGGTAAAAGGACCGTGTGACATTTTATGAAACTATTTTTCTAATTTAATTATATATAAGTTATTTCAGTAATATAGATAATAATAATAAATATATTTTAATTTAATTATTGATATTTTATTTTTAGTTGTTATTTAAATATTGATTAAATATTTAATTATTAATTAATTATTAAATATTAGTTATTTATTTAAATATTGATTATTATTTATTGAATAGTGGGATTTTATTGAATATTGAATTATTTATTAAATATTGACTAATTATTAATGTATTAGATTTTTATTGAATATTGACTATTTATTGAATATTGATTCAATTATTGGTAATAGATTAATTATTCTATATTCAATCGGTAATTTGTGTTTTGTGAATTGAGATGAAATGGTATTGATACTTGTGAATTATTTGCTAATTGTGGTGATGATGCTTGAAGTAAGAATGCCATGATTTTTGGAAATGTGTTTGTGTGTGCAAATGTGTGGTAATTCAAGTGTGATGAATTATTGGAGATATGCGTGATATTAAGATTAGGGAATGATATTAATTGCATATGGTTGTTGATTGCATACGCATCATTTGTGTCAAGAGGCAATGTTTGCTAGTTTCGTGGGAGCTAGTGACTTGTCGCAAACCTAGAGCAGGGTTTGAAAGCTTAGGGGACGGGCTTTTGTTTGTTATTGGTCTAGGGGACGGACCCGGTTCAAGTGTAAAAACTGAAAAATAATAACAAGTGTTGGTACCACATGGCATGAGTTACATTGAGTTTGCATCGAGTCACATTGCATATATGTTTGTTATATGGAAGTATGTGTATGTATGTGACTTGTTGAATTGGAAAATTGTGAATTGTGTGGTTACTTGATGATGTAACTTGGAAGTGTGAGAATGACTATAATTATGTTTGTATGCCTTTAATTAATTATTATCTTATAATTTCAATATTGATGTGAATTCTCACCTTTCTGTTGGAATGATGTTTTATACGACATCGCTCAGGTACCGAGGAGTAGAGTTGCTCGTAGCGCGAGGTAGCCGCTGAAGTAGCTGTTTACACAATCTTCCACAAGCCACAAGAGAACCCGACGAGATCAACGTTCACCCCCGGTCCGACCAAAAGGTCGGGCCCGTACACCTTCACCCCGAAGAAGTCGCCGTTACGAGCGAGTTGTCCGCTCCCCTTTCCGGACCAGTTCCAGCAGCAACGATGAGCCCCACGACCCATTGTCCCAGGAGATTTTGCTACGCGCCTCCCCAAAGGCTTGGAGAAGCCCCCAGCTTTGGACACCTATGACGGAACGACTGACCCCGATGAGCACATCGAAAACATCGATGCGATGTTGGATTACCGTGGCGTCTGGGGCGCCATGAAGTGCCGCCTGTTCCTGACCACGCTCCGGAAAGGGGTAATAACTTGGTACAAACAACTGCCCGAGGAGTCCATCACCCGTGGAAGCAGCTGGGCAGAATGTTTTCTAGGCACTTTACGACATCACGCCGCCATCCCAAGACTGAAGCCTCCATTGGGGCCATAATCCAAGGGAAGGATGAACCTCTCCGGGCATATATCGAGAGGCTTAACAAAGAAGCTGTGCAAGTCCCGACTACCGACGACATGAAAAAATTTCTGCTCGAACAGGGACTCCGCCCACACTCAGAGTTTTCTAAAGCTGTCGGCCTCGCACCTCCAAGAAACCTGAACGCCTTCCTCCTCAAGGCGCATTCGTACATTCAGTAAGAGGAAAAGGAAGCGGCCAATTCCGCCCGGGCCTCCCTTCACCAGGAGAATGCTTGGGCCTCTAAGGGATACGAGCCCTTGACATCTCGTCGGGGGGAAAGAAGGCGCGAAGATCGTCCCTGGGAATCCAGGGACAACAAGGGACCCTCCGACAGGTTCCACGACTACACTCCCCTAACTGTCTCTAGGGAAAAGATTCTCTCCAAGTGTGCCAACTCGGAGTTCAAACAGGCGGGAGTCCGGTTCCCTAAGCAGATACCGACCAAGCCCAACACCGACAAATCAAAGTACTGTCGTTTCCATAAGAGTCACGACCACACCACTGAAGAGTGCATCCACTTGAAGGATGCTATAGAAATACTAATCAGGGATGACCACCTGAAGCAGTTCACAAAAAAGTAAGACGCTCCTTTGCAAGACGCCCAAGAGTCAAAGAAGGTAGAGGAAGAGGTGCCTTTCTCCGAAGAAGCCAACCACCAAGTCTCTATGTCTATATCACGACCAGAGAATTTCTACGTTCCAGACGAGCTCAGCACTCTCGCGTACTTCGCGGCTCACAGCCCGTGGGAGCCTTTCCCCTCCGCAATGGTCATCTCCGGAGAGGGCTTTAACAAAATAACCATGGGCTCCGTGAAGAGAAAGTTCGAGCACCTGATCAGCACGAGCTCCAGCAAGGTGACAACGCTCGACAAGGCACATAATGGATCAGTCCCTATCTCCTTCCACAGGGAAGAGCTCCTCGGAGGGTCCCCGAACTCAAGTATCCCACTACTCGTCCGAGCCCAGATGGCCAATTTTGAAGTTCGCAGGATCCTTGTCTACCAAGGCAGCACGGTCGATATTATGTACTCTTAGCTTTTCTCGACCCTCCAACTGGACGAATCACATCTCACTCCCTATGTGGGTTCTGACCTCCAGGGTTTCAATGGGTCGGTTACGAAACCCTTGGGGTACGTAGAGCTGATCTTGACCTTTGGATCGGCAGAGACGGCTAGATCCATTAAAGTGTAGTTCCTGGTAATCGACTGCCCGTCTCTCTATCAGTGCATATTCAGGCGGCCAACTCTAGCCGAACTGGTAGTTGTGCTTTCCACCGTCCACCTCAAAATGAAGTACTACACTTCGAAAGGTATGGTCGCCACATTGCACTGGGATACCGAAGCTGTACGATGATGCTTCGAGGCGGCCACCAAGGGACTCAATGCAATCGCTTCCAAGCCAAATGCGTCCAACAAACCAGCCTTGCCCAACAGTTCAGAGGAAGCCAAGCCACTGCCTTGTATCGACTCCGTCGTTCTTGACAGCCGCTTCGCCGAAGATGACCAGAAGGAAGATCAGGCCAGCCCGAGCAACTCATCTGCCTCGACCAGCAACAACTCCCATCCGATGCGCCCTATCCCGGATGGGGACTTCGAGCTCGTCCTACTAGGCGACGGCCCTCAGCGGGGAGTAAAGATAGGGACCGGTCTCCCCGACATCGCACAGAAGCAACTCAAAGCCTGCCTCCGAGAGAACGCATACTTGTTCGCCTAGAGTGCCACGGAGATGCCCGACTTGGACCCATCCGTCGCCTGCCATCAACTCACAATTGACCCAGCCGTCAAAGTAGTAGCACAACGTAGGAGGAAGCAGTCTCCGGAAAAAACGGAGGCTGCAGAACAAGCTGTAAAAGACCTCCTAGAGGCAAAATTCATATCGAAAGTCAAGTACACCACTTGGCTGTCCAACGTTGTAGTAGTGAAAAAATCTAATGGCAAATGGCGAATGTGCATTGATTATACTGATCTTAATAAGGCATGCCCGAAGGATGCTTACCCCCTCCCCAATATTGATAAACTTGTGGATAACTCTGCCGATTTTAAACTATTATCATTCATGGACCCCTACTCGGGCTATAATCAAATACCAATGGCAATGAGCGATAAAAAATACACGACCTTCATGACTGAATCGGGCAACTATTACTACAACGTAATGCCTTTCGTCCTGAAGAACGTCAGCGCGACCTATCAGAGGATGATGAACAAGGTATTCCAGGGAGAAATAGGAGACATGCTCAAAGTCTATATGGACGACATGATCGCGAAATCCCACGCGGAAACTGATCATACTGCCCATTTAAGGAAGGTCTTCGAACAGGCCAGAAAATAGCGGATGCGTTTCAACCCAGAGAAGTGCATGTTCGAAGTCCGAGCAGGCAAGTTCCTCGATTTCTACTTGACAGAACGAGGAATCGAGGCTAACCCCGACAAGTGTTGGGCATTCTCCAAATTTCCAACGCCAAATTCGAAGAAATTCATTCAGTCCCTCAACGGGATGCTCGCGTCCTTGTCCCGTTTCGTGGCCAAGTCTGCACAGCACGCCCTGCCATTCTTCAAACTCCTCCGCAAGGAGGCAGCGTTCGAATGGACGGAGGAATGCGACCAGGCTCTCCTCCATCTGAATCGGTCACTGTCTGAGCCACCAATCCTCTCTCGACCAGACAACGGCAAAACTCTATATCTGTACCTCACCGTAGCAACTGAGGCCGTGAGCGCCGCTCTTATCCGCGAAACACCTGATGGGCAGAAGCCCATATATTTCACCAGCAAAGCATTGCAGGGACCAAAACTAAGATACCAGCAAATAGAAAAGGTGGCACTTGCCCTCATCAATGCCACTAGAAGACTGAGACACTACTTCCTGGCCCACACGATCTTGGTCCGGACAGATCAACCCGTAAAGCAGCTTCTGGGACGACCAGACATGGTCGGCAGAATACTCAAATGGTCGCTAGAGCTGTCCGAATTTGACATTCAGTATGAAAGCATAAAAGCCCTCAAAGCCCAGGCTTTGGCTGACTCCATCGCCGAAATGACGTTCGCGGATTCCCCCACCTGCGGGGCGCGCAAGTGGACCATTTTCGTAGACGGGGCTACCAGCTCGGCAGGAAGCGGGGCGGACATCATATTGGAGAACGAAGAGGGAATCATCGCAGAGGTATCGCTCACCTTATTCTTCCCCACGTCCAACAACCAGGCTGAGTACGAAGCCTTCCTCGTCGGCTTGCGCCTGGCCGAAGATCTTGGGGCAGAGAAGATCGGCATCTGCATGGACTCACAACTCGTGGCCCTCCAGGTTCGAGGAGAGTACCAGGCCAAGAACGACAGCCTGTCCGAATACTTAGCCTTGGTCAAGGAAAAGATGACGAAGTTCACCACAGTAGAAGTGAAGCATGTTCCCCGCGAACATAACGCCAGAGCAGACGTATTGTCTAAACTGGCAAGCACGAAGAAAATGGGCGGAAACAAGTCCGTCATCCAGGAGGTACTTCCTCGACCTATTATCGAGAAGGCATCCCCGACCCTTGACGTGCAAGCAATCAGCGACAGCAACTGCTGGATGACCCCCGTATATAACTATCTTGCCAGGGACGAACTTTCGCCTGATCCCAAAGAAGCCAGCACAGTCTGGCGTAAGGCCTGCTCCTACGTCCTGGTCGAAGACAAACTCTACAGACGAGGGTTCTCCATCCCACTACTCAAGTGCGTCGAGGAGGAGATGGTCGCCCACATCCTGTGTGAAATTTACGAAGGAATCAACGCCCAACATCTCGGAGGAAGATCCCTCACCTTGAAAGCCCTTCGGGCAGAGTACTACTGGCCAACCATGTAGCAAGATGCTAAAGAACACGTGAAGAAGTGCGATAAATGCCAACGACACGGGGACATGCACCTAGCTCTGCCTAACGAGCTCAAGGCCATGCCCTCCCCGTGGCCATTTGCCTGGTGGGGCCTGGACATCCTGGGGCCATTCGTAGTAGGATCAAACCAGAATAAATACTTAATAGTAGGCGTTGATTACTTCACAAAATGGATAGAAGCGGAAGCTCTAGCTAAGATAACAACCCTTAACATACTGCGTTTCTACAAACGAAACATCCTCGCACGTTTTGGCATTCCCCAGGCAATAGTCACGGACAACGGAACACAGTTCACGGACATGAAGTTCCATAATTTCGTCGCCTAACTGGGCACGAAACAACACTTCGCATCTGTCGAACATCCCCAGACTAACGGGTAAGCCGAAGCGGTGAACCGAGTCATCCTTCAAGGCCTCAAGTGAAGGCTGGAAGAAACGAAGAAAGCTTGGGTCGAGGAGCTGCACAACGTCCTGTGGGCATACCGCACGACCCCACACTCTTCAACCGGGGAAACCCCTTTCCGCCTTGCCTACGGGACCGAAGCCGTAATTCCCATTGAAGTTCACGTACCCTCCAGCCGGACCGAATCACCCCTGGACGAGGAAATGAATGACGAGGCACTGAGGGAGGAACTCGACCTCGTCGAGAAAGTCCGATCAAGGGCAGCCCTCCGCGAAGCCTCATTAAAACAAAAAAATTGCCATCCGGCACAACGCCAAAGTCATACGACGAGAGTTTGTAGTGGGCAGCCTTGTCCTGTGAAGAAACCATAAAGACTCTCGCGAAGGGAAACTCGCTGCTAACTGGGAGGGACCCTATCGCGTCCGAGCAAAAATGGAGAATGGGGCCTACTACCTAGAACATCTCAACGGGGAAGAACTTGCTCGACCATGAAACGCCGAAAAGCTAAAGTAATACTATAGCTAAGGAATTAACTGTCGGTTTGCTTCATCAAAGTGACGAACGTCACGACCCGACCACGATGCACACCTAGGTACAAGCGTTGTATGTCAGCTAAGGCAGGACCCCGCTCAAGAGCGAGCCAGGTCCTGTCCGATAGCGGTCCCTTAACCGAGAACCACCGTTGTCAAAGTACCACGATAGGCAGAACACCCAGCTCACGATGGGAGGTTCATGCCGCGAACTCAGGCCTCAAACGCGACCTGAGCTCCGCTATCTCGCCCGAAAATTCCCCTGCCGTTCGACCAGTCCCCCTCACTGCAGAACACATCTACTTTGAGCAATTCCCCAAAACAAATCAAAGTGATCCCTGTCACGGTAATTTAAATAATAGCTATGTCCTAGGATTCACTAGTTGATCCTGAAATTAAACCATTTTTTGGAGACTAGTGGTTGTTTACCAATTTTCACGGTAAACAGCTCTAACACCACTTCAAAAAATCAAGGTTATATCCGTCCAGCCTAGGAATTTTAAAACTGTCATCAATTGAGACAACTTCCCAAATCTCCTCTTATGAGAAAGCTTCCACCAACATATCATTGTCCTCAACCAAAAGCTTATGTAAATTTCCCATGTTCAGATGGATGCCCAAGCCAGATATACGTTTGAATTTTGCTTTGAAGAAATCTTTAACTGCATTCTTTATTTCATCCACTCCTTTACGAGACGAATCACCTTTCTTTAGCCATAAGTTGTTATTCCTTCGAGACCTAACCTTGAGCATGGCATGGAAGAAACGAGAATTTGAGTCTCCATCACTGATCCACTTTGCCTTGGCTTTTTGTCTGATTATACTTTCTTTACTCTTTAGATTATTCCAAATATTTTCAATTTCAACATTCCTCTGCTTGAGTTCCATGCCTGAATTTATTCCACCTGCACATTCCATATTATCTTCAATTTCTTTTAGAGCTTTCACACCTGAGTCTATGTTTAAATCAAACCACCCAAAAAAGTTTTTGTTTCCACCATTGTAGTTTGTCTCTCAACTTTCTAAATTTATCAACAAGGAAATAACTAGGACTACCTTTTACTTCTATAGAGTTCCAAGTAAAATTCATGAAATCCAGAAATCCAGGATTATCAAACCATCTAGAGAATACTTTGAAGGGTTTGGGTCCCCAATTTGCTAGGTTTGCCTTCAACCATATAGGTCTGTGGTCAGATATATCTCTTTCACAAGCCATCTAAGGTACTACACCCAACAGGGATAAAAGACCATCAGAAATTAGGAACCGATCCAGTCTAATTTTACAACTACCATTGGCTTTGAACCAAGTATACTTATTGCCTATTAATGCCACATCAACCAAGTTTATAACTTCAATGAAAGTTAAGAAGTCAGCCATTTCTGATATACTATTGTTAGTTTTCCCTTTTCTCTCATCACTTGCTTTTACTGAATTAAAATCACCTGCTATCATCCATTCTCCTTGAGGAAGTTATGCCTTTAAATGAAGGAGATTTGTCCATAATTTCTTCTTATCAGATATGTTACAAGGAGAATAGATGTTAATTAGGTAACATTTCACCCCTTTCCATAAACCTCAGATCCCTAAGAATCCCTTTCCTCTGAAGCTAAATTCAGAAGTGAAAGCTTCTTTCCTCCAGATCGACAACATTCCACCTGAATTACCTATGGAAGCTGAAGCTGACCAATCCAATTCACCTATACTCTAGATGCTCTGAACACAATCGTCACTCATGACTTGAACCTTTGTCTTTTGTAGAAAGCATATGTCAGCTCGACCCTCCAGTAAAATCTTACTCAGTCTCCTCTTCTTCAGAGATGAGCCACACCCACAAACGTTGTAAGAAATATAATTCATGGGACTCTTATTTTAGCCCCCATCTTTTCCTCGTATATCTTTTTGTCTCGAACTTCCATTTCTCTGATCACTCGCTCAAACACTTCGTCGTTTTCTTCCCCTTCCACACCCATTTCCTTAATATAATTCCAAACTTTAATTGGAATATCTTTTAAGGATTTCTTGATTATGTTGTTTCCACAGTTAACATTGGAATTGCTGAGCGACCCTCAACATAAAATTGACCCACCAGAAAAATTCGATGAATCATTCCCATCTCTCGCAGGACTAAAGTGACTACTTCCTATGGCAATATTCATATTATTCTGGGGGAAAGAATGGTGGATAAGAGCAGAATAGTAGGATGGGGTAAAGGGAATTTTGACGTGGTCATAGATTTCATTGATTAGTTTGGTCTTTCTAGGTTTAGATACCAGTTTTGGCCCAACAGAAATCCTCACATAACATTGGATTGGATCAGAGTCCACACTATTAAGGCCCAATTCTGGTGGATTTTCCTTCTCCTGGCCCATATCTAGATTCTTTGGAGCAATAGATTTATCCAACTCTATCACTACTACAGAAAACCCATTTAACAACAGTTGGAAAATACATATAATCACGTAGATCAATGCGTTGTTATTTAGAATGTTGTCGTAAATGTGCTACTTATAATCTCGGTCCTGGGACTGTTGATTTATTCTAGAAAGCGCGCGGTATATCACAACGGTTATGCTTAACAACTGTTGTGATATATACGGTACTGGGTTGGAAACCCAGCAACAGTAAATAAATTACATTAACTCACAGTTAACGTAGAAAACCTTTGTGGAACGTACCCATAGTTTATTATATACCAATGTATATTCCTTGTTTTACCATACACCTCATTAAAGAAATACAACCATTAAAATTCGTAAAGAACTATATAATCTGAAAATTAAACTCTTCTTGAAAACCAACTTAAACACACCAGTGTATTCTGAATTGCATGCGTCTCATTGTGCACATTTTATATTCTTTAACACATATATGGTTCAATGGTTGGATTCCTCCAATGCATCAATATCTTTTATTATAGTTTACCTCATCATCGTCGCTTATCATCGTGATTGTTATGATGACTTATCATCATAACAATCATGATCTTAACAATCACTGTGATAAGCGACGACGACGAGGTAAAGTAGAAATGTAGATATCGATGTGTTGAAGCAAACATACCATTGAACGATATATTATGTGTTAAGGAACATAAAATGTGCAGAATGAGATGCCTGCAATTCGGAAAACATTGATTGATATAGGTTGGTTTTCAAATACATCTTAATTTTCAGATTATAAGTTTCTATGTCAATTTAAATGATTCCATTTTCATTAAAAGGTAAGTGAAACAAACAATATACATAGTATATACTAAACTAAACTTCATCTCCTGTCAACCTGTATAAGAATTTAAAGAACAAAACATTGCTAAGTCATAAGAAGCCTCTTTCTTGTGACTTAGCAATGTTTGGTTCTTGTTTTGAGAACATTTGTCAACAAAAACAACATACAACAACACAACAAATCCATGCAACACAATAAAAAAACATACATTATTTTAGCAACAAAACACTAACAGCATACAATATCACAATGACTTCATACTTCTTGTATTTTTTCCATTGCTACACAAACCATATGTACCTTATTAACTCATACTATATGCTTGCTACCACCATCATCATCACCATGTATCATCTTTACTATACAGGTTCAGCTATTTCAAATAAAATAAAATTGTTAGTATTCTAAACAAATTCAACTATAGTTGAAACAAAACCCTAAGTGGGACTGTAACAAATCAAGATACATTGAGTCAATAACACACCTCTTATTGAAAATAATCGTGGAACTGTAACAAATCAAGATATATTAAGTTCATCTAGTTTATGATGCCATGAAGAAAAAATATAAGGTGGATGAAGTTTATACAATAACTTCATACTTCTCATTTTTTTTTTCATGGCAACAAAAACCATATGTATCATCACCATACTATACGCTTGCTACCACCATCCGTGGACCGATTTCCGTGACCCACACATTTCCTGAGATGGTGAAGTCCTCGTGAACTATGCTTGTGCCATTTTCGAATTCCTAATATTTATCCTATGATGCTTAAAAGGAAGGGGAAGGAATCTAAACTAACCCTGCGTGCAAATGTTTTCCCTACAAATGCAAAGAGATCTGGAAGCTATTAACACCCTATACGAAGGGAAGCTATTAACACCCTAAATATATATAGTACTCTATAGGAACCTTTTGTACACTTTTTGTTATTAGTTATCTTATCTACTTAAAATACTTACTATTTGATTTGGGAAAGTTCTAACCTATGGACGAGAATGAGAATGTGAGATGTTTATGGGAGTTTTTGATTTATGACAGGTACGGAGACCTAAGGGGTTTTATTTAAAGGGTGTGAGTGTGCTCGCTAAGATTTTGCAATCTTATGCCTACGTATTCTCAAAAGGAAGTTGGGAAATCAGAGCATTCGTAGTTCCACCTAACTATGGGTGGAATTTGTATCTTGTTCAAAGCTCAAGATGATGAAGCTGAAAGAGTATTTGTCTATCTTGTTCAAAGCCCAAGATGATGAAGCTAAAAGTTTTGTTGGTTTGAAAGAAAAGACAAATGGTCATCTTTTAAGGGAGATATCCCACCGATTCATCACAAAAATTTGAGAATTATATCATAAGGGAAGAAGCTTTGAACTTAGATGTTAAAGAATCCAAAGGAATGCCGCATCTTCCTTTATGAGTTATTGCATGCAAAGAAAAGGACTTTAACTTGGATATAGTATCAACAAGTGTGCCACTTATATCACTTAGATGAAAGAAAGTTTTTGGACCATGATAAGAGAAGGACTCCAGCTTGGATTTTGAATCAACAAGTGTGCAACTTACATCACTTATGTGGAGAAAAAGTTTCTTAATGTTTGATTTTTGAATTGTGGTGTATAAAAGATATATCTTCCTACCGAGATGACTCAATGTCTCATCTCTGGGGAGAAGTTTATTTATTTGAGTATCTTGTTCAAAGCCCAAGATGTGAAGCTAAAAAGTTTATTTGTATCATGTTCAAAACCCAAGATGTGAAGCTAAAAGGTTTATTTATTTTGTAGCCTGAGAGGAGGATGACTTAACTGAGGGGAGTTTTGAATGGATGGTAGCTTGTATAAAGCCTAAGATGAAGGCTATAATGCTTGGATAAAGCCCATAAGGTGGCTATGATGAAGTTGACTTCATTCAGGGGAACTGATATTTGAACTAAGTTATAGTTTAGGGAACCCTAATATTTGAACTGAGTCTAAACTAAGGATGATGTGTTATAAATGTCAAGAGAAACTTAATATGAAAAGTATATGACAAGTATGGACATGAATTGAAAGTGATGGGTCTTACACTCTTATAGAGGCCCATGTCTAAGCATGGTTGAATTGAAAAAGGTGATGGGTCTTATACTCTTAACAGAGGCCCAAAAGTTTTGTGCTTGTGATGGGTCTTACACTCTTAATAGAGGCCCATGATTTTTGTAATTGTGATGGGTCTTACACTCTTAACAGAGGCCCATGAGTTTTGAAATTGTAATGCCACTAGGGATGTGTTTGATGAAAGTTGAAAATTGAGGTTTTGAAAGATTGAAAGTCTTGAAAATTTGAAGAAAGTTTTGAGGAGGAAGGGAGGGACTTACACTCTAATAGACGCCCAAAAGTTTTTAAGAGATTTGAAAAGGTTAGGTGCATAAAACAAAGAGATATATTCATTATGGTAAGAGTTTATGAAGAAAATACTTGAACAAAAGGAACATCTTTATGACAACAACATGTGGATGAAGATGTAAACATACAAGAGATAACTTGTGAGAATACTTAAAGATGACAAGTTTAAAGTTTAAACATCATGTGAAAAAATTAAGACATTACTTGAACATTTTAGCATGGATACAAGTTGAACATCTAAAGACAAGTTGGTAACAACTAAACATGGATATTAGGATCTAAACATGGTCATAAATAAAGTGGAAACATCACAAAGGTTCATACAAACCAACATGTATACAAAGGCATTTTGAATGCAAGGGTTAAGTTTTTTTAAGAACACTTAAAACATGGTATGATCAACACAAAGGTATATACACACATCATGGTCATGCAAACATGGAAGAAAGTCACATGTTAAGACAAAATATCAGGCAAAAAGTCTCATGGTATGGACAAAGTTCAACATACATTTACATGTAAACATACACTTGAAAATGTCTTGAAATCAAGTAGGAATAAGGATTTACAAATTCACAACATCATTTAAGGTTCATACAAGATGTATATTGTTCAAACAATGCATTGTGAGAAAGGAAACGCAATGTATCATTCAAAAGAATCAAAAGAAGTCTTAAGAAAACCCTAAAAAGTCACACACTTTAAGCACTCATAAATGTGAGAAAAATAATTATTTTTAGTATTTTCTTTTCACAAATAGAAAATAGACATTATCACGAACAATTTACAAAAAGAATGGGTTTAAAATGATAAAAAATGAGAAAGTTATGATCATTTGAAAATACAAAGAAAAATAAGAAAATAAGTTATTAAAAATAATGGGGAATGGTCCCCATGGGTGTTGAACCCATGACATTTCGCTTGCAGCACAAAACCAAGACCAACCAGCCAACGCACGCAGGTTGAAAGGAGAGGGAAGCATTGCATTATATGTGAAAACCAATTGAAAAATCAGAAAAAATCAAAAAGAATTGGGGCGAGGGGAATTCAAACCTCAGTTCTTGTAGGCATAAGTACTCAAAGGCGCACAGGCTTAACCACTGGGGTGGGGATACATCCGTGTATCAAACCACACCCATTAATTGATATGCCTAAGTGTGACTTAGGCCTGGCCAGAAATGCGCCCATGGCTAGTCTTGCCCAGGGATTTAATGTTTTCAATCTCTTGCAAAACCTACCCTAACTCACTCATTTCTTAATGAAATTAGGTGGAATAAAGATGAAACTTGCCTAGAATTTCATGAGGAATCCAATGGTGGTGGTGGTTTTTTCTAAAGATAAACCTATTTCAAAACCCGATAACTACATCAAAGAAGGCCACATCTTGCAAGTTCTATCCAACAGTCACATATACTCAAGCATATCATTC
The DNA here is from genome assembly GCA_022829125.1 of Lathyrus tuberosus. Taxonomy (NCBI): domain Eukaryota; kingdom Viridiplantae; phylum Streptophyta; class Magnoliopsida; order Fabales; family Fabaceae; genus Lathyrus; species Lathyrus tuberosus. The sequence continues at coordinate 15,464,813 of JALAZF010000065.1, read as the reverse complement.
AAAAATGGTTCAAACACAACATAAATGACATATTAAACATGTTCAAACTCAAGGAACATCAAAACAATACATATTTTTGCAAAGTTTAAGTTCTTATGCGCTTACCTCTTGAAGCTCAACTTGATAACATTCAATATACTTGTTACAGAAGTAAACCAATTCCTTGGACACCTCTAATAGACCTCTAGGGAGCTTCTTGAATGCTTAGAATCAAAGGTAAACCAACAGAACTGAAAATGCCTATTTCTTGCAAAATGGTCAAAAATGACCAAAATGGAAACTCCATTAAATGATGTTAGAGTTAGGAAACTATTGTTGGAACAACTTAGGGATGTTATTTAGAGTTTGTTTGAAGTGGTGGATGGTTTTGAAATGGACAGAATCAAGACATGGCTTTGAAAATGAAGAAAAGTCAAAATATGAGGTTTTGACCGTTGACTTTTGGATTCTGGTGTTTGGAAAGGAAGATAAAGGTTTGAACACCTCCAAGGGATGATTTGTGATGTGTTTGGATGGTTGTTTGAGTGGTTTAAGCTCTGGTTTTGAAAAGTTGAACTCACTCTTTGAAAGTTTGAAAATTTGAAGTGAAAGAGGAAGAATGAGAAAACAAGTGTTGTGATTGTTTTGGTGTGTTTTGAATGATCAAATGTGGTCTTTATTTATAGGGGAGCAAGTTTGTTTTGGAGGAATAGTGATGGTTTGAAGGATGAGCTTATTGTTCAATGGTTTTGGAAATGCAACATTACTTCCAACTCAAGGTACCTTATCTCTTCCACTAGCCTAGCTTTCTTTTTACCAATTCCATATTCTGCAGATGTTTTTAATGTTATTTAAGAGTGCATCTTGACTGGTGAGAGTGGTTTCTTTAACAATGCACTATTCCACATAAATGCCTCTTGAATTCAAGGCTTAAAGTGATGATGTCTCATCATTTCAAAGGGATTCCTCTTGACTTAGTGACTATATCTTGCAGGTTTTAGATGATTCATTCAGATTCTTGTTGAATGAGCATTGATTGATCATCACAGTTGGACTTACAAAATCGTGCACTCCAAGTAATGCCTAATTTATCTTGCGAAAACAATTGTATCAAGGCATATTGTGCACTCCATATCTCCTTGCTCAAACGGAATTAGATTGTGTTCTTGGACATTTTGGAAAGCTGACATATCATACTTCAACTTTGATGTTTGAATTTGGTCTTGATTCATTTTGGATCATAGTGAAAAATAGCCTCAAAGTTGGCTCCAATACAAGACAGATTCTGACTAAAATATTTCTAAGTTTCAAAGTTCAAAAAGTGTGGAAACCCTAACTTCATGGCCTTATATCTTAAAATCTATGCACTTTTTGGGAATCCACCCTAAGTGACAAGGTTTTAGTATGTAACAAGCTCTTCAATTTGATCTTTGGATCAAAGAAAATGGTTACTTGGTTTGGAAGTTATGACCTTGGAAAGTAGGGTAAAAATCATTGTTTTTACATGACTTAGAAAAATTTTAAGTTTTCTAAGGTTGCCCTTTTTACATGTAACCTCACTTTTCTTAATTTTTCTTGATCAATCATGATCCAAATCACATATTAACATTGTTCTTGACTTGAAGAGACCGTGTTTGAGCAGAAACTCCAAAAGTCAAACTTGACTTTGACCACAATTGACTTTTTGTATTAGATGAATTTTGAACTTTGTGATCCTTTATGAAATGAAATCATTGGGCTAAATTAAACATCATAGATGGACTCCAAAGGTGTTTTTGAATGTTTTGAATCATGTCCCAAGATTTGAGATCATGCCTTGCTCAATAGTCAAAGGTATAGTTGACTTTTCCATAGAAACCCTAGTTTGTGGTCCAAATGAATTTGAATCCTTGCATTGCTTATGAATCAAGTTCTTTGGATCAATCTAATCATGTGAATGGACTTATGTGATGTATTTGAGGTCCTTGAAACATATCTTGAGGTCTTGGATCATCCCCAGGTACAAAATTCACTCTGGAGGCCCTGATCAACCAAAACCCTAATTGGTGCACCGCGTGAACTTGGGGCTTGATTGACTTGAAATGATATAGATTTTTGATTGATTCTTGGAGGAGATCTCTAGATCTTCATGGCTGAATAAGGGACTTGAGATGTTGAATATCATGCGCATTCTTGATTGATCCTTTGCCTGAGTATCTTTTGAGGCTCAAAACCCTAATTGGTAATCAAATGAAACAAACAACAATGTTTCTATCTCCAAATGGGTTAGTGATGCATAAAAGTATACACATATATGATGATAATAAAATGAAAATGATGTGTGATCTTAGGGTAAAAATTAGGGTATGACACCATCATCACCATGTATCTACAAGGAAACACAACAAACTTCAAACTTAAACCTAAAACATCAACAACATAATGTTTTCCACAACATCCTAAAAACAAGCCCTAAAACAATAATCCTAAATTCTAAACATCAATAGTATCCAGAAGAAGAGTAGAAAGAAGAGAGCAGGAGAACATACCATCTTCGTCGCTGTAGGAGTTTGCGTCGGACGTTGCTCCCGTCAGATATCCTTTAAGCTTCTTTTCGCCATTCACTTGTTACAGTATTAGTTAAGATTCATGAGAGGAGATGGTTATGTTAGGGTTTTCTTTAGAGAGAAACGACTGTTATGAACTGGGCAACAAATACTTTCGTTTATACATTAAAACATATCATTTTTCGTCACGATTTAAAAGAATAATCATAATTATATTTTAAATAATAGCAAATTATATCACAACGGTTACTCATAATAACCGTAGTGATATCTCTTTTATTATTTATTTATAAATAAATAAAAAAGAAAGGAGCGCCTTAACATTAAATGAATAAAATTTTATATCATAACAGTTACTCATAATAACCGTAGTGATATCCCTTTTATTATTTATTTAAAAGTAAATAAAACAAAAAGGAGCGCCTTAACGTTAAATGAACAAAAATTTTTAGAGCGCTGAGGTTCGAACCCATGAAAGATTGATTGTGTTATATCGGTTATAATGTCAATCGTTATTATTTATAATTAAAAAAATAAAATAAAAAGTTAGCGCCTGGGTTTAGAGATGTCACCACAGTGTTTGGAAAAACCGTGGAGACTTGGGCTTTGTTGTTTGCGCGTTTTGTAGTAGTGTATGTTCTGATTCATATTAATAACCCCTAATTTGTCACCATCATCTAAAGGCTCATGATTGCTTTTGTCTATATCAACCCTTCAAGAGACAACTTTTTTCCAGATAATCCCTTTTCCATGATACACCTCTTCTCATCCTGATTTCCCAACACTCCAACATCCTTCCCTAGATCAACATCAGCCGAATTTGCAAGCCTGGGAGTGTTGGAAAAAGATCCTCATACGCTGCCTTCTATGCTACCAACATTTCTTCCTACATTACATGCTTCCTCTTCTACCGTATCAGAGAGTAATTCCCACGCGCCACCATTTTCGTCTTCATTAGATTCCGATGACGAAAATTCTGATTCACTTACACGATTAACCTTCTTCTTAACAACAATTCTTTTAGGACGGTGGTGATATTTCTTTAACTTGATACGATAGATAACATCATTGACTTCAACATTAAGAACCTAGTTTAGATCAATTGCAAATTTTGTTTTAATCAGAAATATTGCCACATCAAAGTTTACTTGATTCTCCGTCTATTCGTCACAACATACAAATTCCCCAACACAACCAGACACAAATTTGAAGAATCTCTGGCTCCATGCATGACAAGGTAACCCGAAACACTTAATCCACATTAAACGTTCATTATCTACATCGTTAGGTGACCATGGGTGGATGTCATCAAATAAACTTTCAAACCAAATCCTCTCCTCTTTTACAAGCAGCTTCAGCTATCCAGATTCTCTCTCTTCAAGCAAGCATCGGTTCGCCCCTAAAGGTGTAACCTTGATGCTGAAATAACCTTTAACATTGAATGCGTCTTGGATTCTATATATAGAACCTGCCTTACCTACTATTCCTACGAAAGCTTTTTGGAACCTTAACATCTCCGATTCATTCACATTAAACTGAAGATGTGAAAAGTCAGGTTTCTTCTCATTCATAATTCTTCTTGCGGGATCTGCATAATTTCTGAATTCCTCTTTAGGGTTAGTCTTTCCCACCACCTGTGCAAAAGTTTTTCCTTGAATACCAGCATTCCATCCGACTCGTTGTTGGATTCCATGATTGAATCTATATTTCTTCTTGTTATCAATGTTCGGCGTCTCTCTCTCTCTCTCTCTCTCTCTCTCTCTCTCTCTCTCTCTCTCTCTCTCTCTCTTCCTTTGGAATCTAGGTATGTTTGAAAATATTTTCTTTCCCTCTATTTGGATACTGTCCAGTCGCGCCGCCATAATCCTATCCTCAGTTACCTTTTGAAATCTTGCAAATCCATATCTTCTACCTCTCCTATCTCTCATTGCTGGGATGAAGACTTCTGATAGCAGTCCAAAATTTTTGAATATATCGGCCATGTCCTTTGCACCATAGCTTTCCAGAAACTCCGTGAAAAAGAAGGAATATAAGTGTTCGTCAGCATCACGTTCTTTACCTAGGTTTGTCGTCCAAACGAATATCCTATTGACCGGATTGTTACGTTTTCGCTTAACCTCCGTCCAAATCCCGTTCAAAATTATACTACCAGGGAATACAACACAAATGCCCAGGTCCCTAGTCCTAAGACTGGGTGTTTAAGCCACAAACAAGATGCAGTTCCCTCTAGTTCATTGAAAGATGGAAGGATTTCAGAACATAGTTTAGTTGAATAGGAAATAAGAAGATTGTTTATACTTTATTTGCATGAAAAAATTCAATAAGGATTTAGTTTTCTTCCACCCTTTCACTAGCACTTATTCAAAAAAATTTGTTGCTGGGATCAAGCCCATGATCAGTTCCACTTTTTCCACTCGGTAGACAGTTCAACTGAGGGGGAGACTAACACATTTCCCTAACACCCATCTTTATCTTAGCCAACAAATCGGTATAACCCATTTTTTAACCGAGATAAAATCACTTATTTGTAATAGTGAATATTACATAGAACCAACCCAACCATTACACGAAAAGGCCTACTTTGGCCCTAAAACACGAAACGACCATAAAGAGCAAGTTGAAATGAAATAGACACAACCATCTTCACAAAAGAAAAGAGGACATCTGGCCACCCAATGCACCCTTAAATTTTTAGGCGAAAGAATAGACCCCGCTCCTAGTCAAGAAACGTCAGAACCCAGTATGCACTCTTATTCTATGACTATCAACAATTGTTTAGATTTCCTTAAATTGATATGATAACAATATCCATATCCAATATTTTAGTTTATTTTGATTATATCTCCTCGCACCTTTGGTGTATAGTTCCATTGAATTATAGGATCGTGGTGTGCCTTTATATTACTCATTAACATCAGTAGGACAACTATTATTGGACATCTATTAGAAAATACGAAAATTTTTATATGGAAATAAGAAGTAGTTTTACACAATCAATTATAATTTTTTTATTAATTAAAAAATAAAAATAATTTTCTCTCTCTCCTTCATAATCACAACCGCCCCATGAATCCAATTAAAAAACAAATTAAATTTAAAATAAATTTAAAATTCTCTCTCCTTATTAGAAGTGTGTAAAAATATAAATTTAATTTCCATGCAAGAATTTCGTTTAGAAAATAACATTCCTCTTGCTTTTCTATTCATACCATTTAAATCATAAATTAACTGTGCATGACAGGGTGTGTGTTTTCTATTTTCAAGTTGACGAGGATATTAACCATTTGATTTGTAGTTGTGTGAAAACTAAGATGGTTTGGGCGAGGGTGAGGAATTGGCTTGGCTTGATTGACTTTAGTTTCGATACGTGTGTCAACTTCTTATTGGAGTGGTTTAACAAGTTAACGTCGGTGTGTTCGTCTCAACTCGCGTGTTTGGTTTGGTTTTCCTATTGTTGGGTCTTATGGCAAACGAGGAATCGAATTATATTCAACGACGGCTTTTTTGATTCGGAGAGTATTTTCTATAGTATTGTACATGTCTCTTGGTGGTGGAGGAACATCGGGATTAAAGATAGGAAATAGAAATGTAGTTATCGAGTCACCCTAATTAATTCAGTCTTAAGTAATCTGCCAATCCATTACATGTCTTTTTATAGAATGCCACTTAAGGTGGTTAGCATTCTCAAGTCTATTCAAAGATCTTTTTTGTGGAATGGGGTAGAGAATAAAAAAGGGATCTCTTGGATAAGTTGGCAAATGGTTTGTAAGAGTAGAGACTTGGGTGGTTTAGGTGTGAAAGATTTAAAGTTATTCAATTTGGCTTTGTTTCTTAAGTGGGCTTGGAGGATTTTAGACAATAAACTCACAATTTGGAGGGATTTGATTAATTATAGATATCCTATGTGCTGTTTTGATTTTTTTAACAGGGAGATGTCCAATTTGCAGGTGGCTCCATCGTTATGGTTTGTAGATATTTTGCAGTCCTTGAATGTAGTGGGAGAAGATAGGTTGGTTGATTTAATTGTATACGATCTTGGAGAAGGGTTGAGAGTGGATTTTTGGAGGTCGAAGTGGGTTGTAGATGAACCACTGTGCAGAAGATTTCCTGCTCTATATGCATTAACAGACACAGAATTTAGCTCAGTTAATAGTAATGGTTATTGGGAGGGAGAGATTTGGAATTGGGACATCAAGGTTGCTGTAGCAGAAAGTCAGGATATGGAGCGGGTTCAGCTGGTGGAACTATACTCGATCTTGGCTGCCACTTCCATAATCAAGAATGTCAAGGATACCATTAAATGGTTGCTGGAGGATAATTATACTTATTCTGTTGCATCTATGTATGTCTTTTTGCAGGAAATTATGGAAGATAATACAACACAGTTAGGAGATGAAATGAAAGCGGCATTGAAGTTAGTTTGGCTAGCGCAGGTACCGTTTAAACTGAAAGTGTTTGGGTGGAGAATGCTTCATAGGCGAATTCCAACGAGAGATAATTTGTATCGTAGAGGAATTGTTTCTAATAGTTATGAGACGTCATGCCCTTTTTGCTTCCTCGATATGGAGTCGGCTGAACATGTTCTATTTCTATGTGGAAAATCTATTATGGTGTGGAATTTTGCTTGTAAATGGTTGGGGATACCGTGTATATTAGTAGGAAATATGGTCTCGCACTTAACATGTTGGATACAGGGTTGTGTCGATAGATGGGTGTCGGTTAGAATAGCAGTAGGGTTATGGTTATCAATTTCTTGGATCCTGTGGTTATGTCGTAACAATATTATTTTTAGGGAGGAAGTGTGGGATTTTGATACGATTTCAAATCGTATTTTTATTTATACTTGGTGGTGGATAGGTAGGAGTCACAAAAGTTCTTATTTTTTGTAATTACTTCACTTGGGTTAATTCTCCGAGTGATTTTTGTAGCCGGTGATATTTGAGCTGGCTATAGTTGTATACGGGTTGGAGTACCCTTTTGTACTCCAGTTTATACGAATCTTGAGCTTATTAAAAAAAAAAAAACCTTTAGATTTCTTGTAACTTTTCTTGGCTGGTGATTGTAATTGGGTTGGAGTACCCCTAGTACTACTCCCTTCAATTAATTTACTTATAAAAAAAAAAAATTAACTTCGATGTTTTTTTTATAAATACATACAATAAAATTACACTGTCATACAAGTTAAATTCTTGAAGTATTTAAGGGGTTGATAATGATGTGAGGGCTATTTACATCCAGTCATCTTTGCAGTTCCAATTTGAAGATAAAATGATACATCCTCATCATTCATCAGATCATTATAAAAGAAAATTACTAGCACGGAAAAAAAAACATAGAAGAAAATGGCGGGTGTTGTGAATCAGAATGGAGCACAAAACAATCGAGGAAATAGGATAGAGCAAATGAAAGGTTCACTTATGGTTGTAGCAACAGTTATTGCATCCGTAACATTTCAAATTTCAATAAACCCACCAGGAGGTGTTTGGCAAGAAGACACAGATATTTCGCATGGATGTGCAATGAACCAAATATGCAAAGCGGGTACTTCAGTACTATCTTTTGGTGGTGGTAGTAACCAAAAAGCTAGATATGAGATTTTCATAATATTATGTAGCATATCTTTCTCTGCTTCTCTGACGATAATCTTGTTGTTGATATCTGGATTTCCACTTGGTAATAGGTGTGCTATGTGGTTGCTCACAGTTGTAACTTGTGTTTCAGTACTTTGCTTAGCAGGGGCATATATTGTTTCGATATCCATGATAACGCCTCAATTTGATGAAACACATTTGCGTTTCTTAAATTGTTATGGATATTTTTGGATGGGGTTGGCTGCTTTGCTTCTTCTCTACTTTTTCTGCCGCTTTGTGATTTGGCTGGTGAAATTGTGTTGCTGTTGCTGCCTAAAGACTGTTTAACACTGTTGTCAAGATCGCGATCCAGATCGTGGAATCGCACGATTTTGCGATCTCAATCACCTCCACCGATCTGGATCGCAAACAGGATCGTTTCTATGAGTAAATCGCGGTGAAATTAATTGGTTTCTAAATCTGAAGATAAAATCCTGTAAATCTGAGCTTTGTTACCCGGGTCAAGTGCGATCCGGTTTACTATCCGTGTGTTTAAATGCATAAATACCTGTCTTTTTCAATAACTTCGAATCCTAATTGTTAATATTCTGTAAAATCGGCGGATAGAATTCTTCAACCTTCTCAAATTTTACTGTCGGAGAAGAAGTTGTAAGCTGCTCTGTTTACGTTTTCATACTTCTTTCTTATGTCTCTTTGTTTTCATCTTCCAGAAAGTTACCTTTATTTCTCTACTTTAATATTGTTTATTATTTGATTTGGGAATTTGGAATGACCCACGTGACGTGACTGAGCTAATAACATACTCCCTCCGGAGGACAACACCAAATGCCCTGGTCCCTAGTCCTAAGACTAGGAGTTTAAGCCACAAACTAGATGCAGTTCCCTCTAGTTCATTGAAAGATGGAAGGATTGCAGAACATAGTTTAGTTGAATAGGAAATAGGAAGATTGTTTATACTTTATTTGCATGAAAAAATTCAATAAGGATTTAGCTTTCTTCCACCTTTTCACTAGCACTTATTCAAAAAAAATTGTTGCTGGGATCAAGCCCATAATCAGTTTCACATTTTCCACTAGGTTGACAGTTCAACTGAGGGGGAAACTAGCGCATTTCCCTAACACCCATCTTTATCTCAGCCAACAAACCGGTATAACCCATTTTTTAACCGAGATAAAACCACTTATTTGTAATAGTGAATATTACATTGAACCGAACCAACCCAACCACTACTCGAAAATGCCTGCTTTGGCCCAAAACACGAAATGACCATAAAGAGCAAGTTGGAATGAAATAGACACAACCATCTTCACAAAAGAAAAGAGGACATCTGGCCACCCAATGCACCCTTACATTTCTAGGCGAAAGAATGGACCCAGTCAAGAAAAGTCAGAACCCAATATGCACTCTTATTCTATGACTATCAACAATTGTTTAGATTTTCTTAAATTGATGTGATAACAATATCCATATTGAATATTTTAGTTTATTTTGACTATATCTCCTCGCACCTTTGGTGTATAGTTCCTTTGGTGAATCTAATTAAAAAACAAAATAAATTTAAAACTCTCCCTCATCTTATTAGATGTGTGTAAAAATATAGATTTAATTTCCATGCAAGAATTTCGTTTAGAAAGTAACCTTCTCTCTTGCTTTTCTATTCATACCATTTAAATCATAAATTAACTTCTATGTTTTTTTATAAATACATACAATAAAATTACACTGTCATACAAGTTAAATTCTTGAAGTATTTACGGGGTTGATAATGATGTGAGGGCTATTCACATCCAGTCATCTTTGCAGTTCCAATTTGAAGATAATGATACATCCTCATCATTCATCAGATCATTATAAAAGAAAATTACTAGCACGGAAAAAAAACATAGAAGAAAATGGTGGGTATTGTGAATCAGAATGGAGCACAAAACAATCGAGGAAATTGGATAGAACAAATGAGAGGTTCACTTATGGTTGTAGCAACAGTTATTGCATCCGTAACATTTCAAATTTCAATAAACCCACCAGGAGGTGTTTGGCAAGAAGACACACCTAATGGGCATGGATGTGCAGACAAACTATGCAAAGCTGGTACTTCAGTACTTGCTTTTGGTGATAGTAACCAAAAATTGAAATATGAGATTTTCGTATTATTATGTACCATATCTTTCTCTGCTTCTCTGACGATAATCTTGTTGTTGATATCTGGATTCCCACTTGGTAATAGGTTTATTATGTGGTTGCTCACAATTGTAACTTGTGTTTCAGTCTATGAAGCATAGGTACGGGTACGTACCCGGTGCCGGTACTGGTACCGGTACGGGATACGACATTTTTTTAAAAAATCAAGATACATGTACGTTAATAAGAAATAAAAATTATCTATAACATATATGAATAAAGGACTAAATTATTACGTTCATAACAAAATACAACTCTAAAAAATTGAAAAAACCAAAAATAATGATAAGACACAATATTGAAAAAATTAAAATACATAAATAGACTATATAGATATTTGAGAAAGCTACAAATTTCATTCAAAATCAAATAATGAAAAAAAATGAAGTATCACGAGTACGGTACGAGTATTCGGTACAGGTGCGTACCCGGTACCGGTACTTCACTATTTTAGAAGTACCCATGCTTCATAGGTTTCAGTACTTTGCTTAGCAGGGGCATATAGTATTTCGATATCCATGATAATGCATCACCTTGATGAAAAAGTGTCTCGCTCAATAGTTTATTATGGACTTTTTTGGGCAGCATTGGTTGCTTTGCTTCTTCTCTACTTTTTCGGCCGCTTTGTGATTTGGCTGGTGAAATTGTGTTGCCGTTGCTGCCTAAAGACTGTTTCAGTATTTTGCTAGCAAATATTTTTTTTATCGGCATGTAATATTTTTTATAAATGTCAAAAGTTGAACGTTTGAATAACGTTTCCCGTAGATGTTGTTGTATTGGTTTTTCTAACTTCATTGATAATCCATTAGGATAAAGTCTTGTGAGGTTTGTCATTGTATTTGTATATTTGATAAGTTGTGAGGTTTATATATATTAAGTGTATTAGATGTTAAATATAACGTATGGCCATTTAGGGAGGATTTTGGTGAGACAATTTTCAAATCCAATATATTAATTATTAATATAGAGCAGACACCATCATAATTTTTTTTAAAGACTTCTGACACTTTATTAATTATTTAATTAATTAAATATTGACTGACATAATTAATTATAGTATAGTCTATTATTATTAAACATTAAATAGATAAATTATTTGATTGAGTTTTGTGTCTGAATGAACCGCGATGGATTGAATCATTCAATTAAACTCAATGATAGAGCTCTGCCCTCAACCATTTACCTATTTAAGTGTCGTCCCATTAGACAATTAATATATTCAAAAAATCCTAGACGACAATACGGGTAGTAATTTTTTCATATTCAATCTCTCTGACGACAATCTCTCTAATCCTCCACAATCCTATTAAGTATATTATTCAAATTATTTTTGATTATTATGTAACATAATAATAATATGCTATAATTTGTATCTATCTAATTTATTTAAATCCTATCAATTGGTATCAAATCCTAATAGATACATTTTATACCTATTATAAATAAATTTTTTTTTAATACTCAAATGCATTAATAAGGTCCAATAATAAACCAAAAAACCAACATAAGGTCTAGTACTATAAAAAACAGCAGCCCCTGCCAACTGCCTACAAGGAAAAGCAGAGAAAATTGTTATAGTTTAGTTATGAACCATATAATTTTCATACATCCGTGTTTCTTCAATTTTTCATATCTTTGGTGTAAAGCAACTATTGCATTATTATTTTCCAATGAAAAATATTATGACCTCTAATTTTTTGAAACAACATTTTGGTTTGATGAAGAAGCATGATTGCATTTCATATTTTATTTTAATAATTTGAGAGACAATTCTTTACATTCATGTTTTATCTTTAAAAAAAATTCATTTAATATTTTAATTAAAATCTAATAAATATGTTGAATGAACTCTTAAAACCAATACTTTATCATTCAATTTCAAGAATTGTTTTGGATTCTAATATGAAATTAGCCTTATTTTAGTTAATATGATATTGGCCTGTAATCCTTTTTCTTTTTGGAATAATATACATCAAAATCTTAGATAATAAATCTCAAATGAAATTCATTCATATTATCGATCTTATCGGTAAATATGCTATAATATTATTTGAAGATATTATTTTATGGGAAGATAGAATAGATTTCACCACAAGTAAAACTCGATCCGATTATTATTTTTATTTTTTTGTAAGCAAGGATAGGTATTAAAGCGAGTACTAGGGGTACTCGAACCCTTGAAACAAAAAGAGCTCCCAAAAGGGAACCAAATACAACATAAACTGCATCAAACAAAAGCAGTCCAACAGAACTAACGGAGAAACGAATCTGAAGAAAAATTCTAACCAACTAGAGTTTCTATCAAACAATGCAGAGGAACCTGACAAAACTCAAAAAAACTACAGTAGGAATTAGAATTATCCCTCATCGTAGCCCACTTCCACGTCGTTAGCTTAATCTTCCATAGAATATCCCCAACCAAAATAAAAGCTCCGGGAAAAATTATCGAATTTCTAAGCTTCCAAATATTCCAAACCACCGCCATCCAAATAACCGACATCATACCTGACTTAACATGCCTAAAACAGTCCCGCTTAGTCCAAGCCAGGAAGTTTTTCCACAGAACCGCCTCCGGAATCCGATCAGTCCCCGTCCATTCCGCCACTTTGAACCAAATGCCCTTAGAAACCTCGCAACCAAAAAACAAATGGTAACTGTCTTCCATTACTTGAAAACAGAGAGGGCAAGGAAGATCATGGGCAGAGGTTAAAATCCCTCTGCGGTTTAACGCGACTTTCCTCGGAATACGATCCAAAAAGCACCTCCAAACAAAGGCTCTCACCCTGAAAGGAGTATAAGAATTCCACAACAGATCCAGAGAGGTCTTGAATTCCAAGTCCTCCAAAGGAGTAATTCTTCTTTTTCGATGCTGCTGCGAGCGGAATTAACCGAAAACCAACTGTCCGTTTCAGGAGTCCACCTAACCTCGTCCTTTACTCTTTGCGTCGGGACCATGTTCTTTATCACCTCCACGATTTCTGACCTGTCATCATCATGAAGAGCCTATATTCCAAAATTATTCCAAGTCCACGACCCGCTATGCCATCCTCCCATATCCATGACAACAACGAGTTTTAAAGAGCTCGCCTCATAGGCTGCTGGGAACCGAACACGCAGCGGAACATCGTCTGTCCAGTTATCCACCCAGAACAGAATGCTGCTTCCCTCCCCAACTGAAAAATGCAATTAGAGTTAAACCAGTTGGTACCAGCAGCAGGGTCTACACAAAATCTGTCCACCATCAGTAAATCCTTCACCCAATTTGAACAATGCTTCTGAGGAATACTCAAGATTCCAACCTTTAAAGTAGTAATTAAGTCGCCATATCTAGTCGAAAGAACATTAAACCAAAGAGAATCCCTCTCTTTAAATAGTCGCCATCTCCATTTCAATAGCAGAGCTACATTAACCTCCCTCGATTTTGTTCACGCCTAGACCTCCCTCGTTGAAAGGTTTGCAAACTCCCTTGTTTCAATTTTTTTTCAACACACACTTATATGAAGAATTGTGTGCAGTGTTTTGCAACGTCCATATTAATTGTTTAATTTAAAAATTAATTATATCCATATTTCTTATTTAATTTTTTTTTAATAAGCAAAATATATTTAGAGGATACTAGGGGTATCCTAACCCGCTTACAAAAATTAGCACCGGCCGAAAACTAACGCAAAGCCTACAAAAAATCGCACGGTGCCTTGAACCAATCGTAGTAATTACAAGTAAATAATTTTGTAAATTTTTTCCCTATCCACCACCAAGAAACAAGAATAATATTGTGAATTAACTCATCCATATCCCAAATTCCTTCATTAAACATAATATTATTTCTGCAATTCCACAACACCCACCCCACCACCAGCCACAACCCCATAGCGTTTTTAGAGTTGACGCCACAAGAAAAACCGCCCTGCATCCATCTTCTAAGATGACTAGTGATGTCGTCGCTGTGGAAAAAAGACATTCCCACCCAATTGAAAACTTTAACCCACGCCGACTGACTTTTATGACAGATGAACAGTAAATGAAACGCACTCTCATCTGCTACGAAACAAAAGGGGCAAACTTTATCATGGATGTTGGAAAGGATACCTCTGTTGGCCAAATTATCTCGAGAAGGTAATCTATTATGAAGAAGACGCCAACCGAACAGGATTATCTTTGGAGGAGCAGTGGCAGCCCACAATAATTTGAACATCGCCCCACCTCTGGATGAAACATTGGCTGGCAGCACGACATCTTTCAAAATTTGGTAACCAGAATTTGTCGTGTAAGCCGATGACGGATGAAAAGGCCAAACCAGAATGTCTACGGCTTCCCTGTTCAAAGAAAAATCAGCCAGGCGATGCTGCAGTGTAGTTAGATCTTGTTGCTGACCCTCTTCGGAACTGTCGATATCGCAGCTAACGATCCATTCCCACTTATCACCAACCCAGACACCGTTATCCGCGATGAGGGAAAATCTTTGATGTGCAACCCGATAAACAGATGGAAATAATATGGTATATTCATACTATATGTATTACTCTTAACTGAATCTTTACACCTTAATCTTTTGATCAGTGTGACTCTAAATTGATGCCAGAGTTTTGGGAGTTCAGATCCACTCAATTTCCTTATCCTCCATTTAATCCATTTTATTTAACATATCTATGCCACGTGGCATTAAAGGATTTCAATGGTCTAGATTTAAAACACGATATATGGTTAAAAACATTTAATTCTATGGTTAAAAACATTAAAGGATTTCAATAGTCTATATTTAATTAAAATATTTGTTTAGTTTTTAATCTTGACCATTCAAATCATTAAATTCTACGTGGCAAAAATCTATTAAAGAAACTTGAATAAATAGAGGATAAGAAAATTGAGTGGATCTGAACTCGAGTTTTGGTGCTTAGTATCCGATAATAATCTATTCTAAGTAATAATAGTTTTTTTTATAAACAATTCATTAAAAGAGATTAAGGAAATCTCCAAACCGAATCAATTACAAAAGTCGAATGGGAATTTATACCATTCGTATAGGCGACAATAAGCACCACCTTTCCTACCTAGAATCAACCAATTCCAAGACGAGACCTTGATCTCGTTTACAATGTCAATAATATTACAAACATCCTCACAAAACAAAATTTTGTTACGAACCCTCCAAATTATCCAGCAAATTATGAACCAAAACGACGATATCGTAGCCATGTTACTACGACCTTTGAGTCTAGATATCCACTCGTTAGCGTGGTCTAAGTAGGTCGACTCAGAAATGATCTCGATGTCCAACCAGTTACAAACCTCTCTCCATATCAGAATTGAAAAATGACAGGTAAAAAGGAGGTGATTCAAATCTTCAAGTTCTTGAGAGCACAAAACACATTTCATATCAATGTCATTAACAATAATCTTCCTTGCTGTCAGATTAATTCTAGTAGGTAACCTATCTAGACATAATCTCCACCCGAAAATTTTGATGTTAGGGGGTAGGCCAGATTTCCACATCAGACTGAGTAATTTCTTGATATCTAACTCATAATCAATAGAATCAGAACTTGTAATGAGGATAGAGTAATAGGAACTCACCGAAAAGGCCAAGGAGTCGCTCATGATCCACTTCCAATCGTCCTAATTGTTTTTTTTCAGGGGAATACTTTCAAGGAATTGACTACAATCCAACCTTTCCTGGTCCAGAGCCTGATTAGCAATGTAAGAATTGTCGAAATTGTCAAAACCATTCCACTTCCACCTTTCTCCTTCCCACTCCCACATCTCACTAACCGAGCAGATCTGTTTGTTGCTAGCAGAATATAAAACTGGAAAGCGGTCCTTCAAAGCATCATTACCATTCCAGGGTGTATGCCAAAAATCAACATCAGTCCCGTCGCCGATAGAGCACTCCAAGAAATCTCTGAAATAAGCTGGAGGTTCTGATTTAGAATTGGCCAAAATATCCCTCATCCACGTCGACTCTAATCTCGACGTACCAACCTCGTAATACCTTTGAGCTTTCAAACTCAGATTGCCATATCTAGCTTCCATGGTATTCCTCCAAATTTCGTCGCCTCCTATGTGGAATTTCCAAATCCATTTCGCAAGGAGGGCCTTATTGAAAAGGCCAACATGTTTAAGACCGAGGCCTCCGTTATCCTTCGTTTTGCAGATAGTTTTCCAAGGTAACCAAGGAATGAATCTTTTATCGGCTGCACCGGTCCACAGGAACCTTCTTTGGATCGCGATAAAATCCTTCACGATCTTCTTGGGGGCCTTGTAGAAAGCTAAGTGGTGGATAGGCAAATTAGCGATTACCGAATTAAGAAGCGTTACTCTGCCTCCGATAAAAAGGTTGTGATTACTCCAGCTTGCTAACTTCTTTTTCAGACACAGAAGAATAGGATCCCAAAACTTAATCCTCCTTTGGTTCCCTCCAACCGTCAAGCCAAGGAAATTGAAAGGAAACTTACCTAACTTACAGTGAAGGAAATGCTCAGCAGCAGAAATAAGATCCGTATCGACACCTATACCAAAAATACAGCTCTTGGAGTAGTTGATCTTTAACCCTGATGAAACTTCGAATGCTCTAAGAATAGATTTGAAGGCCCAGATGTTGCTCACAGAACCTTCTCCTAACAGCAGGGTATCATCTGCGAATTGCAAAATGCTCGGCGAAAGACAGTCGTAAGCTTTGAAAAGAGTGAGGAGGTTGATATCAATTGCAGTTCTAACAAGGCTCGCCAATCCCTCTGCAACAATAGCAAACATGAAGGGTGCAAGAGGATCACCCTGTTTCAAACCTCTCCCAGCCTTAAAATCCCTTGAAGGACTACCGTTAATGAGAATCGACAAGTGATTGTTGAAAATAATACCACGAATCCACATCAACCATTTAGGTCCAAAACCCATCTTAACAAGTAAACTATCAAGAAAACTCCAGTCCACACTGTCGTAAGCCCTAGCAAAATCCACTTTAAGAAAAAGGCAAGCCTTCTTACATCTTTTAGCGTAGTCTGCAACCTCATTAGCAAGAAGAACTCCGTCGAAAATTTGCCGGCCTGGTATGAAAGCCGTCTGAGAGGGAGAAATAATTTTGTGGATAACCTTGCCCAGTCTTGAAGCAAGCATCTTGGATATAGTCTTGGCAATGCTGCTCACAAGGCTGATAGGTCTGAAATCGTCGAAGCTTTGAGGGTTGTCAATCTTCGGGATTAAAGTGATGAACGACGAAACAAACATTTTAGGCAAAGATCCTGACTTGAGAAACTCATCAATACAATTAAAGAACTCCTTTCCAACGATATCCCAGCAGGATTTTATAAAAGAGAAGTTTAATCCGTCTACCCCGGGACATTTGTTGTTGTCGCAGCTGAAGACAGCCTCTTTCACATCTTCAAAAGAAAAATCTGCCTCAAGAAAACATCTATCAGTCTCTGCAAAACAGGAAAAGTTGTTAGTGTTAAACCTACTATTGTGCGCAGCCTGACTCTTGAACTTGGAGTCAAAGTAATCTGCCGCAGCCTCCTTAATCAAGATAGGACCCTCAATAAGATCATCCCCCACTCTCACAGCTGCTATAAAATTAGACCTTCTTCTCGCTTTAAGGTAGTTATGGAAGAATTTCGTGTTGCTATCTCCTTCGCGCAACCAACGGGCTCTAGACTTTTGGGATATCATGCTTTCCTTTAACCTCAAGTTGGACCACATCTCCTCTTGAATTTTGAGCCTCTTCTTGAGCTCCTCTTCATCTAGCACAGAACTGTCAATAGCTGACACATCCTCAATCTGGTTGATTTTACTAACCTCATCCTCTATGTTCAGATCCAACCACCCAAACGTATGAATATTCCAATTCCTCAAGTCCTTTTTTAGAGCTTTAATCTTATTAGCCAGAATAATGCCCGCTGAACCTGAGAATTGGTAAGACTCCCAAGAATTCTTAACAAAAACGTGGAAATCTTTATGGTTTTGCCAACAGTTAAAGGTCCTAAAAGGTTTAGGGCCCCAATTGATAAAGTTGGAATTCATCCACACCGGACGGTGGTCAGAAACATCCCTAGCACCAACCATTTGATTCTTGAGAGATAACATATTAATGGCTGCATCATCCACCAGGAATCTATCCAATCTACTCCTGCTCAAACCATTAGAGTTAATCCATGTATATCGATTACCAATAACAGGTAGGTCTACCAGGTTCATATTCTCGATAAAGTCTTCGAACTCCTTCATACCACTGCTAGAGTAATCCCTAATTCCCATTCTTTCTCCCCTATTCTTGATTGCGTTGAAGTCGCCCCCCACGATCCACCCACCTCCAGAATATCTACACTTAGCATCTAGGAGATCCCTCCATAATCTCTTTTTATCCGTAAGACCGCACGGAGAGTAGACATTAACTACTGTAAGTTGGAAACTCCTCCAATAAAATTGAACACCAATGAAACCTTGGCCCCTAAAGCTAGAACAAGCTCTCAGAACTTTACCATTCCACATTGTGATTAAGCCTCCAGATCTCCCGTTAGAATTAATACCCGACCATTCCATGTCATGATTATCCCAAAGGCTAGAAATCAATTTGGAATTCAGCTCTGTGATTTTAGTTTCCTGTATAAGGCAAATATCAGCTCGGCCTCTTGAAAGGGCTTGAGAAACTCTCCTCCTCTTAAGAGAACTACAGCACCCACGAACATTGTACATGACAATATTCATAATCCACCTGTAGCTACAATCTTCTTACCTTCTCTTCTCAACTTGTCTTCTGAATCCAACTTCCTAAGAATACTATCCAAACCAGCAAATGTGTTATCATCTTCAATTCCCAGTAACTTCAATGAGTCTCGAAGTTTCGAAGGGACTTCATCCAGGGTTTTATGGCATCTCTTGTTACTTCTAATGATGTCTGTTTCTGTAATCGATTCACAGCAAAGAAGAGCGTTGCTAGACTCAAAGGATTTGCTTCTGATTGCTTTTCTTCTGGCCGCTGGTCTAGTTGGAATTTTAACTGTTTTTGCATCAAGTTCCTTCGTGGCAGAATGAATAAGGTTAGCAAAAAAGGAGGGGGTGTACGGTATTTTAATGCAGTTGTACACCTTATGAAGAGGTTTCTTCTTCCTGACGTTGTTCCAATTGGATGGACCCACTAAACCACCTGAGGGGCCTGAGATAGGATTTAGAAGGCCCAAGTCCACAACAAGATCTCCCTTGTTTAAGTTACAATAACCACACTCCGCTAATTGGTCTTGTTCGCTTCCAACCAGATTAACAGAAACCGTGACTTTAGCTTGAGAGGTTTCCTTGGCCTTATCTTCACAAACTAGCTTTAAGGACCCTACTCCGTACTCCGTACTAGCTGAGCATGCCACAGAGTGAAATTCACCTAATACGCTATCTTCTGACCCGAACGAGGTAGCACGACTCTCAAGGCTATCACCAACCAAGGAACAACTTTCAGAATTTGCTTCTTGGATTGGACTGGAAAGGCGCCTTTTGGAAACATCTTCCTTCGACTTAGTTTCTCTCTCCTCGTGCTTGTCTTTTGATCCACTAGAATCCTCACTCTCTGCCTCTTCACCTGAATCCCACGCGCCTTCATCTTCTGAGGAGTGCATTGACTGAGCTTCATCTGAATCTATCAATTCGTCCACTCCCTCACCGCAAGAACAATTCCTACCACTTCCAAAATCTTCAGTGACAGATAGTGTATATATGATGTTGTGAACTTCCACCCTAATCTTCTTGTTGATAATGACCTCTAAATTGGATTTGATGAGTAGTCTTGCTACATCTAGCTTCGACTTGCTTCTAGTATTCTCGTCACATTGGAGGTAAGTACCCAACGAAGAAGTAACAAGGCTAAAATTCGTCTCACTCCAAGCAAAGCAGGGTAAACCATAGCAGTTAATCCACACAAATCTATCATTGTCTATCTCCTCAGGAGACCATGCGCGAATATCTCTGAACCAAACATCCAACCACTCCTTAGCTTCATTAACAAAAATATCCATGTCTCCCCCTGAAATATCTTCCAAAAGACACTTTGAGGCTCCTAGAGGTGTAACTTTGATATTGAAATGGCCCTCTTCGTTGAAATTACTCTGGATGTTGAAAGCGTTACCGTCTTCCATCACCACCCCAACTCTCATACGTTTCAGATTCTCCAAGTTGATGATATCAGCCTCCAATGAGATGCACTTTTCACTTTCCTTCTCAACCCTAGTACCAAGACGATCTGGGTTATTAACAACTTTTGCATAGGATCTTTCGAGATAGGTAGAGCACCCGGTTCTAGTAGGTAACAAAGGTGTCTCTTTCTGCTTCGAGTGGAGATTCCTTGGAGCATTCGAAATGGGGTCCAAATTAAATCTCGGAATGTTAAGAAAAATCTTCTTACCTTCAATCACAATGCTATCAAGGTTACAAGCAAGAATACGCGAATCATGAACTTTTCTGAACTTAGCAAAACCGAAACGTCTTCCACGTTTGTTCCTTCTTGCCGATATAAAAACTTCTGAAATTACTCCGTGAGCCTTGAAAATCTCAAACAAGTCTTTGGCGTTCATGCTCTCCAGAAATTCTGTTATATAGAACGACGTCGTGCTAACTCCAGAGGGAGCTCCTTTACCTCTGTTTTCCTTCCACACTGAAAACCCTCCATTGCTGCTTAGTTTTTTCCTATTGACCTTCTCCCAACTCATCTCTCCGCATGCAAAATAGCAAGAACTACTTTCAATGCAAAAAACGGACGCGAGCAGACCCACACAAAAAGAGAACTAGAATGATACCAAGGCCCCTAAACTCGAAAGCTAGGAGTTTAAGCCGAAGATATCACAATAGTCGCACTTTGGTAGAACCACCACCAATGAACCGGAGAATAGAAGGAATTAGAAGAGGCAGATGACCGATGATGAAGCGGTGGGAGACGGAAAGTTAGAGAGGGATGGGAGTTTCTCTCTCGTGATTTTTACAAAAAATTTCACCCGTTGATAATTTGATTAGGGAATCTAAGTAATAATAGTTAATGTGACACATTCACATAGTATCATATTATTAATTTGTCATTAAAAGTTTAATTTTGTAAAATTGCTCTTTATTAAAGAAGAGTTGATTCTAAATTAGTAATATTTTGATTTCTGAAATTTAAATTATTTTATGAAATCTTTTTATAACTGGTAATTAATTAATGTCAAAAACCATAATCATTTGAAATCACACATTCTTAAAACTACGCTGAAATAATATATATTTAATTTTCTTTCTAAAAGAAGTAACACATTGTGAATTATTTTATTTAAATGTTCTGATTGCAATATTATTTTAGACTCAATTTATTAACTCTTGCACTAAATAATACATTTATAAATTTATAATTATTATTCAATAGAATCTAATTAACAAAATAGAGTCTTATATAATAATAGAATGGTTTAATCTTTGTTTGTGAATTGGTTTTTTGATGACACTAATGTACTTTAAAAGTTATATGAAGAAAGTTACATGTTCTCTCTAAGATGACCGTCTACAAAATATTATAATACTTTAAATGTCATTAAAGGTTCATTGACTGTATTTTAAGGATGAATGTCAAATTTTTTGAGATTAGTCATAATTTATTTTTGAATTTTTTGTGACATATTATATAATTACATTTATGGAAAAAACTATTTTTAATATTATCTACTCCTTTGAAAATTCTAAAATGTGAATTTATATAAAATTATTATTTTTCAAAATAATTTGAAATTAAAATTCTATGTTTATTTTCATAAATTGATTTTTGGTTATATACTCAAATAAATACGAATATAGTTTTATGAGTATATTTTATATGTTTATTTTATAGTTTTATGAGTATAAATTCTATTTTTATTTTATAAATAATATTATGGAAATTAAGTAATCACCATTTTGTATAGTTGTAATCTAACCGATCGTGGATATAATTATATAAACTTTTCTATTTTAAATAAAATATAATTATTTTTATTTCATAAGATTATAACACACGGATACAATTATACATTTTTTAAATATAATAATTACATTTATTTTTCATTATTGTAAATATTATATTTATAATAGTTATTACACGATCAGTATATTATTATTATTAATATAATTTGATTTTTTTTTCAATGTACTTATTATTTATTTATAAGCAACTTCATTATGATCTTCAGAAATTCATATCTTTTGACTCGGGTGTCCGATTTAAGCGTTCTTTATATCGATATGAAGCTATGGGAGTGGTCTATGATGTTGAAAGTGAAAATATTGTTTATGAGGTGGATTTTATTCGGTTATGTGGGATGAACGGTATTAACAGTATGTTATGAGAAGGTTACTCCTTGGTATTAAGAACAAGCGGAGTAGTGGCATCGTGGTTGCAATTGTACATAATGGATTCTCATTCTTGAGACAAGGGTGATGAGACGTACTCTGTGGAACAGTGGATGTTGTATTTTAAGAAGCAAGTTTGTAGTAAAACAACGAGAAGCAAATCAGGACTTATTACGGACTAAGTGTAAATCATGGAACGATTACACCAGAGAAGTTTTGTAAATAGTTGACGAGAATTGTCGGTTGCGAATCTTCCATTAAGTGATTTGGTAAGTGAAATGTCCAATGGATAGTGAAAGGTAATAACTCCCGGTTAATGTGTGCGAAGTGATGGAAAGGTTCTTCAAGAGGATGCATTGCCCCGATTTATTTTTAAGTATAGAGAAACTCATGTATTTGTGAATAATCGGAATATTCGGAATCTACCTTTTGTTGGACTAAGAATGTTGTTGTTTTATGTCCCACCAAGAAGTTCAAGTGAGAGAACAAGGTTGCATGTTGAGTCTTGGTTGTGGACGAATCAGGTAAGAATTGTGATTAAAAACCCCAGAGTGTCGTCATTATTGGTTTCCCGCAAGTGAAATTGTTTGAGTAGATAAGTGAACTATCCCGCCGAAGAGTTGTCTTGTGACCGTGTCGGAATTTGAAATTCTACCTTGTCACTTGGTTGGAGTGTGTCATCTGCATGTGTTGACTTTGTCGATTTTACCTGAGTGGATCATGGTTGGTGAATGTTATACCAGTTAAGGAACCGCGAGTCAGAAAATGATATTTCAAGTTAGAACAAATTGGATTGATGGTTGAGTATGGATGGCTTTGAATTAAGAGGAAAACTATTTTTTTAGATTCTGCAGCAGTGTTAACCGATTAACATGTGCAAGGGTGGTGTTTTGCAATGAATTTTGAGGAGTTAACCGATTAGCTCAGATGGTTAATCGATTAACATGTGTGTAAATTGTGAAATCCCTAAGGAACCATCATCCGCATTTTCGTTACCTTGTGTTGCTCCGAATATAGAGTATTGTATGAATGGGAAACGGGATTGCAAGTAAATGAAAGACGGAATTATGTTTTGGAATCGTAACTTGTGGAAAGGTGTTGCGTAATTGGTCATTGTTTAGGCGACGAGGGAGTTTACTTTGGAGAAGTAATCTTGTGAATTGTGTTGAGTAGGAGAAAGTCTTAAGTATATTGTTATCCCTACTGATGAGAGTCTTAAGGACGAAGTTGGTAAATATTCTCGAAGTGTTGATCTTGTAAAGATCGTATCGGTAATTTAAGTTATGGTGTTATTAAGGAATGAACGGTTGGTCGGAGTTAGTAATTGCTATCTTCTGTGAGTTCATGGTTTGGATTTAGACCCTGTGAAAGTGGTACCAGTTGTGTGCAGTTGTGTTCTAACCAGAGAAGGAATTTATAGGTTATCTTTCCAAGTACTAGTAAGAATTGGACGTTCCGAAGTTAAGTATGTAACTGGGAATAGTTCATGAAACGGAACGAATAAGAAGAGTTGATTCAACTGAGAAGTGTGATATGGACTTCGAAGGGTGTGGGTATGTGGATTATTGCACGTGAATTGGGGAGTAATATGGAAACTCACAATTGTGCTTTGGACAGTTTAAGTTGATAAGTGGTGTCATGTAATTTGGTGGAGATCTCGTGTCAACAAGGAATTGTGAGTAAGTCGGAAAACCGTAAGGATAATAGATTGGGAATGTGGTAACCCCAACCGAAGGTTGTTAAACTACTTTTGGATGAATTATTTCGAGTTTGGAATGGATTGAGAAGTGTATATGTGGTGGTTGTAACAGTGTAACTCCTGCATCTTTATTGTCTAGAGAGTGTTGGACAAATGTTAAGATATTGTGTGTTGGTAAAGAAATTGTTCTCCTATAGGACGTCAGTAAGTTTCTTGTACCGTTGGTTAGTAGGGACCCTAGTGGATAAGTGTGTTCCTCCGTGGACTATTAGCTACTTGGTAATGCGTAAGAATTGGTGGTATCCCATTGTTAGTATTGGAGTGGCGCAGTGGAAGGTGACAAGTGAAAGGGCTCAGTCGGATTTATAAGAATCAGAGGAGAAAGTGATTGTAAGATTGGAAATAAGGAGATCTTGTTTTAAGTATATTACCTTTGGCGTGATACGAAAGAAAGGAATTATCGGATTGAATGAGTACAGTGTACAACATCAGACCAGATGGAACTGGTAAAGAAGTCGTTTGACTAATTGTGGAGTGGTTTAGGACGTTGAAGGATTCACGGAGGATAGTTGTCGGTAATTGCATAAAGGAAAGAAATCACTGAATTACATCGCGAAAATGTGTTGAGTGTTTGTTATCCTGAATCAAGATAAGATTTTACGGTTTGGGTTGTGACTCAGTAGAGGAATATAGAATGGTACATTCTTTTTGAAGTAAGATGCGATCGAGTGTTTTGGATGGATCAACAGATGAATTATGGAAACAGCTAAGTTCGAAGTTAGCCCAATATTGGAATAAGAGTATGACTAAGGAACCGAAGTTTGATAATTTGTGAAAATAAGGATTTTGTTCCGTGCAGTTAAGTTGGAATTGGAATACGTCAGGAAGTTGAACGGAAGTAAAGTTAAGTGTGGATCTAAGACAGGGATATAAGTTGCAATTGTTGTTTAGTAGAGGAAATTCGGGGGCGAATTTCAATTTAAGGGGGGAGAGTGTAATACCCCATATTATTTAAATGTTCAATAGGATATCAGATGAGTATCTATGTGCTCTATCTTTGGATAATTGGATTAATGGAATCCTCTAAGTACTTTAAGTATTATCAATGGGGATCAATATAGCAACTGATGAATTCTGAAGAGATCAATTATTTTATTAAAGAGACGGATTAATAATTGGTAATTCAAGAAAGTAATTTTTGGTAACTCTGATAATTGATCATTTGGGTTGAGACGACAAAATATCAATTGGAGATATTGTGCCCAGTTGGATTTATATTATATAATAAGGATTATATATATATATATATATATATATATATATATATATAAGAAAAGAAAGAAAGAAAAAGGAAAAAATGGAAGAAGAAGATAGTAAAGAAGAAGAAAGAAGAGAAGAGTGAAAGTGGAGAAAGAGGAAGAAGAGAGAAAGCTCACAGATCATCATCTTCTCCAAACTCCTCTTCGATTATCAGGTGGGTTCTAGATAGAGACTTTAGAGTAAATTTCTGGAGGTTTTAGAGTTAGGTTAGATTTGGATAAATTGAGTAATTTTGTTAAATCAATGAAATCTAGCGGATAGATTGATGAAATGTGTGTCTAAATGTGTCCTAACATGTTGTTTTGGGTATTTGGATGCATTAATATCATGTGGGTTGAAGGTTTGGATCATTTTTGGGTCCCAAACCCGTTTTGGGAGAATTCTGGTTCGTCCAGATTCGCCAGGCGAGTAGGTGGCGAGTCTGATTCGCCAGACGAATTTACCAGGGACAGCAAAACATTATTTTTCGTATTTTCGCCATAACATTTGATCCGTAACTCCGATTGACGCACGGTCGGAAGCGTTGGAAAGCTAATTTTATGCTCTATGAGATGGTGAGGTAGAAACATGATTATATGTCATGGATTGATGAAATATACTTTATGTGATATGTTGTGTTAAATGTTTTACTTGTGTACATTGTATTATACCATGTCTATTTCATTGTGAACTATGAATGAAAGAATATGCATGCTTAAAATATAAATTAGGAAGAGTGAGAAAACTTTTCCCCAAAACAAATGGTATAATTCTAGGTTGTGGAAAGAAATAATAAATATTACATTGGTATTCTAAAGGGACAAATAATTTGAGACAAATAAAAAAATAAAAGAGGACACCTATTGTGAGACGGAGGGAGTAATATTTTGATTTCTGAAATTTAAATTATTTTATGAAATCTTTTTATAACTGGTAATTAAATAATGTCGAAAACCATATATCATTTGAAATCACACATTCTTAAAACTAAGCCGAAATAATATATATTTAATTTTCTTTCTAAAAGAAGTAACACATTGTGAATTATTTTATTTAAATGTTCTGATTGCAATATTATTTTAGACTCAATTTATTAACTCTTGCACTAAATAATACATTTATAAATTTATAATTATTATTCAATAGAATCTAATTAACAAAATAGAGTCTTATATAATAATAGAATGGTTTAATCTTTGTTTGTGAATTGGTTTTTTGATGACACTAATGTACTTTAAAAGTTATATGAAGAAAGTTACATGTTCTCTCTAAGATGACCGTCTACAAAATATTATAATACTTTAAATGTCATTAAAGGTTCATTGACTGTATTATAAGGATGAATGTCAAATTTTTTTGAGATTAGTCATAATTTATTTTTGAATTTTTTATGACATATTGTATAATTGCATTTATGGAAAAAACTATTTCTAATATTATCTACTTCTTTGAAAATTCTAAAATGTGAATTTATATAAAATTATTATTTTTCAAAATAATTTGAAATTAAAATTCTATGCTTATTTTCATAAATTGATTTTTGGTTATATACTCAAATAAATACGAATATAGTTTTATGAGTATATTTTATATGTTTATTTTATAGTTTTATGAGTATAAATTCTATTTTTATTTTATAAATAATATTATGGAAATTAAGTAATCACCATTTTGTATAGTTGTAATCTAACCTATCGTGGATATAATTATATAAACTTTTCTATTTTAAATAAAATATAATTATTTTTATTTCATAAGATTATAACACAAGGATACAATTATACATTTTTTTAATATAATAATTACATTTATTTTTCATTATTGTAAATATTATATTTATAATAGTTATTACACTATCAGTATATTATTATTATTAATATAATTTGATTTTTTTTCATTAATTGGAGATTAAGGAAATCTCAGACCAATGAACTACAACCACCAAAACCAATTACAAAAAATCGAGCGGGTTCTTAAACCACTCGTAAAGACTACATTTCTTGCTACTCTTAAGACCAAGAATTAACCAATTTCAAGAAGTGATTTTAATATCAGCAACAATATCATCAACGTTACAAGAAACTTCTTCGAATATGATCCTATTTCTAGCCCTCCATATATTCCAACAAGTGATCATCCAAATAGAAAACAACTTACCAACAATGCTTCGGCCTTGCAATCTAGAGATCCAAGCCAAGGCGTGGAGGTAACAATTAGGTTCAGAAATTCGACTAATATCCACCCAATCGCAAATTTTACACCACACATTATACGATTTTCAACAAGTGAAGAAAAGATGATTAGAAGTCTCAACCTCTTGAGAGCAAAACGTACACACCTTATCATGGTCGTTTTCGATAATTTATTTAGCAGCCAAATTCGATCTAGTTGCCAGCCTATCGAGCGCCATCCTCCAAGCGAAGACTTGCACTTTAACCGGAATTCTCGTTTGCCAAACCATCTTAAGCAGCCCTGCAATTTCATCATCCAAATTTGCTGAAGTTTCTGCATTATTCTGCACTTTGTAGAAGGAGTTCACAGAGTAATCTTTGGAGTCATCAATCCAGCAATTGGCAGAAAACGCCCCATTCTGGTTCCAGCAATTCTGCAGGACCTGCAAGAGTTTGGCTAACCTTCCAATACCATTGTTCTCCATCCCAACCACCCATCTCAGAAATAGAACAACAAGTTTTTATGCAAGCTTGGAATAAACTAGGAAAACTAACTTTCAAAGCCCCTTGACCAATCCAATTAGCCTGCAAGAACGCGACGTTGGTTCCGTCTCCAACCGAACACTCCAACTGGTTAGCAAAACTATCAGAATTCTCAGAGTTTGTAAGAGATAGAATATCCTTAAGCCATAACGAATCATTCTTCGAGCAGCCGGCATCCTTAAAAGTTTGCACCTTCAAGCTCAAATTACCATACCTATTACCAAGCATCTGCCTCCAAATTTCTTTACCCCCACATTTTCAATGTACTTATGATTTTTGATTATGTTAATTAAAGGTCGAGTATCCTATCGATATTAGAATTTATTGGTGACATAATATCTGTACATTGTATATTTTTTATTTAATATTGTTAAAACTATTATTTAATAAATAAATATTTTTAAAGACATGTAATACTTTATGAAACACAATAATCATATTTTTTATTTATTAAAATTGATTTCAATTCTCTAAGTATTATGTAAGAGATGGACATATCCTATCGGTTTTACATTGCTTAACATGATCATTGTGTGATAGAGAAAAATAACTGAATATTTATATAAATATTTTTTTAAACTCTTAATTGTATTTCAATTATTATTATATATCAAGTGGGAGAATTTCATGTCAATTTTATATAATGAGAATCAAATATCATTTATTTAATATAATATTATCTTATGGAGACTTATATTGAGGATATTATAACATACAATATTGATGGAAATTTATGGCTACTTTAGTTATATCCTCAATATTAAATAAATTAAAGTCCCAGTTTTACCGCTGCGTATAACAGACAATATGTTTCTCAAATGTGTGTAGTAATATTTGTAACATTTGAGTTATTAATATATTGTATAAAATCCTATATTCTCTTATGTTCTTTTATATGACCATCATGCTCTTTCATGTGAAATTATCTAAATAATAATATATTCTATTTACGTGCAAAATATATGGCTGAAATGATGTTATATCATACAACCACTTCTTTGTATAGTTTTGCATTAAATTGTATTTCTTTGTTCAATCAGAGTATTTAATATTAATAAGATATGATAAATCCTTATCTTGTTGGATCACCGGGAGTGCACATGTACACAATCATATAATCTAAAAAAAAAAATTATTATTCTCATAGTGTCATATTCTTGCGCACAGTGTAAATATGACATATTCTAAAAGAACCTCAAAATTTAAAATAATTCTAAGAAGTTTTATTCTATTATTCTGAGATATATATTATTCTCTTTATCTCAGGAAACATCATAACTTGATGTTTAGGTCGACATTAAAAAGACACAATAAATATTTAGCAAGCAATAACATTGTGTTATTCTATCTTCAATAGTCCACATTTGTCAGGTCATAATATGAAAGTACAAGTAAATATCAATACTGCTATCAAGTATGATATTGTGTTATGAAGATACTTATTATTAAATTTAATTACTCTGATAATAGGGTATCCCTATATGTAATTACAATTTTTAGACCTGTGTGGATACTCTATGACCTTTAATTTGTAAACGCATTAGTAGAAGCATTAACCAAAGACTTATACACATGAGTAAGTTTTATGATATTTTTGGTTAGTGAGAGTTTACCAATATCATTTTATTATGTTTCGGCCATTATTTATAACATATTACTCTTAACATAAATATGTTACTCTAGGTTCATCATTCTTCATATAAAGTTGTGAGTTTTAACATTTATAATTTGTCTTCCCTATCAGATATAATTCTGCAGCGTTGAAATTTATTTCTTTTTGATTGATTAGTGTTTTGACCATTATTTATATTCTAATATTAAAATCAATAGTTTTGATAAATAATTATTGTCATTCAAGTGGGAGATCATTAGTGTAATTATTTAATTATTCAAATATGAATTAACTTAATTAATTGTTAATTAATTATATTATTGTCTATTGTTATTAAACACTAAATAGATTAATTGTTTGAATTTTGTGTTTGAAGGAACCGTGATGGGTTGAACTATTCAGTTAAGTTCAATAAATAGTCTCTACACTCAATCATTTAGCTATTTAAGTATCACTCTATTAGACAATTAATATACTCGAAAAAACCTAGTCAGCAATCTCTCTAATCCTCCATAAATTTAATATTTTTTTAAGATTTCTCAC
Organism: Lathyrus tuberosus; assembly: GCA_022829125.1. Taxonomy (NCBI): domain Eukaryota; kingdom Viridiplantae; phylum Streptophyta; class Magnoliopsida; order Fabales; family Fabaceae; genus Lathyrus; species Lathyrus tuberosus. The sequence continues at coordinate 15,434,331 of JALAZF010000065.1, read as the reverse complement.
AGTCTACTAAAGTATGCACAACAACTTCAGCAAATTTATGAGCTTGATGAAGTCACTCAGAACATATCTTCTTCGCACTGCCAGACTATCCATCTCAGTTAGTTGCAAGAATATTGGGTTTTTTTCTTATCTAAGATGTATTAGATAAGATGAACCTCTATTGCGACTTCTTTTTTTGTCTTGCAAAAGAAGTCTTCACTAGAGAGGTCCTTGATCCATGGTTTGGCTGAAAAGAGTAGGAATTAATTTAGTAATTAACCTATATAAGGCAAGATCAAATACAAAGATTAAAAATATAATTATAATTTAAAGCATAAGTGAAACAAACATTGAGCATGCATAAACAAAATTTTAAAATATACGACATTTTGATTAATTAGAGATTATACGAATATTAGGACGGATTCAAAGAGAATGCTTTCTAGATAGTAATAACGATAATTTTGAATCGAAAAAATTAGAGATAAGTGACTAACACTTATTGTCTTGTATATCTTACACAACCCACACTCCCAATGTTTTGAACACTCTCTAGAGAGGAAGAAAAAATAATATATTTGTTGTATGATATATTAGGAGACCATAACCCATATATAGGGTAATAATCAATTAGGTTCCCATTATTAGACATTATTAGCCTATATATAGGGTAATAATCAATTGTGTTACCATTGTATTCGTATTAGAATGCCTATTAAACATTTAAAATATTTGAACGTCCGATTTTTTTAAAACAAAGTTTGTTCGTTCTCTATAACAATACTTATGGTTGCCCTTCTTCTAAACAATTTAATTTTGAAATGTTCAAGTATTTGCTTAATGATTTTATATAAATTTTTTCATATACATATAAATAAAATTATAAATTTTTTGTCAGTGGTCAGATACTAGTTCTAATGGCCTTTCAGGAGGTATAGTAACTATATGGAAAGACGGAGCCGTGGATCCTATATGCAGCTATAGGGGCAAAGGATATTTAGGGTTGCAAGCATATTGGAGAGGTTTGAAATGTTATTTCTTTAATATTTATTCTCCATGTAACATTTTGGAGAAAAAGGAGCTGTGGTCTAGTCTTATCAATCTTAAAAACAGCTTGGAACCTGGAGAGTGGATCCTTGGTGGTGACTTTAACTCAATAAAGTGTCCTACCGAACAAATTGGTTATTCCAGTTTTAATAGAAGATATATGGAAGAGTTCTCAGAGTTCATTTATATGATCGGGTGAGTGGACTTGCCTTTGAGTGGAAATAATTACTCATGGTTTAAAGCGAAGGGCAAGATATGTAGCCGTCTCGACAGATTCATTGTCACCCCTGGAGTATTTAATGAATGGAACATGGTGTGCCAAAAGATTGGAGATCGAGACGTATCGGATCATAGGTCGGTGTGGATTTCAGCGAGAAATACGAAATTGGGGCCTAAACCGTTCAAGGTTATGTCATGCTGGTTTGAACATACAAGTTTCATGGATCTTGTCAAAAAAGAATGGGATGAGTATAAGGTAACAGGGAAGGCATCTTTCATTTTGGCCAATAAGATGCAGAATCTTAGAGAGAAACTCCGATGGTGGAATATTAATGTTTTCGGCTGGGTAGACACCAAAATCAAGACAGATACAGGTACTATCAATGAGATAGAAGATCTTATTGTTTCAAAAAAAGGAGGCATATCAGCAGAGGATCTGGAGAAGAGGAATTATGCAGAAGACGATTTATGGAGATCATTGAGAATTAAAGAAAGTATTTTAAAGAAAAAATCTAGGTTAAAATGGAGCGTGGATGGTGACGTTAACACTAAGTTCTTTCATGCAGCATTGAGAAATCGTATCAATTCGAATACCATAAATTCTGTAAGTATTAATGGCAAATCTGTGGAGGATGTTCAAGGGGTCAAAGAGGCTATCAAATACCACTTTTCTAAGAGGTTTTCCAGAGTTTCCAGAGCTTTTCCGTATGTGGGAGATGCAGGATTCAAGTGTCTTTCTAGGTCGGACAGAGATGAGCTAGAGTCTGAAGTGGATATAAAAGAAATCAGAAGAGCTGTATTCGAGTGTGCTGGGGACCGTAGCCCTGGTCCTGACGGATTCAGCTTTGAGTTCCTCAAGAAGTGTTGGAGTATAGTTGGTAATGACTTTACAAAATGTATTATGGACTTTTTCAAGGGCGACAAATTGCACAAGGTGTTTGCTTCCTCATTTGTGGTGCTTATTACCAAAATTGAGAACCCTAAGAATTTGGATGACTACAGGCCTATATCACTTGTTAGCTCGGTGTATAAAGTAGTGTCGAAGATTCTTGCCTCCAGACTGAAAAAGAAAATTGGAAATGTTATATCAAACACTCAGACGGCGTTCATAGAAGGAAGAAATCTGTTAGACGGAGTCCTTGTGATAAATGAAGCCATCGACTTTGCTAAACGTTCAAAGAAAGATCTTATGCTTCTAAAGGTTGATTTTGCTAAAGCATACGACTATGTCGATTGGAAGTACTTATGTGATGTCATGAAAATTATGGGGTTCGGTAATTCATGGCTGAGATGGATGGACTTGGGGGTTTTTAATAGCTATTCCTCTGTATTGGTTAACGGGTGCCCAACCGTGGATTTTATTGTATCTAGGGGCCTCAAGCAAGGTGACCCCCTTGCTCCCCTCCTATTCACTATCGTTGCTGAAGGACTTGCTGTCCTGATGAAAAGAGCTATGGAGAATGGTATATTCTCAGGTTTTAAACTCAACTCGGAGGTTTCGTTCCACTTGCTACAATACGCAGACGACTCAATTCTATTAGGAGATGGTTCGTGGAAAAATATCCTGGCTGTCAATACTATTCTTAAAGGTTTCCATTTAATCTCAGGTTTGGAGATTAACTTCAATAAGAGTTCCCTATATGGTGTCGGTGTTGATGATCTGTTCTTATCGGCTGCTGGAAACTACCTCACTTGTAAGATCTTTGACTCTGACTGTCCACTCAAATTTCTAGGAATATATATTGGAGGAAATCACACTCTAGTCTCTTTTTCGAAACCTATGATAGACAAGGTCCGATCTAGATTAAACTCTTGAAAAACCCGTTTCTTATCTATGGTAGGAAGAGTAACCTTGATCAATTCGGTCCTTGCTAATTTACCGATTCATTTCATGTCTTTTTATAAACTGCCTGTTAAAGTAATACGTATTCTGACGTCTATTCAAAAGTCTTTCTTGTGGAATGGTACGGTGTCTAAAAAGGGAGTGGCGTGGGTGTCTTGGACTACGGTATGTAACAAGAAAGAAAACGGTGGTTTAGGGGTGAAAGACTTAAAACTTTTCAATTTCGCGTTACTGTTCAAGTGGATTTGGAAAATTCTGGAACATAAGAACACTTTGTGGAAGGAATTAATAGAGGCTAGGTACCCTAATTATCAATTGGATCTACATACCGGTGAATGCTCGAAACTGCTTGTCGCTCCCTCTTTATGGTGGAGAGACTTGTTGCAGCTCTCTATATTCGGTGGGAGGAATGTAATTGCTGAGCTTATATCCTACAACATGGGCAGTGGAGATCTCATCCCGTTTTGGTGTTCTCGTTGGGCTGGCCACAGTGTTTTGTCCGTGTCATTTCCAGATTTATGGATATATGCTGAAAATAAGAGCAGCTCAGTGGCAGAGAATGGTTATTGGGACGGTGGCAAATGGTGCTGAGATATCAAAATATCTCATTCTAACTTGTCTGAAGAAGCGATGATGCAGCGGACAGATCTAAACTCACTGCTGGAAGAATTCGAACCCGTAGCAGGATCTGAAAATTCCATCAACTGGCTCCTTACTGATCATAATAGCTATTCTGTGTCTTCTTTGTACGAATTTCTGCAGGCAAATAGTACTTCTTCTGCTAGGATTGTTGGGGAAGATTTGAGAGCTGCCTTCAAACTTACTTGGATAGCACAGATCCCATTCAAGGTGAAAGTGTTCGGTTGGCGGATGCTACATAAGAGAATTCCAACTCGAGTCAACCTTGCCCGTAGAGGAATAATCACCAACAGACACGAAAAATCTTGCCCTTTCTGTTTCTTAGTGGAGGAAAGTGTGGACCATGTTCTATTTTTATGTCATAAGGCCAGCCTGATATGGAAATTCGCATGTAACTGGTTGGGCATTCCGGAGATTATAGTGGGAGATATGCTGAATCACTTAACTTGTTGGGTATCGGGGTGTGCTCGAAATAATTTTTTAATGTGTAATGCTGTCGGAATATGGCTTATAATTTATTGGATTAACTGGTCATCTAGAAACAACATTTTATTTAGAGACGAGTTTTGGGATTATGATACGATTTCGAATAATATTGTAATCTATTCTTGGTGGTGGATAGGAAAGAATCACAATAGTGCTCACAATTGTAACTATTACACTTGGGTAAATTCCCCTAGTGATTTTTGTAGGCCTTGATTTTTAGAGAAACTTTTGATGTATACGGGTTGGGATACCCCTATTGTATCCCTGATTAATATATTTTAGCTTATAAAAAGAAAATAACATTCTCACAGTCAGGACATAGGAAAATAATCAAAAAATTTTAAAATGTTCAAATATCTGCTTAATGATATTTTTGCTTATAAAAAAAAAGTTAATTTAATTGATATCCAATCGTCTCAATTATTAATTTTAGGGTTAATACCCCTTTTGGACCCTGCCATATAGGCCAAATCCCAAAAACAACCCTGTAAAAAAAAAACACAGATTCCATCCCTGCCATTTGTAGATTCCCTCGTTTTGCCCCCTGAGTGGATTTGGTCAACCATATTGATGACATGGCGCTGCTTAGTTGGAATTTTATTTATTTTTTATTTATTTAATTACACACGTGGCATTTTTATTAATATTTTAATATTAAATATTTTTTTTTTTTTTTTTTTTTTATATTTTTTTTTTATTTTTTTTTATATTTTTTTTATTTTTTTTATTTTTTTTTTTATTTTTTTTTTAATTTTTTAAATTTTATTTTATTTTTATTTTATTTTGTTTTATTTTTTTAATTTGTTTTTATTATAATTTTTTTAATTTTATTCTTTTTTTTAATTTTTTTTTGTTTTTATTTATATATTATATATATATATATATATATATATATATATATATTTTTTTTTTTTTTTTTTTCGTTTTTGGACCTAATTTTTATTTTTAATTCTATTTTAAACAAATTGTTCTTTTAAAAATTAGTTTCATTATACTAATCCATTTATTTCAATTTATTACCATACTAATCCATTTATTCTCATACTAATTTCAATTCAACAATACTTATGAGTGATTTATTACCATTATAACTTCACTCATCAACCATCTTTATAACCTCTCTCCACTTCTTTTTTTTTTCGTTACAATATTGTTTCATTTCTTCTCCATTGTTTTCAATACTCATCAACCATCCAAAACTCAATACAAAGCATACTCACAACACAACAATACCACACACCCTAATAAACAAGAATCTCAAGCTCTCATCACTCTCCACATCCTCATGAAAATGGTAACTTGCTACTGCCATGTTCACACCATAAGTTGGTAACTTACTATATCATTATCCTTTGGTATGAACAATTTTTTGTACAAAGAACATATGAATGTGCATGTAAGGGGAGGATAAGGATGTTGTATCTCAAAACAGTTATATGATTGACAAGTAACATATATAAGTACATATGAATGTAATGTAAGGTAATAGCAGACTGTGTGTGTGTGCCCTATTATCTCGTCGGTAATAGCAGGCTGTGTGTGTGCCCTATTATCGCGTCGGTAATAGCAACCCTAATTGGGAAGTGACCTGGTGATGCGCGCGTTCGATGGTTCTAAGAGGTCCGTTTTTGGAGAAATTGTATTGCCGATCAAAGTTGGTCCTGAAATTTTTGAAGCCACTTTCTATATCATGGACATTCAACCTGCCTATAGTTGTTTATTGGATAGTCTGTGGATCCATGGTGCTGGGGCAGTGACGTCCACTCCAAGAGTGATCAGTCAGCCTGAGGTGGTTAATCAACCCGAGGTGGTAAATCAGCCAGAAGTTTCAATGTCTTCTTTCAAAGATGCACGCGCTGTAGTTGAAGTTGGTGATTCCCAGAAGTGGGGCCAAGTCATTAATGTTCAGGTGAAGCAGAATACTTATGGACTGGGATATAAGCCACCCCGACGAGCTCAAGAGCCTCTTAAGTTTTATGGTCCAGTCCAGTTCACAAGTGCTGGTGTCTTCTTTAATCGGGTTAATGCCATTGATGATGAGGGGGATAGTGATTGCGACATGGATGAGTGGATCCGCCCCTGCACTCCCGGTAAAAGTCTATGCAATTGGTCGTCTGAGAAAGTCATCCAAGTGACCCATCAAGAGTAATTGCCTTTGTTTTCTGTTTGTGTAAAATCCTACGTTCTGCCCAAGACGTAGTGATGTTTGTCTGTAGGGCTTTGATGTTTTTGTTTGCTTACTTTATCATCAATAAATGACGTTTTCACATTCAACTGTTTGTCTGTAAGGATAATGATATAGTAAGTTACCAACTTATGGTGTGAACATGGCAGTAGCAAGTTACCATTTTCATGAGGATGTGGAGAGTGATGAGAGCTTGAGATTCTTGTTTATTAGGGTGTGTGGTATTGTTGTGTTGTGAGTATGCTTTGTATTGAGTTTTGGGTGGTTGATGAATATTGAAAACAATGGAGAAGAAATGAAACAATATTGTAACGAAAAAAAAAAGAAGTGGAGAGAGGTTATAAAGATGGTTGATGAGTGAAGTTATAATGGTAATAAATCACTCATAAGTATTGTTGAATTGAAATTAGTATGAGAATAAATGGATTAGTATGGTAATAAATTGAAATAAATGGATTAGTATAATGAAACTAATTTTTAAAAGAACAATTTGTTTAAAATAGAATTAAAAATAAAAATTAGGTCCAAAAACGAAAAAAAAAAAAAAAAAAAAAAATATATATATATATATATATATATATATATATATATAATATATAAATAAAAACGAAAAAAAAATAAAAAAAAAGAATAAAATTAAAAAAATTATAATAAAAACAAATTAAAAAAATAAAACAAAATAAAAAAAAAATAAAATAAAATTTAAAAAATTAAAAAAAAAATAAAAAAAAAATAAAAAAAAATAAAAAACAAAAAAAAAAATTAAAAAAAAAATTAAAAAAAAAATTAAAAAATAAAAAAATAAAAAATAAAAAAATAAAAAAATAAAATAAAAAAATATTAAATATTAAAATATTAATAAAAATGCCACGTGTGTAATTAAATAAATAAAAAATAAATAAAATTCCAACTAAGCAGCGCCATGTCATCAATATGGTTGACCAAATTCACTCAGGGGGCAAAACGAGGGAATCTACAAATGGCAGGGATGGAATCTGTGTTTTTTTTTTTACAGGGTTGTTTTTGGGATTTGGCCTATATGGCAGGGTCCAAAAGGGGTATTAACCCTTAATTTTAACATCCCAAGAGTTTCTTGTATTTCATGTCGATTTTACTTTTAACCTTATGGATAAAACTCTGTTGTGATATCTGAAGGGTACGTTGAATAAAATCTCTAAATATAAAACGTAATAAAAAAGAGCTGTCTTGAAGATCTTTTATCATCAATTTATCATTTGAGGCTTACTGGTTTCATATTAAAAAATGTATATTATTATTCACTTAATACAATCAAATTGACATGTTATACAAGAATATAGATTTACTCTCGTTGATTTTATAATATTCCTAATTTTTACTCTCATGCATCTCAAAATCAAATAAGACAACTAACTTTATAGTTTTTATCTTAAACCAAAATAAGATAAGTAACATCATTTTTTTTAATATGCAAATTATTATTAAGAGTAGGAGGTGTACTCCTAATAATACAAAGTTAAACAGAAATTACACACGACTTCTCAAAAGAGGAGCCTTAAACCATTCACCATAAGATACATTAACATCCACTAACTCAGCTGCTACAATCCACACCCAAGCCCTATGAATTATATCCGACCAACACCCTAAGAAGCTGAAAACCAGACACTCAAACTGAATTCTGTTCCGCCACAGCCAAATGCTTCAGATCGTGGCCATCCAAATCACCCAAATCAAATGTTTTACTCTACTGCTAGTGATTTTGGAGTGGTGCCAAGGGAACTCCACTAATTCAGCATAATTCACTTGTAAATCAACTCCTAACCACTCCCAAATCTTCTTCCACAATCTGCTGATGATTGGACAATAACAAAATAAATGTTGAGCATTTTCCGCCGCATTAAAACAAAGGACACAGATAGTATCTCTCGAATTCGTAAGGACCCCCCTCTTAACTAGCTGGTCCTTGGTTGGCAGCCTATTAATTGTATACCTCCAGCCAAAAACCAAAACCTTCGAAGGAATCTTAATTCGCCACAAAAATTCAAGCATTTTGCATTGGCCAGCATTGATCTGGGGCGACACCAGGAACTCCAAATACCACTGAAAACAAGAATTTGTCATGTACCTTTGATTGTCCTCCAGGCCCTAATGAACTTCATCGCTTTCTGACATCTGCGGAGCATAGTCCTGCAGCATGTCCAATAAGTCAAACCACTGCAACCTGTGTTGGTCATTCTCCATATGAACGATGGAATTTGGATTCCACACCCACTGCCTACCGGACCACCCTCCCAAATCAGCAACATTGGTGTACTTGTCTACTGCAACGTTAAACAGAGTAGGAAAGATATCCTTCACCGTTTGGCCTTGTAACCATGTCGACGTCCAAAATGGTAACGAACTCCCATTGCCTAACCTCCAAATTAAAGTGTTAGTAAAAATATTTGTTGTCGGAGTGGAGAGCTCGTTTAACACCATGTCTCTCCACCAAATGGAATCCTTCCTACTTAACACCTCCTTGTCACCAACTAACACCTTAAGGCCCGTGTTCCCATACTGATATCTCAACAAATTATGCCATATCGCATCCGCCTCCTTCAAAACTCTCCACTTCCACTTTAACATTAACGCTTTATTAGATACCTCTACATCCCGAATCCCCAAACCACCCAAGTACTTAGGCCTACACACCTCACTCCACTTAACACAATGAATGGATCTTTATCATCTCTACCCCTCCACAGAAAATTGCTTTGTATCCGTCGAATCTCTCGTATCACCGACGAGGGAGCCTTAAAAAAGGACAAAGTGAAAACCGGTAACGCATTTAGAACTGAATTTATCAATACAACTCTGCTCGCAATTGACAAATCTTTGCCTTTCCACACCGCCAATTTGCTTTTCAAAGCATCCAACAAACCTTTCCAAACTATCCTCCTCCTGGGATTATCACCAATCACCACCCCCAAAAATTTGAAAGGCAGAGATTCAATACTACACGAAAGAAAAGTTGATGCTGCTTCGAGGAACCACTCTGGAACATTAATAACGTACATCTTACTCTTGAAGAAGTTAACTTTAAGCCCCGAAATAAACTCAAATCCCCTCAAAATTGCTTTAAGACTCCACAAGTTATCCATCGTCCCTTCTCCCATAATAATTGTATCGTCAGCATATTGTAAAATATCAAGCGAACCTGTGTTGTTAAAATTAAATCCGCGAAATTCATTTATTTCTACCTCCTTCTCAACCAATCTAGTTAGACCTTCCATGACGATCACGAAAAGAAAAGGAGATAATGGATCGCCTTGACGTAATCCCCTCTCCACCTTGAAATCTTTGGTAGCACTTTGATAACACGAAAACATATCGTATTTTTACTTTGATTTATGTTAAAATCTTATTCCATTTCCGTCTAATCTCCGATTATTCCGAGAATATTTAAGTGTTTTCGCAGGTATTCCAGTTTCCAAGTTAAAAGTATGCAAAGTATAGAAAAGAAGCAGAACAAGCAAGAAAAGAGCAGAAATCATATTTTGCTGGTTTGACGATCGTCACAGCTCCCATGATGACCGTTATGGTTTTCAAAGGCATCACGCCCGTCACAGCTCCCTCACGATCGTCACGCACGCAAAATAACTTATTACGTTCAGAACACAGACGTGGACACGGAAGGGCCAATTCAGTCAACACTTTCTCCTTGAACTTCTCCAACTTCCCATTATCTCCACTACTTCTCCAACTTCCCATTATCTCCACTACTTCTCCAACGCCCCATTATCTCCACTACTTTTCACATGAATTCTGAAGTAACTTCCAACCTGTTATCACTATATATAGGACCTATCATTTAGTTTCAAAGGCATCCAAGTTTTTATGCGCGAAAGCGTTGTAGAATTTATTTTCATAGTTTTAGGCAGATATTACCTTTGTAAAAGTGGTAGTTTCTAACATCGAGGAACTACCACACCATTATTATTTAGGCCTACAATTTATGTAATTCTTGGATCATCAATCTTGTCGCCATTAATAAAAGTCGTTTCAGTTCTGCATTTATTCCAAGTCCCGCAATTTACTTCAAGTCTTTACAGGTTCTTTATCGCATTGCTTATTATTTTTGTTTATCGCTTTCCTAAATTAATTATCATGATGTTTTCAAATTCAATTATAATGTTTATGTTGTCTTCATTTAATTCCATGTCCGACTAAATGTTTAGAGTCCGGTATGTGAGGACCGTCGTTCCGACGGGACTCGGTAATTAAATTAGCGTTAACTTATAATAAATTCTGTTTTGGTATTTGTTTCCAAGTTTAATTTAAATAACTTCGTCACGAGAGTGAGAGGTTATTTAACACTGTTTCGTCACGAGAGTGAGAAGCAAGTAAAGGTTAAAGCCGGCACTGCGAGAGCGTGGGGGTCGAACCAGATAGTGGGAACGAGACATTGATCCTAAAAACAGCGAGAGAGTTTTAGGTATCAATTAGGATCTAATTGATTTTCAAAATATGTTTTCTAATTAAAACGGGCGAGCGAGAGCAAAATCCTGTGGTTAGGAGATGTGGCTTTAGTCAATAAGGCGAGAGTGTGAGGCGGAGTCTTTAAACCAATATTTTCTACGGAACATACGTAAATTAGCGCGAACCAACTGCAGAGTGCCTGAGGTACACGGAATCCACATTCCGGTCTCTCTCTCTTCTTTCATATTTTCTAAGTTCATTTTTAGTTTTAGACTTAGTTTCCCCTTAATCAATCATTCATTAGCCTTAGCTTTACAAAGAAACGATAGATAACGATAGGTTGATATTGGTCTCTCTGGGTTCGACAATCTTTTATATTACTTCGATATTTTCGTGCACTTGCGGACGCATCAAGTTTTTGGTGCCGTTGCCGGGGACCAACAGTCAATATTGTTATTCCGTTGTTGCACCGTATATACTAAGGCACTCCCATAAAATAATAATAATAATAATAATTCTAAAAAAAAAATTTATTAAAAAGAAAAATTTAAAACCCATGTATCACCCAAATTTCTTCTACAATCACCACTGCCAGTATTTCGAGGAATCGCAAGAATCCCATAATTCCAACCTTGAAATACAAATGGAGAATTTCAATGCATCACTAACTCATTCTCACCCAAATTTCCTCTGCAACTACCAATCCCAACATTTTGAGGAGCCGCAAGAATCTCATAATTCCAACCTAGAAATATTAATGCAGGATTTCAATGCGACACTGACCCACTCCCAAAATTTTGAGGAGCCACAAGAATCCGTCAATTCCAACCTTGAAACATTAATGGAGGATTTCATTGAAATAACAATTAATTCTAGGTTAGAATCCATGATGGAGCACTTTGTGGAGACACAAACTCTCCATAATGAAGAGCTTAGAAGACAACATCTCGATACTTATGAAACCCTTAGGCAGATAAACACTATGGTCGAGTCCCTCGCGACTCACACTGAGGCATTGAAAATTCAAATTTCCCTGCTTGCACAAACACCTATAGGACCCTCCCCTGAGGAGCATGTGGATATTGTAACAATCATTAATGAAGAACAAATCGAGAATCCCAAGGAGAGTGATAATGAGGTCGAGGAGAGTGATATTGAGGTTGAGGAGAGTTCTGGTGAGGAAGAAGTAAAGATTGAGAAAAATTCACTAGGACCACCTGAAAGGGAGGTCGTCAAAGAGGTAGAGAAAGTATCCGCTAAGACTGTTCCTCATCCATATACCCCATCAATTCCTTTCTCGCAAAGGTTTGTGGAAGCTAAGGTAGAATCCCAATCCAAAATGTATGCGGATGTATTGGAAAATATCTACACCGATGCATCTTTGTTTGAGGTCACGCATAAAAAGAGAAAATTCGAAGACCATGAAACTAGGGATATCATTACTGTTAAGAGGGTAAGGTTAAACTTTGAGGTGATGGATGAAATAACTAAGCCCAAACTCGAAAAGCTATTACTTAGGATAGATCCAGAACCGCAACCACAAGTTCAAAAGAATGAACCACCCCACAGAAGGAAGAGAAGAAAAGGTGAGGGATATGTGAGATGGCTCGATAAGTGGGCATGGAAACCGAAAAATTATTAGCCATCGAGCTATCAACGTTAAACAAAGCCCTGCATGGGAGGCAACCCACGAACTTTTAATTTAATATTTTTCCTTTTATTGTTTGTGTTTGCAGAAAATAAAGAATTGTATCGCTTATCACGTCTCAACCATATTTAGGCGAAAAATCTCTAGATGAAAACCCCTTAAAATGAGTTGGTGCCCACGTACATTCCTGCGAATGTCGCTGCTGGTGGTGACACCAATGACGAGTATGATGGGAGAAAGCATGTCTCTCCCGTTCGTAACTTACATCCTCCTTGTTCTTTGCATGGCCAGGTTCCACCTGCACACACACCGCACCGTATTTTTCTAACAATTTTTGCAGGTACTTCCTTCGAAAATAGGCAATATAATGAGCGGCTTCAAGAAAATGAAGTTTCAGCAAATTCAGATAACTCGTAGTACAAGACACTGGAGTAGATTTGGCCAGTGAAGACAGGGACGACCAGGGAAGAATCAGTGCGAGTTTGGTTGTGGTAGCACTCAACGGCATTCATACAGGTTCTATCTTTCCTCTACCACCTTTTATCAAAACATTGAGGACAATGTTTGGTTTAAGTGTGGGGGAGGAACATTTACTACTTTCATTTTACCGCTTTCTAGTTAGATTTACAATTTTCTAGCATGATTTTAAAAATTTTTCTGTTTTAATGTTTCATTGCGTATGTGCATATGCTGTCGAGTCTTTATGCTGAATTTATGTTGTTTATCGATTTTCCCATTCTCTTGAGCCATACCAAATATTTTGAAATTTTTTGAGTTAAAACTAGTGTCTCTTTTGAAAATCTTAGGTTACAGACGAAATTGAGGTTAGATTGTGAGACTTGGGAAAATTCTGCAAGATCGGTATCGTCTTAACACCGTGAGCCTCTCAACTATGGAAATCGATTTGAAAATTTTTTAGTTAAAAATAGTGTTTCTTTTGAAAATCTTAGGTTACAGACGAAATTGAGGTTGGATTGTGAGACTTGGGAAAATTCTGCAAGATTAGTATCGTCTTAACACCGTGAGCCTCTCAACTATAGAAATCGATTTGAGTACTTGTTATGCCATAGCCTTAAGTTCTCACCCCCTTAGTAGTCCCTAAGTAGTTTATTTAGCAGTCAGCACCATCCTAAGCACACACTAAGTAGGAAGCCGATGCAAATAAGTGTATGATCTCAGGCTTAAAAGGTAAATTAAGAAAAGAAAAACATGAATGCTCCTTCTAAGTTAGGTGATCCTCACCCGATCATTTAGCCCAACGGTGCAAACTTCTTTATTTTATTGATTTTTAAACCAATGGGCCAAAAGAAAAAAAATGATAATAATGAGATCATAGTCACTAACAGGTCATCCTACCATGAGTGTGAAAGGATAACGGGCTTAATGTGATTGTGCCAGAATGAAAAGGGACGAAAGAAGGATGAGTGAGCTAGGCATAAGTATAATGACATGATTCGGATTGGTTTGTATAGGATGGAGGTTAATGACCGCAAAAGCGGAGTTGTGTTGTTACGATATCCTTAGTGTGTGAGCAAGTACCTATCGACACAAACTTAACCGAAGTAGAGTTGGTAGCAAAGGATGAGTATCCGTATGCACTATTTTTCCTACGAGTCATGGTTTGCTTGAGGACAAGCAAAGGTTTAAGTGTGGGGGAGTTTGATAACACGAAAACATATCGTATTTTTACTTTGATTTATGTTAAAATCTTATTCCATTTCCGTCTAATCTCTGATTATTCCGAGAATATTTAAGTGTTTTCACAGGTATTCCAGTTTCCAAGTTAAAAGTATGCAAAGTATAGAAAAGAAGTAGAACAAGCAAGAAAAGAGCAGAAAATAGAAGAAATCATATTTTGCTGGTGTGACGACCGTCACAGCTCCCATGATGACCGTCATGGTTTTCAAATGCATCACGCCCGTCACAGCTGCCTCACGATCGTCACGCACGCAAAATGACTTATTACGTTCAGAACACAGATGTGGACACGGAAGGGCCAATTCAGTCAACACTTTCTCCTTGAACTTCTCCAACTTCCCATTATCTCCACTACTTCTACAACTTCCCATTATCTCCACTACTTCTCCAACGCCCCATTATCTCCACTACTTTTCACATGAATTCTGAAGTAACTTCCAACCTGTCATCACTATATATAGGACCTATCATTTAGTTTCAAAGGCATCCAAGTTTTTATGCGCGAAAGCATTGTAGAATTTATTTTCATAGTTTTAGGCAGATATTACCTTTGTAAAAATGGTAGTTTCTCACATCGAGGAACTACCACACCATTATTATTTAGGCCTATAATTTATGTAATTCTTGGATCATCAATCTTGTCACCATTAATAAAAGTCGTTTCAGTTATGCATTTATTCCAAGTCCCGCAATTTACTTTAAGTCTTTACAGGTTCTTTATCACATTGCTTATTATTTTTGTTTATCGCTTTCCTAAATTAATTATCATGATGTTTTCAAATTCAATTATAATGTTTATGTTGTCTTCATTTAATTCCATGTTCGACTAAATGTTTAGAGTCCGGTATGTGAGGATCGTCGTTCCGACGGGACTCGGTAATTAAATTAGCGTTAACTTATAATAAATTCTGTTTTAGTCTTTGTTTCCAAGTTTAATTTAAATAACTTCGTCACAAGAGTGAGAGTTTATTTAACATTGTTTTGTCACGAGAGTGAGAAGAAAGTAAAGGTTAGAGCCGGCACTGCGAGAGCATGGGGGTCGAACCAGATAGTGGGAACGGGGCATTGATCCTAAAAACAGCGAGAGCGTTTTAGGTATCGATTAGGATCTAGTTGATTTTCAAAATACGTTTTCTAATTAAAACGGGCGAGTGAGAGCAAAATCCTGTGGTTAGGAGATGTGGCTTTAGTCAATAACGCGAGAGTGTGAGGCGGAGTCTTTAAACCAATATTTTCTACGGAACATACGTAAATTAGCACCAACCAACTGCACAGTGCCTGAGGTACACGGGATTCACATTCCGGTCTCTTTAGCATTGCATCTTGCATAAGGGCATGTGATTAGTGGCTTTTTAGGTGTTAATCATCCCAAAGCTAAAGAATAAGAGCCAAGTGTTTCTCACAACTATCAAGGGTTTCTCAAGCCATATGTCATCCCTACTTGATTCATAAGGCATGGGAAGAGGAGCATTTATCAAGAAGATTGGGCAGTGCATGATCTCCTACACAAGGCAGTCAAATTGGGGATTTAACCCACAAATGGGCAAGCTCTTTGAGTTTTTATCACCTCCAAATGGCATATCTCATCTTTGTTTGAGAGGATACACATCATATTCAGAGGAATTTGAATTTGGAGGATGTGTTATTTCCTCCTAACCAGAGGGTGCCAAAATTAGGGTTTGACCTAAAATCAGTTGATCTCTGATTTTTTGGGCAAGATTTGATCTCATGGTATTCCTTATGTTCTTAAGTGTATATGGATGGAAAATTGCTCATCAATTGGTTTCAGAAGGGTCTCAATTGGTCAGTTGCTTGATAATCAAGAAATTGGGGAAAAAGTCAACTGTGCAGTGAAAAAAGTCAACTTTTGACTTTCTAAGGTCAAATTCATGAAATTCATGTTACATATGTTCAATGGACAAAATTTGATCAAGAAATGATGGAGGAGTAATGAAAAATCAAGAAATCACAAAACTGCCAAAAATGGAAACTTTAGGGTTGCCAAAAATAGTAAGTTTGGACCATTTTGCACCCTACTTTGAGGCTCTCTTTCTCCAAGATAAAAGCTTCAAACCTTAGGCCCAAGTTGAGCCAATTAAAGTTCATGTTCTAAGCTTCAAATCCATATAAAGAACATCTCCATTGGATCAATATTGAGTGAGATATGATTGATCAAAGTTTGAGGAAAGTAGGTCCAAAATCAAGTCATGACCAAGAATGCCCAGGCCCACGCGCCATAATTTTTACAAACACTTGGTGTGCCAAATGTTCACCCATTTTTCTTAATGATAAAAGCTTCAAATGAAAAACTTTTCAACATCAAAGTTGTTCCTTGCCATGCCCTCTTCAATGTTGATGTTGGACAAATTTTGAATTTATCAAGTTATGATGGGGATATATTGGTCTCAAGTTAGGGTGATCATGCTGAAGTTTTGTATGTCATGCTGCCTTGCCAACCAACCATGTGCCTCGCCCATGATGCAGTTCCAAACTTAGATGTTTTAAGTTACTTTTCAACCTCTTCCAAGTGTCAATTCAATCCAATTTTCACACTAAACTTGTAGTGTTACACATCCTTAATCCATTGACCTCAAGAACTCATCAAACCATCCACTAAGTAGGGAGAATTTCATTTGCAAACTACCATACTCATCACTGATGCATTGACTGATGTTAGCAGCTTGGTGCACGATTTTGGTTCAGGCTTACAACAAACATTTGTGTACTTTGTTTCTTCATTTAGCCAAACATTACACTGCCATGCTTACACATATATAGAGCCATACATGAAAAGAGCAAAGTGAGAAAGCTTGCACGATAAGCTTCTGCATCATCACCATTTGTGCCATCACCGCCACTCTTCTTCTCCACCCCACCATAACACCATAAACCTCAACCTCACTATATCATTCCTCTCCCCACTCGCCCCTAACTAACTTGACTCAGTTAGTTAGGGTGCACTCACCTTAACCCACTCAACTCACTCTAACTCACTCACTTAACCATGAGTTAATAGATTTAACCATACATATAAAACCAAATCTCACTCTCAAATTCAGAAAACACTTCATTCTCACACTTTCTCTCAAAAAACACTCTCAAGCTCTCTACACTTTCTATGAACATTCTCTCTTTTTCACACGATTTCTTCATCATTCTCATTGGATTTCATTTTCAAACTTCATCATCAAGTAACATTGAATTTGGAGATCATTGGAGAATTGGAATAACTTCTACTACAGATCCATACTCAGCCACATTTTCAAGATTCTCAAGCCTTTATTTGGCCAAGTGAAGCTCAAAGAAGAAGCACGACTCTCTGGTTTTCTTTTAACTCCAGTTTGCAACATTTTCAGGTTTCATCATCTCAAACTTTTCTGGCACGATTTACATTTTGTTTAGCTTGTTTTTGTTGATATGAGCTCAATAGGAGCATTTGACAATCCGGCTAGTTGATAGGTCTCTTAGAGGCGTAGATCCAAAAGCTAGGGCTTGTTTTAATCTTCTGTGTTCTCTGTGTATGTGCTTATTATGTGAAATATGATTGTGAATTCATGATGTACGTAGCTTCAGCTTCATTTTGATATAAGAGTTGTGTATTTCTGGAGATGTGAAACTTGCAGATGGTGGTGAGTGGCCGGAGAAGACGACCGGAGGTCCTTCTTCGGCCGGTGGCTTTAACTGCTAGGGTTTGTGTGGTTTTAAATCATGGCCGTTAGATTGGAAAGGTTGGAGGGCTGGGATTGAGCCAGCACATTAAAAGGTCATGTGACATGCGGGTGTTGTATTTTGGTTTCAGATTGATCATGTATGTGTGTGCGCATGGTTGCTTTGATGTTCTCTTGATCTGAGCCGTAGATCTTTCATACATTGTGAATATGCTTACTGTTTGTGATACGATGGATGAATCTGAGGGTTGGTGGTGTGCCAACGCATTAAGTTACCATGTGATCCTCACGTGTTTTCATTTTGACTTCTGATGATTGAATGTACGCGCGTGTATTGTTACTACCATGTGCATGGTTTTGTGAGACTTTGGATCGTTGACTGATTGAAATGCATAGCATCCTGTGGCCATGATTGATTGAGTATGTTGACTGCACACACATGTAATTACACTCAATCACAATTTAGTTGGGTTGGACTCAAATTGATATACGCACCCCCACTCTGAGGCCATTGTGAATGCTGAACGTGTTATGTTACTTGTCTGCACCCCCTACTTGTTTTCCTTTTTTTCTTTTTAATTCCTTTTTATATATGTTTCATAATTGTTTTTTTTTAAATACCAAAACCTCACTAAAAATTCTATAAAAATTCATGTAATATTTTAGCATGTTAAAATAATTTTTCATATTTTTTAATTGTGATTTTGTGAATATTTTCATATTAATTCATATTTTTCTTTTATTTCTTTTGAAATAGGTTTCTATTTTCACACCTTTATTTCAAAAATTTATTTCTCATAGATCATTAAACATTTTTGCATAAATCTTTTTGCATCTTTTCAATAACATCTAGATATTAATAAAAATATCTTTGTCTCATTTTTAAAATCATCTTTGCATCCTCTTTGAGCTAGTTCTTGTGCATGATCATGTGAAACCCATAAGTGACATTTGCTTGTTTGGTTGAGATCCTTTCTTGATGAATTTTTGTATGATTTTTTGGTATGATGCTTACCTCTGGTTGAGGTCTCTCAAGACCTAATTTGTTGATTTTTAAATCATGTTTATTATTTCTTTGATGATGCTTGTTTGATGTCATTTTTTCATGAACTTCTTTGAACATTTTTGCTTACTTGCTTGATAAGGCACTTGTGCCATTGTATGAGATCACTTTTCTTGACTTCTTGAGACATGTTTAGATCATTATAGGTCTTGTGATTGAAATTATAGGTCATTGGTTTAAATTTGATGTCTTTTTGTGTACATATTCAATACTTGTTTTACATGTTTCCTTTTGACTTATTTCCTCTTTCTTTTGCATCTAAGTTCCAAATTGATTTGTAATTGGTTTGTTGATGCCATGCCATATTATCCATTTGCATTTAATATGATGTATGCCTCTGACCTTAAAGCATTACATTCCTTCCATATGCTATTCATGTCTTACTTTACATACTTGTACATGTTTCATCCCAATGCATGTTTCTTTTTCTTCTAACTTCTAAATAACTTGTAATTGCTTGAATGTGTTTGTCTTGTGCATCTTATGTTCACATTAATATGACACATCACTTCTGACCTTGATATTTGAGTTTCTTATTGAACTTTTATAGGTTTGACTTATGCCATGATTGCTTTGTTTCCATGTTGGATTCATGTTCACATCTTCTCAATTCTCATCTTTATCATCCTTAATGGTTGAATGCTTGATTGTATGCCTTATGTGACATTTATATACCATATTTAGGCACATGTTTAGGTCATCTACATTCTGACTTTGAAGCATAATTGCATGATTACTTTACATGTTCACTCATTCTTCCTCTATATCTTTCATGATTCATTTCTTTGATGATTAGTACTTGGTTTGTGCATGATTCTTTTGTGTTTGGTATCTCAACCTTGAAGAATACCCTTAAAGCTTAGATTCTGATTTTGATTGAGTTTCATCTCTTAGGAGCTTTATCCTTTAGCTCTTAACTTGTTTGTTTACCAATTGTTATTCCTTTTCTTATGGCTTTACATGTAAATAGTTTTGTGAGCTAACTTTTTCATGTAGGTGCAAGGTAAGTAAGTGTGGGGACTTAGTTCCACATACACTTCTCTCTCTTATATTCTCTTACTTCTTTTAAACTTTCAATTTGTGTTTGATAAGCATTTATATGCTTCCCTTGAACAATCTCTTCTTCATCCCCCTTTAAGATCAACTTAATTTCCATCTTGGAAGTAAGTTGTTTCTTTTGTTCCTCTTCTCCTTTCTTTTTAGAAGTAGGCTTCTTAAACCACATTAACCATAGGATCACTATGTATGATAACATTAAGGTTGAGTCTTAGTCTCCCTCATTAGATTTTCACCTTTGATCCTCTTTTTTGAGTCACTTCTTCTCATCTTCAAACAAAAGTAAAAAACACCTAATAAAGGCAAAACAAACATTGTATTTGAGCCTTTCATGTAAGAATGAGATAGTGAGGGATATTCTCTCATTTTCTTAGAATGTTTAGCATGCGTCCCGTCTCGGGTCGATATGCGAGGCATTCGATCTTACATGAGGGACTTAAATACAATGTGCGTTACAAAACACAAAAGCCATCAAAACACTTCTTTCTTAAAAGGCAAAAACAAACAATAACATCTTTCCTTCGGGAATTCTTTTCTCATCTCATTCATTCTCAATGTATCAACATGCTTCTTCTCGTTCCCTTGCAAGATGGTAACGCACTCGGACCAGCGAGCCTGCAACACTTGAGTTAGAACGTTAGCCGTTCCTTAAAAAACACAAACAATCCATCCCTAGTGAGGGGAACTACGTCGCTCTGATTCTCATGTTCCCGATGAGATACGTAGGCAGTGGGGTAGGGCCCATTCGAGCACTTCTTTTATTTTCCCTACATTTGTTTCTCTTTCTCTCTCCTTTTTTTTCCAGTTCTCCAGGTAGCAGTTCTATTTCCAGTATCTTTTCTATCACCCTTTGATCGAGACAAGCAAGCGTGGATCCCATCGGGTACGATGGACGCGTGGGGGTGCTAATATCTTCCCCTCGCGTAACCGACTCCCGAACCCAGTTCTCTTGGTCGCAAGACCATGCTCTTTTCTTTCCCTCAGGTTTACACAATGTTTCCTTTCCCTCTCTTGGGATAAATACACATTGCTGGCAACTCTGTTTCGGTGCCACTTTTGCGTTTGTACTTGGATGAAAATCCCGGGAGCGACAAAGGGGAAACTAAGTCTAAAAATAAAAATGAACTTAGAAAATATGAAAGAAGAGAGAGAGACCGGAATGTGGATTCCGTGTACCTCAGGCACTCTGCAGTTGGTTGGTGCTAATTTACGTATGTTCCGTAGAAAATATTGGTTTAAAGACTCCGCTTCACATTCTCGCGTTATTGACTAAAGCCACATCTCCTAACCACAGGATTTTGCTCTCGCTCGCCCGTTTTAATTAGAAAACGTATTTTTAAAATCAACTAGATCCTAATCGATACCTAAATCGCTCTCGTTGTTTTTAGGATCAATGCCCCGTTCCCACTATCTGGTTCGACCCCCACGCTCTCGCAGTGCCGGCTCTAACCTTTACTTGCTTCTCACTCTCGTGACGAAACAATGTTAAATAACCTCTCACTTTCGTGACGAAGTTATTTAAATTAAACTTGGAAACAAAGATCAAAACAGAATTTATTATAAGTTAACGCTAATTTAATTACCGAGTCCCGTCGGAACGACGGTCCTCACATACCAAACTCTAAACATTTAGTCGGACATGGAATTAAATGAAGACAACATAAACATTATAATTGAATTTGAAAACATCATGATAATTAATTTAGGAAAGCGATAAACAAAAATAATAAGCAATGCGATAAAGAACCTGT
Source organism: Lathyrus tuberosus (assembly GCA_022829125.1). Lineage (NCBI taxonomy): Eukaryota > Viridiplantae > Streptophyta > Magnoliopsida > Fabales > Fabaceae > Lathyrus > Lathyrus tuberosus. The sequence goes on along the minus strand of JALAZF010000065.1, from coordinate 15,412,609 downwards.
AAAGACTTGAAGTAAATTGCGGGACTTGGAATAAATGCAGAACTGAAACGACTTTTATTAATGGCGACAAGATTGATGATCCAAGAATTACATAAATTGTAGGCCTAAATAATAATGGTGTGGTAGTTCCTCGATGTTAGAAACTACCACTTTTACAAAGGTAATATCTGCCTAAAACTATGAAAATAAATTCTACAACGCTTTCGCGCATAAAAACTTGGATGCCTTTGAAACTAAATGATAGGTCCTATATATAGTGATAACAGGTTGGAAGTTACTTCAGAATTCATGTGAAAAGTTGTGGAGATAATGGGGCGTTGGAGAAGTGGTGGAGATAATGGGAAGTTGGAGAAGTAGTGGATATAATGGGAAGTTGGAGAAGTTAAAGGAGAAAGTGTTGACTGAATTGGCCCTTCCGTGTCCACGTCTGTGTTCTGAACGTAATAAGTCATTTTGTGTGCCTGACGATTGTGAGGGAGCTGTGACGGGCGTGATGCATTTGAAAACCATGACGGTCATCATGGGAGGTGTGATGGTCGTCACACCAGCAAAATATGATTTCTGCTATTTTCTGCTATTTTCTGCTCTTTTCTTGCTTGTTCTGCTTCTTTTCTATACTTTGCATACTTTTAACTTGGAAACTGGAATACCTGCGAAAACAGTTAAATATTCTCGAAATAATCGGAGATTAGACGGAAATGGAATATGATTTTAACATAAATCAAAGTAAAAATACGATATGTTTTCGTGTTATCACACTTCCATTCACCAAAACCGACATAAAACTAGTGAACACACAACTCTCCATCCACCTTCTCCATCGTTCCCCGAAACCCATGGTTACAATATTATATCTCAGATAGTTCCAATCAACACTATCGTATGCCTTCTCGTAGTCCACTTTCAACATCAAACAGTTCCTCTCCTCCCTTCTAGCAGGATCCAGCACCTCATTAACCAATAAAGCGCCATCTGTTATGCTACGTCCCTCAATGAAAGCCGTCAGTTTAACTGATATCAACCTGCCAATAACCTGTTTCAATCTTTGCACCAAGATTTTAGCCAAAATTTTGTATAAGCTATTAACCAAACAGATTGGACGAAAGTCCCCTAAAGATTGAGGGTTGTTAATCTTCGGAATTAATGCCAAAAAAGACGTTGTACACGCCTTTGAAAGTCTCGCATTTCTATGAAAGCCATTTACAAGTCTACAAACATCTGATTTAAGAAAATCCCATCCCTTTTTAAAGAATTCCATTGAATATCCATCCGGACCAGCACTCCTATTCCCATCACACGACCAAACAGCCGCTTTGATTTCCTCCTCCGTAAACTCTCTCTCCAACCAATTACTATCTTCAATTGACAGTCTTGGAAACCTCACTCCTTCCGGCACAGGTCTGTTAACAATATGCTGAGAGAAAAAATTTTCAAAATGTGATTTTATCTCCTCCTTCGCTCTACTAGCCCCTTCCAAACAACCACCTGTTCCCAATTAAACCGTTACACTACTGCTCCTATTTCTTTCCTTAACAAATTGATGGAAGAAATGTGTGTGTTGATCACCCTCTCTAAGCCAGAGTTGTCGCGACTTCAACCTCAGCAGACTGTCTTTCAACACCAAATTGTTCCATAGTTCCCCTCTGATCTGTAGTCTCTCCTCCACCAAATTGACTATGTCCCCTCCATGATTATCCACCAGTATTTTGTCTAAGTCATTAAAAACGTCTACCTGTCTTCCGATATTAAGATCCAACCGACCAAAAACTTCCAGATTCCACCACTTTAACTTACCTTTCATCGCCTTTAGCTTATCGCAAAGGACATTGTCTCCCCTACCTGCAAAAACTAACTTCCCCCACTCTTCACGAATGAACTCGAAGAATTTGTCATGTTTGAACCAACATTTTAAAAACCTAAACGGTTTCGGACCCCAATCCGTGTGATTTGGTTTCAGCCATATAGCAGAGTGATCCGAAATGTCACGAATTTCTATTCTTTGATCAATCAAACGCCAAAGTAAAACCATTTCATCTGATATTAAAAATCTGTCTAACCTGCTCATAGCTGTACCACCAGCATTATACCAGGTAAATCTCCCTCCGCTGCAGGGATGATCGACCAAACCCATATCCAAAATGAAGCTAGCGAAATCCTCCATATCTCTGCTATTGAAGACTCCTCTCACCCCAATTCTCTCATCCCTATTTGCAACTGCGTTGAAGTCTCCCCCAACACACCAATGCTCCAAAACCCCTTTAGCACGCCACCTATTCAGCTCCTCCCACAGCAGCCTCCTTTTGCTCTAAATGCAGGGAGCATACACATTAACGAAATTATATGTTCCCCCCTTCCAATCCACATTGATGTCAATGAACCCCTGCCCTCTGAAGCTATAGTTCAAGGTCAAAAAACCCTTCTTCCACAAAATTACCATTCCTCCCGAAGAACCCATTGAATTGGACGCCGACCAATCCACATAACAATTGCCCCACAAATCCTTATCCATACTATCATTGAAACTTGTGAATTTTGTTTCTTGAAGAAAGCATAAGTCGGTCGAACCTGTTTGGATGATATGACTGATCCTCTTTCTCTTGGCTCTAATCCCGCCTCCACATATGTTCAAAGAAAGAATAATCATAACAACTTTCCTTTGCCCGCCTTTGAAGCTTTCGCTCTGTCTCTATCCCTGGTCTCCATGACTTCTACCTCCTTAATGTTGTCCGAATCCTGCAAATTGCTCACTATCCCCAATTCAGAGATTTTCCCCCTCACGATACCATTAGAAGCTTTCTCACCTTTTAAGATTCTTTTATTGCATCGATTAACCACAGAATTCGTCAACGATATATCTCCACTATTCGAAACTGAATCAAACCTCTGATAATCTGCTTTTTCGCCTAAGAAAGAAGTGGAAATTGAATCTGAGGTGTTCGGTCTCCTCGAAAGAAGACATGCAAAGTAAGACGGATTGAACTCCACCTTATTCCCCAGATTCCTAAGCCTCTTTTTCTTTTTCAACTTGGGCTTAATGACTTTAATTTTCGAACATTCTTCGTCAAAACAAAGTGGGCCTATCTCTTTACCTTTTAGGCCCAATGACCCACCTTTCCTCCTTATTACCCTATCAATAAACAACACATTTTCCTCATCTCTTCTCTCTCTAACACCTGTCCCACCTCCACCTACCAATGATTCTGACCCATCTGCCTCATCTGAAAAACCCTGTTGTTGATGACACGTCCCATCACCAATCTTACCACCAAAAGTAGACTCGTCCGTTAATGAAGAAACCACATTAAAGGAATTTGATTCCTTAACTAATGAAAAATCCTGGTCAACTGCCACCTGCTGACTTCCCTTCGATGCACCCAAAAGATCAGTCATTTCAGCACAGTCTTCTCTACCATCAGTATCGCCGACACCCTCAGCTGCAACGTAGGCTAGCTTACTTCCTAAAACATTTCCTAGCACTTCGTCGCCTGAACAGCCACCGTCTTCATCAGAACTACTTCCGTCGTCGACTTCGTCACTTGATAAGGTATCATCCCGTACCTTGGATTTATCCCTCACCAACAACTCCATTGCACTAAAACTTTCTTCCACAAAATGTATGCGGAACACCTCGTTGTTGATCAAAACTTGCAATACTTCATTGTGATAACACAAATTTATATCATATTTTAACTTCGATTTATGTTAGTTTCTTATTCCGTTTTTCGTCTAATATCTGATTTTCTCGAGATTATTTAAGTCTTTTTGCAGGTAATCCCATTTTCCTAGTCAAAGTATGCTAAGTGTGTAAAAGAACCAAAACATGCAAGAAAATAGCAGAAAAGAGAAGAAAAATTGCAGAAACCAAAAATTGCTGATATCACGTTCGTCATGGATACACCACGACCGTGGTAGCCTCAAAATGCACCACGACCGTCACACTTCCTCACGATCGTCATGCGCCTAATTCTACACGTTGGAGCAGAAACTTGACTACGAGTTTTCAGAGAGCAGTTTTCACACGATCACATTATTTCTCCGAAGATTACTAGGTTCAAGTCATGTAACTGTCAATGTGAGTGGCTAAATTCTCTCCAACCTCTACCTCAATCGAGTCTATAAATGCAAGTCATTACGAAGAACAAAGGGTTGCCAAATTTTCTTTTCAAGAGTACTGTCTTGCTGCCAAATTATTTCCAGAGCTTTTGTTTCGTTTTTACTTTGCATTTCCATTTCCTTGTCAACCATTACCGAACAAAGTAATAGTTTCTCACACTGAGGAACTATTACAACTTAGTTTTAGTCTTTGTTTCATTGCCTTCATCATTCGTTATTAAATTTTATCCAAGCAAGAACCTACCAGCTTGTGGAGGGATTGTTGTTGCTGTTATTACTGATTACTAGGTTTCCATTATTTAATTCAAAGCATTGTTTATTTCTTTCTTAATTATGTCCGTGTTTACTCATTTCCTTGCCTTTACGTTTAATTTCGTTATTATGTCGAGCTAAACCGATTTTCTCGGTATGTAATGAAGTAACTAAAATGGATTAATTTTCTCTAAGCTAAAATCAATAATCAATCCTTCTTCTGGCTTCGATTTCTTAATTTAAAACCCAACTTTTATTACGAGAGTAAAAAAGTAACATAGGTTAAAGTCGAGACCACGGGAGTGTGAGGCTTTACGCGGATAGCTGAAATCGGGCATTAGTTTTAAAAACAGCGGAAGCGCTTTAAAGTTAATTAGGCTTAATTAGTTTTCAAAAAGTATTTTTAACCTCATACGGGCTAGCAAAAGCAGACGTATTGACTTAGAAGTATAGTCCGAAGCAATAACCACATGAGTGTGAGGTGAGGGCTTTTAAACCGGTTTTTCCTACAGATGAATAGGGTGATAAATCTTTATACGCTTAGGTTTAATTAATTCCATGTAGGTTACCGAGTTATATACCGATAACTTATTCATAACTAGTATTCCCAAATTTTAATTTCCCTTTAATTTCCCGTTTGAACAAAAAACCAAATTCTGATTAGCCTTAGATAAACATAGTAACGATAGATAATAGTGCGTTCGATTTCTAGTCTCTGTGGGATCGATAATCTTTTAAAACTACGCGATACGACTGTATACTTGCAGTTAGACCTATTTAGGCACACTAAATAGAGCGATCAATTTTTTGGCGCCGTTGCCGGGGACTAATTAAGTCGACATCGTAATTCCTTTGTTACGTCGTATAGACTAAGGCAAAAACCAAAATTCCCTTTCTGTTGATTGTATGCCATGTACTCGCTCTTCTGGCGAAGACCTCGTACGACCAACAGACGAACCTGAACGTCTTCTTACCGTAAAAAGACGTATCCAAGAATACTGCTTAGCTCACGATATCCCTTTTCCTTTATCAGAACCTGAATCTCAATCAGATCCTGAACTTGAATCCGAATCAGAACCAGACATGGATGATCCACCACAAAACCGACCGCTTAAGTATTATGCTGCCGCATCTCAACAAGAACCTCACAACAGCATTGTCGCTCCAGCTATCAACCTAAACGATTTCGAGTTGAAACCCTCGCTGTTATCTGCTGGTCAACAAAATCAGTTTTCTGGAAGCCCATCAGAAGATCCGAACGAACATCTGACCAAGTTTGTGCAGTAGGCAGACACAGTGAAAGAAAATGGTGTAACCGCAGACGCCATAAGACTACGTCTTTTCCCTTTCTCATTAAGAGATAGAGCTTGGGCTTGGTTGCAATCATTGCCATCAAATTCTATTACTTCTTGGGAAGATTTAAAGAAGGTCTTTCTGGCACGATATTTTCCGCCAAGCAAAATAGCTATGCTGAGAGCCCAAATCAACAACTTCAGACAAAAAGACAACGAGTCTTTATATGATGCTTGGGAAAGATACAAAGATATGAGAAGGATATGCCCGCATCATGGTCTTGAGGATTGGTTAATTATCCACACATTTTACAATGGTCTCTTGTACAACACAAGATTGATAATAGATGCCGCCGCTGGTGGTACACTCATGGATAAACCCTATGATGAAGCCCAACAACTCATCGAGAGTATGGCTCAGAATCACTACCAATGGGGAGGTGAAAGAACTCAAGTGGAGAAATCCCAACCAAAAGGAGGAATGTACGAAGTTTCTAGCCTAGATCACGTCCGTGCTAAGGTAGATGCAATCGCTCAAAAGATAGACAACTTGACCATAACACCCACAGCCACCGTGGCTACTGTAGCGCCAAACTGTGAATTATGTGGAACAGTTGGACACGCTGCCCCTGAATGCCAAGTTTTAGCAGGAGCCTCTACAGATCAGGTGAATTATGCTCAAGCAAACCCTTATGCAAATACCTACAATCCTGGTTGGAAGAATCACCCAAACTTCTCTTACAAAAACAACAATGCACTGTATGCACCTGGTCAAGCACCTGCTGCACCACCAGGTTATCAAAAGGCTGCAACAGCTGCTCCAAATGTTCCTAGGAAGTCTAACCTTGAACTGATGATAGAAAACTTCATAGCTACCCAGACTCAGACAAACAAAGAGTTCCTGAATCAAAACATACACACTAGTGAACAGATTAAGCAGTTAGCAAACAAAGTAGACGCTTTGGCCACTCACAAAAAAATACTTGAAACACAAATTTCCCAAGTGGCTCAACAACAAGCACCTACTGCTGCTCCTGCTGGAACGTTTCCTGGACAGCCACAACCTAATCCTAAAGGACATGCAAATACTGTTATACTGAGAAGTGGAAAAGAATTAGATGGACCCATTGATCCAAGACTTCAAAATCCAGCCATGTATCAAAAGTCTGCTGACGACACAACAACTGAGAAGGAGAATGAACCCAAGGAAAAGGAAGATAATGACCTAGAGGCCGTAAACAAAGAAAAACCTTATGTGCCTCCACCACCTTATAAACCACCTATTCTGTATCCTCAAAGATTGAAAAATTCCAAAATTGCAGGGCAATTTAAGAAATTTGTTGAACTTCTGAAACAATTAAACATCACGATACCTTTTACAGAAGCCATCACCCAGATGCCCTCATATGCTAAGTTCCTAAAAGAAATCTTATCCAATAAGAAAAAGATTGAGGAAAACGAAACAGTTACACTTACTGCTGAGTGTAGCGCAATAATTCAAAACAAAATGCCTCCTAAGCTAAAAGACCCAGGTAGTTTCTCCATACCTTGTGTAATTGGGAAGTTCGTCATAGACAAAGCTCTATGCGACTTAGGAGCCAGTATTAGTGTTATGCCCTTATCCATATGCAAGAAGCTTGATATGGGAGAATTAAGACCAACTAAGATGTCTGTTCAATTAGCTGACCGCTCTGTTAAATACCCAATTGGTATACTAGAAAATGTTCCAGTTCGCATAGGACAATTCTATATCCCAACTGATTTCATAATCATGGATATTACAGAAGACTCTACTACTCCTATCATATTAGGAAGACCATTCTTAGCTACTGCTGGAGCAATTATAGATGTAAAGAGAGTCCGACTAACTTTTGAAGTCGGTGAAGAGAAGGTTGAATTTATTTTGACACAATTCTTACAAGCTCCAGCTATAGACGACACATGTTATCTACTAGATGTCATAGATGAGTGCGTAAGAGAAATCGAGATGGAACCAACTACATATTCAGATATTCTAAAAATTCCAATACCTCTGATTTTCGAAGATGATAACTGGCATGAACCGTATCAAGACGATAGCCTAAGCGAATGCTTAGCACTTACACCAGATCATCTACCTTGCCCGAAGAACCCAGCCCTAGAATTGAAAACATTACCCAAAAATTTAAGGTATGAATTCCTTGACGAAGCTCTCGAACGACTTGTAATAGTCAATGCACACTTAGGACAAACTGAAACCAAGAAACTATTAGACGTCTTAAGAAAATATCCAACTGTGTTAGGCTATAACATCGCTGACCTTAAAGTAATAAGTCCTTCTATTTGTATGCACCGCATTATGCTGGAGGAAGACTGTAAATCCTCTAGGGAACATCAGAGAAGGATTAACCCGATCTTGAGTACTGTAGTCAAGGACGAAGTGAAAAAACTTTTAGAAGTAGGAATTATATACCCGATATCAGACAGTAAATGGGTTAGCCCAGTACATGTCGTTCCAAAGAAGGGAGGTGTTACAATTGTTAAGAACGAAAAAGGTGAATCTATAACAAAAAGGGTTGTAACTGGAAGTAGAATGTGCATCGACTATAGAAAGTTAAATAAAGCCACTCGTAAAGACCATTTCCCATTGCCTTTTATTGACCAAATGTTGAAAAGATTGGCTAAACACTCATACTTCTGCTATTTAGACGGTTACTCGGGATTCTTTCAAATTCCTATTCATCCTGATGACCAAGAAAAGACGACCTTCACATGTTCCTATGGTACATTTGCTTATCGACGAATGCCGTTTGGACTGTGTAACGCACCTGCCACATTCCAAAGATGCATGATGTCAATCTTTGCTTATTTTATAGATGACATTATGGAAGTATTTATGGATGACTTTTCTGTTTGTGGGCAGAGCTTTGAAGGATGTCTATCGAACCTAGAAATGGTACTGGAAAGATGCGTAAAAGTTAATCTCGTATTAAACTGGGAGAAATGCCATTTTATGGTAAATGAAGGAATTGTACTTGGACACGTTGTGTCCGATAGAGGAATTGAAGTTGATAAAGCTAAGATAGAAATTATAAAAGATCTTCAACCTCCGAAAACCGTACGAGAAATACGAAGTTTCTTAGGACACGCCGGTTTCTACCGGCTATTCATAAAGGATTTCTCGAAAATCACTAAACCTCTTACCGGTCTATTAATGAAAGACGTTGAATTTATCTTTAATGATAAATGTCTAAAAGCGTTCGAACAGCTGAAACAACTCTTATTACCGCACCTATCATGCAACCACCAGATTGGAGATTACCTTTCGAAATCATGTGTGATGCAAGTGATTATGCTGTAGGTGTAGTCTTAGGACAAATGAGGGATAGAAAACTTCATGCTATTTACTATGCAAGTAGAACCTTAGATTCCGCCCAAATGAACTACACTACCACAAAAAAAGAACTTTTAGCCGTGATCTTTGCCCTTGACAAATTCCGTTCCTACCTAGTGGAAGCTAAGATCATCATTTATACAGACCACGCAGCTATTAGATATTTACTTAACAAAAAGGATGCAAAACCTAGACTGCTACGGTGGATCCTACTTTTACAAGAATTTGATTTAGAGATAAAAGGCAAGAAAGGAACTGAAAACGTAGTAGCAGACCACTTATCCCGATTAGAGGGAATTAAACCAGAGCCAGTACCCATTAATGAGGATTTCCCATATGAACGACTCATAGTCCAACTAGAAAGTGATATGTCTACTCTACAGTTGAATGACCCAAAGATGGAAGAAGTCGTGGAAGAAATTAACATACACACAACCCTGCCATGGTATGCTGACATAGTCAACTACTTAGCAGCTGGAGTACTTCCACCAGACTTATCGTATCAACAAAAGAAAAAATTCTTTCATGATCTAAAACATTATTATTGGGATGAACCTTTGCTGCTTAAGAGAGGAGCTGATGGTATCTTCCGTCGTTGTATCCCAGAAGAAGAAATAGAAAACATCATCTCTGAATGTCATTCTGCTCCTTATGGAGGACATGCTAGTACCTCAAAGACATGTGCTAAAATCTTGCAATCCGGCCTATTCTGGCCCAACCTTTGGAAGGATGTCCACATTGCAATACTAAACTGCGACCGGTGCCAACGCACTGGTAACATATCAAAATGCGATGAGATGCCTCAAAAGTGTATATTAGAAGTAGAAGTCTTTGATGTATGGAGGATTGATTTTATGGGACCTTTCCCATCATCCTTTGGAAATAAATATATACTCGTAGCTGTTGATTACGTTTCAAAATGGATTGAGGCAATAGCTTCTCCTACAAATGACGCACAAGTAGTCATAAAGCTCTTTAAAAACACAATCTTTCCCAGATTTGGTGTGCCAAGACTTGTCATAAGTGACGGTGGCTCTCATTTCATATAAAAAATATTTGACAAATTACTATCAAAATATGGAGTAAGACACCGCGTAGCAACACCATATCATCCACAAACAAGTGGACAGGGTGAGGTCTCAAATTGAGAAATAAAACAAATTCTAGAAAAGACCGTAGCCACCTCTAGGAAAGATTAGTCATCAAAACTCAACGAAGCTTTATGGGCATATAGGACGGCCTACAAAACACCAATCGGAACCACACCTTTCAAGCTTGTCTATGGTAAATCTTGCCATCTACCAGTGGAATTAGAACATAAAGCCTATTGGGCTATTAAAACATTAAACTTAAGGTATGATTCCGCAGGTGAAAAATGTATCCTAGATTTGCATGAACTAGAAGAGTTAAGATTGGACGCTTATGAAAATGGTAAAATATATAAAGAACGAACTAAAAGATGGCACGATAAGCGCTTATCTAGAAAAGAATTTAGTGTGGGAGACGTTGCACTCCTATTTAACTCAAGATTAAAACTCTTTCCTGGGAAATTAAGGTCTAGATGGTCCGGTCCTTTCGAGATTACAAAAATTCTACAAAGTGGAGCGATAGAAATAAAGGGGAGGAATAGTAATCCATTTTTAGTCAATGGACAACGTCTAAAACACTATCACAACATTGAAAATAGAGATTATTTGAACTGTCTAAGACTTTTAGAGTTGCCCACCGAACCCCCTAACTAAGCATCTAATTGAATTCGTCGGGCTTTGGACGTTAAAAACAGCGCTTAATGGGAGGCAACCCATGATTTTTGTTTTTCATGCTTTATATTTGTTATTTCTTTACGTTTTCTATGTTTTGTTTTTATTTTGCAAATTTTTAGTTTCATTTATATCGTTTTAAATTTAATTTGAAAATATTGTGCTGATCTTAAAAATTGAAAAACTACAGGATTATAAAGTCTCTCTACTCTTTCTGTTCTCCTCTTCTGCTTTTATTTTTGTAAAAAGTACTAACTAATGGCAAATGAGGATAACATGTTAGTAGAATTCAGAGACGGAGCACAGTGGCATCGCTATGAGGCTTTGTCTCTTAGACCTTTTGCCTTGACAAAATTCGCCCACAGACCCACCATGACCGCCTTAGGTGTAGGTGAGAGCGTAGACTTTCTATTTAGCCAATTAGGTTGGGAGGGTTTTGCCAATAAGAAACATAAATGCTACCGTAGGCTGACTTTAGAATTCCTGAGCTCTTTAAGCTATAACCCTCACTGTGGAAAAGGTTTAACCAAGGGATGAATTACCTTTAGACTATTTTGATACAGCTGCCAGTTCACCATAAAGGAACTGTCGGATCTTTTAGGATTTCCTGAAGGACCTACTGTTTTCTCTGTGGTTCAAGAGGACTTAGTGTTGGTTGGAGAGCTGAGTGATTTTTGGGGTAGAATTTCAGGGAAACCTGATTTTGACATGGACCCTATGCTTTCAACAGAAATACATAACCCCGCTTTCCGTTACTTTCATATGATTCTGGCCTATACTTTATTTGGTAAACCTGAGAATAATAACACTGTTTTGAGGGATGAGCTTTTCATTATGTTTTGTGCTACTCAGTCTAGAGAGGTTAATGGACTCACTTTTATGCTGAACAACTTTTGCAAACTCATTAATAATGATAACAGTCCAATTTTGATAGGTAGCCTAGTTACAAAAAATAGCTGATGCTATGGGATTCAGAACCCGACTTTCTAAGATTAACCCCTTTGGAGAATTTAGACCCATGAATATCACTTTTTGTTTCAATAGGGCTATGATTAGGGACCAAGGTCCAAACCATTTCCAGCTTTTGATTAACAATGTTGTTGTACCACACTTTACACTTCCAAATCATGAACGCACAAGTGTGCACAATTAACATAATTGGCTATATGACCTTGATGAACCCGTGCCTGAACCGGAAGAAACCTTTCCTGAACCTGAGATTGGCCCAAAAACACCCCCTCATTACCATGATCTTGATTATATGGAATTCCAAGAGAACATTGACATTCCTAAAGTTGATGCCACTAACTATGCTGCTAATCTGAATTCTATTTTAAAGACTATGGATGAGTATCATAAAGAAATCACTTCAGTAAAGGATGAGCTAAACACTATGCGTCAAAATATTGTTGGACTCATGGACTTGACCGTTGAACAATTTGATCATTTAAATCAAGCCATCGTATCTTTGAAGAAACGCCTTGGCTAGATTTATGAAGCACCTTATTTTCAAGATTTTTATGCATTTGCTTTAGAATAATTTTACATTATTTCAGTTTTCATTTTTCATGTCGGGAATAATTTGATTTCATACAGTTTTGATACAATTGCTAGTATTATACTAGCACCTCTTTGGTTTTAAAGAATAATTTCATTTGCTGCTGATATTAACTCTTTATGATATCAATTTCATTCCTGTTCTTTTAATTCTATTTTAATTTATGTTTTAATGTTACTTATCTCTGTGTATGCAATATAATGCTCTTTCTATATGCTTCCCATAACATGTTACTTAATTATTGTGTTTGGATTTGCTTCTGTCATAAAATAAATTAACCACCCAGAATTTGTGAATGTCACGATCGTGACAACCCCGTGACGACCGTCACACGGGTTTGAAACAGATTCTGCGTTAAAACAGAACTGGTTCATTCGTTCCCTCTTCTTTCCCTCATTCAAACCCCAGCCGTCCACTACCTTTTGCCATTCCATAACCATTCCACATACACACATTTGACCCACATTAATCATTTTCCATAACCATTCATCTTACCATTTTCACTATATAATCAAACACTACGCCACTTCTTTTCACAAACCCTCAATTCCATAACCTACTTTTTCCCCTAATTTCTCTGTAACCAAACAATGGCACGTCAAATTCCAGATTTATCTACATTAAACTTTCGAGATGGAGAGGCAGGAGAATGCCAAAGAGCTCGGTACATCGATTTCTATCGACGTTCCGTTCAACCGACCCGCTACATTGACGTTGCGTGTTTAGAAGAACTTGGAATGCTTGAGGGAGTTTAATGGATGTCATAAAATGCCGGACTTTGGAAACTTTGCACCCAAAGCAGGCCCACTTACGAAGACCTAACTTTAGAGTTTCTCAGCTCATTCACCTACACAACCCCTGCGGGAGAAACGAACCAATTAACCGGAGTCGCAAAGTTCCACATGTTTAGTAAAGAATACTCAATCGGCCAAGAGCGACTTGCCGGAATGCTTAGTTTCCACCATGGTGAGGATGTGCACTGCCGAGTTCCACAGGAAACTTTCTTTCAAGCAGCTTTTCAATTATGGAATCGGTTAACAGGAACAACAGTTGACAGCTGGGATAGCCTTAACGCAACATACATCTACAACCCAGCTGTCAGATACGTCCACCGCGCACTTGGAAGCACCATCTTTGCACGAGATAGTAACCATAAGGTGAATTCTAAAGAGTTATTTTTCCTTCATTGTATGTTTCATCCAGAGCCAATCAATGCCGCACCATTTTTACTAGCACACATACAATCAAACTGTGCTAGAGGCTCCAAACCCTTCTATTTTGGAGGGATTGTCACCTCTATTGCACTCAGTTTGAATTTGGAAAACGACCTTGCTAGACTACCCTCCTTGCCTCTAGTATTCCTTGATATAGATTATTGCAGAAACTCTCAGCTCATCAAGTTACGACGAGATGGGAAATACCATCCTATGGTCCACGCTAAAACCGTAAGAAGTATCATCATGCCTTGCAGGAGTCGCATTGACCCTCAGAATATGGCCAATTGGCTTTTTGATCTGAATGCTCCTGAGCAAAATGCGCCTGCTCCTGATGATCCAGAACATGGACCTGTTGATAAGATGGAGTAAGAGATGGAAAACGCCCCTGAAAACCAACCACCGTCGGCCAATGATGCTCCTTCGACCTCTAGACGTCGTCGCCGCCCTGACCAAGACCCGGTTACTAATGAAGAAATCTTGAGGGCTATCTGGCAACAAACCCAGCAACAGAATGAAATGATGACCCTTATGTGTCAAATCCAACAAGGGCAAGTTGACCAAGGTCAAAGGCTTGACGGTGTCATCGAGGAGATGGGTGCATTGACACTGCGAGTGCAGAGCTTACACGAGTACATCCATCACGTGGGCATTCCTGATCACGTAGCGCAACATGGAAGAGGACGCTCTAGAGGCAGAGGACGTGGTCCACCTTGATTTTATTTTGTTTTTCTTTTTAGTTTTTCTTCTTGTTGTTTCCCTTTATATCGCAACATTGAGGACAATGTCCGATATAGTGTGGGAGAGTTAGATTTATTTCCGTTTTATTTCCCTTTCTTGTACTTTCTTTTTCTTTATCAAAGTAATATATGAATATTTTCGTTCAGTAATCCGATTTCCCCATTTTATTCTGCCATAACGAAATTTTTTTTACGATTAATGCACGTCGTGACATACCAAGCTTTAAACTATGTTAGGAAGCTGGGAAAATGCTAACAAGATAGATACCGTCTTGACACCTTAGACCTCTTGCGTATACGATATCAGTTTCGATACTTATTATACGATACATTGAGTTCAGTCCTAAAGTAACCCTTAGTAGTTTATATTAGCAGTCAGCACCGTCTAAATCACAAACCACGTGGGGAGCCAATGAATATAAGTGTTTGATGCCCAGATCATGATATGAGAAAAATCTTTCTTATCTATATGCCGAAAAAAATAGAATATGCAACAACTCTCACAGTTGTGAAAAGTTATAAGTAAAGAAAGAAGATCCGTTGTCGATTGGTTTAGAGGTACCTAATTCTGGACTTGGTAGGGCGAACTACTGTTCGATCCCCCGCAATCTACGAATGGGATGTATAGAGGGTTACCACACTTGTGTATCAGGCCCCGTGAGAGAAAATGGGATCAAATTCACTAACTTGTTACTCCACTACGTGTGTGAATAAGGCAAAGGGCTTAATGTGATTGCGTTAGAATGAAACCGGGTGAAATAGATACGAAAACTTATGGTTGAACTATAATATAATGATTAGAACTTGATTGTATAAAAGAGAGGTCTATGACAAGCTTGTTGCTTTGTGTCGTTATTGTATCCTTAGTGTTTTACACTAGTACCCGTCTTACTAACAAGAAACTCTTTTTCAAAACCATTGGTATACCAGGTACGTGCATTTGATGAAGTTTGTCCATTTTAATAGATTGATTGCTTGAGGACATGCAAAGATTCAAGTGTGGGAGAGTTTGATAACACGAATTTATATAATATTTTTACTTCGATTTATGTTAGTTTCTTATTGCGTTTTTCGTCTAATATTCGATTTTCTAGAGATTATTTAAGTGTTTTTGCAGGTAATCCCATTTTCCTAGTCAAAGTATGCTAAGTGTGGAAAAGAACCAAAACATGCAAAAAAAGAGCAGAAAAGAGAAGAAAAATTGCAGAAACCAAAAATTGCTGATATCACGATCGTCATGGATACGCCACGACCGTGGAAGCCTCAAAATGCACCACGACCGTCACACTCCCTCACGATCGTCATGCGCCTAATTCTACACGTTGGAGCAGAAACTTGACTACGAGTTTTCAGAGAGCAGTTTTCACACGATCACATTATTTCTCCTAAGATTACTAGGTTCAAGTCATGTAACCGTCAATGTGAGTGGCTAAATTCTCTCCAACCCCTACCTCAACCGAGTCTATAAATACAAGTCATTACGAAGAACAAAGGGTAGCCAAATTTTCTTTTCAAGAGTACTGTCTTGCTGCCATATTATTTCCAGAGATTTTGTTTCGTTTTTACTTTGCATTTCCATTTCCTTGTCAACCATTACCGAACAAAGTAATAGTTTCTCACACTGAGGAACTATTACAACTTAGTTTTAGTCTTTGTTTCATTGCCTTCATCATTCGTTATTAAATTTTATCCAAGCAAGAACCTACCAGCTTGTGGAGGGATTGCTGTTCCTGTTATTACTGATTACCAGGTTTCCATTATTTAATTCAAAGCATTGTTTATTTCTTTCTTAATTATGTCTGTGTTTACTTATTTCCTTGCCTTTACATTTAATTTCGTTATTATGTCGAGCTAAACCGATTTTATCGGTATGTAATGAAGTAACTAAAATGGATTAATTTTCTCTAAGCTAAAATCAATAATCAATCCTTCTTCTGGCTTCAATTTCTTAATTTAAGACCTAACTTTTATTACGAGAGTAAAAAAGTAACATAGGTTAATGTCGAGACCACGGGAGTGTGAGGCTTTACCCGGATAGCTGAAATCGGGCATTAGTTTTAAAAACAGCAGAAGCGCTTTAAAGTTAATTAGGCTTAATTAGTTTTCAAAAAGTATTTTTAACCTCATACGAGCTAGCAGACGTATTGACTTAGAAGTATAGTCCGAAGCAATAACCACAGGAGTGTGAGGTGAGGGCTTTTAAACCATTTTTTCCTACAGATGAATAGGGTGATAAATCTTTATACGCTTAGGTTTAATTAATTCCATGTAGGTTACCGAATTATATACCGATAACTTATTCATAACTAGTATTCCCAAATTTTAATTTCCCTTTAATTTCCCGTTTTTACTAAAAACCAAATTCTGATTAGCCTTAGATAAACATAGTAACGATAGATAACGGTGTGTTCGATTTCTAGTCTCTGTGGGATCGATAATCTTTTAAAACTACACGATACGACTGTATATTTGCAGTTAAACCTATTTAGGCACACTAAATAAAGCAATCACATTGATGAACAACGAACAAGTTGTTCTTACCAAAATCCTGGCTTTATCCATTTTGACCCCCAACGATGTGGTTTCGTCGCTGCTAATGTAAAAGCCAACCGTAGTTGCCATGAACTTGAAGAATGGTTATCCCCACGCGTGACACGGTATTCCAGACCAACATAACCACGATAATATTTCCTTATCAACCTCCTTACAACTCCACCTTCTAACATTCTTAAACCACTTGTCCACCCAATCTTTGCTATCACCCAACAACGACTCCACCTCCCCTTCCACCAAATCCTCCAAAAGGCATAAATTTGCTCCAAGAGGTGTGACTCTGACCGTGAATAATCCTTCAGAATGAAAAACTTCCTTCATGCTGTAAGCCAAACCCGACGTTACAACTTCCCCAACGTAAGCATTAAAAAATCTCTTTAAAACGTCCTCTTCAACATAAAACTTCAAAATATGTTGGCTCTGGTTGTCTCCTTTAACACTCCTAGTAATATCAGCATATGATCTTCCTCCGCGAGCTATAACGAACGACTGCTTGCCTCCATCCTGTCCCCCAAACCCTCTAACTCTCCTCTCCTCCTTCCTAAGTGATGTAGATGCACTTGCACCACCGTCCTTCGTTGTGGTCTTTCTTTCAAACCTCGGGACGTTTGCATGTAACTTCCTTCCATCTAGAAACATATTATCTAACTTAGTAGCTAGAAGCCTTTCATTTTCCACACCAAAGAACCTAGCAAAGGCATATCTTTTTCCCTTAGAGTCTCTCCTAGGTGGAATCACAATCTCACCAATATCTCCAAGGCTCTTAAACTCCATGTAAAGATCCTTGGCGGACCATTTTTCTCCAAACTCCATTATGGAGAACGTGGACGTTTGGGACCTGTTAGTTAACACTCCACCCCCAGCTGCCTCGCCCTTGTCTCTAACTCGCCGGAAACTTTTCTTGTTCGTAACCTTTATCCATCAACCCCCTTAATCGATGTATAATTCATGATAAAGCTAACACCAAGTAGAGTCAAGCAGCAAAAACAAAACCAGTACCAAGGCCCCTAGCCCTAAGGCTAGGAGTTTAAGCCAAAAATACCAGTAAGTCTCTACTTAAAAAACTCAAAACACCAAGGAAGAAAAAGAAAAACCAGGGTTGGCGAGAAGAAAGAAATAGAGAACCATTCATCTCAAAAAACAAAGGCGACAATTAACATCATAAAGTTTATATCAAAATCAAATGAGATAATTAACTTACAAAACAATTTGATATTGCTAAAAAGATAACTTCATTAACTCATAAATGAATTTGTTTATTTGCAAACCATCTACATTATGTCTATTGACACAAACTTTATCTTGGCTACACCATATTATTTCATTAATATTTTTTATTAAAAAATACAATTTTCACATTCATCTCGTCACTATTAGAAAAATAACATTTAACGTCGGCCAAATATTGACACTACAGGTAAAAAAACCCAATGCTAATGCAAGTTTAGTGTCAGATTAGCGTTGGTGTCAGACTGAGGTTTAAAGGCTCGAAGTTATCATTTAGTGTTGGCTAAAAAAATTCGTGGATAATTTAGTCTCGACCTAGCCGAGTCTACACCGACATTAAATTGAGGCTAACACTAACAAATAAATGTCAACAAACTATTTAGCTTCAGTGTAACTAACGCTAAAGTCAAACGTTGGAAGTCAACAAATGAGTTAGCTTCGGCCAAACCAACACTAAAGTCAAACTTTAAAAGTCAACAAAATTATTTAGCTTCGGTCTAACCGACATTAAAGTCAAATTTTAAAAGTCAACAAAACAATTTTGCATTGCATAAACCGATGGTAAAGTCAAACTTTAAAATTCCACCTAATTGCTTAGCTTCGGCCTATCCGACACTATAATCATGATTTAAAAGTCAATAATATTGCAAAGCAATCATTTGACCTTATATTTTGTAAAATCTTTTCTCATCAGATGAATGCTATTCATAAAGTTTATTTACAAAAGCATCCAAATAATTGCAAAAATATTACATTCATTTGTAAATTTTAATATTTAAAGGTTTTACTTATAAACAACTAAAAAAAATACTTGCATAGAAAGAACATAACACATAACTTTCCACATTCAAATCAAGTAACATTCTTTCTTGGTTCTTTTTTACTCATTTCTTTTTTACTCTTGGTTCTTTAAGAACTATTCAAATTTCTTGACTATAAAATCATCTTCATCACTAGTGGATTGAGATTTATCCTCTTGATTACTATCATACTTTGACTTTAGTCTTTTGGGAAATAGTTTTGGATTTCTTTTCATTCTCGTCATGTTTCTCCCATCTTTCAAGTTCTATCTCATGTTCTTCTAATTTACCAAACAATGATGTTGAATACGTTTTAGAAAGACTGTTCTTTTCTAATATTGCTGTGACTTTCGATTGCCATGCCTTTTTTAAAAGGAAGTTAAGATAAATTCATCAATTTAAAATGATTTTCCAAGAGCCAACAATTTATTTGTTAAGTGAACGGATCTCTTTTGCAAATCAAGAATTGATTCATGGGCCTGCATTCTAAACATTTCCTTTTTTTTATAAAGTGTTTAGTTGAGATCTTTTTACCTCTACTGTGACTTAATATGTGACTTCTAAAGTATCAAAAATCTCCATTGTTGTTTTACAATGAGATATATGAAAGAATTTAACCATACCTAGGGTTGATTGAAGCATGTTCTTTGTCTTCTTATCAAATAGTACTATCTTCTTATCATCATCGTTCCATGTGCCTTTTACTTTGACTTTTCTACATTACTAATGACCATTGTAGGAATGAATAAACCATTTTCAATAGCATCCCATATATATTCTACTTGTGCTTCTAAACATGCTTGCACGCGAATTTTGTAGAAGTCATAATGTTCACCGACAAAGCATGGAGGCTTGTATCTATTGCCACCATCTCTACAAATTGGATTAGCGGAAGACATTTTTACCTAGATCTATGAGCAAGTTACCTTGACCTTCTTTGATGTCAATTGTAAATATATAGTGCAACCTAAGAGGGGGGTGAATTAGATTTTAAGACTTTTTTTTGGTTATCTTAGAGATGTTATGGATATTTTTATTTTTTTGAAAAATTATGATGAATGGATGAACAATAAAGCAAGAAAAATAAAGTGCAGTATGTAAATTGACACAAAGATGTATACTAGTTACCCTTTCCAACCAAGGATATATCAAGTCCCTCATATCCCGTGAGAGATTTTCACTATTATTAGATCTTTGTACAAGCCTATCACTAAGCCTTCTTTTATAATCTTCTAACAATAACAAAGAAGCACACCACTTCCTTGATTTCTAAACACCAACAACTATGGTGGATTTTTAATCACCCCAATTCAAAGGACTTTTCCAACAAATAGAAAGACAACCCTTCCTATTTGAAATCACCTTTAATAAGTACAACAACTTTACTACAGATAAAAATCACCAAACACATGGTGAATATTACAACAAATTTATAAAAATTAGTACATATAATATTGCAGCAAACTTGATTATACTTGAGAGTTTTGCTGTTTTTCTTATACATTGAAGTTTCAATCCTTTCTTTCAATGAACACTAGCGCAAAAACGGTTTTAGACAGCGCTTTTTTAGCCTTTAGACAGCGCTTTAAAGCGCTGTATAAACCAGCGACGCTATAGGTTTAGACAGCGCTTTTGGTATTACCAAAAGCGCTGTCTAAAGGGGCGTGTATTTAATGAAAAGCGCTGTCTATGGTACCTTTAGACAGCGCTTTTTCACATTATATGGATTACTTTAGACAGCGCTTTCGTCAAAAGCGTTGTCTAAGCCCTACCTTTTTTTGACTTTTTTGGTACACCTTAGACAGCGCTTTCTCCAAAAGCGCTGTCTAAGACCTTCCTTTTTTGACTTTTTTAGTACACCTTAGACAGCGCTTTCACCATAAGAGCTGTCTAAGACCTTCCATTTTTGACTTTTTTAGTACACCTTAGACAGCGCTTTCACCATAAGCGCTGTCTAAAGTGGACCTGAGACAGCGCTTTCACCAAAAGCGCTGTCTAAGGTGTACGAAAAATTTTATATAATTTTTTTTTAACCACAATTTTACCAGGTTTTTTCAACCAGAATTTGACCTGTAATTTTCAACCAGCAATTTTTTTCAGAATTGGCAATTCAAACCATTGGCCTTTCTACACCAAAATTATATATCCAAAATTGGCATTTCATACCAATATATATATTTAAAATTACAAACCAAAATTGTATATACACCTATTTATAATTACAAATCATTACATTTTTCTACAAATGCACATTTTACTTATTCACCAAAATTGCATCCAACCAAAGCATTGCTTCCAACCAAAGTTATTGCTTCCAACCAAAGCATTTTTTCTACAATGCACATATTACTTATACACCAAAATTGTATATACACCAAAATTGCATCCAACCAAAACATTGCTTCAATCTACATTATAGATCCTGAAAACACAAAGATTGTAATTCAAAGTATTAAAATTCAAAGTATATACACCAAAAATTGTAATTCAAAGTATATACACCAAAATTGTAATTCAAAGTTTGTAATTCAAAGTATATACACCAAAATTGCAATTCAAAGTATATACACCAAAATTGTAATTCAAAGTATATACACCAAAATTGTAATTCAAAGTATATACACCAAAATTGCAATTCAAAGTATATACACCAAAATTGCATCCAACCAAAGCATTACTCCAACCAAAGTTACACATATTAAAATTCTCATCAATTAAAGTAAGAGTATAATATTATACCTTAAGTTTGTAAAATTCCGAGCTCCATAATGTATTGACACCACTCCTCTTTGATTTCATCCAATAGAGCCATTGTGTAAGTAGCACTCCTGAATTCTTCAAAATACTACATAATAATATAACATATAGTTTGATTTAGTTTTAACTATTTCATTAGACAATATGAGAGATATGTGTTAAAATAACTCATAAGTTAGAAATACATACATCGGGTGGAATCTCCATTCGATCCAACGAAATAGTGTCTCTCATAAATCTCAACATGAAATAGCCGCAATCTATTTGATTGCGTTGCCGAGGACACTACAAATGAAAATAAAATATGGATAAATTCTAAGTTTTATCAAGTAAGCATCACTAATATAATAAAACATGTGATAATTAATATACCTTCACATAATTCCATGTAATGGTGTGGTCGATTCCCCGATGTTCTAGGAATGCTTGTATAGTGCTAATAAAATATAAATGAATATTTAGAACAATTCACATAAATAAATAAATATACACATTTCTATTTAGAACAATTTCACTTACGTGTCAATACAGTCCTTCATATCCGGGTATGTGGTCCAATCATTTCCTACGGAATCCAGATAATACACTACTCCGCGGATAGGATTGATTGCAACCAACAACCAATGTCCACTGTAAGATTAAACAAGTGTTAGATAGAAACTTTCTACACGAAGTCAAAATACAAAAAAAAATATAATAGATGAATTTAGAATGAAAATCTAACCCAGTATTAAACGGTAAAAAGTACAACTTTTCCGTTTCTTGGTTGTCCATAAAGACGTTGCGTATATACGCATGGACCTCATTTGGTTTCGTCAATATTTCGGTTAAGTTGACAGCGCTGGGGCATAAGAATGCAAATCTTTGCTCCAATCCCCGGGGGCGCATAAAACTGTCATACAGAAACCTGAAATAAAAACATCATTAACATTAGAATATTCATTTGAAAAATAAAGTAAATAAGTTGTTCAATTACCAAAGTAGATCGGATATACCTCAAGTATATATTGACAACAGTGACGCCCAATTCTGTATGTTGGAAAACTTGCTCGAAGTCTTCATTACCAACATTCTGGTCAAATTCAAAGCCATACAAATCTTTCTCCATAGTTATCAGACGAACACCTCCAGTCGGAATATCCGTCATTAATTGTAGAAAGGTCTGAAGGCACGTCCTAACCTTGCCGATAGGTTGTTTTCTAACCCTGGTATTCTTAGCACCAACAGTTTTTTGCGTTGAAACGTTGCTAATCACTTTACCAGGCAGCTATAAATCATATAATTTGTTAGATGAAGTATAAGATATCCAATTTATCATTTTCTATGCATATAATTGTGATGTACCTCTTTTTTTGAGACAACGGACTCGGTATGCTCCGGAATCCGCTTATCCTTTGTTTTGGATTTTGTTGGAGTCTAAATAACATTGCCATGTAAAAAATGAAAATAAAATGCTCGTAAAATCTTTGAATTTACACATTAAGATTAACAAAGGTTTATAACGGTTTTAAGCATATATACCTCATATCCTACGAGTATGAGATTTGACGGCCATGCAACAAACGACCCTATAGCTTGTCCCACCACTCTTACCTCCGAATCATCGTTAGGATAGGGTAATAGTGCTTCATTCTCCATAGCAATATCAACTGATACTTTCAAACTTCCAGTAGGGAGGGATTCATTATGAAGTACTGTGACCCCATTGTTAAACACATGCAAAGTTGGACCATATGCCAAACATCTCAACCTTTCTGTTACTGAAGCAGGATCTGAAGAGCGCTTCAAATAAATATGATCCTTTAACCATTGTATGAAACTTTGATTGTGCTCTCGTACTATCCAATTTTCATTTCTGTTCTGATTTAACCTTCGGAGTACATCCTTGTGCATCTCAACATATGGCTCAACCTCATTATCATTGTGCAGAACATACAAATGCACTTGATCCCGTTCATCCCTTGATACTGTCACAATTTTATTTCCAATTAATTTTTTACCATCCTTTTTTTCGAAAATATGAGCTTTGGGGAGTCCAATCGATTGAACATTGGACAAATATTCAGTACAAAACTCAACCGCTTCTTCAACAATGTATCGTTCAACAATACACCCCTATATCACCAAAAATGTTAACAATGTAGAAAAATGTTAACAAGAACAAACTAAACTAACACATTATATTGATTCTATTCCTATATCACCAAAAATGAAGTTAGCACATATTTTATTCTTATATCCAACAACAGTCCAACATTAGCAACAACATTAACAACATTAGCAACATTATCAACATTAGCAACAGTCCAACATTAGCAACAACATAAACAACATTATTATCAACATCAACAACAACATTATTATCAACATCAACAACAACATTATCAACATTATCAGCAACATTATCAACTGAAACTCTGAAACTCTGAAACTTCCAAACTGAAACTCTGAAACGTGTAAAATGTGTAATACTCTGAAACGTGTAAAATGTGTAATACATCAACAACAACATTATTATCAACATCAACAACAACATTATCAACAGCAACATTATCAGCATACCTTATAAAATGTGTAATAATCTGAAACTCTTAAACTTCCAAACTGAGTGACGAAAACGCGAAATGAGAGAGGAACAGACGGTCACGGTGGAGTAAAGGTCGTCAGAGTCGCGAAATGAGGGAGGAACGGTGGACGACGGCGCGGTGGACGATGGCAAGGGTTTAGCTCAGGTTCGCAAGTATCCGTTCGCAACAGGGGAGGGAGAAGAAAGAGCGCAAAACTGAAAATGAAAACTGAGTATATTCATATATTTTAATTTTATTAGACCTTAGTCAGCGCTTTTCAACAAAGCGCTTTCTAAGGTGGCCCTTAGACAGCGCTTTAAAAGCGCTTTCTAAGATTGGCCTTAGACAGCGCTTTTGTTTTTATTTTTTTAAATATTTAAGACCTTAGACAGCGCTTTCCTTAAAAGCGCTGTCTAAGGTCTTATATTTTTTTTAAATTTAAAAGGCCTTAGACAGCGCTTTTAAGGAAAGCGCTGTCTAATATTTTCCATTAAATTTTTTTAAAAATTTAAAAGGCCTTAGACAGCGCTTTTCACTAAAGCGCTGTCTAAGGTCTTATATTTTTTTGCGCTTTTCCTTTATTAAATTAATAGATTCCGTGTTTTTGACCTATAGCAGCGCTTTTGTAATAAAGCGCTGTCTAAGGTGAGATGTTATAAGTCCTTTTTGTTGTAGTGGAACAAATCAAGATGATATAAACATTTGAGTGGTGAAGTCTTTTCACTAAACTTTTTCACATATGAATGAAAATTATGCAGAAAAAATTTTCTTTGTTAAATATTAGTGACACTTAAAAACAAATGAAAATTGTTCATGAAGAAAATAGTTTTACTGTAAAATTTATTCTATTATTTATACATCACAAGACACCATTTTGAAAAGGCTTACAATGCTTGAAAATAATCACAAACAACTTACAATGTTTTAGGTAAATGACTTATGAAAGAATGTAATGAAAACGTATCATGCTGATTAATATTTTTCCAAAACCTGCAAAGGTAAATCGATTTACCTGATCATGTTTATTGATTTATCTATCGAAAATGTGCAAAAAATATGTGAATTTTCACTAGGTTAATCGATTGACTAAAATGGTTTACTGATTTACATACTTCAAAATTCGAAAGGTAAATTAATTGACATATGAAGTAAATCAATTAAACCTTTATAATTCTATAAAATTATTTTAACAAAACCAATATAAATCGATTGACATAAGGTTGTTAATCGATTTACATTAATCAAAACTTGAAAAATTTCTGGTTAAATTTCAATTTTGAAACTTATACATGCTTAAAAGTTTATGATTAATTCTTGATCACATAAACCTTATAAAAACTAAATTACACATTATACCTTGGTATATGATCCAATTCTGTTGAAATCCAAAACATATGCAATCTTGGAACTCTTATTCCAATATTTTTCTTCTTTGATCGTTCTTCTATGATAGGAATTTGTCTTCATCAAAACCAAGATAAGAAGGATGAACACATCTTCTTCAATATCCCCTTTTTTGATGATGATAAAACATGAGAAGTTTTTGCTTGACACTTGATTTATCCCCCTATCTTGTATATCTCCATCTATCTTGCATATCTCCCCTTTTCTTTTGCATTTTATGCTATGATGTCTTTAGTATTATGAAAAATAACAAAAACAATCATCTATCTTCTCCCCTTTTTGACATTATCAAAAAGAAAAAGAGTAAAATCCAAATGAGTATAATAATATATAAAAGGGAAATAATACATTAAACATAAAAGAACTTATCTTCTTCACATTATATGATTTGATTTCAATCTTTTTCAAATCAACTTTAATCCAATGAAGCTTTAATTATTCCTATCATATGGTCTTGTATCTTGAAAGATCAATCTTGAATTGACAATACTATGATATGATCATCAAGTACCTATAAAACAACTAATAATATTTTCTAGGTACCTAATATATTTTGGGTCTTCTTAGGTTAGATCCCTTTATCACCCATACATACTCCCTTGGGTATTCTACTTTTTCTTCTTTTTCATGTTGTCAATAAGGGAGAAATGGTAGGATAAATTTTGTTCTTGTTCATGATATTTTCAATGGGAGAAAGCCTTAAATTGAAAAATAAAGGGGGAGATATATAAGATAGGGGGATTTTCTAGTAACTGCATAAAATTTTAAGAGTTATAAATTTTGAAGCAACTCGTTGATGAACCATTGTGTTTTTCATCAAACATAACCACTTTTTGATTGTCAATGCTTCATGGAACCTTTTCAAAGATATGCAATCATTCATAAAGGTTTCTAAGTGTGTATAAATGATGTTTGAACATATAAACCAAATTAAGAACTTTCACACGATCATTTACACAATTCAAATATCATTTTCAAGAAACATACATTTTCAAAATGGTTTGAAACCATGTAAACTTTCTAAAATCATAAAAGGTTTCAAAACCATAAAAGATTCGAAGATATTATGTGATATACAACTGAATTGTGATATTGATAATAATCTACATTTAAAGATTGGATTTGATTATCATATAGCCTATTATAAATTTCTTCATTCTTCAACAACATTGAATGTTACTATAATGTTTGGTGAAAATCATTATAGTTTTGGTGATTGGGAAAAAGGTTCTTTGAATTGGGGTGATTCATAGTTTACCATAAGGTTTAAGGTTTATTTATGCTTTATAAGTATGTAAAGAGGTCTTCGATTTAGACTTGTACAAAGATCTAACATATTGGAAATTCTTTCAAGGTGTGGAGGGACAATATTTACTGTTAAGTTGAAAGGGGAACTAGTATACATCATTGTTACATTTATTTTCTATACTATTTTCTCTAAAAACCATAAAAACCAGAAGTTACTTTCTATAAGACAAAAAAATCAATATATTTATGTAAAGTAAGGATAATTCAACAATTCTAACGCCTCACATATCAAAAAACCAATGTGTAATCCATGGACGCGTCATGTTTTTTATAAAAAGAAATACAATATATTATGTTTGTTTATTTAAAAATCAATGGGTAAATTAATTCATGGTACATACTGTGAATCCCATCAGCTTTAGATTATGTTTTTATTTCATTAAAAGTGGCATCTTCTTGATTATTTTATTAATAATCTAAAAATAAGTCACTTTTTAGCTCGAGTTTGTTTTCCAACCGAGGTGAATATGTTTCTTTGATATATATATATATATATATATATATATATAGAGAGAGAGAGAGAGAGAGAGAGAGAGAGAGAGTGAGAGAGAGAGCTTAACTTGTAGCATTCAGCTAAAAAAACAAATAAAGATAACCCTAAGGAATACCCTAATCGAAAGAGAAAATAAGAGCGCCATAAACAACTAGTGCCCTAAACTCATATCATCCTCATTACGAAGATGACATGTGTTTAAGGCTCTTGTTCAATTCTTGCCCGAATGGAAGACCCAAAAAAGATTCTTTCACTTCTTCTTCATAGATCTGATACATCAAACATCACTACTCATGTTACATTATTGTTATTGTTACCATTGTTGTTTTTGTTTTTTTTTTGTTTTTATTGTTGTTGTTGTTGTTGAGACTCAACACCGTTAAGGTTTAATCTTGTAGTAGTTGTTGTTTAAATAAATTTATGTTATAGGTTAATTGATGATGTTGTATTTTTGTTGAGACATTGTTATTTTTTAGTTATTGATGTTATTGTTGTTGTTGTTGTTATTGTTAAGTTGTTCTACTATCCAAAGTTATGAAAATCCCTATGTTGTAATTTATTTGTTATTATTGAGTTTTAGTTTGAGTTTGAGATTGATATTGATATCGATATGGAGGTTATGTTTTTGTGATTGCGTGTGTCATCTTGTTCCATCAAGTTAATTTCATTTTATATAATGTCGATTGTTTGTTTCACTATCCCCTCTTTGAGCATATAACCTATTAAATTGATTTTGGAAATAATTATAAATTATGTTGTATTTGAAACTTATCTTACACTCATTAATGATTTTATAGCATTCTGCAATTCGTCATTTATCTAATGTTCTTTTATAGTTAAAATCTCCCAAATGCTTCTAGTGTTCGTTCAACTTTCTTCCATATTCGTTCATTTTCCAAAGCATCAAATTTTATGCTTTCATGAATGAATTAGTAGAAAAGAAAGTGTTGAATAAAGAACTTGAAACACTAACAATATTTTAACCATTAAACAGCGTGAGATGAATGATGAGTTACAGGGTATTTTAAAATCATTGATTAGTCTATGTTGTTCTTCAAATATAACATAATTGTTCATATATTTATCTTTCTAACCAATTTTTGAGAAGTTATATGTTCAGTTAGAGTTTAGTGAAATAATCAATCCATAATAGATTTAATAAATTCAATCGTGTTTTACCCGTCAGTGGAATGTCAAAACTGAGGTGAGAGGTGTTTTTTCCATTTTAAATTTTCAAAAAGGATCTCTCAGGAATCGAAGACATGGCCTTTAAATATTGCCTGCCAGTTTAGTGAAAACCAAGAGGTAAAGTGACACCCTTTTCATGATGCCCTTCGTTACCTCGCTTGGGTAACTGAGGTTAAATCCCCTCTGTACCCAAGGTTAAATGTGTTTTTTTGTAGTAGTGACACTTTTTAGTTACAAGCATTGTCAATGATCTATCTTGATATCGCTTTCTTAACACCTTGTTGGCACTGTGAAGAATTACCACAGAACCACCCGATACTCCGATCACAAATAGGAAGTCATTGAGATATTGTGCCACATCCTTACTCACTACTACAAATATTACATTTTGTGACGAAGCTTTCACCTCAGTTATTGTAAAACCGAGGTATAATTCCTGGATGCACCATATTTTTTATTATAAAAATATATATTCAATATATTCCATCGGTTTTTTTTAGAACCGAGGGGTAAACTTATTCAGTATACATGCTTCAAATATCATCAGTCTCAATTTATGTTTTTATCTCATTAAAAGTGGCACCTTGCTGAATATTTTATTTTTAATCTAATAAGACACTACTTTTCACCTCGATTTTCTTTCCATCCGAGGTGAAAATGTTTCTCTGATATATATAGCTTTATCTACTAGCGCCTTCTAGAATATTTTATTTTTAATCTAAAAATACGCTACTTACTTTACCTCGATTTTCTTTCCAAGCGAGGTGAATATTTTTCTCTAATCTATATATAGCTATAGCTAGTAGCATTCAGTTTCAGTTGTCTAAACAACAGAAATAGAACCTTAATGAAGAGCCCTAAACAATGAGAGCCATAAACACATGCCATCTTCTATACAAAGGTGTTTTGTGTTTAGTGCTCTCGTTTCTTATTCAGAGATCCAAATCATTTTCTTTTACTTCTTCTTCATAGATCTGGTATGTCAAACACCACTACTAATATTGTTGTTGTCGTTGTTGTTATTGTTGTTGTTGTTGTTGTTGTTGTTTTTGTTGTTATTGTTGTTTTTCTTGTTGTTGTTGTTGTTGTGGTTGTTGTTGTTGATGTGTTGTTCAGTTTCGAAATACTATAGTTTTTCTTTTGTTTTTGTTGTTGTTAATGAGGTTGTTTATTGACGTTGTTGTTATTGATATAGTTGTTGTTTATTGTCGTGTTGTTCTTGATATTTTTGTTGATGTTGTTAGTGTTTTCTTGTTGTATTCATTTTTTATATTAATATTGAGATTATGTTTTTGTGATTCTTTGTGTAGTTCCCATCTTGTTCTATTGAGTTTAGTTTATTATATCTAATGTCGATTGTTTGTTTCACTAACCCCTCATTGAACATATAACCTAGTAAATTTATTTTGAAAATAATCATATGTAAAATTATGTTGTATTTGAAACTTATCTTAAAAGGATTAATTATTTTCAAGCATTCTACAACTCATCGTTCATCTCACGTTGTTTTATCGTTAAAATCTCTTCAATACTTCTAGTTTTTGTTCAACATTCTTCCATATTTGTTCATTTTTCAAAACATCAAGTGTTATGGTTTCAAGAATGAATTAGTAGAAAAAGAAGTGTTGAATAAATAAGTTGAAACATTGAAGAGATTTTAACCATAAAACAACGTGAGATGAATGAGGAGTTGCAAGATGCTTCAAAATCACTAATCAATGTAAGTTGATCTTCAAATATAACTTAATTGTTCATATAATTATTTTCCAAACTAATTTTGATAAGTTATATGTTTAGTATAGTGTTTAGTGACATAAGCAATCCGCATTAGAATTAATAAACTCAAACTTGTTTTACCCCTCGATTTTATTGGATAAATGAGGTGAAAATGTGGTATACCCGTCAGTGAAATTACAAAATCGAGGGGACACGTGTTTTCGCCATTTCAGAATTCCAAAATGGTATCTCTAAGGATCAAACCCATGACCTTTTCACTTACCCGTTGTTTTTATTTTTAAACCGAGAGGTAAAGTGTGCACTTTTCATGACGTCATTCGTTACCTCGCCTCTGTAGTCAAGGTTAAATACATTTCGCGTCCGAGGTTAAATGTTCCTTTTCTAGTATAGTGAATGACCCTTTTCATTGCAACCTAAGAGAGAGAGAGATAGAGAGAGAGAGAGAGAGAGAGAGAGAGTGAGTGAGAGAGAATAGAAATTAATAGTATATTTTAATGTATCAAGGCTAGAATCGTGAATGAATCAATTTCCTTATAGTATTTCAAGTACTCTCAAATTGTCTGAGAATTCATACGCTGGAATATCCGGGATAATTCAGCATATTCTTGAGTTTGCACAAGATCGATGAAAACTCGAATGTAAGAAAGATGAAATCCGGAATTTTAAGTGAAGATGATATGTTTTTATAATTTTTTTTTTCAGAATCTGTAATGCTCAATTTATAGGACAAGTAGTGTTGTTCCATAAGGTTGCGACACTTGATGAAACACACTCTTTCAGCAATACGTTTTACTGAGTGCTGCAAATTTTCTCCTATTGCAAAACTTCAGAAGTGTTGTTTATTTTGACTGCATTTTGCATCACTTCACAAAGCGTTGCATATTTCCAAATTCATTGAAAGCTCTAATGGTTTGACTAAATTTTGGTAAAACATAATGGTGGAAAAGATGCTCAAACATGAAGATTTATGCCCCTGACCAAAGATGTCGAGTGAAATGTCCCAGCATGATGACTCGACATCATGATCATTACAACAGGTTTTGTTCTAATCTATTCCAAGATTCAAGGCGTGATTGGCAGTGGACCAATGATCAAAGAGAGAAAGCCCAACTCAATAGAAGGCTATAAAAAAAGACCAAGACCTAGGCAGAAAAGAGTGAGAGGACGACATAGACTTAGGAATCCTATTTTGTAAAGTAGGGTTTAGGGTTTTGAGAGTCATAGGTTTCTTTTGTATGTCTCCCTCTGTATCGATTTGATGTAGTGTGGTAGACATAGGTACTTATACAGATTCTGAAACCTGTAGGTAATGAATCATGTATTGTTCTTGGATGAAAATTTGAAGCAAATCCAAGTTAATTTGTTAGTCAAAGATGCTTGACTGAACTTTGTATTGGAAGGGGTATCTTTCAATAGGGATGATACAATTGTGAGGTATTAACTGTTAGATAATCAAAGGTTGTGATTTAGGGAGTGAGATGGATTTCTCTTCTCAATTAGATGTTACTTTTAATGATAAAGTCTTCATTGGGTAGAGATAGCTTAGCGTGGGTGCTTTCTGTAAACCTGAGGCCGTTTACATAAAACTATACTACTGATAGTGGAGTCTTCTTCCTGGATTGGTATCCCCCAGATGTAGGTGAGTTGCACCGATCTGGGTCATCATATTCTGTGTTGTTTATCATTCTGCAATTTACATTCCAGTATTGATTAACATGTTGGAACAGATGTCGAAACATACTTGTTTCTGCAGTTCTGATATTCAAGGTATCAGTCTGTTGTTCATTTCTTTTAAAATAATTATGTAGAATAATGTCTTGACATGTGTTAGGACATCTACTGTCTGTTATGCCAGAATTTCAATTGGTATCAGAGCAGGTATCCTGTCTGTTTTTAGATGAGATCTTTGGGAGATACTTTCTGGCGTTTAAACAAGGAGGAGTTTTGAAGATCAGATCAATCAACTCAGACACACTCAAGGGTATTAATGGATGGGATGGATGTTCTGGATCAAATGTAACAACCCGATGGTTATTCATATTACTGAGGAGATTCTACAACAACATCAGGAGAAATGGCTAGTTCTCTTGTTGGGGTGTCTTATGAAATGTTCTGATATCTTATTAGAGCAAGGAGAATGTGTTCCTTGGTGGTTCCGCTGCAAATGTTTCTGATGGAAGAGCTCTAGAATTATAGGATTCTGGAGTTGTTACTGAAGACAAATGGTGGAAGATCTCAATCGTCGACCTCTATTGTTGAAGATATCTGCATCTTTTTATTCCAAATTCGGGGGCGATGGAATGAAGAGAGTTGTTGGAAGATGTCTGTTATGGTGGCTTGGTACTTGGAAGCTTGGTTCCATGGTGCAGTTTGAAGTCAGTTGAAGAGGAGGGGAATTGAGAATAGGTTTATCAAGTTCATGCTCTAGAAGTTTGATAAATTATTGATCGACTAAGTTGTCAAAGATACTTGAGAATTGTCTCAAGTCCACTCATAAAGGCATCCCAGTCGTGCATCTGGAGTCTTCTAGCCATTCTTCTGACTAGAGGGTGTTTCTATGAAACACAAACCTGAAGAAAGTGGAGGTGATTTATTTTCCCCATCCAATACAGCAAGGAAGGATTCATCTCTCTTAATCCTAAGGGTGGATCCAATCTAAATGGAGTTTTCAGAACTGTTGAGGTAAATAGGGTTCATTCAGAGAGAATCTTAGTTACTTGAGTCAAGGGTGGCAGCCTTTGTGTCTCAACACTCTTTGTCAAAGAAGATACTTGCAAAAGATTGAATACTTGATAAGTGTTCATGAAGTGATCTGGTGGAGTGTGGCATCAATAGTGAACCAAGATTATTGAACAAGGATTTAAGATCAATTGCTATTTGTGTTACTCACAAGTATTTAATTGATTATCCCTGAATGTGAAGTTCAAGATTGCTGATGTTCAACACGATGTTGGAACATCTCTTCATCTGGGTTGTGCAGAATCATGGGAGGGGTACTGCATAAGCTTTTGGATCTTTTTCTCTTGGGTGTTGACCTAAGAATCTGCTTCAGTTTGGTGTAGCAGAAGCATCTGATCTCTGGATAGTTTCGTGGCAAGAAACTGGTCTAGACAGTGGTGGTGCTGAAGATGAAGAAGACGATATCATAATCTTGATGGAGAGTTCTTGGATCATTTATTTCTGATCTAGGAGTATTCGAGTGCAGCAGGTGTGATCAAGTTGTTATTAGAAGCATCTGGTGTTTATCTGGAAAGTGTCCTGGCAAGAGACTTGTCCAGAATGGAGTGTTGGTGATGGCACGACTTGGATCTATTTATTTATGATCTAAGTACTTAGGAGCATGGGATCTTGCTCATTTTGGAGGTCAAGGTTAAGTGGCAGTTATCTCTAACTTTATACATACTGCTCTACTTAAGGAAAGTGGCATCCTTTGGTATAGCTATGGTGTAGTCTAGGACTACTTTCTCTTGTGAAGATTCAGACGTGGCATGTGTGAACTCTTTGAAGGTTCAAAGCAGTTATTCATCAAGGTGTGAGCTTGAATGGAATACCTGTGACAAGATTAAGCAGGATAGAGATTGTCTACTCAAACTTGGTTGTTGAATCAAGTCTATGAGAACATGGAACTCTTGTTCTATATTAAGGAGGAGGTTCTTCTAAGTGGCAGAAGGAGGAGCTGAATTCAGCAGTTGGATGTCGTATCAAAATGTTCTGACATCAAGCTTAACATCAGGATCTCAACTGTTGATGTGGCACATCAGCTTCAGATAAGTTAATCTACAGGAGAATGGAAGTTATGGATGCTTCAAAAAGGTCTATCTCATGTAGTTTGCGGGAGCTGTGGATGGAGAAGATGTTACATTTCTAAGGCTTGGTGGATCCAAGATGTCTTGCTCTGGAGCAAGTAGTTCATGTAATTTGAAGATCAGATTTCATTGGTGGATCAGTGTATCTTGTCGGAGTCCTGAAGAAGGATGAGGCAGTCAAAAAGTGGCATTTGGTTGTTCTCATATGTGGAATCAAGATAATCAAATAATGGCATTTGATTACTCTTAAGGAGTGTCTTGGAACTAATTACTCTTGGGCAGAAGGGTGGTTGGTTGAAGACGTGAGGAGGTGTTGATTCTTGTATATCCTGGAGCTTGTGGGAGAAGTTCTCAGTTTATGGAAGATTACCTTCTTTTGGTGGAAGAGAGTTTATTTATCTCTTTGATTATGGAGTTCTTATAGAACAAGCTGGTGGTGCAGTGTTATTTGAAGATCTTCAGTTGGATAACTATGCAGATAGTAAGTCCAGTGGTGGAGCATATCTAGAACTATGTTGATTGGGGTCTATGATATGTGAAGGATGTCCTAACTGATGTTATAACATCTTCTGGGTTGGTTATCCTTGGAGTAGGATGCTAAGTTCTGAGTGTGGAACTTGACACTCACATCTTGTCTAAGAAGTGTTTATCTTGTCATACGCGAGAATGATGGGTAAAGGATTGTCTTGGTAGTCTGATGTGAATATGACATGCTAGAAGTGGATCGGTTTGGTGCTTGTGGAGCAAATGGTCTGAGAATTCTGGAGCATGTGTTTGATGTTCTTCAAGTGTGAAGAATATCTGGGTGAGCTAGCAAACTAAGGGGCCATGTGCATCTCTTTGAGGAATTTGAAGTATTCCAGATTCAATTGGGTTGTATCTCAGAGAACAAGGAGATCTATACATGAGAATTCAGGATGAATTCGTGTGGTGTATAGATAGTTTTTGGACGAGAGGGATTAATGGAGCTTTGATCTCAATCCATGAGTTTGTTAGATATGGTACAAGGATACGTTCCTGGTACTCAAACTATATGATCATGAAGTTGTCATGGGATATCATGTAGTGGTTTTGAGGTGTTTCTTGCTGAAGAAGCATCAGTTAAGAAAAATAGGGGGAAAAATTCTGTCTGTTAAATGTACTGGTGTGGTACATGGTTTGCTTGAGGGTAAAGTATTAGGTGAATGTG
The DNA here is from genome assembly GCA_022829125.1 of Lathyrus tuberosus. NCBI lineage: Eukaryota > Viridiplantae > Streptophyta > Magnoliopsida > Fabales > Fabaceae > Lathyrus > Lathyrus tuberosus. The sequence goes on along the minus strand of JALAZF010000065.1, from coordinate 15,377,278 downwards.
TTCAGCAGGTGTGTTGAATAGAGGGTGCGCTCTTGAAGACATGAAGATGTTTCTTATGTTTTCCATTCATTTATGGTGTTCTTCTGGCAAAGGAGCACTGGCTGTCTACCACAGGGGGAGTTAAACTTCTGTTTTGGATATATGGCTGCAGTGGTGCAGATTGTTTATCAAGACTGTTTGTGGTCTCAAGCAGTTTGTGATAGATTGCCTCAAGAGAGGTTGATATGTCAGACGAGATGTCGTGACATTGCTCTACTGGTATAAGTTTTGGGTGAACTTATTAGGTTGTTCAGATTCTGTCATTGGTGTCAATGGATTGAATTAGGAGTGGTATAAGTATCTTGGGAATCTCTGCTGATGGAAAGGTATTTGGAAGAATTCTGTGGTAAACAAGTTTGTTAATTCTGGATTAAGAAAGTAATTTAGGATAAACAGAAGATGGGTGTAATCATAGTCCTGTTTGTTGGAACTATAAATCTGACAATATCAGGTTAGGTATCAGGACACTGTTCAGAAGCGGTTTCAAGGACAAGTCAGAAAAGGTGGAATCTTTCGAAACTAACTTAACCAGCGGTTATTGCACTCATTTACTAGTCTTTTGTCTATTCCAAAAAGTAGTGGCTTTCGCTATGTAGCTTCTTCATTATTTAAGGAGGATCGTGGTAGAACATCTTTGAAGACAAGAGCAAATGGGTTTTGTCCGAATTTGGTTAAACACAATCTGGGCATGGGCCTGCATGGGTCACTTTTGCCATCTTTTGGCTAAAAAGGGGGAGAATGACTTCCACTACATGCACCATCAAGCTGAAGAATATTTTAGCCAAAATTTGTCAAAAGGGGGATATTGAAAGCTCCAATGGTTTGGCTAAATTTTGGTAAAACATAATGGTGAAAAAGATGCTCCAACATGAAGATTTATGCCCCAGACCAAAGATGTCGAGTGAAATGTCCCAGCATGATGACTCAACATCATGATCATTACAACAGGTTTTGTTCTAATATGTTCCAAGATTCAAGGCGTGATTGACAGTGGATCAAGGATCAAAGATAGAAAGCCCAACTTAGCAGAAGGCTATAAAAAAGACCAAGACCTAGGAAGAAAAGAGAGAGAGGACGACATAGATTTAGTAATCCTATTTTGTAAAGTAGGGTTTAGGGTTTTGAGAGTCGTAGGTTTCTCTTGTAAGTCTCCCTCTGTATCGATTTGATGCAGTGTGGTAGACATAGGTACTTGTACAAATTCAGAAACCCGTAGGTAATGAATCATGTATTGTTCTTGGATGAAGCTTTGAAGCAAATCCAAGTTAACTTGTTAGTCAAGGATGCTTGATTGGACTTTGTATTGGAAGGGGTGTCTTTCAATAGAGATGATATAGTTATGAGGTATTAACTGTTAGATAATTATAGGTTGTGATTTTGGGAGTGAGATGAGTTTCTCTTATCAATTAGATGTGACTTCTAATGATAAAGTCTTCATTGGGTAGTGATAGGTTAGCGTGTGTGCTTTCTGTAAACCTGAGGTTGTTTACATAAAACTATACTATTGATAGTGGAGTCTTCTTCCTGGATTGGTATCTCCCAGATGTAGGTGAGTTGCATCGAACTGGGTCATCATATTCTGTGTTGTTTATCATTCTGCAATTTACAGTTCAGTATTGATTAATATGTTGGAACAGATGTCGAAACATCAGTGTTTCTGCAGTTCTGATATTCAAGGTATCAGTCTGTTGTTCTGTTCTTGTTTAAATAAATATGCAGAACAATATCTTGACATGTGTTAGGACATCTGCTGTCTGCTATGCCATAATTTCATTCATCATACAAACTACTTGCTGCAACATTTCACAAAGTGTTACCTATTTTTAAATTCAAAAACAAACATCACGTGCATACTTTCTTATCATTTTAAAACACATCGATGATGTTTAATTATTATTTTATTTGCTATGGAAGTCATCTAATATATTGTTCCCTTTTTTTTTCCAATGAATATAAAACCACTTTGTTTCACTCTTTCATGCTTTCTGTATTCTTTCAGTTTTATCTTTTCCTTATGATTTTCAACTTCTGCTTCGATTCTCTTTCAGCTTCTATTTGTTTCACTTTTCTACTTGATAATTTCAATAAACTCTTCTGCCACATTTATCATATGTGTGACTATAATTTCAATAAACTCTTTCGTCTACTCTTAAGCATAGTTTCCTTAAATGGACTCTCTTTTGTAAGAAGAAAGGGGTGAGGAAGGGGAGAGAATGTTCTATTTGGTTGGCTACCATTTGGAGCTTATGTACGTTGAGAAACGACATTATTTTTAAATGTCAATTGGAACGTTTTGGACTTGGTTTGGGAGATCAAAGCTTTAGTTTGCAGATGGTCTTACATCGGGAAAATTACTCGGACCAATTACGACATTTATGAATTTAGCAAGTTTTCCTTGTTCTATTTATCGTAAGGGTAATTGGGTTGTAATTTTCCTTTTTTTGCCGATTGCTTTGCATCGGTTTTTTTTGTAAGCGGTTTCGAGAACCTAATGTTCTCGCTTTTATAGGTTTCGAGAACCTAATGTTCTCGCTTTTATAATATTCCTTGCTTATTGAAAAAAAAATCTGTTCTTGTTCCAACACATTAAAAAAAATATATGTTCTTGTTCCAACACATTATTTAGGTCAAACTATTAGAAGTCTATATTAAGTATAATTTTTTTTTTATAGGAAAGAGTTTTATTTGTATTAATTAGTTCTCAAAACATGCTATCAAAATAGTTGTATAATATATCAAATTCATATGAATATAATTGGGGGATTACACTCTTTTACAAACTATTTGCGTGCTCATTATTCTAAAAATTTTTTGTTTAGGAGCAAGATCTCAAGTTGTCAAATCTAAGAACCAAAAAATTGGAAGTGAGATTGAAAAATTTAAAGCAGAGGCAACTCACTATGTAGGCCACAATACAAAGATTTGATGTGTGAAGTAGGCAACTTAGAACAAACTATTAGTACTTATGTTATGGTGTTTAACGATGTGACACTATTCCATACTATTATAGTTTATATTTTGGAAATCAAAAAGAAATAAGTTGTTGACATTAAGCATCATAATTTGACAGTGGAGAATTAGAAAACATTCGAAATTGTAATTGAGAGGTATCCTGTTGGTTATTGCTGAAAAAATTGATTTAAGATATAATTTGTTTGTCAATATAGTTTTATTCATTGGCTATTTTATATGCAAATATTAGTATTGTGATTTGTATAACATAAGTATCAATATTGAAATACATTTTTTAAAATATATATTTGAGGCATGTAGACTCCCCTGCTATATATACTGCAAAAAATACCAGTGCTCCATGCAAACCCCGCTAATATTTCTGCGGCACAAGTAACTACAGAATTTTCGAAAACATTCTCAAATCAATTTGAAGAGGTCGCCGTAAATTGTAACACAAATCTCTGTCAAATATATAATTTTCTGTAGTGTTTGATCTAAGGTAATTTAACAAGAGAACAAAAGTTTGAGCTTTATTGTGAGGCGTGAGCTGAGGTGATGTGAAATAAGGTGAATTTTATGAGGGAAGAAGGTAAATTCGATGTTGGTGAAAATTTCAGAGTTTAATTTGTGAGTTAAAGGGATAGAAAAAGGTTTTTGGGTTGAAAATAAAATTGTGGGATAATCTTTTCTTTTATTTAATAATTTTTATCTTTTTAAATATTTTTTATACAACCTACAATAACGAAATTTTGAAAACGCTATCACATAGGATACACTTATAATAGTATTTTATTAAAGGCGCTATTATAAGCCTGGAAATTTTGTTTTGTTACAATAGCATGTAAGAGGAGCTTTTCAAGTAATTCTGTAGTAGTGGTCGTAATAGAAGTTCAAGATTTAAAAGTTTGATTGTGTTGAACCGAAGTTTAACAAGTTGATATTGAAATCTACTATTATATATTTTATTATAAATATAATATATAAAAAATTAATAAATAGTTAAAATATAATTCTATACAAGATATTGTATTATTGAGTATTAGTATTGGATGATACAATGATATGAAATATTTGATTGTATTTGTTTTAAATTTTAAGGTAAAGGAGCTTTGCGAGTAATTTTTCTAATTTATAGAAATGATTTTTCGGATGGCATATATTGATAAACAAGCTGCCCTCGAAATTGAAACATCATAAGAGGGGAGTGCTTCATTCTTACATAGATCTTCTTTGAGTTTCCTGTCCTTGTGTGGAAAAATATAGAACATTGGTTAGATGTGGGCCATAATGTGGAAACCTCTATCCTTGGTCATGCTGAGCATTTTTTCAATGAAATGTCTGGAAAAACTGTTCAGGCAAAAAGCTCTTAATTTGGTATTAAAATCTACTATTATACATTTTATTATAAATATAATATATAAAAAATTAATAAATAGTTAAAATATAATTTTATACAATATATTGTATTATAGAGTATTAGTATTGGATGATACATTGATATGAAATATTTGATTGTATTTGTTTTAATTTTTAAGGTAAAGGAGCGTTGCATGTAATTTTTCTAATTTATAGAAATGTTTTAAGATGGCGTATGATGATAAACAAGCTACCTCGAAATTGGAACTTTAAAAGAGGGGAGTGCTTCACTTTTACATAGATCTTTTTTGTGTTTCCTGTGTTGCCAGTTAAGAAAACATTTCGCATCTTAAAATTTCCTATCCTTTTGCTGTTAGTGTGTGGAAAAACATAGAACATTGTTTAGAAATGGACCATAATGTGGAAACTTCTATACTTGGTCATGTTGAGTATTTTCTCAATGAAATGTCTGGAAAAGCTGTTAAAGGCAAGAACTCTTAATTTGATTGACTACTTGTTGGTGTCTTTAGTTGACGAGAAATAACATCATCTTTCAAGACAATATAGTGGGTAGAGGAGATGAAGAAACTTGTTACTTCAACCAAATAATTTCTTGAAATTGGATTGTACTAAATTTGAAAATTAGATTATTATTGTAATTTTACAATTGGTGGAAAAATTCTCTAAATTATCTCAAATTACGTTAACTCTTTAATTTTTTCGAACACGTTTTGTGCTCTTTTCAATCAATTTGCTTATTAAAAAATAATTTTCTAAGTGCAATGAAAGTATGGTGTTTAAGAAGGCGAGAAGTTTTAAATTATGGATTGGAACAAAATTGTGTCAGCATCCCTATAAAGCTAAAGCTATATTTCCTATCGATGTTAGACAGCTTTAGTATGGACTTAGTGCGTAATCAACGAGTATACATTGAAAAGTTTAAAAGTTTGTGGTTTAAAATATTTTTCTTAAAAAAATCTTTTACTAAAAGCATTGTTTTTGGAATTTTTTTTTTTAATCAAAAGGTGCTCTGACCGATTCAAAATGAAAAGCAGTTTTCAAGATTATCTTCAAGTAAATTTAATTATAAAACCATAATCAATTATTTAAAAATGATTCAAAACCATATTCTATATACCTACTCCCTTCGTCTCAAAATGAAATTTTTTTTAAATATGTTACACATAAATTAAGAAAAATAATGATTGACTAATTAAATATAATAATTTTACAAAATTACCTTTAATTATCATTGGTTGTCATAAATGTGTAATATGATGTAATATCTTAAAAATTGTGTAGATAATATTTATTAGGGATAAATTTGAAAAAAAAATTAATGATTATTACATTGAAAAGATAAAAAAACTTTTATTGTGAGACAAAATTTTTTGATTAAAAAAATTCTTATTTTGAAATAGAGGGAGTACTAAAGAAATTCATTTCTTTTCTTGCATTAAATTTTCATGTTTCATGTACAAACAAAACTGAAGGGCCATGGTGGTGCATTATCCAGCTGACTAAAACAGAAAAGAAAAAGTAATCACTAGTTGTAGTCACGAAGGGGGCCTGATGAATTATAAACCTTAATAAAATGATCAAGCAAAAATATCAAATCTTAAAGGAGATTGAGAATAACAATCAATAAACTATATTTTATCATTTTCCGTTAAATAAGAACTTAAGTTTCATTGATTTTTAAGAGGTAAATCTTCTACCCTTTGACTTTGATGTTGATTTCATTTTATGACAAGTTTTATATTTGATGGTTGTTTTAAAAAAGAAACAATGAACAATGAAATGGATAACCATGGCTGTTCTTTCGAAGAGTCGAGGATTGAAAAAGCAAAGAAAGGTTGGAGAAAAGTATTAGAACTAATATGGATTTGGATGGCATACAAACACTACAAACAAATACAATCACTTGCAACACGATTTTCACATCACAATGCAAATTTAGCGCCGTAGTTATTTACGAGGTAGTAGCAGTTATGACAACTTTGTTGTCACGTTAAAATCACGTCACAACATTTGCTACGTGATTTTCACTTCCCAAAATGCTGCTACAAACCTGCTACACATCTGATACATGTCATTTTTGTAGATCATTGTTGCAGGTTTGCCACATGTTTTCCATGCCACTAATAACATCGTATTTTACATGGCACTGAATTATTTTTTATTAAAAACAATTAATTACGAAATTAATAATTAATTATTTACAAATTTATTTATTACAAAATTAACAATAAAAAAAATTATAAATTTATTTATGATAAAAATATTAATTTCAATTAAAAATTTAAAATACTAATATTTTCGAATAATAATTAAAAATATAATATTCAATTAAAAATGATTAAATTCAAAATAATTATAAATATTTTACAAAAATTAATATTTAAAAGTAGGGCAAGGCCCAACCCAGTCCAGCTGTTGGCAGGCCCAATAGTCAGAAACTAACTGTTGGGCACAGCTAGTCGTTGGGAAGAATTCACTTCTGCATCCAGAACAACACAATAGCCTAGATTCATCTAGTTGAGGACAAAGGGAACCGATTTTCCCTCTGCCCTTCCAACAATAAGAGATGGCCGATTGGCCATCTCTGCCCATTTATCACATTCTTGCCCGTCACACACAGGGCAGACATCTAGGGATGTCCAGAGTGCTCCTGCCCAGAATCTTCTCCTGCCCCTCCGCCGAGGAGGCTGCCCAGAATTCAACCAGTAATCTCTCGTCAGCCAATTGAGGACAAACGAAACCGCTTTTCCCTCTGCCCCTCCACCGAGGAAGACGAACCAACTGATCTCCAGGGACAAAAGGCCAGCTCTGCCCTTCATTCCATCTTTGCCCGTCATACATGGGACAGTCATCTAGGACCAACCAGGAATGCACCTGCTCGGAAACACTCCCCTGCTAAAAGTAACAGGCTAGTTCTGAGCAGGTCTGCCCATCAGCCGAGGAGAGATGGCCAATTAACCTCTAGGGGCAGCCGCCCATCTCTGCCCTCCGTCTCACCTCTGCCCGTCATGCACGGGACAATCATCCAGAACCAAGCAGGAATGCACCTGCCCGGAAACACTCCCCTGCTCAAAGCAACAGGATAGTTCCTAGCAGGTCTGCCCATTCCAACGGCTAATTTCTGACAGTTACCTATTGTTCTGGACTGGGCCGGCGTCTGCCCATCCTTTGGGCAAGCACAACCCAATACTGCTGTATGAGGCCCAATACGGCCCAATTCTCCTCATTGTCGGGCACATTCATTGACCCTACTGTCGAGCAGAGACTTCCTGCTACGAGGAAAGACTACGACTCTCCTCCTCGCTCTCCACGTGCTCCTCCTCGTGAGGACACGAACGCCGAAGAAAGGCCACGCCTTTCCCCACGATCTCCACGTACTCCTCCCTGCGAGGACACGTTCTCTTGTAACCCACCTCCGAAAGAATTGGTCTGCCCTACTTCCGGAGATCTCGGGACCGTTACCCCAGGGCGAAGACCACGTGCTGGTCTTCACTACGCCACGTAAGCCCTGGCAGTTGCTTGGATTGAGCCTTTCAGTCCAGCCCAGTGCAAGTAACCGTTGGCCCCGCGCTGGGGGCTCTCTATAAAAATCCTCTCACTTGAGAGGGTCAGGTTACAAAACACTCTCTTACACTCTAACCTTGTACTTGCTTACTCCCCTTTTTCTTACTTGAGCGTCGGAGTACATTGCAGGTACACCTCCTGCCATATCATAATCACCGGAGCTGAAGTCCATACGACGTTGCTGGCCACTACATAACGGTCTGATCCAGGTACGATCAGTGGCGCCAACTGTGGGGACTCTTGTTCTCCCCATCTTTCTTTCTCCGGAAACCAAAGATCAAAGGAGATTTCTGAAATTCCGATCGTGGTCAGCCGTGACAACACCAGCGATGCTCGTAGCACTGTCATCCTCCCTGTTATCAAGATGGACAAGGATGGAGCATTTCCTCTTCTCGAGAACCACGTCCCCCTCCAGAGGGACGGAGTCGTTACGTCCTCTTCTCCAAATCGCAATGATAAGGAGGACCGGCGACCAGACCACAACAAAAAAACAGAGATTCCTCAGGAAGTACCCAAGGATCTCCAGCTCATCCTAGTGTCGTCCAACGCCGACCTGGCCATGGTTGCCCTGGTCGAAGCTCTTAACAAGAACTTCCAATTCCACCACAATACGAGGGTTGGAACAGAAGAAGTCCATCGCACGAGATCTCCCCCTCCCGGGCATACATCCAGTACGAGGATAAGGAGGCATCCAGTAATGCTCAGAATTCGAGGGATCAAGAAAATGCCAAGGTGTCTAGGCATGATGACCAACTCGCGCCCCGCCAAGGAGCAGAGGAAGAAATGAGGAGAAGCCTGACTAACAGGCGCGCGCTCCTCGACATCAATTGACAGCGCGGAGCCTTCCAGTCCTCTGCCCCCATTCCATACGGAGAATTCGAGGTTATCCTCCTCGAAAATGACCTGAACAAAGCAGAGATGACCTCACCAGCCTCCCCAACGAGTAAAATGCATAAATAAACAGTTCCCTGCGAACACACAAGCCGAGCAAGAATATGTTCCCCGCGAACACCTCAAACGAGGAAAGCATTCTTCCTTCTGCCCCTCAACCGAGGAAGGCTGGTCAGCTGACCCCAAAGATCAGCAGGACCACCGCTGCCCTCCTTCACATTTATGCCCGTCACGCATGGGCAACTACCCAGGAACGATCGTAATGCTCCTACCAGTAACTATGCGCCTGCCCGACTCAACAGCCAGTTTCGAGCGAGTCTGCCCATTACAACGACTAGTTCCTGGCAATTGAGGACAAAGGAAAACATATTTCCTTCTGCCCCTCAGCCGAGGAAGGATGGTCAGCTGACACCCAGGATCAGCAGGACCACTGCTGCCCTCCTTCACATCTCTTCCCATTACGAATGAGCAGCCAAAGTTATACGACAAAACATTAAAGTCAGGAGTCTCGTCCTCAGGAGAAATCACAGATTCACGCGAGGGCAAGCTGGCCGCAAACTGGGAAGGGTCGTACAAGGTCAAATCAAAAACAGGCACCGACGCCTACTTCCTCGAACAACTGGACGGAAAACCATTTGCTCGAGCATGGAATATTGAAAAGCTCAAATATTATTATGGTTAGGACCAACAACCAGACAGGACTAACTGCCGACAAACTTCCCCCACAACGAAGAAGTTTCTCGGCCACAGGAGCGTGCCCTGGTGCAAGCACATTCCTAAACTTATTCAACGAAGGCCAGTTTCTGCTCATGGAACGAGCAGACTCTGTGCCCAACGGGGATACCTCAATCCTAAACTTGCTTACTCCTCTTTTTCTTGCTTGAGCGTCGGAGTACCTTGCAGGTACCCCCCTGCCATATGATCATCACCGGAGCTGAAGTCCATACGACGTTGCTGGCCACTGCATAACTGTGTGATCCAGGTACGATCAACCGTCCATTGAATCATATGTTTAGTTCGTTTGTTGTGAGAGCAATCGTCGCATTATTTTCTCCATCTGAATTTGTCTCTTCTTCATTTTCTCCATTTGAGCATTTGTCACCGTCTCACGTTATGCCGCCTCACGTCTCGCCTCTGTTAGCGTCAATTGTCACATTGTTTCCATTATTTGTAGTGTTAAATTTTATGGACGTGACGATCTTTCCCCATCCGTAACTCTTTTAAATAATGTTATATTCATTGCTTGTATGGAGTTCCCGACCAAAGATCCAACGCCAAATAAACTCCCGTTAGATCCACTCCCGCCAATTACTAAATTCCAAATATAAATATCCACACGATCATCAATTGGGTTTGAACCTATCGGAGTATAATGAGGATTTTCAACTAAAAATTATGCTAGGATTACTACGGAAAACCCATTTAAGAACGGTTGGCAAAGTTATATAATCACGCGGGCGCAAGCGTTGTTATGTAGAGTGTGGTTGTATATACGATAATTAAAATCACGGCCCAGTAACCATTGTAATATACTGGAAATCGCGCACCCTATCACAACGGATTTTCCTAATGACCGTTGTAATAAACATAGCCTGCGAGATCTTATAACGGTTAAGCTATATAACCTTTGTTACTTTTTTCTGCAAAATTAACATATATTATCGTACTTTTATAATTAATACCATTTTTTAACCTGTATTATTGTTCACCATATCACAGCAGAAAATAAAACTCACATTTGTGATAAAGTTATCATAATAATATTAATTGTATCATATTAATAATATCACATAATTGTATCATATTCAATGCACAATCAATCAACATACAAACCTAATAGACTATAACCTATTTCGTCATTGTTGTTACAACAAATGCAATGAACACTACAAATAAAAAAAATCCAGGTAATCTGCAACTATTTCTTCAGGATCTTCACCTTCAACTTCAATTCATCCTCCTTGCCTTTGAAGGTGTTAACCATCTCCTTCTCCTCATTCAAGTTCTTTACCAGTGAAGAAATTATTTGTTTTGCCCTAGGATACATCTCCTCATCCAACCAAGCAAAGTGAGAGCATTTTTTGTATCCTTGAATATTATACATCCCACAACCATAGAAACGACGACATGGGTTCGAATCAGCCCATGCAGTCATCAACGAAGCGTCGAGACCACACTTGCATACGTACCTTGAACGACTTGATGACCTGCTTACATGGCTACAACCAGAGTGCTGAGACATTTTAATGGAAGGATTTGATGAAAACTTGAAGAAACTGGGTGAGAAGAAGACAAACAGTGACTTGGGGGAAAAGAAGACGAAAAACAAATTAAAAGGATTTAATGGAAATTATGACTTTCATCTAGTTTATGAAGCTATAAAGAAAAAGTACAAGGTGAATAAATTTTACACAATAGTTTCATACTTCTATTATTTTTCTTCATAGCTACACAAATCATATGTAGCATAGCCAAAGTTTGCGCTTTGTTAAAGTGGTGAAGACGAATCTGAAAAAAAAAAAAAGAACATTCACCAAATGAAAAAATGAGAACCCGTTTTTAACAAGAAACGTAAACGAAATCGAAGCATAAGTTAAATGAACGAACCTCAAGTTAGCGATTGATGAAGAAGAATCTGAATACGTATCTGAAGGTTGAAGGATGTTAGAGTTATCTTATGATAGAGAGAGTAAAATATGTTAGGGTTTTCTTTTGAGAGAAACGGTTGTTATGTATTGAACGATAGATACTTTCGCTTATATACTAAAAAATATCACTTTTCATCACGTCGTGGTTAAATAACTTGGTTAAATAAGTCTTATAACACCGGTTGTTGACTTAACCGTTGTAAAATCATTTACAATCTAATTTTAAATAATGGACTTAAGTGACACACGCTTAATGTACTCTTAAAAATGAAAAAAATATAGTTGCAGAGAATCGAAGCTTGCTACACATCATTTATTACTATAGTGTTTTGAGGCAACCGTCATTAAATTTCTGTTTATAAATCCACATACTCACTGGCCGTGAAAATTTTAACCTATTACAACGATGTATATGAATCCGTTGTACACCTGACGTTGTTGTTTGCGCGTTTTGTAGTAGTGGAGCAATGTGTCATTGTCCTTCTACACATAAAAAAAATAAATAAAATATAGTTTAAACTATATATATATATATAAAAGAATTAAATAAAATAAAATAATAAAATATAGCCACATGATTTTCACGACACTGACATTGAATTAGTTGCCACATGAAAATCACACCGCAACTTTGTCATTAGATATTAAAAAAATATAAACAATTTATTCAGATACATAAATTAATTTAAATAAAATAATACAACATAAACAACTTATCAAAGCTAATCTAGTACATTTGTCAACATAATCTCTCAAATTTTTGGTACGGGTCTTTGCAACGACCTCTCTCATTCGCAGGTGTCTCCCTGAATCCTTAGACTAATTAATAAAATTAACTATAATTAAAAATATATAAAAAATCTAAATATAAATTAAAAAAGTAGGTATAATTACCATGCGTCGAGCATTTTTGACGATACTAATGCTTCCAATTGCATTGAGGTGACCCCATTTTCAAATGCTCTCATTTTCATTGCATTCTCAAAACTTTTCTTTTTTTAAATAATCAAATTGAATTAAAAGGATACTAAGAGGTATCCAAACTCATTTACAAAAAATCACCCTCAAAACATGATTACAAAAAATGAGAGGGGGAATTTACCCAACCATTATAACTACAAAACAACCATTTCTTAAAAGTCTTCCCAATCCACTCCCAAGACAAGTGTATAATCCTATCAAAAACTTGGTCAGCATCCCAAAACTCATCATTAAAAAGGATTTTGTTTCTAGCAGACCAAATACACCATCTTATAACAAGCCACAAACCAACAATATTTTCCATGTGTAACTTCTTGATAACTAAAACTTAAGTCCACTGACTCAAGTGATCCTATACAGATTCCGCAGCAATGTACAAAATGCCCAACCACTGACACATACGCTGCCAAATTATACGACTTTTGTTGCACCTGAACAACATATGCATTACATCCTCATCACAGCTGAAGCATAAGGGACATATTAGTTCGTGTGCATTTGTAGTGATTCCTCGACGATGAATATTATCACGCGTGGCCAACATAATATGTAAAACTCTCCAACCAAAATAGATAGTTTTCAGGGGTGAAGAAGCCCGCAACAAAATTTTAAATGGCACTGAAAACCCATGAAGATGAACAGCTTCATCAGAAATTTGAAATAGAGAATTATAACCATAACTTATAGTGTATCCTTTGTGACAATCTCTGTTCCAAATCACAGCATCGTCTGAATCTTTATGAATGGTGCAACCTTCCAGCCTCACCAGCAAATAAAAATAGCGCTGATGCAGGTTCGAATCAGAAACACCGGAAGTTCCAAATTTGATGTTTCATTGCCATTGTTCCCCAATCCAGATGCCATTCTCCGCTACCTTACTGTATTTATCTTGCGCCACAGCCCACAAATCAAGGAAGACGGAGGAAAGTCTATCCTTGCCACACCATATTGATAACCAAAAATACGTGTCAACACCATTTCCAACTTTAGAGGAGGTTGAATGCATAAACGATTTGTCACCAAAAGACCTATCAATGTGAAATAAATCACACCACCAAAGAGAAGGTTGAACCCTATAACCTGTAACTTCATCTTGAAGCAGACCTAATTTGTAGTTTCCATAACGAGCTTCAAACATATCGTTCCACTTGTTCTTCGAAGGGTTGAGACATTTCCAAATACATTTTGCAATCAGTGCAAAATTGAAACATCTAATATCCAATATCCCAAGACCTCCAAACACCTTAGCTTTGCAAACCCGATTCCACCTAATCTAAGCAATTCCTTTTTTGTTGATTGATCCATTCCAAAAGAATCGTCTTTGCATATTAGTAATGGTCCTCACCACTTTACTAGGCATTTTGAAGAATGACATAAAATGGATAGGCAAGTTAGATAAAATAGACTTAATAAGAGTGAGACGACCACCCATTGACAAGAACCTGCCTTTCTAAGAAGCCAGCCTAAAGTGCACCGTGTCAATAACCGGTTTCCCAAACTTGACCTGCCGATGATTTCCTCCTATATTCACTCCAAGGAACGTGAATGGGCATTGTCTGACTCTACATGCCAGAAAGTTCTCTCCTGCTCTTAAAAAATGGTCATCCACTCCAATACCGAATAAAGAGCTCTTGTTGAAATTGATCTCCAACCCGAAAATTAGTTGGAATCCTTTTAGGATAACCTTTATCGCCAACATATTTTTCCAAGACGCATCCCCAACTATAACTGTATCGTCGGCATATTAAAGTAAGTAGAACGAACTGTCTTGATTTATGTTGAATCCTTTGAACATCTCCCTTACTCTTGCCCTTTTCATCATGACTGCCAATCCACGCCGCAATGGCAAACAGGTAAGGTGATAACGGATCACCTTGCCTTAATCCCCTTGATACTTCAAATTCCCTTGTGGCGATTCCGTTAACCAATATTGACATATAATTGTTGAAAACGGTACATCCATCCAAGACATCCATTTCCTCCTGAATCCCATGATCTTCATGAAGTCTCGAATATAAGACCACTCAACACAATCGTACGCCTTGACAAAGTCCACTTTCAAGATTAAGGCTTTATCTTTACTTTGATAAGCATAGTCAACTAGTTCATTCAACACTAGGAACCCTTCTTGTAAATTCCTGCCAGGGATAAAGGCCGTTTGGTTTGGCGAGATCAAGCAGTCCATCACCCTTTTAAGCCTGCCAGCCATAAGTTTGGCTATCACTTTATATACATTTCCAATCAAGCCGATAAGCCTGTAGTCGTCAAGAGAATCAGGGTTTTCTTTTTTCGGAAATAAAACGAGGAACGATGATGACATCACCTTGGGCAGCCTCCCAACCTCAAAAAATTCCTGAATGCAATTTGTAAAATCAACCCCCACAATATCCCAACAATGTTGGAAGAAAGCCATATTGAATTCATCCGGTCCCGGTGACACTACGCCAAAATTGTATTAAGGAAGAACTACAAAGACAACGCTTTTTGGGTGAAGCGCTGCTATACGTTTTGCTAAAAACAAAAATAAAAAACGAAGGAAAAAAGTGATGCTATATGGGGGTCCTACGAAAGTGCTTTTAAAAAGCACTGCTAAAGGGCTAAGGCAGGTGAACTTTAGAAAGCGCTTTATGAAAAGAGCTGCTAAAAGGATACCCTAAGCCAGCGCTTTTGAAAAGCGCTGCTAAAGGCCCAAGGTATACCATACTTTAGGCAGCGCTTTCATAAAGCGCTGCTAAAGGCCAAATTCACTACACACCTTAAAAAACGCTTTTCTCTGAAGCGCTGCTAAAGCCTAGCCTACAAAAGCGCTTTCTAAAAGCACTGCTAAAGGTGTTTTAGTTAAAATTAAAACGCAGAAACCAGTAACAAATCATTTCTAATTGTTAACCCTATCAATGTTTTCACTCTCCCTCACTATTCACTCATGCTCTCACTCTCACTCTCGCTCACTGTTTACTCATCATCCTCCGTCGCTGTTCCGACAGTCACTGTTTCGGCTCACCGTCGTTGCTCCTCCGTCGTCACTGTGCATCACTGTGTGCAAGGTATATTTTTTATTTCATTTCATTTCCATTTCCATTTCCTTTTCCATTTCATTTTTCTTTTCCATTTCCATTTCATTTTTTATTTAGCATTTGTTCTATGTTGATGTTGAAACAAATCAAATAAAAACTTGTTGAGTTGTTTTATGTTGCTGTTAACAAAACTTAATAAAAAATGAAATAGTTTCTTTTGTTTGTTCTTGAATGTGTTAGTTTGAATATAGTTTGGATGAGTGTTGAATGTGTTTTGTTTTTTGTTGTTTTTTATGTTATTTTTTTATGTTGTTTCTGAGTGTTGAGTGTAGTTTCTTTTATGTTGTTTTTTGTTTTGTTTTTAGTTTGAATGTAGTCTGGATGAGTGTTGTTATAGTGTTACATATATCCTTTTTGAAATGGTTTCATCTTCTATACTCGTAGACATCTTTTTTATACTACATCGTTCTAAAGCTAGTTAAAGTAATATGTTACATATATCCTTTTATTATGTTCTAAGGTTTTCTTAAAGCAACATAACATGATTAAGATGAAGAAACATAAACTATATTAGTATGAAGAATGAATCTAAATAAGAGACTTACAAGCTTTCCTTGATCAAGACTTTCAGTAACTATTATCTTGAAAAAGTGAGCTGAAGAAAATTCACTAGCCTTGTTTGATAGCAATGAAATTTATTCCTAGATAGCAATGACAGACAAAAGACAAATGATATTGTTAAAGCTATCAAAGACATGCATACATGCATGACATGATGATATTAATTTGTAGTAGTATTTTTCATTTTTTCCAAAAAATACTCTTCATTGTCCTACACTCCTATGTCTACTTTTATTTAATTTTTCCATCCGATCGAAGCTCTAGGCTTCTTGGAAGTTTAAATGGTTAAAGTGTTTATTTGAGATATATTAAATAATTTCTCTATTTATACTAAATTTGTCTTGTTATATGTGGTATACACCATCAGTTACTAACTTACGTTCATTTGCTATAGGGGTTACTTGTGAAGAGTGAATTCGGATCGTTTTCAAGAATCTTACACTTTATGGTTCAGTCCAGAAGTTGCTGACTTCTATATATACAGGTACGTAGTTGTTCTTTTGTTTTTGTTTTGCTTACTTAGTAAAATCATGGATAAAAAATGGATGTCGTCCAATCGATTGTCGAAAGAGTACGAGAATGGGGTATCAGAATTCGTTAAGTTTGCTGTTGAACACGCCAAAGACCCCAGTCGAATCACATGTCCTTGCTTGGGTTGCTGTTTTGGGCGTCAGATTGACGCGGGTCAGATGTAGTCGCATTTAAAGAGGCATGTAATTGATCGAAGTTATACAAGTTGCACACTTCATGGTGAGAAAAGTAACGAGAATGTTGAATCGGGGGATAATACGACCTATGCTTCAAACGATAATGCCAAAGATACATATGATTGTGATCGAGTCAAAGAGATTGCAGAAGAACTTGAAGAAGATCTTCAGGATTGTCCCAAAATGTTTGAGAGGTTGGTAAGCGATGCAGAGAAACCGTTGTATAAGGGTTGCACTAAATTCACAAGATTATATGCGGTATTAAAGTTGTACAACTTAAAAGCGGGTAATGGATGGTCGGATAAAAGTTTCACAGAGTTATTAGCCCTTATGAAAGATATGCTTCCGGAGGATAATGTTCTTCCCAATCGAACATATGAGGCCAAAAAGATGTTGTGCTCTATTGGCATGAGCTATGATAAGATACATGCTTGTCCTAACGATTGTGTTTTGTTTTGAAATGAGTATGCATCGTTAAATGAGTGTCTTAAATGCGGTGTCTCTCGATATAAGAAAAAGTTATTTCCTGCAAAAGTCTAGTGGTATTTTCCTATAATTCTGAGATTCAGACGCATGTTTCATAGTGAAACCGATGCAAGAAACTTGACTTGGCAAGCAGATGAAAGAATCACAGATGGAAAGTTTCGACATCCGACAGATTCACCACAGTGGATGAAAATTGATAATGATTATCCTGAATTTGGAAAAGAAGCAAGAAGCCTTTGTTTGGCATTATCTACTGATGGAATGAACCCACACGGTCTTCAAAGTATCTCACATACCACATGGCCTGTGATTATTATGATTTATAACCTACCTCCATGGCTATGTATGAAGCGTAAGTACATGATGTTATCTATGTTAATTTCTGGGCCTAAACAACCAGGGAATGACATAGATGTATACTTGACACCCTTAATCGAAGATTTAAAGATTTTGTGGGAGAACAGTGTGGAGGTTTATGATGGATATAGGAAAGAAAGTTTCAACTTGAGGGCGATGTTGTTTGGCACAATTAATGATTTTCCAGCATACGAAAATCTATCAGGGTATAGCATAAAAGGTCAATGGAGAGGCATAACAAGGTAGAGCTCCACCTATATTGACAGGTGATCAAGTTTTTGAAAAGGTGAAAAATGTGAGTACTCAGTTTGGCAAGCCTTTTGCACATACCCTTGTCAAGAGTGGGTGGAAGAAGAGGTTAAATTTTTTTGAATTGCCATATTGGAAGTCGTTGTATGCAAGACATTTTCTTGATGTTATGCATATTGAAAAAATGTATTTGACAGTGTTATTGGTACGTTACTCAATATACAAGGAAAGTCTAAGAATGGCCTTAAAGCAAGAAAGGACTTGACAGCGATGGGGATAAGAACTGAATTAGGACCCTTGAAGAAAGGAAAACAAACATATCTACCACATGCTGCCTATACTCTATCTAGAAAAGAGAAAAAAATATTGTGTAAGTTTTTAAGTGTAGTTAAAGTTCCAGAAGGATACTCTTCTGATATTAGAAGACTTGTGTCTATGAAAGACCTCAAATTAAAGAGTTTAAAGACGCATGATTGCCATGTTATAATGGAACATTTTCTACCAATAGGTATACGTTCTATTTTGCTGGAAAAGTAAGACGCACAATAACTAAATTGTGTTTCTTCTTCAGGTCAATTTGTAGTAAGGTGATCGATCCTGCGATCTTACCAACATTGCAAAAAGAAATAGTCATTACATTGTGTGAGCTTGAAATGTTTTTCCCTCCCTCGTTTTTTGACATAATGGTACTTCTAGTTGTTCATCTTTTAAAGGAGACACAATTGTGTGGACCAGCTTATATGAGATGGATGTATCCTACTGAACGGTATATGAAAATATTAAAAGGGTATGTGAAAAATCGAAGTCGACCAGAGGGTTGTATTGTTGAACGATACATTGTTGAAGAAGCAATTGGGTTTTGTACTGAATATCTTTCCAACGTTCAATCCATTGGACTTCCCAAATCTCACATCGTTGAAAAAAAAGAAGGAAAAAAGTTAATTGTAAATAAAATTATGACCGTATCAAAGGCTAAACGGGAGCAAGTGCATTTGTATGTTCTGCACAATGACAATGAGGTTGAGCCGTATGTTGAAATGCACAAGGATTTTCTCCGAGGTTTAAATCCGAATAGAAATGAAAATTGGATAGTACGAGAGCACAATCGAAGTTTCATACCATGGTTTAAGGATCACATTTATTCAAAGTTTTGTGTAGTTCCCGCTTCAATAATATAAAGGTTGAGATGTTTAGCATATGGTCCAAGTTTGCATGTGTTTTCTTATAGCGCATACGCAATTAATGGATACACATTTTATACCAAAGAACAAGATGACAAAAGTACAATGCAAAATAGTGGTGTCACCTTGGTAGCTGAATCAATGCACATTTCAAGTGTGAAGGACTTAAACCCCAAATATGCAAATATGTCATATTTTGGGGTTATCGAGCGCATTTGGGTTTTTGATTATGAGAAGTTTCAGATTCCTATCTTTGGTTGCAAGTGGGTTGAAAATAATAGTGGCATACGAATGGATAAGTCAGGATTTTTGCAAGTGGATCTTAATAGGGTGGGGTACAAAGATGAGCCTTTTATTCTAGCCTCTCAAGCTAGACAAGTGTTCTATGTCACTGACCCGACAAGTACGAAATGGTCTATAGTGCTTTTATCTAACAAAGTAATTGATGATAACATTGGAGATCAAGGTGATATTGTTGGAGCGAATGCATCATATATTATAAGTGACCAAGAGAGACAGTTGGAGTGAGTAAATCATATATTAGAAATGATCATAATGAGGGAATTTGGATCAATCCATCCATCCGTGTTGTTAAGAGACAAGTAGATCATCTTCCTACCCGGAAAACAAAGTGACGTTAATAAAGAGGTAATAGTAAAATTATATATTCTGTCATGTATTTTTCATATTTGAGAATGATTATGGATTATGGATTATAGATGATAGATTTATAAGTTTGTCATGTGTTTGTCATTTCATATTTGATTATGGATCATGGATTTATATGTTTGTCGTGTGTTTGTCATTTCATATTTGATTATGGATTATATTATGTTCAACTGATTATGGATTATGGATTTATATGTGTTTTTCTTTATTATAGGTAAAATGGCTACTAATGAGAACTCGCACGATACTTCCAAGAATGATCCAAAAGAATCAGTTCAAGATGTGGAAGGAGATATTTCAAGAGGAATAACAATCATGAAAGGTGTTATTCGTGCTAGAGACAAGGGAATAAAATACTACGTTAATTGGAATGAAACAGGTCAACTAATTGAGCCTAATGGCGCAATGTTGACTAGTTACATTGGTGCACTTGTCCGTTCACTAGTTCCTATTACTTGTGAGAATTGGCGAAATCCACAGTTGAAACCCGCCAAAGATAAAATATGGAGTGAGATACATGTACTATATGTGATGTTATTTGTTATTTTTGACGATTATATTTTTAAATTAATTATACTAACACACTTTATTTGTTATTGTAGAGATCTTTTAACATTGGTGACGAGAAGCAAAAATATTGTCTTCAATTAGCCGGAAAAAGACTTAGAGGGTTCCAAGCATTTTTATCCAACAAGTTTCTGAGGGATGCCCAAGGAAAGTTTGTTGAAGCGGAATGCCCGAAGAAGTATGCGGACTTGATTGCACCCGAAGAATGGGACACTTTTATCGCCAAACCAAGAACTGAAGAATTCCACGTAATCTTAATTTAATTTATCATGAACATTGTATTATATTCATGTAGTTATTACAAGTGTTCTGATATGACTTATAATTGTTTATGTAGGTTGTGAGAGACATAAATCGTCAAAGAGCCTTGAAACCCGCGTATCCATACAAGAAAGGACGTTTGGGATATGCACGCTTGGAATAAAAAATTGTAAGTATATATAATTGCTATGGTCATTTGTATTATTATAAATCCTAATTCTTGACATAATGTGTAGCTTGCAGAGGAGAAAAGTGAAGAATCATGTCTTCCGGAGCATGTTTTGTGGAAGGTTGCCCGTGTGGGAAAGGATGGAGTTGTTACTGAAGGTGTTCAACAAGTTTTTGAACAATGTGTAAGTATAACGTTATTTGTTTAATTAGATAGAAAGTTCTTGTTTATCTACTATATTTATGCGTTGCTCTGATATTGAATTTTAGGAGACTCTATCTCAGTCCTTAACACTCACGGAAGACCAGGATTGCAGAAGCATACTGACTCGAGTATTAAATGTTCCTGATTATTCTGGTCGCGTGAGGGGTAAGGGATTTGGAGTTACTCCATCTGCCTTGTATAAGCGTTCAAAGACAAAAAATCATAGCAATAAAGAGGTGATGAAAACGCTGGAAGAATTTAGAGCTCAAGTTCGTGAACTACAACAGGATAAAGAAAGATATATGCCGGAAATGCGCGATTCAGAATTTAAAGATAGTAGTGACAAGGCCAGTATCAATTTTCAACAAAAATTTCCAGAGGTAATTATATTTATTAAATTAGTACAGTTTTTTATATTGACATCATTGCCCAATAACAATTTCGTATTATTTTTGTTTTGTTTAGGGCATTTCACCTTGTCAGCTATATTTATCGGCACCAACATATCGCATGGTTGGCAAGGGAAAAGTGCATAACACTCCGGGAGACGTCCTTCACACTAGACCGCTCCCTGCTCGATTTTTGAAGGTTTCAATTGATATTGCTTTAGAGCGGGATGCGTTACTACCTATACATGACGACGTTTCAGATGCAACATTGGTGTGGGACGCAATAGGGCCGTATGTTGCATGGCCGTCAAACCTCATCGTCATAGATGACTCGGTATGTTGAAAACTATTATTAACCTTTTAGTTTTCAAATGTTTTACTTGCATATAAGTTATGTTATGCTTACTTTTACCTACATTTTATTTACATGACATTGTTAGACTCCTACAAAATCCAAATCAAAAGATAAAGGGATTGTGCAGAAACCGAGTCAGTTGCATCACAAAAAGAGGTACATTGATATATATGCATCGAAAATGTTAACTCTATGATCTGAATTCAAAAGCTTCATGATTACTAAGTTTATGACTTATATGATTTTCAGATTCCAACACAAGAGGTGCAATAAGGGAGCAAGAACAGGAAGCCAGTAGTAGCCAAGGCAAAAAAAGCATCTATTTCTCGATTTCGCTTGTGCCTTGAAACAATTGTAGGCACAACGGATTTGATGGAAGGTGGTATCCGTGAAATACCTATGGAAGCAGGTATTTTTGGGTTTGCCTATTCAGAAACAATTGCTAAAGAAGACTTTGATCAGATATTTACGCATTCTGAATTAGGCGTCGGTGTTATGAATTCATTCATCAGGTAATCCATTGATTTTATTTATTTAATTGATCAATTTATTTACTCATTTCAATGAATATTACAATGTTAAATATAATAACATATTTATTATAATCCGTTTTTATTTCAGGTTCTTATATGAAAAATTGATGCTCCCGCGTCAGTTAACTGAAAGATACTCCTTCTTGTCTCCCAACTGTGTCAATGCAAATTTAATCAATCGAACTACAGATGCGGTCAAAGATCATTTAGTAGGTGAATTTATGACCAACATTGATACAGAAAAGTTGCATCTTTTACTATATAATATTGGCCATGGGTAAGATTTTCATCAGAACTTCCTTTATTATAATTTTTCGCTTTTTTACGTTGTGTATAACATTTTTGTCTATACTTTTGTTTAATTTTACAGTGGATACTGGTTGTTGCTTGCCATTAATCCGATAAAAGAAATAGTCTATTATCTGGATTCGCTAGAGGGTGATCAAACAAAATACTCAGAGATGAAAAAAATGATTGATACGTAAGTGATGCGATTGTTCTAAATATTCGCGTGTGTATTTCTTTATTTATGTGAGATTGTTCTAAATATTCGTTTATATTATGATAGATCCATACAAATATTCTGATCATAACGACAAGTTCGGGTATCAAAGAGCAAAGCAAACAACATTACATAGGTAAGAGTGGAGGTATAATTTGTTATTATAATAGTAATGCTACTTGATAACACAAGTCATCTATGATAGATATTAATACTTTTTTTCTATGTGTAGTGTCCTCGGCAGCGTAATGGTATCGATTGTGGTTATTTTGTCTTGAGATTCATGAAAAAAATTATTCATTTGGAACAAATAGAGATTCCAAATATGGTATGGATTTATATATAAGTTATGATTTATTTTAAGATTTATTATCGGATATTTCATCTAATTAATTACTTTTAACAAAATTATGCATATTATGTTATATGTAGTATTTTTATGAATTCAAGTGTGCCACCTACACGAAAGACAAATTGGAAGAAATAAAGGAAGATTGGTGTCAATACATGGTTGAAATAAGAATTTGTTGAATAGTTTTAGAAATTGTGTTAGGTTTATGGAAGGTGTTGTATATATAGGTGATGGAAATGGTGTATAAGGTTTCGAATTGGTGCATGGAATTGGTGTTGTATAGGTTGTATTGAGTTATATATATATATGTAATGGTTATTTTGGTGTTGTATATATAATGGTTTTTACGGTTTATGTGTTGAATTTTAATTGTATAAATGCCTATTGTTGAATTATAATGGTATAAGGCCTATGTGTTGAATTATAATGGTATCAAAGGGCATGTGTTGAATGATTATGGATTCTGTTTAATTATACAGGTTAAATTATACAGGTTTAATAATTGATTTAAAAAAAAAAGCTTTTAAAAAGCACTTTTATAAAAGACAACGCTTTCTAAATAAAGCGCTACCTAAAGGGGTGTCATGGCGTATACATAAGACAACGCTTTTAAAAGCGCTACTAAAGGAGGCATACGAAAGCGCTTTTATTTGAAAAAGCGTTGCCTAAAGGGGGACCTTTAGTAGTGCTTTTAAAAGCGCTGCTAAAGGGGGTCCTACGAAAGCCCTTTTCTTTGGAAAAGCGTTGTTATATGGGGTCATACGAAAGCGCTTTTAAAAGTGCTGCTAAAGGGGGTCCGAAGGGGGACCTAAGACTACGCTTTTAAAAGGAAAAAAAGCGATGTTTTTACCTTTAGCAGCGCCACCTTTGGCAGCGTTTTAAGCGCTGCTAAAGGCAAAAAAAGCGCTGCTAAAGGTCTTCTTTGGCGTAGTGTGATTTGTCTCCTTTGCAAAGGAAAACCGCCCTCCTAATTTTCCCAACACCAAACTCTTCTTCAATTGCTGAACTGTTTGACTCCGACAGATACCAGAATTATTCACTCCCAAACCAGGCAATGGCCACTTACTTGATTTAAATCTTTCCTCAGAGTGTGAAGCAACTGCCTCCTTCACTCCTATCACGTCCGCAATGAGCTGGTCGTCCACCTTTACAGAAGAAATGTTATTAATAATGTTGCGATGTTTGATATTTGCGTGGAAGAATTTGGAGTTTTGATCTCCCTCTTCAATCCATTTGGCGCGAGACTTCTGATGAAGGATACTTTCTTTGATTCTAAGATGTTTTCACACGTCTTTCTGGATACAGTCTATCATACATTCAACCACGATAGTACCGATAATATTTCATACTGCACATTTGTATAATCATTACCAGTTTAATTAAAAATGTGATTGTAATATATGTGAAATAATATAATTTTTTTCACAGTGTTTTAAACTTAACTACATTTCATAATATATATGTTTAGTCAAATTGTACATTTCATAACTATATATACTTACTATAAATACTACATTTCATAATTATGCTTAATATATATACTTACTGAAATAAAAATATTAATTAATATATATTTACTTCCTTATAATATATTTCCTTACTAAATAATATTTACTTAAAAATAAATATATACTTACTTAATATATATTACTTAATAATATTTTTATTTATTTAATTAAAATTTTACTTACTTAATATTATTTATTTTAAAAAATATATAATTTATCAAATTGTATTTATTATTTAAAAAATATATACTTACTCAAATTTTATTTACTTACTTATCTTAAAAATATATATACTTACTTATATAAAATTATTACTTAATACAAATATTTACTTACTTATTATATACTACTTACTTAAAATATTTTATTAAAAAATATATACTTACTTATTATATAATACTTATTTAAAAAATATATACTTTTTTGAAAAAATCTATTACTTAATAATATTTTTACTTACTTAATCATAGTTATTTTAAAATATATATACTTACTCAAATTTTATTTTCTTACTTATCTAAAAAATATATATACTTATATAAAAGTATTACTTAATAAATAAATTCTAAACAATAATTAACTAACTTATATAAAAATAATACTTAATAAACAAAAAAATTATTTATAACTTAATATATTCATTTTAGCATATATTATATTTTATAAAATATTTGTCTATGTTTCATGGAACATTTTCAAAGATATACAATCATTCATAAAGATTTCTAAGTGTGTATAAATGATGTTTGAACATATAAACCAAATTAAGAACTTTCACATAATCATTTACATAATTCAAATATCATTTTCAAGAAACATACATTTTCAAAATGTTTTGAAACCTTGTAAACTTTCTAAAATCATAAAAGGATTCAAAACCATAAAAGATTCGGAGATATTATGTGATATACAACTAAATTGTGATATTGATAATAATCTACATTTAAAGATTGGATTTGATTATCGTATAGCCTATTATAAATTTCTTCATTCTTTAACAACATTGACTGTTACTATAATGTTTGGTGAAGATCATTATAGTTTTGGTGGTTGGGAAAAAGGTTCTTTGAATTGGGGTGATTCAAAGTTTACCATAGGGTTTAAGGTTGTTTATGCTTTATAAGATTGTAAAGAGGTCTTGGTTTTAGACTTATACACAGAACTAACATATTGGAAATTCTTTCAAGGTGTGGAGGGACTATATTTACCGTTAAGTTGAAAGGGGTACTAGTATACATCATTGTTTCATTTATTTTCAGTACAATTTTCTCTAAAAACCATAAAAACCAAAAGTTACTTTCTTTAAGACAAAAAAATCAATATATTTAAGTAAAGTAAGGATGATTCAACAATTCTAATACCTCACATATCAAAAAACCGATGTGTAATCCATGGACGCGCCATGGTTTTATAATAAAAATACACTATATTATGTTTGTTTATTTAAAAATCAGGGGGTAGATTAATTCATGGTACATACTGTGAATTCCATCAGCTTCAGATTATGTTTTTATTTCATTAAAAGTGACATCCTCTTGATTATTGTATTAATAATCTAAAAATAAGTCACTTTTTAGTTCGGCTTTGTTTTCCAACCGAAGTGAATTCGTTTCTTTGATATATATATATATATATATATATATATATATATATATATATATATAGAGAGAGAGAGAGAGAGAGAGAGCTTAACTTTTAGCATTCAGCTAAAAAAAACAAATAAAGATAACTCTAACGAATACCCTAATCAAAAGAGAAAATAAGATAGCCATAAAGAACGACTTCCCTAAACACATAGCATCCTCATTACGAAGATGACATGTGTTTAAGGCTCTTGTTAAATTTTTTCCCGAATGGAAGACCCAAAAAAAATTCTTTCACTTCTTCTTCACAGATCTGGTACATCAAACATCACTACTCATGTTACATTATTGTTGTTGTTGCCATTGTTGTTTTGGTTTTTTGTTGTTTTTGTTGTTGTTTTTATTGTTGTTGTTGTTGTTGTTGTTGTTGAAACTCAACACGATTAAGGTTTAATCTTGTAGTTGTTGTTGTTTAAACAAATTTATGTTATAGGTTTATTGATGATGTTGTTATATTTTTTTTAGACGTTGTTATTTTTGAGTTGTTGATGTTATTGTTATTGTTAAGTTGTTCTACTACCCAAAGTTATGAAAATCCATATGTTGTAATTTAGTTGTTATTATTGAGTTTTAGTTTGAGTTTGAGATTGATATTGATATTGAGATTGTGTTTTTGTGATTGCATGTCTCATCTTGTTCTGTCAAGTTGATTTTATTTTATATAATGTCGATTGTTTGTTTCACTAACCCCTCTTTGAGCATATAACC
Source organism: Lathyrus tuberosus (assembly GCA_022829125.1). Taxonomy (NCBI): domain Eukaryota; kingdom Viridiplantae; phylum Streptophyta; class Magnoliopsida; order Fabales; family Fabaceae; genus Lathyrus; species Lathyrus tuberosus. The sequence goes on along the minus strand of JALAZF010000065.1, from coordinate 15,350,348 downwards.
TATTAAATTGATTTTGGAAATAATTATATGAAAAATTATGTTGTATTTCAAACTTATCTTACACTCATTAATAATTTTCTAGCATTCTACAACTCGTCATTTATCTAATGTTCTTTTATAGTTAAAATCTCTCAAATACTTCTAGTGTTCGTTCAACTTTCTTCCATACTCATTCATTTTTCAAAGCATCAAATTTTATGCTTTCAAGAATGAATTAGTAGAAAAGAAAGTGTTGAATAAAGAACTTGAAACACTGAATATATTTTAACCATTAAAGCGAGTGAGATGAATGATGAGTTACAGGATGTTTGAAAATCATTGATTAGTCTAAGTTGTTATTCAAATATAACATAATTGTTCATATATTTATTTTCCCAACCAATTTTTGAGAAGTTATATGTTCAGTTAGAGTTTAGTGAAATAAGCAATCCATAATAGATTTAATAAATTCAATCGTGTTTTACCCGTCAGTGAAATGTCAAAACTGAGGTGAAAGGTGTTTTTGCCATTTAAAATTTTCAAAAAGGATCTCTCAGGAATCGAACCCATGACCTTTACACATTTCCTGCCGGTTTAGTGAAAACCAAGAGGTAAAGTGGCACACTTTTTATGATGCCTTTTGTTACCTCGCTTGGGTAACTGAGGTTAAATCCCCTTTGTACCCAAGGTTAAATGTGTTTTTTGTAGTAGTGACACTCTTTAGTTACAAGCATTGTCAATGATCAATCTTGATATCGCTTTCTCAACACCTTGTTGGCACTGAGAAGAGTGACCACAGAAACACCCGATACTCCGATCGCAAACAAGAAGTCATTGAAATATTGTGCCTCATTCTTACTCACTACTACAAATACTATATTTTGTGACGAAGCTTTCACCTCTGTTATTGTAAAACCAAGGTATAATTCCTGGATGCACCCTATTTTTTATTAAAAACAAAATATTCAATATATTCAATCAATTTTTTTGAAAACCGAGGGGTAAACTTATTTAGTGTACATGCTTCGAATCCCATCAGTTTTAGTTTATGTTTTTATCTCATTAAAAGTGACACCTTGTTGAATATTTTATTTTTAATCTAAAAAGACACTACTTTTCACCACGATTTTCTTTCCATCCAAGGTAAAAATGTTTCTCTGTTATATATACCTTTATCTAGTATCACCTTCTTGAATATTTTATTTTAAATCTAAAAATATGCTACTTACTTTACCTCAATTTTCTTTCCAAGCGAGGTGAATATTTTTCTCTAATCTATGTATAACTATAGCTAGTAGCATTCAATTTCATTAGTCTAAACAACACAAATAGAACCCTAATGAAGAGTCCTAAACAATGAGAGCCATAAACATATACCATCTTCTATACAAAGATGTGTTGTGTTTAGTGCTCTTATTTCTTATTCCGAGATCCAAATAATATTCTTTTACTTCTTCTTCATGGATCTGGTATTTCAAACACCACTACTAATATTATTTGTGTTGTTGTTGTTGTTGTTGTTGTTGTTACTGTTGTTATTGTTGTTTTTCTTGTTTTTGTTGTTGTGGTTGTTGTTGTTGATGATGTGTTGTTCAGATCTGAAATCCTAGAGTTTTTCTTTTTGTTTTTGTTGTTGTTAATGAGGTTGTTTATTGACGTTGTTGTTATTGATATTGTTGTTGTTTATTGTCATTCTTGTTCTTGATATTGTTGTTGATGTTGTTAGTGTTTTCTTGTTGTATTCATTATTTATATAAATATTGAGATTATGTTTTTGTGACTCTTTGTGTAGTTCTCATCTTGTTCTATTAAGTTTAATTTATTATATCTAATTTCAATTGTTTGTTTCACTAACCACTGTTTGAACATGTAACCTAGTAAATTTATTTTGAAAATAATGATATGTAAAATTACGTTGTATTTGAAACTTATCTTAAAAGGGTTAATGATTTTCTAGCATTCTGCAACTCATCGTTCATCTCACGGTGTTTTATCGTTAAAATCTCTCCAATACTTCTAGTTTTTGTTCAACATTCTTTCATATCTGTTCATTTTTCAAAACATCAAGTGCTATGCTTTCAAGAATGAGTTAGTAGAAAAAGAAGTGTTGAATAAAGAAGTTGAAACATTGAAGAGATTTTAACCATAAAACAACCTGAGATGAATGAGGAGTTGCAAGATACTTCAAAATCACTAATCAATGTAAGTTGATCTTCAAATATAACACATTTGTTCATATAATTATTTTCCAAACTAATTTTGATAAGTTATATGTTCAGTATAAGGTTTAGTCACATAAGCAATCTGCATTAGAATTAACAAACTCAAACTTGTTTTATCCCTCGGTTTTATGAGATAAACGAGGTGAAAATGTGGTATACCCGTCAGTGAAATTACAAAACCGACGGGACATGTGTCTTCGCCATTTTAGAATTCCAAAATGGTATTCCTAGGGATCGTACCCATGACCTTTTCACTTACCCGTTGGTTTTTTTTAAACCGAGAGGTAAAGTGTGCATTTTTCATGATGTCATTCGTTACCTCGCCTCTCTAGTTGAGGTTAAATGCATTTCGTGTCTGAGGTTAAATGTTCCTTTTCTAGTATAGTGAATGACCCTTTTCATTGCAACCTAAGAGAGAGAGAGAGAGAGAGAGAGAATAGGAATTAATTGTATATTTAAATGTATCACGGCTAGAATTGTGAATGAATCACTTTTCTTATAGTATTTCAAGCACTATCCAATTGTCTGAGAATTCGTACGCTGGAATATCTGGGATAATTCAGCATATTCTTGAAATTGCACAAGACCGATGAAAACTCGAATGTAGGAAAGATAAAATCCGGAATTTTAAGTGAAAATGATATGTTTTTATAATTTTTTTTCTGAATCTGTAATGCTCAATTTATAGGACAAGTAGTATTGTTTCATAAGAGTGCGACCCTTAATGAAACACACTCTTTCGGCAGCACATTTTGTTAAGTGTTGCAACTTTTCTCCTATTGCATGTTTCCGAATTCATCATACAAGCTACTTTCTGCAACATTTCACAAAGTATTACCTATATTTAAATTCAAAACAAACATCACGTGCATACTTTCTTATCATTTTAAAACGCACCCATGATGTTTAATTATTATTATATTTTCTATGGAAGCCACATAATATATTGTTCCCTTTTTTTCTATGAATATAAAACCACTTTTTTTCACTCTTTCATGTTTACCGTATTCTATCAGTTTTATCTTTTCCTTATGATTTTCAACTTCTGCTTCGATTCTCTTTCAGCTTCTGTTTGTTTCACTTTTCTACTTGATAATTTCAATAAACTCTTCTATCACATTTATCATGTGTGTGACTATAATTACCATATAACCATCACTAGAATTCCTGCTATATCTGTTCTTGTTCCAACACATTATTTTGAGACATCTACTTGCATGCTTAGGTCAAACTATTAGAAGGAGTCTATATTAAGTATAATTTTTTTATAGGAAAGAGTTTTATTTGTATTAATTAGTTTTCAAAACAAACTATCAAAATAGTTGTATATTATATTAAATTCATATCAATACAATTGGGGGAGTACACTCTTTTACAAACTATTTGTATCAAAGTTATCAAGCTAATTGTGAACTAGAAATCAAGAACAAGAAAATAGGGATGAAGAAGATGAAGATGGAGCTGTGTACAAGTATTTAATCAATCAACTCAGTTTACAATGAGAGAGAGTTAAGCTATATATACAAAATGTTTGAAAAAGTAAAATGGCGGGAAAGTAAAGTTTCACACTAAAATGAAATTAGTTCTCTAATGAGCTAGATTAGATCACTAATACAAAGGTGAGTGTGATAAGCTTAACAACCCCTCTCAAGCTAAGCATGGTAGATGTTGATCATGCCAATCTTGGAAATAAATTTGTTGAAAGTGACAATAGGCAAAGCTTTAGTCAAATAATCAGCAAGTTGATCATGAGTTGAGATAGGAAGAAGTCTAAGTACTCCTTGTTGAATCTTTTCACGGACAAGGTGGCAATCAATCTCCAAGTGTTTGGTACGTTCGTGAAACACGGTGTTGCGGTGAAAATCGGATAACAAGCTATTAATTAACTTGCATCATATTTCTTTTACAACCGACTTTGATTTATCCAGAGGAAAGGTTCAAGATCGTTAAAAACCTAAAGGGGGGAGATCTAAGGTTCGGGGGTTGGTTATACAAAGGGAAAGTATTAGCACCCTAAGTATCTGTAGTATTCTACATGAACCTCTTGTTTTGTTTGTGTTATTCTATGTTTGCATGCTAAAGATAATCTGTACTAAGGGTAAAGGTAAATACCTGAAGTATATATACTAAGTATGGTCTATGGGTGTAAAAAGAAAATGTGGAATCCGAGAGGGCATCGGATGTAAAGGAAAAAGGTGGAAAAAGAAAAAGGTAGCTCGCTAGGATCTCGCAATCCTATGCCTACGTATTCTCAAGGTGAACTTGAGAAATCAGAGCAATCGTAGTTCCCCTCAATGGGGTAAAAGGGTGAAAAGCTTGAAAGCAAAGCTTATAAGGATGGATTAGTTAGGAGAAAGAGATTAATGGCTATCTCTTGAAAGGATTGTGAAAGGTTGGACCGTCTTAAAGGAGAAAAGATTAATAGCTATCTCTTTGGGAAGGTCGGGTCAGAAAGGAGAAGAGATTAATGGCTATCTCTTGTGAAATGGTTTGAGGTTAACAGGGTATTTGAGTTATCTATGACATGAAGTCAATAGAGAGACTTTTCCTTTGGAATGAGGTAAACAGAGAAACGAGGGACCAAGATGAAAACCTCGAATGTCAAGCGTAACGTAAATATGTACAGCAATATATACAGTAAACGCAATAAGAATTCAATTCAAAGTGAACATCAGGAATTAGGGACTAATCACGGTCAATAGCGAAAAGAAATAAACTCAAAATGAGTATCAGGAATTGATTAAAGCAAAATGTCAAGATAAATTAAGAATTAATAAAAAAATCTAAATAAACGAGATTCAAAAATAAACCAAATTCTATTTAAAAGCTAATTAAATAATTAAAAACTAATTCTAATTAGAGACTAAATAACTAATTAAATTAGAGTCTAATAAAAAACATATTTAACTAAATTCTAATAAAACTAATTAATTAAATCTAACTAATAAGACTAAATTTTAATTAAAGATTAATTAAACTAAATCTAATTAAAAACTATTTAAATTAAACTCTAATTAAAACTAATCAAAATAAATTCTAATTAAAACTAAAAATTAAGCTCTAATTAAAACTAACTAGACTAAATTCTAATTAAAAGTTAATCAAGTTAAATTAAAACTAATTAAATCTACATTTATTCTTTATTATTTATTTTTTTATCATTAACTAACTAATTAAAATAGAAAATAAATTATTAAAAATAAATGAGTAAAAATTTCTTTTTGTACTTTTTTTATAGATTAGAGAAGTCAATAAATAAATAAAAAGAAACTATATAAAAAAAACGTAACACTTATATATTAATATGTTATAACACCCTTAAATACTTCCTGCAAGAATTCACAAACATGTAGAAAACATTATTATATTGCTACAACAGATTTAACACGCACAGTAACTCACAAACACAACATCCACTACTTTAACACAATTATACGAACATGCACATTCCATGACTAACACATGCACACACTATCTAAACAAAACTCATAACACAGCTACTAAATTAAAATACAGCATTTTGAAATTAACATAATAGCACGGACATGATTAGAAACACACATGGAATAGAAACATACAATGCAAAAATAGAAACACTCACTGCCATGGAATATAAATTAGAACAACACTATACAAAGTAATATGCATCATCACATAACCGAAACAAACTCAGTAGACATAAACAGACAAAAACTGGAAGGAAATATAACGTGAGTTCGGGCCAGAACGTTACCGAATGCGAAGTCGTTACCGAAGGTCGTAGTCGGTGCCGAGTTATGAGTTGTCGGCGATCGAAGAGCTGCTGCCTGGGAGGTTACATGGCGGTGGTTGTCTTGTGAAGTGTGTGAGTTAATGATGGATAGAAGAGGTGGTGAAGGCAAGCTATTGTAGTGTAAAGGAGGGAGGAAAATGGAGGGTGGCGGTAAAAGGTCGTGATATCAGGTGAAGATGAAAAACACAATATATGAGGGTGGATCCAGTGAGCTTGACAATGGAGGGAAGTATGCTGCGACAGTTATTGGTCAATGGTTTGTGTTACTATTCCGTCATGGTTGTGAGGAGAAACAGTCAAGGGTGGGGAGGTGAGTTTGAAAGTAAGTTCTCAAGATGAAAAGAGGTTATTGGAATATATGATGGAAGGATGATATAAGGATGATGAAGAGCTGCAAGTGAAGTTTATAGTTGGTAATGGGTTCTGGATTGACAATGAATGTGTGAAGGAGGTCGTAACAGTGGAAATATGAGGTTTTAAATGGTGCAAAGTGGTTTGGTTTGTGTAAGGTTTGAACACAAGATGCTGTGTTGTTGTTGCGTTAGCATGGAAAAAGAGTGGATGCCTTTGTGTTCTTTTAGGAGGGAGTTCTATGAAGGGAAGATTCAGAGGTTTGGAGAAGATTTTTTTGTCGTTTTTTATTGGTTATGGTGGATGAATATATGAAGGTTAAATTTGAGAATTGAAGGGTCTGCTGTGATGGGTCTCTCTCAAAATTCAGGATTCTTGGAGTGTTATGAGACTGGTTTGTAGCTTTGCAGTGGCAGGGATGGAGAGGTCGTTGTTGCTTGTAGTAGCATGTACCTTTTTGTTTCAGAATTTGGTCAAAAGTCTTTTGAGGTGCGCAGCATAGCAGGAGTTGGGAAGACAAAATTTAGTGCTTTTTGAATTCTATAAGACAAAAGAAAGTAATACAATAACAAAAACTAAATGAACTTAAACCAATTAAAATAAGAGCTAATTAAAAATTAAACTAATTAAATTAAATTAAATTAAATTAAAATATAAACTTAACTAAAATATAAACTATATTAAAAATAACTATATTAAAAATTAAACTTAATTAAAATTAAACTAAATTGATTCTAAATAAGTCAAAAATAAATATTTAAGCAAATATAAAAATAAATAAATAAATAAAATCAAGAATGACACGGAATGACAAATGCATGATTAATATGATCCATGAAATGTTTAACTAAAAATGCAAAAAAATGCTGACTCAGAATGATATGAAATGATCAGAATATCTGAGGGTAAAATTTGGGGTACAACAGTTGCCCCTATTTAAATAGCTTTACCAGATGGCACGAGGGATAGAAATCCTCGAGAGATCAAGGTGAAAGGTATTTAAATATAGCAAACCGAAAATTTTGCCCTTAGATGCACTGACATGCAATGCTATGGACAAAAATGCTAACATGCAATGAACTCTAATATGATGAAAGTGATAGAATGGTAAGTGCAAAATGCAGACGAAGACAAAAGTAAACGGGGCCAAAGTCCACACAATGAGCAATCACTCACTGGGGATGACAACAACACTGGGGAATAATCTAAGGTGATGAAGCAACTGGTTCAAGCGTGACCAGCTAACACTGGGGAAATAGAAGATACTCTTACTGGGCATGGAACCAGAAAGAAGACACGATCACCACTGGGGATCAATTTGAAATGAAAGGATAGACACCAACAAAAGATTTTCTGGGATTTTCTTATACTGAAGAGTTCAAACGGGATCTTCAAGAAAAGCCAGAAGAGACAGAGAAAGAAACATCCGAAAAAACATCAGATGGCAAAGAAACCAGTCATCCAATAACGACTTTGAATGAAAGGTACAAATCACAATATCTGATAATGGCTTCAAATGAAAGTGAACAGAGATTGCATTCAAGAATGACATTAAATGCAAAGAAACCAGTCACCCAATAATGGCTTTGAATGAAAGGTATGACTCACAATATCTAATAACGACTTTAGATAAAGTGAACCAGGACTCAATCTGAAAAAAACATCAGAAGGAGAGACATATCCGGATAGGCATCGGATGGTAGAGAAATCAGACATCCAATAACGGCTTTGAATGAAAGGTACAATCACAACATCTAATCAAGGTTTTAGACGAATGTGAACAAAGATTCGATCTGAAAATTATCAGAAAGAGAGAAAACCAAACATCCAATCAAGGTTTTGAATGAAAGGCACAATCACAATATCTAATCAAGGTTTTAGATGAAAGTGAACAAAGTAAAGAAACCAGACATCCAATCAAGGTTTTGAATGAAAGGCACAATCACAATATCTAATCAAGGTTTTAGATGAAAGTGAACAAAGTAAAGAAACCAGACATCCAATAATAGCTTTGAATGAAAGGTACAATCACAACATCTAATCAAGGTTTTAGACGAATGTGAACAAAGACTCGATCTGAAAATTATCAGAAAGAGAGAAAACCAAACATCCAATCAAGGTTTTGAATGAAAGGTACAATCACAATATCTAATCAAGGTTTTAGATGAAAGTGAACAAAGTAAAGAAACCAGACATCCAATAATAGCTTTGAATGAAAGGTACAATCACAACATCTAATCAAAGTTTTAGACGAATGTGAACAAAGACTCGATCTGAAAATTATCAGAAAGAGAGAAAACCAAACATCCAATCAAGGTTTTGAATGAAAGGTACAAATCACAATATCTAATAACGGCTTTAGATAAAGTGAACAAAGACTCGATCTGAAAAAACATCAGAAGGAGAGACACATCCGGATAAGCATCAGATGATGAAAGCAATGTCACTCCGGAAAAGCATCAGAATAAACAAAGGATTATCTGGAAAAACATCAGATAAGTTCTGGAAAAACATCAGAACAAAAGACTCAAACTGAAAAAACATCAGAAAGAGAAACACATCCAGAAAAGCATCAGATGATGAAAACAATGAAATTCTGGAAAAGCATCAGAATAAGCAAAGGGCTATCTGAGAAAACATCAGATAGGTTCTGGAAGAACATCAGAACAAAAGACTCGATCTGAAAAAAAAAACATCAGAGGAGACAAATATATATGACATCCAAGAATGGCATTGGACACAAAAGAGGAACAAACATATCCGAAAAAACAATCGGATAAGAAAGGTCATATCTGGAAGAACGTCAGATAGACACGACAATATTTGTTTGGTAGGTGTCATGTAAGTTGGACTTTGACCACAAGATAAGACGTGGATAACGACACGACCTCGGGAGAAATGCAAATGAGGATGAAACACTCATGCTATGCATGTGTATATGAATCATGCAGATGATATAAGATCAAATGCAAATGCAGGTGCAGATGCTGACGACACAGCTTGACTCTCTGGTGGAGAAGACAAGACTGGAAGGCTGATTCCTCTACACGGAGATCACGGTCATTCTGCTTGGGGGACTAGAGATGCTAACGCTGGAAATATCATCTTCCACACTGGTAAACTGTATCCAAATTAATGATCCTTGTGGGAAGGATGGAGAGCTACTTGGGGATTCTTCAAGTAACTTGCCCCAGACTAGCTGATTATTGTAGATGAGTTGATCATTGCTTCAGCTTGATTGATTCTGGAAATGACCGTTTCATGGTACTATTAGAGAGCTTACCCCAATCTGGGTCTTAAAAATTGATTATTGTACACTGGGGAAGCTTGCCCCAGTCTGGGTTTGGCAAAATCTTCTGTATAAACCAATTCTGAGAAGTCGCCATTTAACCACAAATCTTGAACTGATTCTCAACAGGATATGGAAGGAACTTGCCCCGGATTGGATCACCGACCAAGTTTCTCAAATGTTTGAAAATTCCTTGAGAAGAAAGCTAGTTTGCAAACAAAAGTATTTGTTTAAACATGGTAAATGCAAAGTTCATGCAACTTTTGAAATCAAAATCATTTTGAAAGAGGTGCAAAGTATATGAGTCACTGGTCTGAACACGGTGGTTCAAGACATTAAAGTGAAAAGTTTAAGCAAGGGGTGTATGCCCAAAACAGATGATCCACAAAGATCTTTTGGAGTCAGTTTACGCAACCTCGCTGTAGTATGCCTTCAAAATAACCTTGCTTCAATTAGGTCCTTTGAGGGTTATAACGTGGTCTGGTTCACGGTTTAAGAAACAAAGGATAAAGGCTCAAAGTTTATTTGTGACCCACCCAATCTACGTGATGAACTCCAGTCCTATGCTCAGTTAACTCAAACTATGCACTCAAGTTCCCATGAGTTAGGAATTGCACTGATGATAGCGATGATGGTTCAGAAGTCAATGGTCTTAAGATGGCGGTCACTGCTTCCTTACAACTTTTGGTTGTCATACAAGTTTTTTTTTTTTTTTTTTAGTGACTGCCTGGCTTAAGGATTACAGTGAATCATCATTGGCGTTTGACTTGAAAGACATCTTCGGCACTTGCTTGCTGTGTGCGAAGGAATATTTGTGAACTTTGTTGAAAGGGGTTTTGAATGCTATTCTTGTATTTGAATGCACAATCAAGCTAACTGAGAACTACCCTGCCCTAGGTTAAGATTGCGGGTTTTTATTTGTGAAGAAAAGAAACTCCTACTTCAAGGCTCGAAGGGGTTAAAGAGGGGTTAACTTCCTTATTTCTCCAGTGTTTAGGAGTTGAAACAATGCCTTACATCGTCAGCAAAGTTTTGATTTGAAAGCATGCCAACAGCAATTATGAGTATGACGTTTTCATCATCCTCCCTCCAATCTTTGCATAATCAAAAGGAAAGTGGAAAAGAGATCAAGTATTTTAAAAAAAGAAAGCATAAAGATGTAAATAGCAAACATAAATGAATTGACTCAAAAAGTTGCAATGCTCATTTCATTAATTGTGAAAGTACAAACATAATTGAAAGCAAACAGCCATTACAAAATAAGGAAAATGCAAACAATAAGAAACAAGGCCTAGTGACTAATCAACACAAGGATGAGCTGTCCTGTCTGAAACACTGGCTTTTAGGGGGATAATCTGCTGAAGTCGACTGAAGCTTCACTTGGCGTGCCCTGGCAGAGGATTGTTCTGAACATTGGGATTGTCCTTAAAGGAGAGGATTTTGTTCCTCATCAGCTCATGTACTCTAGCCTTCAATGCAAAGCAATTTTCCAAGTCATGACCTGCACCACCTTGATGGTATTCACAATGGAGATCAGCCCTGTAGCCGGCTGGAAGAGGATTTGGAGGAGGAGGCAAAGGCCTTGTAGTAATCAAACCTTGCCCAACCAGACCGGGATAAAGCTTAGTGTATGTCATGGGAATAGGGTCAAAATGATTATTACGGTACTGAGTTTGTCCAACAAATGAACGTTGAGGAGCTTGAGCTGGTTGTGGAGCAGTAACCACGGGAGTAACAGCAGCAATAGTAGGGTGAACAGCATACCGAGGTTGAGGACGAGGCCTTCTTACTTCAAACATTACAGCATTAGTCTGTTCTTCCTTCTTCTTCTGAAAGTTCCCAAAGGATTTCTTTACAGAATTGGAAGATTCAGCAGCCTTGGATATTTTTCCTTTCTTAAGACCTTCCTCGAGCCTCTGGCCAATAGTAACCAAATCAGTGAAGTTGGAGGAAACACTTCCAATCATCTTCTCCCAATAGAATGGAGACAGGGTGTCCATGAACATTCCAGTCAATTCTTTCTCACCCAAAGGAGGTTCAACTTGAGAAGCCAATTCTCTCCAGCGCTGAGCATACTCCTTAAAGGATTCTTTCTCATGTTGACTCATATTTTGCAGCTGACGGCGATCAGGAGCCATGTCAAGGTTATACTTGTATTGCTTCATGAAGGCGTTGGTGAGATCTTGGAAGCTGTGGATAGAGTTTTGCTCAAGACCCATGTACCATTTGAGCGATGCTCCGCTCAAGCTGTCTTGAAAACAATGGATTAGCAATTTCTGGTCCTTGGCATGAGCAGTCATCCTACGGAGATACATGACCACATGAGCTCTTGGGCAAGAGTGACCCTTGTACTTCACGAAATCTGGAGTTGTAAACTTAGGAGGTATAACAAGGCTAGACACTAAGCACAGGTTTTCTGCATCTACATTAAAGAAGTCAGTACCCTCAACGACTTTAAGTCTTCTTTCTATGCTTTGAAACTGCTCTCGGACAACTTCGGGTTCAATAAAGTCCTCATGGTCCTCACCTTGAGCACTGGCAGCATTGTACTCATAGAGGGGGTTCCCAAATGAAGCTCTAACGGGTTGTGGAGTGGCGTGGACCACAGGTCTGGTCTCGGCGAAAACAAGAGCTTGGAAAACAGACATAGCAGTTTGACCGACCATAACAGTAGATGCAAGAGGCGGAGAATAGTTATGAGGTAAACCAAACTCGGGCCAAGTTGATGGTGGTAGCTGAACGGGTGGAGGATCAGCACTTGAAACTTCCTGGATGACAGTCCTTTGGGGAGGCTCTCCCCTAGCAATCAAAACTTGGAGCATCTCAGTGAGTTTAGCCATGCTCGACTTAAGTTCATCGATCTCCATTCGGACCTCAACATTGTGTATCTCTTGCTCTGACATCTTGCGTCTGTGATTAGCTATAGTCCGGTATCAGTGTCAAGGAATCAGCTTGATGACTCACAGATGATACTGGAAGATAGAGACAATTGGCAATGAGTAACTGGACAAACTGACGCATGCAATGAATTATGCAAAGATGCAAATGATATGCAATGCAATGCAAACAGGATGCAAAACACACATAGCAGGATCAAGGGTTCGAGATCACAGCATGGAGTCTGGGTAGAGAACCAACCACAGGGTGTGTACTAGGGTTTATCAACTGTAGAACAGGGTTCTAAAAGGTTCCCAGAGTCTACGTAAATCCTTCGGATATTATCGGCCCATGTAACTACTTACACGGGTTAATAATATTCTCAAGACAAACTCGTCTGAGTGTAGTATCGCGTGACAACTACTCAGGACTGGCTCCCTCATAGTCACCGCACTACATCATAAAAGACCAAGTGGGGTAAAGGTAACTACGGTCCTCAGAATCCCTGGCACTCAATTGAAAAAGTAATATCAATGTGACTGCTCACATCAGACATCAACAATCCCAAAGGGCCTCATCTGAGTGGTCATCATATGCCATAAATTGTTGGTACTACTGCCAACAACCGACTATTGATTACACCACAATCCTATCATAAGTGCTCTCAAGTCCGGGTTAGGACTTATCTCACCACTCAAAGTAACAACCCTGCACACAGAAAAACTCAAGCACAACAGGTATATATACAGATATAAATATGCAAATGTACAAGCAAGTAAACATATAAATAACATAAATACAAACAAGATAGGCTTAACCCTCTTAGGGATTTCCCCAGTGAAGTCGCCATTTCTGTTGCGGTGAAAATCGGATAACAAGCTATTAATTAACTTGCATCATATTTCTTTTACAACCGACTTTGATTTATCCAGAGGAAAGGTTCAAGATCGTTAAAAACCTAAAGGGGGGAGATCTAAGGTTCGGGGGTTGGTTATACAAAGGGAAGATATTAGCACCCTAAGTATCTGTAGTATTCTACAGGAACCTCTTGTTTTGTTTGTGTTATTCTATGTTTGCATGCTAAAGATAATCTGTACTAAGGGTAAAGGTAAATACCTGAAGTATATACACTAAGTATGGTCTATGGGTGTAAAAAGAAAATGTGGAATCCGAGAGGGCATCGGATGTAAAGGAAAAAGGTGGAAAAAGAAAAAGGTAGCTCGCTAGGATCTCGCAATCCTATGCCTACGTATTCTCAAGGTGAACTTGAGAAATCAGAGCAATCGTAGTTCCCCTCAATGGGGTAAAAGGGTGAAAAGCTTGAAAGCAAAGCTTGTAAGGATGGATTGGTTAGGAGAAAGAGATTAATGGCTATCTCTTGAAAGGATTGTGAAAGGTTGGACCGTCTTAAAGGAGAAAAGATTAATAGCTATCTCTTTGGGAAGGTCGGGTCAGAAAGGAGAAGAGATTAATGGTTATCTCTTGTGAAATGGTTTGAGGTTAACAGGGTATTTGAGCTATCTATGACATGAAGTCAATAGAGAGACTTTTCCTTTGGAATGAGGTAAACAGAGAAACGAGGGACCAAGATGAAAACCTCGAATGTCAAGCGTAACGTAAATATGTACAGCAATATATACAGTAAACGCAATAAGAATTCAATTCAAAGTGAACATCAGGAATTAGGGACTAATCACGGTCAATAGCGAAAAGAAATAAACTCAAAATGAGTATCAGGAATTGATTAAAGCAAAATGTCAAGATAAATTAAGAATTAATAAAAAAATCTAAATAAACGAGATTCAAAAATAAACCAAATTCTATTTAAAAGCTAATTAAATAATTAAAAACTAATTCTAATTAGAGACTAAATAACTAATTAAATTAGAGTCTAATAAAAAACATATTTAGCTAAATTCTAATAAAACTAATTAATTAAATCTAACTAATAAGACTAAATTTTAATTAAAGATTAATTAAACTAAATCTAATTAAAAACTATTTAAATTAAACTCTAATTAAAACTAATCAAAATAAATTCAAATTAAAACTAAAAATTAAGCTCTAATTAAAACTAACTAGACTAAATTCTAATTAAAAGTTAATCATGTTAAATTAAAACTAATTAAATCTACATTTATTCTTTATTATTTATTTTTTTATCATTAACTAACTAATTAAAATAGAAATAAATTATTAAAAATAAATGAGTAAAAATTTCTTTTTGTACTTTTTTTATAGATTAGAGAAGTCAATAAATAAATAAAAAGAAACTATATAAAAAAAACGTAACACTTATATATTAATATGTTATAACACCCTTAAATACTTCCTGCAAGAATTCACAAACATGTAGAAAACATTATTATATTGCTACAACAGATTTAACACGCACAGTAACTCACAAACACAACATCCACTACTTTAACACAATTATACGAACATGCACATTCCATGACTAACACATGCACACACTATCTAAACAAAACTCATAACACAGCTACTAAATTAAAATACAGCATTTTGAAATTAACATAATAGCACGGACATGATTAGAAACACACATGGAATAGAAACATACAATGCAAAAATAGAAACACACACTGCCATGGAATATAAATTAGAACAACACTATACAAAGTAATATGCATCATCACATAACCGAAACAAACTCAGTAGACATAAACAGACAAAAACTGGAAGGAAATATAACGTGAGTTCGGGCCAGAACGTTACCGAATGCGAAGTCGTTACCGAAGGTCGTAGTCGGTGCCGAGTTATGAGTTGTCGGCGATCGAAGAGCTGCTGCCTGGGAGGTTACATGGCGGTGGTTGTCTTGTGAAGTGTGTGAGTTAATGATGGATAGAAGAGGTGGTGAAGGCAAGCTATTGTAGTGTAAAGGAGGGAGGAAAATGGAGGGTGGCGGTAAAAGGTCGTGATATCAGGTGAAGATGAAAAACACAATATATGAGGGTGGATCCAGTGAGCTTGACAATGGAGGGAAGTATGCTGCGACAGTTATTGGTCAATGGTTTGTGTTACTATTCCGTCATGGTTGTGAGGAGAAACAGTCAAGGGTGGGGAGGTGAGTTTGAAAGTAAGTTCTCAAGATGAAAAGAGGTTATTGGAATATATGATGGAAGGATGATATAAGGATGATGAAGAGCTGCAAGTGAAGTTTATAGTTGGTAATGGGTTTTGGATTGACAATGAATGTGTGAAGGAGGTCGTAACAGTGGAAATATGAGGTTTTAAATGGTGCAAAGTGGTTTGGTTTGTGTAAGGTTTGAACACAAGATGCTGTGTTGTTGTTGCGTTAACATGGAAAAAGAGTGGATGCCTTTGTGTTCTTTTAGGAGGGAGTTCTATGAAGGGAAGATTCAGAGGTTTGGAGAAGATTTTTTTGTCGTTTTTTATTGGTTATGGTGGATGAATATATGAAGGTTAAATTTGAGAATTGAAGGGTCTGCTGTGATGGGTCTCTCTCAAAATTCAGGATTCTTGGAGTGTTATGAGACTGGTTTGTAGCTTTGCATTGGCAGGGATGGAGAGGTCGTTGTTGCTTGTAGTAGCATGTACCTTTTTGTTTCAGAATTTGGTCAAAAGTCTTTTGAGGTGCGCAGCATAGCAGGAGTTGGGAAGACAAAATTTAGTGCTTTTTGAATTCTTTAAGACAAAAGAAAGTAATACAATAACAAAAACTAAATGAACTTAAACCAATTAAAATAAGAGCTAATTAAAAATTAAACTAATTAAATTAAATTAAAATATAAACTTAACTAAAATATAAACTATATTAAAAATAACTATATTAAAAATTAAACTTAATTAAAATTAAACTAAATTGATTCTAAATAAGTCAAAAATAAATATTTAAGCAAATATAAAAATAAATAAATAAATAAAATCAAGAATGACATGGAATGACAAATGCATGATTAATATGATCCATGAAATGTTTAACTAAAAATGCAAAAAAATGCTGACTCAGAATGATGTGAAATGATCAGAATATCTGAGGGTAAAATTTGGGGTACAACAGTTGCCCCTATTTAAATAGCTTTACCGGATGGCACGAGGGATAGAAATCCTCGAGAGATCAAGGTGAAAGGTATTTAAATATAGCAAACCAAAAATTTTGCCCTTAGATGCACTGACATGCAATGCTATGGACAAAAATGCTAACATGCAATGAACTCTAATATGATGAAAGTGATAGAATGGTAAGTGCAAAATGCAGACGAAGACAAAAGTAAACGGGGCCAAAGTCCACACAATGAGCAATCACTCACTGGGGATGACAACAACACTGGGGAATAATCTAAGGTGATGAAGCAACTGGTTCAAGCGTGACCAGCTAACACTGGGGAAATAGAAGATACTCTTACTGGGCATGGAACCAGAAAGAAGACACGATCACCACTGGGGATCAATTTGAAATGAAAGGATAGACACCAACAAAAGATTTTCTGGGATTTTCTTATACTGAAGAGTTCAAACGGGATCTTCAAGAAAAGCCAGAAGAGACAGAGAAAGAAACATCCGAAAAAACATCAGATGGCAAAGAAACCAGTCATCCAATAACGACTTTGAATGAAAGGTACAAATCACAATATCTGATAATGGCTTCAAATGAAAGTGAACAGAGATTGCATTCAAGAATGACATTAAATGCAAAGAAACCAGTCACCCAATAATGGCTTTGAATGAAAGGTATGACTCACAATATCTAATAACGACTTTAGATAAAGTGAACCAGGACTCAATCTGAAAAAAAACATCAGAAGGAGAGACATATCCGGATAGGCATCGGATGGTAGAGAAATCAGACATCCAATAACGGCTTTGAATGAAAGGTACAATCACAACATCTAATCAAGGTTTTAGACGAATGTGAACAAAGATTCGATCTGAAAATTATCAGAAAGAGAGAAAACCAAACATCCAATCAAGGTTTTGAATGAAAGGCACAATCACAATATCTAATCAAGGTTTTAGATGAAAGTGAACAAAGTAAAGAAACCAGACATCCAATCAAGGTTTTGAATGAAAGGCACAATCACAATATCTAATCAAGGTTTTAGATGAAAGTGAACAAAGTAAAGAAACCAGACATCCAATAATAGCTTTGAATGAAAGGTACAATCACAACATCTAATCAAGGTTTTAGACGAATGTGAACAAAGACTCGATCTGAAAATTATCAGAAAGAGAGAAAACCAAACATCCAATCAAGGTTTTGAATGAAAGGTACAATCACAATATCTAATCAAGGTTTTAGATGAAAGTGAACAAAGTAAAGAAACCAGACATCCAATAATAGCTTTGAATGAAAGGTACAATCACAACATCTAATCAAAGTTTTAGACGAATGTGAACAAAGACTCGATCTGAAAATTATCAGAAAGAGAGAAAACCAAACATCCAATCAAGGTTTTGAATGAAAGGTACAAATCACAATATCTAATAACGGCTTTAGATAAAGTGAACAAAGACTCGATCTGAAAAAACATCAGAAGGAGAGACACATCCGGATAAGCATCAGATGATGAAAGCAATGTCACTCCGGAAAAGCATCAGAATAAACAAAGGATTATCTGGAAAAACATCAGATAAGTTCTGGAAAAACATCAGAACAAAAGACTCAAACTGAAAAAACATCAGAAAGAGAAACACATCCAGAAAAGCATCAGATGATGAAAACAATGAAATTCTGGAAAAGCATCAGAATAAGCAAAGGGCTATCTGAGAAAACATCAGATAGGTTCTGGAAGAACATCAGAACAAAAGACTCGATCTGAAAAAAAACATCAGAGGAGACAAATATATATGACATCCAAGAATGGCATTGGACACAAAAGAGGAACAAACATATCCGAAAAAACAATCGGATAAGAAAGGTCATATCTGGAAGAACGTCAGATAGACACGACAATATTTGTTTGGTAGGTGTCATGTAAGTTGGACTTTGACCACAAGATATGACGTGGATAACGACACGACCTCGGGAGAAATGCAAATGAGGATGAAACACTCATGCTATGCATGTGTATATGAATCATGCAGATGATATAAGATCAAATGCAAATGCAGGTGCAGATGCTGACGACACAGCTCGACTCTCTGGTGGAGAAGACAAGACTGGAAGGCTGATTCCTCTACACGGAGATCACGGTCATTCTGCTTGGGGGACTAGAGATGCTAACGCTGGAAATATCATCTTCCACACTGGTAAACTGTATCCAAATTAATGATCCTTGTGGGAAGGATGGAGAGCTACTTGGGGATTCTTCAAGTAACTTGCCCCAGACTAGCTGATTATTGTAGATGAGTTGATCATTGCTTCAGCTTGATTGATTCTGGAAATGACCGTTTCATGGTACTATTAGAGAGCTTACCCCAATCTGGGTCTTAAAAATTGATTATTGTACACTGGGGAAGCTTGCCCCAGTCTGGGTTTGGCAAAATCTTCTGTATAAACCAATTCTGAGAAGTCGCCATTAAACCACAAATCTTGAACTGATTCTCAACAGGATATGGAAGGAACTTGCCCCGGATTGGATCACCGACCAAGTTTCTCAAATGTTTGAAAATTCCTTGAGAAGAAAGCTAGTTTGCAAACAAAAGTATTTGTTTAAACATGGTAAATGCAAAGTTCATGCAACTTTTGAAATCAAAATCATTTTGAAAGAGGTGCAAAGTATATGAGTCACTGGTCTGAACACGGTGGTTCAAGACATTAAAGTGAAAAGTTTAAGCAAGGGGTGTATGCCCAAAACAGATGATCCACAAAGATCTTTTGGAGTCAGTTTACGCAACCTCGCTGTAGTATGCCTTCAAAATAACCTTGCTTCAATTAGGTCCTTTGAGGGTTATAACGTGGTCTGGTTCACGGTTTAAGAAACAAAGGATAAAGGCTCAAAGTTTATTTGTGACCCACCCAATCTACGTGATGAACTCCAGTCCTATGCTCAGTTAACTCAAACTATGCACTCAAGTTCCCATGAGTTAGGAATTGCACTGATGATAGCGATGATGGTTCAGAAGTCAATGGTCTTAAGATGGCGGTCACTGCTTCCTTACAACTTTTGGTTGTCATACAAGTTTTTTTTTTTTTTTTTTTTAGTGACTGCCTGGCTTAAGGATTACAGTGAATCATCATTGGCGTTTGACTTGAAAGACATCTTCGGCACTTGCTTGCTGTGTGCGAAGGAATATTTGTGAACTTTATTGAAAGGGGTTTTGAATGCTATTCTTGTATTTGAATGCACAATCAAGCTAACTGAGAACTACCCTGCCCTAGGTTAAGATTGCGGGTTTTTATTTGTGAAGAAAAGAAACTCCTACTTCAAGGCTCGAAGGGGTTAAAGAGGGGTTAACTTCCTTATTTCTCCAGTGTTTAGGAGTTGAAACAATGCCTTACATCGTCAGCAAAGTTTTGATTTAAAAGTATGCCAACAGCAATTATGAGTATGACGTTTTCATCATCCTCCCTCCAATCTTTGCATAATCAAAAGGAAAGTGGAAAAGAGATCAAGTATTTTAAAAAAAGAAAGCATAAAGATGTAAATAGCAAACATAAATGAATTGACTCAAAAAGTTGCAATGCTCATTTCATTAATTGTGAAAGTACAAACATAATTGAAAGCAAACAGCCATTACAAAATAAGAAAAATGCAAACAATAAGAAACAAGGCCTAGTGACTAATCAACACAAGGATGAGCTGTCCTGTCTGAAACACTGGCTTTTAGGGGGATAATCTGCTGAAGTCGACTGAAGCTTCACTTGGCGTGCCCTGGCAGAGGATTGTTCTGAACATTGGGATTGTCCTTAAAGGAGAGGATTTTGTTCTTCATCAGCTCCTGTACTCTAGCCTTCAATGCAAAGCAATTTTCCAAGTCATGACCTGCACCACCTTGATGGTATTCACAATGGAGATCAGCCCTGTAGCCGGCTGGAAGAGGATTTGGAGGAGGAGGCAAAGGCCTTGTAGTAATCAAACCTTGCCCAACCAGACCGGGATAAAGCTTAGTGTATGTCATGGGAATAGGGTCAAAATGATTATTACGGTACTGAGTTTGTCCAACAAATGAACGTTGAGGAGCTTGAGCTGGCTGTGGAGCAGTAACCACGGGAGTAACAGCAGCAATAGTAGGGTGAACAGCATACCGAGGTTGAGGACGAGGCCTTCTTACTTCAAACATTACAGCATTAGTCTGTTCTTCCTTCTTCTTCTGAAAGTTCCCAAAGGATTTCTTTACAGAATTGGAAGATTCAGCAGCCTTGGATATTTTTCCTTTCTTAAGACCTTCCTCGAGCCTCTGGCCAATAGTAACCAAATCAGTGAAGTTGGAGGAAACACTTCCAATCATCTTCTCCCAATAGAATGGAGACAGGGTGTCCATGAACATTCCAGTCAATTCTTTCTCACCCAAAGGAGGTTCAACTTGAGAAGCCAATTCTCTCCAGCGCTGAGCATACTCCTTAAAGGATTCTTTCTCATGTTGACTCATATTTTGCAGCTGACGGCGATCAGGAGCCATGTCAAGGTTATACTTGTATTGCTTCATGAAGGCGTTGGTGAGATCTTGGAAGCTGTGGATAGAGTTTTGCTCAAGACCCATGTACCATTTGAGCGATGCTCCGCTCAAGCTGTCTTGAAAACAATGGATTAGCAATTTCTGGTCCTTGGCATGAGCAGTCATCCTACGGAGATACATGACCACATGAGCTCTTGGGCAAGAGTGACCCTTGTACTTCACGAAATCTGGAGTTGTAAACTTAGGAGGTATAACAAGGCTAGACACTAAGCACAGGTTTTCTGCATCTACATTAAAGAAGTCAGTACCCTCAACGACTTTAAGTCTTCTTTCTATGCTTTGAAACTGCTCTCGGACAACTTCGGGTTCAATAAAGTCCTCATGGTCCTCACCTTGAGCACTGGCAGCATTGTACTCATAGAGGGGGTTCCCAAATGAAGCTCTAACGGGTTGTGGAGTGGCGTGGACCACAGGTCTGGTCTCGGCGAAAACAAGAGCTTGGAAAACAGACATAGCAGTTTGACCGACCATAACAGTAGATGCAAGAGGCGGAGAATAGTTGTGAGGTAAACTAAACTCGGGCCAAGTTGATGGTGGTAGCTGAACGGGTGGAGGATCAGCACTTGAAACTTCCTGGATGACAGTCCTTTGGGGAGGCTCTCCCCTAGCAATCAAAACTTGGAGCATCTCAGTGAGTTTAGCCGTGCTCGACTTAAGTTCATCGATCTCCATTCGGACCTCAACATTGTGTATCTCTTGCTCTGACATCTTGCGTCTGTGATTAGCTATAGTCCGGTATCAGTGTCGAGGAATCAGCTTGATGACTCACAGATGATACTGGAAGATAGAGACAATTGGCAATGAGTAACTGGACAAACTGACGCATGCAATGAATTATGCAAAGATGCAAATGATATGCAATGCAATGCAAACAGGATGCAAAACACACATAGCAGGATCAAGGGTTCGAGATCACAGCATGGAGTCTGGGTAGAGAACCAACCACAGGGTGTGTACTAGGGTTTATCAACTGTAGAACAGGGTTCTAAAAGGTTCCCAGAGTCTACGTAAATCCTTCGGATATTATCGGCCCATGTAATTACTTACACGGGTTAATAATATTCTCAAGATAAACTCGTCTGAGTGTAGTATCGCGTGACAACTACTCAGGATTGGCTCCCTCATAGTCACCGCACTACATCATAAAAGACCAAGTGGGGTAAAGGTAACTACGGTCCTCAGAATCCCTGGCACTCAATTGAAAAAGTAATATCAATGTGACTGCTCACATCAGACATCAACAATCCCAAAGGGCCTCATCTGAGTGGTCATCATATGCCATAAATTGTTGGTACTACTGCCAACAACCGACTATTGATTACACCACAATCCTATCATAAGTGCTCTCAAGTCCGGGTTAGGACTTATCTCACCACTCAAAGTAACAACCCTGCACACAGAAAAACTCAAGCACAACAGGTATATATACAGATATAAATATGCAAATGTACAAGCAAGTAAACATATAAATAACATAAATACAAACAAGATAGGCTTAACCCTCTTAGGGATTTCCCCAGTGAAGTCGCCATTTCTGTTGCGGTGAAAATCGGATAACAAGCTATTAATTAACTTGCATCATATTTCTTTTACAACCGACTTTGATTTATCCAGAGGAAAGGTTCAAGATCGTTAAAAACCTAAAGGGGGGAGATCTAAGGTTCGGGGGTTGGTTATACAAAGGGAAGGTATTAGCACCCTAAGTATCTGTAGTATTCTACAGGAACCTCTTGTTTTGTTTGTGTTATTCTATGTTTGCATGCTAAAGATAATCTGTACTAAGGGTAAAGGTAAATACCTGAAGTATATACACTAAGTATGGTCTATGGGTGTAAAAAGAAAATGTGGAATCCGAGAGGGCATCGGATGTAAAGGAAAAAGGTGGAAAAAGAAAAAGGTAGCTCGCTAGGATCTCGCAATCCTATGCCTACGTATTCTCAAGGTGAACTTGAGAAATCAGATCAATCGTAGTTCCCCTCAATGGGGTAAAAGGGTGAAAAGCTTGAAAGCAAAGCTTGTAAGGATGGATTGGTTAGGAGAAAGAGATTAATGGCTATCTCTTGAAAGGATTGTGAAAGGTTGGACCGTCTTAAAGGAGAAAAGATTAATAGCTATCTCTTTGGGAAGGTCGGGTCAGAAAGGAGAAGAGATTAATGGCTATCTCTTGTGAAATGGTTTGAGGTTAACAGGGTATTTGAGCTATCTATGACATGAAGTCAATAGAGAGACTTTTCCTTTGGAATGAGGTAAACAGAGAAACGAGGGACCAAGATGAAAACCTCGAATGTCAAGCGTAACGTAAATATGTACAACAATATATACAGTAAACGCAATAAGAATTCAATTCAAAGTGAACATCAGGAATTAGGGACTAATCACGGTCAATAGCGAAAAGAAATAAACTCAAAATGAGTATCAGGAATTGATTAAAGCAAAATGTCAAGATAAATTAAGAATTAATAAAAAAATCTAAATAAACGAGATTCAAAAATAAACCAAATTCTATTTAAAAGCTAATTAAATAATTAAAAACTAATTCTAATTAGAGACTAAATAACTAATTAAATTAGAGTCTAATAAAAAACATATTTAACTAAATTCTAATAAAACTAATTAATTAAATCTAACTAATAAGACTAAATTTTAATTAAAGATTAATTAAACTAAATCTAATTAAAAACTATTTAAATTAAACTCTAATTAAAACTAATCAAAATAAATTCTAATTAAAACTAAAAATTAAGTTCTAATTAAAACTAACTAGACTAAATTCTAATTAAAAGTTAATCAAGTTAAATTAAAACTAATTAAATCTACATTTATTCTTTATTATTTATTTTTTTATCATTAACTAACTAATTAAAATAGAAAATAAATTATTAAAAATAAATGAGTAAAAATTTCTTTTTGTACTTTTTTTATAGATTAGAGAAGTCAATAAATAAATAAAAAGAAGGCTAAAATACAGTTTTAGTCCCCCTGTTTTTCAAAATTCACAATTTTGGTCCCCCTGTTTTTTTTTTCAACAGTTTTGGTCCCCCACCCCAATTTTGGCCCAAAAAAAGTGATGAACAGTAACGTGTCCGTACATGTCCGTACATGAACTGTACGCGTCCGTACATGAACAGTACACGTCCGTACATGAATAGTGAGGGGTGGGGGACCAAAACTGTTGGAAAAAAAAACAGGGGGACCAAAACTGTGAATTTTGAAAAACAGGGGGACCAAAACTGTATTTTAGCCTAAAAAGAAACTATATAAAAAAAAAAACGTAACACTTATATATTAATATGTTATAACACCCTTAAATACTTCCTGCAAGAATTCACAAACATGTAGAAAACATTATTATATTGCTACAACAGATTTAACACGCACAGTAACTCACAAACACAACATCCACTACTTTAACACAATTATACGAACATGCACATTCCATGACTAACACATGCACACACTATCCAAACAAAACTCATAACACAGCTACTAAATTAAAATACAGCATTTTGAAATTAACATAATAGCACGGACATGATTAGAAACACACATGGAATAGAAACATACAATGCAAAAATAGAAACACACACTGCCATGGAATATAAATTAGAACAACACTATACAAAGTAATATGCATCATCACATAACCGAAACAAACTCAGTAGACATAAACAGACAAAAACTGGAAGGAAATATAACGTGAGTTCGGGCCAGAACGTTACCGAATGCGAAGTCGTTACCGAAGGTCGTAGTCGGTGCCGAGTTATGAGTTGTCGGCGATCGAAGAGCTGCTGCCTGGGAGGTTACATGGCGGTGGTTGTCTTGTGAAGTGTGTGAGTTAATGATGGATAGAAGAGGTGGTGAAGGCAAGCTATTGTAGTGTAAAGGAGGGAGGAAAATGGAGGGTGGCGGTAAAAGGTCGTGATATCAGGTGAAGATGAAAAACACAATATATGAGGGTGGATCCAGTGAGCTTGACAATGGAGGGAAGTATGCTGCGACAGTTATTGGTCAATGGTTTGTGTTACTATTCCGTCATGGTTGTGAGGAGAAACAGTCAAGGGTGGGGAGGTGAGTTTGAAAGTAAGTTCTCAAGATGAAAAGAGGTTATTGGAATATATGATGGAAGGATGATATAAGGATGATGAAGAGCTGCAAGTGAAGTTTATAGTTGGTAATGGGTTTTGGATTGACAATGAATGTGTGAAGGAGGTCGTAACAGTGGAAATATGAGGTTTTAAATGGTGCAAAGTGGTTTGGTTTGTGTAAGGTTTGAACACAAGATGCTGTGTTGTTGTTGCGTTAACATGGAAAAAGAGTGGATGCCTTTGTGTTCTTTTAGGAGGGAGTTCTATGAAGGGAAGATTCAGAGGTTTGGAGAAGATTTTTTTGTCGTTTTTTATTGGTTATGGTGGATGAATATATGAAGGTTAAATTTGAGAATTGAAGGGTCTGCTGTGATGGGTCTCTCTCAAAATTCAGGATTCTTGGAGTGTTATGAGACTGGTTTGTAGCTTTGCATTGGCAGGGATGGAGAGGTCGTTGTTGCTTGTAGTAGCATGTACCTTTTTGTTTCAGAATTTGGTCAAAAGTCTTTTGAGGTGCGCAGCATAGCAGGAGTTGGGAAGACAAAATTTAGTGCTTTTTGAATTCTTTAAGACAAAAGAAAGTAATACAATAACAAAAACTAAATGAACTTAAACCAATTAAAATAAGAGCTAATTAAAAATTAAACTAATTAAATTAAATTAAAATATAAACTTAACTAAAATATAAACTATATTAAAAATAACTATATTAAAAATTAAACTTAATTAAAATTAAACTAAATTGATTCTAAATAAGTCAAAAATAAATATTTAAGCAAATATAAAAATAAATAAATAAATAAAATCAAGAATGACATGGAATGACAAATGCATGATTAATATGATCCATGAAATGTTTAACTAAAAATGCAAAAAAATGCTGACTCAGAATGATGTGAAATGATCAGAATATCTGAGGGTAAAATTTGGGGTACAACAGTTGCCCCTATTTAAATAGCTTTACCGGATGGCACGAGGGATAGAAATCCTCGAGAGATCAAGGTGAAAGGTATTTAAATATAGCAAACCAAAAATTTTGCCCTTAGATGCACTGACATGCAATGCTATGGACAAAAATGCTAACATGCAATGAACTCTAATATGATGAAAGTGATAGAATGGTAAGTGCAAAATGCAGACGAAGACAAAAGTAAACGGGGCCAAAGTCCACACAATGAGCAATCACTCACTGGGGATGACAACAACACTGGGGAATAATCTAAGGTGATGAAGCAACTGGTTCAAGCGTGACCAGCTAACACTGGGGAAATAGAAGATACTCTTACTGGGCATGGAACCAGAAAGAAGACACGATCACCACTGGGGATCAATTTGAAATGAAAGGATAGACACCAACAAAAGATTTTCTGGGATTTTCTTATACTGAAGAGTTCAAACGGGATCTTCAAGAAAAGCCAGAAGAGACAGAGAAAGAAACATCCGAAAAAACATCAGATGGCAAAGAAACCAGTCATCCAATAACGACTTTGAATGAAAGGTACAAATCACAATATCTGATAATGGCTTCAAATGAAAGTGAACAGAGATTGCATTCAAGAATGACATTAAATGCAAAGAAACCAGTCACCCAATAATGGCTTTGAATGAAAGGTATGACTCACAATATCTAATAACGACTTTAGATAAAGTGAACCAGGACTCAATCTGAAAAAAAACATCAGAAGGAGAGACATATCCGGATAGGCATCGGATGGTAGAGAAATCAGACATCCAATAACGGCTTTGAATGAAAGGTACAATCACAACATCTAATCAAGGTTTTAGACGAATGTGAACAAAGATTCGATCTGAAAATTATCAGAAAGAGAGAAAACCAAACATCCAATCAAGGTTTTGAATGAAAGGCACAATCACAATATCTAATCAAGGTTTTAGATGAAAGTGAACAAAGTAAAGAAACCAGACATCCAATCAAGGTTTTGAATGAAAGGCACAATCACAATATCTAATCAAGGTTTTAGATGAAAGTGAACAAAGTAAAGAAACCAGACATCCAATAATAGCTTTGAATGAAAGGTACAATCACAACATCTAATCAAGGTTTTAGACGAATGTGAACAAAGACTCGATCTGAAAATTATCAGAAAGAGAGAAAACCAAACATCCAATCAAGGTTTTGAATGAAAGGTACAATCACAATATCTAATCAAGGTTTTAGATGAAAGTGAACAAAGTAAAGAAACCAGACATCCAATAATAGCTTTGAATGAAAGGTACAATCACAACATCTAATCAAAGTTTTAGACGAATGTGAACAAAGACTCGATCTGAAAATTATCAGAAAGAGAGAAAACCAAACATCCAATCAAGGTTTTGAATGAAAGGTACAAATCACAATATCTAATAACGGCTTTAGATAAAGTGAACAAAGACTCGATCTGAAAAAACATCAGAAGGAGAGACACATCCGGATAAGCATCAGATGATGAAAGCAATGTCACTCCGGAAAAGCATCAGAATAAACAAAGGATTATCTGGAAAAACATCAGATAAGTTCTGGAAAAACATCAGAACAAAAGACTCAAACTGAAAAAACATCAGAAAGAGAAACACATCCAGAAAAGCATCAGATGATGAAAACAATGAAATTCTGGAAAAGCATCAGAATAAGCAAAGGGCTATCTGAGAAAACATCAGATAGGTTCTGGAAGAACATCAGAACAAAAGACTCGATCTGAAAAAAAACATCAGAGGAGACAAATATATATGACATCCAAGAATGGCATTGGACACAAAAGAGGAACAAACATATCCGAAAAAACAATCGGATAAGAAAGGTCATATCTGGAAGAACGTCAGATAGACACGACAATATTTGTTTGGTAGGTGTCATGTAAGTTGGACTTTGACCACAAGATATGACGTGGATAACGACACGACCTCGGGAGAAATGCAAATGAGGATGAAACACTCATGCTATGCATGTGTATATGAATCATGCAGATGATATAAGATCAAATGCAAATGCAGGTGCAGATGCTGACGACACAGCTCGACTCTCTGGTGGAGAAGACAAGACTGGAAGGCTGATTCCTCTACACGGAGATCACGGTCATTCTGCTTGGGGGACTAGAGATGCTAACGCTGGAAATATCATCTTCCACACTGGTAAACTGTATCCAAATTAATGATCCTTGTGGGAAGGATGGAGAGCTACTTGGGGATTCTTCAAGTAACTTGCCCCAGACTAGCTGATTATTGTAGATGAGTTGATCATTGCTTCAGCTTGATTGATTCTGGAAATGACCGTTTCATGGTACTATTAGAGAGCTTACCCCAATCTGGGTCTTAAAAATTGATTATTGTACACTGGGGAAGCTTGCCCCAGTCTGGGTTTGGCAAAATCTTCTGTATAAACCAATTCTGAGAAGTCGCCATTAAACCACAAATCTTGAACTGATTCTCAACAGGATATGGAAGGAACTTGCCCCGGATTGGATCACCGACCAAGTTTCTCAAATGTTTGAAAATTCCTTGAGAAGAAAGCTAGTTTGCAAACAAAAGTATTTGTTTAAACATGGTAAATGCAAAGTTCATGCAACTTTTGAAATCAAAATCATTTTGAAAGAGGTGCAAAGTATATGAGTCACTGGTCTGAACACGGTGGTTCAAGACATTAAAGTGAAAAGTTTAAGCAAGGGGTGTATGCCCAAAACAGATGATCCACAAAGATCTTTTGGAGTCAGTTTACGCAACCTCGCTGTAGTATGCCTTCAAAATAACCTTGCTTCAATTAGGTCCTTTGAGGGTTATAACGTGGTCTGGTTCACGGTTTAAGAAACAAAGGATAAAGGCTCAAAGTTTATTTGTGACCCACCCAATCTACGTGATGAACTCCAGTCCTATGCTCAGTTAACTCAAACTATGCACTCAAGTTCCCATGAGTTAGGAATTGCACTGATGATAACGATGATGGTTCAGAAGTCAATGGTCTTAAGATGGCGGTCACTGCTTCCTTACAACTTTTGGTTGTCATACAAGTTTTTTTTTTTTTTTTTTTTAGTGACTGCCTGGCTTAAGGATTACAGTGAATCATCATTGGCGTTTGACTTGAAAGACATCTTCGGCACTTGCTTGCTGTGTGCGAAGGAATATTTGTGAACTTTATTGAAAGGGGTTTTGAATGCTATTCTTGTATTTGAATGCACAATCAAGCTAACTGAGAACTACCCTGCCCTAGGTTAAGATTGCGGGTTTTTATTTGTGAAGAAAAGAAACTCTTACTTCAAGGCTCGAAGGGGTTAAAGAGGGGTTAACTTCCTTATTTCTCCAGTGTTTAGGAGTTGAAACAATGCCTTACATCGTCAGCAAAGTTTTGATTTAAAAGTATGCCAACAGCAATTATGAGTATGACGTTTTCATCATCCTCCCTCCAATCTTTGCATAATCAAAAGGAAAGTGGAAAAGAGATCAAGTATTTTAAAAAAAGAAAGCATAAAGATGTAAATAGCAAACATAAATGAATTGACTCAAAAAGTTGCAATGCTCATTTCATTAATTGTGAAAGTACAAACATAATTGAAAGCAAACAGCCATTACAAAATAAGAAAAATGCAAACAATAAGAAACAAGGCCTAGTGACTAATCAACACAAGGATGAGCTGTCCTGTCTGAAACACTGGCTTTTAGGGGGATAATCTGCTGAAGTCGACTGAAGCTTCACTTGGCGTGCCCTGGCAGAGGATTGTTCTGAACATTGGGATTGTCCTTAAAGGAGAGGATTTTGTTCTTCATCAGCTCCTGTACTCTAGCCTTCAATGCAAAGCAATTTTCCAAGTCATGACCTGCACCACCTTGATGGTATTCACAATGGAGATCAGCCCTGTAGCCGGCTGGAAGAGGATTTGGAGGAGGAGGCAAAGGCCTTGTAGTAATCAAACCTTGCCCAACCAGACCGGGATAAAGCTTAGTGTATGTCATGGGAATAGGGTCAAAATGATTATTACGGTACTGAGTTTGTCCAACAAATGAACGTTGAGGAGCTTGAGCTGGCTGTGGAGCAGTAACCACGGGAGTAACAGCAGCAATAGTAGGGTGAACAGCATACCGAGGTTGAGGACGAGGCCTTCTTACTTCAAACATTACAGCATTAGTCTGTTCTTCCTTCTTCTTCTGAAAGTTCCCAAAGGATTTCTTTACAGAATTGGAAGATTCAGCAGCCTTGGATATTTTTCCTTTCTTAAGACCTTCCTCGAGCCTCTGGCCAATAGTAACCAAATCAGTGAAGTTGGAGGAAACACTTCCAATCATCTTCTCCCAATAGAATGGAGACAGGGTGTCCATGAACATTCCAGTCAATTCTTTCTCACCCAAAGGAGGTTCAACTTGAGAAGCCAATTCTCTCCAGCGCTGAGCATACTCCTTAAAGGATTCTTTCTCATGTTGACTCATATTTTGCAGCTGACGGCGATCAGGAGCCATGTCAAGGTTATACTTGTATTGCTTCATGAAGGCGTTGGTGAGATCTTGGAAGCTGTGGATAGAGTTTTGCTCAAGACCCATGTACCATTTGAGCGATGCTCCGCTCAAGCTGTCTTGAAAACAATGGATTAGCAATTTCTGGTCCTTGGCATGAGCAGTCATCCTACGGAGATACATGACCACATGAGCTCTTGGGCAAGAGTGACCCTTGTACTTCACGAAATCTGGAGTTGTAAACTTAGGAGGTATAACAAGGCTAGACACTAAGCACAGGTTTTCTGCATCTACATTAAAGAAGTCAGTACCCTCAACGACTTTAAGTCTTCTTTCTATGCTTTGAAACTGCTCTCGGACAACTTCGGGTTCAATAAAGTCCTCATGGTCCTCACCTTGAGCACTGGCAGCATTGTACTCATAGAGGGGGTTCCCAAATGAAGCTCTAACGGGTTGTGGAGTGGCGTGGACCACAGGTCTGGTCTCGGCGAAAACAAGAGCTTGGAAAACAGACATAGCAGTTTGACCGACCATAACAGTAGATGCAAGAGGCGGAGAATAGTTGTGAGGTAAACTAAACTCGGGCCAAGTTGATGGTGGTAGCTGAACGGGTGGAGGATCAGCACTTGAAACTTCCTGGATGACAGTCCTTTGGGGAGGCTCTCCCCTAGCAATCAAAACTTGGAGCATCTCAGTGAGTTTAGCCGTGCTCGACTTAAGTTCATCGATCTCCATTCGGACCTCAACATTGTGTATCTCTTGCTCTGACATCTTGCGTCTGTGATTAGCTATAGTCCGGTATCAGTGTCGAGGAATCAGCTTGATGACTCACAGATGATACTGGAAGATAGAGACAATTGGCAATGAGTAACTGGACAAACTGACGCATGCAATGAATTATGCAAAGATGCAAATGATATGCAATGCAATGCAAACAGGATGCAAAACACACATAGCAGGATCAAGGGTTCGAGATCACAGCATGGAGTCTGGGTAGAGAACCAACCACAGGGTGTGTACTAGGGTTTATCAACTGTAGAACAGGGTTCTAAAAGGTTCCCAGAGTCTACGTAAATCCTTCGGATATTATCGGCCCATGTAATTACTTACACGGGTTAATAATATTCTCAAGATAAACTCGTCTGAGTGTAGTATCGCGTGACAACTACTCAGGATTGGCTCCCTCATAGTCACCGCACTACATCATAAAAGACCAAGTGGGGTAAAGGTAACTACGGTCCTCAGAATCCCTGGCACTCAATTGAAAAAGTAATATCAATGTGACTGCTCACATCAGACATCAACAATCCCAAAGGGCCTCATCTGAGTGGTCATCATATGCCATAAATTGTTGGTACTACTGCCAACAACCGACTATTGATTACACCACAATCCTATCATAAGTGCTCTCAAGTCCGGGTTAGGACTTATCTCACCACTCAAAGTAACAACCCTGCACACAGAAAAACTCAAGCACAACAGGTATATATACAGATATAAATATGCAAATGTACAAGCAAGTAAACATATAAATAACATAAATACAAACAAGATAGGCTTAACCCTCTTAGGGATTTCCCCAGTGAAGTCGCCATTTCTGTTGCGGTGAAAATCGGATAACAAGCTATTAATTAACTTGCATCATATTTCTTTTACAACCGACTTTGATTTATCCAGAGGAAAGGTTCAAGATCGTTAAAAACCTAAAGGGGGGAGATCTAAGGTTCGGGGGTTGGTTATACAAAGGGAAGGTATTAGCACCCTAAGTATCTGTAGTATTCTACAGGAACCTCTTGTTTTGTTTGTGTTATTCTATGTTTGCATGCTAAAGATAATCTGTACTAAGGGTAAAGGTAAATACCTGAAGTATATACACTAAGTATGGTCTATGGGTGTAAAAAGAAAATGTGGAATCCGAGAGGGCATCGGATGTAAAGGAAAAAGGTGGAAAAAGAAAAAGGTAGCTCGCTAGGATCTCGCAATCCTATGCCTACGTATTCTCAAGGTGAACTTGAGAAATCAGATCAATCGTAGTTCCCCTCAATGGGGTAAAAGGGTGAAAAGCTTGAAAGCAAAGCTTGTAAGGATGGATTGGTTAGGAGAAAGAGATTAATGGCTATCTCTTGAAAGGATTGTGAAAGGTTGGACCGTCTTAAAGGAGAAAAGATTAATAGCTATCTCTTTGGGAAGGTCGGGTCAGAAAGGAGAAGAGATTAATGGCTATCTCTTGTGAAATGGTTTGAGGTTAACAGGGTATTTGAGCTATCTATGACATGAAGTCAATAGAGAGACTTTTCCTTTGGAATGAGGTAAACAGAGAAACGAGGGACCAAGATGAAAACCTCGAATGTCAAGCGTAACGTAAATATGTACAACAATATATACAGTAAACGCAATAAGAATTCAATTCAAAGTGAACATCAGGAATTAGGGACTAATCACGGTCAATAGCGAAAAGAAATAAACTCAAAATGAGTATCAGGAATTGATTAAAGCAAAATGTCAAGATAAATTAAGAATTAATAAAAAAATCTAAATAAACGAGATTCAAAAATAAACCAAATTCTATTTAAAAGCTAATTAAATAATTAAAAACTAATTCTAATTAGAGACTAAATAACTAATTAAATTAGAGTCTAATAAAAAACATATTTAACTAAATTCTAATAAAACTAATTAATTAAATCTAACTAATAAGACTAAATTTTAATTAAAGATTAATTAAACTAAATCTAATTAAAAACTATTTAAATTAAACTCTAATTAAAACTAATCAAAATAAATTCTAATTAAAACTAAAAATTAAGTTCTAATTAAAACTAACTAGACTAAATTCTAATTAAAAGTTAATCAAGTTAAATTAAAACTAATTAAATCTACATTTATTCTTTATTATTTATTTTTTTATCATTAACTAACTAATTAAAATAGAAAATAAATTATTAAAAATAAATGAGTAAAAATTTCTTTTTGTACTTTTTTTATAGATTAGAGAAGTCAATAAATAAATAAAAAGAAGGCTAAAATACAGTTTTAGTCCCCCTGTTTTTCAAAATTCACAATTTTGGTCCCCCTGTTTTTTTTTTCAACAGTTTTGGTCCCCCACCCCAATTTTGGCCCAAAAAAAGTGATGAACAGTAACGTGTCCGTACATGTCCGTACATGAACAGTACGCGTCCGTACATGAACAGTACACGTCCGTACATGAATAGTGAGGGGTGGGGGACCAAAACTGTTGGAAAAAAAAACAGGGGGACCAAAACTGTGAATTTTGAAAAACAGGGGGACCAAAACTGTATTTTAGCCTAAAAAGAAACTATATAAAAAAAAAACGTAACACTTATATATTAATATGTTATAACACCCTTAAATACTTCCTGCAAGAATTCACAAACATGTAGAAAACATTATTATATTGCTACAACAGATTTAACACGCACAGTAACTCACAAACACAACATCCACTACTTTAACACAATTATACGAACATGCACATTCCATGACTAACACATGCACACACTATCCAAACAAAACTCATAACACAGCTACTAAATTAAAATACAGCATTTTGAAATTAACATAATAGCACGGACATGATTAGAAACACACATGGAATAGAAACATACAATGCAAAAATAGAAACACACACTGCCATGGAATATAAATTAGAACAACACTATACAAAGTAATATGCATCATCACATAACCGAAACAAACTCAGTAGACATAAACAGACAAAAACTGGAAGGAAATATAACGTGAGTTCGGGCCAGAACGTTACCGAATGCGAAGTCGTTACCGAAGGTCGTAGTCGGTGCTGAGTTATGAGTTGTCGGCGATCGAAGAGCTGCTGCCTGGGAGGTTACATGGCGGTGGTTGTCTTGTGAAGTGTGTGAGTTAATGATGGATAGAAGAGGTGGTGAAGGCAAGCTATTGTAGTGTAAAGGAGGGAGGAAAATGGAGGGTGGCGGTAAAAGGTCGTGATATCAGGTGAAGATGAAAAACACAATATATGAGGGTGGATCCAGTGAGCTTGACAATGGAGGGAAGTATGCTGCGACAGTTATTGGTCAATGGTTTGTGTTACTATTCCGTCATGGTTGTGAGGAGAAACAGTCAAGGGTGGGGAGGTGGGTTTGAAAGTAAGTTCTCAAGATGAAAAGAGGTTATTGGAATATATGATGGAAGGATGATATAAGGATGATGAAGAGCTGCAAGTGAAGTTTATAGTTGGTAATGGGTTTTGGATTGACAATGAATGTGTGAAGGAGGTCGTAACAGTGGAAATATGAGGTTTTAAATGGTGCAAAGTGGTTTGGTTTGTGTAAGGTTTGAACACAAGATGCTGTGTTGTTGTTGCGTTAACATGGAAAAAGAGTGGATGCCTTTGTGTTCTTTTAGGAGGGAGTTCTATGAAGGGAAGATTCAGAGGTTTGGAGAAGATTTTTTTGTCGTTTTTTATTGGTTATGGTGGATGAATATATGAAGGTTAAATTTGAGAATTGAAGGGTCTGCTGTGATGGGTCTCTCTCAAAATTCAGGATTTTTGGAGTGTTATGAGACTGGTTTGTAGCTTTGCATTGGCAGGGATGGAGAGGTCGTTGTTGCTTGTAGTAGCATGTACCTTTTTGTTTCAGAATTTGGTCAAAAGTCTTTTGAGGTGCGCAGCATAGCAGGAGTTGGGAAGACAAAATTTAGTGCTTTTTGAATTCTTTAAGACAAAAGAAAGTAATACAATAACAAAAACTAAATGAACTTAAACCAATTAAAATAAGAGCTAATTAAAAATTAAACTAATTAAATTAAATTAAAATATAAACTTAACTAAAATATAAACTATATTAAAAATAACTATATTAAAAATTAAACTTAATTAAAATTAAACTAAATTGATTCTAAATAAGTCAAAAATAAATATTTAAGCAAATATAAAAATAAATAAATAAATAAAATCAAGAATGACATGGAATGACAAATGCATGATTAATATGATCCATGAAATGTTTAACTAAAAATGCAAAAAAATGCTGACTCAGAATGATATGAAATGATCAGAATATCTGAGGGTAAAATTTGGGGTACAACAGTTGCCCCTATTTAAATAGCTTTACCGGATGGCACGAGGGATAGAAATCCTCGAGAGATCAAGGTGAAAGGTATTTAAATATAGCAAACCGAAAATTTTGCCCTTAGATGCACTGACATGCAATGCTATGGACAAAAATGCTAACATGCAATGAACTCTAATATGATGAAAATGATAGAATGGTAAGTGCAAAATGCAGACGAAGACAAAAGTAAACGGGGCCAAAGTCCACACAATGAGCAATCACTCACTGGGGATGACAACAACACTGGGGAATAATCTAAGGTGATGAAGCAACTGGTTCAAGCGTGACCAGCTAACACTGGGGAAATAGAAGATACTCTTACTGGGCATGGAACCAGAAAGAAGACACGATCACCACTGGGGATCAATTTGAAATGAAAGGATAGACACCAACAAAAGATTTTCTGGGATTTTCTTATACTGAAGAGTTCAAACGGGATCTTCAAGAAAAGCCAGAAGAGACAGAGAAAGAAACATCCGAAAAAACATCAGATGGCAAAGAAACCAGTCATCCAATAACGACTTTGAATGAAAGGTACAAATCACAATATCTGATAATGGCTTCAAATGAAAGTGAACAGAGATTGCATTCAAGAATGACATTAAATGCAAAGAAACCAGTCACCCAATAATGGCTTTGAATGAAAGGTATGACTCACAATATCTAATAACGACTTTAGATAAAGTGAACCAGGACTCAATCTGAAAAAAACATCAGAAGGAGAGACATATCCGGATAGGCATCGGATGGTAGAGAAATCAGACATCCAATAACGGCTTTGAATGAAAGGTACAATCACAACATCTAATCAAGGTTTTAGACGAATGTGAACAAAGATTCGATCTGAAAATTATCAGAAAGAGAGAAAACCAAACATCCAATCAAGGTTTTGAATGAAAGGCACAATCACAATATCTAATCAAGGTTTTAGATGAAAGTGAACAAAGTAAAGAAACCAGACATCCAATCAAGGTTTTGAATGAAAGGCACAATCACAATATCTAATCAAGGTTTTAGATGAAAGTGAACAAAGTAAAGAAACCAGACATCCAATAATAGCTTTGAATGAAAGGTACAATCACAACATCTAATCAAGGTTTTAGACGAATGTGAACAAAGACTCGATCTGAAAATTATCAGAAAGAGAGAAAACCAAACATCCAATCAAGGTTTTGAATGAAAGGTACAATCACAATATCTAATCAAGGTTTTAGATGAAAGTGAACAAAGTAAAGAAAACAGACATCCAATAATAGCTTTGAATGAAAGGTACAATCACAACATCTAATCAAAGTTTTAGACGAATGTGAACAAAGACTCGATCTGAAAATTATCAGAAAGAGAGAAAACCAAACATCCAATCAAGGTTTTGAATGAAAGGTACAAATCACAATATCTAATAACGGCTTTAGATAAAGTGAACAAAGACTCGATCTGAAAAAACATCAGAAGGAGAGACACATCCGGATAAGCATCAGATGATGAAAGCAATGTCACTCCGGAAAAGCATCAGAATAAACAAAGGATTATCTGGAAAAACATCAGATAAGTTCTGGAAAAACATCAGAACAAAAGACTCAAACTGAAAAAACATCAGAAAGAGAAACACATCCAGAAAAGCATCAGATGATGAAAACAATGAAATTCTGGAAAAGCATCAGAATAAGCAAAGGGCTATCTGAGAAAACATCAGATAGGTTCTGGAAGAACATCAGAACAAAAGACTCGATCTGAAAAAAAACATCAGAGGAGACAAATATATATGACATCCAAGAATGGCATTGGACACAAAAGAGGAACAAACATATCCGAAAAAACAATCGGATAAGAAAGGTCATATCTGGAAGAACGTCAGATAGACACGACAATATTTGTTTGGTAGGTGTCATGTAAGTTGGACTTTGACCACAAGATAAGACGTGGATAACGACACGACCTCGGGAGAAATGCAAATGAGGATGAAACACTCATGCTATGCATGTGTATATGAATCATGCAGATGATATAAGATCAAATGCAAATGCAGGTGCAGATGCTGACGACACAGCTCGACTCTCTGGTGGAGAAGACAAGACTAGAAGGCTGATTCCTCTACATGGAGATCACGGTCATTCTGCTTGGGGGACTAGAGATGCTAACGCTGGAAATATCATCTTCCACACTGGTAAACTGTATCCAAATTAATGATCCTTGTGGGAAGGATGGAGAGCTACTTGGGGATTCTTCAAGTAACTTGCCCCAGACTAGCTGATTATTGTAGATGAGTTGATCATTGCTTCAGCTTGATTGATTCTGGAAATGACCGTTTCATGGTACTATTAGAGAGCTTACCCCAATCTGGGTCTTAAAAATTGATTATTGTACACTGGGGAAGCTTGCCCCTGTCTGGGTTTGGCAAAATCTTCTGTATAAACCAATTCTGAGAAGTCGCCATTAAACCACAAATCTTGAACTGATTCTCAACAGGATATGGAAGGAACTTGCCCCGGATTGGATCACCGACCAAGTTTCTCAAATGTTTGAAAATTCCTTGAGAAGAAAGCTAGTTTGCAAACAAAAGTATTTGTTTAAACATGGTAAATGCAAAGTTCATGCAACTTTTGAAATCAAAATCATTTTGAAAGAGGTGCAAAGTATATGAGTCACTGGTCTGAACACGGTGGTTCAAGACATTAAAGTGAAAAGTTTAAGCAAGGGGTGTATGCCCAAAACAGATGATCCACAAAGATCTGTTGGAGTCAGTTTACGCAACCTCGCTGTAGTATGCCTTCAAAATAACCTTGCTTCAATTAGGTCCTTTGAGGGTTATAACGTGGTCTGGTTCACGGTTTAAGAAACAAAGGATAAAGGCTCAAAGTTTATTTGTGACCCACCCAATCTACGTGATGAACTCCAGTCCTATGCTCAGTTAACTCAAACTATGCACTCAAGTTCCCATGAGTTAGGAATTGCACTGATGATAGCGATGATGGTTCAGAAGTCAATGGTCTTAAGATGGCGGTCACTGCTTCCTTACAACTTTTGGTTGTCATACAAGTTTTTTTTTTTTTTTTTAGTGACTGCCTGGCTTAAGGATTACAGTGAATCATCATTGGCGTTTGACTTGAAAGACATCTTCGGCACTTGCTTGCTGTGTGCGAAGGAATATTTGTGAACTTTGTTGAAAGGGGTTTTGAATGCTATTCTTGTATTTGAATGCACAATCAAGCTAACTGAGAACTACCCTGCCCTAGGTTAAGATTGCGGGTTTTTATTTGTGAAGAAAAGAAACTCCTACTTCAAGGCTCGAAGGGGTTAAAGAGGGGTTAACTTCCTTATTTCTCCAGTGTTTAGGAGTTGAAACAATGCCTTACATCGTCAGCAAAGTTTTGATTTGAAAGCATGCCAACAGCAATTATGAGTATGACGTTTTCATCATCCTCCCTCCAATCTTTGCATAATCAAAAGGAAAGTGGAAAAGAGATCAAGTATTTTAAAAAAAGAAAGCATAAAGATGTAAATAGCAAACATAAATGAATTGACTCAAAAAGTTGCAATGCTCATTTCATTAATTGTGAAAGTACAAACATAATTGAAAGCAAACAGCCATTACAAAATAAGGAAAATGCAAACAATAAGAAACAAGGCCTAGTGACTAATCAACACAAGGATGAGCTGTCCTGTCTGAAACACTGGCTTTTAGGGGGATAATCTGCTGAAGTCGACTGAAGCTTCACTTGGCGTGCCCTGGCAGAGGATTGTTCTGAACATTGGGATTGTCCTTAAAGGAGAGGATTTTGTTCCTCATCAGCTCCTGTACTCTAGCCTTCAATGCAAAGCAATTTTCCAAGTCATGACCTGCACCACCTTGATGGTATTCACAATGGAGATCAGCCCTGTAGCCGGCTGGAAGAGGGTTTGGAGGAGGAGGCAAAGGCCTTGTAGTAATCAAACCTTGTCCAA
The DNA here is from genome assembly GCA_022829125.1 of Lathyrus tuberosus. Lineage (NCBI taxonomy): Eukaryota > Viridiplantae > Streptophyta > Magnoliopsida > Fabales > Fabaceae > Lathyrus > Lathyrus tuberosus. Next base: position 15,310,683 of record JALAZF010000065.1, on the reverse strand, counting down.
CCAGACCGGGATAAAGCTTAGTGTATGTCATGGGAATAGGGTCAAAATGATTATTACGGTACTGAGTTTGTCCAACAAATGAACGTTGAGGAGCTTGAGCTGGTTGTGGAGCAGTAACCACGGGAGTAACAGCAGCAATAGTAGGGTGAACAGCATACCGAGGTTGAGGACGAGGCCTTCTTACTTCAAAGATTATAGCATTAGTCTGTAAAGTTCCCAAAGGATTTCTTTACAGAATTGGAAGATTCAGCAGCCTTGGATATTTTTCCTTTCTTAAGACCTTCCTCGAGCCTCTGGCCAATAGTAACCAAATCAGTGAAGTTGGAGGAAACACTTCCAATCATCTTCTCCCAATAGAATGGAGACAGGGTGTCCATGAACATTCCAGTCAATTCTTTCTCACCCAAAGGAGGTTCAACTTGAGAAGCCAATTCTCTCCAGCGCTGAGCATACTCCTTAAAAGATTCTTTCTCATGTTGACTCATATTTTGCAGCTGACGGCGATCAAGAGCCATGTCAAGGTTATACTTGTATTGCTTCATGAAGGCGTTGGTGAGATCTTGGAAGCTGTGGATAGAGTTTTGCTCAAGACCCATGTACCATTTGAGCGATGCTCCGCTCAAGCTGTCTTGAAAACAATGGATTAGCAATTTCTGGTCCTTGGCATGAGCAGTCATCCTACGGAGATACATGACCACATGAGCTCTTGGGCAAGAGTGACCCTTGTACTTCACGAAATCTGGAGTTGTAAACTTAGGAGGTATAACAAGGCTAGACACTAAGCACAGGTTTTCTGCATCTACATTAAAGAAGTCAGTACCCTCAACGGCTTTAAGTCTTCTTTCTATGCTTTGAAACTGCTCTCGGACAACTTCGGGTTCAATAAAGTCCTCATGGTCCTCACCTTGAGCACTGGCAGCATTGTACTCATAGAGGGGGTTCCCAAATGAAGCTCTAACGGGTTGTGGAGTGGCGTGGACCACAGGTCTGGTCTCGGCGAAAACAAGAGCTTGGAAAACAGACATAGCAGTTTGACCGACCATAACAGTAGATGCAAGAGGCGGAGAATAGTTGTGAGGTAAACCAAACTCGGGCCAAGTTGATGGTGGTAGCTGAACGAGTGGTGGATCAGCACTTGAAACTTCCTGGATGACAGTCCTTTGGGGAGGCTCTCCCCTAGCAATCAAAACTTGGAGCATCTCAGTGAGTTTAGCCATGCTCGACTTAAGTTCATCGATCTCCATTCGGACCTCAACATTGTGTATCTCTTGCTCTGACATCTTGCGTCTGTGATTAGCTATAGTCCGGTATCAGTGTCGAGGAATCAGCTTGATGACTCACAGATGATACTGGAAGATAGAGACAATTGGCAATGAGTAACTGGACAAACTGACGCATGCAATGAATTATGCAAAGATGCAAATGATATGCAATGCAATGCAAACAGGATGCAAAACACACATAGCAGGATCAAGGGTTCGAGATCACAGCATGGAGTCTGGGTAGAGAACCAACCACAGGGTGTGTACTAGGGTTTATCAACTGTAGAACAGGGTTCTAAAAGGTTCCCAGAGTCTACGTAAATCCTTCGGATATTATCGGCCCATGTAACTACTTACACGGGTTAATAATATTCTCAAGATAAACTCGTCTGAGTGTAGTATCGCGTGACAACTACTCAGGACTGGCTCCCTCATAGTCACCGCACTACATCATAAAAGACCAAGTGGGGTAAAGGTAACTACGGTCCTCAGAATCCCTGGCACTCAATTGAAAAAGTAATATCAATGTGACTGCTCACATCAGACATCAACAATCCCAAAGGGCCTCATCTGAGTGGTCATCATATGCCATAAATTGTTGGTACTACTGCCAACAACCGACTATTGATTACACCACAATCCTATCATAAGTGCTCTCAAGTCCGGGTTAGGACTTATCTCACCACTCAAAGTAACAACCCTGCACACAGAAAAACTCAAGCACAACAGGTATATATACAGATATAAATATGCAAATGTACAAGCAAGTAAACATATAAATAACATAAATACAAACAAGATAGGCTTAACCCTCTTAGGGATTTCCCCAGTGAAGTCGCCATTTCTGTTGCGGTGAAAATCGGATAACAAGCTATTAATTAACTTGCATCATATTTCTTTTACAACCGACTTTGATTTATCCAGAGGAAAGGTTCAAGATCGTTAAAAACCTAAAGGGGGGAGATCTAAGGTTCGGGGGTTGGTTATACAAAGGGAAGATATTAGCACCCTAAGTATCTGTAGTATTCTACAGGAACCTCTTGTTTTGTTTGTGTTATTCTATGTTTGCATGCTAAAGATAATCTGTACTAAGGGTAAAGGTAAATACCTGAAGTATATACACTAAGTATGGTCTATGGGTGTAAAAAGAAAATGTGGAATCCGAGAGGGCATCGGATGTAAAGGAAAAAGGTGGAAAAAGAAAAAGGTAGCTCGCTAGGATCTCGCAATCCTATGCCTACGTATTCTCAAGGTGAACTTGAGAAATCAGAGCAATCGTAGTTCCCCTCAATGGGGTAAAAGGGTGAAAAGCTTGAAAGCAAAGCTTGTAAGGATGGATTGGTTAGGAGAAAGAGATTAATGGCTATCTCTTGAAAGGATTGTGAAAGGTTGGACCGTCTTAAAGGAGAAAAGATTAATAGCTATCTCTTTGGGAAGGTCGGGTCAGAAAGGAGAAGAGATTAATGGCTATCTCTTGTGAAATGGTTTGAGGTTAACAGGGTATTTGAGCTATCTATGACATGAAGTCAATAGAGAGACTTTTCCTTTGGAATGAGGTAAACAGAGAAACGAGGGACCAAGATGAAAACCTCGAATGTCAAGCGTAACGTAAATATGTACAGCAATATATACAGTAAACGCAATAAGAATTCAATTCAAAGTGAACATCAGGAATTAGGGACTAATCACGGTCAATAGCGAAAAGAAATAAACTCAAAATGAGTATCAGGAATTGATTAAAGCAAAATGTCAAGATAAATTAAGAATTAATAAAAAAATCTAAATAAACGAGATTCAAAAATAAACCAAATTCTATTTAAAAGCTAATTAAATAATTAAAAACTAATTCTAATTAGAGACTAAATAACTAATTAAATTAGAGTCTAATAAAAAACATATTTAGCTAAATTCTAATAAAACTAATTAATTAAATCTAACTAATAAGACTAAATTTTAATTAAAGATTAATTAAACTAAATCTAATTAAAAACTATTTAAATTAAACTCTAATTAAAACTAATCAAAATAAATTCAAATTAAAACTAAAAATTAAGCTCTAATTAAAACTAACTAGACTAAATTCTAATTAAAAGTTAATCAAGTTAAATTAAAACTAATTAAATCTACATTTATTCTTTATTATTTATTTTTTTATCATTAACTAACTAATTAAAATAGAAAATAAATTATTAAAAATAAATGAGTAAAAATTTCTTTTTGTACTTTTTTTATAGATTAGAGAAGTCAATAAATAAATAAAAAGAAACTATATAAAAAAAACGTAACACTTATATATTAATATGTTATAACACCCTTAAATACTTCCTGCAAGAATTCACAAACATGTAGAAAACATTATTATATTGCTACAACAGATTTAACACGCACAGTAACTCACAAACACAACATCCACTACTTTAACACAATTATACGAACATGCACATTCCATGACTAACACATGCACACACTATCTAAACAAAACTCATAACACAGCTACTAAATTAAAATACAGCATTTTGAAATTAACATAATAGCACGGACATGATTAGAAACACACATGGAATAGAAACATACAATGCAAAAATAGAAACACACACTGCCATGGAATATAAATTAGAACAACACTATACAAAGTAATATGCATCATCACATAACCGAAACAAACTCAGTAGACATAAACAGACAAAAACTGGAAGGAAATATAACGTGAGTTCGGGCCAGAACGTTACCGAATGCGAAGTCGTTACCGAAGGTCGTAGTCGGTGCCGAGTTATGAGTTGTCGGCGATCGAAGAGCTGCTGCCTGGGAGGTTACATGGCGGTGGTTGTCTTGTGAAGTGTGTGAGTTAATGATGGATAGAAGAGGTGGTGAAGGCAAGCTATTGTAGTGTAAAGGAGGGAGGAAAATGGAGGGTGGCGGTAAAAGGTCGTGATATCAGGTGAAGATGAAAAACACAATATATGAGGGTGGATCCAGTGAGCTTGACAATGGAGGGAAGTATGCTGCGACAGTTATTGGTCAATGGTTTGTGTTACTATTCCGTCATGGTTGTGAGGAGAAACAGTCAAGGGTGGGGAGGTGAGTTTGAAAGTAAGTTCTCAAGATGAAAAGAGGTTATTGGAATATATGATGGAAGGATGATATAAGGATGATGAAGAGCTGCAAGTGAAGTTTATAGTTGGTAATGGGTTTTGGATTGACAATGAATGTGTGAAGGAGGTCGTAACAGTGGAAATATGAGGTTTTAAATGGTGCAAAGTGGTTTGGTTTGTGTAAGGTTTGAACATAAGATGCTGTGTTGTTGTTGCGTTAGCATGGAAAAAGAGTGGATGCCTTTGTGTTCTTTTAGGAGGGAGTTCTATGAAGGGAAGATTCAGAGGTTTGGAGAAGATTTTTTTGTCGTTTTTTATTGGTTATGGTGGATGAATATAGGAAGGTTAAATTTGAGAATTGAAGGGTCTGCTGTGATGGGTCTCTCTCAAAATTAGGATTCTTGGAGTGTTATGAGACTGGTTTGTAGCTTTGCAGTGGCAGGGATGGAGAGGTCGTTGTTGCTTGTAGTAGCATGTACCTTTTTGTTTCAGAATTTGGTCAAAAATCTTTTGAGGTGCGCAGCATAGCAGGAGTTGGGAAGACAAAATTTAGTGCTTTTTGAATTCTTTAAGACAAAAGAAAGTAATACAATAACAAAAACTAAATGAACTTAAACCAATTAAAATAAGAGCTAATTAAAAATTAAACTAATTAAATTAAATTAAATTAAATTAAAATATAAACTTAACTAAAATATAAACTATATTAAAAATAACTATATTAAAAATTAAACTTAATTAAAATTAAACTAAATTGATTCTAAATAAGTCAAAAATAAATATTTAAGCAAATATAAAAATAAATAAATAAATAAAATCAAGAATGACATGGAATGACAAATGCATGATTAATATGATCCATGAAATGTTTAACTAAAAATGCAAAAAAATGCTGACTCAGAATGATATGAAATGATCAGAATATCTGAGGGTAAAATTTGGGGTACAACACACGGGATTAGAAGCTATGTGTATAGCACTTTGGCTGTCACAGTACATAACTGGTGGTCTGCTACAAGTGACTTGCAAATCCTTCAGTAGGTATGTCAACCAAATCAGCTCACAAGTGGCAAAAGACAATGCCCTATATTCAGCCTCAGAAGAAGATCTTGAAATGGTCTGTTGTTTCTTCACACGCCATGAGATGAGTGAGGATCCTAAGAAGAAACAATAACCAGAAATTGATTTTCTCGAATCTAAGCATCCTGCCTAATCTGCATCAGAAAATCCATGTATTTGGAATTCTGAATTTCTGGAAAAGAAGAGGCCTCTGCCAGGACTGCTTTTGAGGTATCGAATAACACGACATGCTGCTTGAAAGTGAGTCATGGTTGGGTTGTGTAAAAATTGACTGAGTTGTTGTGTTGCATAGGTAATATCAGGTCTGGTGGTATTAAGATAGAGCAACCTGCCAATCAACCTTCTGTATGCTCCAATGTCTTCAAAGGGTTTGCCACCATCAGCATGTAACTTTATGGAAGGATCAAGTGGTGTATTGGCTGGTTTGGATCCAAGCAGTCCTGATTCTTGAAGAAGATCAAGGAAATATTTTCTTTGAGACAAAGAGATGCCTTCCTTTGAATGTGCAACTTCCAAACCTAAAAAGTACTTCAACAGACCCAAGTCCTTGATGTTGAAATTGCTATCTAGACATTCTTTAGTCCTGTCAAACTCATTCATAGAATTCCCAGCTAGGATTATATCATCAACATACACAGGGATAATAGTAAAATTGTTGGCACTATTAAGGGTAAATAATGAGTAATCAGAATTTGATTGTTTGTACCCTTGTTGAATAAGTAAAGCAGTCAATTTTTCATACCATTTTCGGCTGGCCTGCTTAAGACCATACAAACTCTTCATCAGTTTGCACACCTGGTTGGGTTTGTCACACATAACTCCTTCAAGTATAGTCATGTATACATCTTCTTGTAGATCACCATGCAAGAAGGCATTATTTACATCTAATTGATGTAAAAACCAGCCATTAACAGCAGCAGTAGCAATAAGGGCTCTCACTGTGGTGAGTTTAGCTACAGGAGAGAAAGTATCAAAAAAATCCAAGCCCTCAATTTGATTGTAGCCTTTAGCTACCAACCTGGCCTTATATCTTTCTATAGTGCCATCTGCCTTGTGCTTTACCTTATACACCCATCTACTCCCAATAGGCTTAACATGAGGTGGTAGATAAACTATTTTCCAAGTGCCATTCTTGCTCAATGCATCCAATTCAGATTTCATAGCCTGGATCCAATGGTCAGACAAGCAAGCTTCTTTATAATTCTTTGGTTCATGATGTTGTGTTATAGAAGTGGTAAAGGCATGGTGAGAATCAGAAATATGAGACATAGAATCAAAAGAAGAAATAGGATAAAGTGTGTGATTATTACCTGAAGATGACTTGTTAGCTTGACTGAGAGATGAATTGCACATATAATCAGAAAGGTAAGCAGGTATTTGTTTAGCTCTAACAGGTCTAGAATGATTATGAGGTTCATTATGGTCAGTCTGTTCAGGTTCAATCACATGTTCTGTGTTTTCTAAAACATCTGAATTGTGATTATTTTGGTTAATTTGTTCAGGATTGTGAGTAGGGATGTGTTGATTGGAATTGACATCTTGATGTGGAATGTTGGAATCAAGATCATTATTCTGTGATAGAGGGTCTAATGTTGTGGAAATGTTGTGGTCATGATGGTTATTATGATTTGTATCAATAAGAGAACTTTTAAAAGAATGTTGTGAATCATGTTGAACATGGTAATTCCAAGTAATGTCACCATTACTTTGGTAAGGGAATAGGTGTTCATGGTGTGTGACATTTCTAGAGATAAAGACTTCATGGTTATTAACATCATATAAGACAACACCCTTCATACCATTTTTATAACCCAGAAATACACACTTCCTACTTCTTGGCTCAAGCTTAGTTCTATGAGCTTGAAGGGTAGAGGCATAAGCTAATGAGCCAAACACTTTAAGACTGTGGAGATTAGGAAGTTCATTGTGTAATAGAAAGTGAAGAGATTTATTTTGTAAAACAGGAGTAGGAATTTTGTTTATGATGGAAATAGCATAGACAACAGCATAAGACCAAAACTGTTTTGGTAAATTTGATTGGAAAAGTAAAGCTCTACCAACATTTAAAATATGTTGATGTTTTCTTTCTACTCTTCCATTTTGTTGTGGGGACTCAACACAACTAGTTTGATGGACTATACCACAAGAAGCATAAAATTCTGGCATGCTAAACTCAAGACCATTATCAGTTCTAATAATCTTGACCTTAGCTCCATATTGTTTCTAGACAAGTTTGATAAAATTAACAACATACTGTCTAGTTTCTGCCTTAGATTTCATGAGGGTTATCCATGTGTACCTACTATAATCATCTACAGCAGTAAGGAAATAAGAATGGCCATGTAAAGATTTTATTGCAAGGGGTCCCCAAATATCAAAATGGATCATATCATATGATTGTAAAGCTCTATTTGTGCTAACAACATAAGGAAGTTTCCTTTGCCTAGCATAGTGGCATACATCACAAACATCTTTGGTTTTGGCAGGAATGAAAGGAAACATAGAATGCAAAAGGAGTAAATCTATTGTGTGATAAATGTCCTAATCTAAAATGCCAATAGGCTGTGTCTGTGTCAGGTATAGAGACATTGGCTGCTGAGACTTTATTTGACAGATTGTGTATGGTCTTATCTTCTAAGATTAAGTAGTACAATCCATTCCTCCTCTCAGCCAAACCAGTCATCTTCAATGAAACTTTGTCCTGAATGAAACAATGTGAGCCAGAGAAAAGGACATTACAATTAGATAACTCACACAACTTTGAAACAGATAGAAAATTTAAGGAAAATTCTGGTATGAACAACACATTGGATATAGAAAAAGTAGGTGAAAATTAAATAGTGCCAGAATGTCTTGCAATGAGTATTTGGCCATTAGGTAAATTAACATGAATGGGTGAAATAGAAATGAATGATTGAAACCAATGACTAGAACTACATATATGATCACTGGCGCCAGAATCAATGATCCAAGGATTACAATTAGATGAGGAAAGGGAGATTTGTGTATTACCTGCTAGTGAATGGTTAACAGTCACCTGATTAGAAGAAGCTTGTCCTGTACCTTTGGATCCAAGATGTGACTTCTGAATCAGCTCCATTAGAGTATTGAATTGATCTTGTGTTATAGATGAACTACCATTCTTCATGTCAAGAGAATCAGGATTCGAATTGGATGTAGAGCCAAGATTTCCTCCTTCTGAAGTAGCATTGTTTGCTAAACTAGGAAACTGTTTCTACATATGGGGGGGAACTCGATGCTTCTTGAAACAATTTTCAACCGTATGATTGGTTTTGTTGCAGAAAGTACAAACACGATTACCAGTTTTTGCTGAATTGAATTTGGAGTGAGATCTTTTAGAATCAGCTGCATTTATCAATGCTTGAGATTCATCAACAACTATAGGTAACTGGTTTTTCCTTTCATGTTGAATTACCATAGAGAATATCTTATTGAGTGAAGGCAAAGGATCCATTAACAAGATTTGTGATTTGACAACGACAAATTGGTCATTCAATCCAGTTAAAAACCTAATGATGTAGAGTAATTTGTGGTTTGACTTAGCACTACGCATAGCTTCGCAAGCACATTGAATACGACAAGTGCACATAGGTAAAGGCAAATATAGCTCAAGTTCTTCCCAAAGAATTTTCAAAGTGGAAAAGAATTCAGTTACCGATTTAGTTTCTTGCTTGAGATTGTAGATTTCTTGCTGCAGCTCAGAGATACGAATGAGATCACCTTGTGAAAAGCGTTCTTTAAGATCGTTGCACACATCTACAGCATTTTCCATGAAAACTATAGACTGTGCAATTGATTCTGAAACAGAGTTCATAATCCAAGAATGCACTAACATGTTGCAGCGATTCCACGCTCGAAATGTAGGATCGAAAGAATCGGATGGTGGAAGAAGACTTCCATCGATGAATTCAAGTTTGAGCTTACCACCAAGGGCCCTCTTCATTGATCGCGCCCAAGAATGATAGTTGGATCCGGTGAGCTTCGGAGAAACGCTGACGGAGCCGGGACCGTCACTGGGATGCACATAATATGGCGAAGTAGGATCTAAGAGTGGGTCAGGTGGTGGAGGGCGTGGCGGCGCCATGGTTGCTGATGAGAAAGAATCGAATTACAGATGGAACAGCGGATGTTTGATCGAAAATGTGAATGATACCATATCAAAGTTATCAAGCTAATTGTGAACTGGAAATCAAGAACAAGAAAATAGGGATGAAGAAGATGAAGATGGAGCTGTGTACATGTATTTAATCAATCAACTCAGTTTACAATGAGAGAGAGTTAAGCTATATATACAAAATGTTTGAAAAAGTAAAATGGCGGGAAAGTAAAGTTTCACACTAAAATGAAATTAGTTCTCTAATGAGCTAGATTAGATCACTAATACAAAGGTGAGTGTGATAAGCTTAACAATTTGCGTGCTCATTATTCTAAAAACTTATTGTATTGGAGCAAGATCTCAAGTTGTCGAATCTAAGTACCAAAAAATTGGAAGTGAGATTGAAGAACTTAAAGCAGAGGCAACTCACTATGCAGGCCACAATACAAAGATTTGACGAGTGAAGTAGGCAACTTAGAACAAACTATTAGCACCTATGTTATGGTGTTTAACGATGTGACACTATTCCATACTTTTATAGTTTATATTTTGGAAATAAAAAAGAAATAAGTTGTTGACATTAAGCATCATAATTTGACAGTGGAGAACTAGAAAACATTCGAAATTGTAATTGAGAGGTATCTTCTTAGTTATTGCTGAAGAAACTGTAGGGCGATTGGATTCAAGTCGATATTCAAAATAAAGAAGGATTCGAAAGGTAAAATTGAGAGGTTTAAGGTAAGACTTGTGGCTAAAGGTTTCACACAAAAGGAGGGGATTGATTTTAATAAAACTTTTCTCATGTTTCCACAAAAGACTCTATTAGAATCGTTATGGCCCTTTTGCACATTTTGACTTGGAATTGCATCAGATGGATGTTAAGACTGCTTTTTTGAATGGTGATCTTAATGAGAAGGTGTACATGCAGCAGCTTGAGGGTTTTTTGACAAGTGGTAATGAGCATTTGGTTTGTAAATTAAGAAAATCTATTTATGGTTTGAAACAGGCTTATAGACAATGGTACTTGAAATTTAATGAAATAAAATTGATCAATGCATCTATCTTAAGGTCAGTGGGAGCAAACCCTTTGACAGTGCATTGGGCAGCCTGTTGTATGCTCAAGTATGCATTAGGCCTGACATTGCTTTCATATTTGGCATCTTTGGACGATACCAATCTAATCCTGGGAATGATCGTTGGATTGCTGCTAAGAAAGTTATGAGATATTTGCAGAGAGCTAAAGAGTATATGCTTGTTTTTAGGAGAGTTGACAACTTGGAAATAGTTGAGTATACTGACTCTGATCTTGCTGGGTGTGTTGATGGTAGGAAATCTACTTCTGGTTAAATTTTTATGTTGGCTGGAGGTACGATATCATGGAAGAATAAAAAGAAAAATCTTGTCGCCTCTTCTACTATGCAGACAGAGTTTGTTACTTGTTATGATGCTGCCACTCATGCTGTTTGGTTAAGAAATTTTGTGATTGGACTTTTTATTGTTGATTCTATTACAAATCCACTAAAGCTTTTTGTGATAATAGTGCAGATGTGTTCTACTCCAAGAATAATAAAACTTCTAGCAGTTCTAAGCATTTGGAATTAAAGTATTTGACAGTCAGAGATCTTGTAAAGAAAAATGACATCGTTGTTGAGTACATTGGTACTAATTTTATGCTAGCTGATCCCCTAACTAAGGGACTTAGGCCCATTGTGTTCAAAAACCATGTTGAGAGCATGAGCATTGTGAGTTCTTTTGATGTACTTGGTTAGTGGGAGTTTGTTCTTTATTTCATTTTCTTATCATGTTATATTTTATTTTGGACACTTTAAGTGTTGGATTGTCAAGTATTTTCTATTTTAAGCAATTGATATTACAATGAATATTATTATTATTATTTGTCATTGTTTATTTATATGTCAATTGTTAAAATTGGAACTCATGGTGTCATCGGAACCACCGTGCCTATGGTCGACACTAGTTTGGAGTTCGAGGCATGGTTATAATTTTGAGCTCAGTATCTTCGGGACCACTATACCGGTGGTCGATGCCACATTGGAGCAGAGGTAAGATTTAAAGCTCGGCGTTGTCAGGACCACTGTGCCGGTGGTCGACGCCATATTGGAGCTGAGGCATTATGGTTGGTAAAACCATGCAATTTTTTTGGCTTTAATGTATTTGAGAGAAATTGTTAAGGACTGACAAAGAAAATATCAGTTGGCTGTTGGATCACATTAGCATGTTATTTTCTTGCCACACTCCACACTGATGACTAGTTGACGGAGTACGTAGTATTTGTAACCACAAAAGGTTTTATGTCAATGAAGGATATAATAATCGTCGTGATTCAATACTGCTTGATTTTTGTTGGATTGAGTCATATTCAGATACTGCACCTGGAATCATGCATATCCTTAAAATGCGGTCACATTTTAAGGAATTAGTCATTAACCCGAGAGTCGTTTTCAAAATGTATTTTAAAATAAAAATCATACAATTGATTTTGCCCAAGTGGGAGAATGTTAGATTTATCTAACTTTTATGGGCTACAATCAATTGTCACTAGTGCAAAATGACGAATATAATTTTAAAATTTACATCCATTCTACAGAAAACGAGTGTAAATAAGTAACCCCATGGCAAATTTGTAAATAAAATATCATTTTAATTATTAACACATAACAATAGACATCATATTTTTAAAAAAATGGTGTAAATTAAAAATATTATTATAATAAATTAAAATCATTATTATAGTCAAATCTCTATTACTCCTGTTAAAGATAAAACGAGTGTAAAATTTAATTAGGCAAAAAAATTATTTATTTTAACAACTCTAATTATTAATTTTAAATACATTAATAAAACATAATATATTATATGAGTTTAATGGTAATGCACTGACAGTGTAAAAACGTTTTACACTGTCATCCAATGAGAATATATTATTTTGCCATATCATACAAATATTTTAAATTTTACAGTATGACTTGGCAGGATGCATCGTCATCATTGATTGATAGTGTAAAATTAATTTACAATGTCAGTGCATACTCTCTTTTCTCATATTATATTAAGTGTTAATTAGGTAAATAAGTGTAAATTTATTAAATTAATATTGTATAAATAAAATAATAAAAAAAACAACAAATAATGCCTCGATGAAAATCATTTTTTTGAAATCCCATTTCTCTAAACCCATTCTCTCTGAAACCCTATACCTCCATCTTCTTCCTCGCATCGCACACGCAAGAAGAAATCCAACAAATTGGCATTCAAGGAGACAAAGGATGGTATCCACCTCTACGAATAGAGGACAGCACGAGGTATCCACCAAAATCGACAGCCTCCGCAAGGACGATATCCCCGCACACTACCGCCTCTGAGGCGCTGGAGACCGCTTCCAAAAGGATTGGACTGTGTCGGAGGTTACCGACTCAGTCCTCTCCCTCAGCCTCCGCGGAGACGAAGTTGAAGGTCTACTCAACCGCTGGATAGGCCGCTTTGCTCGCAAGAATTTCCCTTTCCTCATTAGGGTATTGCACCTTTCTTTTCTCTTCACTCTTCCAAGATTACAACTTTATAACCTTTTAATTCAATATTCGCTTAAACACACAATTAATCAAAATCAGAAAATCTTAAAATAACGATAATGTGTTGAAATTATTTTGAATGTTTTTCATATAATCAAACATGTAATTCAATATGCAATTTATTTTCAAATTTGGTAGGAGTTGACTCAGAGAGGTTCAATTGAACACTGTAACTTAGTTTTCAGCTGGATGAAGAACTAGAAGAATTATTGTGCTAGACCAGGTATATACAACATGATGATTAGGTTGCAGGTTAGGCATAATAGAACGGACCAGGCACTTGGGTTAATTTTTTGAGATGCAAAAATGCAGGTATGACTGGCAAAAATGCAGGTACGGCACGTGGGTTGTTTTTTGAAATCTTTATAGTTAATCACTTTGTTTTTAACTGTATAAATTTCTCCTAAAGGAACTAATCGGAAAGGTTGATTGGAGAACATGTGAGCAGGAAACAACATATGCATAATAATATATTTTTACTAGTAGTAATTACCTCTGATCATATCCTTTCTAGGATACCCTTAATACAACTTGCTCTCATGGTATGAGACCTTGTAATGAACACATCACATTTCAAGGTCCAGAGATGGTTAATGCACTCACCATCTATTTACATAGGGAGAGGAGAGAATATAAATTTGTGGAGATAATTCTATCAATGCTGCAGAACTGTGTTATGCATCTTCCCTCTCATTTACCTTTCTTTTCCGTCCTTTCAGTAATTTATAAATTGGCGTAGCTTTACATGCTAGTGGCTTTATCATCACCAATACAGTATAAATTAGGGAAAATGGCCCCAGTGTTTTGTTTACCCTGAAATAAACAACACAGGGTGGATAAAGTCTTGATAGTAAATATGGTTCTGAGAATCAATTAAAAGCTTTACTTCACAAGATGAAGCAACACAAAGTCAGAGCAATGGCTGACATAGTTATCAATCACCGTGTTGGCACCACCCGAGGAAGTGGAGGGATCTACAATCGCTTTGATGGAGTTTCATTACCTTGGGATGAACGTGCTGTAACATCATCTACCGGTGGACTGGTACTAATATTCATATTACATCCCAAATCCCAATATATTTTCATTGATTCTAATCTGTTGTATCTTTATGTTGTTTATTTCAGGGTAAACAAAACACTGGGCCCAACTTCCCTCTCATTTACCTTTCTTTTCCGTCCTTTCTTTTCTAGGATGTGGAATGATAGGTCCCTTATTTATACTGTATTGGTGATGCAAATGGCAAGATGATGCTTGCTCTTGCTTCCAGTGCACAAGGAATTTCAGGTGAAAGGAAACTATATGATTTTCTACAAATGCTCAATTGATGTTTCCAGTTCACTGATTGAAAAGATTATTCGACAGTGGTTGAACAGGTCACTGGAAGAGATCACGTGTTCAATCATTTAAGCATACCACTGGAAGAGATCTCATGCTTGTTTCACTCATCCTGAAATCAACATGGTTGGATTGACAGAGGTATGATATAATGATATACTACTTTTTATTTTGATTGATGTTTCATCATCCACTTGCTACTTTCTCCACTCTTTCTTATTTGGTGGTTAACTCTCTCTGCCTCTACTCTTTTGTTCAGCCCCTTGTATCGTCCTATATTATTTAAACAAAATAAATCACTGCTAGTTGAGCATCAGTTATGAACTCGTTCATTATGATTAAATATGTTGTTACAGTCTCAAGCAAGGGAGAAGGGTGAAAAGGAAGGATTTTATATAAATGATAATGAAGATGGAGAGCCATATTTCGGTGGGAGGGTTGCCTTGGTCATTGCAACACTGCATCTAGTTGACGTGCCCGAGAAAGCCGGGAAATTCTTTAGCCTTTTAAATCAAGTTTTTGAACCAATGGATCAAGAGTTACTTGGAACCTTCCTATGGAATCATTCGTGAATATTTTCGGCGAACAGATCGAATGGAATCCTTCATAAGAGCATGTAGTATCTTGATGCGATTCGATACGAATCAATTCCTCATGACGACTCTGATTTGAATTTTGAAATACTTGTCTAGTTTGCAACGGGAAGGGAAAATATACAGAGACGTGATTCCTTCTCCTAAAACACCGGGCTCGGTCGAGTTCTAATCTTTAAGACCTCGACAAATTTAATGTGTGACTCTCTCTCTCTCTCTCTCTACTGGTTTTTCTATGTACAGGTTTGCATGTGTTTATCATCGAATCTTCGCTGCATTTGCACCAGGATCGCATAAGATTCAAGAATGGGTGGTTGGTTGTTGGTGATTACTCCAGATCTTTGCAGTTCGAATTTACGCATCCTATGTTTACTCCTGATTTTTCTGTTGTGAAGTAGAAATACTTGATTAGTTTATATTGTAGTTATAATTCTTATATTATTAAAGTATAGAAAAAGACATCTCCTACCAGATCTGGTTTCCAGGTTGGGAGGCTTGATTGCTTCGGTTTTAATCCATTACCACACATATACCGGCATCAAGATGAACTGTTGTAGCCGGCCTTGACACTATCGAGTGAGATCTGGTGCCGCATTTAACATTCAGCCTCTTATAAATTGTTAAGGTTATCGGAGCTGCGATGTTCTATGTAAAGGTCAGAGATGCAGAAATGGTTTATACAGGAGACTACAATATGACACAATATAGACACCTAGGAGCAGCTCAAATTGATCGACTATGACTTGAACTTCTTATAACTGAGTAAGAACATCATTAACTGTGTAAATCCATTCTATAATGATATCATCAACATTATGTGTATGCTCAGACATACACATCGTGATACTAATCATGCATTATAGTGAGGGCTATAAATGATATCCTCTACTTATTTATTGTTTAGAGTATATTAATTATATTAGTTCATATTCAATTATTTTTAGTAGTAACCATTTATTAAATATGCGTGACTGTTCAAGCTGTTTATAATAAAACTAAAATAGTAGATGAATGAATAAAGACTTGCTACAATTGGTTGCTCATATTAGACATAATCAGTTAGGTGAATAAAAGTTCAACGAGTGATGCCGTTTAGATGAACATGAAAGATATGGTTGGTGATGGCAGGTTATTTTAGCAACGAGGAGGCAACAACATCAACTATTAATTCAGAGGGTTGGTTAAGAACAGGAGATGTATGCTATAGTGATACTGATGGATTCTTATTTGTTGTGGATCGCTTGAAAGAGCTCATCAAATACAAAGGATATCAGGTCCCTCCAGCAGAAATAGAGGCTTTGTTGCTCACTCATCCTGCTATTTTAGATGCTACTGTTATATCGTAAGCTTTTCATTTACATATCAATTTATGATTCTGCATTGAAGCTGTTTGTTGAAAGTTCTTCTAGATCTACACTTCAGTATGTGTTTTTCCTTTTTCTGCATTCTCCTTTGTTTTGGTTTGGAATCTAAATCATAGTACACTTTATTATAAATAACTTGTTGGTGTCACTTTACTCAAATCACATCTGGGTATTATACAGATCATGAAATATTCTCTGATGTATAAATTTTTACGGTACTAGTAGGTCTCCCTTTACAATAATAGTTGCTTCAAAGGTTATAATTTCCATTTCAAAATTAAATGTTTTAGGTGAATTTAGATGATTGTTCTACAATGCAGGTACTTCGATTTCGTAATATGGATGGTGATAATAATTCAATTGCAAGTCCAGTTATAGAACAAACGTTTCTCTCTATTTTGACTCGATTTCATGGCGATGTTAATGTTTTGTTGTGTGTGTTCTGTACTGTGATTAACATTGTTGAAAAACTCATGCAGTGCTGCTGGCATCTTCCATTGACAAACTCACTCGTGTAAAGTTCGATATTTCTTTTTGGATCGAAGTTCGTTTATGTTTCATTATTTCTATGTGGGTTATGTTTCATTATGGGTTACGCTGTAGTTTACATTGTTTAACGGCTTAATTTGGTTATGGTTATGTTGTGATCCAATTGGTTATTGTTAGTTTGGTTGGTATTCATGTCTGTTTTGGTGTTGATTTTAGTTTGTAAGAGACACTCTGTTGTTTTCGGTACACTGCAGAAGGTAATAACTTTGTGTGAAATCTCAAATTAGTTGAAGTCAGCAAAGAATGTTCAAGGAAAAACTCAGCTTAGTCTGCTATTATAAAGTGAATTATTTCCTACTATTGTCAGCACCATAAGATTCTCATAGCACACGCATTACAAATGTGACACTTAAAAAAGCAAAGGTATATTGCAATATTTTTTTTATAGAGTTGTCAAAAAGGATCTAGAACTTTTTTTCATCGATGGAGGAAGTACCTCCACATCATCAACAAATTAGTTGATAAAGAAGCCTATGTAAACGTCTGCAAGGGAAAGAATCATCAGTGCCTAAAAAATCAGCATCATATTAAAGGGTACAAAGTCAACTAATTTTCAATTATTATAAATTAATTAGATTAGGAGTTGTCGGGCCAATTTCACTAGTTTTCTAAACTCACTTGATATATGAACCTCATAGTTACCCTCCTTTACAAAATTGTTGAGGATGAAAATGTTGGACCTGATTCCAAATTCCGTGCTTTAGTTGCTGAGTGAGGATGAAATTGTCGAGGTCCATCAGGAATTGTAGTTCTGATGTTGATTCATATTATTAAAAATGTATTACGTGACATCCATTATTTAGACAAAGCATAACTACTGTACGTTTATGTGTCTCCTGCTGTATTTTCTTGTTTCATTGGTTTTGATAATTCAACGGTAAGCGAACAAAACGTTTATGTAGTTGTTTTGTATTGCATGCATTTAATGAAAAACATGTAGTTGTTTAACTTATTATATGTAAACATAATGTTAGGATGACTTTTTTGGTTGTACTTTTTGTTTATTGAATGTTTAGGGGTATACAAAATATTTGAATAAATTAAAATATAGGCTCTAAATTTAGTTAAATATAATATTATTATGAAACTAAAACAAACATTCTATTTAAAGAAAACAGGATGTAAAAATGCCAATATTAATGGTAAAATTGGGTGTAAAATGTCAACATCAATGGTAAAATCGGGTGTAAACATGCCAACATCAATAGCAAAAATGGGTGTAATACACCGCATTTTTACACCCTATTTAAAGAAAATAGGGTGTAAATTTGCAAATCTCTAAGGTATTCAATGCTCATTTTACATCCGATGTTTATGTAATTGGGTGTAAATTCGTTTGATTGGAATGCTATTATTTACACATTTACACCCGTTTTCTATAAAATAGGGTGTAAACTGGAATATATATACATCCGTTTTAAACAAAAAAGGGTGTAATATACCATCTATAAATGTATATATTCAAAAATTTACACGCGATTTCTATAAAAAAGAGTGTAATATAGCATCAAGTTTACACCCGTTTTCTATAAAATAGGGTGTAAACTGGAATGTATATACATTCGTTTTAAACAAAAAAGGGTGTATTATACCATCTATAAATGTATGTATGTTAAAATTTACACCTGATTTCTATAAAAAAGAGTGTAATATAACATAAAATTTACACCCGTTTTAAAACGAGTGTAAATTTGTCAGACATTTCTCACCCGTTGAATTCACACCCTCCAATAACGGGTGTTAAATGTATAAAAAACGGGTGTAATTTCATATTTCTGCACTAGTGTGTTGTTTAGTTTGTGAAAAATGGGTTAATTCTGAAACCTAATTGGTGTGGGTAAAAATGTGGGCTTTAACCCTGGGCCCATAATGGGTAGGGACTAGGGTTATATATATATATATATATATATATATATATATATATATATATATATTATATGGCCAAGTCCCCTCTGTAATCACAAGAGAATCAGAAAAACAATTGGCGGCTCCATAACTTGTCCTATTGAGAGTTGTGAAGGGGAGTACGAGATATAGAGGAAGATCCAGTCATTTATTCTTTCAGGATTCCTAATCATAACTTCAACAAGTATTAATGTCCTAATTTCATATAATCGATAGATACATTTTTCCGCTTACACTTATGTTATGGTGTTTAATGGTGTGACACTATTCCATACTTTTATAGTTTATATTTTGGAAATCAAAAAGAAATAAGTTGTTGACATTAAGCATCATAATTTGACAGTGGAGAACTAGAAAACATTCGAAATTGTAATTGAGAGGTATCTTCTTAGTTATTGCTGAAGAAAATAGATTTAAGATATAATTAATTGTCAATATAGTTTTATTCTTGACTATTATTATTATTATTTTTTTTGGAAATCTTGGTATCCGATCTTGCGACCGCTATTAGTATTATGATTTGTATAACTTAAGTATCAATATTGAAATACATTTTTTTAAATATATATTTGAGGCGTGTAAAATCCCCTGCTATATATACTGCAAAAAATACTAGTGCTCCATGTAAACCCCGCTAATATTTCTGCGGCACAAGTATATACAGAATTTTCGAAAACATTCTCAAATCAATTTGAAGAGGTCAGCGTAAATTGAACACATACCTCTGTCAAATATATAATTTTCTGTAGTGTTTCATCTAAGGTAATTAAACAAGAGAACAAGAGTTTGAGCTTTATTGTGAGACGTGAGCTGAAGTGATGTGAAATAAGGTGAATTCTATGAGGGAAGAAGGTAAATTCGATGTTGGTGAAAGTTCCAGAGTTTAATTTGTGAGTTAATGTGATAGAATAAGGTTTTTGGGTTCAGCAAATGGGGGCAAGGGAATTCCATTAAGGATCTATTTCCTCTCATTTTCCATTTATCTTCTAACCCTTTCATGTCGTTAGCTGAAGGAGTTTCGTCCCTGTCAGATGGGCTTAAGTGGGAGGACACTATACCTGTCATTGCAGAAGATTCAACACGGGCAATAGCTTTATTGGCTTGCAAAGATTCTGTTAATTCTTTGGCCCCTATGTCTCTGTTATCTGATTCTATTGACCGTATTTTTTGGACTGCTTCTGGGTATAGGCTCTACTCTGTTGCGGTAGGTTATGATAGCCTATCAAAATCGTGTGAAGTTACACATGACAGTGTTGGTGATTTTAGTATCAACAATGTATTTTAGTAGTAATGTGATTTGCTATAGGCCGATGCAATTATGCGTTAAGCTTGGAAACGAGTTAGGGTAGTGCGGAGTGCACGCTCGTTGAGCCAACGTATAATTGAATGCGAATAATTGAAACGGGGTTCCAAGGGGCGAAGCCCCTGGCGGGGTGCGGGGCAGCGCCCCGTTGGGGTTCCAAGGGGCGAAGCCCCTGGCGGGGTGCGGGGCAGCGCCCCGTTGGGGTCCAAGGGGCAGAGCCCCTGGCTGGGCCCCGTTGGGGTCCAAGGGGCAGGGCCCCGTTGCACCCTTTCCTAACCGACATAACCGTTTCTAAACAATTGTGTCTTTTCGGTTTCTGTTATTGTTCTCCTATATAAGGAATCATTTGGCATCGGTTTTCGGTTACAGAAAAACGATAATTTCTCTCTACATTCCTGATCAGTTCTCTTTTGCCAGAAACAGATTGTTCTTCAAGAATTATCCCCACAAAGATTTCGTGAACCCAGGCAAGAATAGGGTCGAAATACTTTGTTCGGAAAGTGTACGAACACGATTCTTCGAAGTTATCCAGGATTATCATACCCGAATTTCTAACAGACAGCCCTACTGTTTTGCATTGCCTCAGGAAGTTGTGGAAGATTCCGTTACCGTCGAATATACAGGTTTTTATATGTAGATTGTTTAAGAAGAGAATCCCCACTATAAATCAGCTTGCTAAGCGTGGTGTTATTGTAGACCCATCGCAAATGCTCTGTGTTTTCTGCAGGATCAATTTAAAAGAAGAAGACCATATTTTCGGTAATTGTTTGGTCGCAGAAAAAGTTTGGAAAGCGATTGGATTATGGTCTCGCTGCAGCTTTCCCATTCATCCATCCTGCCTCGAAGCTTTCTCGGAGATTTGTCCAGTCTTTAAAAACAGGTGCAACACAAACGAGGGATTGGTTATTTGGATAGCAATTGTTTGGAACTTGTGGTTAAGTCGAAACGATATAGTTTTTAACCTTAACATATTCTCAGAGGAAAGATGTGTTGAAACTATTAAATTTTCTGTTTGGAAATGGTTAAGAAAATGATCTGTTTTGCCTTTGTCTTGTTCTCTTTCCAATTGGTTGTATAACCCTTCTGCTTACTATACCAGTAGAAATGCTATGTAATCTTTGTAAGGGTTGAGTACCCCTTGTACTCAGTCTTAATGAAATCTCTTCTTGCTTTTTAAAAAAAAATTGTGGGATAATCTTTTCTTTTATTTAATATTTTTTATCTTCTTAAATTTTTTTTAGACCCTACAATAGCATAATTTTGAAAACGCTATCACATAGGGTACACTTATAATACTATTTTAGTAAAGGCGCTATTATAAGCCTGGAAATTTTGTTGTGTAAGAGGGGATGCTAATATATTTCTCAACTTATAATAGCGGTCTAATGAAAATCACTATTATATGTATCTGTTTGACATTTATAATAGCGTTTTACAAAAAGAACATTGTTAAATCAGTCCTATTAGAGATTAAAATTGTAGTAGTGGTTGCAATAGAAGTTCAAGATTTAAAAGATTGATTGTGTTGAACCGAAATTTAACCAATTGCTATTAAAATCTACTATTATATATTTTATTTTAAATATAATATATACAAAAATTAATAAATAGTTAAAATATAATTATGTACAAGATATTGTATTATTTTTTTTGATAGGCAAAATATCAATAAGGAGAGAATAAGAGGATCTCCAACCTCATGAATTACAAAGCTAGCAAAAGAGGGACAAAAAAACCCCAACAAGGACCCAAACAATTACAGAAAGTCTAAGGGGAATTTAGTCCAATTATACAGACTGCATTTCATCCTCCCATTCTTATCTAAACCCAACCACCTCCAAGATGTCACTACAATATTAAGAAAAATATTATCAACATTACAAATCTCATCATCAAACAAAATATTGTTACGAGCCTTCCATATGCACCAACACGCAAAGAACCATATTGCATTAGTCGTCTCGCCCTTACATCTATCTCGCAGCCGGAGGAACCAAATCAACCTGTGATTACAACAATTTAAATCATCAATCCTCGCAATCCCCACCCACTCACACACCATATTCTAAATTAAGACAGATTTGGGACACGTAAAAAAAGATGAGATAAATCCTCCAAATTCATAAAACAAATCATACCGACCTTGTCATGGTTGTTGTGGATGATACAATGCATGATACAATGATATAATGATACAATGATATGAAATATTTGATTGTATTTGTTTTAATTTTTAAGGTAAAGGACCTTTACAAGTAAATTTTCTAATTTATAGAAATGAGTTTTCGGATGGCGTATGATGATAAACAAGCTATCCGCGAAATTGGAACTTTAAAAGAGGGGAATGCTTCATTTTTACATAAATCTTCTTTGTGTTTCCTGTGTTGCCGGTCATGCAAACATTTGCTGTTAGTGTGTGGAAAAACATAGAACATCGGTTAGAAATGGACCATAATGTGGAAACTTCTATCCTTGGTCATGTTGAGCATTTTCTCAATGAAATGTCTGGAAATGCTGTTAAAGGCAAAAAGCTCTTAATTTGGTTGACTACTTGTTGGTGTTTTTAGTTGAGGAGAAATAACATCATCTTTCAAGACAATATAGTGGCTAGAGGAGTTGAAGAAACTTGTTATTTCATCAAAATAATCTCTTGAAATTGGATTGTAATAGATTTGAAAAATAGATCAATATTATATTTTTACAATTGGTGGAAAAATCTTCCAAATTATCTCAAATTACGTTAACTCTGTAATTTTTTCGAGTACGTTTTGTGCTATTTTCAATCAATTTGCTTATTAAAAAAAAAGTTTGTTTAAGTGCAATGAAAGTATGGTTTTTAAGAAGACGAGAAATTTTAAAATTGATGGATTGGAACAAAATTGTGTCAGCATCCCTAATAAAGCTAAAGCTATATTTCCTATCGATGTTAGACGGCTTTAGTATGGACATAGTGTGTAATCAACGAGTAAACATTGAAAAGTTTAAAAGTTTGTGGTTTAAAATATTTTTCTTAAAAAAATCCTTTACTAAAAACATTGTTTTTGGATTTTTTTTTAATCAAAAGGTGCTCTGACCGATTCAAAATGAAAAACAGTTTTCAAGATTTTCTTCAAGTAAATTTAATTATAAAAACATAATCAATTATTTAAAAATGATTCAAAACCATATTCTATATACTTACTAAAGAAATTCATTTCGTTTCATGTACAAACAAAACTGAAGGGCCATGGTGGTGCATTATCCAGCTGACTAAAACAGAAAAGAAAAAGTAATCACTAGTTGTAGTCACGAGGGCGGCCTGATGAATTATAAACCTTAATAAAATTGTCAAGCAAAAATATCAAATCTTGAAGGAGATTGAGAATAACAATCAATAAACTATATTTTATCATTTTCCATTAAATAAGAACTTAAGCTTCATTGATTTTTAAGAGGTATATCTTCTACCCTTTGACTTTGATGTTGATTTCATTTTATGAGAAATTTTATATTTGATGGTTGTTTTAAAAGAGAAACCATGAACAATGAAATGGATAACCATGCTGTTCTGTTGAAGAGTCGAGGAATGAGAAAGCAAGCAAAGGTTGGAGAAAAGTATTAGAACTAATATGGAGTTGGATGGCATACAAACACTACAAAAAAATACAATCACTTGCAACATGATTTTCAAATCACAATGCAAATTTAGTGTTGTAGTTATTCACGAGGTAGTAGCAGTTATGACAACTTTGTTGCCACGTAAAAATCACGTTATAACATTTGCTATGTGATTTTTACATCACAAAATGCTGGTACAAATCTGCTACACCTCAAATACACGTCACTTTTGCAGATCATTGTTGCAGGTTTCTCACATGCTTTCCACACCACTAATAGCATCGTATTTTACATGTCACTGAATTATTTTTTATTAAAATAAAATTAATTAAGAAATTAATAATAAATTATTTACAAATTTATTTATTACAAATTAATAATAGAAAAAATTATAAATTTATTTATGATAAAAATATTAATTTCAATTAATAATTAAAAATACTAATATTTTCAAATAATAATTAAAAATATAATTTTCAATTAAAAATGATTAAATTCAAAATAATTATAAATATTTTACAAAAATTAATATTTAAAAGTAAAATAACAAAACAAAATCAATCAAGATCATCATACTCATCATCCCCCATATCTTCGTCCACATCATCATCATCATCATCATTCACATCACCGCCCATTGAATTATTTGTTTGATTCTTTTGTTGTGAGAGCAATCGTCGCATTATTTTCTTCATCTCAATTTGTCTCTTCTTCATTTCCTCCATTTGAGCATTTATCACTGCCTCACGTCTCGCCTCTGTTAGCGTCAATTGTCACACTGTTTCCATTATTTGGGGTGTTAAATTTTGTGGACGTGACGAACTTTCCCCATCCGCAACTTTTTCAAATAATGTTCTATTCATTCCTTGTCTGTAGTTCCCGGCCAAAGATCCATCACCAAATAAACTCACGTTAGATCCAGTCCCGCCAATTACTCAATTCCAAATATAAATATCCGCACAATCATCAATTGGGTTTGAACTTATCGGAGTATATTGAGGATTTTGAACTAAAAATTATGCGAGCACTACTATGGAAAACCCATTTAACAACGGTTCGAAAAGATATATAATCACGTGGGCGCAAGCGTTGTTATGTAGAGTGTGGTTGTATATATGATACTTACAATCAAGGCCTAGTAATCGTTGTAATATACTAGAAATCGTGCACCTTATCACAACGAATTTTCAAACCGACCGTTGTGATAAACATAGCGCGCGAGATATTATAACGGTTATGCTATATAACCGTTGTTATATTTTCTACAGAATTAACATATATTATCGTACTCTATAATTAATCCCATTTTTTAACATGTATTATTGTTCACCATATCACAGCAGAAAATGCAACTCACATTTGTGATAAACTTATCATAATAATATTAATTGTATCATATTCATAATATCACATAATTGTATCATATTCAATACATAATCAGTCAACATACAAACCTAATCGACTATAACCTATTTCGTCATTGTTGTTACAACAAATGCAATGAACACTACAAATAAAAAAATCCAGGTAATCTTCAACTGTTTCTTCAGGATCTTCACCTTCAACTTCAATTCGTCCTCCTTGGCTTTGAAGGTGTTAACCATCTCCTTCTCCTCATTCAAGTTCTTTACCAGTGAAGAAATTATTTGTTTTGCCCTAGGATCCATCTCCTCATCCAACCAAGCAAAGTGAGAGCATTTTTTGCATCCTTGAATCTTATACATCCCACAACCATAGAAACGACGACCTGGGTTCAAATCGGTCCATGTAGTCATCAACGGAGCATCGAGAACACACTTGCATACGTATCTCGAACGACTTAAGGACCTGCTTACATGGCTACAACTGGAGTGCTGAGACATTTTAATGGAAGAATTTGATGGAAACTTGAAGAAATTGGGTGAGAAGAAGACGAACAGTGATTGGGGGGAAAAGAAGACGAAAAACAAATCAAAAGGATTTGATGGAAATTATGACTTTCATCTAGTTCATGAAGCCATAAAGAAAAAACACAAGGTGAATAAAGTTTACACAATAGCTTCATACTTCGATTATTTTTCTTCATAGCTACACAAACCATGTGTATCATAGCTGTAACGCCCATGTATACATACATGCATCATATCATATATTATACATGAATTCCACTTTTGGTACTGAAATATACAATAAGTTCCTAGTAAACACATTATACATATACATGCCCAAAGAGCCTAATACAAAAACTACGGCATAGTATATCTACAAGATGTTCCAAAGACAAATACTAAGAACTAGATCAAATAATGATCTCAAAAACTCCACAACGGAAGCAAAGCCATCAGAGAAGCAAGGATAATCACACAACCTTATCCTTACGCTTCGCGGAACCTGCAGTACCTGTGATGTAAACAACAACAGTGGGGTGAGATACATCAAATCTCAGTGAGTTCCTATCTTAAAGTCCTCTCGGCATTACAAGGTTCTAATAAACCTAACTCAAGTCAAATGGAAGGGAAGTGACTTTGAGTACACACATCCACTATATGGAAACATGCCATGAGTTCATCAACTCACAATATCACTAATCGGTAACCACACCAAGGCATCCCCTTTTCCCATCCGCTTCTACTTCTAGAAGACGGCCCGAGTCATGGATCCTTGAACCTACTTGACATACGAATGGATTCGGGTTCTACGGGCCATTAACCGTTATGAACCGTCACTTCACACGGGCCATTAATCGTCACAAGCATACGCTCCCAGAGCGCCATTCGTACTGCACACGGGAATCAAACCTGCCAAGTAGTTGTGCATATGTTTCAGAGGAGCTCGAGACCCATGAAACGCACTCGCAAAAATAACCGGTTACGATTACGTAATCACACACAGACGTGATTGTATTCGACAATCACAAGGCCATTATACCTTATCACAACTAAACAGTTAACACACATGTTCCATACTAGTGTTTATTCATTCTATTTTTTTTCCGACACTGTTTATGGTAATGGTCCTCACTCTATCTATTTCATATTTTAACATGCATACATATTCAACAACAATTACACACCATTAAACGATAATAGTCGACAAAACGACACTATTCCAAAAATCCCGACATAATTAAATCGGCCAACAATCTTAAAACCATCGTAATAAGAAAGTACATTGTGTTAGATGTCCAACGATATTAAGAATGTTAAAAACGGATAAACGAGTCAAAAGTTATGGACAGAACGAGAAATAGTATCGCGAGAAAAACACCATTTTTGCATTTTCCTGACCGTACGCGTATTGCCCTAAGCCATACCCGTATTGCCTAAAATCCTTCGTTGCCATACGCGTATTGCCCAAAGTGATACGCGTATTTCCTTGCTCACTCGCCCATTCATACGCGTATTGCCCAAAGTGATACGTGTATGGGCAGAGACTGATTTTCCTTCAAAATTCCTTTTAAAACTCCAATACGCGTATTGACTCAAACCATACGCGTATTGCCCCCTCCCATATGCGTATTGCCTTGGGTGATACGCGTATGGGCAGCGTGAACCCAAAATTTTCCTACAGAAAAGTTCTGCTACGGGTTCCACATTTTCAACCCTAAAATTCCATTTTTCCAAATCAAAACACACCAAAACTTGTTATAGACATACTAACCAGTATACTACACAGTCCAATATCGAATTCCAACAATTAGATTATGATTCTATTGCAAATTTTCTCATTGCTCACAAAATCAAAACTAACTATAAACTCAATAAAACTATACTCTAAAGTATCTAACTAGAACCCACCTGGATTCCAGGATGAGGATGATGAAGCTGAGATGAAAAGATGAAGATTGGTTGATGATCTTAGTCCTTGAGCTCTTGAGAAAATTTTCCCCCTCTTCTCCCTTCCTTTTCCTTCCTTCCCTTTTCTTTCTCTAAGTTTCTATCTTATCTCCAAATAAGGAAAATGAAAAGAAAATAGACATAGGAAAATATTAATTGGTAATACTACTAATTATCCAAATTATCTCAATTGCACCAATTAATAAAACTCCAAGTTGAATAATATTAATCTAATCAAATTTCGAGTTCGTCAGTTTACTCTAATTACTTTATCCAATAATTGCTCAGAGTACCCCGGAACCCAGTTGATCATAATAATATTATCCAAAAATGCTCACAAATTTATGGGGTATTACATCCTCCCCCCTTAAATAGAAATTCGCCCACGAATTTAAATGATTACCTGAACAGATGAGGGTAGACCTCCCGCATTTCCGATTCCAATTCCCAAGTTGCATCACCTGGATGCGTCTCATCCCACTGGACCTTAACAAGAGGAATCTCTTTATTCCTTTACACTTTAGTTTCTCTTCCTGTGATACGACTCGGTTGAGGCTCAAACGTCAAATCAGCTTCTATCTCAATTGTATCTGGTAAAATTGGCTGAAGAGGATCTGGGACAAATTTCTGAAGCTGAGACACATGAAACACGTCGTGCATCTCTGACAGAGAAGGCGGTAAGGCTAACCTGTAAGCTACTTCTCCAATTCTTTCTAAGACTTGATACGGTCCCACGTATCTTGGACTTAATTTCCGCGATTTAAATGGTCCTTTCAATCTCAATCTCGGAGTAACCTTCAAAAATACATGATCCCCCTCATTAAATTCCAACGGTCTCCTACGGTTGTCCGCATAGCTTTTCTGACGATCTTGGGCTTGTTTAACTTTTCCATGAATCATTCTAATCTTTTCCGTGGTCTCGTGAATAATCTCAGGTCCCAAAATTCTATCGTCGCCAACCTCCGTCCAACACAATGGCGTTCTACACTTCCTACCATATAATGCCTCATAAGGCACCATACCAATACTTGCATGATAACTGTTATTATAAGAGAATTCGATCAATGGCAAAAGTTCTATCCAATTTACTCCACTTTCAAGTACACAAGCTCTCAACATGTCCTCCATAGTTTGTATTGTCTGTTCCGTCTGACCGTCCGTTTGCGGATGATTCGACGTACTCAAACATAACCTCGTTCCCATGGCTTGTTGAAAAGCCCTCCAAAATCTCTAAGTAAACTTTGGATCTCTATTCGAAACGATACTAGCAGGAATACCATGCAATCTCACTATTTCTGAAATGAACAACCTTGCGAGATGACTCGCCTTGTAGGTAGTCTTCACAGCTAAGAAATTCGCGGATTTCGTTAACCGGTCCACAATGACCCAAATCGAATCATAACCACCTTGCGCACGGGGTAATCCCACTGCGAAGTCCATCGAAATACTATCCCATTTCCACATCGGAATTTCTAAAGGTTGTAACAAGCCACCCGGCCTTTGGTGTTTAATTTTTCACTTGTTGGCACACCACACATTCCGACACATATACCGCAATATCCTTTTTCAACCCGGGCCACCAATAATCCCTCTTTAAATCTTGATACATCTTTAAAGACCCCGGATGTATAGTAAAAACACCCTTATGCGCTTCTTCCAAAATCCTTCGTTTCAACTCCGTGTTATCCGGAACACAAATCCTTTGGTTAAACAAAATAGTTCCGTCGGTAGGTCGCACAAAACCCGGTTGCAATAACACTTCCTGTAACTTCTCGTCTAACCCTTGCTCTTGCTGGATTTCTTCCCTAAGAGTAGAAGAGAAATTCAAATTCCCCATAACGACACAATTTAGAGTCCAGTTAAATTGAAGATTTAGATCTCTAAACTTTTCCATTAAGGTATACTCTAACATCATCAACTCGGCATTATGCAACATGTAACAGCCCGATTTTGATATTTCCATTTTTGTGTTGATTGATTCTATTTGGTGGAGTCTTTTATTTAATTGGGCAATAATTATGTTATTTGTGATATTGGTGTGTGAATATGTTATGTTTGCATATTATGTGATTTTATCGTTTTTGAGAGTTTGCGGGGAATATTAGATTGGAGGGTATTTTAGACATTTCATAATTATTGTTAAGTTAGAATTTTAGTGAGGAATGATTTAATTTGTGAGATATTTAAAGTAAAGAAAAGAAAGTAGTAAGAAAAGAAATAGAAAGAAAAGTATAAGAGTTAGAAAAGAGAGAAAAGGAGAGTTAGAGAGAAAAATAGAGAGAAAGAAGAGCAAGAGAAGAAAAGATTGGAAAAGCTAGGAAATCGTCAAGACAACTCTAGGAATCGAATTTAATCGGGTAAGGGTGTGAAATATTGTTATCTTAACTTTGTGTATGATTATGTATGTGTTTTGTGTGGAGGTTTTGATTGGTTTTCCATATGTTTCCGTTTATGCCGTATTTGACGAAATCGATAGAAACCGATGTTTTTACGGTCAAAAAGTCGTATAAATACATGTGTTGGTTGGATATATGTATGTGAGCTGCTGTTTAAAGTTTCATGAAGTTTGGTTATGTTTTGGTTAGTTTTCGGTATGTTTTCGTTGTTATTTCCGTTTAGGTCGAATTGTAGGAAATCGATAGAAACCGATGTTTTCACGGATGAATTTCGAAATAAATTACGTAGTTGTATCGAGTAAGGTTAGGTCGCCGTATAGCGTGCTTTTTATTCGATTTGGTGATGTTTGAAAATTCTGGTTTTTGAAAGGTTGAAATTTAATCGAAAAATCGAACGTCGTAGAAATTTCGTTTATGTGTTCTAAATTGTTCTTATGTATTTGGTGGTTGCGCGTATATGTTTGTTTCGGTGAAAATGTTCGATTTAGTCGAGTTTCGGGCATTTCGGAAAAGTTACAGCAAGTGTGTAAATTGAGAAATCTGATTTTTGAGAAAAACAGGGCTATGAATCGATACATAACAGCTATGTATCGATACGAAATGATTTATGTATCGATACATAACCATTATGCATCGATACATACTGAAGAAATTTGAGAAAACAACATTTTCACTACAGCATGTGTCGACACATGCGTGCTATGTATCGATACATGTGGCCTCTATGCGTCGATACATAAGCCTATGTATCGATACATACTGTGCTGAACCAGAAAATTCTGGTTTGTCGGGGAAACTTCGGAAATTCATATCTCTTGAACCGTAAGTCGGTTTTGACCCCCGTTCGAAGCGTTGGGAAGCTAACGAGATGTTCTTTCTAGGAAAAATGTTTTTGAGGTCTAAACCTGGTCCAATTGGAACAGTATTTTCGAACCGTTTCGTAGTGTCGGGCCTCTGGTTTATGTTTTTGCGTTATTTTGAAATATACATATCTTCTTCGTTGTTTATCGGATTTAAGTGTTCTTTATATCGAATCGAAGCTGTGGAGGAGTACTTTTTGATGATGATGGAAAATATTATTTTTAGCCGACTTTTAACCTAATTTTCCGGTAAACCGTAAATCGAATTGTTTGGTTATTTGTGAAAACGTTCGGTTGCCGTTTGGTACAATTGATGTGAATGTATATGGGTTGTGTGTGATGAATGCATGACTATATTGTGAATATTTATGCATGTCAAGAGTGTCATGAGTCATGTTGTATGTGAAGCATCACAATGTGCATTCTTGCATTGTGGGGTTCTAAGATGAATCCGTTGTAACGTCGTAAGCCTTTTGAGAGGTGGGGGCGATGATTACAAATGATTGTAAGCCTTTTGAGAGGTGGGAGAAATCGGATTGTAAGCCTTTTGAGAGGTGGGAGAAATCCCTAAACATTGTAAGCCTTTTGAGAGGTGGTAGCAATGGGTGAACATCGTATGTCCGACGGGGAGTTACACTAAGTAACGAGCGATGGTTCCAATAAGTTCTTCAATTGAACTTGAGATGAAATGAGTCGGTACCGCATTGCATTTGCATAGAGTCGTGAGTCGGTCTCTATGAGTTGCATTGATCATCTTTGTATTTGTGCATTGATGAATAAACATTGATATATGTATGTTTATGGGAAATTAGATAAACTGTATCTTATAATGATGCATTGTTGAATGAACAAGTATGTGTGTGTTCATGTGGGATTATGATAATGGTGAATGTATGCATAATGAATATGCTTGAGGAGATATCTATATTGTGATATATGATGAGTTGTGGTGAGAATATATGTTATATGTTTATGTTGTAGTACATAATTATATTCATTGTTGTTATGATAATATTTCTCACCCTTCTGCTGTTTTATGATGCTCTACGAGGCATTGCAGATTAGGTATCTGGTGGTCTTTTGTGAAGTGTGTCTTCATACCTTTTTGGTCGGTTGACTCTGATATGTAGCACCGGGTAGCTAGGATGCTTTTGTTTGATTCCTTTTTGTGATACATTCGTGTATGTATCTTGCTGATGAATTTGTGTATATAAACATGAATGATGTTGTTGTATCATACTGGTTGATGTATATATATATAATGTATATATGTTTGATGTTATCAATGTTTAGATTTTCCGCTTTTATTCTAAATATTGAGATGTGGGTGTAAGGACTGAGTTCCTACGTTGAAAGTTACCCCACTGTTGCATATCATTTTGTTGAGCAGGTGTTGTATGTTTTAATTTCAAGCATAATGTGACATGCCTTTTTATGCCGTGTTTACGATTATACTCTGATGAAAATTCCAATACGTGCCTAAATGAATTATTTGATTAATTGGGGGTATAGAAAGGGGGTGTTACATTAAGTGGTATCAGAGCCAAGGTTGAGTCAGTCGTGTCTGTCTCGTTGTTGTGTTGGTTGAACTGTTGTTTAACCTTTGTTGTTATTTTTGGGAGTGATCAGAATATGGCTGGTAGAAACGATAATGCGATGGCTGCTGCTATGGAAGCAATGGCTAGGGCGGTGCAGGGTACGCCGAATGTAAGTGCTAATGAAGAGTTCAGGAAGAATCAACCACCGGTCTTCAAAGGAAGATTTGATCCCGATGGTGCTCAACTTTGGCTGAAAGAGATTGAAAGAATCTTCAGATTCATGGACTGTGCCGAAGAGAATAAGGTGAGGCTTGGATCTCACATGCTGAGGGAAGAAGCCGACGATTGGTGGGTCGGTATGCGTGAAATTCTTGAGGTGGATAATGAAGAGGTAACTTGGGAATTGTTTCGTACCGAGTTTTTGCTGAAGTATTACCCTGAAAGTGTGAAAGGGAAGAAAGAGATGGAATTCCTGGAATTGAAACAAGGTGGTATGTCAGTGGTGGACTATACTGCTAAGTTTGTGGAATTGGTTCAATTTCATTCTCATTATGCTGCGATTACTGCTGAGTTCTCAAAGTGTATTAAATATGAGAATGGTTTGCGTCCTGAGATTAAGCAAGCTGTGGGATATCAAAGAATTAGGAGGTTTTCGGATTTGACTGAATGTTGTAGAATCTTCGAGGAAGATAGCAAAACTCGTTCTACACATTACAAGAGTGTGAATGAGAGGAGAGAGAAACAGCAAGCTAGAAGTGGACCTTATGTGACCCCCGCTGATAAGGGTAAATATAAGGGAAACTTTGAAAAGAGATCTAGAGGAGGAAGTTCTGGGTTCATTAAGTGTTTCAATTGTGGTGGAATGGGTCATAAAGCAACTGAGTGTAGGAAGGCCGTTGGGAGATGTTCTAACTGTGGAGGTATGGGGCATTCTACTGCTGAGTGTAGGAGGAATATGGTGAAGTGTTTTAACTGTGGAGAAGTGGGTCACATTAGTACTAAGTGTACTAAGCCGAAACAAGCTCAAGCGGGCGGAAAGGTGTTTGCATTGGCGGGGACTCAGACCACTAGTGCAGACCGTTTGATTAAAGGTACATGCTTTATTAATAGTACACCTTTAGTTGCTGTTATTGATACTGGAGCGACTCATTCGTTTATTTCGTCCGAGTGCGCGAAACGTTTGAATCTTGTGTTGTCTCTGATGGATGGTAAAATGGTTATTGATACTCCAGCAATGGGGTCAATGACTACTTCTTTGGTTTGTCTAAGTTGTCCTTTAACCATTTATGGTAAAGACTTTGAGATGGACTTAGTGTGTTTGTCGTTGGAGGGATTGGATGTAGTCTTGGGTATGAACTGGTTGCAATTTAATCGAGTTCATATAGATTGCTATCATAAGTTGGTAAGGTTTCCTTCTTTGGAAGATGATGAAGATGAGAGTTTCCTATCCACTAAAGAGTTGAAGAAACTTTTAGCGGACGAAGCTCAATTGTTTGGTTTGTTTGCATCATGGTCAGTGGAGAGTAAGATTGGTATTGATGTGTTTCCAGTGGTGTGTGATTTTCCAGAAGTGTTTCCGGAGGATATTACGGATGTACCGCCGGAAAGAGAAGTTGAGTTCTCTATTGATCTAGTTCCTGGCACTAGACCGATTTCGATGGCACCGTATCGTATGTCGGCATCGGAGTTGATAGAATTGAAGAAGCAGTTGAATGACTTGTTGGACAAAAGATTTATAAGGCCAAGTGTTTCTCCTTGGGGTGCTCCGGTATTGTTGGTAAAGAAAAAGGATGGAAGTATGCGGTTATGTATTGATTATCGACAGTTGAACAAGGTGACAATTAAGAACAAGTATCCGCTTCCAAGGATTGATGATTTGATGGACCAATTGGTTGGTGTGCGTGTCTTTAGCAAGATTGATTTGAGATCGGGATATCACCAAATTCGTGTGAAAAGCGAGGATATTCAGAAGACGGCATTTAGGACACGGTATGGTCATTACAAATATTCCGTGATGCCATTCGGGGTTTCTAATGCGCCGGGGGTGTTTATGGAATACATGAATCGTATTTTTCATGAACAGTTGGATCGTTTTGTGGTTGTGTTCATCGATGATATTTTGATTTATTCTAAGTCTCAAGAAGAGCATGAAGAGCATTTGAGAATTGTGTTGCAAATTTTGAGAGAGAAAGAATTATATGCTAAGTTGTCAAAATGTGACTTTTGGCTATCGGAAGTAAGTTTTCTTGGACATGTTATCTCCGGGAGTGGTATTAGTGTTGATCCATCTAAGATTGATGCGGTGATGCAGTGGGAGACTCCTAGGTCTGTTACGGAAATTCGAAGCTTTTTAGGCTTGGCGGGTTATTATCGGAGGTTTATTGAAGGATTTTCGAAGTTGGCACTTCCGTTAACGCAATTGACTTGTAAAGGAAAGGCTTTCATTTGGGATATAGATTGTGAAAAGAGTTTCATGGAGCTAAAAAGAAGGTTGACAACGGCTCCGATCTTGATTTTGCCGAATCCTAATGAACCATTTGTTGTATATTGTGATGCTTCATTGATTGGTTTAGGTGGTGTTTTGATGCAAGATGGAAAAGTTGTGGCATATGCTTCAAGACAATTGAGAGTGCATGAAAAGAATTATCCTACGCATGACTTGGAGTTAGCGGCGGTGGTGTTTGTTTTGAAAATTTGGAGGCATTACCTTTATGGTGCAAGATTTGAAGTTTTTAGTGATCACAAAAGCTTAAGATATTTATTTGATCAGAAAGAATTGAACATGAGACAACGAAGATGGTTAGAGCTTTTGAAGGATTTTGATTTTAGTTTGAATTACCATCCGGGTAAGGCGAATGTGGTAGCCGATGCCTTAAGTCGAAAGTTGTTACATATGTCCGCATTAATGATGACAGAATGGGAACTTTTGGAGGATTTCAGAGATTTGAGTTTGGTTTGTGAAATGACGCCGCGAAGTGTGAGACTTGGTATGTTACATGTTACGAATGATTTTCTTACAACGGTTAGTGAAAAGCAAAAGTTGGATTTGAAGTTCGTTGATTTAATGATAAATGAGAATGAGGATTTCAAGGTTGATAACTTTGGAGTTTTGAGATTCCGTGGTCGTATTTGTATACCCGACGACGCGGAGTTGAAAAAGATGATTTTAGAGGAAGGACACCGAAGTAATTTAAGTATTCATCCGGGTGCGAATAAGATGTATCAAGATTTGAAGAAGATCTTTTGGTGGTCCGGTTTAAAGAGGGATGTGGCTCAATTTGTGTATGCGTGTTTGACTTGTCAAAAGTCGAAGGTGGAACATCAGAAGCCTAGTGGTTTGTTGCAACCGTTGGATATTCCGGAATGGAAATGGGATAGTATATCGATGGATTTTGTTACGGGATTGCCGAATACGCAAAGAGGTCATAATGCTATTTGGGTGATTA
Organism: Lathyrus tuberosus; assembly: GCA_022829125.1. Taxonomy (NCBI): domain Eukaryota; kingdom Viridiplantae; phylum Streptophyta; class Magnoliopsida; order Fabales; family Fabaceae; genus Lathyrus; species Lathyrus tuberosus. Next base: position 15,274,838 of record JALAZF010000065.1, on the reverse strand, counting down.
TTGATAGGCTTACTAAATCTGCTCACTTTATTCCAATTGACATTAGTTATCCTTTGGAGAAGTTAGCCGAGATTTATGTTCGTGTGATTGTGAAGTTACATGGTGTTCCTAAGAGTATTGTATCGGATCGAGATCCGAGATTTACATCGAGATTTTGGGAGAGTTTACAAGAGGCTTTGGGTTCTAAGCTAAGATTGAGTTCAGCTTACCATCCGCAAACAGATGGTCAAACCGAGAGGACGATTCAATCGTTGGAGGATTTGTTGCGTGCTTGTGTGCTAGAGCAAGGTGGTGCTTGGGATAGTTATTTAGCGTTGATTGAGTTCACCTATAATAACAGTTTTCATTCGAGTATTGGTATGGCACCATTTGAGGCTTTGTATGGTCGGAGATGTCGAACACCTTTGTGTTGGCATGAAACTGGTGAGAGGGCGATTGTTGGACCGGAATTGGTACAAGAAACGACGGAGAAAGTGAAGTTTATTCGGGAGAAGATGAAAGCTTCTCAAAGTAGACAAAAGAGCTATCATGATAAGATAAGGAAAGATCTTGAGTTTCAAGAAGGCGAACATGTGTTTTTGAGAGTTACACCGGTTACGGGTGTGGGTCGTGCTTTGAAGTCGAAGAAGTTGACTTCTCGTTTTATTGGTCCGTATCAGATTACTGCACGTGTTGGCGCTGTGGCTTATCGTGTGGCGTTGCCTCCAAATCTTTCGAATTTGCATGATGTTTTCCATGTTTCGCAACTTCGAAAGTATGTTCCGGATCCGTCACATATTATTCCTATGGACGAGGTAGAAGTGAGAGATAATCTTACGGTTGAAGTTTTACCGATTAAGATTTTGGATCGTGAAGTTAAGAAGCTAAGAGGCAAGGATATTGCATTTGTGAAAGTGGCGTGGGGAGGCGCTTCAGAAGGCAATATGACTTGGGAATTGGAAAGTGGGATGCGCGAGTCGTATCCGAAGTTGTTTGAATCAGGTAATATTTTCGAGGACGAAAATTTCAAAAGTGGGGGAGAGTTGTAACAGCCCGATTTTGATATTTCCATTTTTGTGTTGATTGATTCTATTTGGTGGAGTCTTTTATTTAATTGGGCAATAATTATGTTATTTGTGATATTGGTGTGTGAATATGTTATGTTTGCATATTATGTGATTTTACCGTTTTTGAGAGTTTGCGGGGAATATTAGATTGGAGGGTATTTTAGACATTTCATAATTATTGTTAAGTTAGAATTTTAGTGAGGAATGATTTAAGGGTATTTGTGAGATATTTAAAGTAAAGAAAAGAAAGTAGTAAGAAAAGAAATAGAAAGAAAAGTATAAGAGTTAGAAAAGAGAGAAAAGGAGAGTTAGAGAGAAAAATAGAGAGAAAGAAGAGCAAGAGAAGAAAAAGAGAAGAAAAGATTGGAAAAGCTAGGAAATCGTCAAGACAACTCTAGGAATCGAATTTAATCGGGTAAGGGTGTGAAATATTGTTATCCTAACTTTGTGTATGATTATGTATGTGTTTTGTGTGGAGGTTTTGATTGGTTTTCCATATGTTTCCGTTTATGCCGTATTTGACAAAATCGATAGAAACCGATGTTTTTACGGTCGAAAAGTCGTATAAATACATGTGTTGGTTGGATATATGAATGTGAGCTGCTGTTTAAAGTTTCATGAAGTTTGGTTATGTTTTGGTTAGTTTTCGGTATGTTTCCGTTGTTGTTTCCGTTTAGGTCGAATTGTAGGAAATCGATAGAAACCGATGTTTTCACGGATGAATTTCGAAATAAATTACGTAGTTGTATCGAGTAAGGTTAGGTCGTCGTATAGCGTGCTTTTTATTCGATTTGGTGATGTTTGAAAATTCTGGTTTTTGAAAGGTTGAAATTTAATCGAAAAATCGAACGTCGTAGAAATTTCGTTTATGTGTTCTAAATTGTTCTTATGTATTTGGTGGTTGCGCGTATATGTTTGTTTCGGTGAAAATGTTCGATTTAGTCGAGTTTTGGGCATTTCGGAAAAGTTACAGCAAGTGTGTAAATTGAGAAATCTGATTTTTGAGAAAAACAGGGCTATGAATCGATACATAACAAGCTATGTATCGATACGAAATGATTTATGTATCGATACATAACCCTTATGCATCGATACATACTGAAGAAATTTGAGAAAACAACATTTTCACTACAGCATGCGTCGACACATGCGTGCTATGTATCGATACATGTGGCCTCTATGCGTCGATACATAAGCCTATGTATCGATACATACTGTGCTGAACCAGAAAATTCTGGTTTGTCGGGGAAACTTCGGAAATTCATATCTCTTGAACCGTAAGTCGGTTTTGACCCCCGTTCGAAGCGTTGGGAAGCTAACGAGATGTTCTTTCTAGGAAAAATGGTTTTGAGGTCTAAACCTGGTCCAATTGGAACAGTATTTTCGAACCGTTTCGTAGTGTCGGCCTCTGGTTTATGTTTTTGCGTTATTTTGAAATATACATATCTTCTTCGTTGTTTATCGGATTTAAGTGTTCTTTATATCGAATCGAAGCTGTGGAGGAGTACTTTTTGATGATGATGGAAAATATTATTTTTAGCCGACTTTTAACCTAATTTTCCGGTAAACCGTAAATCGAATTGTTTGGTTATTTGTGAAAACGTTCGGTTGCCGTTTGGCACAATTGATGTGAATGTATGTGGGTTGTGTGTGATGAATGCATGACTATATTGTGAATATTTATGCATGTCAAGAGTGTCATGAGTCATGTTGTATGTGAAGCATCATGATGTGCATTCTTGCATTGTGGGGTTCTAAGATGAATCCGTTGTAACGTCGTAAGCCTTTTGAGAGGTGGGGGCGATGATTACAAATGATTGTAAGCCTTTTGCGAGGTGGGAGCAATCGGATTGTAAGCCTTTTGAGAGGTGGGAGCAATCCATAAACATTGTAAGGCTTTTGAGAGGTGGTAACAATGGGTGAACATCGTATGCCCGACGGGGAGTTACACTAAGTAACGAGCGATGGTTCCAATAAGTTCTTCAATTGAAATTGAGATGAAATGAGTCGGTACCGCATTGCATTTGCATAGAGTCGTGAGTCGGTCTCTATGAGTTGCATTGATCATCTTTGTATTTGTGCATTGATGAATAAACATTGATATATGTATGTTTATGGGAAATGAGATAAACTGTATCTTATAATGATGCATTGTTGAATGAACAAGTATGTGTGTGTTCATGTGGGATTATGATAATGGTGAATGTATGCATAATGAATATGCTTGAGGAGATATCTATATTGTGATATATGATGAGTTGTGGTGAGAATATATGTTATATGTTTATGTTGTAGTACATAATTATATTCATTGTTGTTATGATAATATTTCTCACCCTTCTGCTGTTTTATGATGCTCTACGAGGCATTGCAGATTAGGTATCTGGTGGTCTTTTGTGAAGTGTGTCTTCATACCTTTTTGGTCGGTTGGCTCTGATATGTAGCACCGGGTAGCTAGGATGCTTTTGTTTGATTCCTTTTTGTGATACATTCGTGTATGTATCTTGCTGATGAATTTGTGTATATAAACATGAATGATGTTGTTGTATCATACTGGTTGATGTATATATATATATAATGTATATATGTTTGATGTTATCAATGTTTAGATTTTCCGCTTTTATTCTAAATATTGAGATGTGGGTGTAAGGACTGAGTTCCTACGTTGAAAGTTACCCCACTGTTGCATATCATTTTGTTGAGCAGGTGTTGTATGTTTTAATTTCAAGCATAATGTGACATGCCTTTTTATGCCGTGTTTACGATTATACTCTGATGAAAATTCCAATACGTGCCTAAATGAATTATTTGATTAATTGGGGGTATAGAAATGGGGTGTTACACAACACCTTCCTACTCAAAGCATCTGCCACCTTATTTGCTTTACCCGGATGGTATTTAAACTCCAAGTCATAATCCTTCAAATATTCCATCCATCTCCTCTGACGCATGTTCAACTCTTTCTGATCAAATAAGTACTTTAAGCTTTTGTGGTCGCTAAACATCTCAAAACGTACACCATACAAATAATGACGCCACAATTTCAAAGTAAATACGACTGCCGCCAATTCTAAATCATGCGTTGGGTAATTCTCTTCATGGACTTTCAACTGTCGCGAAGCATAAGCCACTACATGTCCCTCCTGCATTAACACACCGCCTAAACCCTTATTCGATGCATCACAATATACCTCATACGACTTGCTAGAATCAGGAATAACCAAAACAGGAGCGGTTGTCAATCTCTCCTTCAAACTCCTAAAACTTCTTTCACAAGCCGAATCCCACTCATACGAATAATCCTTCAGAGTAAGTCTTGTCAATGGTAAAGCCAGCTGCGAAAAACCCTTAATAAACCTTTTGTAGTACCCTGCCAATCCCAAGAAACTTCTAACTTCAGAAGCATTCTTCGGTCTCTCCCAATTAATCACTGCCTCAAATTTTGATGGATCGACCGCTACACCTCCCTGGGATATGACATGACCAAGAAAATTAACCTCAGACATCCAAAACTCACACTTACTTAACTTAGCAAAAAGTTGCTTCTCTTGCAAGATGGATAAAACAATTCTTAGGTGTTCTCCGTTCTCTTGAGGATCACGAGAATAAATAAGAATGTCATCAATGAAAATCACCACAAATTGGTCCAAGTTAGGTTGGATTATTCGATTCATATAATCCATGAAAACCGTCGGAGCATTTGTCACACCGAAAGGCATCACCAAAAATTCATAATGACCATAATGGGTTCTAAACGCGGTCTTTGGTACATCTGAACTCTTCACACGAATCTGATGATAACTCAACTGTAAATCAATCTTTGAGAACACACAGGCTCCTTTCAATTGATCTAACAGGTCGTCTATCCTTGGTAATGGGTATTTGTTCTTAATGGTGACCTTATTCAACTGACGGTAATCAATACACAATCGCATCCCACCATCCTTTTTCTTTACCAATAACACTGGAGCTCCCCAGGGCGAAACACTGGGTCGAACGGAATGCTTAACCAACAATTCTTCCAATTGATTCTTTAGTTCTCTTAATTCAAGTGGTGCCATCCGATACGGAGAAACGGATATTGGAGCCGTTCCCGGTATCAGGTCAATAGACAATTCCACTTCCCACTCTGGAGGAAGAGAAGTGATATCCTCGGGGAAAACTTCAGGAAAGTCACAAACTACCGGAATACTCAAAACTTGGATGTTACTACTCTCCTCCTTAGTAAGAATCAAAATAACAGACTTTTCCTCCTCAAACAAGAAATATATCATTCCAACCGTACCTTCTAAAATAGTAGTTAACACATCCTTCGGAGTAGCCTCATCGGACGAAATAATAATCAGCTTTTCCTCACACCCTATAAACACCGAATTAGCGGAAAGCCAATCCATTCCTAGAACAACGTCCACCTTCTTAAGCGGTAAACAGATAAGATCAATCTGGAAAACTCTTTCATTCACCGATAATACACAATTTTCACACATCAACGGTGTTTCAACAATCTCATCCATGGCAGTAGTGACCAACATAGGAGGAAACAAAGGAACTGCTTGCAACCCAAGTCGCTTCACACATCGCGTGGACACAAATGAATGCGTTGCCCCACAATCAAATAAAACAAAACAAGGATGTCCATTTACGAAACACGTACCCGCAATCAAGGAGTTATCACCCTTTGTCTTCCTTGCATCCAAGGTATACACTCGGCCGGTATTCTTCCCTTGTGCCTGATTCCTCCCCTAAGGACAATCCCTCACCAAGTGGCCCACTTTCTGACACTGATAGCACCTCACACCTTCGATCCCACATCATCCGTAATGATTCTGCCCACAAGTACGACACACAAGATGTGCGCTGGTCCTAGAATTCTGAACCTGCTTCCCTTTGAATGATTGCTGCCTTGGTATAACTTGTTGATTCGATCTCCCTCGATCACTTTGATTCATCCCACTCAAATCTCCTTCCATTTGTACCTTCTTCAAACTATGCTCCGCCACATAACACTGTCTTAACAATTCAACATAGCTAGTAAATTCCCTCTGAGACACACTATGTGAAATTTCAGCCCTCAAACCAAACAGAAATTGATCAATTTTCCACCTCTCATCAGGAGCATACATGGCTTGTATAGAATAAGCAGCCATAACCTCAAACTTTTCCGCATAAGAGGCCACAGTCAAGTTACCTTGTCTCAATTGTTGAAGCTCAAATTCCTTCTGAGATCTCAAGGAACATGGAAAATATTTCTCCATAAAAGTTATCTTAAACTGCTCCCAAACCTTTGGTACCTCTTGAATTGTCATTAAGGCTGAAGCGCTCTCCCACCACCTCATGGCAGGACCCTTCAACAAGTGTGAAGCAAAGACCACCTTGTTTTCCTCACTGCACTGAACTATTAGAAAAATCTGTTCCATACCTGATATCCATTCATGAGCCTTTACCGGATCTGACCCTCCCTGAAATTCTAGAGGATTCATACGGATGAAATCCCTAAAGGTTCCCCCTCCAGCTTCAGGAACAACCACTGGAGGATGCATACTACCAGCCATTTGTTGTACCATTTGCTGCACAAACTAATTCTGCTGTTGTTGCATCTGTTGCATAAATTGGTATAAAGGAGCATTTCCCTCGTCACCCGGCGGATTAGTCCCTGCTGGAGTGGTTCTTGGTCTACCATGGTTGTTTCTGCGCCTGTCAGCCATGTTCCTGAATTTCATACAGATAGGATTAAGTTGATCTGACTCAATACCATAAATATAACACGCAAGACCAATGGCGACACGCCGCATATGAAACGGAAAGAAAACTTATTCTATTTCATGGCTAGGTCGAGGATACGACCAGGCTTTGATACCAATTGTAACACCCAAGTATACATACATGCATCATATCATATATTATACATGAATTCCACCTTTGGTACTGAAATATACAATAAGTTCCTAGTAAACACATTATACATATATATGCCCAAAGAGCCTAATACAAAAACTACGGCATAGTATATCTACAAGATGTTCCAAAGACAAATACTAAGAACTAGATCAAATAATGATCTCAAAAACTCCAAAACGGAAGCAAAGCCATCAGAGAAGCAAGGATAATCACACAGCCTTATCCTTACCCTTCGCGGAACCTGCAGTACCTGTGATGTAAACAACAACAGTGGGGTGAGATACATCAAATCAAAGTGAGTTCCTATCTTAAAGTCCTCTCGGCTTTACAAGGTTCTAATAAACTTAACTCAAGTCAAAGGGAAGGGAAGTGACTTTGAGTACACACATCCACTATATGGAAACATGCCATGAGTTCATCAACTCACAATATCACTAATCGGTAACCACACCAAGGCATCCCCTTTTCCCGTCCGCTTCTACGTCTAGAAGACGGTCCGAGTCATGGATCCTTGAACCTACTTGACATACGAATGGATTCGGGTTCTACGGGCCATTAACCGTTATGAACCATCACTTCACACGGGCCATTAACCATCACAAGCATACGCTCCCAGAGCGCCATTCGTACTGCACACGGGAATAAAACCTGCCAAGTAGTTGTGCACATGTTTCAGAGGAGCTCAAGACCCATGAAACACACTCGCAAAAATAACCGGTTACAATTACGTAATCACACACAGACGTGATTGTATTCGACAATCACAAGGCCATTATGCCTTATCACAACCAAACGGTTCACACACGTGTTCCATACTAGTGTTTATTCATTCTATTTTTTTCCAACACTGTTTATGGTAATGGTCCTCACTCTATATATTTCATATTTTAACATGCATACATATTCAACAACAATTACACACCATTAAACGATAATAGTCGACAAAACGAAACTATTCCAAAAATCCCGACATAATTAAATCGGCCAACAATCTTAAAACCATCGTAATAAGAAAGTACATTGTGTTAGATGTCCAACGATATCAAGAATGTTAAAAACGGATAAACGAGTCAAAAGTTATGGACAGAATGAGAAATAGTATCGCGAGAAAAACACCATTTTTGCATTTTCCTGACCGTACGCGTATTACCCTAAGCCATACGCGTATTGCCTGAAATCCTTCATTGCCATACGCGTATTGCCCAAAGTGATACGCGTATTGCCTTGCTCACTCGCCCATCCATACGCGTATTGCCCAAAGTGATACGCCTATGGGCAGAGACTGATTTTCCTTCAAAATTCCTTTTAAAACTCCAATACGCGTATTGACTCAAACCATACGTGTATTGCCCCCTCCCATACGCGTATTGCCTTGGGTGATACGCGTATGGGCAACGTGAACCCAGAATTTTCCTGCAGAAAAGTTCTGCTACGGGTTCCACATTTTCAACCCCAAAATTCCATTTTTCCAAATCAAAACACCAAAACATGTTATAGACATACTAACCAGTATACAACACAGTCCAATATCGAATTCCAACAATTAGATTATGATTCTATTACAAATTTTCTCATTTCTCACAAAATCAAAACTAACTATAAACTCAATAAAACTATACTCTAAAGTATCTAACTAGAACCCACCTGGATTCCAAGATGAGGATGATGAAGCTGAGATGAAAAGATGAAGATTGATTGATGATCTTAGTCCTTGAGCTCTTGAGAAAATTTCCCCCCTCTTCTCCCTTCCTTTTCCTTCCTTCCCTTTTCTTTCTCTAAGTTTATATCTTATCTCCAAATAAGGAAAATGAAAAGAAAATAGACATAGGAAAATATTAATTGGTAATACTACTAATTATCCAAATTATCTCAATTGCACCAATTAATAAAACTCCAAGTTGAATAATATTAATCTAATCAAATTCTGAGTTCGTCAGTTTACTCTAATTACTTTATCCAATAATTGCTCAGAGTACCTCGGAACCCAGTTGATCATAATAATATTATCCAAAAATGCTCACAAATTTATGGGGTATTACAATAGCCAAAGTATGCGCCTTGTTAAGATGGTGAAGACTAATCTGAAAAAAAGAGAACATTCACCAAATGAAAAAAAGAGAACCAATTTTAAACAAGAAACGGAAACTAAATCGAAGCATAAGTTAAAAGAACGAACCTCGAGTTAACGATTGGTGAAGAAGAATCTGAAGACGTATCTGAAGGTTGAAAGATGTTAGGGCTATGTTATGATAGAGAGAGTGAAATATATTAGGGTTTTCTTTTGAGAGAAACGGCTGCTATGTACTGAACGATAGATATTTTCGCTTATATACTAAAAAATATCACTTTTCATCACAATTAGAAAGAAAAACCGTGATGAAATTTACATATTTTACAATGGTTTTATTGTATAACAGTGGTTAAATAACTTGGTTAAATAAGTCCTATAACAACGAATGGTTGACTTAACCATTGTAAAATCATTTATAATTTATTTTTTAAATAGTGGACTTAAGTGACACACGGTTAATGTACTCTAAAAAATGGAAAAAATGTAGTTGGTGGGAATCGAAGCTTGCTACACATCATTTATTACTACAGTGTTTTGAGGCAACTGTCATTAAATTTCTGTTTATAAATCCAGCTACTCACTAGGCGCAAAAATTTTAACCTATTACAACGGTGTATATGAATCCGTTGTACACCTGGCGTTGTTGTTTGCGTGTTTTATAGTTGTGGAGCAATGTGTCATTGTCCTTCTGCACATACGAAAAAAGATAAATTATATATAGTTTAAACTATATATATATATATATATATATATATATATATATATATATAGACACACACACACACACACACACAAAAGATTTAAATAAAATAAAATAAAGAAATATAGCCACGTGATTTTCACGCCACAAACATTGAATTAGTTGCCACATGAAAATCACACCGCAACTTTGTCATTAGATATTAAAAAATATAAACAACATATTCATATATATAAATTAATTTAAATAAAATAATACGACATAAACAACTTACCAAAGCCAATATAATACGTTCATCAACATAATCTCCCGAATTTTTGGTACGGATCTTTGCAACGAGCTCTCTCATTCGCAGGTGTCTCCCCAAATCCTTAGACTAATTAATAAAATTAACTTTAATTAAAAATATATAGAAAATCTAAATATAACTTATAGAAGTAGTTATAATTACCATGCGTCGATCATTTTCGAGGATACTAATGCTTCCAATTGCATTGAGGTGACCCCCATTTTCAAATGATCTCATTTTCATTTCATTCTCAAAACTTGCCTTAAAATTAGGTGAATCCCAATAGACAAGAAGTTTATAAAAAATTTCCATGCCTATCCAGTTAGGACGAACACCTTACTCTTCTCAACGACGTCTAGCACGCCGTATCATGTCAGAAAGTCGGATTGTTGTTCTGCCCCGCCAATTTTTTTAGAACCTTATACTCGTCAATTGTTTCCCAAATACACTTTTCCTGCAACACCACTAATGCAACAATCAATTTTTCTTACTTCTAAACCCAACTTTGACACTAACCTCTTTGCATCATAAAAACTTGTAGGCATGTTGTCTATCGTAGGAGTTGCGTCCAACATCATTTTTGCGAAGAATTCCAAACACAAATCAGAAACATTCCAATTTAACATAGTGGCCAATAATCTGACACACATTGATAATGTTGAGTACGACAATCCCTTAAACAAGGGCATATTCATTTCTTTCAACAACTGATAAAATATTTGCCCCTATCAAAATCTTCAGGTTCATCATAGGTCACATTCACCCCAAAAGCATCGTCAATCATCACATGAATCAGATTGAATTGTTCATCACATTTCAAATGTGCTCGACCACTTGAAGCATACGTATTAGCTGTCGATGGTACGTTACTTAGCAGTTCTTCTCCATTATATTTCCTAACCCAATATTTTTTAATGAAACCCCTTCTATTTAAATGATGTTCTACTTCTTCCGGGTCACTAATTATAGGTCTACATTCACATTTAAGAGAAGGACATCTTACTCCTCCTTTGCTTCGACAACATTCTTGAGTAAATACCCACGTGATAAACCCTTTAACTCCTTCCCCAAAATTTGGTTTAAGTGCACGTCTTCTTGGATACTGTCTATCATACATCCAACCACGATAGTACCAATAATATTTCATACTGTACATTTGTACAATCATTACCATTTTAATTAAAAATGTGATTTTAATTTATGTGAAATAATATAATTTTTTTCACATTGTTTTAAACATAACTACATTTCATAATATATATGTTTAGCCAAATTGTACTTTTCACAACTATATATACTTACTATAAATACTACATTTCATAACTATGCTTAATATATATACTTACTGAAATAAAAATATTACTTAATATATCTTTACTTCCTTATAATATATTTCCTTACTAAATAATATTTACTTAAAAATAAATATATACTTACTTAATATATATTACTTAATAATATTTATATTTATCTAATGATAATTTTAGTTACTTAATATTATTTATTTTAAAAAAATATATAATTTCTCAAATTGTATTTATTATGTACTGAAGCAAGAGATAATTTCGCTTATATATAAATTAGTATCACCTTTCATCATGGTTGAAAAGAAAAATCGTAGTGATATACAAGGTCAATCACATTTTTATCACGTTAAATGGCTAATTGTTGGTGTTGAGATTCTCTGTGCACCTTTCACTACGATTGCTTCATTTGACTGTTGTGACATGTCCTTTAGTAAGTACAAAAAAAACGTCTAGAAATAAACTATTACCACAGTTAACAATATAACCATTGTAAAATTAGTGTTGCGAAAGATCTATTTTGTAGTAGTGTCAAGACAGATTACCTTGTAAATCTCAGCTGGAAAGAAGAGGAATAATTCAGAATAACAATGACTTGAAATTTGTTCTGTGTAATCAAGAAGAGGAGAACTTAACTCTTTTATTGTTCCATTGCCCTATGAGCAAAAAGTTTTGGTCAACAATTCATGGTTGGACGGGGCTCAACTCATCAGCTAATTCAAATTCTGGTTTGAGAGCCTTAATAATTATAGAAATAACTTGAAATGGAATGTGAGGAAGGGAAATGAAGGAGTAGTTTGATTGACTACTTGTTAGAGATTATGACTTAAAAGAAACAATGTTATATTCAAAGATGAAACCTTTAATTTAGAAGAAACTATTCATACTATAAAAGTGAAGGTTTTGCTTTGGAGCATAATTTGGGGTAAGAAAATTGCAAAGCTTAATTTTTATGACTTTTATATTTCCCATTTAGAAAGTCTAAATTGACTTAGATGTTTTTTTTATAAGCAAAGACTAATATTTCATCAAAGAGTAATAAGGGTACTCCAACCCAATTACAAAATCGTGTTAATCCACAAAATCTATATGTTGTTAGTTCTTTTGGATAACCACCACCAAGAATGTAGGATAAGTCTGTGAAAAATAACTTTCGGATCCCCTATTTCGTCTTTGAAAATGATTTGGTTTCTAGCTAAGCAAATATTCCAACAAACAATAGTCCATAATCCGACTGCATTAGGAAGTGAAATCTTCTTTGTTACCGACGATATTCATGATCTCAAGTGATCTCTCCCATCCGAATCAATAATGTTTCCAACTTCTAACCAACCACAAACCATATTCCAAACTGCTCTAGTTTTTAAACAATTGAAAAATACATGAGAAGCTTCCTCATCAACACGAAAACAGAAAACACATACCCGTTCGTGGACATTTGTAATAATTCCGCGCTTTACCAGATTAAGCCTCTTCGGAAGCCTATCATGAACCATTCGCCACGCGAAAACCTTCACTTTGATCGGAGATGTCGCCTTCAAAAGTCAAATGAATATTTGTTTGTTACCAGCTTCTAGACCCTCTCCATACTAAGCATGTATAATCCTGTCATAATATGATTTAACTGAGAAAATTCTATTACTGTTGAAATGCAATATAATTTCATCTGTTGCATCTACAAATGGATGCAGAAACTGCAGCAACTGCATTAGTTCTAGCCTTTCCTGTTGTTGGAGCGGTATAGCGGCAAGCAACAAAAGTTTTGAAAGTATTTTTCCGGGAATTTATCGTGTCCACAGAGATCGGTGCTACTAAACAGCCGTTCGACAATTTAATTGTTAACGAGTTTGGTTTAAAATGGTTTGAAGCGTAAATGCGGAAAAGTAAATAAAAACATAAAAAATATATTCTTTGAAGAGAAGAAACCTATCAAGCATGAATATACACTACTCAGAACAAACGTAAACCTATCGATCGGTCGCATTCAAGATACAATACTCATCAAAATCATCACGTATCGCTCACAACAGTGTCCATCTCTGGCACACTGAGCTGAGAGAGCAACCGTATCACCCTCGTCGTCACTCTCGCGCACGACGCCTCGAAACACGGAAGGCATTAAGTTCCACACCAAAAAGATTATCATCTAAATCTATCTCTAGGATCTAGACAATAAATATCCATCCCTAATCAAGATTTGTGATGTTTATCTCTAACACAACACAAATCCAAACATAAATGCAAAAAGATCAAGGAAGACATTGATAATGATTTGTAAAGTATATATATAATACAACCATGATCAATACATGTACATAGGTTTAGAGTAACAATACAAACATAACCCAACAAATAGAGAAATACATCAAGAAGAAATGGAGAAAAACCAAACATTTCTTGAGTTGTCAGCTCCGATTGATGAAGGATTCGACTCCGGATCATCCTAATGCATGCTCCAATGTGTTTTCTATCCTAATTCTACTCAAAAAATTCTATTGGATGGATTTGGAACCAAAAATATCAAACCCATAACCTAAAAATTGTGTTTTTGGACATTTAATGGAGTTTCAGCTCGTCAAAATTCGCCCGGCGGAATTCTGGCTTCGCCCGGCGGAGAAAGGCGATTTATTTTTGCAAGTTCAAGAATTGTGACAATGCTGCGCATTCTGAGTTTCGCCCGGCGGAATTTTGGCTTCGCCCGGAGCTTTTGAAGTTTCGCCCGGCGCAGCAGGGGCGAATCACACCAGAAAATTCTGCACTATTTTATTCGTAACTTTTGAACCGTAACTCCGTTTTTCGCCTGGTTCGAAGCGTTGGAAAGCTTATTCAATGCTCTATCTAACAATGGCAAGACATCCATGAATGGATACCTGCAAAAATTGAAAAAAAAAAAATTAAACTCAATGATATTTACACTATACGCAATATATACACTATAACATAAAGTAAACGTATTTACAAACAAAGCGGAGTTTATTCGCAAAAAGAACTGATAAGTGCAACAAAACTTATATAAAAAAATAGCTACAATTTGCACTTATCAAACTCTCCCCAACTTACCTAATTGTTTGTCCACAAACAAGAATCAAACAAACTTGAAAATGTACAAGCAATATCCAAAGAAAGACGAATCAACAGGTTTTGAAAAACGGAAACGAATGAATGGTTCAAATGAAAACGGTACACACAAAAAGTAAATACTTACCACGAAACTACGACAACAACCTAGTCACGAAACAAATGCAAAATACAAAAATCATGCCAAAAATTCTAAAATAACACAAGTTCCAAAGTGAATCACACCTAGTAAAAACAATCATCGGTAGATGAAAAACACACAATAAGGTACTTCACACTCACACAACACTCATGCAAACAAAAGACTAAATTATGCATACATCCACAAATTCACATTGAAAATACAAAGGCAAGAATCACAAGGGCTTTTCAAGGTTGTAGCGTGGTCGGGTAAACAAACAAGGGACAATTTCTAAAGGTAATTGTAACAAAAACCTGCCTAAACCTAAGGGAGTGAAAAACTCACAAAGATTCACACACCAAAATTCCAATAAACTTCTTCCACAATCCTAAGTGTTACACAACACACAATACTTATTTAGCACAATTATTGAAACTCTTTTTGTTTCCTTTTTCAAGGATTTTTCTTTTTCTTCCTTTTTTATTTCTTTTTATCTTTCACAAATTTTTCTCTTTTTTCTTTTCTTTTTCAATCCTCATAGAATCCAACCAATGAGTATACAATCATCCTCTCTCTAACTTGAATTCAACCGCACCATCATGTGAATACTCCCTACTTTCTAAGGCAAAGAAAAAATCCATACAACAACACTAAATTGAGGTCCAAGAAAAAACAAAATCCATTCAAAAATAAGTGAACTAAATACTCATAGACAAGCATTAAGTTCAAATAAAAACATGGATCAAAAAGCTCAAAGGGGTTACAAATTCGCACACACTCACAAGGTGAATTGACTATTTGGCTAAGGTGGTTGTGCTCAAAATGAAACAATTGCCTTGATCCTTTTCATGCATTCATATAAACAACACAAACAATAGATTCAACATAATAAAATCCAGTTAGAACAAGAATGTTGGTTCTCTGCGCATATATGAACAATGGAAAGTCACCTCACAAAAAGGCTGGGAACTAAAGTGATTCACAATAGAACAAGTATACAAAAGAGTGGATGAAATGGAAATTTGTAAAATGCCTAAGTATCATGAATATGCTAAAGTCAAGAAAGCGATAAACACATACCTCGCACATGTACAAAACTTAACAAATATCATTACCACGCATTCGCAAGTTGAAACGAACCAACTTGGAAAATCATAAATGCATCCTCAAATAGGTTAATCAAAATCTGTGAGCAAACAACAACCAAAAACATTCGAAATGAAAAACTATAAAACATGCTTGTTTTACGTCGTAAGCTCGACGCCTTTACGTTGCTTAATTAGTAACTTCCTTCATTCAGGCCATGGTGATGTCTCACCGCGCAACCAAAAGCAAGCGTCCTAACCAAACACTTGAACAAACGTAAAAAATGTACAAGTATCATAATAAACAAGTGAAAATATACAATATATACGATATCTACAAAACTCAAAAACAAAGAAACTACCGCAATGCAAGAACAATAAAAACCAATCCCCGGCAACGACACCATTTTGTTGGAGCGGTATAGCGGCAAGCAACAAAAGTTTTGAAAGTATTTTTCTGGGAATTTATCGTGTCCACAGAGATCGGTGCTACTGAACTGCCGTTCAACAATTTAATTGTTAATGAGTTTGGTTTAAAATGGTTTGAAGCGTAAATGCGGAAAAGTAAATAAAAACATAAAAAGTTTATTCTTTGAAGAGAAGAAACCTATCAAGCATGAATATACACTACTCAGAACAAACGTAAACCTATCGATCGGTCGCATTCAACATACAATACTCATCAAAATCATCACGTATTGCTCACAACAGTGTCCATCTCTGGCACACTGAGCTGAGAAAGCAACCGTATCACTCTCGTCGTCACTCTCGCGCACGACGCCTCGAAACACGGAAGGCATTAAGTTCCGACACCAAAAAGATTATCATCTAAATCTATCTCTAGCATCTAGACAATAAGTTCCGACTTCAAAGAAACAATGTTATATTCAAAGATGAAACCTTTAATTTAGAAGAAACTATTCATACTATAAAAGTGAAGGTTTTGCTTTGGAGCATAATTTGGGGTAAGAAAATTGCAAAGCCTAATTTTAATGACTTTTATATTTCCCATTTAGAAAGTCTAAATTGACTTAGATGTTTTTTTTATAAGCAAAGACTAATATTTCATAAAAGAGTAATAGGGGTACTCCAACCCAATTACAAAATCGTGTTAATCCACAAAATCTATATGTTGTTAGTTCTTTTGGATAACCACCACCAAGAATGTAGGATAAGTCTGTGAAAAATAACTTTCGGATCCCCTATTTCGTCTTTGAAAATGATTTGGTTTCTAGCTAAGCAAATATTCCAACAAACAATAGTCCATAATCCGACTGCATTAGGAAGTGAAATCTTCTTTGTTACCGACGATATTCATGATCTCAAGTGATCTCTCCCATCCGAATCAATAATGTTTCCAACTTCTAACCAACCACAAACCATATTCCAAACTGCTCTAGTTTTTAAACAATTGAAAAATACATGAGAAGCTTCCTCATTAACACGAAAACAGAAAACACATACCCGTTCGTGGACATTTGTAATAATTCCGCGCTTTACCAGATTAAGACTCTTAGGAAGCCTGTCATGAACCATTCGCCACGCGAAAACCTTCACTTTGATCGGAGATGTCGCCTTCAAAAGTCAAATGAATATTTTTTTGTTACCAGCTTCTAGACCCTCTCCATACTAAGCATGTATAATCTTGTCATAATATGATTTAACTGAGAAAATTCTATTACTGTTGAAATGCCATATAATTTCATCTGCTGCATCTACAAATGGATGCAGAAACTGCAGCAACTGCATTTGTTCTAGCCTTTCCTGTTGTTGGAGCGGTATAGCGGCAAGCAACAAAAGTTTTGAAAGTATTTATTCGGGAATTTATCGTGTCCACAGAGATCGGTGCCACTGAACAGCCGTTCGACAATTTAATTGTTAACGAGTTTGGTTTAAAATGGTTTGAAGCGTAAATGCGGAAAAGTAAATAAAAACATAAAAAATATATTCTTTGAAGAGAAGAAACCTATCAAGCATGAATATACACTACTCAGAACAAACGTAAACCTATCGATCGGTCGCATTCAAGATACAATACTCATCAAAATCATCACATATCGCTCACAACAGTGTCCATCTCTGGCACACTGAGCTGAGAGAGCAACCGTATCACTCTCGTCGTCACTCTCGCGCACGACGCCTCGAAACACGTAAGGCATTAAGTTCCGACACCAAAAAGATTATCATCTAAATCTATCTCTAGCATCTAGACAATAAATATCCATCCCTAATCAAGATTTGTGATGTTTATCTCTAACACAACACAAATCCAAACATAAATGCAAAAAGATCAAGGAAGACATTGATAATGATTTGTAAAGCATATATATAATACAACCATGATCAATACATGTACATAGGTTTAGAGTAACAATACAAACATAACCCAACAAATAGAGAAATACATAGAGAAGAAATGGAGAAAAACCAAACATTTCTTGAGTTGTCGGCTCCGATTGATAAAGGATTCGACTCCGGATCATCCTAATGCATGCTCCAATGTGTTTTCTATCCTAATTCTACTCAAAAAATTCTATTGTATGGATTTGGAACCAAAAATATCAAACCCATAACCTAAAAATTGTGTTTTTGGACCTTTAATGGAGTTTCAGCCCGTCAAAATTCGCCTGGCGGAATTCTGGCTTCGCCCGGCGGAGAAAGGCGGTTTATTTTTGCAAGTTCCAGAATTGTGACATTTCTGCGCCTTCTGAGTTTCTCCCGGCGGAATTTTGGCTTCGCCCGGCGCTTTTGAAGTTTCGCCCGGCGCAGCAGGGGCGAATCACACCAGAAAATTCTGCACTGTTTTATTCGTAACTTTTGAACCGTAACTCCTTTTTTGCCCGGTTCGAAGTGTTGGAAAGCTTATTCAATCACTACGCCAAAAATATGTTTAGACAGCACCTAAAAGACAGCGCTTTTATACAAAAGCACTGCTAAAAAGAATAAAAAAATTTCGCTAAAAAAAAGTGCCTTAAAAGAAAGGCTTTAGAAAGCGCTTTTCAAAAGCGCTGTAAAAGACTGCCACCTTAGACCACCTTAGAAAGCGCTTTCCAAAAAGCGCTGCTATAGGTATTACTTTAGAGAGCGCTTTTAAAAAGCACTGTCTAAAGGCCACCTTAGAAAGCGCTTTCAGAAAGCGCTCTTCTAGGGCTCTAATTATTTTCACTTTAGAAAGCTCTTTCTAAGGAAAAGCGCCCTCTAAAGTCCTTTACTAATTAAAATATAAAACAATTCTAAACATTTTCAGAGACACTTCTATTCATTTTCTCTCTCAACCGTTTCTCTAAACCCTTGTCGTCGTTCTTGCATGCCATTATTACCGTCGTTCTTTGCCGTTGCCGTTGCCGTTACTGTCACTGTTGCCATTATCGTTGTTCTTGCATTCAGTTCCCGTTCGAAACTCTCCTTTGTTCTTCAGTTCAGGTATTCTTCAGTTCCCATTATCGTTCTTCGTTCTTCTTTGTGAGCAATATTTAACAACTCTAGCTTATTGAATGTCATTGTTAGAAAAATAATAATAATATTGTCGAAAAATGTTCTGTTTGTTCTCAATATTCAGTTTGCATTACTTCCTTCGTAGAAAAATGTTCAAGATACAATATTGGTGAACTCATGAACACTGTAGCTTCTCAGTAACTTGGACGATAAGCATATCACATGTTTGATGTAATGCCACACAGAGAATGACTTGTTCTGTAATCAGTCATATATATTAATAGTATTTTTCATTCTATTTTTCCATAATATGCAACCTTGTTTTGTTTAAATTATAGAATCAGAGAAAATTAGGGGAATTCTTAGGGTAATTACTGTGATATGAATAGAGTTTTAAGAATGTAACCAATGTCTAGTTTTTAATCAAGAATGAGTCACTAATCTTTGATAACAATTATGTTGCATTTGTTGTGGTTGCATATTTTTCCAGTGTGATTCGTTGGCTGCAGTGTTGCTGAGTCAATGTGACTAATTCTTTTGTTGCTTTTAAATGTTGGTATTTGACTGTTATTCCTTTTTTGGTTAGAATGTGATTCAAACATTTGGTTACCACTTATACAAGTGATACTGCTTATTTTCGAAATAGATTCTTCATAGATGAATGATGATAGCTAAGTCAATTTGACTAATTCTTTTGTTACTTTTAAATGTTGGTATTTGTCTGTTATTCCTTTTTCGGTTAGAATGTGATTCAAACATTTGTTAGAATGTAATTTACATCTCTAAAGGTAATTAGTTGTTCTCTCTCGCCACTGTAATTATATATAACTTATATCATTCAATGGATTATGGATTATGGATTATGGATTTTTATATTTGTCATTTAATTTTTGTTTTTTTTCTTTCTTAAAGGTAAAATGTCTAATAACCAGGAAGACACCCACGAGACACATGATACACAGGAAGCTCAGAATGAAGCTTCGAATGTAGAACATGAAATAAAAAGAGGAAAAACCATTATGAAGAGAATCATCTGTGCTAGAGATAAAGGGATGAGATTTGATGTACATTGGAGTGACCAAAACCAACTAGTTGAGCCTAACGGTTCAATGTTGTCTTCATACATTGGTTCACTTGTCCGTCAGCACATTCCAATCACTAGTGATAATTGGAGGAGTAAATCGTTGGATGCTGGTAAAGAAAAGATATGGACTGAGATACAGGTACTTACCAAATATGATTGATGTTATTAGATTTTTGTTGACGATTAAGTCTTTAATTTACTTATACTAACACACTTTATGTTTATATGTGTATGTTTTTTCGTAGAGGTCCTTTAATATTGAAGAAAGCCGGAAAAAGTATTGTCTTCAATTGGCCGGAAAGAGACACAGAGGGTTTAGAGCCTTATTATCAAACAAATATCTTAGGGATGAGGACAAATTTTTTGTTGAAGCAGAACTTCCACCGTTGTATGCGAATGTGATTACACCGGAAGAATGGGGCATTTTTGTAGACAAACGGAAAACCGAAGAATTCAATGTAATGTTATCTTGTCATGTCTATTGATTGTATTATATATTTGTTTCATTAGTTTGTTTTGATATGACTGAAATTTTTTTATCTAGAAATTGAGTGCCATTAATCCCAAAAGAGCATCAAAACCCGCGTATCCATACAGAAAAGGGCGTTTGGGATATGCACGGTTACAACAAAAATTGGTAAGTATATTAATGCTATGATTTTATTAATTGTATTATTGTGTTATAATTGATGAACTTATTATTTAACTAAATGTGTAGTTAGAAGAGTCTAAAAGTGAAGAATCATCACTTCCGGACCATGTTTTGTGGAAGGAAGCTCGCGTGGGTAAGGGTGGAGCTGTTACAGAAGATGTTCAAAATGTTTATGAAGAATGTGTAAGTATAACATTATGTCTCAAAGTTAATTGAAATTTTACTAAATTATAATTAATTTTTAATCCCCACTAATAATTTTCGATATGTCTATGAATTTCAGGAGAATCTATCTAAATCCATACCCGCAGGTGAGGATGATTGCAGGAGCATTCTTAGTCGAGTACTAAATGTTCTTGAGTATCCCGGTCGGGTGAGAGGTAAAGGATTTGTTGTGACTCCATCATCCTTGTATAAGCAATCAAAGAAAACAAATCCCACCACCCAAGAAATCATGCAAACTGTGATGGCACTACAAGCGCAGGTCCAAGCATTGCAGCAGGATAAAGAGAGATATGAGGCGGAAAAGCGCAGTTCCGATTTGAAAGATGCTAGTGACAAAGCTAGTATCAATTCTCCAAATAAAATTCCCGAGGTAATTAGCACATATTTATTTTAATTAAATTAACACATTTATTTTATTTGACCTTTATACATATTAACAGTTACATATTTATTATTGCTTCAGGGCATTTCATCTTGCCAGCTGTATTGTCGTTTCCGACTTATCGCATGGTTGGCAAGGGAAAAGTACATAACTTCGTGGGAGCGTTACTTCACCATCATCCGCTCCCATAAGGTTATCTGAAAGTGTCGGTTGATATCGCTTTAGATACGGATGCGTTACTACCGATACCAGACTCGGTTTCAGAGGTTACATTGCTGCGGGGTGCAATAGGTTCGTTTGTTGCATGGCCGTTAGACCTCATTTCCATAGGTGATGAGGTATGTTGAAAACCATTACGAATCTCTTAGTATTCAAATGTCAATTCTGAACGATTATGAAAATCATTCTGAACCATTACTTACATTTTTTTTACATGGTAATGTTAGACTCCTACAAAACCAGCAGCAAATAATAAAGGGGTTTTGCGGCAAAACGAATCTGTTGAATCACACAGAGAGGTAGCTTTTAAGTGTTATTCTATTATCCGAATTCATGATTTTCTACTTTACCTAACTTATATGATTGTTAGGTTCCTGCTCAACCTTCACAACAGACCGGCAAGAAAAAAGCTCCTACAAGGACCGTGAAGGAAAAAAGACCTCACTTTCAGACGTGTCTAGAAACACTTTTGTCAATGTCAGATTTGATGCAGGGTGCTATTCGTCAAATCAACATGGACAAAGGTGTTTTTGGTTTTCCTCATTCCGAGATAATCGGAAAAGAGGACATGGAGCAGGTTTTCAATCATACTGAATTAGGCATCGGTGTTATGCATTCATACATCTGGTACTCCAATCAATCTATTATTTATTTAGTTGAACAATTTATTTACACATTTCAATGATAATGCTCTAATGTTTATTATGTTTTTATTTAAGGTGCATGTATGAAAAATTCATGCGGGGGACGGATTTGTCAAACCAATTCCGTTTCTTCTCTTGCAGCCTTTGTTAATGCACCGAGAATTGGTATGAATGCAATTGATGTAATGCCCTGTATAATATATATCTAGAATAATACAATACAAGCATTTTTATTTGGGACTGACACCATCATAAGTGCCTAATGGCGTAATTCACATAGTTGACCATTCTTAAACATAATACAACTATGGTACAAGCTATGGAAATTAGCCAAACAATAAAATAAAACTAAGATCAATATACAATATTCCTCATTGTACTAGAACAATAAAAATTCACAGCGGAATAAGCTTAACTAAGCTTCTCTTGAAACATCCCAGCATCGCTGCACTTGTAAATCAAACCTGCAAGTACCTGAAATATAGTAACTATAGTGGGGTGAGATACATCAAATCTCAGTGAGTTCCCTATCCTATAGGTTCTCTCGGCTTTACAGGGTTCTATCAATCCTAACTCAAGTCAAGGGGAAGGGAAAAGACCTTGAGTTCACAATCTCACAATCTCACACTATATAGAAACATGACATGAGTTCAATAACTCACTACATCATTAATCGATAACCGGTACCAAGGTATCTCATCTTCCCGTCCACTTCTACGTCTAGAAGGCGACCTGAGTCATAGATCATTGTAGTTACTTGGTATACAATTGGATTCGGGATCACCGGCCTGTTAACTGTGAACCGTCACTTCTCATGGCCTGTTAACCATCACAAGTCTCGTACCCATGCACGGGCTTCCAATTGTACTACTCGTAGGGCATCAAACCTACCAAGTAATCCTGCCTGCACTTCAGAGGAGCTCGAGACTCATGAAGGCCTCTCAAGGGCAAATCAAATAAAATGGTTACGATTACATGATTACACAACAAAATAATGGATTCGACAATGCCTCGGTCATAAGACCTCTAGGCCTTTCTTGTCTCTCAAACCACAAAGTTAACCTCATGTTCCATACTAGTGTTTCACTCGTTCTATACCATTGATAATGTACACACGCCTCGGCCTCTTCTGCACGAGCGTTGTCATCCAGAGTTTCTATCATAATTCTAATCATAACCTAGAATTATACCATTTGTTTTGGGGTAAGTTTCCTCACTCTTCCTAATTCATATTTTAAGCATGCATATAACTTTCATTCACAATTCACAACTAGATAGACATGGTAACATCACAATTATTACAAGTAACACATATAATAACACAACACATAAAACACCCCTTTCGGGTTCCCTCCGATTCATTAATCGGGTATCATATCAATAGTTCACACTCTTATCCCGTAGGATATTTCCACCGCTTTCTAACGGCTATCCCTACGCCGAAATCGGACTTACGATCCAAAAGATATCAATCCCGACGTTTCGCAAAAACATTACTTTGCTTCATTTCCCTCTAAGTTATTTATCCGACATCATACCCAATATTTTCACTTTTTATCAGATAGAGGGTCGTCATAGCTTTCTAATGACACCAAGAACGTCCCGATCCGAGTTACGGATCAAAAGTTATGAAGGAAAGAAAACTGCACAAACTGACATGTTCGCTAGGCGAACCTCCAGCGAGCACTCGCTTCCGCCTTCGCTAGGCGAGCAAACTGGCGAGTAAATAAACAGAATGCTCTCAGACCCAAAACACCATAAGTTCACTAGGCAAAAGTCTGGCGAACCCTCGCCTTCGCCTTCGCTAGGCGAACGTTCCAGCGAACACCTTGGCGGAAAGTTCCCATACTCAAAACACCCTAAGTTCGCTAGGCGAACGCCCGCAGCGAACATTCGCTAGGCGAACGTTCGGGTTCGCTAGGCGAACCCTCGACTGCTGTTCACTGGGCTTCGCCCCAGGTTCGCTAGGCGAACCCTGCGAACCAGAACTTCTCAGCAGCGCTGTAACTCATCCAAAATCATCATTTCCTCACCCAAATCACTTCCAAGTCCCACCAAAACAATTAAAACATACTCCAATCATAATAACAAATATTCTTCACAGTTTATATCTCATTTCATCCGTTAGATTTCATTGATTCCACAAATTATCATTTTCTCTCAAATCTAACCTAAGTTCCAAACATCTATTTCTAGAACTTAGAGTGTCTAACTAGAACCCACCTGAAATCCGAAGAGGAGTTTGACGAAGATGATGAATCGATGATCCAAGCTTTTCCTTCTTTTCCATTTTCCTCTTCTTCTTCTCTTCCTTCCTTCTTCTTACTATTTTTCTTCTTTTCTTTCTAATATATATATATATATATATATATATATATATATATATATATATATATATATATATATATATATATATATATATATATATATATATATATATAATACTATATTATATAATATAATCCGACAGGGTAAAATATCTCCAACCGATATCTTGTCGTCTCAACTAATTAATCAATTATTAGAGTTACCTTAAAATTCTCTTTCGGACTAATAATTATTATTTCGTCTCCTTAATAAAATAATTGATCTCTTCTGATATCCAATTGAGCAATTAAATAATACGGGGTATTACACTCTCCCTCCCTTAAATTGAAATTCGCCCCCGAATTTTCTCTACTCGATAACAACTGCAACTTATATAACGGTCTTAGATCCATACTTGACTTTACTTCCGTCCAAATTTCTGACGCATTCCAATTTTAAATTAACCTCACAGACCAAAATCCTTATTTTCACGAACTATCAAACTTCGGTTCCTGAGTCATACTCTTATTCCAATATTGGGTTAACTTTCAACTTGCTTTCCCCATAATTCATCTGTGATTCATACAAAACACTTGGTCGCATCTTACTACGGAAATAATATACCATTCCATATCCTTCTACTGAGTCAAACAACAAACCGTAAAACCTTATCTCGGTTTAGGATAACAAACACTCATCAAATCCCTTAACATTCAAACCACTTCACAATTAGTCAAACAACTTCTTTTACCAGTTCCATCTGGTCTGATGTTGTACACTATACCCATTCAATCTGATAACTCCTTTCTTTCATATCATGCCAAAGGTAATATACTTAAAACAAGATCTCCTTATTTCCAATCTTACAATCACTTTCTCCTCCGATTCTTATAAATCCGACTGAGCCCTTTCACTTGTCACCTTCCACTGCACCACTCCAATACGAACAATGAGATACCACCAATTCTTACGTATTACCAAGTAGCTAATAGTACACAGAGGAACACACTTATCCACTGGGGTCCTTACTAACCAACGATACAAGAACTTACTGACATCCCGTAGTAGAACAATTCCTTTACCAACACACAATATCATTAACATCTTTCCAACACTCTCTAGACGGTAAAGATGCAGGAGTTACACTGTTACAACCATAACATATCCAATTCTTAATCCATTCTAAACTAGATTATCCTTACGGTTTTCCGACTTACTCAAAATTCCTTGTTGACACGAGATCTCAACCAAAACGACGTGACACCAACACAGAACTTCAACATATATGAAACACCACTTATCAAAACTTTGAACCATTTCAGGCACCACTGTGAGTTTCCATATTACTCACTAATCCGCGTACAACACTCCACATATACACACACTTCGAAGTCAATAACACACTTCTCAGTTGAATCAACTCTTCTTATTCGTTCTGTTTCATAAACTATTCCCAGTTACATACTTAACTTCGGAACGTCCAATTCTTACTAGTAATTGGAAATATGACATACAAATTCCTTCTCTGGTTAGAACACAACTGCGTACAACTGATACCACTTCCACGGGGTCTAAATCCAAAACCAAGAACTCACGGAAGATAACAATTACTAACTTCGGCCAACCGGTTGTTCCTTAATAACACCATAAATCAAATTACCGAAACGATCTTTTCGAGATCAACACTTCGAGAGTATCTTCCAACTTCGCTCTCAAGTCCTTCAACAGTAATACACTTAAGACTTTTTCACACTCAACACAGTTCGGAAGATTACTTTTCCCAAGTAGCTCCCTCGTCGTCTGAACGAGTGGTCAACTATGCAACACCTTTCCAGAAGTTACGATTTCAAAACATAAATCTGTCTTTCACTTACTTGAAATCCCGTTTTCCATTCGCACAATACTCTCAACTCGAAACAACATAAGGTAACAAAACACAGATGATGGTTCTCAAGAGATTTCATAAGCTTACCCATACGTTCGTCGATTAACCATCTGGGCTAATCGGTTAACACTGCTGCAGAATCCACAAATCCGTTTTCCTCTTAATTCAAAGTCATCCCTACACAACCATCAATCCGATTTGTTCTAACTCGAAATATCATTTCCCAACTCGTGGTTCCTTAACTAGTATAACATTCACCAACCCTGATCCACTCAGGTAACCCCGACAAGGTCAAAACATCTGCCATCATCAACTCGGCATTATGCAACACCTTCCTACTTAAAGCATCTGCCACCTTATTTGCTTTACCCGGATGATATTTTAACTCCAAGTCATAATCCTTCAAATATTCCATCCATCTCCTCTGACGCATGTTCAACTCTTTCTGATCAAATAAGTACTTTAAGCTCTTGTGGTCGCTAAACATCTCAAAACGTACACCATACAAATAGTGACGCCACAATTTCAAAGTAAATACGACTGCCGCCAATTCTAAATCATGCGTTGGGTAATTCTCTTCATGGACTTTCAACTGTCGCGAAGCATAAGCCACTACATGTCCCTCCTGCATTAACACACCGCCTAAACCCTTATTCGATGCATCACAATATACCTCATACAACTTGCTAGAATCAGGAATAACCAAAACAGGAGCGGTTGTCAATCTCTCCTTCAAACTCCTAAAACTTCTTTCACAAGCCGAATCCCACTCATACGAATAATCCTTCCGAGTAAGTCTTGTCAATGGTAAAGCCAGTAGCGAAAAACCCTTAATAAACCTTCTGTAGTACCCTGCCAATCCTAAGAAACTTCTAACTTCAGAAGCATTCTTCGGTCTCTCCCAATTAATCACTGCCTCAACTTTTGATGGATCGACCGCTACACCTCCCTGGGATATGACATGACCAAGAAAATTGACCTCAGACATCCAAAACTCACACTTACTTAACTTAGCAAAAAGTTGCTTCTCTTGCAAGATGGATAAAACAATTCTTAGGTGTTCTCCGTGCTCTTGAGGATCACGAGAATAAATAAGAATATCATCAATGAAAATCACCACAAATTGGTCCAAGTTAGGTTGGATTATTCGATTCATATAATCCATGAAAACCGTCGGAGCATTTGTCACACCGAAAGGCATCACCAAAAATTCATAATGACCATAATGGGTTCTAAACGCGGTCTTTGGTACATCTGAACTCTTCACACGAATCTGATGATAACTCAACTGTAAATCAATCTTTGAGAACACACAGGCTCCTTTCAATTGATCTAACAGGTCGTCTATCCTTGGTAATGGGTATTTGTTCTTGATGGTGACCTTATTCAACTGACGGTAATCAATACGCAGTCGCATCCCACCATCCTTTTTCTTTACCAATAACACTGGAGCTCCCCAGGGCGAAACACTGGGTCGAACGAAATGCTTAACCAACAATTCTTCCAATTGATTCTTTAGTTCTCTTAATTCAAGTGGTGCCATCCGATACGGAGAAACGGATATTGGAGCCATTCCCGGTATCAGGTCAATAGACAATTCCACTTCCCACTCTGGAGGAAGAGAAGTGATATCCTCGGGGAAAACTTCAGGAAAGTCACAAACTACCGGAATACTCAAAACTTGGATGTTACTACTCTCCTCCTTAGTAAGAATCAAAAGAACAGACTTTTCCTCCTCAAACAAGAAATTTATCATTCCAACCGTACCTTCTAAAATAGTAGTTAACACATCCTTCAGAGTAGCCTCATCGGACGAAATAATAATCAGCTTTTCCTCACACCCTATAAACACTGAATTAGCGGAAAACCAATCCATTCCTAGAACAACGTCCACCTTCTTAAGCGGTAAACAGATAAGATCAATTTGGAAAACTCTTTCATTCACCGATAATACACAATTTTCACACATCAACGGTGTTTCAACAATCTCATCCATGGCAGTAGTGACCAACATAGGAGGAAACAAAGGAACAGCTTGCAACCCAAGTCGCTTCACACATCGCGTGGACACAAATGAATGCGTTGCCCCACAATCAAATAAAACAAAACAAGGATGTCCATTTACGAAACACGTACCCGCAATCAAGGAGTTATCACCCTTTGTCTTCCTTGCATCCAAGGTATACACTCGGCCGATATTCTTCCCTTGTGCCTGATTCCTCCCCTAAGGACAATCCCTCGCCAAGTGGCCCACTTTCTGACACTGATAGCACCTCACACCTTCGATCCCACATCGTCCGTAATGATTCTGCCCACAAGTACGACACACAGGAGGTGCGCTGGTCCTAGAATTCTGAACCTGCTTCCCTTTGAATGATTGCTGCCTTGGTCTAACTTGTTGATTCGATCTCCCTCGATCACTTTGATTCATCCCACTCAAATCTCCTTCCCTTTGAATGATTGCTGCCTTGGTCTAACACTTTGATTCGATCTCCGCTATAACGTCGTGTGCCCGCTTGTGGGGTGTGAGTGATGATTATAGACGATCGTGTGCCCGCTTGTGGGGTGTGAGCGATCGGGTCGTGTGCCCGCTTGTGGGGTGTGAGCGATCCATAAACACAGTGTGCCCGCGTGTGGGGTGTGAGCGGTGGGTGAACATCGTATGCCCAACGGGGAGTTACAGTGATGTAACGAGCGATGGTTCCCGGAGAGTTCCTGAGTGAACTAGTATTGAGATTTGATGAAGTCGGTACCGCATATGCATTTGCATAGAGTCATTGTGTCGGTCTCTTTGCATCTGCATGAATTATGATTGCATTGGTTATATGTGGAATATCATGATTTAATTGATTATGTGCGAGGCATGGTGATAGCATTTGTGAATTAATGTGTATTTGTGTTAAATGCATTGCATTATGAATGATATGTTTTGTGTATAAACATATGCCTTATGTGTGAATAGGTGATTATGTGAATATAATCCATATATGCTTTATGTGTTGGCATGTGATAATTGTGGTGAGAATACTTGATATGTGTATTTTTATGTCGATATATATAATTATATGCATTTATATTATGATTGAGTTTCTCACCCTTCTACTGTGGTTTATTGCTCTATGAGGCAATTGCAGATTGTAGTCTCAGAGGTTTTGTGGAGATTAGTTCTCCCTTTTTTTGTCGGTTGGTCTGCTCTGATACGTAGCACGGGAGTCGGGGAACGCTTTTATTATATTTATGTATACAAATTGAATATGTCTTTGTATTATTTTGTACGCATATTCTGATGTTATAAAACGATCTATTTTGTAAAACAAGGCAATTATGGATCTTTTCGCTTTATTCCATAATTGACCATTTATTATTTATGGAAAAAGTTTCCCCTTTGAGGCGATTAAAGATTTGTGCTATGTCTCAAATATGTATGAGCAGGGATTGTGTTTTCATTTAGAATTGTGGCATCCTTGTTTCTGTCGGAAAAATGAAATTTTTATTCACTCTGATTTGATTATGTATTATTTGTAAGTGATGGGAATTGGGTTGTTACAACATTCTCCTAGCGAAGCCATTCACTGGGGAGTTCGCTGGGCGAGACTTCTAGCGAATCCCTAAAGCCCCTTTAGAAACACCTCTGCATTTACACTCCTGTTATCACGCATTCGCTGCACTGATCGCTTAGCGAACGATGGCGAACATTCGCCTAGCGAAGCAATGGTTCTCCTAGCGAACCTACGATTACAGCAAATCGCGGCTACGCATCAATAGCTCCCAAACCTCCAAGGTACCTGCAATTACAGTCCCAATCGACCCAAAAACATCCCTATAATAGTTCTAATATATCACAGGATTTAAAGGCCTAAAACCTACGTCTGTTAGGTCTATTCGTGACCCTAAGGGAAACCTTAAATCCCCTAAACCTTTAAAACTCTCAAGCTTCATATAAACTCCACAATTCCTTCACCACGGGGATAAATCTACAACAACGGGGAAATCTGCCCCAAAGGTCTATTTTACTGATTAAATTCGACTCTTATTAATCGATCTCACAAAATGCCCTCAAAGTCATCAGTTTACCTCAAAACCCATAAACCCTCAAAACCCCAAAATTCCCAACATCCACTTCAATCAATCGAATCCTTTAATGAAAACAATGAAAGGCAATCACTCCTCATACCTTAGATTGTCGAATCTGAGCTTTCTCTATCGATCCTGCAGAAACCTTGACGAATCTTCGCCGTTTCCCTTCTTTCCTCAGAGCTATGCACCTTCTTTCCTTTTTTTCATAGTTAATCATAAATGAATCCTTATTCTCCTCAATTCCTCCTTTTTGGGTTAATTTAACTCTTGGGCCTCAAATATGGGCTTTCCCTATAATACCCTCACTAATCCACCTCAAAAGTCCAATTTACCCTTAATTCCTCTAATATTATTTAAATTAATAATAATACTAATATATTCACATTATATACTATTATTTAATTAAAATAATCAAACTCCATCAAAATACCGACATCGACACAAACCACCATATTCACCCAAATTATATTTAAATAAATTAAATAAATATTCTAATAACTTTGGGGTGTTACAACTTGGGGATAAACACGGCCAAAGTGACGAATAAACAAGCATCACAAAATGTAAAATGCGCAGATGCCATGATCTATATGAATGAATGCATGTCATTTTATTCTTATGTTGATAAAACAAAGAGAGAGAGGTAAACTGGAGATGAAATAAACCTATCGACAAGGATACTTGGTCAGTCTTCATGAGATAGAAACATCAATGAATGGGAAGCCACATAAGGGATCCACAGTCCTGTATCAAAACTTCAAACTTCTTTGGGAAAAAGAGAGCACTCCGCTTGGGGATGAACACCATGACTTACTAAGGGGATCGTCAAAATGAATCTTGCTATTCTGTTGGGGATGAGAAAAGATCCACTGGGGAAGGATCCAACTCATGTTTGGAGAGACTTCATAGGGGAATCAATATCCACGACGAAGTGAAGTAGTCTAAAAGAGATTTGGAGATGTCGTAGATGAGGCCTCACAGGGGATAAAATAAATATCCATCTCTTTGGGGAAGCTCGAATCAATGTTGCAGTTGTTAGAGTTGAGACTCCATGGGGATGAGATGAACATCCACTTTGCTGGGGAAAATTGTAGCTGTGAGAAATCCACTGAGGAGTAAAATAACATTCACTTTGCTGGGAAGGTTGAAGCCAAGGAGGTTCACTGAGGAATTCTTAGGTCACCAACTGGGGAAATCTTGCATCAAACCTGTCATAGATTCTTGAAGCGAAGATATACCGGGGAATTATCATGACCACCTGAAGTGACTTACTGGGGTCCACTACATCTTCCAAAACAGAATCCCTCAAGGATATAGGTGAAGCGAGTTAGAAAACAACATAGCTCTACATTTCGAGGTCTGTCATTCTTGGTAGGACCATCAACATCCTTTTTGTGTCCATAAATCAAAGTGAAAAGCACACGCATTTTTTAAAAGTTTTTAAAATTGTTTTGAAAACTGCTACCAAAAATAAAAAACATCTTGCAGAAATAAGAATAACATAGAGATTGCCAATAAACGAAAAAGGCTCAATTTTATTAATGGAATGGTAGTCGGTAAATGGCGTGACTCCATGGATCATTACAAAGTTGTAAAAACGGTAAATAATGGAAAATGTTACATCAAAACAATGTCAACTATCCTCCTAAACCACTCTAAATTTCCTGTACTCTAGGCTTTCGATGATATGACTGATGAATCTAGTGAGAGAGAAGTCTTTTGATAATCCAATCTTATCTGATGTAGTGTACTAGCCTGATCCCTAACTTTTTCCTAGGTTGCCTTTTCAGGTTTTCAACCTAGCGGGATAATTTCTTTCTATTTATGTCTCTAACTTTTTCCTGGATCGCCCTTTCGGGTTTTCAGCCCACTGAGACGCTCATTTTTGCCAAAGCTGCCCTTTCAGGTTTTCAACTTAGCGAGCTGCTCTTTTCATTTTTAGGCATAGTACTTTTTGACTGCATCAACATTCACGGGACTAGTGATTTCCTCTCTATCCATAGTTGTTAACATCAAAGCGCCTCCTGAGAAGACCCTCTTAACAACATACGGACCATCATAATTAGGAGTCCACTTGCCCCTAGAATCAGTGAGGAAAGATTGGATTTTCTTAAGTACAAGATCCCCTTCTCTGAATTCCCGAGGTCGCACCTTTCTGTCAAGGGCTCACTTCATCCTCTGTTGGTACAATTGTCCGTGGCATAAGGCCGCCATTATTTTTTCTTCAATCAAATTGAGCTGGTCATATCTGCTCTGACACCATTCAGCCTCTAAGAGTTTCGCTTCCATCAGAACTAGCATGGAAGGAATCTCGACTTCTATTGGGAGTACAACTTCCATACCGTAAACAAGTGAAAAGGGAGTTGCTCTTGTCGATGTGCGTACCAAAGTACGATACCCATGCAAAGCAAACGGAAGCATTTCATGCCAATCCTTGTCGGTGACAACCATTTTCTGAATGATCTTCTTTATGTTCTTGTTTGCCGCCTCAACAACCCCATTCGTCTTTGGTCGGTAAGGAGAAGAATTGTGATGTTCAATCTTGAACTCTTCACACAACTCTTTCATCATCTTATTATTCAGATTTGACCATTATCAGCCTAGTGACATTCACATATGAATCAGCTTCAACTCACTTGGTGAAGTAATCAATTGCCACTAAGATGAAGCGATGTCCATTAGACGCTTTCAGCTCGATCATGCCAATCATGTCAATGCCTCACATGGAGAATGGCCACGGAGACGATATCACATTGGGAAGAGTTGGCGGTACATGAATCTTATCCGCATAGATTTGGAACTTGTGGCACTTCTTAGCAAACTGATAACAATCTTACTCCATTGTCATCCAATTATTTCCCGCTCTCAAGTGTTTCTTGGCCATAGCGTGTCCATTGGTATGAGTACCAAAGGACCCTTCATGAATCTCAGTCATTAACATGTCTGCGTCTCTCTTGTCGACACATCTTAGCAAGACCATGTCAAAATTCCTTTTGTAAAGTACGTTATTGCTCAAGAGAAAATTACTAGCCAATCTCCTCAACATCTTCTTATCCTTATTGGAGGCCCCAACCGGGTATTCTTGTCTTCTGAGGAACATCTCAATGTCATGATACCAAGGTTTACCATCATCTGCTTCTTCTATTGAAAACACATAGGCAGGTCTATCGAGACGCATAACATGGAGGTTAGGACAATCATTCCCACGGTTCACCAAAATTATAGAAGCCAAAGTCGCCAAAGCATCAACCATTCTGTTCTCGTCACGAGGGATGTGACAAAACTCCATCGTATTGAAGAAAGGGAGCAGTCTCCTTGCATAATCTTTGTACGGAAGCAAATGATTCTGAAGAGTCTCCCATTCTCCTTTAATTTGATAAATTACCAAAGCAGAATCGCCATACACGTCCAAGTTCTTGATCCTTAAATCCATAGCCTCTTTGAGACCCATAATGCACGCCTCATATTCAGCTACATTGTTCATGCACGTGAAAGTTAGTCGGCAGATGAATGGGATATGGGATACATAAGGCGTCATTATGATTGCCCCAATTCCTTTCCCATACTTGTTGACAGCTGTCATACCCTAAATTTTGACCACCAATATTTCCCATCATTGTGCAAATCATAACCACAATATGGATGTACCTTTATGACTCATCTATCTCTTCAAGGAGTGTTAAGCATTCACCATAATCAAGACTTAGGGTTTCAAGCCCTCTTAGAGCACTTAGACAAAGGATCAATCAAGAAATGACATGATCTTCAACTTTTCTAACCTCTCAAACACCTATAAGGGATCAAGAGGACTCCCACATCAAGAATCAAGCACAAGGTTGCAACATTCCAAGTGGATCAAGCCTCAAGATCGCCAGTGTCACCAAATTAGGGTTTTGATCGACCAAGGCCTCCAGATGGAATTTTTCCTCTGGGAATGAGCTAATTCTTCAAAGCACAACCCAAGATGCTCAAAGGGACCTCATGGACCCAATCATCAAGTCAATTTAACCTCAGGGGATGCAGTTACCAAAAATCAGGAATTAGGGTTTCTTGACCTAATTCACCCCTAAGCTGACTTTTGGAGCAAAGCATGAGCCAAGTGTAACGCCCCAGTTTTTGGTTAGATTTATTTAATCGAGTCGATTTAATTATTTTCTTTTTTATATTATTTTATTCTTGACTTTTATTTGGCAATATATTATTTTTCATCGTTATTATGTTTTATCGCGTTTTGGGAGCGTTTGCGAGATATTTGAGTGTAGGGGTATTTTGGTCTTTTGGTTGGGTAGATATTATGTTTTTTTTTCATAAGAAGGAAAATAGAGAGAAAAGAAAGAGAAGAAGGAAAAGAGAATAAGGAGAAGAGAAAGAAAAGAGGAAAAGGAGGAAAAACTTGAAAGTTTAGGAATAAAATCAACCGACATTTCAAAACACGATTAATCGGGTAAGGGTGTGAAACTCAATTATTCTATGCTTGTGTATGATTATGTATGAATGTATTTGTTGGTTGTTGGGTTGAAATTGAATATAGAACTAAAATCACAATATGTTGAGATTGTTAGAATTTGATTTAAATTGTGTCTAAAATCATGTTTTAATGTTCCTAATTGCTGAGACATGTTAGATAGATGCTGTTGTGCAATCTATTGGTAATTTTCTGGTGTTTAGATGAGATTTAGAGATGATTTTGGGTGAATTTCGTAGTAGAAATTCTGCAGGAAAAATTCTTGGTTACTCTGCCCATACGCGTATCAGGCTTGGCATTACGCGTATTGGTCTGGGAAATACGCGTATGGAAAGGGGGAATGGAGGGCAATACGCGTATGGAACACATTTTGTACGGTCCTCTGCTGATTTGCGTAATGGTACGCGTACTTGGCAAGGCATTACGCGTAACAAGTGAGGCATTACACGAATAGGGGTTTTAGTGGAATTTTGGGGAGAATTCAGTCTCTGCCCATACGCGTATCACTTTGGGCATTACGCGTATGGAATGAGCGAGCGAGCTGGGCAGTATGCGTATGGCCTAAGGAAATACGCGTATGACTAGAGAGGGTGTAGGATGGTTCCCGATTTTGCGTCCGATGCCGTAACTTTTGATCCGTAACTCGGATCGAGGCGTTCTTGGTACCGTTAGAAAGCTATTGAGATGTTCTTTCTTATTAAAATGGTTTTGAGATTGTTGACCGATTTAATTATGTCGAGAATTTGGAAATGTGTCATTTTGTCGACTTTTATCGTCGTAATTGTGTGCGATTGATGTGTCAACATGCAATATGCTTTTGATATATAATGTATGACTTGTGTGATGTTATACGTGTAGCGAGCGATTTTTGGACATGGTTCTTAAGCACTGGTCGCTCTCTGCGGTTGAGTTTACTACAGATCGATTCATTTTTTATCCTATTGTAAGCTGACTAAGGAAGGGAAATAGATGTCTCCAATTAACCCTGCTTGCATACTGAGTTTAAACAGCGGTCTGTTAGGTTACGAATGCTATCAATGTGGGGGGCCCTTGTACTGGTTATTTGTATTTTCGCCAATACGGTTTTCTTTCTTTTTATTTTGACAGAATGTTTCTGATAGGGAACAAGGATTAGGATGTTAGGACTGATGCTTTTTGATAGATGTGTGAGAGTATGGGATTTTGGGTTTTTGTTTAGTGTGCTCGCTAAGATCTTTTCTTTAGATCTTATGCCTACGTATTCCCGTTTACCGAAACAGGGAAATCAGAGCGTTCGTAGTTCCTCCTAGTCTACGGGAGGAAATGGTGTTTTGGTGTCTTGTTCAAAGCGCAAGACGTGAAG
This sequence comes from Lathyrus tuberosus, assembly GCA_022829125.1. Lineage (NCBI taxonomy): Eukaryota > Viridiplantae > Streptophyta > Magnoliopsida > Fabales > Fabaceae > Lathyrus > Lathyrus tuberosus. The sequence continues at coordinate 15,238,529 of JALAZF010000065.1, read as the reverse complement.
CGAAAAGGTTGCTTGTATCTTGTTCATAGCCCAAGATGTGAAGCTGAAGGGTCTCAACTTTAGAGAGAATCTGTCATCTCTAAAGAGGGGTTTGTCTGTTACGACTGTTTATAAAGGAGAATTACTTTAACCGGGATACGCGGATCCTAGCAATGCCATAATTTCCTAAGAATGAGTTTTTTAACCTGAAGGAGAAGACTTTAACTCAGTGTAGAGCAATGCCATCTTTCCTTAGGAATTTCTCATGCTAAAAGAGGGACAGTGGCATGGATGTAGATGATCTAGAGGCTTGCCGCTTACAGCGATTAGATGAAGGGGAAGAAGTTGTTGATGTTTGTGTACTGTGAACGAGGCACAACTTTGATGCTAAAAGGTTGATTGGATCAACCAGTTGTTTTCTTATACAAAGCCTAAGAGGAGGCTAATATCTGTCTCGTACCAAGCCCGAGAGAGAGGCTAAAAGGGTTTGACTCTACAGGAGAATCTTTTATACTCAACAAGAGAGTGTTTTTTGTATCTCGTACAAAGCCCGAGATGGAGGCTAAAATTTGTTTGGCTCAATAAGAACCTTTTTGTATCTCGTATAAAGCCCGAGATGGAGGTGAAAAGAAGTTTGGCTCAATTAGAACCTTTTTGTATCTCGTATAAAGCCCGAGATAGAGGCAAAAAGGGGTGATTGACTCAACGATGGAGTATTTTATGTGTCTCGTACAAAGCCCGAGAAAGAGGCTAAACGTTGTTTGACTCAACGAGGGCGTCTTTTGTATCTCGTACGAAGCCCGAGATGGAGGCTAAAAAGGTTTGCTCCGCTGGGGAGAATCATTGTACAAAGCCCAAGAGGAGGCTAGTGTAACTGTTTCAGTTGAGTGACAGATCCAATATACTGATTTCAAAAGAGAAAATCAGTTCTTATATGAGTAATGTTGTACTCGAAGATTCGGTTCGAGGACCAGGGATATTTCCTGTTTCTTTAAGGAAGGGGGAAATCCAAAGGGTATTGAGATTGTCCGAGTCTACGGGTTTTCTTCCTATTTAACAAAAGGGTCACTTGAGAATGTCTTTGAGATTCAAGGAGAACAGACTGTCCATGTCTAGAGTTTCATCTTTTGTACTATGCTTTGAGAAACAGTAGTAGACTCTTGAAAGGACTATTCTATGAAGATGACTAAGTTCTGTTCCTATACCTGTAGGAGGTCGCCGGGACAATTTGTACGAAGCCCAAGAGGAGGCTGAAAACTTTTAAGAAGCCGAGAGGTCCTTGTACGAAGCCCAAGAGGAGGCTATCATTCCCGGAGGAAGAGATCATTATACGAAGCCTAAGAGGAGACTGTGAATACTTCTAAGAAGCCGATGGGTCCTTGTACTAAGCCCAAGAGGAGGTGGGGTCGCTTTTAGGAAGCCTGTGGGTCCTTGTACGATGCCCAAGAGGAGGCCGATACTTTTAAGAAGCCCGTGGGTCCCCAAACCCCAAGAAATTCAAGGCAATGCTATTCACCGAGAATAGATCAAAGTCAGGAATGTCCGAGAATTTGGAAGAAACTCAAAGATGCCATTCACGGAGAATACATTCATCTTTGGGAGTAGATTTTCTTGACGATTCCTAATGAGGACAGCCTGAGAGAAGACTGTATCTGGTGATCCTATTTGGGGATCTAGGTGTCTATTTCTACGAATAAACGAAACGGCGTCACCTAGTTCTAGACGTAGTTGCCGGGGAAACTCTAATATCTATACTATTATTACACAGTTGATATGAGTTTATGAAAGGAGACTTACAGTGAGCAACCCCACAATACAGTTATATATATATGAGTTTGTGAAAGGAGACTTACAGCGAGCAGCCCCACAATACAGTTATATATATATATGAAAGCAGTAAATGAAAGCGTATAAACACTTACTCGGTTGTAGAGCTTCCATGCTGTTTGGTTAGTTGTTCAACAAAGAAAGATTGAAAACAACAGTATATTCAAAATCAAAGGAGAAAGTGCTTTGAAAAAGAAAGAATTGGGGCTTACAGCTCAAGGAGAGGCCCAGGGTTTTACTAGTGAGTGCACTGTTGAATTTGTACAGAGGGTCTTATACAAGTTACTATGGCCCAAAAAATGTTTTCTGTACAAAGGGATGGGTCTTACACTCTCTCAAGAGGCCCAAAAAGTTTTAAAGAAAAAGATTGTGTCTTAACAATTCAACATAGCTAGTAAATTCCCTCTGAGACACACTATGTGAAATTTCAGCCCTCAAACCAAATAGAAACTGATCAATTTTCCACCTCTCATCAGGAGCATACATGGCTTGTCTAGAATAAGCAGCCATAACCTCAAACTTTTTCGCATAAGAAGCCACAGTCAAGTTACCTTGTCTCAATTGTTGAAACTCAAATTCCTTCTGAGATCTCAAGGAACATGGAAAATATTTCTCCATAAAAGTTATCTTAAACTGCTCCCAAACCTTTGGTACCTCTTGAATTGTCATTAAGGCTGAAGCGCTCTCCCACCACCTCATGGCAGGACCCTTCAACAAGTGTGAAGCAAAGACCACCTTGTTTTCCTCACTGCCTTTACCGGATCTGACCCTCCCTGAAATTCCAGAGGATTCATACGGATGAAATCCCTAAAGGTTCCCCCTGCAGCTTCAGGAACAACCACTGGAGGATGCATACTATCAGCCATTTATTGTACCATTTGCTGCACAAACTAATTCTACTGTTGCTGCATCTGTTGCATAAATTGGTATAAAGGAGCATTTCCCTCGTCACCCGACGGATTAGTCCCTGCTGGAGTGGTTCTTGGTCTACCACGGTTGTTTCTGCGCCTGTCAGCCATGTTCCTGAATTTCATACAGATAGGATTAAGTTGATCTGACTCAATACCATAAATATAACACGCAAGACCAATGGCAACACGCCGCATATGAAACGGAAAGAAAACTTATTCTATTTCATGGCTAGGTCGAGGATACGACCAGGCTTTGATACCAACTGTAACGCCCATGTATACATACATGCATCATATCATATCTTATACATGAATTCCACCTTTGGTACTGAAATATACAATAAGTTCCTAGTAAACACATTATACATATACATGCCCAAAGAGCCTAATACAAAAACTACGGCATAGTATATCTACAAGATGTTCCAAAGACAAATACTAAGAACTAGATCAAATAATGATCTCAAAAACTCCAAAACGGAAGCAAAGCCATCAGAGAAGCAAGGATAATCACACAACCTTATCCTTACCCTTCGCGGAACCTGTAGTACCTGTGATGTAAACAACAACAGTGGGGTGAGATACATCAAATCTCAGTGAGTTCCTATCTTAAAGTCCTCTCGGCTTTACAAGGTTCTAATAAACCTAACTCAAGTCAAAGGGAAGGGAAGTGACTTTGAGTACACACATCCACTATATGGAAACATGCCATGAGTTCATCAACTCACAATATCACTAATCGGTAACCACACCAAGGCATCCCCTTTTCCCGTCCGCTTCTACGTCTAGAAGACGGCCCGGGTCATGGATCCTTGAACCTACTTGACATACGAATGGATTCGGGTTCTACGGGCCATTAACTGTTATGAACCATCACTTCACACGGGCCATTAATCGTCACAAGCATACGCTCCCAGAGCGCCATTCGTACTGCACACGGGAATCAAACATGCCAAGTAGTTGTGCACATGTTTCAGAGGAGCTCGAGACCCATGAAACGCACTCGCAAAAATAACCGGTTACAATTACGTAAACACACACAGACGTGATTGTATTCGACAATCACAAGGCCATTATGCCTTATCACAACCAAACGGTTCACACACATGTTCCATACTAGTGTTTATTCATTCTATTTTTTCCCGACACTGTTTATGGTAATGGTCCTCACTCTATATATTTCATATTTTAACATGCATACATATTCAACAACAATTACACACCATTAAACGATAATAGTCGACAAAACGAAACTATTCCAAAAATCCCGACATAATTAAATCGGCCAACAATCTTAAAACCATCGTAATAAGAAAGTACATTGTGTTAGATGTCCAACGATATCAAGAATGTTAAAAACGGATAAACGAGTCAAAAGTTATGGACAGAATGAGAAATAGTATCGCGAGAAAAACACCATTTTTGCATTTTCCTGACCGTACGCGTATTGCCCTAAGCCATACGCGTATTGCCTGAAATCCTTAATTTCCATACGCGTATTGCCCAAAGTTATACGCGTATTGCCTTGCTCACTCGTCCATCCATACGCGTATTGCCCAAAGTGATACGCCTATGGGCAGAGACTGATTTTCCTTCAAAATTCCTTTTAAAACTCCAATACGCGTATTGGCTCAAACCATACGTGTATTGCCCCCTCCCATACGCGTATTGCCTTGGGTGATACGCGTATGGGCAACGTGAACCCAGAATTTTCCTGTAGAAAAGTTCTGCTACGGGTTCCACATTTTCAACCCCAAAATTCCATTTTTCCAAATCAAAACACCAAAACATGTTATAGACATACTAACCAGTATACTACACAGTCCAATATCGAATTCCAACAATTAGATTATGATTCTATTGCAAATTTTCTCATTTCTCACAAAATCAAAATTAACTATAAACTCAATAAAACTATACTCTAAAGTATCTAACTAGAACCCACCTGGATTCCAAGATGAGGATGATGAAGCTGAGATGAAAAGATGAAGATTGATTGATGATCTTAGTCCTTGAGCTCTTGAGAAAATTTTCCCCCTCTTCTCCCTTCCTTTTCCTTCCTTCCCTTTTCTTTCTCTAAGTTTATATCTTATCTCCAAATAAGGAAAATGAAAAGAAAATAGACATAGGAAAATATTAATTGGTAATACTACTAATTATTCAAATTATCTCAATTGCACCAATTAATAAAACTCCAAGTTGAATAATATTAATCTAATCAAATTCTGAGTTCGTCAGTTTACTCTAATTACTTTATCCAATAATTGCTCAGAGTACCCTAGAACCCAGTTGATCATAATAATATTATCCAAAAATGCTCACAAATTTATGGGGTATTACAATAGCCAAAGTATACGCCTTGTTAAGATGGTGAAGACTAATCTGAAAAAAAGAGAACATTCACCAAATGAAAAAATGAGAACCAATTTTAAACAAGAAACGGAAACTAAATCGAAGCATAAGTTAAAAGAACGAACCTCGAGTTAACGATTGGTGAAGAAGAATCTGAAGACGTATCTGAAGGTTGAAGGATGTTAGGGCTATGTTATGATAGAGAGAGTGAAATATGTTAGGGTTTTCTTTTGAGAGAAACGACTGCTATGTACTGAACGATAGATATTTTCGCTTATATATTAAAAAATATCACTTTTCATCACAATTAGAAAGAAAAACCGTGATGAAATTTACATATTTTACAATGGTTTTATTGTATAACAGTGGTTAAATAACTTGGTTAAATAAGTCCTATAACAACGAATGGTTGACTTAACCATTGTAAAATCATTTATAATTTATTTTTTAAATAGTGGACTTAAGTGACACACGGTTAATGTACTCTAAAAAATGGAAAAAATGTAGTTGGTGGGAATCGAAGCTTGCTACACATCATTTATTACTACAGTGTTTTGAGGCAACTGTCATTAAATTTCTGTTTATAAATCCAGCTACTCACTAGGCGCAAAAATTTTAACCTATTACAACGGTGTATATGAATCCGTTGTACACATGGCGTTGTTGTTTGCGTGTTTTATAGTTGTGGAGCAATGTGTCATTGTCCTTCTGCACATACGAAAAAAGATAAATTATATACAGTTTAAACTATATATATATATATATATATATATATATATATATATATATATATATATATATATATATATATATATAGACACACACACACACACACACACATAAAAGATTTAAATAAAATAAAATAAAGAAATATAGCCACGTGATTTTCACGCCACAAACATTGAATTAGTTGCCACATGAAAATCACACCGCAACTTTGTCATTAGATATTAAAAAATATAAACAACATATTCATATATATAAATTAATTTAAATGAAATAATACAACATAAACAACTTACCAAAGCCAATATAATACGTTCATCAACATAATCTCCCAAATTTTTGGTACGGATCTTTGCAACGAGCTCTCTCATTCGCAGGTGTCTCCCCAAATCCTTGGACTAATTAATAAAATTAACTTTAATTAAAAATATATAGAAAATCTAAATATAACTTATAGAAGTAGTTATAATTACCATGCGTCGATCATTTTCGAGGATACTAATGCTTCCAATTGCATTGAGGTGACCCCCATTTTCAAATGATCTCATTTTCATTGCATTCTCAAAACTTGCCTTAAAATTAGGTGAATCCCAATAGACAAGAAGTTTATCAAAAAATTCCATGCCTATCCAGTTATGACGAACACCTTACTCTTCTCAACGACGTCTAGCACGCCGTATCATGTCAGAAAGTCGGATTGTTGTTCTGCCCCGCCAATTTTTTTAGAACCTTATACTCGTCAATTGTTTCCCAAATACACTTTTCCTGCAACACCACTAATGCAACAATCAATTTTTCTTACTTCTAAACCCAACTTTGACACTAACCTCTTTGCATCATAAAAACTTGTAGGCATGTTGTCTATCGTAGGAGTTGCGTCCAACATCATTTTTGCGAAGAATTCCAAACACAAATCAGAAACATTCCAATTTAACATGGTGGCCAATAATCTGACACACATTGATAATTTTGAGTACGATAATCCCTTAAACAAGGGCATATTCATTTCTTTCAACAACTGATAAAATATTTGCCCCCATCAAAATCTTCAGGTTCATCATAGGTCACATTCACCCCAAAAGCATCGTCAATCATCACATGAATCAGATTGAATTGTTCATCACATTTCAAATGTGCTCGACCACTTGAAGCATGCGTATTAGCTGTCGATGGTACGTTACTTAGCAGTTCTTCTCCATTATATTTCCTAACCCAATATTTTTTAATGAAACCCCTTCTATTTAAATGATGTTCTACTTCTTCCGGGTCACTAATTATAGGTCTACATTCACATTTAAGAGAAGGACATCTTACTCCTCCTTTGCTTCGACAACATTCTTGAGTAAATACCCACGTGATAAACCCTTTAACTCCTTCCTCAAAATTTGGTTTAAGTGCACGTCTTCTTGGATACAGTCTATCATACATCCAACCATGATAGTACCAATAATATTTCATACTGTACATTTGTACAATCATTACCATTTTAATTAAAAATGTGATTTTAATTTATGTGAAATAATATTATTTTTTTCACATTGTTTTAAACATAACTACATTTCATAATATATATGTTTAGCCAAATTGTACTTTTCACAACTATATATACTTACTATAAATACTACATTTCATAACTATGCTTAATATATATACTTACTGAAATAAAAATATTACTTAATATATCTTTACTTCCTTATAATATATTTCCTTACTAAATAATATTTACTTAAAAATAAATATATACTTACTTAATATATATTACTTAATAATATTTATATTTATCTAATGATAATTTTAGTTACTTAATATTATTTATTTTAAAAAAATATATAATTTCTCAAATTGTATTTATTATGTACTGAAGCAAGAGATAATTTCGCTTATATATAAATTAGTATCACCTTTCATCATGGTTGAAAAGAAAAATCGTAGTGATATACAAGGTCAATCACATTTTTATCACGTTAAATGGCTAATTGTTGGTGTTGAGATTCTCTGTGCACCTTTCACTACGATTGCTTCATTTGACTGTTGTGACATGTCCTTTAGTAAGTATAAAAAAAGCGTATAGAAATAAACTATTACCACAGTTAACAATATAACCGTTGTAAAATTAGTGTTGCGAAAGATCTATTTTGTAGTAGTGTCAAGACAGATTACCTTGTAAATCTCAGCTGGAAAGAAGAGGAATAATTCAGAATAACAATGACTTGAAATTTGTTCTGTGTAATCAAGAAGAGGAGAACTTAACTCTTTTATTGTTCCATTGCCCTATGAGCAAAAAGTTTTGGTCAACAATTCATGGTTGGACGGGGCTCAACTCATCAGCTAATTCAAATTCTGGTTGGAGAGCCTTAATAATTATAGAAATAACTTGAAATGGAATGTGAGGAAGGGAAATGAAGGAGTAGTTTGATTGACTACTTGTTAGAGATTATGACTTCAAAGAAACAATGTTATATTCAAAGATGAAACCTTTAATTTAGAAGAAACTATTCATACTATAAAAGTGAAGGTTTTGCTTTGGAGCATAATTTGGGGTAAGAAAATTGCAAAGCTTAATTTTTATGACTTTTATATTTCCCATTTAGAAAGTCTAAATTGACTTAGATGTTTTTTTATAAGCAAAGACTAATATTTCATCAAAGAGTAATAGGGGTACTCCAACCCAATTACAAAATCGTGTTAATCCACAAAATCTATATGTTGTTAGTTCTTTTGGATAACCACCACCAATATTCCAACAAACAATAGTCCATAATCCGACTGCATTAGGAAGTGAAATCTTCTTTGTTACCGACGATATTCATGATCTCAAGTGATCTCTCCCATCCGAATCAATAATGTTTCCAACTTCTAACCAACCACAAACCATATTCCAAACTGCTCTAGTTTTTAAACAATTGAAAAATACATGAGAAGCTTCCTCATCAACACGAAAACAGAAAACACATACCCGTTCGTGGACATTTGTAATAATTCCGCGCTTTACCAGATTAAGCCTCTTAGGAAGCCTGTCATGAACCATTCGCCACGCGAAAACCTTCACTTTGATCGGAGATGTCGGCTTCAAAAGTCAAATGAATATTTGTTTGTTACCAGCTTCTAGACCCTCTCCATACTAAGCATGTATAATCCTGTCATAATATGATTTAACTGAGAAAATTCTATTACTGTTGAAATGCCATATAATTTCATCTGCTGCATCTACAAATGGATGCAGAAACTGCAGCAACTGCATTAGTTCTAGCCTTTCCTGTTGTTGGAGCGGTATAGCGGCAAGCAACAAAAGTTTTGAAAGTATTTTTCCGAGAATTTATCGTGTCCACAGAGATCGGTTCTACTGAACTGCCGTTCAACAATTTAATTGTTAATGAGTTTGGTTTAAAATGGTTTGAAGCGTAAATGCGGAAAAGTAAATAAAAACATAAAAAATATATTCTTTGAAGAGAAGAAACCTATCAAGCATGAATATACACTACTCAGAAGAAACGTAAACCTATCGATCGGTCGCATTCAAGATACAATACTCATCAAAATCATCACGTATCGCTCACAACAGTGTCCATATCTGGCACACTGAGCTGAGAGAGCAACCGTATCACTCTCGTCGTCACTCTCGCGCACGACGCCTCGAAACACGGAAGGCATTAAGTTCCGACACCAAAAAGATTATCATCTAAATCTATCTCTAGCATCTAGACAATAAATATCCATCCCTAATCAAGATTTGTGATGTTTATCTCTAACACAACACAAATCCAAACATAAATGCAAAAAGATCAAGGAAGACATTGATAATGATTTGTAAAGCATATATATAATACAACCATGATCAATACATGTACATAGGTTTAGAGTAACAATACAAACATAACCCAACAAATAGAGAAATACATAGAGAAGAAATGGAGAAAAACCAAACATTTCTTGAGTTGTCGGCTCCGATTGATGAAGGATTCGACTCCGGATCATCCTAATGCATGCTCCAATGTGTTTTCTAGCCTAATTCTACTAAAAAAATGCTATTGGATGGATTTGGAACCAAAAATATCAAACCCATAACCTAAAAATTGTGTTTTTGGACCTTTAATGGAGTTTCAGCTCGTCAAAATTCGCCCGGCGGAATTCTGGCTTCGCCCGCCGGAGAAAGGCGGTTTATTTTTGCAAGTTCAAGAATTGTGACAATGCTGCGCCTTATGAGTTTCTCCCGGCGGAATTTTGGCTTCGCCCGGAGCTTTTGAAGTTTCGCCCGGCGGAATTTTCGCCCGGCGCAGCAGGGGCGAATCACACCAGAAAATTCTGCACTATTTTATTCGTAACTTTTGAACCGTAACTCCGTTTTTCGCCCGGTTCGAAGCGTTGGAAAGCTTATTCAATGCTCTATCTAACAATGGCAAGACATCCATGATTGGATACCTACAAAAATTGAAAAAAAATAATTAAACTCAATGATATTTACACTATACGCAATATATACACTATAACGTAAAGTAAACGTATTTACAAACAAAGCTGGGTTTATTCGCAAAAAGAACTGATAAGTGCAACAAAACTTATATACAAAAATAGCTACAATTTGCACTTATCAGCTGTACACACAAAACAACATCTGCATTATGGCTGTTATCTAGCATTGTTCCCAACGTCATGTTTCATCTCTCCAAAATCCCATTTGCTGCACTGTTCCCGTTTTCAGATTAAATAGGTTGAATAACTCTGGGAATACGTACCGAGCGGTCTATTACCCAACCAATTTGAATGCCAGAACAAAACCTTGCTGCCATCACCAAGTTTATGTGATAGAAGGTACACAAAATTCTAAGTACCTTCTATTCCACAACATGACATAATGTCTTTCCACCATAAGGAGCAACCCTTGACATATTTGACATCCTATTTTTGCTTCTTCCCTTGTTGTATTGTTATTTCTTCTGGATGGAAGTTATATTGGAATATACTTTAATTTTTTTGTTTTTATGAATTTACTTAAAAAAAATCATTGACTAGTGATAGAATATCTAAAGAATTTATATAAAGAAAACACTTTTTGTCTTATAAATTGGTTTTAAATAAATGAATTAGCTTAAAATTTAATTATAACAATAAAGAATAATGTTATTCTTACACCAAATTCTACACTCAATACTTACACCAAACACTGTTAATACGGTGAACAGTCTTTTTATCTTTTTTATATATAAAAAATAATATTTATAAAAAAATATATTTATTTTTAAAATTATTTTTATAACACAAATATAAAATTTATTATTAACCAATTTTATTATTCTATTAACCACAAAAATATAAGTTATTAACCATAAGTTTTACTTATAATTTATTAAGCAAGTTTACTATTTTATTAACCAATAAATTAAATAATATTAACCAAGTTCTGACATTAAAATATAAAATATAGTAATTAGTTTTTAAATTCTATTAACCAATCTTATTTGTTTTATTTATATATTTCATAATTTATTTTCAGAACTTGGTTAATAGAGTGTAAAAATTGGTATTATATTTCATATTTTAATGTCAGAATTTGGTTAATATTATATATTTTATTGGTTAATGAAATAGTAAACTTAGTTATAGAATTATAAGTAAAATATATGATTAATAATATATATTTTTGTTGTTAATGAAACAATAAAATGGGTTAATAACAAACTTTATTTTTATGTTATAAAAATAATTTTAAAAATAAAAATAGTTTTTTATAAATTTTATTTTTTATTAATTAAAAGAACAAAAAAATATTATTCACCGTATAAATATGATTTAGTGTAGGAATTGGTGTAGGAATAGCAATCCTGAATTAATTTTTTTTTTTTTTGATAAGCAAAATCTATTAAAGGATATTAAGGAAATCTCAAACCATAGAACTACAACCTCCAAAAGAAATACAACAATTAAAGGAAATCGAACGGGAACTTAAACCAATCATACAACCTACACTTCTTTCTAATCTCTTTACCAAGAATCAACCAATTCCACGAGGTGATTTTAATATCGATGACAATGTCGTCAACATCTACCAAAGCATCATTGAACAATATGTTGTTTCGAGCCCTCCAAATATTCCAGCAAGTTATGAACCATATAGAATTAATCTTATCCGCTTTACACCGACCTCTAAGAGTCGTGCACCAAACCTTCGCATGGAGACTACCACAAGACTCCGATATACTACCTATATCCGCCCACTCACAGATCTTGTTCCAAACCAAGATAGAATTAACACACGAGAAGAATAGATGAGAGGCGTCCTCTAAATGACGGAAACAAAACACGCACACCTTATCGTGCTCATTGAAGATTAACCTTCTAGCCAACAAATTAGCTCTAGTGGGCAATCTATCGAGAGCCATTCTCCAACTAAATATTTGGACTTTCGCCTGAATGGTCGTCTTCCATAATAACTCCAAAAGAGCAGCACAATCTGCCTCAATATCATTGACAGAGGAAGAATAAAGCAAGGAAAAATAAAAAGAACTGACCGTAAACAACGTAGAGTCATGAAGAGACCAGTTCCACTCATCAATCGCGTATTTCTTAACAGGGGAGGAATCTAACAAGTTGCAGAGATCATTCCAGTCCTGATCAGAAAAAGAGACAGCGACATCCATCGAATCAGGGAGATTCCAACGCCACATCTCACCATCCCACTCTCCCATCTCACTCACGGCCGACGCCTTACGATTACAAGCCTGGAACAAGCGGGGAAATTTGACCTTCAACGGCAGATCATCAATCCAAGTCGCTTGCCAAATAGCCACACCAGAGCCGTCACCAACAGAACAATCAATAAAATTGCAAAAATTATCAAGAGGTTCAGAGACAGAGATATCCAAAATATCCTTCATCCATAGCGAGTCATGCTTCAAACTACCAACATCAGGATAAGTTTGCACCTTAATTCCCAGATTACCATATCTGTTAGTGAGAGTTTTCCTCCAAATTTCAGTCTCACCACTATGGAACTTCCAAAGCCACTTAGCAAGCAACGCACGATTAAAACGGCCAACATGTTTTATACCAAGACCACCGAGTTCCTTAGGTTTACAGACTGAATCCCAGGATATCCAAGAAATAAATCTATGATTAGAGTTCCCAGCCCATAAGAACCTACGTTGGATAGCAATGAAATCCTTCACAACTTTCTTGGGAGCTTTATAGAAAGCCAAAAGATGAATAGGAAGGTTAATAAGAACCGAATTAATGAGGGACACTCTACCCCCCATAGACAAGTTTCGCCCGGTCCATTTAGAAAGTCTGTTCCTAAGGCACGACAACATCGGGTTCCAAAAAGAACAGCGACGATGATTACCACCAACAGTTAATCCTAGAAATCTGAATGGGAGACTTCCAGAATTGCAATGTAAGAAAAGTTCTGCAGCAGAGAGGAATTCAGAATCAACCCCAATCCCATATAAGCAACTTTTAGAGAAGTTAATTTTGAGGCCAGAAGTCAATTCGAACGCCCGCAAAATAGTCTTGAAAGCCCAAATACTTGTAACCGATCCATCTCCTATAAGCAGCGTATCGTCAGCGAACTGGAGCAGGCTAACAGAAGAATGACCATGGATTTTGAAATCTAACAGCATATTAGCAGTAGAAGCAGTCCTGACCAAGCACGCCAAACCCTCAGCGACTATGGCAAACAAGAACGGAGCTAGAGGATCACCCTGCTTTAAACCCCTTCCAGCCTTGAAGTCTTTCGATGGACTACCGTTGATTAAGATCGACATGAAGCTATTGAACACGGACCCCCGAATCCATTTTAACCAATTACTACCAAATCCCATCTTAAGGAGCATATCTTCAAGATAAGACCAGTCCACACAATCATACGCCTTAGCAAAATCGACTTTAAAGAGCAAACAATCCTTCTTAAACTTTTTAGCATAATCTACTATTTCACTAGCCAAAAGAACTCCATCGAAAATCTGACGGCCCGGAATAAAAGCAGATTGAGAAGGGGAGATGAGTTTGTGAATTATCTTACTCAGTCTGCAAGCAAGCAACTTAGAAATAATCTTGAGGACACAACTGACTAAGCTAATAGGTCTGTAATCTTCAAAATGTTGAGGATTGTTAATCTTCGGAACCAACGAAATGAAGGATGAAGCAAACAACTTAGGAAGGTAACCGGTTTTGAAGAATTCCAAAATGCAATTCGAGAAATCCTCACCAACAATATCCCAGCAAGATTTGAAAAACAAGAAATTGAATCCATCAACTCCTGGGAACTTATTACCGTCGCAACTAAGCACTGCCTCTTTTACGTCTGCAGCACTAAACTCCGCTTCTAGATAGGATTTATCAGCTTCTTCAAGGAAAGCAACCCTGACAGAATCATTCCAGAACTTAAACAAGTTTTGCTTCTGATATCTTTCCTCAAAGAACTTCAAGGCTTCAGATTTAATTGCATCAGGTTCTTCCACAAGGATATCTCCCACAGTAACAACTAAAAGATAGTTCGAACGATTCTGCGACTTTAAGGAATTATGGAAGAATTTCGTGTTGAGGTCCCCATCTTGGAGCCATCTCGCCCGGGACTTCTGAGCCAACATACTCTCTTTTAACCTCAAATTCTTCCACATCTCCTCCTGGATCCTCAAACTTTCCTTAACATTCTCGTCATCTAGGTTACCTAAATGCGACCCCGAATACAACTCTAATTGATTAAACTTCTGAATATCATCCTCAATCTTTAACTCAATCCAACCAAAAACATTATAGTTCCAAGAACGCAAATCAGCTTTAAGGGCACGAAGTTTCTTAATCAGAATGTTACAGAACGATCCATGAAAATGATAAGAGTTCCAAGACTTCTTGACGAACGGAAGGAATTCCTTATGGGAAAACCAACAATTGAAAGTCCTAAACGGTTTAGGACCCCAATTAACATAATTAGACTTCAACCAAACTGGGCGATGATCCGACACGTCTCTATCTCCAACGGCTTGATTCTTCAAGGAAAGGATAGAAATAGCAAGATCATCCACCAGAATTCTATCTAATCTACTTCTACTCTTACCATTAGAGTTAAACCACGTGAACCGATTACCAATAACCGGGAGATTAATCAAATTCAGATCCTCGATAAATAATCTAAAATCCTTCATTTCTCTACTATGGTGCCACTATAGCCAACCCTTTCCTCCCCGATTTTCACAGCATTGAAGTCCCCGCCCATGATCCAACCACCTCCAGGAAATCTACCTTTAACTTCAACCAAATCCCTCCACAATCTCTTTTTATCAGCATAGCCACAAGGAGAATACACATTGACCACTATCAGAGAATGGTTTTTCCACAAGAACTGCATACCCAAGAAACCATTGCCCCGAAAGCTAGAGGAGGCTGTAATAGTTCTACTATTCCACATAGTAAGGATGCCACCAGATCTACCAGAAGAATTTAACGCCGACCACTCCATATCAAAATTCCTCCACAAACTATTAACAAGAGCGGAATTCATCTCAGATACTTTCTTTTCCTGAATAAGACAAATATCTGCATTTCCTCTAAGAAGAGTTTGAGAAATTCTCCTCCTCTTCAAGGAGCTGCAGCACCCTCTAACATTGTAGGATATAATATTCATGGAGCACAGGTTGCAACAACCTTCTTACCCGATCTAGCCTCCTTATCATCTCTATCCAATTTCCTCAGAATTCCATCAAAACCATCTTCATCAACATCTCCTTGAATACCTAGCTTCTTCAAAGAACTTCTCACCTTGGATGGAACATCTTCAAGAGCCCTACGACATCTCACATTCCCTCTTTCCACATCAGTATCAGTAATAGATTCACAGCATAGAAGGGGAGAACTAAACTCCTTGGAATCCCTTATAGCCGATTTCTTCTTATTAGCCTCCCTAACTAAACCCCTTTTAGGCCCCGAGAGAACCGGGTTGGAAAAATAGGATGGGGTCAATGGAATATTAATGCAGTTGTATACCTCGTGAATTAGTTTTTTCTTTTTGGCTTTACCCCAGTTTGAAGGTCCAACAATCCCTCCTGGGGGCCCAATTAAAGTCTTAGGGGGCCCCAGGTCCACGACTAATTCTCCATTTAAAACATTATTAGGAGTGACATCTTTATCCTGGTTCAGTACTAAACCAACCGAGCAACTAACTGAAAAGAAACCAACTGACTTGTTTTCTTTATCACTAGAAACTCTGCGCAATAAAGTATCCCCACTGTTACCTTCAGTTGGTTCCTTGCAAGGCTCAACAAGAGTCTTCACCATACTCCCTCGGGACCCACCAACTGTTGCACTATTCCTTAAACTATCACCAACTATTGATACGTTGTCAGAATTGGTACTGCCACCGCCTGACCCTTCATCATTTTGGAAAACTTCTCTAACAGGTGGCTCAACTATCGAGAAACTTGTGTCCTCACTCTCTTCCTCTTCAAAGGATTCCCACGCGCCTTCATAGTCTGATGGAACTGAAGATTCAAAATCTTCTGAGTCAATCACCTCGTCTTCGTCTTCAAACAGAGAGACAACACTCCCACACGTGAAGTCTTCAGTAATGGAAATAGTGTATGAATGACTATCCACCTCAACGTCAACCATCTTATTCAGAATCGCACCAAGATTGGTTTTGATCAACAATCTAGCGACATCAAGACAAACCTTACTCCTTGTGTTCTCATCACACTTAATAAACGATCCCAGACTTGAAGAAATCAGACGATAGTTATTATCGCACCAGGCAAAGCAAGGTAAACCGTAACACTTCACCCATACAAACCTATCTCTATCAATCGCTTCCGAAGACCAATGACGAATATCTTTAAACCAAACTTCCAGCCAGTCTCTGGACTCCTTAACAAAGTCATCAATATCTCCACCTGAGATATCTTCCAGTAAGCACATAGAAGCTCCGAGGGGTGTAGCCTTAATATTGAAAAAACCCTCTTCATTAAAAATCCTCTGAATGTTAAAAGCATTTCCATCCTCCATTACCACACCCACTCTCATACGTTTAATCCTCTTCATCCAGTCATCATCTACCTCTAACGAAACACAGAGGCCACCGCCCAAGACCTTCCCTTTTGCCTTAAAACCATCACTACCTGTTCTATCATATCTGTTATAACTCGACAAACTTCTAGTATGGTCAGGTTGAATAACATTCTTCTTTGGGTTCTCTCTATCCGGATAAGACCTCTTGTTCTCCGGGCTAAATCTGGGAATATTAACAAACAACTTCTTGCCTTCCAGAATGATACTATCAAGATTACAGGCTAGAATCCGGGAATCATGAACTTTACGAAACTTAGCAAAGCCAAATCTTTTACCGCGTTTGTCCCTCCTAGCTGAAATGAAAACTTCTGAAATCACTCCATGAACCTTAAACACCTCAAATAAATCTTTTGCGTTCATCTTCTCAGGAAACTCAGTTACAAAGAAAGATGTTGTAGGTTCACCAAATAATGCTCCTCTACCTTTATTCTCCTTCCACACAGAGAACCCTCCACTAAAACCTTTTCTGGACTTCCTCTCTACCCTTTCCCAAGCCATAGTAGACGCATGCACCAGAGCAACGAGTAACACTACAAAGCACAAGCAACAAGACAAAATAGAGAAGGGGAAAAGAACGAAGCAAGCTCAGACTAACCCCAATCCCAACCCAGAAGAAACTAAAGGATTACCAAGGCCCCTAAACTCGAAAGCTAGGAATTTAAGCCGAAGATAAAGCTAAAGCTTCACTGAATCGAAACCAAGAATCTAAGACTCGAAGAAGAACTTCACGGAACTGAAAGGAAGCGAGGAGATGAAACGAAACTAGAGAGAGGGCGGAGTTTCTCCCTCTTCATTTTCTTTGTCTTACGTAGAATGCAATCCTGAATTGATATTAAACATAATTCATTATTGCGATACTGAAACATTTTTCTAATAGAAACTATCATTTGTTTTTATTATATTAAAATATTTTAGACAAACTATAATGTGTATTTATTATTACTGGTTGATGAATTGAAAAGGGAGGCCCATGCCTGCGCACCCATGACTTCTTCTCATGTTTTGCGTGTATATATATCTTCCATACTAGCTCAAAACTACTCAAGCAAGGTTAGAGAATTGATATTGATGATCAACAATCAAATCAATAAAATGAGTATGAATATTGATCAAGAGAATCCTCACAAATCTATTTTTAGAAAGTTTTTCGAGTGGGCAGTAGAGTGTTTTAACTACAAAGATAAAGAAAAATGGATAAAGGGTCTGAAAAGTAGCATAAGTTTAACAGTTTCTATAATCGCAACTGTAACATTTTCACTCGCCACCAATCCACCTGGTGGTGTCGTGCAAGTCAGTCTCGACGATGGACCCGGATTGTGTTCGAATAAAACCGGAGTTTATATATGTGCTGGAGAAGCTATCTTGGCTACTTCAAAAAATAGTGATTATCTTGGATTTTTGGTATGCAATACAATTTGTTTCATTGCAGCACTTAGTGTTCTTTTCTTGCTTGTTAGTGGAATTCCTCTACGAAAAACATTTCCATTATGGCTTTTGTCATTTGGAATGTTTGTCACGCTGACAAGTCTTGCTCTTACCTATTTGTTTGCTGTTTTTATGGTCACACCAAAAGTCATTTGGGAAACTCTTTTAGAAAATGTGTTTGGTATTGTTATTGTTGTTTGGGTTTCACTTGTTGTACTTCTTGTTGCTTTTCTCATTGTTCGCTTTACTGCAAAGGGTGTCAATAAAGTTTGCAAATCTATAGGGTGTCAATAAATTTCGCACCAAAGAAATTTAAATTAATCGAGTCTTTATGGTTTCAGAATGTGTCACAATATTATGTTTTTTTAAGTGCCAATTATGTTTTTAAGAAAATTTCAATTATATATTTGTATTTAGTGTTGTAATTTGAATTTTGTTTAGTTAGATAAGACTTCATTGTTGTTGTTCTAGAATTTATTGTAATTTGAATTTAGTGTTTAGTTAAAATATGTCTATGTACTGCACTCTTATTCAGTTAAAATTGGCTGTTTGTAAGCATTCCCTCTCCCTTTTCTGCCCCTGCAAATATTTAACCACTTATAGTTAGATTAGTAAGTTTATTCTTAATAACTTATATTTAAAGACAAACCGTCAAAGAGAATCTGATATTAAATTCTGCATAAAATAACTTTTATTTTAAATTTATTTACTTTCAACAAAATTTTGAGTTAAGGAAGCATATTCTCCTAAAATTTATGTACTTTCAACAAAATTTTAAAATATGCACATACAGGACATACATCTATTATCTATTATCTACTATCTATTATAATATATTAAATCTAATGCACCGCATTATATTACGACACATAATATACCATGTAGATTATATTTGCCACATCATCTATATTTCTATGTGGCATCTTCTACAATCCATCTTCACTTCTTAAAATGAAAAATCACATAGTATTAAAGGTCACAAGTTCGAATCCTGGCAAATGCAAAAAATATATTAATTTAATAATTTTTTATATACTTTGATCAATATTATTTTCATAATAATTATAGATCATTATTTCTATTTTTCTCTCAATTATGTTTTAATTATTGAAATTATATATAAAAAATTTATATATATATTTCTTCATATTTCGTATATACGATATAGAGTTTTCAAATTTTGAATTATAGTTTGCTCAATTATTTTTACGGTGTTCATAAGGAGTATAATAAAAAATAGAGGTTATAGTGCTGAAAATAACACTCTCATTTTTCAACTACTATAAACAATAAAATTACTTACAAATATTACAATATCATTAAAAATAAATTAAAATAATTCTTTTTTAGAAAATAAAATACAAAACATATTAACCTATTAAATACTTGGTATAGTTTGCCCAATTTTTTTACGGTGTTCATGAGTATAATAAAAAATCGAGGCTATAATGCCAAAAATAAGAACTCTCATTTTTCTACTTTTATAAACAATAAAATTACTTTAAAATATTACAATATCTTTAATAACAAATTAAAATAATTCTTTTTTAAAAAATAACATATAAAACTTATTAACCTATTAAGTACTTGCAAACTTTTATTTATATTATTTTCATAAAAATTTATAAAACATATATCTATTATAATATATTAAATAAAAAAGAGATAAGTACATATCATCAACAACTTAAAATTTAATATTTAAAAAAGAGATAATTACCAACCAAAAATACATAAAATTGAAAATTAAAAAACAACAAGAGATATCTTTTTGAATTATTTAATTTAATAAAATTAAATTTTAGATATCATTCCACTTATAATCAAATAGTTTTTTATTTCAAGTAAAATGTAGAATTTATTTTTAATTAATTAATATTGTATTCTCTATTACAAATTCATAATAAATAATTAATAATATATAATTATCCATCATATTTATTATAAAAATAATTTTATATATGACTAAAATTCAATAAAAAAACATAAACAAATTAATTCACACGCGGGACTTAATCTAGTTATACTATTAAACCTAACGTTCTTTCACGCTCTTCAATTGGATAAGAGTACTAAATATTTTTAGACGAGTAGATAAGAATTTATCATTAAAGCAACTTGGGGCTTCAACTTATTCAACTCATTGTCATTTAAAATGTATTTATTGTTTGTTTTTTACAAAAATATTTTTAAAATAACAATAAAAAATTAATACTTTTTAGAAAAATAAAACAAATGGGTCCATAATCATTAGGCCGATAAGTTATTTTACTTAAAATCAACAAAGCATGTGGAAAAGGAGAATTGTATCGGGCTCCTCACATTTCATTTGAACGAATATTTTTTTTCTTTAATTAAAAAAATCATTTTTTGTTGTTAATTTTTAATATTTTTATGGAACAAAAGGTTTTTCAAGAAAGATGAGAAAAGAAGAAGAAAGAAAAGAGATAGAAACTAAATTGTTAAAGAGAAAATATTATTGAGTGAAGTTCTTATGATTAACATTATACAATATCTAAAAATTTCATTACACAAGGGTTACACAAAAAAGGCACCAAAGATACATCATGCCAAGTTATATTCCACAAAACTACAGTCAAGATACTATGGTTCGTTGGCTTTTCTTTTCCCCTTTCTGTCTCCAGCGTCTTTTGTCCGATCATGTTTCGAGCTCATTAACCGGAGAAGACCATGTTTACAACGTAGCATTTTGGGGTGTGTTCGGTTTAAACTCCTAATTTTCGAATTAGAGACCTTCTCACTTTGATTTACTTGTGTTGTCTGTGGTGTTTTTCCTCCAGTCGCGGTTGTGTTCTTCAGGCGCTTTGGGATTTCTTAAATGTCATGGATTGGAAAACTGTTTCTAAGAAAGGTTTTCGGTTTATTTCCCCTAGATGAGATGTTTTTTCGAAGGGAAAAAGCTCTTGGGAGGGGAGTGACTCATCCATAGTGTCGATATATTTTTCTGAGTTCCCTGACCGGATGAGATCAGTGGAATTCTTTGAGCTATTTGTGTGTGAATGAGAGGTGGTGGAGGTGTTGATATCTCCTAGGAGGAACAATCTGGGTAAACGCTTCGGTTTCGCTAGATTTATAGACGTGCAAGATGCGAGGGTTCTTGCGGTAAAGATCAATAATATTCAGATTGATTGGCGGAAAATTCATGCTAATCTTCCTAGGTTCGAAAGGGGTAATGGTGGCAAGCTGAAGGAGGTTAGAGGCATCGCTAATGATGGTCACCACCGGCGTAACGTTCGCCACCCTAAGGAACCAAGAAGGAGTCTTTTTGCTTCAAGGAATGTGGGTTGCAGCTCTTACACCGATGTTGTTTGCAAGAATGTAGTTTCGGATCAGGTTATCAGGAACGAGGTGGCAAGCACAGTAGTGGAATACTCGTCAGAGAGTTCGGTGAAAGATAACCTTCGCAAAGCTTATATTGGCTATGTCCATACTCCTGGTATGTCATACAAGGTGCAGTCCGATTTTGAACTGGAGGGGTATTTTTCTATCAAATTCACTCCGATAGGGTCGACCTTATGCCTTCTTGAAGAATCAGAGGAAGGCGACATTTTTTATCTGATTGTCAATGGTGAATCTTGTTGGAAAAAATGGTTTCTAGATATTAGGCCATGGAAGGAAACTGATGTGGATACTAAGAGGATGGTATGGTTGCATTTTAGCGGTGTTCCGGTTTATGCGTGGCACACGGAATTTATTGTGGAAAAAGGTTTGAGACAAGGAGATCCTCTCTCCCCTTTTCTTTACGTGATAGTCGCGGATGGTTTAAAGGGTATGGTTAGTAGGTCGGTGGCGAATGAGGAGTTTGAGGGCTTTAATATTAAGGGTAAGTGTTTTGTAGATATTCTTCAATTTGCGGATGATACCCTTTTGTTTGGTGGGGGGAAGTTGGAAGCATCTTTGGGCTATTAAAGCGGTTTTGAGAGGTTTTGAATTAGTTTCCGGTTTGGGAATTAATTTTCATAAGAGAAAACTTATTGGTGTTAATATTGGCTCTAGGTTTTTGGAGGTTGCCTCTTTCTTCCTTTCTTGCAGGAGGGAGAATAGTAAATTTGTTTTCCTTGGAATTCCTATTGGGTTCAAATTCAGTAGGATTGATATGTGGAAGGAGTTGGTGGGGAAGATGAAACAGAGGCTTTCTTGTTGGAACAATAGACTTCTTAGTTTTGGGGGAAGGCTTACTTTATTAAAATCGATGTTTTCTAGTGTTTCTATTTTCATGCTTTCTTTCTATAAAGCTCCGATGAAGGTTGTCAAAGAGATTACTAGAATTCAAAGTAACTTTCTTTGGGGGAGTAAAGAGGAAAAGAGGAAAATTCATTGGGTTAGTTGGAAGAATGTGTGTCTTCTGTTTTATAAAGGAGGATTAGGTTTGAGAAGGGTGGATGATTTCAATTTGGCTCTAATCAATAAATGGATATGGAGGATTTTAACGAAAGATAATGCTTTATGGTATAATGTTTTAAAAGCTAGATATGGAGATATTAACTTGAAGATGGTAGATAATGGTTTTTTACCCACTAAGGCGAATTGTGCATCCTTTTGGTGGAGGAAATTATGTGGTTTGGAAAAAGGTTTACCGGGGAATTGCTTTGTTTCTAATTGTAAATTTTCCATTGGTAATGGCTTTTTATTTTCTTTTTGGCACACTTGGTGGATAGGAGATTGTTGCTTAAAGGATAGTTTTCCTATTCTTTTTCACTTGTCTTGTCTTAAAGATGTTTCGGTGGCTTGCATGGGAGGTTGGCAAGAATAGAGGTGGACTTGGGGAGATTTTGGGGTGGCCAGTCCGATTGAAGATGTTGTTGCCGCGGATATGGAACGGTTGCGTTCCTTGTTGGAGCATGTTCGTCCGGTGTCTTATGGCGTTGGTGCGGTTGAGTGGATTTTGCGCCCTTTGGAGGGTTATTCGGTACGTAGTTTCTATAATTTTCATTTCAAGTTCCACATTCCTTTTGGGCCGAGCAATAAATTCGATGAAGCTTTTTCTTTAATTTAGAAATTAGAGGTCCCTTCTAAGGTAAAGGCTTTTGGTTGGAGAATTTTTTTGAATAGGCTTCCTACTAAGGTTGCTCTCTTTGGTAGAGGTTGTGTTTCTCCGAATAGTGGATTGGAGTGCATTTTTTGTTCTTTGGTGGAGGATTCGTTAGATCATCTTTTTTTGAATTGTTGTGTTTCTTTGTTGGTTTGGAAGGAGATGGCCGAGTGGATCGGTTTTGAGGATTGGGGAGCAAATAATATTAAAGAAAGCTTTTTAAAGTGATGTGCTTTTTCTAAACTTAGTAGGGTGAAGAAAGGGAAAGAAGGGCGTGTTTGGTTGGCTACGACTTGGTATTTGTGGAATTTACGGAACGGAATCATTTTTAGGAACGATAGTTGGAACGTGTTGGATATGGCTTGGAATATTAAGGCGTTAGTGTGGAGATGGTCTTTCATCGGGAAAATTACCCGCTCCAATTTTAGCTTTTATGAGTTTAGTAAGTTTCCTTTGTTCTACTTAACTTAAGGCTTAATTGGGTTGTAATTTTCTTTTTGGCTCGAGGTTAGCCTCGGTTTTTGTAAGTGGATTCGAGAACCTTTTGTGATCGCTTTCAATGAATTCTTGTTTATAAAAAAACCATCATACAATATCTTTATATAGACAACTAAAGTTCAGGCCAAAACTATGAAAATGCAAAGTACAAAACTACAGCTTACATTTCGACACAATAACTATATATTGTAATCGACACAGTCGAATACAACTGACTCCTATACCTCGACTAGCTACTTCGACATAGTCGAATGCTAGCTGATAAGTGATTTTTATATCTATTTTATAAGTTATTTTTCCTTTATATTTTACTGTTTTGATTCATTTTCCTTTCATTTTACCATGTTTTACGCTTTGGTATTGTATTTTCTTTGTTTTCTGGTCATAAGAAGCATTCCAAGCGAAAGAAGAATGATAAGTGGATAAAACGCGAAAAAAAAACACAGCGAATTGTCAGAAGGATTCATAAAGTATATTTTTTAGCATGTTGCATATTATGATAGACCTGTGGTATTTTGATTATATCTAGAGCATCGTAACTCGAAATGATGTGGGACCAACGACAAATGAAAGCTAACTTTTAGGGCTACAAAATCCAAGAGGAACCCCCGTACAAAAACTAGAGCCCTATTACAGCCACACGTAATGGCTATTACGGGCCATAACATGCAGGCGAACTTTTCTCGATATGTTTCCTTTTCTTGCCCGATTCCATCTACTTAAAGGCTTTTGATTGCTTGGATCTGATCTTCATTGTTTGTAATTGGCATTGAAACTAAAGATATTCTTTCCATGTTTAGAATTTATTTTTAAAACTCATAGGTGGTCTTGAGATTTTATCCAATTTTTATTCCAGTTTTTAGTTTTTCTTATTTTACCGCATTTTGTAAAAGTCTCCGTTGGAGCAGCTGGATCAATTTCTCAATTCAAGTACTTCTTTTTCATCATTCAAGTTCTTATTTATCGCTTTATTTATCTGTTTATCTATTTTGTCTTTATCTTTCGTAATCGATTTGTCTAGATCATTCCTCACCATGAGTGAGTAGTCCACTAGGGACTAAGGGTTATGAACCCTATCATAGGACCAATCGCATGAACTTAAGCTAGTTATAGGAATTTCACCCTTTTTATTCTAAAAGTATGAGTTTTGATTCAAACCTCACTACAAAAGTAGGAGTGTTATTTTTAGGCGTTTGCCTTACGCTGAAAGGGTGGAGGTGAACGCCGAAAAGCAGGTTGTTAAACAATCAAGTCCGAAGTAGGTATTTCCATAATAATCTATTTTTCTATAAATTGAGTCAGAATTCTCGTTATAGAAATGTTTAAGTCATGTGGAGAAGTCTAAGATAGGAGTCATAACCCTAGGTCTTGTTTGTTTTGTTGTTAATTTTTAAGAAATTCTCATTTAAGTTGTTTTTCACAAAAGTTCTTTTTTAAATAAGTTGTTTTGACTTAAGTGTTTTTTCACTTGAGTTGTTTTTAAAACCCATTTTCGGCCGCTCTAGCTTTACACAGATAGGATAGATATCGGTACTTGTTGAAGCAGTAAAGCGGCAAGCAAAAATATTATTTGTTCTAGCAAAAAATGGTTAGACCACCAAAAGTGCTAGTTCTCCTTATTCTAGATAAGGAGAGCTACGCTGTCTATACTATAGAGTATGTTTGGGGATTTGAGAGCTATACAGGTGCTATATATTGTCTCAAGATAGATGTGTCTTGCTTAACCCTCATGCGGGAGCCACTTTTATAGCCTTCTTCTTCCTTCATTTAAGTCAGTCCATTAAGAGAAGCCTCTTGGCCTTCAGACGTTGTATGGCCATCATTGTTGTAACTCTTCTTCATGAATGCACGCTTTGAAGACAGGATAACGTCTGCATTGATGCACCTCCGCCGTTACGACTATTGGAATGACGCTTGTTGAGCTCATGATCGGCATCGGTGCCGGGTTGGTGGGGTATAGTACTCTACCTTGTAAGAACTCGGCTGATGGGAGTCGGGCTCCCCGACCGGGCTGGGTTGTGTATGATGCTTGTCTAGCTCTCTTCATTGTACGATCTTTTCTGCTACCACAGTCCAGTCCGTGCTTACCCTTATCCGACTACTCGACTCGACATAAAATATATTTGGCATGTACATAAGCCCCCCAAGTACTATATCCGTTTATAGGGGTGTAGTCGGCAATGACAAAAGCCCAGATATATTTACTAGGTGTCGTGCTATAGATCGGCCTTTTCTTCTTAGGTCATTACGTGTCAAAAAATTTCGAACGGTCATGTTCCCTAATCTTCCCTAGCGTTATGATGACTTTAATACATCATGAGTGGCTATTCTCTAGCCATTTTATCTAACGTTGGGCTTCTATTAAAGCCAGTCTTCTTTTTCCTTCACTCCCACGTTCTTCTTTAAGCGAATCTGATCTCGTCTCCAAGCACTCCTTACTTTAGGTATTTTTTCCTTTCCCTCTTGATTTTCCTCTATTTTCTTGTTAACACAAAAATGGTAGTTCTTAGGGAATGTGATAATGAGGGTAAGGTTATTCATAAGAGTGACGAGGAGAGAAAAATACTATGGGAAGAAAACATGTAAGAGATGATGGATTTCGTAGGGGTAGAAGTGTATAGGCGAGTCATGGATAAGTTTTATAATGAGATTCTCACTTCTGAAAGTGACTTTGACTTTGACTCTTCATGTTCTGTAGAAATTCTATTAGAGACTGCTGCTCCCTTTGATTCTGAGGTTATGAACCATAAGAATAGTACTGCTGACGACTTGGAAATTGCTAAAATTCGATCCCTGAGGATTATATCCTTTACTGGTTCCGAGGATGATTTTATTTTGGAACCGTGCGGCCCAAAGGAAAAAAGTATGTATACTCCGGCCAAAAGATGTTTCTGAAGACTTTTTCTACCTTTATCCTAGTATTATGGAAGATTTCAACATTCGTATCCCTTTTTCCGATTTCGAGGTGGACGTGTTGAAGACCGTTAACATAGAACCTTCCCAACTTCGTCCCAACAGTTGGGGGTTTATAAAGGCCTTTGAGAGGGTTTGTGAGGTTTTAGATATTGTTTCGACTATAGGTTTATTCTTTTGCTTCTTTGAGGTAAAAGGATTTCATAACCGGAGTTGGGTTCAAATTAATGGAATGCCCGACCGATGTTTCCTTCAGGCCTACACCTCAAATTACAAGAATTATAAAAACCCTTTTTTTTTAGTGTTCGCTGTGGGCCGAGATGTCCACAGGTGTTATACGCCTTAGATGGGCATCCCCGCTTTCCTCATTACTGGACCAAAGATCCCTTATCATTTACTTGTTTTAATTATGATAAACTGAATGATTTGGAACTCCATTCCCCTGGCTATTCTTGATTCATTCCGTATGATGAGGATTAAGGAATTGTTGCCCTTAGATGACGACTGACTCCTTGCCTTCTTGAGTAATCATTATTTTTCATTTCAACTATTCCTTTCCTTCCTTTTTATTTTAACCTTATGCTGTTTGTTTGTAGACAATATGACTGACCTATCTGTAGCCGAGCAAAAGAAATTGATGCAAGTAGCTCGGGAAGCCCGGAAAGGAACTGGGAGTGTATCTGCATCTAAGTCTGACTTAGGTGGATTAGAAGTCCGGGCACCAAAACGGCCCAGGGGTACGAGCACTAAAGCCGCCCCGAGCAAAGCTGAGCCTCAGCCTATTATTTTACCTACTCAGGACGAGGCTTCTCAAGGTGACCCGAAGAAGCTGAAGGTTCAAATGAATAAGGATATTCATCAAGCTGAAATGGAGATTAACTCCATCATGATAGGTCCAGGAGAGAATTCCGTGTCTGGTGAGTTCAAGTTTTTTTCCAATGATTTTGATGGCTTCAGATACCTGCGTGATCATCTCAACATTACCGATGATGTTAATAAAGTTAAATCCACTGGTCATTAGAAAATCACTCAGAATCTTAGTTTTTATCTGATGAGGTGTGTTGTCCTTGCCTGTGGTTTGTTTGAATTTTATGATGGCTCCGAGAAGCTTGAGTCCAAATTCAAGGATGAAGTCACTCCGTTGAAGAGCTCCTAGGAATCTCAGTCTAAGAAACTTTCCAGCTTGGAAAAGGATTTAGCTAACATGAGGAAGGAAAGAGAGACTTTGGAGTCTGATCATAAATCAGCCTTAGCCAAGCTTACTGACCAGTTAAGGATATTCGAGGCCTCTAATGCGGAGCTCTTATCATCCAACAACGATCTTAAAAAAGCTTTGAAGAAAGCTCAGATCGATATTTTGTCTACTGATGACGAAGCTTTTGAGAGAGCTAAAGATCAAGTTCTCTAACTCCATCCTGGCCTAGATTTGTCGGAGATGGATTACTTAAAGGTGGTGCAGGATGGCCGTCTTGTGGACCTTGGCGAGCTGGAGAAGGATAGCCAGGAGAGGTCTCAAATCCCGGTTAATGACGCTGACGGGAATGTGAACCCGGCCTAAAGTGATGTTGCCAATGATACTTCGGCTACTACTTAATCTTAGTGTTCTTTATTTTAGTTAGTCATCCTTCTGGATGGACTTTTTATTTTGGCGAGGGCGTGTGGTGTTGTCCCCTCTCACGCTCATAACGTTTTAGCCTTCGGGCTTTGTAATGTACAATGTTTGGCCCTTCTGAGGCTTTTTGTTTACGTCGTTTCTGTTCATTATGTTTATTTCTTTGTAAAATAATCCCGTACATATATCCAGTCTTTCTTTGTGGTGGGAGGTGACATTTTGGCAGGTTTAAAGAAGGTTAGGGAGATGAGAATTCCTTCCAAAATTCAGGTATTTGTTTGGAGGGTTTTGAGAGAACGTATCGCTACGAAGGATTTGCTTGCGATAAGGAGACAAAAGTCTTCATAATCCTCCCCAAACCGAAACCTGAGGTGGAATGCTCAGTGTCTAATTCTGAGGATTCGGTCGATTCGTTGAATAAAGTTTACCCTAGATGGTGGAGCTCCGAGGAGGAGTATGGAGGAGACGAAGAAGAAGAAGGAGAAGTTATTGGTGACAGCTACGTCTCAGCTATGGGCATACCTAATCATATGGGGAGTAGGGGAAAAGATACTTATGATAACTCTGGATCGTATAACACTATGACAGATAGAAACCATAATAAGCAAAGTGATGGGCTCGAGGCTCTAGATAGGCTGAACCAGAAAAGCCTAGTTGACAAAGAGCTGTTTGGGGAAGACAAGTCAATATCAGAATTTTTTAAGGTTGGTACTAATGTCGAGACAAACAAAAAGACAGAGAAGGAAAAAGACCTTTTTAACTCTTCTAATAAGTCAATTGGTAGAGGGGTGTCTCTTGATGGTATGCTGAAGGCCCATGTTACGTCTAAGGCCCACAATCGAGAGTCCAAAGTTGGAGAGAGTGGTCCCATTAAAGCCCACACAATAAGTAATGAGTTTACCTCCTTAGTAGCAGAATCGTTGAGTGTTGGGAAGGTAAAGAACGTTGGGCTAGCTTTGGTTATTGCTCCAGTGGACTTAACTATAAGGAGGAAAGGTCCATGGAGGAATCAGAAAGAAGAAGGTTCAGAAGACCCAATAGAAGACTTCCAAGTTACTTCAGGTCTTAGAGGTATCGAGATAAGAAGTGGTCTTGGTGAAAGTAGTGAAGATAACAGACAGGTTTCTATGTGTCACTCTGTGACTGATTCTGAGGTGATGAAGGTGTACAAGAGATTCTGGGAGAAGCTTGATAGTAATGTCTCTAAAAGAATCAGAGAGTTGTTGGTTTCTTTGGGAGTTAGTGAAGAGAAGGATGGGTATGATTTAGAAAAAGAAGTGAGGAGTTTGGAGAAGAGAGATGAAGACGGATTCAGTAAGAGGGTGGCTAATTCAATAGGTTTATCATGAATATTTTGTCTCTAAATATGAGAGGGCGCAGTAGCTCTATAAAGAGAAAGAGAGTTGCGAAATTGATCCAACTGAAGGGTGTTGATACGTGCTTCATTCAAGAATCGAAGAAGGAGAACATAGATGGTCCAATGGCTTACTCTATTTGGGGAAACGAAGATGTGGAGTGGTCTTATTCAGGAGCCATTGGTAGAGCAGGTGGGATGATTACTTTATGGAAAAAAGGTTTATTGGACCTCATATGCAGCTTCATGGGTGAAGGCTTCTTAGGTCTGAATACGATATGGAATGGTAGAGTTTTATTTTTTGTTAATATCTACTCGTCATGTATTCTGGCTAAGAAGAGGATATTTTGGTCGGAGCTGTTGAGTGCTAAAAAAGTGTTTAGGAACGGTGATTGGGTAATTGGCGGTGATTTCAATACGGTGGCCTTCAAGGAAGAAAGGAAAGGTATAAGGGTTGATGGGAGAAGTAGGGAGATGGAGGAATTCAGAAGCTTCATTAGCGAGCTTGATGTTGTTAATGTTCCTTGTGAAGGGGGCTTGTTTTCTTGGTTTAATAGATCTGGAAATGCTGTGAGCAAATTAGATAGATTTCTGTTGTCAGAGAGTATTGTGGAAGAGTGGAGGATTAGAGGTCAATTTATAGGGAGGAGGGAGGTTTCAGACCATTTCCATGTGTGGTTGCTAGCGAACTTTCATAATTGGGGGCCTAAACCTTTTCGATTTAACAATAACTGGTTAAATCACCTAGGTTTTATTCCATTTGTGAAGGCTAATTGGGAGTCAGAGGTTGTTAGGGGGAGAGGAAATTATGTCCTAAAAACTAAGTTGACTAAATTGAAGGAGGGTCTTAAGAAGTTGACTAAATGTTAAGCAAGAGGTCCAAGGCATCTGAGCAGATTTGGCACAATCTGAACTTGAAAGAAGAACTGTTGAAGCACAAAGCTAGAGAGTCTTGGTTGAAGGAAGGAGATTGTAATTCTAAGTATTTCCATTTAGCAGTCAAGAAGAGACGTAGAAGGAACAACATATGGTTTGTTAAAACAGACACATGTGTGGTCGAGGATGTCAACGGAGTTAAGCAAGAGGTTAGAAAGTTCTTTGAAGAGAATTTCAAGGATCCATGCTCCTCTCGACCAAACTTTGAGGCTTTGGATCTAAAGATGTTATCTGAAGTGGATAGAGTGGGTTTAGAAGTTGAGTTCACCAAAGAAGAGATTAAGGATGCATTGTGGGGGTGCAACGACGATAAGAGCCCGGGTCCTGACGGCTTTTCTTTTGCTTTCTTTCATAAGTGCTGGGATATTGTGAAAGAAGATGTTTTTTCTTTCGTTAATGACTTCTATGATAATCCGGTTTTAACAAAGGCAGCTGCTCCATTGTTCATTACTTTGGTAGCTAAAAAGAAGAATCCCCAAGATCTTAGAAGCTTTAGACCCATCTGCCTCGTCAACTGCTACCAAAAGATTATGTCGAAGTTTCTTGTAGGGAGATTGAAGAGAGTGATTAGCTCCCTGGTGTCTTAGGAGCAAACAACGTTTGTGCAGGGGAGATGCGTCTTTGATGGAGTGTTAGTGGCGAACGAGGTGCTGGACTTAGCAACAAGGAGTAAACGAAGTTGTTTGATGCTTAAGTTGGACTTCAAGAGAGCTTATGATTGTGTGTCATGGAATTTCCTTATTGTGTTGCTGAAAATGTTAAATTTTGGTACAAAGTGGGTTGCAAGGATTCAAGCTCTAGTGTGCAGGGGGTTCATGTCTGTTTTGGTCAATGGGAGTCCAACTAAGGACTTTGTCGTTGAGAAAGGGTTGCGTCAAGGAAACCCTTTGTCTCCCTTTCTATTCATATTGGTCATGGAAATTTTAAATTTCTTGGTAAAGAGAGTGGAAAACATTGGTTTGTTTGAAGGCTTTAAAGTGTCAACTGATGTAAGTATTAGTTTAGCCCAGTTCGCTGATGACTCATTAATGGTGGGAGAAGCAACTTGGAGTAATCTCTGGTGTTTGAAGGCTGTTCTGCGTGGGATCGAGTTACTTACAGGCCTTAAAGTGAACTTCACGAAAAGTAGGATAGGTGGTGTCAATTTGAACCCTATTTTTCTATCTGCAGCTTCTGATTTCCTTCATTGTGACATTTTGAGTGTCCCTTTTTCTTTCCTTGGGGTTATGGTTGGTGCGAGTCCTAGGAGGATAAAAATTTGGCAGAGTGTGATTGAGAAGGTAAAGTATAGACTGGCAGACTGGAGAGGTAGAAACATGTCAATTGGAGGAAGGCTTGTCCTGATAAAATCTGTGATTAACGCGTTGCCTTTGTACGCATTCTTGTTCTACAAGGTTCCTTCTAAGGTCTTGAAAACGTTGCAGAACATCCAGAGTAGTTTCTTGTGGGGAGGTACTGATTTAAAAATGAAGATTCACTGGGTTGATTGGGACTCCATTTGTTTGCCTATTGAGTTGGGAGGCCTAGGTTTAAAGAATATCTCTAGCTTCAACGCAGCCCTTTTACTTAAATGGAAATGAAGACTACTCAAGGAAGATAATAGTGTTTGGAAGAGGTTACTTCTTAGCAGATATGGTGAAGATTTAACTCTTAGCATTAACAGTTATGATGGGGAGAAGGGAAATAGTAAAGAATCGATTTGGTGGAGGGATTTGGTAGGGATCGGTTATGATGTGGAGGCAAAGAGGACCTGCTTTGTAGAGAACTTGTTGTGTTCTTTAGGGAATGGGAAAACATATCTTTTTGGCATAATAGTTGGTTGATGGGTTCTCCATTGAAGAATGTGTTCCCAGGATTATTCGCTTATAGAAATTCGCAGGGGTCGGTAGAGGATTATGGAAAATGGAGTGAAGGAGTTTGGAGGTGGGTTATCAACTTTAGTTTTTTTCCTAGTGACTCAGTGTTGGTTAGAGAGAGGAGCGAGCTGATGGCCTTACTGGTAGATTATATGCCCTGCAGGGATTCTGTAGATGGGTTCAACTGGAATCCTAATCATGTCCATATTCTGTCTAACCAAAGTGTTTTTACTGTTAGCTCATGTTATGACAGTTTGCATCATCATTTTTTTGTGAATAGGTTGGATAATGTCACATTGACAGGTATAAACAGAATTTGGAAGCTTAAGTCCCCCTTGAAAGTAATATTACTTTTGTGGAAAGTTTTGAGGAATAGAATTGCTGTCAAAATCAATTTGGGAAAGAGAAATATAAGGGTTTCAGATGGTAACGTGGGGTGCACCAGATGTGGTAGCAGAGAGGAGAGTGTTAACCACGTGTTCTTTGAATGCCCTATTGTTGTAGAGGTGTGGAAGGGAGTTGAGAATTGGCTTGGTATTCAACCTGTTTGTAAATCTAGTAGTATTGAATCGTTGATGGATTTCGACAATGTTGTTTCGTTAGCGTCGGTAATAAGAATGGCTTGGTAGTTTGGGCAGCTACTTTGTAGTACCTTTGGTATGGTAGAAATTGCTCTATTTTCGAAAACAAAACGGTGCCGCTTGAGGATATGTTGAACTCCATACACTACAAGAAAACATGTAATTAGCTAGGGGGTTATCCCTTCACTAAGCCAAAAAACCCATCACAAAACATCATTTTGCGAGGGGAGGGAACCCCTAGCAAATCAGGCCATCGCAAATTATTGGCTAGGGGATAAGCCCCTCGCAAAAGTGGCTAGGGGATTAGCCCCTCGCAAAAAACCATAAAAAAAATTTAGCCTGTTTTCCTGCAGGTATAGACACAGCTAGTGGCACAGTGGGAACAGACGTGTCAGAAAATTTGCGAGGGGATAAACCCCTAGCCAAAAAAGCAACGTATTGTGATTAGTGAGGGGTAAACCCCTAGCTATGCATGTCAGACTATTTGCGAGGGGCTGCCCCCTAGCTAAAAAGCTGCGTATTAAATTTAGTGAGGGGTTATCCCCTAGCTATTTGTGTCAGAATTTAATGAGGGGTTCCCCCCTAGCTAAAAAAGCTGCGTATTAAATTTAGTGAGGGGTTATCCCCTAGCTATTTGTGTCAGAATTTAGTGAGGGGAGGAACCCTAGCTAATTGCCATATGTATTAAATTTGCGAGGGGTTAGCCCCTAGCTAATATATAATTATATTATTTTAATTATATTATTATTAACTAGAATAATATAATAAATTTTTATATAATTATATAATAAAATATTAAAATTTATAATTATATTAATAATTAGAAAAA
Organism: Lathyrus tuberosus; assembly: GCA_022829125.1. Taxonomy (NCBI): domain Eukaryota; kingdom Viridiplantae; phylum Streptophyta; class Magnoliopsida; order Fabales; family Fabaceae; genus Lathyrus; species Lathyrus tuberosus. Next base: position 15,204,625 of record JALAZF010000065.1, on the reverse strand, counting down.
TATAATTATATAACAAATAAATATACATATTTTAATATAATTTTATAATAAATAATTATATATTTTTAAATTTTGTAAAATATAATAATTTATAAAAAAAGCATTAAAATTAAATATTCACATACATCACCAAATTAAATATTCACATACATCACCAAATTAAATATTCACATACATCACCAAATAAAAAGTGCATTAAAATTAAATATTCAGATACATATTAAAAGTTTCATATTTCAATAATTTAAAGTTAATCATCTTCATCATCCTCCTCATCTTCCTCATCTCCCCTAGCACCTTGGTTCATATGCGCGGCCATAAATTGTTCAAATTTTAATGCGCGCTCATTTGCAATCCGCATTGCATCCTCATACTCTGCTGTTTTCCTCCTCAATTCTTCCTCCATCTCAGCTTGTCTTCTCCTCATTTCCTCCATCTCTGCTTGTCTAGCTGTTGCCTCACGTGCTGCCTCGGTCTGCGCCAAATTTCTCACAGTTTCAAGCATATCAGCGGTTAATATAGGTGGACGTGATGATCCTTCTCCATCATCAAGTCTCATTCTAAAACTCCTATCACGCCGCTTAATTGTTTTGGCATACCCTCCAGCACCATACACCCTCCCATTTTTCCTCTTCCCGCGAGTAGTGTCATACCAAGTCCGAAAACCTAGACAAGGATCAATAGGATATCCCTGTGGCGGTGGAGGTAACTCAGGATGCTCAGATAAAGCAAGTGCAAGTTTTCTGTCATACTCCTCCTATAAAAAATAAATAAAGTTAGATTGTTATGATAATTTAAATAAGATATAGGTACATAAAAGAAAGAAATAAAATGACTAATTTTTAGCAAAACTTACTTGAGTGTCCTTTGAGCGTTTATCGACAAACTCCCCATTTTTCTTAATATGAGTCTCTAGATGGATCTCATTAAGCATCGGAGTTCTACCCAACTCTTCATGCTATTAAAATAAAACATAAGTGAAAAAATAGTTAGTTTTAATATAAATTTTCAATGAAAATTTAAGTAAAAACATAATAAAATTTACTAGCCTGTGTGCAATTTCAGCAACACTAATACTGCCTGCTGCGTAGTTGCAGCCACCAACTTCAGATGCCCTGTTTTTTTTTGCTTTTTCGGAAACTTGCTGAAATTTTTCCGAATTCCAATGGTCAATAAGTTGCTGAAATACATCATCACCTATCCAACAGGGACGTGTTCCTTTAGTTTCCCATTTAATTCGAACACGCCTAAGTGTGTCGGATAATCGGGCAGCACATTTTGAATCAAAATTTTCTCTTACTTGGTGGTCCTCTGTAAAATGCCAAACACATTTCTCCTACATTGTTTTATGAATTAAAAAATAAATATATAATGTGTAATCATGAAATAAACTAAAAAAATATAAAGGATATTAAAATAATAGTTACTTTTTATACCTGAAATAAACTAAACCAATCATCCTTATCATCATCGAGAAGTGCTCCATACGTCGGCCAAAACTTTTTATATTTTTCCTTAATGACTTCTGTTATACACGATACAGCTTGGTGTGATGGTATAAGGCTAAACAAAAAAATCTTGAGTTAGTATTTACATTAAAAAAACAACTCAAATTTTAATTTTAAAAAAATAATATGTAAAACATACCTTCCTCCATCGCATCGAATGACATATCTGCCCTTGTATTTCTTAACTGTTTGGGGCTTTAAATTTCTCAGAATGCGCGCCCACCTTCACTCCTCATTAGTACTGTCAGGAGCACTAGTATCTCCATGATCATAAGAACTGGTATCTCCATGACCAGGAGCACTAGTATCATCCTCATCATCCTGCTCATCATGCGTAGAATGCACGGGTGCTGAACGAGGCATGCTAGATCCATCAGTCTCCATATATGGCATATAATGCTGCACGGGTAATGAACGTGGCATGCTAGATCCACCAGCCTCCATATATGGCATAGAATGCTGCACGGGTAATGAACGTGGCATGCTACATCCACCAGCCTCTGTATATGGCATAGAAAACTGCATGGAAGGCATCGGAAAGCTAGGCCCGCTCGACTGCATGGAAGGCATTGGAAAGCTAAGCATGGGATGCATAATAGGTGCATATCCAGGAGGACTAATGAAGGCCGACGTAGATATCGGTGGGAGTGAAGAAAAATCAGGTGTGGATAATAATCCGGTAAAAGATCCACCAGACATGGGTGAAGTCTGCATAGGCAGTGGAGTACGGTGAACAGGCTGCGGAGTGGGGTGCACCTGACTCGAAAGTGGCATAGGAACAAACATAGAAGAATCAGGAACCTCTTCTACGATGAACCTTGTGTGGCGAGCCTTACCCTTACCCTTTTCCTCTCTTCGGGGTGGCATTTTCTGAATATTTCATAAAAACATAAAAGTAAATTAATTCAAGCAATTACAACAGTAGTATTATAACAATACATATTGCACAATAGTATTATTACATAATAGTATAATTACACAACACTTATGATTTAACTTATTCATCATCATAATCATCACTGTCTTCATCAGATATGATATTGTTGTCTTCAGAGTCTCCTGCCTCTTCTTGCTCTTCTTCCACATGATTTGCTGACAACAAAATGGTTAAGTCAACTTGTTGACCCACAACTACAGTATCACCCAAACTTGTAATCTCCTCAATTTCAATTACCCCATTCACTGGTGAAATCTCATCATCTTGGTATGCAACATCATCTTCCATTACACCGTCAGATTCAATATAACCCATTGGATTGGACTTGATTACAACACACCATCCTCGTTTACTTGGTTGAATTGAAGGATAAGGAACGTAGTAAACTTGCCTAACATTATGTGCCATTATGAAAGGGTCATACTCTTTGTACTTTCTATCCATTCGAACCTCAACAGTGTCATATTTTTTATCTATTTTAGTTCCTCTGGAAGATGGATCATACCAATCACAATAAAATAGGACAACTTTATTTTCCGAGTCCATATAATTATATACCAACTCATAAATATGTCTGATAACACCATAGAAGTCGTCCTCACCACCCTCTGAAACTCCTTTTACAACTACACCACTGTTTATTGTTTTCTTTCCTTCTGTCCATGTATGAGTGTGAAATTTATATCCGTTTACAAAGTATGTGTGCCATTCGTTTGCACGCTGATGAGGGCCTTCAGATAAACTTCTCAAATGAATTATTTCAGGACTTGGTGCAACAATGCAATGTAATTGTTGCTTGAACCATGCAGGAAAATAGGCATGTATGTATCCAGTCGATGGTTGTTCCCCCGTGTTTTGAAAATAATAGGTATTAAATGCCCTATTTCAAAAAAGAAAAAATATATGTTAAAGAAGATGACAAGTATACTTATAAAAAAATACAAACTTAATTTAACATACTTACTCAAGATATGGTTTAACTTCAACGCAGTTAATCAACACATGAACATGAGCAGATTGCATTTCTTTTTCAGACAACCAATGCACACTCGTCTTTCCAGAAGGACGGCCGGGACGGCCAAAAACCGATAAGGTGAATTGACTTCTTTCATTAAAGTTAACTTCATTCCTTATGATTCTCGGAGTCAACATCATATGATTGAAATAATGAGAGCAAAAATGTGATGTTTCTCGATGCAAATAATGTGCACATATTGATCCCTCAACTCTTGCCTTATTTTTCACTGATCGCTTTGAATCACCCATGAATCGTTCAAATGGATACATCCACCTATACTGAACGGGTCCACCAAGGTAAGCTTCGTAAGCAAGATGCACAGGGAGATGCTCCATAGAATCAAAGAAACCTGGCGGAAATATTTGCTCTAACTTGCAGAGAATGATAGGAATATTTTGGTCCAACTTAATAATGTCATCCACTCGTAAAGTTGACGCACAAATGTCTTTAAAAAATTGACTAATCTCAGTTAGTGGATTAAGAACATGCTTAGGAAGTGAACTGAATGCAATTGGAAGCAATCGTTCCATGAATACATGACAATCATGACTTTTCATTCCATGCAGCTTTCCAGTTTTTGCATCAGCACATCTTGCTAAGTTAGAAGAATAATCGTCGGGCATCCTCAACTCATTTAACCATTTACAGACTGCTTTTGCTTCTTGTGGAGTAAGAGTGTAACAAGCCTTGGGTTTTAACAATTTTCCATTTGGTTGAGGTTTTAACTCCAACTCTTTTCGATTGCACAAAAGTTCCAAATCCTTTCTAGCCTTCTCATTATCTTTTGTCTTGCCTTGGATATCCATCACTGTGTTAAATACATTATCAAAAAAATTCTTCTCAATATGCATCACATCCAAATTATGTCGCAACAAATTATCCTTCCAATATGGGAGGTCCCAAAAAATACTTCTTTTTGTCCAATTGTGAGTGTCCCCATATCCTGGAATTTTGCATGCTTTACCATTATCTGTGAATTTTGGTAGGTCACAAACACTATTCCATACTTCAGTCGATGACAGACGAGGGGGAGGAAGATCTGTTACTTTTATTCCTTTTCTAAAAGAATTCTTATTTTTTCTAAAAACATGGTTCATACGTAAGAATCTACGGTGACAATCAAACCATGAACTTTTACCACCCATTTGCAAAGTAAACGCTTTTGTGTGTCCCATGCAATGCGGACATCCCATTTTGCCATGCGTACCCCAACCAGACAACATACCATATGCAGGAAAGTCATTAATTGTCCACATCAAAGCAGCTCGCATATTAAAGTTTTGTCTGCGAGACACATCATAAGTCCACTCTTCGATCCACAACCTCTTTAAATCATCAATTAAAGGTTGCAAATAAACATCTATTCCCGCTTTTGGACTGGACGGTCCGGGAATGAGGCATGTCAAAAACATGTAAGGTTTCATCATGCACATCTCAGGAGACATATTGTACCGGGTAATGATAACTGGCCAACAAGAATAGGCAATTGCTGAAGATTGGATATAAGGAGTAAAACCATCTGAGCATAATCCGAGCCGGATATTTCTGGGTTCTGATGCAAAATCTGAATGTACTCTATCAAAGTGTTTCCATGCCTCACCATCAGATGGGTGTCGCATCATGCCTGAACTATTGGAATTTATATGATGCCATGACATTTGGCTTGCACTATGAGTTGACGCAAACATTCTTTGCAATCTGGGAATTATTGGCAGATAGAACATGGACTTCACTGCAACTCGTTTTTGTTTTCGATCAATGCCTTTACTGCGAATTAAATACCTCAGACTCTGACAAAACTTACATTCCTCCAATCCCCCATCATTTGTACCAAACTCGTTATCATAAAACAACATACAACCTCCAATGCAACAATCAATCTTTTTCACTTTTAGTCCCAACTTCGACATCATTCTCTTCGCATCATAATAACTTGTAGGCATGTTTTCTTTCACAGGAGTCGCATCCAACATCATTTTTGCAAAGAATTCCAAACACTGATCAGGAACATTCCAATTTGACTTCGCAGCCAAGAGTCTCACACACATGGATAACATAGAGTCAAAAGATCCCTCAAACAGTGGTATATTTATTTCTTTCAGCAGTTGATAAAACTTTTGCGCTTCCACGTTCGGGAGCTCATCTGCATCAAAATCTTGAGGTTCCTCATAAGTCACATTCACCTCTAATGCATCACCAACCATATCATCCATGAGATTAAATTGTTCTTGGTCTGGCAAATGTGGTTGACTGCTTGATGCCTCTCTACCTATCTCAACTCCAACATGTGTTTGACTGCTTGAAGCCTCTCTATTCATCTCTGGCACTACTTCTCCATTAGAATACCACACCCAATAATTTGGTCTAAAACCATCTTTCTCCAAGTGACGTTTCACTTCATTTGGGTCTCTAATTATATTTCTGCAACCACATTTTAAACACGGGCATCTAACCCCTCCTTCGCTTCGACAACATTCTTGAGCAAACACATATGTAAGAAACGCAGCAACTCCTTCTTTAAAATGTGGTTTAAGCCCACGTCTTCCTGGATACGTTCTATCATACATCCAACTACGATAGAACTGATAATATTCCATACTGCACACGTGCAAAGTTGTTCCTTTTTAAATTCAAATTTAAGAAAAGGGGAATTTATCTATCGACAAACATATGACTATATTCATCTAACAAATATGATATTATATGTTTCTAAAAATTTACATCATTTAAATTATATATTTCTTATAAATATATTACTAAATTATATTAATATTTAAAAAAATATATACTCTATAAATAAAAATGTATACTTTCAAAATAAAAAGTCTACACATTACAAATTATATACTTTATATAAAAAGTGCGTATATTACTTAAATATATTACAAATGATAGATTTGTATGATTTAAATCATACTTTTTAAATAAAAGTGTATATTAATATATAATCTAATCTTTTACAAAAATAATATATTTTGTTTTTTAAACAATATTTTCTATACAATACTATTTTCAATAATATGTTTAATATATAATCTATTTTTTAAAATATATTTATTATACAAGACTATTTTTAATAATATGTTTAATATATAATATTCATTTTCAAAATCTAATTTTTAAACATTATTTAGTATACTTTTAAACATTTTTTTTATAAATATATTACCAAATTATATTAGTATTTGAAAAAATATATACTTTATAAATAAAAATGTATACATTCTAGACAAAAAGTGTATATATTACAAATTATATACTTTATACAAAATAGTATCTATGACTTAAATATATTACAAATTATAGATTTTTATGATTTAACTCATACTTATTAAATAAATGTGTATATTAATTAATAATCTTTTCTTTTACAAAAATAATATATATTTTGTTTTTTTGAACAATATTTTTTTATACAATACTATTTTCAATAATATGTTTAATATATAATCTATTTTTTAAACGGTATTTATTATGCAATACTATTTTTAATAATATGTTTAATATATAATATCCATTTTCAAAATCTAATTTTTAAACATTATTTAGTATACTTTTAAACATTTTCATATAAATATATTACTAAATTATATTAGTATTTGAAAAAATATACACTTTATAAATAAAAATGTATACATTCTAGACAAAAAGTGTATATATTACAAATTATATACTTTATACAAAATAGTATCTATGACTTAAATATATTACAAATTATAGATTTTTATGATTTAACTCATACTTATTAAATAAATGTGTATATTAATTAATAATCTTTTCTTTTACAAAAATAATATATATTTTGTTTTTTTGAACAATATTTTTTTATACAATACTATTTTCAATAATATGTTTAATATATAATCTATTTTTTAAACGGTATTTATTATGCAATACTATTTTTAATAATATGTTTAATATATAATATCCATTTTCAAAATCTAATTTTTAAACATTATTTCGTATCTTTTTAAACATTACTTAATATATAAGTGTTTTTTAAAATCTGTTTTATAAATATTTTAATAAATATGTTTTATAGTTTTTATTACAAATTTCTTTTATAATTTTTATTACAAATCTGTTTTTAAATTTTATTTTTAATATCTGTTTTATAATATAAACTAAATATAATATAATCTATTTTATAATATAATCTGTTTTTATAATTTTTTATAATAAAATAAAATCTGTTTTAAAACAATATCTGTTTTTAATCTATTTTATATAAACTAATTTTTTTCAAACATTTTTTACAACTATTTTAAAATCGGTTTGATGTTTACTTAAAATCTATTTTTAATAATATAATCAACATAAAATTAAAATATGTTTTAAAAAAATATCTGTTTTGAATCTATTTTATATAAACTAATTTTATTTAAACATTTTTTACAAATATTTTAAAATCCGTTTGTATTTTACTTAAAATCTCTTTTTAATAATATTAACAACATAAAATTAAAATCTGTTTTTATATTCTATTTTTAGTAATATAAACAATATTTATAAACATTTTTTACAATCTATTTTAAAACAACATTTTTTAAATATATATTACTAAAATTTCGAAATAAAAAAAATTATAGATTTTATAATACAGCAACACACCAAAATACCTAAAATATTTAGAAAAAGCAATTAAATGTGTACCTTTAGTAGCTCCCTTAAATTTGTAGTTCCAGCTTCTAGATGACAGTTGATGAATCCTTTATCAATTATATACATGTAATATAACAAATAAATAAATCAAATTAATTGTTGAAATACACAAAACAAAATTAATTAAAATATATATGAAACAGTTGAAGAAAATAAATGGAATGGGAAGTATTTACCTGATTTGAAGTTGGAAACGGAAGAAATGGGTACATTGAAACAATGGTGGAAGAGAGGAAGAAGATGAAGAATGAGAGAGAATGGGAATGGAAACGGAATGGGAATGAGAATGGAGACCAAAAATAAATATTACATATATATGACATTACTGCAGTATTTGGGAAGCTGAAAGCATTTAATGAGTAACATTTTGCGAGGGGCTTTCCCCTAGCCACTCCAACGGTCACAATTTGCGAGGGGGTACCCCTAGCAAAATTTAAACGTGTCAAATCAGTTATTGCATGTGTGGCACGTGTCTTTATTTGCGAGGAGTGGCTCCACGCTATTGGAAGACTAATTTTTGCGAGGGGGTGACCCCTAGCCAATGCTGGCGTGTTGCAGTCAGTTTGCAGCAGAATAATTACCTTTGCTCAGAGTGATTTGACCAGGCATCTTGATGGTGAGGGGATACCCCTCGCAAATCCTTAATCAACATTTAGTGAGGGGTTGGCCCCTCGCAAATGGTCAGATGTTACACCTCTTTTACGCTGACCCCTACTTTAAATAGGTTTTAAAGTTCAAAATTTTTTTCCCTCCTCTTTTGCGAGGGGTAGCCCCTAGCAATAGTATTTTTCTTTTTTTTTTTCCTATTATGTGATTTGCGAGGGGTTTACCCCAAGCAACCTTGTTTTTTTAGTGAGGGGTTTTACCCCTAGCTAATTCCCCTAGCTAAAACCATGTTTTCTTGTAGTGATAAAGTACTTCAGTTGGAGATGGTTATCTAATTTCATCAATTCTTTTAAGCCTTCTTTTTATGAATGGTTTGTAGTGCCTTTGTTGTGTTTCAAAATGGACTACTTTGTTCTATTGTAATAGGTTGCTGCACCCCTTGTGCAGCTGTGATTTTATTAATCGATTGCTTTCTGAAAAAAAAAAAAAAGTCAATAGTTTCAAAGCTCTTTGCCTTAAGTTTTTTTTTTTCTTGAAAAACATACTTTAATAAATACATTGTTTATGGATTTTTTTTTTTTAAATTCAAAAGTTGTTCTAGACGCTTCAAAATGAAGAGCATGTGGTTGATTACTATCTTTAAATAAAATAAATTTTATCTTCAAATATAATTAATTATAAATGCCTAATCAATTCACTTTAGAAGAAAGAAACATTTCAAAATGATTCAAAAATATATTCTTTATATCTATCTGCGAAAGATATTAATTTCTTTTCATGCCTGAAATTTTCATGTTTCATGTACAGAGAAAAATGAAGGGACATGGTGGTGACTTATCAGGCCACTAGCAAAACCCATGTCACCATTGCCATCCAACTCACCAAAATTAATGTTTCCAAAGTGACATAAAGTAAAAATCATGTTATATCAATAATTGTAGCCACGATGGCGCCCTGTTGAATTATAAACCTTAAATAAAACGCTTAAGGTTTCACCTGTTGAATAACAATCAATAAACTATTTTTTTTAATCATTTTCCGTTAAATAAGAACTTAAGCTTCTTTGAATATTAAGAGGTAAACCTTCTTCCCTTTGACTTTTAAGTTGATTTCATTTGTAGCATAATTAATTACCAAATCCCTTAATTTAATTTAATTTAATGTTCTATATTAGTCTCTTAACTAAAGAATGTTATAAATTAGTCCATTAACTTCAATTTTGTTATCCTATTTGATCCTTCCGTCAATTTCTAGAAAACAAAAAACATTATGTTTTGTTGACGTGCCATGACAGCAAGATCATTAGTACAAATCTGAATCTGTATATATAATTAAAAACTGATACAATGTTTAACCTGCCGAGATATTGTTTTCGGACGTTAAAAAACCTCTTTCTGATAGTAGGTCTCTGTTTACTAATATTTTTAGTAAACAAATCGCATGTTTTTCTTCACTTAAAGGATTAAACTCGAAAAAATCCTAAGAACAATTTGTATAAAAGTTTTAGAAAGTGTATTCGTGCTTAAAGGTTTGACATTTGAATATAGAGTAATTGTGTAGAAATTTCAAGTAGATTGCAAAATTGCTTGAAAGGATAAAGTAAAAACAACATGGTAGTAAAAGAAATTTAGTAAAAATGTTTAAATTAAAAAATGAGACAAGAGTTCATACATTTCTCACAAATTCCTTATCTATATGACTTTGATGTGTGAATCCTAAAGAGAGTAGAATTAAATGTGAACCCTCGTTACAGAAGTGAAATCTATTTATATAATATGTACATCAATAACCCTCAACAACGGTTAACTCTGAAGCATTCGACACGTACATTATTACGTGGGCTTTTGTCCTCTGCTTTGCCTCCACGTGTCTTTAGTTCTTGAACTCCTATAAAACCGTTACTTTCGTTGAAGGCGATCTTTGTAGTTTTGATCTTACCAACATCTTTTTGTTGATGACGATCTTTGCAGCATGATCTTACCATCGTCCTTTGGTCGATGAAAATCTCTACAGTTATGATCATACCATCGTCCTTTTGTCAATGAAAATCTCTACAATTATGATCTTACCATCGTTCTTTTGTCGATGGAAATTTTTGCAGTTTAATCTTTTTTTTTAATAAGAAAATGTATTTCAAGGATACAAAGGGGTATCCTAACCCGTAACAAAAAGTCCACCCCAAAAATCACCTTACATAAAATCACAAGGTGACTTGAACCAATCATAATAATTACAAGTAAAACCTATGTTAAGTCTACCGATCCAAATCCACGAAAGAAAAATAATCTTATGAACCACAAGATTTCCATCCCAAATTTCATCACAAAACATAATATTGTTCCTACATAACTACAAAACCCAACAAATTATAACCTATAACCACATCGCCTTCTTCAAGTCGACACCTAGGTAGTGTAGGGTGACAATCCAATCTCTACAGTGAATAAGGATGTTACCAAAAGGGATTCTCCTAATACCCAGCCAATCAGAAATGTTGTGCCATACCTTGATAGACTTGTTGCAAAGGAAAAAAAGATGAGCAAGAGTTTCATCGGCAACAAAACAAAGAGGACAAACCATGTCGTGAGTATTGGATATAATTCCTCTAGCAAATAAATTGTCCCGAGTCGGAAGCCTATTATGGAAAAGACGCCAACCAAAGATAATAGTTTTAAGAGGAGATTTTGCATACCATAGTTTTAAGAGGAGATTTTGCAGTTTAATCTTACCATTGTCCTTTTGTCAATGGTGATCTTTACAATTGTGATATTACCATCTTCCTTTTGTCCATGGAGATCTTTGCATTTATGATCTCACCACCTTCCTTTTGTCGATGGCAATCTCCGCAGTTTGTGATCTTACCATTATCCTTTCGTTAATGGCGTTCTTTGCAATTTGATCAGTATCAACTTGCGAGTTGATATTGATCTCGTATCCTATCCCAATAAACTTATTTTCCTAATCTCGGTACACTTCATCTTTTTAAGATAAAATTCGGGTCTTTTCGTATTTAATTGACTTCCACCCTAAAGATATGATAATTGTGGCTATTCATACTTCCGGGTTCAAGGAAATTAAATAAGGGCATCTATCATACCCCAATTTCGTCCCACAATTTATCTAATCTTCTTAACTTATATTGCGTTGCATCTTTTTCATTTTTGGGCCTAGAGCAAGTTGAAACTCGGGGACAATTTGATCAGGGTTTCTTATTGCATTGCATTGTTTCATCCTATTTGCATTCATATGCTTGTGCATCATTATCCATTGTCATTTAAGCTTGGCCTTGACATTCGATCATTTGGAGCTGGTATCAGTTTCTTTTGTCGAGTTCTTCTCTTGACAAGGAATGCTTTTTGTGATGTAATTTGATTTTGAGGTGCTGATGACTTCCTTGAATGTAGGACAAACTTTTCGGGGGGAGATTGTCGTTTGTCGACTTATTGGGAGTTTATGGGGTAAAAACAGACTTCTTTGTTTGCTGATCGGTAGGGATTTCTTGGAGGATGTGATGTTCATATTGCCAAGAGTCTTTTGTTGAGAAGCTTCAGCGGGGAATTTTCCTTAATCCGAGAAAGAAAAATATCATCTTCAGTGGCGAAAAGTGGAGTTCCAAAGGTTTATAACCAAATGTCTTCTTGTCTTTCAAAAGTTCAAGTCATCAAAGTGGTAGAGGACCGGTTTCAATCCAGGAATAAATTGGAGAGAGAGAGATTGTTTAGACGAGACATTTCCTGATGAGGAAAGAACTCAAACTGTGATTTTATCCTATCTAAGTGTGGAAAGGAAAACTGGAGGAAATCTTACACGAGGATCAAACTTAGTGTGGATTAGAAAGAATATATCTTTTCTTCCTAAGGCTGTCAATTCTAATGTAAAGAGGACATTTATCACTAGTGGATAAACGTGACCAACATGATCGAAATATGAGATGCAAAATGAATATGAATATGAATCAATTATGCATGATGTATGTATGAAATGCTTATGCTAACAAAACATACATGACATACGGACTGATGATGAGCACAACTGGATACTCGGCCTCTTTGGGGAAAAGTATCACTGATCTATTAAGGATACAAAATCTTGCTGCTGAGCATTTCATATTCTTGGTAGTAACAAAATGCGACTCTTGGGGAGTGACAGATGGAATGCTCCAACTTATCAATCTGAAGTAATTGATCCTCTACTCGGGAATATACTAATCACAAGAAATATTTTGATTCTGCATTTTGAAGTTTGATTGCTTTCGGAGAAGATGTCGATGTTCCTTCTCGTGTTCATTAATCAAAAGGAAATTTCCATCTTTATTGTAAAAGTAGAAGTAAATTTGAAATTTCCGTTTTGAAAATAAAAGTAAATTCTTTTTTTTTTCAAGAATGTTGATCATATCAAAATGTCATTTTGCAAAGAAGAATAAATGAGAATTGCAAACAAAGGGCACAAGGGCTCAAATTTTTATTGATAGAATGGTAATCAGCCTAATGCGTGATTCCATGGACCATTACAAAGTTTAGAAAATGGTAATTTAAAGGGAAAGGGGCTACGTTGAAAAATAATGACCACTATCCTCCTACCAACTTTGAATTCTGAGTATTCTTGGGCTTCTGTTGAAGGTGACTTTGATTGAAGACTTTTTGACAGATGACGTTACTTCTGATGATTCAATTTTGTCGGATGCAGTTACTTGCCATAAATCCCTAACTTTTGCCTAGATTGCCTTTTCAGGTTTTTAATTCATCGGGATGATTATTTTCTTTTTCATGTCTCTAATTTTTGCCTGGACCGCCCTTTCGAGTTTTCAATCCACCGAGACGCTCTCCCTTTTTTTTATTTGTTTAGGCGAAGTATTTTTTGACTACATCAACATTTGTGGAGTAGCTAAATTCTTCTCCATCCATGGTTGCGAGTATCAAGGCACTACCTGAAAAGGCTTTCTTAACAACATAGAGGCCATCGTAATTTGGAGTCCATTTGCCCCTAGAATCAGTGAGAAATGATTGGATCTTTTTGAGCACGAGGTCGCCTTCTCTGAATACCCTATGTAACACCCTTAATTCCCACGTAATATTTAATAAAAAAATCAGAGTAAAATCATCAATCTGAATAAAGGGCATTGCTTTCGACAACATACTTGCTCTTTATTAGACATGTAACATATTGTATAATTCAATAAACCAACTTTTATTATGCAGCGGAAAAAAATCAATCATAACAATGATAGGGAAACATAACGGTTTCAACTGACAACTTTTAATTCAAAACTATAAAGACAACAAAATCCTTTTAACAAAACAAATCATGCAATAAGCGTTCCCGACTCCCCATGTTACATATCAGAGCAGATGCCACAAGGTGAAGTACCATGTCTTCACCGACAACGACTCCAACTACTCCTGAGTATCTGCAGGTTGCCGTATAAAGCAACACCAAACACAGAAGGGGTGAGATTCTCAATCAATCAAAAGAATAAGATGATATAATATGCAAGTATAAATTGCCAAGTAATTCACCCATATCATGACATTCAACAACAAACCCACACTTTAACACCACCACAGATAATCATTCCACAGCACAATGCAACACAACTATCAAGAGAAATGCAATGAGACGCCAACTAGACTCAATGCATATGGTACCAATTCAACCCCTGTTTCATGGTCACAATCCCCGTCGGGACTTCATAATAGTCGCTCAAACCCCACATGGGCACACGACATTCGTGATTGCTCACACCCCACATGGGCACACAATCACCTCAACAACAACAACATTGATTCCATCAAGGAATCCGGATAAACGCTCGTACCCCACATGGGCACACGCCATCCCTCAACCCATGCATATGCTTATGCACTGTAGCACGGTTTTTGTGGTTTCGAATCACTATCGCTTTTGTACTATAGTTCAATTCATTTTTTTATCCTATTGAGCTGATTAAGGAAGGGAAATAGATGTCTCCAATTAACCCTACTTGCATACCGAGGTTAAACAGTCAAAACTGTTGGTTTACAGATGCTATCAAAAGGTGGGTTTCTCTTAGGGTTATGCGCTTAAGGACGAAAATGTCTTTACGGTACAAGAGGCTTTTTGGTTAGGATACTAGGCTGGATTTTCCTTGGTTGATATATGAAGGGACTGGACTTAGAGTGTTTAATTAGTGTGCTCGCTAAGAATTTTGCAATCTTATGCCTACGTATTCCCGTTTGGCTAAACAGGGAAATCAGAGCAATCGTAGTTCCTCCTATTCTATGGGAGGAAAAGATGTTTTGGTGTCTTGTTCAAAGCCCAAGACATGAAGCTAAAGGTGATTTGTATCTTGTTCAAAGCCCAAGATGTGAAGCTAAAGGGGTCCTGACTGAGAGGGAATTTGTCATCTCTAAAAAGGAGTTGTTGATGTTTGTATGCTGTGAGTAAAGCATGATTTGATGCTAAAAGGTTGATTGATTCAACCGGGGACTTCCTTATACAAAGCCTAAGAGGAGGCTAGAAGTTTGACTTTTTCGGGGAAAATGTTCTTTCTGTCTTGTACAAAGCCCAAGATTGAGGCTAAAAGGGTTTACTCAACAAGAGAGTGTTATCTGTCTTGTATGAAGCCCAAGACCGAGGCTAAAAAAGGCTGATTGACTCAACAAGAGAGTCTTTTATACTCAACAAGAGAGTTTTTTGCTGTCTCGTACGAAGCCCGAGATTGAGGCTAAAAAAAGATTGACTCTACAAGAGAGTCTTTTATACTTAACAAGAGAGTGTTTATCTGTCTTGTACGAAGCCCGAGACGAAGGCTAAAAGGAGGTTGACTCAACAAGAGAGTCTTTTATACTCAACAAGAGAGTGATTTATATGTCTTGTACGAAGCCCAAAACGGAGGCAAAATAAAGTTTTGACTAAACAAGAGAGTCTTTTATACTCAACAAGAGAGTTTTTATGTGTCTTGTACAAAGCCCAAGACGGAGGTTGAAAGGAGATTGACTCAACAAGAGAGTCTTTTATACTCAACAAGAGAGTGATTTATATGTCTTGTACGAAGCCCAAGACGGAGGCAAAAAAAGGTTTGACTCAACAAGAGAGTTTTTATGTGTCTTGTACGAAGCCCAAGACGGAGGTTGAAGGGGTTGGACTCAACAAAAGAGTCTGAAAAGGTTAGCTCCGCTGGGGAGGATAATTGTATAAATCCCAAGAGGAGGTTGTCTTATTGCTGAGGATTATTGAGATCCTGAAGCAGGTCCAAGTGTGGGGAACTCTCATGAGTGAGACCGGGCTTTTGCCTATGTTTCAGAGGAACTAGAGAATGTCTTTGAGACTCAAGAGGTTTAGACTGTCCAAGTCTAGAGTTTTATCTTTTCTACTTTGCCCAAAAGAAGGCAAGGGCATTAAGGGATGAGTATCAACCCTAAAATGGCCGGAGTTTTGACGCTGGAAAGTCTGCTCTATCACAGGATGACTAAGTTCTGTCCTATACCTTTAACAGGTCGTCAGGGTCCTTGTATATATTAAGCCCAAGAGAAGGCATGAGAACTTCTTGGAAGCCGAAGGGTCCTTGTACAACGCCCAAGAGGAGGCGGGGATGCTTTTAGGAAGCCTGCGGGTCCCTAAACCACGAGAAGTTCAAGACATGTTATTCACAAAGAATAGATCAAGCCATGAACGTTCGAGGATTTGGAAGAAACTCAAGAGATGCCATTCACGGAGAAAAGATCATCTCTGGGGAGTTAGAGTTTCTTTGACAATTTCTAAGAGTGACAGTCTGAGAAAAGGTTCACCGAGAATACTGCCTTTCTCTTTGTTCCATATTGTTTAACCCCAAGAGGAGGGAAGATTGTATCTGGAATCCTACAGGGAATCTAGTTTTGTTTGTATTTAAGAGTGACCAACAGGGCTTTACCTAGTTCTAGTCGTAGTTGCCGGGGAAAACTCTAAATAACTATACTAGTATTACACAGTGGATATGTGACAAGTATATAAAAGGATGTGAAAGAGGACTTACAGTGAAACAGCCCCACAATAAAGTTATATACATATGAAAGCGGTAAAAGAAAGCGGATAAACACTTACCCGTTGTAGAGCTTCCATGCTGTTGTTAGTTGTTCAACAAAGAAAAGTTTGATAACAACATATATTTGGATTCAAAATCAAAAGAGAAAGTGTTTTGAAAATATTGTTTGGGCTTAAAGCTCAAGGAGAGGCCCAAGGTTTTATCAGTGATTGCACTAATGTTTTGAATTTGTACAGGGACTTATACAAGTGACTGAGGCCCAAAAAGGTTTTCTGTACAAAGGGATGGTTCTTACACTCTCTCAAGAGGCCCAAAAGTATTTAAAGGAAAGAAATGGGGCTTATAACACGAGGGTAGGCCCAGGTGATTTGATTTTTGAACTGGCGATTATGCCGAGATTTTTCTTTTAACGCAGAGGGACTTATACAATATCTGAGGCCCAAAAAGTTTTGGTTAAAAGGGGGTTGGGTCTTACACTCTATTAGAGGCCCAAAAGTGTTATTTTTGTACAAGAGGTGGGGCTTACAACTCAAGGAGAGGCCAAAAAAGTTTATGTTAGAAAGGCGACGATCGCGCCGAACTTTGTGACGATATCGGGACTTATACAATACACTGGGGCCCAAATCATTTTGGTTTTCAAAAATGGTTTGGTCTTACACTCTATTAGAGGCCCATGAGTGTTTGAAAAAGATTTGTTTGGGTGAAAATCAAAGAAACCCTAATTTCATCATTTTAAAAGTAAATTCTCAAAGAAAATCAATAAAAAATGATAAAATACCAAATAAGTTTGAATAAACAACTTGTGATTTTTGGTTGAGATTTGAAAAATGATGTTTTAATCACAGGATGAATTAAAATTCATCTAGTTTTGATTTTCAACATGAGAATTCACTTTTAAAATGTTTAAAAACAATTAAAAGTGAATTTATTCACAAAAATACCAACTGTATTAAATTAATAATATAAACTTGATTTTTTGTGGAATAAAATATTTCAACATTTTTGTGATTTTTTACAAAAAGAACCAATAAAAAATAATTAAAATTGAGGGAGTTATTAAGTTTTCAAATCATTAAAAATAATAGGAAAAATAATAAAAAAATGGAAAAAGCATTAAAAAGGGGTCTGGGGTGAGGGGGATTCGAAACCCAGACCTCTTGTGTGCAGTGTGCGCCTCCTACCACTAGGGTGGTGATACATCCATGTATTGAAACACAACCACAAATATACAAGGCTTGCCTTGTTTTTGGCATGGCCCAAGGCAAGGCAAGGCAAGATTTTGGTTAGAAACGTGAAGGCCATAACTTTCTCATTTCTCCATTGATTGGGACAAAATTTATATGCATTTGGCTTAGAATTTCACCAGGAATCCAATGGTGGTGGTAGTTTTCTCAGAAAACAAATCCTCCTCAAAACCCGATAGTGGTTTTGAAATAGGCCATGTTTTGCATTTTTTGTGCTACCTTTTGGTACAGGTATGAATTACATGATAAATTGGTGCAAACACAACACATATAACATGTATAAGAGATGCATGATCAGTGGACTTCAAAGCAAGGCATATCTCAGAGAGTTCAAGTTGTGATGCTTACCTCTTTTGGAACTTTTTGGGCTATCTGCCAAGTGCTTTGTTCCAGAAATGTTTTGATGCTTTGGACACCCTCAAATGATCCCTTAGAAGCTTTTAGAGTGGTTGGAACCAGCTGGAAACCTCAGGAATGGAAACTGGCCCTTTCTTACAAAAGGGGCAAAAGTGACCAAAATAACAACTCTCTCAAATGGTGTTCTAGATGTGGGGAACCATTTGGGACAGTTCAAGGATGATATTTGGAGTGTGTTTGAGGTTTTATCTGGTTTTTAAAGTGACTGAATCAAGACATGGCTTGAAAAATGCACAAAAGTCCTATTTTGAGGTTTTGAGAGGGGACTTTGAGATTTTGGTGTTACAGGTCACTTGTGAGAGTTTGGACAGCTTAGATATGACATATTGGATGTGTTTGGATCATGAGATGTGATGGAATTTCTCTCTAACTCAAAAACTCAGAGTTACCTTGCAATGAAGGCATTTTTGCCTAGAGAAAGAGATTTTGAGGAAATCATCTGTTTGATGGCTTTGGTGAACTCAAACTGATCACAATTGAGGTCTATTTATAGTGGAGCAAGTTTTTTTTGCAAGTAATAGTGAATGGCAACTGCTGCAGAAGTTTGGCAAATGTTGATCAATAGGAATCCAAGTCTCCTCTAGCCATTGACTAGAGGTTAGAGCACGGGCTGCTGGTTCCCTAGTTCTTGGATGAGTCTTGACTGAATTCAGTTGGAAGAGGCTCAGTGCATGCCACCTTGGTGCATCCATTAAATGCTCCAAAACAAAATTGGAGTCTTGTCCCTCCTTTAGGCATCTCTAGGTTTGACATGCTACTTTTGGTTCCAAAGACTTGGGAGGCTGATGGATCAGTGTTTGTCCCTCCTTGGTCTCCCCTTGAGGTGTTCAGATGGATAGACTTGTTGGTTATTTGCACAAATTGGGCAAATCGAGCAAAATGCACAAATCTTCCTTGCCATGATAGTTTGCAACAAGGCACTTTGTCATTGTTATATCTCATGGCTCAATTGGAATTTGGTGGAGTTCTTGGTCATTCTGGAAAGCTCTCATATGATACAACACATGTGTGATCATAGTTTGTCTTGAAACTCTTTGGATCCAAGTGAAAAATGCCCTTACATTTTGGAAAAAGTGAGACAGATTCTGACTTAGTGAAAATTTCACTAAGTGTTGGAAAAAAGTGACATTTTCACTTTTCTTGATTTTGATCATTCCATAGCTTAAAATCCTTGAGGAATTGGAATGAGTGGTAGTTGAAGCTTTTGTAGAGTGCCATGAGAGCTACACATCCAACTTTGAATGGGAGAAAATGGCCTTGTGGTTTAGGAGATATGATCCTCCAAAGTTGGTACCCTAGCCACTTTGTTCCATAACTTAGAAACTTTCTAAGTTATTTATGGTTACCCCTTTTACAAGTTATCCCACTTTTCTTGATTTTTCATGATGAATGATGATTCCAATCACACATTAACATCATTTTAGGGTTAAGGGACCATAATCGATCAAAAAATAAAAAAGTCAAACTTTGACTTTTTGGCACAGTTGACTTTTTGCCAGATGAATTCCAAACTGTGCGATCCTCTATGAAATCAAGTCCTTGACCTAAATCAAACTTGATGGATGGATTCCATAGGTGTTATAGGGTGTGTTGACTTATGTCCCAAGGTTTGGGAGCATGTCTTGGTCAAAAGTCAAAGGTACAGTTGACTTTTCTCGCGAAACCCTAATTGTGGTCCTGATGAAATTGAGGCTTGTGAATCAAGCTTCTTGGATCAATCCATTGTTGCAAATGGATCAATGTAGTGTATTGGAGACCCTCAAATCATGTCTTGAGGTCTTGGCTCAGGTATTGTCCCAAAAGTCAACTTAGGGGTGAATTAGGTCAAGAAACCCTAATTCCTGATTTTTCGTAAATGCATCCCCTGAGGCTAGAGTGACTTGATGATTGGGTCCATAAGGTCCCATGAAGTGTTTTAAGTTATGCTTTGAAGTATTGGCTCATGCCCAAAGGAAAATTTCCACCTGGAGGCCCTGGTCAACCAAAACCCTAAATTGGTGACACTAATGATCTTGAGACCTGATCCACCTGGAATGCTGCAGCCTTGTGCTTGATTCTTGATGTGGGAGTCCTCTTGATACTTTGTGGGTGTTTGAGAGGTTAGAAAAGTTGAAGATCATGTCCTTTCTTGATTGATCATTTGTCTAAGGGCTCTGAGAGGGCTTGAAACCCTAAGTTTGATTGTAGTGAGTGCTAACCCATCTTTGGGGGAGACTAATTAGTATGAAAGGTCATCCATATTGTGATGATGGTTTTCACAATGATGGGAATCTTGGTGGTCAAAATTTGGGGTATGACAGATGCCCCTATTTAATCTTCTTGGACCCGAAGGTGTGAATGGCGAAGGTATTCGGGCATTCGGGGTGCAAGAGGATTAAATATCGGAATACCCGAAATTTTGATGGTTTGTTATGAACGGTAGTTTGTTCGTCCATCTTCTTTAGCTAAGCAATGATGCTTAGAAAAGGTAGAAAACTTCCCCTCGATCCTTGTCTTCAGCCAAGGAACTGGTCTCACTTTTCTTTTGAAATAAACTTCCCCTCGATCCTTGTTTCCTACCAAGGAACTGGTCTCAGTTTCTGATGCAAACTTCCCCTCGATCCTGGTTTCCTACCAAGGAACTGGTCTCAGTTTCTGATGCAAACTTCCCCTCGATCCTAGTTTCCTACCAAGGAACTAGTCTCAGTTTCTTTTGTCAATAAACTTTCTTGGCAAGGGACGCTATTTGTAGCGGTTTTCCTCAAACTTCTCGCCGAATTTTCCTGGAGAGATGCCATTTGACGGAAAAAGTTTTGATGTCAGACTTGCTGGGAAAAACCCATTCATCTGAGCTGTAGAGGTATACAAACTTCTCTATTTGGAGGCGTCATTTGTCAACTCTACTGGGGAAAACGAGTCTCTTGTGAGACTGCTTTCGCTTGGGGATATTACATCATACTTTTCTCGAGGTCTTTTCGGGGAAATGCCATATGATGTAATCCGATTTGGAGGTACTGATGACCTCATTGACAGCAAATTTTCAGAGAGAAACTGCTATGTTGTCGAACCTTTGATTAAAAGGCTTTCTCTGGGGATTTTCCTTAATCCGGGAAAGCGAAGATATCATCTTCAATGGTGAAGAGTGATGTTCGTCGAAGGTCTTCTTTCCTTTCAGAGGTTCAAGTTATCAAAGTGGTCAAGGGCCAACTTCAATCTAGAAATAAATTGGAGGAGAGATTGCTTAGGTGATTCACTTTCTAACGAGGAAAGAACCGACAACTCGATTGACAGAAGGGCTTTTATCCCTAGGGGATAAGACTGATTAGAGCGATAGTGATGCAATATGAATATGAATGTAAATCAATGCATGATGTATGTATGTATATGCTGACAAAACTGACGCGACATACAGACTAGTGGATGAACAGGACTGGATACTCGGCCACAGTGGGAGATGAAAAGTATCACTGGTTCAAGATAGCAATTCTGCCTTGCTTAGGAGAGATAGTCCACGCGGGAAAAATCGTTGGTCGGGCTCAGGAGATAAGAACTCTGTCGGGGATGTCAGATGGAATGTTCGCATCTGACATAGTTGATCCTTCATTCAGTCGTACTGGCTTAGAAGGAGTACTTTGATTCTGCACTTTGAGGTTCGATTACTTCTGGAGAAGCGATCGATGTTCTTTCGATGTTCAACAGTTAAAAGAAATTGCCATCTTTATTTTAAAAACAGAAAAAGTTTAACAAGTAAATTCATTTTTGTTTTATTTCAAGAATCGTTAATCATATTAAAATGTCGCTCTGTAAAGCTAAAACAACTGAGAATTGCAAACAAAGCACAAGGGCTAAAATTTTATATATAGGATGGAAATGAGCCAAACACGTGATTCTATGGAGTATTTACAAAGTTAGAAAATGATAATTTACGGGAAAAGGGCTACATTGAAACATAACCACCACTATCCTTCTACCAACTTTGAATTCGGGGCATCCTGAGCTTTTGTCGAAGATGACCTTGATCGAGATTTCTATCGGATGGAACGACTGCTGAGGAGTTAAACTGATCAGACGTAGTTACTTGCCATGAATCC
Organism: Lathyrus tuberosus; assembly: GCA_022829125.1. Classification (NCBI taxonomy): domain Eukaryota; kingdom Viridiplantae; phylum Streptophyta; class Magnoliopsida; order Fabales; family Fabaceae; genus Lathyrus; species Lathyrus tuberosus. Next base: position 15,182,164 of record JALAZF010000065.1, on the reverse strand, counting down.
CTAATTTTAATTTTTTCCTGGATCGTACTTTGAGATTTCCAATCCACCAGAGTGATTTTTTTTATTATGTCTCTAATTTTTTCCTGGACCGCCCTTTTGGGTTTTCAATCCACCGAGATGTTTTTTTATTTATTTAGGCGAAGTATTTCTTGACTACGTCAACATTTGTGGGGTAGGAAAATTCTTCTTCATCCATGGTTGCGAGTCTCAAGGCGCCGCCTGAGAAAGCTTTCTTGACCACATAGGGGCCGTCAAAATTCGGAGTCCATTTGCCCCGAGGATCAGTGAGAAACGATTGTATCTTCTTGAGCACCAGGTCTCCTTTCCTGAAGACGCGAGGTCGGACCTTTTTGTCAAACGCCTTCTTCATCCTTTGCTGATACAACTGACCTTGGCTTAGCGCCGTTATTCATTTTTCTTCAATCAGATTCAGTTCGTCGTGTCGACTTTGACACCATTCAGCTTCTGTTAACTTAGCTTCCATGAATACCCGGATTGATGGGATCTCGACCTCGATGGGGAGCACTGGCTCCATGCCATATACTAGAGAGAAAGGGGTTGTCCATGTTGAAGTGCGGACAGATGTACGATAACCGTGGAGAGAAAAGGGTAGCATCTCATGCCAGTCTTTGTAGGTTACAACCATCTTTTGAACGATTTTCTTGACGTTCTTGTTAGCCTCTTCTACTGCTCTGTTCATCTTAGGTCGGTAGGGAGATGAGTTATGGTGTTCGATCTTAAACTTAGTGCACAGCTCTTTCATCATCTTGTTGTTCAAGTTAGATCCATTATCAGTAATGATCTGGCTCGGAACACCATAACGGCAGATGAGATTGTTTTTTATGAAATGGACCACGACTTGTCGGGTCACATTGGCGTATGACGCTGCTTCGGCCCACTTGGTGAAGTAGTCAATGGCTACCAGGATGAACCGATGTCCGTTTGAAGCTTTGGGTTCGACCATACCCATCATGTCGATTCCCCATATGGAAAAAGACCATGGGGAAGAAAGAACTTTGAGATGCGTTGGCGGTACATGGATTTTGTCTGAGTATATCTGACACTTATGACATCTCCTCATGTACTTGTAGTAATCGAATTCCATTGTCAACCAATAGTACCCTGCTCTTAGAATTTTTCTCGTCATAGTGTGTCCGTTTGCATGAGTGCCAAAAGATCCTTCATGAATTTCCTTCATTAGCATGTTTGCTTCTGGTCTGTCTATGCATCGGAGCAAGACCATGTCAAAGTTTCTCTTATAGAGGGTATCACCGCTCAGGAAGAAGTTTCCGGCCAGTCTTCTGAGGGTTTTTCTGTCCTTTCTGGATGTCCCAGGTGGATACTTTTGTTTCAGAAGGAAGCATTTGATGTCGTGATACCAAGGCTTGTCGTCTATGACTGCTTTAATTGTGAAGATGTAAGCAGGCCGTTCAAGGCGCATTATGTCAATCTTAGGTATGTCATTCCATTGACCTACGCTAATCAGGGAAGATAGGGTGGCTAATGCATCAGTCATGTGATTCTCTTCACGAGGGATATGATGAAACTCGATTTTGTTGAAGAAGGGTAACAACCTTCTTGCGTAGTCTTTGTAAGGAATCAATCCTGATTGGTATGTGTTCCAATCTCCTTTGATCTGATTGATAACTAGGGCTGAGTCACCATATACATCCAAGTTCTTGATCCTTAAGTCGATCGCTTCTTCGAGACCCATGATACAAGTTTCGTATTCGGCCTTGTTGTTTATACACTTGAATGTCAGTCTGGCAGTGAAAGGAATGTGGGTACCCTGAGGTGTTATGATAATTGTCCCAATTCCGTTTCCATAATGATTGACAACTCCGTCAAAGATAAGTCCCCATTGGGAACCTGGTTCTGGCCCTTCACTGGGTAGCGGTTCATCGCAATCTTTCATTTTCAAATACATGACATCTTCGTCTGGGAAGTCAAATCCGACTGATTCTTGATCGTCAATCGGTTGATGAACCAAATGATCGGCTAAAACACTTCCTTTAACGGTTTTCTGCGCGTGGTATTCTATGTCATATTCTGATAGCAACATCTGCCAACGGGAAATCCTTCCCGTGAGAGCAGACTTTTCAAAGACATACTTGATTGGATCCATTTTGGATATTAACCAAGTAGTGTGACGAATCATATACTGGCGAAGACGTTTGGCTGCCCAAGCCAAAGCACAACAAGTTTTCTCAAGCATAGTGTACCGAGTCTCGTAGTCGGTGAATTTCTTGCTTAAATAGTAAATGGCAGACTCTTTCCTTTTTGTTTCGTCTTGTTGGCCAAGTACACAACCCATTGAGTCTTCCAAGACTGTTAGGTAGATGACCAGTGGTCTTCCTTCCACTGGAGGTGATAGAATTGGTGGGTTCAACAAGTATTCCTTGATACTGTCGAAGGTGGTTTGGCAGTCTTCTGTCCAAATGCAGTCCTAATTTTTCTTGAGTAATTTGAAGATTGGCGCACATGTCGCGGTCATGAGGAATATGAATCTGGAAATGTAGTTTAAACGTCCCAGGAATCCCCTGACTTATTTTTCAGTCCGCGGAGAAGGCATTTCTTGAATGGCCTTGACCTTTTCAGGATCAACCTTGATTCCTTTCTGACTGACAATGAATCCTAACAGTTTCCCTGAACGGACGCCAAATGCGCACTTGTTAGGATTCAAGCGGAGTTTGTACTTTCTCAACCGCTCGAATAATTTTGACAGATGTGTCACATGCTCCTCCTCTATTTTATATTTTACGATCATATCATCGATATATACCTCGATTTCTTTGTGTATCATGTCCTGAAACAGAGTAGTCGTGGCCCTTTGATAGGTTGCCCCGGGGTTCTTTAAACCGAACGACATTACCTTGTAACAAAAGGTACCACATGGGGTGATAAAGGAAGTTTTCTCCATGTCTTTCGGCGCCATTTTGATCTGATTATAGCCCGAGAATCCATCCATGAAGGAGAAAACACTGAACTTTGCGGTACTGTCTACCAGCACATCAATGTGCGGTAAGGGAAAGTCATCCTTCGGTTTGGCTTTGTTTTAGATCTCTGTAGTCCACACACATTCTGACCCTTCCGTCCTTTTTCGGAATGAGCACTATGTTGGCTAGCCATTGAGGATATTCTGATGTGGCGAGGAAACCTGCGTCAATCTGGTTCTTTACTTCCTCTTTGATTTTGATAGCCATACCTGGGTGAGTCCTTCTCAACCTTTGCTTTACTGGTGAACAATCTGATCCTAATAGTAGATGATGTTCCTCGATGCTGGTATCCAACCATATCCTGATAGGACCAAGCGAATACATCGGGAAACTCTTTGAGAAGCTTTGTGAAACTTTCTTTGACAGTTGGACTGAGTAGTGCCCCAATCTTGACTTCTTTTCTTTCCTCTTTTGAACCCAAGTTGACCGTTTCCAACGGCTCTTTGTGAGGTTCGATAGACCTTTCCTCTTGTCTGAGTAGTTGGGAGATCTTTCTGGAATTTCTTCGTCACTTTCTTCTTCTGCCTCGAATACCGGGAATTCAAAGTTGGGAGAAGGCATCGGATCATATGTTTCGATGGGGTTTAAAACAAGCAATCTACATTACGTGATGATTTGTGTTTAGAAGAGAAAAAGAGAAATGCAAGAGTGTGTGCAGTGTATTTTAAAAAAAAAACTGCTTGTTTATTGTTATTTGTTTTTTAGGATTACCATTTTCTGAAAAGAAAAAGTGAAAAAAGAAAACAGCAATAAATGCGGAAATTACAAAACGATGTTATTTTATTTATGATCTGTCGATTCTTGAAACTACAGCCTTATAAAACAAAACTCTGTCGCTTTGGACGAAGCGAAGAGGGACATTTACAGAAAGTGAGCCCTATCAGAACATCCGTTTCACCTGGGCAGGATGAAAGGTTAAAACAAAGACGGCAATTACTTTGACTTATGAACGATCTTCAGGACATCGACAGCAACCCATTGGCGGAGAACTCCTCGGTGGATCACAAAGTTTGGCACCTTCTTTCTTGGATTGTCCTAAAAAATGACGCTGATTTCTGGCAGAGTAGGATCATTGGAATCTGTTTCCCAGGCAGAGTCGTCGTAGGAGGATTCTGCAGTTGTATTTTGCATAGTATTTGTACTCTCAAGCGTATCTCCCCATCCAGTTGGCTGGATGTCTTCGAGCTTGATACGAGAGCTTTCCGGAGCGGTGTATTTGACCATAAAGTCGTATTTACCACTTGGTTGTCCTAAGGTGTCCCACACTTCTTTGGAACTGGAGGAGTCATCCCTTTCGATGACGTTGACCTCAGGAAAGACATAGTTGATGAATTCTAATCCTGCGAACATTGCAAACTCATCGTCGCGCGGGATACTTTCTGAATGCATTGAGTGTTGATCCCATGACATGGTGGGGACGCAAGTATTCTTCTCAATGATGTTCAGCTGATTTTCATTGTTCGGCTGATTCTCTTGCCCCGAGTCTCCTGGGTACTGCTGCCACATTGGCAGGCCATCCATCGGGCCATAATAGTCGTGGTCAAAGTTGTCCTTCATTAGAGTGTCCTCCTCTAATGAGTTTGGTGGAGCATGGCATCCTTCCGGATCACATTCTCCATAGTTCATTTTGACGTCTGACACTGGTATAAATCTCAGACTCTGTGCGGAATAGCGAAATGGCGTAGGCACCTCTTCCTAAGACATATAACCGTATTTATTAAGATAGGACTTCCATTCTTCCTCCGTATCGGAGGAATCACCTTCATTGATGGTATGTACTTCTTGAGGCACTGGGTGAAGGAAACCTCCACTATGGAAGAAGTTCTGAATGGGATGAAAAGTTTCATCGTTGGCAGCATTCTGGGTACAATTTGCAGAAAAACCAAGACCCTTCTTTGTTTTGTTATCAGTGGGAGTGACAAGCTGTACCCACCCTTTCGTATTATTACTTTCAATTGCCTCGAGAGCATATTTGTACGAGGAAATCGAGGTTCCTCTTTCTGATTGATTATCATCGCTCACCGAAAGTGCTTGGAACTGGGTTCCGATTACCACCTCCGGTTCTACACAAGTGGACGTTGATAGGTTACTCACGATCAAGGCCTATTCTCCGCAGGCTGTGACGAGTTGGTCGTTCTTGACAAACTTCAGCTTTTGGTGAAGTGTTGAAGTGACTGCCCCAGCCTGGTGTATCCAAGGTCTTCCTCATAAGCAACTGTATGTTGCCCGGATGTCCATGACCTGGAAAGTGACTTGGAATGTGTGAGGACCGATAGTTATGGGAAGATCGACTTCGCCGATAACTATTTTTCGGGATCCATCAAACGCTTTGACGGTGACATCACTGGCTCTCATCGGAGATCCTCAGTATGACAGTCGCATTAATGTAGACTTTGGCATAACGTTGAGAGCCGATCCGGTGTCTACCAGTACGCTGGCTAATGCATCGTCCTGGCAGTTGACTGTAATGTTGAGCGCCATGTTGTGATGGTGGCCCTCTTCTGATAGTTCTTCATCACTGAATCCCAAGTTGTTGCAGGAAGTGATGTTGGAGACGATGCTATCAAACTGTCTGATTGTGACATCCTGTTCCACGAAGGATTGCTCTAAGACTTTCTGTAGAACTTACCTATGAGCTTCTGAACTAAGTAAAAGAGATAGTACCGAGATTTTTGAAGGAGTTTGTAACAGCTGATCAACGATGTTGTATTCACTCCTTTGGATGAGCTTCAACATCTCATCATTTTTCTTTGAAAGGTCGGGATCAATGGATTAACCGACTGGTGGATTGGGAACTTCCTTTTGAGGTTCCTTTTCTTTATTGGGTTCTCCAACTCCTCGGTTGAAGATCCGACCGCTCCGTGTTACTCGACTGATGTCTGCAATATTCACGAAGGAGGGTAATGGAGTCTCCTTTCCATTCTCAATTGTTGTTGCACCGTATTTGTAAGGGATAGCCTTAGTTGATTCATATGGCAGTGGTCCCGGTAGATAAACAACTACAGGAGCCTTCTGATTTTTCTGACCATTGTAAGTGATTTCTATCGGTTCCAGGTTAGGAACTTTTGAGTCATCAAGTAGAGGGATGATGGCACAAACATCTTTGTTCCTTTGATGATCAGAGATCACGAAAACATCTTTGATTTGATCAGCGAAGTAGTCTGGCGTCCAGTTGATTAACCTCGAAATTGGACATGGTTGAATCTCTTTACGATCCAATTGACTTTGAAGAGCTGCCCGCAAGAGGTAGCATCCTTGGTTATTCTCCGAGCAGACTCTACATCGTTCATAGTTGTGCGGTGGCACTTGGCCACGTCCGCTTTGTATGCAGTGTAACCTTACTAGATCCGTCTCCATAGATCGAATATCCTGACTTTGACGTCTAGTAGGGTTCCCATTAGTTACGCTGATTTGTTTTGTGTCTTCGTCTAGATAGATTGGAAGCCACCAATGGTTTAACAAGTGTTGTAAAGTTCTTTGAACGAGAGCACACCCTTGGTTACTCTCACAACATCCCTCACAGCTCAGGTAATCGTGGGAAGTGAGAAAACCGAGTTGGACTTGCTTGGCGTGTAACTCCACCAAGCTAGTATTCATCAAACGAATATCAAAAATTTAAAACATGTTGATCTGATAAGGATTTTTATCATGATAGTCCTGGATCCATCCAAGATCCATCTGACGCTGGAGGGCCTCTTGTATGAAAAAGCATCCCTGATTGTTTACCGAGCAAGTCAGACAGGAATTGTAATCGTGTCGCGGCAGATTATGATACTGGCTTTGCCTTGAGTGCATCGCCACCAAGTTGACCTTCATTGCCAGAACGTTGTGATTCTGAATGATGTTGGAATTCGTGTAAGTCATGTTGACTCCAAGAACTCGGTGTTCTTGGATCCATCTGAGATCCAACTGTTCCTGTAAGGCTGATTGCACCACAGAACATCCTTGATTGTCTTTAAAGCAGACATCACACTGGTGATAATTATGAGGTGGCACATGGCCGTATACGCTCTGTCTACAATGCATCTTGACCAAGTTGGCCCTTAATAAGAGTACATCATGAATTTGATAGATGTTGTTAAACTCTCCCTCTATCAAATTGACTGTAGCTTTCTCAAGTTGAGGCATCGGGTTCGTGAGAACATTAGGATTTGTATCCTTAAAGGATAAGACCCCGCTCCTAACAAGCCTTTGCACATCGAATTTGAAACTGAGACAGTTCTCTATGTTATACCCTGGTCCTCCTTGATGGTAAGGATAAGTCTGATCCGTTTTGAACCAAAAAGGCGGATTTTCCGGTATTGCGAGAGGAGCCTTAGTCTGAACGTGCCCCTTGACCAGTAGTAGTGAAAATAATTCTGCGTACAACATGGGTATAGGATCAAACCCCGGCGGTCGCATTGTACAGTTGTTGTTGTACTGAGGATGAGCATGCTGAAGAGGCTGTTGTGTCCTTTTCTGAAATTGCTGCTGATTCGGCTGGCTTTAAGCCACCTGAGTTTGATACGTAGGAACAGGCGCAGAGGTGATAGCAGGAGTTACAGCTGCTACTGGTTGGTACCGTTGCCTTTGCTTTCCGAGAGAGATATTCCCAATATCTTGCTCTTTTTTCTTAGGGAGAGCACTACCGTATCTTTTTGTACAGCTTGATGATCCAACGTCTTTAACTAAACGTCCTTCTCGGACGACTTCCTCGAGACGTACCCTCATACCGACCATTTCGGTGAAGTCGCTGGGCACACTGGCAACCATTCTATTGTAGTAAAATGAGCTCAAGGTCTTTAAGAAGATTTTTGTCATCTCTTTTTCCTCAAGAGGTGGACAAATCTGAGCGGAAATTTCACGCCATCTCTGAGCGTATTCCTTAAAGGTTTCCTTGTCTTTTTGTGACATGGCTCTAAGTTGATCTCTGTCTGGTGCCATGTCTAGGTTATATTTGTACTGTTGTACGAAGGCAGTGCCAAGATCTCTAAAAGTGACGATCTTAGTGCGGTTTAAACCCATGTACCATTTGAGCGCGACACCGGTTAAACTATCCTGGAAGTAGTGGATCAGTAGCTCTAGGTTCTTTGTCTGAGTTGACATCCTCCGAGCATACATTACCAAATGGCTCTGAGGGCAAGAGTTACCCTTGTATTTCTCAAATTCGGGCACCTTGAATTTGGGCGGAACTTTCACATCGGGGACCAAACAAAGGTCTGCGGCGTCCTTTCCAAATAAATCCTGACCGCGAATGGCTTGCAGCTCCTTCTGCATCTCCAGGAACTGTTCCTGGAATTCCTTCATTCTGTCATCCATACTTTCGTTTCCACTAGAAGGTATCTGTGGAATCTGTCCTTCTGGGACAGTGTATACCACGGGTGGTGGTATAGTCATCATGGCAGTGACTCTAGGTGCTTCCCAAAGTTTGTAACCTTCAGGAGTTGTCGTCATGCCCCTGGCATCTTCGCTTTCCCGAAGTTTGTAACCTTCAAGCCCAGCGGCTCCTGCTGTGGTTCCCGGATCTTTAGTGATCGGCGGGATATATCCTTCCAGGATATAGTTAATAGGCATGCCCCAGGGACGATCTTTCAATATTTTATACCTGGGATCATACTTCTCCACTATGGGCGTTGATGTGATCTCTGAGATCACAGTCCTTTGTTGTTGCATTTGAGCTTCTGCTAGAGCTTGCATGTCGTTATGAAGCTTTCTCAGATCCTCTTTCAGAGTGTCGATCTCTTCTCTCAACTCTCTGTTCTCTTTCTCAAGATCATCCATCTTTTTCTGACGATTGGCCCGAGTATTGTATGAATGAGACAGTTTGACTCTCTAGAATCAAGACACAAACGTGAGATTCGTAGGTAAGAAGAATGTGTTACGTGAGAATGATGAATGCAATAATTTTATTTTAATTAAAAATTTTAATCAAAATAAACTTCGACATTTGGATTGTAAATATCAAACAGTAGGGAAGGCCCCGTTTTATTGAATTCAAAGATTGCAGAAATAGAAATACAGTATTTTACATAGTGTTGTAAAAGGAAACCTAAACTTATGGGTCCTGAGTCCTCTTTGAGGGAAGCTCAGGTTCTGGCTCTGGCATTTTCCTTTTCTTTGACCGGGGCTCTTGGGCCGTTGTCAGGTTGTCATTCCTTTGCCAAGTGAAAGGAGCGAGCAAATTCCTTTGGTCTTCTTGATTCTCTACAGCATGTTGCTCTAAAATCTCAATCAAAGCATCTTTATCCTTCAGTAGTTGTTGTATCTTCTTACACTCCACATTGAAAATACGGTACTTGTTCTTCCAAGACCTCTTCTCCTGTTGAATTTTGTTGAGAGTCACCTGAAGTTTTTCCGTATCAGAAATAAAATAATGGACAGGGTCCCTCAACGACAGAACTTCTTGACGAGGATAAGGCATCCTCAGCTTGAGAGCTCTAGTTTGTACCCAATGGAGATAAGGTTCCATCGGGACACAGTCTAGTTTCCCTAGAGACTCTCGTCCTTTTCTATGAGCGTGCTTCCAGGCATGCACTATTTCTGTCTTTAGTGCCCTGTCATTTTCCCCTTCCTTGGAAAAAAGACCTTCCAGATGAGCATTACGCGGGACATGCCTCATCGGGTATCTGAATTGACAACGAACTAAAACTGGATGATAATTGATTCCTCCTTTAGTTCCTATGAGGGGTATATTGGGGAAATTTCCACAACGGTCAATGATTTTGATCCCGTCATAGATGCGATTGTACCAATCGATGTCAGAGTTGGTAAGAGCCATGATTCTGTGCGACCAACGTAAAGAATTCTTAGGATCCCAAAATGTAGCAGACTTAGGTAAATGGGAAGTGAACCATTTGTACAGCAGGGGTACACAGCACGTGATCATTCCTCCGTTGTACAAATTCCTTAGGTGTACAAAATGATACGCATCTGCAAGTAAGGTTGGTATAGGGTTTCCAATCAGAAAAACCATAATGGCATGGATATCAACGAAATTATCAATGTTGAGAAACAAAAATAACCCGTAAGTGAGCAAGGCAAAGATGCTCTCGAATGCAGTCCCATTCCCTATACTTGCGAAGTATAGAGTTTTCTTTATAAAAAAATTGGCTGGTAGACCCGGGATTCCACCCTTAATGGTCATGTGAGTCCTGGCTTCTGACTCGTCCAAATAGATTGCTCTTGCAATGGTTTGATCCTTTGGAATTTCTTCCAGTCCAGAAAAGGGAGCTTGGTCAGTAATGGGTAAATCAGTCAGGTGAGAATACTCCTCCAGCGTTGGTGCTAGCTGATAATCTGGGAACGTGAAACAGTGATAGACTAGATCATAGAACTGAATGAGTGTAGCCAGGATTCCTTCAATTACATGGACCCTTAATAGAGATAACAGACCTCCTTACTTAGCTCTGAAAGCCTCAGGGTTGGTGATCATCCTTGCCAACCCTCTCAAATCATCTAGTTTTGGAACCTTGAAGGTATACTTGTGAGTTTTCCTTCTACCGAAGTCCATACCGCAATCTTTTTATATCTGACATTTGCAATCATTGTCTTAGTTTAATTTGAAAAAGAGAGACTAGAAGAGAAGATTTTTTTCTTTGTTTAAAGTTTTTTTAGATGAATGTATGAATGCAGCACACAAAAACATAGAAAAAACATGGGGTCAAAGGGTCGGTGTCATGAAGTCAAGGCTCTACCCATCCCCAAAGGTTTTATACTGGTGATTTGTGTACCTGTCCTCAAAATCATTGACCCCTCTTTAGGATACCAACAGCAAGCGGATCACCAAGCAAGCTCGTGTATCTTTAGAGTAGTCTCAAATGAGGGTAGTATCACGTGACAACTATTTCCGATAGCTTCCGCACTACAAAATGGTTTTATTCTACTAAAATCCTTAGCTTCTCAGATAACCCAATGGAACAATCTACTTTCAACAACCGAATTCGTATAGGCATTGAATCCGCAAAGGGAATCTCCACTGATTTGATGGTCGACCGGGAACTCTTATCTGGGATTCACTCCCCGTAAGATTACCCATCTAGTGCCATCACTTATCTTAGGTGTATACTCAATCTTTCCACATGCGGCATCATACGCATTCCCATTAGCAGAAAAATAAACACAGATATCAAGCAGTATATATATTTGTCCTAATATCCTAGACCTCTAGAATCCTATGATCCTATACAGACAATTACTCCCCAACAGAGTCACCATTTCTGTGACACTTTGTGAAATTAAGGTCTCATCTTAAGAGAGGCAAGAAAGAATGCCTCCCACTGTGGTCGCCATTCTTCTATAGCGCGGTTTTTGTGGTTTCGAATCACTATCGCTTTGGTACTACAGTTCGATTCATTTTTTATCCTATTGAGCTGATTAAGGAAGGGAAATAGATGTCTCTAATTAACCCTGCTTGCATACCGAGGTTAAACAGTCAAAACTATTGGTTTACAGATGCTATCAAAAGGTGGGTTTCTCTTAGGGTTATGCGCTTAAGGACGAAAAGGTCTTTACGGTACAGGAGGCTTTTTGGTTAGGATACTAGGCTGGATTTTCCTTGGTAGATATATGAAGGGATTGGACTTAGAGTGTTTAATTAGTGTGCTCGCTAAGATTTTTGCAATCTTATGCTTACGTATTCCCGTTTGGATAAATAGGGAAATCAGAGCGATCATAGTTCGTCCTATTCTATGGGAGGAAAAGATGTTTTGGTGTCTTGTTCAAAGCCCAAGACATGAAGCTAAAGGTGATTTGTATCTTGTTCAAAGCCCAAGATGTGAAGCTAAAGGGGTCCTGACTGAGAGGGAATTTGTCATCTCTAAAGAGGAGTTGCTGATGTTTGTATGCTATGAGTAAAGCATGATTTGATGCTAAAAGGTTGATTGATTCAACCGGGGACTTCCTTATACAAAGCCTAAGAGGAGGCTAGAAGTTTGACTTTTTCGGGGAAAATGTTCTTTCTGTCTTGTACAAAGCCCAAGATTGAGGCTAAAAGGGTTTACTCAACAAGAGAGTATTATCTGTCTTGTACGAAGCCCAAGACGGAGGCTAAAAAAGGCTGATTGACTCAACAAGAGAGTCTTTTATACTCAACAAGAGAGTTCTTTGTTGTCTCGTACGAAGCCCGAGATTGAGGCTAAAAAGAGATTGACTCAACAAGAGAGTCTTTTATACTCAACAAGAGAGTGTTTATCTGTCTTGTACGAAGCTTGAGACGAAGGCTAAAAGGAGGTTGACTCAACAAGAGAGTCTTTTATACTCAACAAGAGAGTGATTTATATGTCTTGTACGAAGCCCAAGACGGAGGCAAAAAAAAAAGGTTTAACTCAACAAGAGAGTTTTTATGTGTCTTGTACGAAGCCCAAGACGGAGGCTGAAGGGGTTGAAGTCAACAAGAGAGTCTGAAAAGGTTAGCTACGCTGGGGAGGATCATTGTACAAAGCCCAAGAGGAGGTTGTCTTATTGCTGAGGATTATTGAGATCCTGAAGCAGGTCCAAGTGTGGGGAACTCTCTTGAGAATGTCTTTGAGACTCAAGAGGTTTAGACTATCCAAGTCTAAAGTTTTATTTTTTGTACTATGCCCAAGAGAAGGCACGGGCATTCAGGGATGAGTATCAACCCTAAAATGGCCAGAGTTTTGACGCTTGAAAGACTGCTCTATCACAGGATGACTAAGTTCGACAGGGTCCTTGTATATATTACGCCTAAGAGAAGGCATGAGAACTTCTAGGAAGCCGAAGAGTCCTTGTACAATGCCCAAGAGGAGGCGGGGATGCTTTTAGGAAGCCTGTGGGTCCCCAAACCACAAGAAGTTCAAGACATGCTATTCACAAAGAATAGATCAAGCCAGGAAAGTTCGAGGATTTGGAAGAAACTCAAGAGATGCCATTCACGGAGAAAAGATCATCTCTGGGGAGTTAGAGTTTCTTTGACAATTTCTAAGGGTGACGGTCTGAGAAAAGGTTCACCGAGAATACTTCCTTTCTCTTTGTTCCATATTGTTTAACCCTAAAAGGAGGGAAGACTGTATCTGGAATCCTACAGGGAATCTAGTTTTGTTTGTATTTAAGAGTGACCAACAGGGCTTTACCTAGTTCTAGTCGTAGTTGCCGGGGAAAACTCTAAATAACTATACTAGTATTACACAGTGGATATGTGACAAGTATATAAAAGGATGTGAAAGAGGACTTACAGTGAAACAACCCCACAATACAGTTATATACATATGAAAGCGGTAAAAGAAAGCGGATAAACACTTACCCGTTGTAGAGCTTCCATGTTGTTGTTAGTTGTTCAACAAAGAAAAGTTTTATAACAACATATATTTGGATTCAAAATCAAAGGAGAAAGTGTTTTGAAAAGATTGTTGGGGCTTACAGCTCAAGGAGAGGGCCAAGGTTTTATCACTGATTGCACTGTTGTTTTGAATTTGTACAGGGACTTATACAAGTGACTGAGGCCCAAAAAGGTTTTCTGTACAAAGGGATGGGTCTTACACTCTCTCAAGAGGCCTAAAAGTATTTAAAGGAAAGGAATGAGGCTTATAACACGAGGGTAGGCCCAGATGATTTGATTTTTGAACTGACGATTGCGCCGAGATTTTTCTTTTAACGCAGAGGGACTTATACAATATCTGAGGCCCAAAACGTTTTGGTTAAAAGGGGGTTGGGTATTACACTCTATTAGAGGCCCAAAAGTGTTATTTTTGTATAATAGGTGGAGCTTACAACTCAAGGAGAGACCCAAAAAGTTTTTGTTAGAAAGGCGACGATCGCGCCGAACTTTTTGACAATATCGGGACTTATACAATACACTGAGGCCCAAATCATTTTGGTTTTCAAAAAGGGTTGGGTCTTACACTCTATTAGAGGCCCATGAGTGTTTGAAAAAGATTTGTTTGGGTGAAAATCAAAGAAACCCTAATTTCATCATTTTAAAAGAAAATTTTCATAGAAAATCAATAAAAAATGATAAAATTCCAAATAAGTTTGAATAAACAACTTGTGATTTTTGGTTGAGATTTGAAAAATGACGTTTTAATCACAAGATGAATTAAAATTAATTTAGTTTTGATTTTCAACATGAGAATTCACTTTTAAAATGTTTAAAAACAATTAAAAGTGAATTTATTCACAAAAATACCAACTATATTAAATTAATAATATAAACTTGATTTTTTTGTGGAATAAAATATTTCAACATTTTTGTGTTTTTTTGCAAAAAGAACCAATAAAAAATAATTAAAATTAAGGGAGTTATTAATTTTTCAAATCATTAAAAATAATAGGAAAAATAATAAAAAAGTGGAAAAAGCATTAAAAAGGTGTATGGGGCGAGGGGGATTCGAACTCCAGACCTCTTGTGTGCAGTGTGCGCCTCCTACCACTGGGGGTGGTGATACATCCGTGTATTGAAACACAACCACAAATATACAAGGCTTGCCTTGTTTTTGGTCTGGCCTAAGGCAAGGCAAGGCAAGATTTTGGTTAGAAACGTGAAGGCCATAACTTTCTCATTTCTCCATGGATTGGGACAAAATTTATATGCATCTGGCCTAGAATTTCACAAGGAATCCAATGGTGGTGGTAGTTTTTTCATAAAAAATCCTCCTCAAAACCCGATAGTGGTTTTGAAATGGGCCATGTTTTGTATTTTATGTGCTACCTCTTGGTACAGGTATGAATTACATGATAAATTGGTGCAAACACAACACATATAACATGTATAAGAGATGCATGATCAGTGGACTTCAAAGCAAGGCATATTTCAGAGAGTTCAAGTTGTGATGCCTACCTCTTTTGGAGCTTTTTGGGCTATCTGCCAAGTGCTTTGTTCCAGAAATGTTTTGATGCTTTGTACATCCTCAAATGATCCCTTAGAAGCTTTTAGAGTGGTTGGAACCAGCTGGAAACCTCAGGAATGGAAACTGGCCCTTTCTTGCAAAAGGGGCAAAAGTGACCAAAATAGCAAGTCTCTCAAATGGTGTTCCAGATGTGGGGAACCATTTGGGACAGTTCAAGGATGATATTTGGAGTGTGTTTGAGGTTTTATCTGGTTTTGAAAGTGACTGAATCAAGACATGGCTTGAAAAATGCACAAAAGTCCTATTTTGAGGTTTTGAGAGGGGACTTTGAGATTTTGGTGTTACAGGTCACTTGTGAGAGTTTGGACAGCTTAGATATGACATATTGGATATGTTTGGATCATGAGCTGTGATGGAATTGCTCTCTAACTCACAAACTCAGAGTTACCTTGCTAAAGAAGGCATTTTTACCTAGAGAAAGAGATTTTGACGAAAGCATCTGTTTGATGGCTTTGGTGTACTCAAACTGATCACAATTGAGGTCTATTTATAGTGAAGCAAGTTTTTTTTTCAAGCAATAGTGAATGGCAACTACTGCAGAAGTTTGGCAAATGTTGATCAATAGGAATCCAAGTCTCCTCTAGCCATTGACTAGAGGTTAGAGCACAGGCTGCTGGTTCCCTAGTTCTTGGATGAGTCTTGACTGAATTCAGTTGGAAGAGGCTTAGTCCATGCCACCTTGGTACATCCATTAAATGCTCCAAAACAAAATTGGAGTCTTGTCCCTCTTTTAGGCATCTCTAGGTTTGACATGCTACTTTTGGTTCCAAAGACTTGGCAGGCTGATGGATCAGTGTTTGTCCCTCCTTGGTCTCCCCCTGAGGTGTTCAGATGGATAGACTTATTGATTATTTGCACAAATTGGGAAAATAGAGCAAAATGCACAAATCTGCCTTGCCATGACAGTTTGCAGCAAGGCACTTTGTCATTGTCATATCTCATGGCTCAAGTGGAATTTGGTGGAGTTCTTGGCCATTTTGGAAAGCTCTCATATGATACAACACATGTGCGATCATAGTTTGTCTTGACACTTTTTGGATCCAAGTGAAAAATGCCCTTACATTTTGGAAAAAGTGAGACAGATTTTGACTTAGTGAAAATTTCACTAAGTGTTGGAAAAAAGTGACATTTTCACTTTTCTTGATTTTGATCATTCCATAACTTAAAATCCATGAGGAATTGGAATGAGTGGTAGTTGAAGCTTTTGTAGAGTGCCATGAGAGCTACAAATCTAGCTTTGAATGGGAGAAAATGGCCTTGTGGTTTAGGAGATATGATCCTCCAAAGTTGGTACCCTACCCACTTTGTTCCATAACTTAGAAAATTTCTAAGTTATTTATGGTTACCCCTTTTACAAGTTATCCCACTTTTCTTAATTTTTCTTGATGAATGATGATTCCAATCACACATTAACATCATTTTAGGGTTAAGGGACCATAATCGATCAAAAAATAAAAAAGTCAAACTTTGACTTTTTGGCACAGTTGACTTTTTGCCAGATGAATTCTAAACTGTGCGATCCTCTATGAAATCAAGTCCTTGACCTAAATCAAACTTGATGGATTGATTCCATAGGTGTTATAGGGTGTGTTGACTTATGTCCCAAGGTTTGGGAACATGTCTTGGTCAAAAGTCAAAGGTACAGTTGACTTTTCTCGCGAAACCCTAATTGTGGTCCTGATGAAATTGTGGCTTGTGAATCAAGCTTATTGGATTAATCCATTGTTTCAAATGGATCAATGTAGTGTATTGGAGACCCTCAAATCATGTCTTGAGGTCTTGGCTCAGGTATTGTCCCAAAAGTCAACTTAGGGGTGAATTAGGTCAAGAAACCCTAATTCCTGATTTTTGGTAAATGCATCCCCCGAGGCTAGAGTGACTTGATGATTGGGTCCATAAGGTCCCATGAAGTGTTTTAATTTATGCTTTGAATTATTGGCTCATGCCCAGAGGAAAATTTCCACCTGGAGGCCCTGGTCAACCAAAACCCTAATTTGGTGACACTGATGATCTTGAGACCTAATCCACCTGGAATGCTGCAGCCTTGTGCTTGATTCTTGATGTGGGAGTCTTCTTGATCCTTTGTGGGTGTTTGAGAGGTTAGACAACTTGAAGATCATGTCCTTTCTTGATTGATCCTTTGTCTAAGGGCTCTGAGAGGGCTTGAAACCCTAAGTTTGATTGTAGTGAGTGCTAACCCATCTTTGGGGGAGACTAATGAGTATGAAAGGTCATCCATATTGTGATGATGGTTTTCACAATGATGGGAATCTTGGTGGTCAAAATTTGGGGTATGACATGCACCTTCAACGACAACATGCAACAACGACTAACGCGAACACATGGCATACCATTAATACGTCACATTATCAATCAACAATCAACACGCATTTATCGACATACCTCATTATGCCCTACAACCACTACACACCTTTGGATCATTTAATCATGCATTTCATATTATCACATCAACACCAACAAAACAAGCATATGATACTTCAATACATGCTCACAACATCACCGCAACAAAACAGCATTTATATAATATAAAATATACGATTTCTTCTAATTTTCAACTAATAAAATAATGTTTTTCAGTTCCAGGCCGCGCTAAGCGCGCCCCCATCCGCACTAAGCGTGCTACTCATTGCCTCGAGGAGGTAAAATTCCTCCAGACCGCGCTAAGCGCCCTCTGCGATTTAAGCAGAAAAACCCTACGATAACAGCATCTCCCAACTGCGATTTTCTGCACTCAAACTGATTTTTAACACACTTTTCCATAGATTAAGCCATTACAACCTAGTTCTAACATATTCATTCCAACAACACAATCATCTACACTAATCTCATCAATTCCAATCATGTAATTATGAATTCTCCTCAAAAACCCCAATCAACCCACAAACAACATTCTTATGGATTCAACCTAACAATTCTACCCACATACATGTATCATCAAACCCTTAAGAGATAAAGAATTCCCACCCTTACCTTAAAGTGATGAGCTTTCCTTCTTCTCAAGTGAATCCTCTCATTATTTTACCCTAGCTTCTTCTCCTCTTTCTCCCCTTAGCTCTTCAACTTTCTTTTACTTTTACGTATAATGAGAATAACTTTCATTACCCACTCTTTACATACCCCTAAATATGATTCGCCTCCTTTACCTTTACTTATTCCTACGAATTTACCACCCTACCCTTCCACTCTCCACACTTCTAATATTCCAACTTATTCTATTTATTTTGTTTTCATTTTATTATTATCATTACTTCCACTCATGAAATAAGTCTAACAATAATAATTTTTCCACCACAACTCTAATTAAATATATATTCTACCCCATGCTTAACAAATATTAAATTAAGGTAATTGAGTTAGTCTTTACTCTCCACACCACCGATTTCTACATTATTAGTCATACCCCCTACTAGCCCCAAGACTCACTTCTTAAGGCCACTACCCTTCACCACGGGTACACAAAACACAATGAAAGTACAACAACACCTAATCGATCACAACAACATATAATTATTCGCAAATAATAATAAAAGGAAAATGGGGCGTTACTACTCTCCCCCACTTAGAACATTTTCTTCTTCAAAAATTTACCTGACGCAAATAAACTCGGATACAACTCTCGCATCTTACTCTCCAATTCCCAAGTCATGTTCCCACCGGCAGCACCTCCCCATACTTCCTTCACGAGAATAATCTACTTGCCCCTCAACTGCTTCACCTCGCGATCATCAATACGCTCTGGCAAGGTCTCGACTGTGAGATTGTCTCTCACCTCCACATCATCCATCCGAATCATATGAGACGGACCCGGAACATACTTCCGAAGCTGCGAAACATGGAACACATCATGCAAATTTGACAAACGCAGCGGGAACGCCACTCTATAAGCAACAGGTCCAACTCTTGTTGAAATCTGATACGGACCAATAAATCTAGGAGTAAGCTTCCTCGACTTCAACGCACGTCCAACACCGGTCACCGGAGTGACTCTCATAAACACATGATCTCCTTCTTGAAATTCAAGATCTTTCCGTCTCTTATCATGATAACTCTTCTGTCTACTCTGCGAAGTTTTCATCTTCTCTTGAATCAATTTCACAGTCTCAGTAGTCTGTTGGACAATATCAGGCCCAAGTACCACGCTCTCACCTGACTCATGCCAACACAAAGGCGTCCGACATCTCCGACCATACAAAGCCTCAAAAGGTGTCATTCCGATACTGGAATGATAACTGTTGTTATACGTGAACTCAATTAAGGGTAAATGACTATCCCAAGCACCTACTTGTTCAAGCACACAAGCCCTCAACAAATCCTCCAAGGATTGTATAGTCCTCTCTGTCTGCCCGTCCGTCTGCGGATGATAAGCGGAACTCAACCTCAACTTCAAACCCAAAGCTTCTTGTAAACTATCCCAAAATCTAGAGGTGAACCTCAGATCTCTATCCAACACAATACTCAAAGGAATTCCATGCAACTTCACAATTACCCGGATATAAATCTATGCCAACTTCTGCAAGGAAAAACTGATATTATTCAGAATAAAATGCGCCGACTTCGTCAGTCTATCCACTATTACCCAAATCGCATCATGTCCCCTCGGAGTGTTAGGTAGCCTCGTAACAAAATCCATAGAAATACTGTCCAATTTCCACTCCGGAATATCCAACGGTTGCAACAAACCAGCAGGTTTCTGATGTTCCACTTTCGACTTCTGACAAGTCAGACAAGCATAAACAAACTGCGCCACATCAAGTTTCAGTCCAGGCCACTAAAATATTCTCTTCAAGTCTTGATACATCTTTGTAGCTCCTGGATGGATACTCAAGCTACTTCTGTGGCTCTCCTCAAGAATCATTCTTTTCAACTCAGCATCATCAGGAATACAAATCCTATCACGGAATCTCAACACACCCTATTCATCAATTCGGAAATCACTGCTTCCTGCACAGTCATTCCCCACCATCAGGTCTACTAATTTTACATCCAACTTCTGACCCTCTCTGATGCTGTTAAGAAAATCATTGTTAACCTTTAGCATACCCAACATTACACTATGTGGTGTCCGTTCACAAACCAAACTCATATCTCTAAACTGTTCAATCAATTCCAACTCTTTAACCATCATAGCTGACATATGCAAAGTTTTCCGACTTAAAGCATCCGCCACAACATTAGCTTTACCGGGATGATAGTTCAAGCCAAAATCATAATCCTTCAAGAATTCTAACCAACGTCTCTGTCTCATATTCAATTCTTTGTGATCAAACAGATACTTCAAACTCTTATGATCGCTATACACTTTAAATCTGGAACCATACAGATAATGCCTCCAAATTTTCAACACGAACACCACTGCAGCTAACTCTAAATCATGCGTAGGATAATTCCTCTCATGAATTCTCAATTGTCGAGAAGCATAAGCTACCACTTGACCGTCCTGCATCAACACACCACCCAAACCCAATAAAGAAGCATCGCAATACACCACAAATGGTTCATTTGGTTTAGGCAAAATCAAAATAGGAGCTGTAGTCAACCTCTTCTTCAGCTCAACGAAACTCTGTTCACAATGAACATCCCACACGAAAGCTTTACTCTTGCAAGTCAATTGGGTTAACGGAAGTGCCAACTTCGAAAAACCTTCAATGAACCTACGGTAATAACCAGCTAACCCCAAAAAGCTTCTAATCTTAGTCACCGACTTCGAAGCCTCCCACTGTAGAACTGCATCTACCTTGGATGGATCTACAGCAATACCATTACCTGAAATAACATGACCAAGAAAACTCACCTCTTTCAACCAGAACTCGTACTTCGACAACTTAGCATACATCCTCTTCTCTTTCAGCACTTGCAATACAATCCGTAGATGTTCAGCATGCTCTTCTTCTGATTTAGAATAAATCAGAATGTCATCAATAAACACAACCACGAAATGGTCCAGATAATTATGAAAAATATGATTCATATATTCCATGAATACACCAGGTGCATTAGTAACTCCAAATAGCATCACAACATACTCGTAATGTCCATACCGAGTCCTAAAAACCGTCTTCTGAATATCTTCGTCCTTCACTCGTATCTGATGATAACCCGATCTCAAATCACTCTTACTAAACACACAAGCGCCCACTAACTGATCCATCAAATCATCTATTCTTGGAAGCGGATACTTGTTCTTAATCGTCACTTTATTCAGCTGTCTGTAGTCAATACACAACCTCATACTACTGTCCTTTTTCTTCACCAGCAACACTGGAGCTCCCCAAGGTGACACACTTGGCCTCACAAACTTCTTCGCTAATAATTCTTCCAACTGTTTCTTCAGTTCTGCTAATTCTGACGCCGACATCCGATATGGAGCCATAGAAATAGGTCTAGTACCAGGTACAAGATCAATGCTAAACTCCACTTCTCTCTCTGGTGGTACATCAACAACATCATCCGAAAACACGTCTGGAAATTCCCGTACCACCTGCAACTCATTAATCACAGACTCGTTCTCCACCGACAAGGATGCAAACATTGCTAACACTTGAGCTTCTTCATCTAAGAGCTCCTTCAACTCTCTAGCAGATAAGTAACCATCTTCCTCCTCTTCTTCCGGATCAAGGAACGGCACCGTCTTGTTGTAATAATTGATATGAACATGATTGAATTCCAACCAGTTCATTCCCAAAATCACATCAAGACCCTCCAACGGTAAACAAACAAGATCGACACCAAAGTCCTTACCGTAAATCGACAAAGGACATCTCAAACAAACTAGA
Organism: Lathyrus tuberosus; assembly: GCA_022829125.1. Classification (NCBI taxonomy): domain Eukaryota; kingdom Viridiplantae; phylum Streptophyta; class Magnoliopsida; order Fabales; family Fabaceae; genus Lathyrus; species Lathyrus tuberosus. The sequence goes on along the minus strand of JALAZF010000065.1, from coordinate 15,160,534 downwards.
GAAGTAGTCACTGATCCCTTCGTAGGGGTTTCGATAACCATTTCTCCCTTCATAGAAGAAACTACAAGGCCTAATCTTTTCACACAATCACCAGCAATAAAACAATGCGTTGCAACAGTATTAATCATAGCAATCAAAGGCGTGTCATTAATGTAACAAATACCTCTGATCAGTCCGTCTTCAGTGGAAGTTTGAGTTCCTGTCAAAGCGAACACCTTTCCTCCAGTTGAAGCTTTCTTTGGCTTTTGACAACGAGTACTAATATGGCCCTGCTCTCCACAATTGTAGCAAGTCACCATATTAACCTTGCAATCAGCAATCAAATGTCCGGATTGTCCACACTTGAAACACTTCTTCACGTCACTCGTGCACTCACTGATATGATGACCCAACTCACCACATCGGTAGCATTTCAGAGGAACAGGGGCACCTCCCCCACTTGGCTTCTTGCCATCAGCATACCTCTGCTTACCTTTATCAGCACGAGCTGCATACGGCTTCCCACGATGCATCTGTTGTTTTCCTTTCCTCTCGGCCAACCCCTTAAAGTGAGCCGATCGAGCTTTGCTATCTTCCTCAAAGATCCTACAGCAATCAACCAAATATGGAAACCTCCTGATTCACTAATACCCAATCGCCTATTTGATCTCAGGCCTCAAACCATTCACGAACTTGATACACTTCAAGAACTCAGCAGTCGCCTCACTGTAGTGCGGATAAAACTTGGCCAGATCTGAGAACTTGGCAGCATAATCTGTAACCGACATACTACCCTGCTTCAACTCCAGAAATTCGATATCTTTCTTTCCCCGAACATCTTCAGGAATGTACTTCCTCAAGAACTCCCTACTAAACACAGCCCAAGTGATCACTTCCCCGGCCGCCTCCAACAATTGATGAGTGCTAACCCACCAGCCATCGGCTTCTCCAGCTAACATGTGAGTACCCAATCGTACCTTCCGTGCATCAGGACACTCCATAACCCTGAAGATTCTCTCAATCTCCTTGAGCCAAGTCTGCGCTCCATCCGGATCATATCTTCCCTTGAAGGTAGGTGGGTTGTTCTTCCGAAACTCATCATTCTCGTTAGCACGCGGCAGATTCTGTACTGCTTGAGCCATAGCTTGCATAGCAGCAACAAGTGCAGCGTCGTTCCTTCCAGCCATTCAAAATCGGTTGTGCATCAACAACAGAAAACAATGGTTAAGGAACCTACATCGATAGTAATCAACTGTCACACACAACAACAACAACTCAACGACTCGACGACTTGGCCGGACGGACCGACCCGCTCTGATACCACTTTGTAACACCCTTAATTCCCACGTAATATTTAATCGAAAAATCAGAGTAAAATCATCAATCAGAATAAAGGGAATTGCTTTCGACAACATACTTGCTCTTTATTAGACATGTAACATATTGTATAATTCAATAAACCAACTTTTATTATGCAGCGGAAAAAAATCAATCATAACAATGATAGGGAAACATAACGGTTTCAACTGACAACTTTTAATTCAAAACTATAAAGACAACAAAATCCTTTTAACAAAACAACTCATGCAATAAGCGTTCCCGACTCCCCATGTTACATATCAGAGCAGATGCCACAAGGTGAAGTACCACGTCTTCACCGACAGCGACTCCAACTACTCCTGAGTATCTGCAGGATGCCGTATGAAGCATCACCAAACACAGAAGGGGTGAGATTCTCAATCAATCAAAAGAATAAGATGATATAATATGCAAGTATAAATTGCCAAGTAATTCACCCATATCATGACATTCAACAACAAACCCACACTTTAACACCACCACAGATAATCATTCCACAGCACAATGCAACACAACTATCAAGAGAAATGCAATGAGACGCCAACTAGACTCAATGCATGTGGTACCAATTCGACCCCTATTTCATGGTCACAATCCCCGTCGGGACTTCATAATAGTTGTTCAAACCCCACATGGGCACACGACATTCGTGATTGCTCACACCCCACATGGGCACACAATCACCTCAACAACCACAACATTGATTCCATCAAGGAATCCGGATAAACGCTCACACCCCACATGGGCACACGCCATCCCTCAACCCGTGCATATGCTTATGCACCTTCAACGACAATATGCAACAACGACTAACGCGAACACATGGCATACCATTAATACAGCACATTATCAATCAACAATCAACACGCATTTATCGACATACCTCATTATGCCCTACAACCACTACACACCTTTGCATCATTTAATCATGCATTTCATATTATCACATCAACACCAACAAAACAAGCATATGATACTTCAATACATGCTCACAACATCACCGCAATAAAACAACATTTATATAATATAAAATATACGATTTCTACTAATTTTCAACTAATAAAATAATGTTTTTCAGTTCCAGGCCGCGCTAAGCGCGCCCCCATCCGAGCTAAGTGCGCTACTCATTGCCTCGAGGAGGCGAAATTCCTCCAGACCGCGCTAAGCGCGCTAGACCGCGCTAAGCGCCCTCTGCGATTTTGGCAGAAAAACCCTACGATAACAGTATCTCCCAACTACGATTTTCTGCACTCAAACTGATTTTTAACATACTTTTCCACAGATTAAGCCATTACAACCTAGTTCTAACATATGCATTCCAACAACACAATCATCTACACTAATCTTATTAATTCCAATGATGTAATTATGAATTCTCCTCAAAAACCCCAATCAACCCACAAACAGCATTCTTATGGATTCAACCTAACAATTCTAGCCACATACATGTATCATCAAACCCTTAAGAGATAAATAATTCCCACCCTTACCTTAAAGTGATGAGCTTTCCTTCTTCTCAAGTGAATCCTCTCATTCTTTTGCCCTAGCTTCTTCTCCTCTTTCTCCCCTTAGCTATTCAACTTTCTTTTACTTTTACGTATAATGAGAATAACTTTCATTCCCCACTCTTTACATACCCCTAAATATGATTCGCCTCCTTTACCCTTACTTATTCCTACGAATTTACCACACTACCCTTCCACTCTCCACACTTCTAATATTCCAACTTATTCTATTTATTTTATTTTCATTATATTATTATCATCACTTCCACTCATGAAATAAGTCTAACAATAATAATTTTTCCACCACAACTCTAATTAAATATATATTCTACCATATGCTTAACAAATATTAAATTAAGGTAATTGAGTTAGTCTTTACTCTCCCCACCACCGATTTCTACATTATTAGTCATACCCCCTACTACCCCCAAGACTCACTTCTTAAGGCCACTACCCTTCACCACGGGTACACAAAACACAACGAAAATACAACAACACCTAATCAATCAAAACAATATATAATTATTCGCAAAAAATAATAAAAGAAAAATGGGGCGTTACACCCGAGGTCGGACCTTTTTGTCAAAAGCTTTCTTCATCCTTTGTTGATATAATTGACCATGGCATAAAGCCGTCATTCTTTTTTCTTCAATTAGGTTCAGTTCATCGTATCTGCTTTGACATCATTCAGCTTCTGTTAGCTTGGCTTCCATCAAGATTCTTATTGATGGTATCTCTACTTCTATGGGGAGCACTAATTCCATGCCATATACTAGAGAGAAGGGGTTGCCCCTGTTGAAGTACAGACGGATGTACGATTACCGTGAAGAGCAAACGGTAGCATCTCATGACAATATTTGTAGGTCACAACCATCTTTTGAATGATCTTCTTGATATTTTGGTTAGCTGCTTCTACCGCTCAATTCATTTTAGGCCGGTAGGGAAATTGAGATTGAGGGGTGAAAAATAAAATGAGAAAAGAACAAGTATAGATTTTATATCAACTTGAAATATTCTTCACAGTTTTAAACTAATGTTGTTTCAAAAACCTCATAAATGACCCTTTGTTGTGAATCCCGACCAAGTTACAACCATGAAAAACCCTTAGTGATCTATGCTTCCATGATTTCATAGTGATTGTTTAGATGAATACATGAATTGATCAGGATGTTAACAATGTTATTGGATGAGAATATTTGTCTCACATAAATAAGTTCACAAAATTCTTCATCCATTTTATGAAGACTGTGAGATTTGGGTCGAACTCATGCTGTGTCGAAGGATAGCTTTCATGTATTTTGACAGGAGGCAAGCATGCAGTCAAAGCTTGTTCACATGCTGATGCCTGTTAGTTACATATAGTAGTCGAAGTCTGTTCTTATATGTATTCTGTCGAAATGTTTATATTCTGTCGAATTGGGCCTTGTGTTAAGGATCCAATTGTTTAGGTTTCTTGGGCTGCAAGTTACCTAGTTAGTCTATAAATAGGCTAGTACACTCAGTTTGTTGAGTGTGGCAAATTTTGATATTCACTTGTAATCATTTGTGACTTTAATGAGAAAGTGAATAGTAAACAGAATTATATTTGCCCAATACTTGTTGTTATTTCTTCTTCTTCTTGGTTTCTTTTACATTAAACCCTAACCCTTGTTTTGGTTCTTGATCATCAAGAAACCATTTATACTTTGATCAAAGTCATCGTTTTTCACAACAAATTGGTGCGGTGAGCGTGGAGAAGATGGCTTCAACAAAGTATGAGATTGAAAAGTTCACCGGAGTGAATGATTTCGGTCTGTGGCGCTTGAAGATGAAAGCCCTACTGGTGCAGCAGGGATGTTTGGAAGCGTTGAAGGGAATGGCAGCCATGAATGCTGCGTTGACGAAAAAAGAAAAGACGACAATGATCGAGAAAGCACGCACCGCTATATTGTTGAGCCTTGGTGATAAGGTTCTCTGGCAGGTGTCAAAGGAGACGACGGCATCGGGATTATGGGTGAAGCTTGAAAGCTTGTACATGACCAAGTCGTTGGTGAATCTTCTTTACCTGAAGCAAGCCTTGTATTCGTTCAAGATGAAAGAAGACAAAGCTTTGGCCGAGCAGTTGGATTCTTTCAACAAGCTGATTCTTGATCTTGAAAACATTGATGTGAAGATTGATGATGAAGATCAAGCATTATTGTTGTTGTGTGCTTTGCCCAGATCACATGCTCACTTCAAAGAAACTCTCTTGTATGGAAGAGAGTCCCTGACCTTTGAAGAAGTTCAAGCAGCCTTGTATTCAAAGGACTTGAACGAAAGAAAGGAGCAGAAACCTTCATCAGTTGGCGAAGGGTTGTCCGTAAAAGGAAGATCGTCGAAGAAAGATGGTAGGTTTGACAAGAAGCAAGGAAAGGTTCAGCAGAAGTCTTATGGTGGTGATATGTCTGGTATCAAATGTTATCACTGTAAGAAGGAGGGTCACATAAGAAAGGTGTGCCCTGAGCGCCTGAATAATCATGGAGGTAAAGACAATGGGAATGCAGTTATTGTGCAAGATGGTTATGAATCATCTGATGTCCTTGTGGTGTCGAGCAGCAACTCTTGCGAAGAGTGGATTATCGATTCTGGATGTACTTGGCATATGACTCCGAACAAGAATGTGTTTGAAGAATTGTGTGATCAAGATGGTGGATCAGTGTTGCTGGGGAACAATAAAGCTTGCAAGATTGCAGGTATTGGATCTATTAGATTCAAGCTCCATGATGAGTCAATAAAGCTATTGACTGGGGTTAGGTATGTACCTGATCTTAAGAGGAATTTAATTTCTCTTGATGAATTCGACAGAAAGGGATATGTTTTCCAAGGAGAGCAAGGTATCCTGAAATTCATGAAAGGGTCGAAGGAAGTCTTGAGAGGCGTGAAAAACCAAGGCTTGTATACCCTTGAGGTTGAGGTTGTAAGTGGTTCGACAAATGTTGTATCCACGAAACCTATGTCGAAGACAGAATTATGGCACATGAGATTGGGCCATGTCAATGAAAGAGGCCTGGTCGAATTGGGGAAGCAGAACCTGCTAGGAGGTGACAAAGTCGAAAAGCTAGAGTTTTGTGAATCTTGTGTATTTGGTAAATCCTGTAGGGCAAAGTTTAACAAAGACAAGCAAAGAACACATGGATCCCTTGATTACATTCATGCTGTTCTTTGGGGGCCTGCAAGGAATCCTTCACACTCAGGTGCAAGGTATTTTCTATCCATCATTGATGACTATTCCAGAAAGCTATGGGTATTCATTCAGAAGATGAAGGATGAAACTTTTGAGAACTTCAAATGTTGGAAGGTTCTGGTTGAAACACAAACTGGCAGAAAGGTTAAGAGGTTGAGAACCGACAATGGCCTTGAATTCTGCAACGAAGCGTTCGACAGTTACTGTGTTGAGTCTGGGATTGCAAGGCATAAGACTGTAGCAGGTACTCCTCAACAAAATGGCTTAGCTGAGAGATTCAATTGAACAATCCTTGAAAGGATTAGATGCATGTTGGTTAGTGCTGGATTGAAGAAGGTGTTTTGAGCAGAGGCTATTTCGATAGCAGCTTATCTGATAAATAGATGTCCCTCGACGGTGCTGCGAATGAAGACACCTGAAGAAGTTTGGTCGGGTCATCCACCAGATCTCGACAAACTGAGAGTATTTGGTTGTTTAGCCTATGCTCACATTAGGCAAGACAAGGTCGAACCTAGAGCTCTGAGATGCATGTTCCTTGGATATCCTGAGGGAGTCAAGGGTTATAGGCTGTGGTGCCTAGAACCAGGTCACAGAAGATGTATCACAAGTCGTGATGTAGTTTTCAATGAGGTCGAAATGGCTTTCAAGAAAACTGGTGATGCTGGTCGAAGTGCAGAAATCTCTGAAGAGGAGCTGGAACAGGTAGAGATGCCTGTTGAGGTGGAGTATAGTGATGCTGAAGTGCATAGCCCTAATGAAGTCGAAGAGCAAGATGCTGATGAGGTTGAAGAAGTTGTCGATGACTACCTATTGGCAAAAGATAGGTCGAGAAGAGTCATCAAGCCACCTCAGAGACTTGGTTATGCAGATCTTATAACTTTTGCCTTAATCTCTACAAGTGAGGTACTTGACGAAGAACCTAGAGATTACAAGGAAACTATAAGGAGTCGAGACAAGACTGAATGGCGAAAAGCCATGGATGACAAGATGAAATCTCTTCATGATAATAACACTTGGGAGCTGATTGAGAAACCTGCAGGAGCAAGGTTAGTCAGTTGTAAGTGGATTTTCAAGGTCAAGGAAGGAATCGAAGGAGTGATGTCGAAGCACTTTAAGGCGAGGCTGGTTGCTAGGGGGTTCACTCAGAAAGAAGGAGTCGACTTCAATAATGTGTTCTCACCTGTTGTAAAGCATAGATCCATTCGAATGCTGTTGGCCATGGTGGCAAAGTTCGATTTGGAACTTGAGCAAATGGATGTGAAGACAGCATTTCTGTATGGTGATCTAGATGAAACGATCCTGATGCGTCAACCTGAAGGGTATGCAGAAAAGGGTAAAGAAGATTATGTGTGCAAGCTGAATAGGTCTTTGTATGGCCTGAAACAATCTCCTCGACAGTGGAACAGGAGATTCGACAAGTTCATGGCACACATTGGTTTCACTAGAAGTCAGTTTGATCACTGTGTTTACTTCAGATTTCGACCTGGAAACTCACTTGTTATGTTGCTACTGTATGTGGATGGTATCCTCATAGCTAGCAACAGTGTTGAGGATATAATGAAGGTGAAGGTTGAACTCAGTAAGGAGTTCGAAATGAAGGATCTGGGAGCTGCAGCCAGGATTCTTGGGATTGACATCCGGAGAGATAGAAAGCAGTCGAAGTTGTGCTTATCTCAGGAGACATACCTACGGAAGCTTCTCGACAAGTTTGGTATGTCGAATTCAAAGCCTGTTGTGACACCTACAAATCCTCAGTTTAAGCTTAGTACTACTCAGAGTTCGAGTACTGAAGCTGAAAGAATCTATATGAATAGCATACCATATGCTAGTGTAGTGGGTTCTTTGATGTATGCTATGGTCTGTACGAGGCCAGACATAGCATATGGAGTGAGCCTTGTGAGCAGGTATATGGCCAATCCTGGAAAGGCGCACTGGCAAGTTGTAAAGTGGATTCTCAGGTACATAAATGGGTCTCTGAAAAGAGTCTTGATTTATGGTGGAGCCTGTGATGGTGATAACATAGTCAAAATCGAAGGATTTGTTGACTCTGATTATGCAGGTTGTATGGATTCCAGAAAGTCTATTTCTGGATATGTTTTCACAATGTTTGGAACAACAATCAGTTGGAAAGCGACGCTTCAGAAGGTTGTTGCCTTATCAACCACTGAAGCTGAATATATTGCCCTCACTGAAGTTGTGAAGGAAGCATTGTGGCTTGAAGGTTTCGCAAAGGAGCTGAAGCTTCAAGGTCGAAGTATCACTGTTAAATGTGATAGTCAAAGTGCAATACACCTGTCGAAGAATTCAGCCTATCATGAGCGAACTAAGCACATTGATGTGAGGCTGCATTTCGTCAGAGAGATAATCGAGCGTGGTGAAGTCCAGGTGCTGAAGGTTTCGACTGAAGACAATGCTGCTGATATGATCACCAAGACGTTGCCAAGTTGCAAGTTCTTCCACTGTATGTAGTTGATAAAGCTGCATGATGAAAGCTAGTTGTTTTCCCTTTGTTGCTAAGTTAGATCCAAGGTGGAGATTTGTGAGATTTGGGTCGAACTCATGCTGTGTCGAAGGATAGCTTTCATGTATTTCGACAGGAGGCAAACATGCAGTCGAAGCTTGTTCACAAACTGATGCATGTTAGTCACATATAGTAGTCGAAGTCTGTTCTTATATGTATTCTGTCGAAATGTTTATATTCTGTCGAATTGGGCCTTGTGTTAAGGATCCAATTGTTTAGGTTTCTTGGGCTGCAAGTTACCTAGTTAGTCTATAAATAGGCTAGTACACTCAGTTTGCTGAGTGTGGCAAATTGTGATATTCACTTGTAATCATTTGTGACTTTAATGAGAAAGTGAATAGTAAATAGAATTATATTTGCCCAATACTTGTTGTTATTTCTTCTTCTTCTTGGTTTCTTTTACATTAAACCCTAACCCTTGTTTTGGTTCTTGATCATCAAGAAACCATTTATACTTTGATCAAAGTCATCGTTTTTCACAACAAAGACAATAATTAGGGTGATTCAAGTATGAAGATGTTGTTACTTGAGAACGTATATCATAATATTTGTGTTTAAAACTCAATTCATAATCATGTTTTGATTCTAGAAAGTGATTGAGCATTACTTGTACAGGTGCATCTGATAAATATGTACCACACATTTTTCTCTTGTTGAATTTGAAGCATGAAAAAAAATCTTCTTGCTTTAAAAAGAGTTTAAACTTTGATTGAGGACAAACAAAGATTCAAGTTAGGGAGAGTTTTATAAGTGCCAATTATAACTATAATTCCACATGGAAATTTGGCATTTTTAGGCTCCGGTTTACGTTTGCAATCATTGAATTCCCCAAGTAGTGTTAGAATCTAACTTTAATTGCATTTAGTTATTTGCGGTGCCCTTAATATATGAGTTAGTATGCAGAAAATTCTTGCAACAAACCAAATAAGAAGACACAAAACAAAGAAGAAGACACAATGCAAAGAAGAGGAAGGTCAACAAGGTCGCCCCGTAAGGCCAAGGTGAAGCAAAACTGAAGTTGAAATTCTGGTACAGATGTGTGATGTTAAGGTGCAATGTCACAACATCAAACTCTGTTGCATGAACAAGACAATAAAAACAGAATATGAACACAATCAATTGTTCACCCAGTTCGGTTCAACCAACCTACTCTGGGGGCATACCAAGCCAGGAAGGAAGTCCACTATTAGTAGTATCAAATTACAGACTCAACAGACCAGTTGACAATCTACCAAATTTAATCCCTACCCAATGACCCTTCTACCTAAGTCCTCCATATGTAAGAGACTCCATCTCACTTCCAATCATCTCGATGATGTCTAGCAGTCAACTACACCGTCACTGCATCAACAGCTTGATTTCCTAATCTTTTCTATCACATAGACTTTGGAAGACACACTTCCATGACACCCCTTTGGAGTTGCTTCAAAGCTTCCTCCAAGAACAATACATCTCTTACCTACAGGCTTCGAGATAAACACGATGACCATCCCACAAACCGGGTGGTTCATCAACTAACACAGCCATTATAATCTACATGATGGCTGGCTTACTAAAACTAGGTTACAATGCTTCTATTTATAACCTATTTCCCAACTGGATTTGGGCCTTCAAATCATATCAAATCTTCTGTTCCAAATCTCCAAAAGATTCTGCTACTAAATAGATCTTCAATTAAATCCTCAATCAAATCTTCAATTAAATCTTCAATCATTAACTCTAAATATTCTCCATATCTTTATGCATTAAATTCAGCTCCACATAATATTTCCAGGATATTATGTATCTTTTAAATCTTCATTATTCAGCTGCAAGATCTTCTCCAAATCTCTGATTTGATTTGAATTTAAAAACAGATTTTATCTTCAAATCTTTTCATATCTTTCAGCCCTAAAAATAGCAACAAGATCTGCTCCACTTATGATTGCACCAGAATATATCTTTACCAAGATATTCGCCTACAATCTCTCACTCTCTTCAGTAGAATATCTCTCCAATAACATAAACACGCGCAGTCCTAAAAACACAGCAGACTGATGTTCTGGTATAGTGATGTCAAGACATCGCATGTGACATCACTCTTCAGCACTTTAACTCTTCAACACCTTAACATTCTGCAATCCATAAACCACACAGATGGTTTTCTGATGTTCTGTCATCTGATGTTATGACATCGGGTTTGACATCAGCACAAAACTGCAACCCTTAAAAACTTAACATAACCAGAATGTTAACTCAACATAACAAGGCTGTTAAAAACTCATGTTGAAACATCAACCATGACATCAACATTGTTTTACCAAAATTCTAGCCAACTACAAGAATTAACAGAAGTTTTCCAGAAGGAATAAGTGTCATGGTCTCCTGGCGAAGGTTTCTGCAAAAAGCTCGTCGAGCGAGACTTTTGTCACCAGGCGAGATCAAATATCTACAAACTCTATAAATAGGAACCAAAACAAATTTTTTTGGGGGTCCTGTTGTTAATTCTGCCCTAGAAACTCATTTTTAGAGAAAAATACACCCAAAACTCAGAATCATTTAATTGGAGCTGAACACATAACCTTTGTCTATTATTCAACTTGGATGCTTATTCATCTCTTTTCATTTCTTGTGGAGCAAGCTACCATGATGATGGAGAGCTAAAATCCTTTGTGTTAGGATTATATGTAATTAGCCAAACTTGTATGTATTTCTTTTGATCGTTGTTTTATGAAGAAATTATGAATCAATATTGATGTTATCTTTGTTTACATGTTAATTTTATGAGTTTGAATGAATAGTGAGAAATATTTTTCAAGTCTTAACCTAAGATTATCACTATAGGCTGAAATACTTACCATTATACTGGAACCCTGAAATTCAACAAAAAAAACAAAAAAAATTGTTAACAATACTCTAAACAAGGATTCTAAAATTGGCTAAAACTATTAAAGAGTCCCCAGCAACAATGCCAATTTGATTCGCTATCGCACACTGGTCAAAAATGAGTTTATAAAGGTAGTATATGGAAACAACACTCGATTTGTATCGCAAAGAATCTTGGCTTAACTTAACCAATTAATTGGAACAATGGGGCGGGGGAGGTTTAGATTTTTGAAACGTGAATCGTGAGTAAATAAGTTGAAAACAAATTTGATAAACAAGTTAATCTACTAGTTCGGTTTTCGACTTATCATTGATTAATATAATTCTAATTCCTTAAGCAGATTAGATCCTATTCGATTACAACATCGATTAAAAAAGCGCAATTGATACTATATGGTTTATTATCCTATTTTCCGAATTAAGCAAACAGTTAAAAATCACGTAAATTAACGGAAAAGCTACGTAAAACGCGCTTAAAGATAAGGATCAGGAACGTAATCGAATTTAATCAGTTCTATCTTATAAGAATCAAATTAAGTAAGCGAAAGCAATTGAATTAAGCAATCAGATTTATAGGTTGAATTGAAAAGAAATCAAATTGAATTGAAAATTATAAAAACCTCAAAGTTGTGGAATTCGAATACAACAGATCAATCGTAGGTGGTTTAGTTCTCCATATAATTCGTAGTCGTCTAATGTAATTTCGTGAATAGTGAATACTCTAGAAGTAGCAATGAATTTTAGTTTAAATATTACAAGAGAAATTGGGCCTAATAGCTACTGACCCGAAAAACATAAAAATCAGCCAAAAACTAATTATTTTAAGTATGGAGATATACTAAATTATTCAACCCTTCTACATTCCAAATTAGCTTTTGGCTTCAACGTGAAACTTTTAGCCTATTCTCTTAACTTTTCAACACATATTAGAATGTATCAAACCACATCCCGTAGCTCAAGTTATGATCAACACAGCGTTACTGTTTATTTAGAAAATAATTAACTGAATTAATATAAAAACAGAAATAAGTTAAACATGGGAAACACACTAAAAGCGATAAAATAAAATAAACAAGTCATAAAAATCTCTTAGAACAAAGTAAAATATGGTATATTAAAATATACTAATCACTTATTACGCTACCTATTCTTTGTTTGGTTTAAATTTTTCTTTTACAATTAAATTTTTGAATGAATTTTAATTGGTGAATATTTTTCAGATCCACACAATTCACTCATTCCTCTTTTTATGTGTGAAGTCACTTGTCCAACAAGTTGATCTCAAAATTTTTATTAGATCGCCCAAGGTTGATGCTTAGTGAGAAAATGAGCGATTTGTCGAGTATTTTCATTGTAACCAGTGGTACATTTGATAATAGTGTTATTCTCCAAGAATTAATTTACCATATGTGTAAGTCTAAGAAGAAACAAGGTGATATTTTTTATAAGCTTGAATGTCAGTAGGCTTATGACAGAGTGGATCAGGATTTTCACTATGACACGCTTTATTACTTTTGATTCCTTCATTGAATAATCTCTTTGATCATGAGAAATATCTCAATTTATTTTGTTTATTTGTTGTGGAATGAGACTAGGACAAAACACTTCAAAACTCATTATGGCTTATGACAAAGAGATCTTTATCTCCATATTTTTTTTGTTCTTTTTTTGGAAAGGGTTTATGATTTGGTAGATAAATAAGTTCAGGAGGGCTACTTTAAACTTCTACATATAACTCCTAATAGTCCTAAAATAACTCACTTGTTCATCAACTGTTTTGAAGGCTATATCTTCTCATGCACATTTCATTACTAACCTTTTCGAAAATATTTTTACTTTTCAGGTGTCAAAATGAGTTTAGATAAGTCAAGAACTTAATCCTTTAAAGATGTAAGTCAAGTTGCTAAACATAATATTGAGAAGCTCGCAAGTATCAAATTTTCCAATCAGTTAGAAAAGTACATAAGATTCAAAATGAAATACAAGCAAACAAGGAAAGGGGATTTATTTGAAATCTATTATGAGGTCACTTCAAAACATGCTTGTAGGAAAAGTAAATTCTTGAACATGCCAGAAAATATCATTCTTTTCAAGTTCGTTCTTAATTCTTTACATACTTGCAATATGCTAATTTATGTGATTCCTCAATATGTTTGTGAGACCTTGGATAAAGCTATGCGGAATTTTGTTTGGACTGGTAAGAATCATCTATCCATGAAAATGGTTGGTTGAAACAAGATTATTGAGCTTAAAAAGGTATGTTGTTTTGGGATTCATCCAACTCGGTTGCAAAACACCTCTTTGTTAGAAAAACTTGTATGATACTTAGTGCAATCTGATAAGAAACTTTAGGTCTCATTTTTGGAAGATAAACATCTCTCTTAAGGAAAATATATTCATAAATTAGAAAAAATATGGATTGCATGCATGGAAAGCCATTAGGCTCTTGTTATGGATACCAATTTTTGGTTTCAATTATGGCTTTCAAGAAATTATCTTTTGTGAATATCCACGATATCCACTCGTGGGTGAAGATAAAATACCTAGGGGTTGATGGTAAAATTATCACTGCACTTTTTTTTTAATAAGCAAACTTTCAATAAGGAGAGAAAAAGAGGATCTCCAACCTCAAAGAAATACTAAGCAAATCAAAAGCAGGCCATACCAGAGGTATCACCAAGAAGACCAAAACCTACCAATTACATAAAGTCTAAAGGGAATTTGCTCCAACTATAGAAACTACAATTAATTTTACCATTCTTCCCTATACCCAACCACCTCCAAGAGGAAACCACTATACAATGAAATATAGAATCCATGTTACAAATCTCATCATTGAATAATATATTATTCCTAGCCCTCCAAATGTTCCAACAAGTAAAGAACCAGATAGAATTAATCATTCCTACGTTACACCTGCCCTGAAGACTAAGGAACCAATACAGAGCATGCTTACAACAATCCGTTTCACTAATCCAATCAATCTCCACCCAATCAAAAACCAACTTCCAAATCAAAATAGATTTCGGACACGCAAAGAATAAATGCGATAAATCCTCATATTCCAAGAAACAAAGCATACACACCTTCTTATAATTGTTATTAATAATGTTTCTAGCCACCAAATTGGATCGAGTTGGTAATCTATTAAGCACCATTCGCCATGCGAACACTTTTACTTTAATAGGAATGTGTGACTTCCATACTAACTCCAGCACAGTTGCCTCTTCGTCTTGTAACACAGTTGTCGGTCTACATCCCTATAAAGTTACTACTTCGGTTCAAAGATTCCAACCAACTTCTGTTACTCGTGTTGAAGATTGTTGGATGATGAGTAAAAATCTTAATAGTGAATATACTATTAGAAGCAGGTTAAGATCACCTAAATTGGATATTTGATAGTTTCTACTCCTAATTACTACAGATCTAAATTGCAAAGGAAGAAGAAAACATAAAACAACTTTTCAATAATTTTCATATCCCCTTCAAGTCTCTAACAACAGCTTAAATACTTAGGGTTTCTATTCTAACATTGGGCTTAAGCCACTTGGATAACCCAAAACAACAAAAATGGCTAATAATATTAAAGAAAACTAAATAATTCTAATTAATAAAAATAATAGTCTTGGAACCATTTGGGCTGTTGGGCCTTGCGTTTGGACTTAAAATGATGTCTTCTAACAATACTCCCGGTCCCCATAAGAACCTTGTCCTCAAGGTTCACTGTAGCATTGCCACGTGTACGGCTGATGAGGCTGGCTGGTGAAGAGAATGGGACGGAATAATGAGGAGAGTGGAAAGTGGGTGGCGTAGAGCTCAAGGAGTGGTTTGGCACATGGTTTTGGGGAAAAAGGAAAGTGGGAATGGTTTTGTCAGCATAGGTTGGGGAATGTGTATGTGTTGTGGGAACCGATGGAAAAGAAAAGGGTGTAGGGTTAGGTAATTTAAATTAGTTTGTTGGGGAATTCAAAGGACAAGGATGGTGGATGCAAGCTGGAGTCACGGGTGGGAAGTAGTTGGACGCGTGGGTCCGCATGTGATGGGTGGCGTCACTAGATAAAGCCACGTGGCGAGTGATGGGCGGTGGAGATGAAACAACCGTTGGAGAGGACAAGGCACGTGTGGGAGGATAATTAAGAAGTGAGCTTGCATTTGGTAAGTCATTTGGACTTACAATTAGAGTTCCATCAGACTTGAACACTTCAGTTTCTCTCAAACAAAGATCTTTCTCTTTCTGTTCTAAACACTCAACCTTTTCTTCTTCCAACCCAATGTCAAGTTCTTGCAAACCTAAAGTTTTGTCTTCCAAACCCACTATTTTTTCTTCTAGGCGCACAACCTTCTCTTTCAACCTTACATCTGACTTTTCCAAAGTAATGTTTTCTTGCGCTGTGGCTTGTGGTTGTGATTCCATCTTGTTTTTGCTGTCATCCTTAAAAAACTTCGTGAAATCCGTTGCATGAGTAGAAGAAAAGTATGGTTTCAACTGGGAGACATGAACGACAAGATGGATGCGTAAAGAAGGAGGGAGATCTAACTCATATGCGACCTCGCTGATCCGTTTTTTTACCTTGAAGGGACCAAAAAAATGTTTTGCAAGTTTCTGAGAAGATCTACGAAAAACAGTGTGTTGTCTATATGGTTGAAGACGAAGGAGTACCAGATCACCAACTTGAAAGGTAAAGGCGATACGTTTCTTGTTTGCTTGCTCTTCCATTTTTGCCTTGCTTTTTTCCAAGTTGTGTTTTAACTCAGAAAGTATTTGATCTCTTTCGTGCAAGGTATCCACTAGTGAGGAGTTTGAGCTAGACCCGGAGATAAAGTCATGGATGGAAGGAGGAGATCGGCCATAAAGAGCTCGGAAAGGCGTCATTCGGATCGACGAGTGGAACGAGGTGTTGTACCAGAACTCCGCCAAATGGAGAAATCTGTACCAACGGCGCGGTTGGTCGCTAGTAAAACAGCAAAGGTATGTTTCCAAGCCTCTATTGACCACTTCCGATTAACCATCTGTTTCGAGATGATATGCTGAGCTGAACTTAAGAATTGTGCCATGCAGTTTGAAGAACTCCTTCCAAAAGTGGCTAAGGAATAGCGGATCGCGGTCAGAAGTGATTGACTTAGGAACTTCGTGAAGTCTGAAGATTTCAACAGAAAAGCGAGCGGCGGGGTCCTGTGCTGAAAATTTTGTTGGAAGGGCTATAAAATGGGCGTATTTTGACAGGCGATCGCAGACCACCCAAATAACAGTGTGACCGAACGAGTTTGGAAGATGTGTGATGAAGTCCATTGTAATGTCCTCCCAGACCTGAGTTGGAGTTGGCAGAGGTTGAAGTAGGCCCTTCTTTTTTTGTGTTTGATTTTTGTTTTGTTGACAGATTGTGCAATGTTTAACAAAGTTTTTAACATCTTTGTAGAGACCAGGCCAAGTAAAAGAGGTTGCTACCCGGGCAACAGTAGGTTTAACTCCCGAGTGTCCAACAGTAGGTGTGCCGTGGAATTCAAAAATCAGTGCCTTACGAAGGTCAGGCAGGTCAGGTATAAACAACTTGTTATTAAAATAAAGCAAATCATTTATGAAGTTGTAATCTCTTTGATCTTCTGGGTTGTGTGCTTTTTCTGAAACTAACTGTTGACCTGGTGTATTTTGTGTGTAATACTTCTGGAGTCTCTGAATGAGAGTCGGTACTTGGGAGGATAAGGAGAACAGCAAAGGAGTGTCACTGTATTTACGGCTGAGGGCATCTGCTACCAGATTTGAACGACCAGGTTTTTAATAGATTTCAAAATTAAATCCTTGCAATTTTGAAGCCCATTTTTGCTGCTCGGGCGTTTGAATCTTTTGTAACAACAAGTTTCTCAAACTTTTCTGGTCTGTGTAGATGTTGAAATTCTACCCCACCAAATATTGGCGCCACTTCTTAATGGATTCTCTGATTGCAAAAATTTCCCTGACATAAAAAGAAGCGAATTGCATTCTTGGAGTCATTTTCTTGCTGAAGAAGGCTATGGGGTGTCCTTCCTGAGATAAAACAACGCCTATTGCCACTCCAGATGCATCAGTGTCTAGGTTGAATTGTTTATTAAAGTCCGGCAATGTTAGCATCGGCAATGTTGTCATTTTGTTTTTGAGCTCTATAAAGGCTGAACTATCCTGTGTACTCCAAGAGAACTTAGTGGAACGCAAAAGATTGGTGAGAGGAGTGGCGAGAGTGGCGTAATTCTTGACAAATCGGCGATAAAATCCGGTGAGACCCAAAAATCCTCTTAGAGCCGTGAGTGAACGAGGTTCAGGCCAGTCCAACACTGCCTGAATCTTTTCGGGATCTGGTTCAACACAACCAGCAACAATAACATGTCCTAGATAGGCAACTCTTTCCACTGCAAAGACACATTTTGATAATTTTGCAACAAAACAATGAGACAATAAAAGGTCAAATACCACCTACAAGTGAACTAAATGATCATTAAAAGTAGAACTATAAATGAGTATATCATAAAAAAAAACCAACACAAACTTGCATAATTATGGTCTTAGCAGATCATTCATAGCGGACTGAAAAGTAGAAGGGGCGTTAGTGAGCCCTAAGGGCATTACGAGAAACTCGTAGTGACCGTCAAAAGTTCGAAACGCCGTCTTATGAGTATCTTCCGATGCAACACGAATCTGATGGTAACCAGATCGTAGATCTATCTTGGTAAAAATTCTAGCTGACCCAAGCTCATCCAAAAGTTCATCAATAGTGGGTATAGGAAATCGGTCCTTAATGGTTACGGCATTGAGAGCGCGATAGTCTACTAAAAAATGCCAAGTCTCATCTTTCTTTTTAACAAGTAGGACTGGAGATGAAAAAGGGTTGTTACTAGGGATGATGATGCCATTGTGTAGCATCTCTTGAATAATTGTGGTCATGGAAGTCTTTTGGCTGTGAGGGTACCTATAAGGTTTAACATTGATATGAGGGGTATTGGGTAGCAAAGGGATGTGATGGTCATGAGGTCTAGTTGGTGGGAGACCACAAGGTGTTTGAAAGATTTTGGAAAAAGATTTGAGGATTTTTAAGATGGTTGGATGGAGGTTGTGGGGTAAGTTGGCTGGAGGAGAAGATGGGGTTGCACCCACGGATGAAGGAGGGTCAAGTGGAATAAAAGTCATGAGGTGGAGTGAAGCAATGGAGTCGGTATGGAGGAGGTGTTTGAATTGGTTGAATGTAGTGTGAATCGGGCTGGTGGTTGGGTCTCCTTTAAGAGTTAGGGGTGTACTTTGGTGTTGGAAGGTTATGGATGGAATAGAAAAATCTGCTTGTATTGGGCCAAGAGTTCTCAACCAAGCCATGCCGAGAACAATGTCAGCTCCTTCGATTGGCAAGAGATAAAAAGATAAGTTGAAAGGTTTGTCTTGGAGGAGAATATGGACATTGTTGCAAATTCCCTCGCATTGTAAATGGGAACCATTTCCAACCATGACTGAAAACTGATGGGTGGGTTTAGTTTTGAGATTTAAGTGTTGGGCGATGTGAGGTTGCATAATGTTATGTGTGCTGCCTGTGTCCACTAAAACCATAACTGATAATCCTCCAATAATCCCTTTGAATTTAAGTGTTTGAGGGGAAATCTGACCGGTTAGAGCTTGCGGTGATAATTGAAAATAAGTGTCATTTGGGTCCATCTCTGCTTCTAACTCATTACTGTCCTCAACAGCAATCTGTTGTTCTGGCACATCATCAGCCATGAATAGAAGAAATCTGTTAGCAGAACATTTGTGACCAATTGTGAATTTTTCATCACAATTAAAGCATAGCCCTTGAGCCCTACGTTCTTGCAATTGTGAGTGCGAGAGGCATTTGATAGGTAATTTTGTAGGGATGGTTACGTTTGAAGAAGTTGTTGTTTGTGGAGGTTGTAGTGTGGTATTGTTTGGTGTTTTGATGGTTGGGGTTGGGGTTGTGTTGGGGGTGTATTTGGTGTAAGAGCTGGAAAACGGTTTTGAAAATTTGGGTTTGGCATCCTTGAGTTTAGATTCAATAAGTTTGGCAAGGCCAATGGCTTGTGAGATTGAGACAGGTCTATGAATGGCCATTTCATTTCTGATATCTTTGTTTAAACCAGAAATAAAACAATTCAGAATTGCCTCTGGTGGTAACCAACCACCTGGTTTCCCAACTTTTCAAATTGCGCTTGATATTCAACAACAATACCAATTTGCTTTAGTTTGAACAATTCAGCTTGGTGATTATCATAAGTAGAAGGCCCAAATCGTAGTTCTAAGGCTTTAGTGAAGGAAAACCAATCAGTTAATAATTGGCTTTGATGCATCCACTTAAAACATCCTAAAGCTTCACCCTTCATATAAAAAAATATTAATGACAATCTGTGTTCTGGTGGGAGCTGGTAAAATTGAAAAACTGTTCAGCTTGAAACAACCATTCCAAAGGGTCAGATCCATCAAACATTGCAAGTTCCAATTTTGGTGTTCTAAATGGTGGTAATTGGGTAATTTGTGGCATGTGTGGGTAGGGAAATTGGGGAATAAAAGGGGTATTATAATTTTGTGTGGGTGTAAAAGGGGTAGGTGATGGAATATAAGGTGGATAAGGTGGTGGTGGTGGTTGTGCAACAGTTATACGAGTTGCTGCTGTAGCAACAGATTGTGGAATAGTGGTGGAAAAAGAAATAGGATTTCTGATGGGTGTGTGAGCTGGGCTGAGTGTGTAGGTAACATGCTGAGCTGCTGTATGAATAGCAACAGTAGAAGAGGGTTCATGAGTGATACCTGAAGAGGAACCTGCTGCATGAACAGTAGCGGTTTGGTGAAGATGGACTTTTTGATTTGATATTTTCGTTAGGATGGACATGATAGATTCATGTCTGCTGTCAGCGAGATTCAATGCATTATCCATCCGAGTGTGAAGTTGACTGATTTGTTGTTCCCAATCTGCAGCAACAATGTTTAATCGTTCATCCAACTGAATCTGATTTTCTTGCATGGCATTATTGAGAAGCAGCTATGTTGTTTGAATAGCTTCTTCAACTATTTCACGGGATGAAGTATTTTGAGGTTTTGGGGGAGCCATGAGTACAGATTGAAAGCACCAATGATAGTTTCTACTCCTAATTACTACAGATCTAAATTGCAAAGGAAGAAGAAAACATAAAACAACTTTTCAGTAATTTTCATATCCCCTTCAAGTCTCTAACAACAGCTTAAATACTTAGGGTTTCTATTCTAACATTGGGCCTAAGCCACTTGGATAACCCAAAACAACAAAAAAGGCTAATAATATTAAAGAAAACTAAATAATTCTAATTAATAAAAATAATAGTCTTGGAACCATTTGGGCTGTTGGGCCTTGTGTTTGGGCTTAAAATGATGTCTTCTAACAATATTGAAGCTACATCTTGCAGCAAAACTACAATGGTTTACCTGACAAGTTGGTCATAAATCCCTTCCAACCAAGTTTATCCTACAACATCGAAGTGTTAATGTTTCTTCAACATGTGTTTATTGTGTTGTAAATGTTGAAACTATTATCCATTGTTTACTACTTTTCTCGCAAGTAGTGTCTATTTATCGGGGGTGTGATTTTCCACACATCCCTACAAGGTTTCTTAAAGTTGATAGTGGAACTTCCTATGGTGGTCTGGTGCATAAATCGGACAATTAATTCCAATTTGGTTGTTATGGTAGTGTATGGTTGTCAAACATTTTACTTGCAGAGATTCAAGCATTATTTACCGGAATTACTCTTTAGTTGGACACATACTTCAACATAATTATGAGTTTTTCTAATTCCCTCTACGTCGTCTAGTTAATGGTAAAGAAAACATTGAGATTTCATCGTGATGCTAAGTTCAATGTTACTCTCTCCGTCTCATAAAAAATGTTTTATTTGCATTTTTTTGTCTCAAAATAATTTTTTTTTTTAGAATACTAATACAACATTTATTATTTTTTATCCACTACTATACCCCTATTTGTTGACTTTCACGTTTTTCAACTATTCTACTAACTATAATAAATAATGGTATTTTAATAAAAGATACTAGTTTTATCATTAAAATCAATATATCTAATTATTTTCTTAAAAACCGCACAGAGGTCAAATAAAACATTTATTATGAGACAGAGGGAGCATCTCGTTAAAGATTGAGAAATCTACACCCATTACATTTTCTGAGAAGAAACTCTTGTACAAATATCTTTATCAAATTAGGTGCTAATTACAAAAAATATTGTGTGATAGTATGGGCCTGTTTGTTTAAGCATTTTCTTTTTATTTTTAAAAATGAATTTTGTAAATCCATTTTTTAAATGTTACAAGTTTTTCTATATTCGTTTTTTCTGAATTGCAAGATTAATTTTGACATCATACAACATAAACATACATTATTGAATATCAAAACATAGTCGAAATCACAATTTTTAAAAAAACTTGTATTTCAAAAATGATTTTTATAAAAAGATATTTGAAATAGCTTCAAAATTAAGTGATTTTTTGAAATTTTGATATCCAAAATTTTTTTCGATAAAATGTTGATATATCTAAAATTACACTTTAAAAATAACTATTCAAATCAAATTTTCATTTGAAGTTTTGAGGAAAAATTTCTCTGTAAATTTTTTCCCACAAAATTATGTTACACTATAAATATTGTTTAACCAAAAAAAAAAACTAAAACAAACAGACCCTATATGTACTGTTCGACTTGTATCTCTTCAACAATAATAAAGCTCAAATGATAAATTCTTTTGATTCATTTTTTTTTAATAAACAAAATATATTCATAGTAGGATACAAGGGGGTATCCGAACCTAACTACAAAAATCCTACCATGGAATCACCGTTACAAGAAATCTATCGGCGATTTGATCCAATCGTAATAATTACATGTAAAATTATATTTTTTTACCAATCCACCTCCAAGATAAAATCACTATCTTATGGACTATAATATCCTCTATTCAAATTTCATCATTAAACATAATATTATTCCTACCGTTCCATAAACACCTGCATATGATAAGCCATAAACCCACTGCATTTTTTTATGGCTACACCAGGTGAATGTAAAGATGAAGTCCAACACCTCAAATGAGTCACCACCGAACCGTCCAACGGAACCACTAACCCCAGTAAGCAAAGAATTTCCTTCCAAACATTGATTGTTTTTTAGCAATAAAACAGTAAATGAATCGCATTCTCCTCGACTTGGAAACAAAATGGGCAGACTTTTTCATGAGGAGAAGAAATGATACCACGTGCACTTAAATTGTCTCGCGTAGGAAGCCGGTCGTGCATTAAACGCCAACCAAAGACCACCCTTTTAATAGGTTAAGAAGCAATCCAAAGTAATTTAAAAGCTGCTAAACTATCGACAGAAAAATTATCGGGTGGAAGTTTCCTTTTGATCAGAAATTCATAAGCAGAATGTACAGAAAATATGGCTTCCGAATTTAAGTTCCATGAAAAGGTGTCATTGCAAATTCTGCGCAGGATCTTTCCTTGCAGAGATGACAATAAGTTCTCCTTCTATTGCAATACAATCTGATTTGTTATGTGTTGTTGTTGTAACTCTACTTCCCACTGCCAGTGATTTCCAATCCATCTCCCATTGTCAGCCACTACACTTCTTGGATTTGTGACAGAGTTATGCAGAACAGGGTAAGTATAATCGAAGGCTCCGCTGCCACACCATTTTGTATACCAGAATGAAGTGTTTTCGCCATTTCCAATCGAAGAATCCAAGTGCCTAAAGAAAAAGTCTTGGCCAAAATCACCGGATAACGCGACCGTGTCACGCCACCATAATGAAGACTTAACAGGCCCTGGTTGATCATCTCCATTAACCAATGACGTCACAAAAGCACCGTATCTAGCCTGCAATATATGATACCAGATATGATCTCATGTTGTCGTAAATTTCCAGAACCACTTAGCTAACAGAGCTTCATTCAAACACTGTATGTCCATAATATCCAAACCCCCTGACTCCCTCTGTTTGCACA
The DNA here is from genome assembly GCA_022829125.1 of Lathyrus tuberosus. Taxonomy (NCBI): domain Eukaryota; kingdom Viridiplantae; phylum Streptophyta; class Magnoliopsida; order Fabales; family Fabaceae; genus Lathyrus; species Lathyrus tuberosus. Next base: position 15,137,096 of record JALAZF010000065.1, on the reverse strand, counting down.
CCATCTTCCAAGATACCCATGTTATTCCTTCTTTTATTGGAGAGCCATTCCATAAAAACTTCCTTTGAAGTGCAGTTAGAATTTTGATAACCTTTTACGGCATCCGATAGAACGACATGTAGCGGATTGGGAGATTTGTAAGTACAGATTTTATTAATGTAGTTCTGCCCCCTATAGACAACAATCTTCCCTTCCAAGATGCTATTCTGGCTTGAACCTTGTCGATCACCAGTTTCTAAAATGAGATTAATCTGTGATTTCCTCCAATCTGAATACCAAGAAATTTAAATGGACAGTTTTGAATTTTACATGCTAGGAATCTTTCAGCCGCCTTCAAGAACGTATCTTTCACACCATAACCCATGAGGCTGCTCTTGTAGAAGTTGATCTCTAATCCCGACATTAATTGAAAACATCTCAATATCACTTTGAAAGCCCAAATGTTGTTCCAAGTGGTCGCACCTACCATGATAGTATCGCCTGCGTATTGAAGCAGATTCAAGGTATCCTTCGGGTTTATTTTGATACTTTGGAAAATACCAACTTCCTCTCCCTTTTTCATCAATGTGGCAAGTCCTTCTGCAACAATGGAAAAGAGATATGGAGATAACAGATCTCCTTGTCGCAGCCCACGAGAAACTTGAAAGTCTCGTGAAGGGCTGACATTCACAAGAACGGACATGAAACTGTTGAAAACTGTACCTTCGATCCAACTCATAAACTTACAACCAAATCCCATAACCTGCATGACCTGTCTAATATAAGACCATTCAGTGCAGTCATAAGCCTTTACGAAATCGACTTTGAGGAATTGACTCTTGAGATTGCTTCTTTTTGAATAATCTATTATCTCAACATTTCTGAAAAAACTCCAGATTGAAACCGTCCGGTCCCGGACTTTTATCGCCTTTACATTGGAAGACTGCACTTCTGATTTCAGCACCTTCAAAATCTTCTTCTAATGTGTTTCTCTCCAGATCAGTTAAGTTCTTGAAGTTTCCGAAATCACACGTAAGAGATGTTTGTTGGTCGAAGTTAACCTTTTTTCAAAATGATCAGCAACATCATCTTTCACCCCTGCAACATCTTCAACAACTCTATCATTTACAACTACATTATTAATTGAATTCAGCAGATTTCGGTGTCGAATAACAGAGTGAAAATAACTTGTATTCCTATTTCCATCTTCGATCCATTTTGTTCCAGCCTTTTGATGCAACAGGCTTTCTTTAATCCTTAGCAGCTTCCATAACTCATCTTCAGCATCCTTGCGACTCTTCATGACCTGTTCATTTCTTGAATGCTCATTTTCTGCCAACTCTTCTTCTGCGTTATTAAGGATCTCCGTGTTTTCGTCAATGTTAGTATCTATCCAACCAAAAATGTTTCTGTTCCACCATCTTAGTTTTGATCGAAGCACCTGCAATTTCTTGGTCAATACATACGCATAACTACCTTGAAAGTTAAGAGGCTCCCACACTTGTTTTATGAACTGCATAAACTGTGGATGTTGAAACCAGCAACGAAGCATTCTGAAAGGTTTGGGGCCCCAGTTGACGTTTCGAACGGATATCCAAATAGTTCTATGATCGGATATATCACGTATTCCCACTTTTTGACATGCCACATTCTAACCATTCAACAATCCAATCGAAATCAGAAATCGATCTATTCTACTACAAGCATCACCTGCAGAGCTGAACCAAGTGTACCTATTTCCAGTTGAAGCCAAATCAATACAACCAGACATTTGAATGAAGTCTTCGAATTCAACCATCAGTCTTTTGTTGTAATAACCACAACCCTTTTTTTCTCTTGGATTTTTTATTGCGCTAAAATCGCCGCCGATCACCTACTCACCTACTTCTTGCTTGGATTTCAAACTCAAAATGTTGCTCCAAAGTTTTCTTTTATCGTTGTTATTACACGAGGAGTATATGTTAAAAAAGTAGCATAGTTTGTTCTTCCAAATAGCCTTAAGCCCCATAAATCCTTTTCCTTTGTATCTGCAAATTGGTTCTAGAACATCTTTCTTCCATATGGTCAGAATCCCTCCAGACATACCAACAGACTTTGAGACAGATCAATGACTGTTATCGTTGCCCCAGAATTTGTGGACAATATCATCATTCATAACTTCACATTTAGTCTCTTGGATGAATGCTATATCAGCCCCTCCTTTCTTCAACAATTCTCGAATTTTACGTTTCTTAATCGAGCTTCCACACCCTCTCACATTATATGTTACAATATTCATAAGAGATCAATAGCTGCCGCCTTCTTATCATTCTTCACAGTTCTTTCTTCTTTCTCCAAGTTGCAAATTATGGACTCAAATGCCTCCTCATCTTCTTCCGCTTCAATTCCCAACCTCTTGATGGATTTCCACACTTGAGTTGGGAGATCAGGCAACTTTTTCTTAATTCTAGAATTTCTTCGAAGAATCTCAACATCTCCAATGGACCCTGAACTCTGCCTATTTGAATCTTCTGAGAACCTTGATATTGAGTTATTTGATTCAACTGAATAAGTCCCACTTACATGAGTTATCAGCATAGGGATCGTATTATCAGCAAAGAGAAGTGATGAATAATATGATGGTGTATAAGAAATTTTCAGGTTCCTATAGATGTCTCCCAAGGATTTTTTTCTTTCGAAGCAATTTATTACAGTCCTCAGAATCTATAGGTGTCAATCCACGGTTTGAGTTATTGCCCAACTCCGCGACCTTCTCGTTATCAGTATCATTTAGAGAGCCAATTTTCTCTTCCTTGGAATTCCCAATACGAAAAGAAAGTAAACTTTTTCCATTGTGTTATCTGCGTTGCATTGAAACCTGCGCCTCCTAACCCGTCTCCTTTATTTCTTTTTGTAGGCCTGCCTTATTGGGACCAACGCCATCTGATAAATTGACAGCAAGAGAGGGCCCCACGTATTCAAGTTTATCTTCTAAATCCATCTGCCCAACCAAACAGGTATTAGACGGTTGAAAACCTATGACCTTATCTCTAGGACCAACTTTATTGAAAATCTCATTTGTCCTGTCAATATGGTACGTCTTATCGCCTGCTACATTGGAACCTGATTTTGACTTAAGGTTAATATCCATTGGATCAATATCAGCCTGTAACGTTTCTTCCACTTTACTATCAGAAGACACAACCTTAGAACTATCTTCTGAGCTATCTCCAAATATCTTGCATGAATTCTTTGAACAACAGACCAGTGCTTCTTCAACCAACTTGATTCGATAAGTTTGTTTATTGACTTCAATATTAACGACCTCATTTAAACTCATGGCAAACTTTGTTCTTATGAGAATTCTGGCAACGTCAAACTTTACATGTCTTTGATTTCTGCATCAGCTTTGACAAAAACTCCCACAGTTCCTGCTAAAAACTTTAAAACATTCTCACTCAAAACGTGACAAGGGAGACCGAAAATATTGACCCACGTTAACCTCTCACAGTCAACATCCGAAGGAGTCCAAGGATGGATCTCTGAGAACCATTTCTCCACCCATTCTTTGTCTTCTTCAATCATATTCTTAATGCCGCCTGTGACCTCTTCTTCTAATAAAACCAAATTCGCACCCATAGGAGTAGCTTTAATTTTAAAGTACCCTTCCATGTGTAGTGCCTTCTGAAACTCGTAAGGACCTCCCGGATTTTCCATTTTGCCAACGAATGCTTGTTGAAAACGCTCAATGTCCTCGTCGTTAATGTTGAACATGAGGTGGGCAAAGCTTGGTTTATCATCCATAAGCAACCTCTCAGTATAATTTTGTTTCTGACCTCCTTTAGCTATTTCCACAAATGATTTTTTACCATTTCAGAACACTTGTTTTTGTTTTGAACATATATCGTAGTTCCTATTCCAGTTCTTGTCCTCCAACCTTAGCCTCAAGTTCTCAGTGCCATTCAATCTGTCTACCCTTCGAAAACGTGGTGTATTTGCAAATATCTTTCTGCCATTAAGGACAAAATTGTCCAATTTAATGGCAAGGAGATTATCATCAGGCACCTATTTGAATCGAACGAAACCGAATCTTTTTCCTCTCTTATCTAGTCTAGAAGGAATGAAAACTTCGATTACCAACCCAAAATATTTGAACACATTGAACATGTCTTTAGCCTCATATGCATCTGGAAATTCTGTGATGAAAAAAGAAGATGTTTCATTTGAGACTTGTTCCTTCGCTTTATTCCCCGCAGCTATCCACACCGATCCTCTTGCAATGGTCACCCTCTTTGCTTTCGATTTCCTAACATGTTCCCATCCACCGTCTCGGTCCATCTTCAGATCCAAAAGGAACGTACAACTGAAAACAACCTAATCCAAGCAAACAAATGATGAGCAGATCAAAGAAATCGTCAATGGAAGAGACACTATAATAAAAGACTCAGAGGGAGAAAGGTCCCTAATTCGAAAATTAGGACTTTAAACCAAACCCTAAGAGCCTGACAATGATCCCCCAAAGACAGGATCGAGATCTACAGAACCTCAAGATTAGGATTAGGTTAATGAACTTGATACATTGTTATCGAGATATGAAGATGAATAACTGGATGAAGTAATAGCTGATTGAAAATGAAAAGACCTAGAGAGAAGAGATAACTTCTCTCACTAGAAAAAATGTTTGAGTTTGACCCTTATTCTTTTGATTCATTAATGTGGGTCATTTATTAAATTGATGAGACTTATTTATCTTTATATTTTTATTCATTAATGTGGATCAATCTAAACACTAACTTATAACAATAATGTACTCTACATGTTAGGATAAATAACTTATTTGTAACATATCACAAATATTTATTAAAATAAGTATTTAATAATAAGTTTCTCTAAATTATGTTATAATAAAAAATAAAATAATTAAAAATTATGTTTTAAAAAAGTCACAAATTGTTCTAATAAAATATTATAAGTTGTGTTACAAAAGGTATGTAAATCACTACAAAAAAAAGTGTATGTTGCCACATGATATTCACGTCACAACGTGAAAAATCACGTCACAAACTGAATATAGCGACATGACCATTCACGTCGCAGGAGCTCGTGTGACAACTTTGTTGCCACATGAAAATCACGTCGCAAATTTGCCACGTGATTTTCACATCGCAACAAATAAAACAGAAATTGTAGGTATAACAGACGTAGCAGAAGGGGTCAGAGATGTGTAAGAATTTTGCCACATGATATTCACGTCACAAGTTGCGACGTGAATTTCACGTGGCAAGTTGCGACGTGAATATCACGTAACAAGTTGCGACGTGAATATCATGTAGCTAAATTTTTTTTATAAAAAAACTGATAAATTATTACGTTTGTTTTAGTTTCTACTTTTCATTAATTAATTAACAATAATTAAATAATCAGGTTTTAATAATAATTTAAATTGAAAAATTAATAAATATAATTAATATAAAAAATTAATTAATATACACAATTAATATTAATTTTTTTAATAATAATTTAATTTAAGAAATTAGTAAATATAATTAATACCAAAAATTAATAAATATAAATCAAAATCAAAATTAAGAATAAACTTTTTAAATAAAAAGTGTATAATAATATACTAAAATGTAATTAATATTTTACAAAAATTAAAATTAAAAATTACAATAAATCCTCCGGATCGGGTTAGTCGTCAAGCCCAAAATCATCGTCATCGTCGGCATCCATCTGTCGTTGACCACCAACTCCTTCATTTCCAACAACTTGATTGACGCCACCTTGTGATTGCATAAATTTCATCCTTGGTATTATCGAAAGATAAAACATGGACTTCATTGCTACACGTTTTTCCTTACGGTCTATGACTTTACTTCGAACTTTATATCTTGGACTCTTACAGAACTTACATTCCTTCAACGCTCCATCATTAGTACCAAACTCATTGTCATAAAACAACATGCAACCACTAATGCAACGTCAATCTTTCTTACTTCTTAACCCAACTTCGACACCAACCACTTTACATCATAAAAACTTGTAGGCAAGTTGTCTTCCGTAGGAGTCGCATCGAGCATCATTTTTGTGAAGAATTTCAATCAATGATCATGAACATTCTAATTTGACTTGGCAGTCAATAATCTCACACACATTGATAACTTTAATTTCGCCAATCCCTCAAACAATGGCATATTCATCTCATTCAACAACTGATAAAATCTTTGCGCTTTCTCATTCGACAACTCTTCCCCATCAAAATCTCCAGGTTCGTCATAGGTCACGTTCACACCAAAAGCATCGCCCACCATCTCACTGATCAGATTAAAGTTTTCCCCATGTTCCATCGGTGATCGACTACTTGAAGCATGTGTATTACTGGTCTCTGGTATGCTACTCGGCAGTTCTTTTTCATTATATGTCCAAACCCAATAATTTTCAATGAAACCCCTTCTCTTTAAATGAAGTTCTACTTCCTCTGGGTCACTAATTATAATTCTGCATCCACATTTAAGACAAGGACATCTAACTCCTCCTTCGCTCCGACAATATTCCTGAAAAAATGCCCACGTGATAAACCCTTTAATTCCCTCCTCAAAATTTGGTTTAAGTCTGCGTCTTCCAATATACAACCTATCGTACATCCAACTACGATAATGCCTATAATATTCCACACTGCACATTTATATAATCATTGTCTTTTTATTTACAAATGTGATTTTAATATCAATTTTAGGAATTTTTATAAAATATTAAATACAAGTATTAACTAACTTAATATTATTCTTTAACATAAATTTATATTAACAAAAAATTAATTTTAATACAAACAAACTTTCTACTATTTTTTAATTATTCTTAATATACATAACTACAAATAAATTTCTTACTATTTTGTTTTTAATAAACTTAAATAATAATTTCATACAATTTTCTTTTAACTATGTATTTAATAAACATATAACATAAAATATAGTACATATAATACATATAATTAGTAAGCATATAATATAACATAACATAAAATGCATAACATATAACATTACATATAATACACACTACAACAAAAAGGACTTATAACATCTCACCTTAGACAGCGCTTTATTACAAAAGCGCTGCTATAGGTCAAAAACACGGAATCTATTAATTTAATAAAGGAAAAGCGCAAAAAAATATAAGACCTTAGACAGCGCTTTAGTGAAAAGCGCTGTCTAAGGCCTTTTAAATTTTTAAAAAAATTTAATGGAAAATATTAGACAGCGCTTTCCTTAAAAGCGCTGTCTAAGGCCTTTTAAATTTAAAAAAAATATAAGACCTTAGACAGCGCTTTTAAGGAAAGCGCTGTCTAAGGTCTTAAATATTTAAAAAAATAAAAACAAAAGCGCTGTCTAAGGCAAATCTTAGAAAGCGCTTTTAAAGCGCTGTCTAAGGGCCACCTTAGAAAGCGCTTTGTTGAAAAGCGCTGTCTAAGGTCTAATAAAATTAAAATATATGAATATACTCAGTTTTCATTTTCAGTTTTGCGCTCTTTCTTCTCCCTCCCCTGTTGCGAACGGATACTTGCGAACTTGAGCTAAACCCTTGCCGTCGTCCACCGTTCCTCCCTCATTTCGCGACTCCGACGACCTTTACTCCACCGTGACCGTCTGTTCCTCTCTCATTTCGCGTTTTCGTCACTCAGTTTGGAAGTTTAAGAGTTTCAGATTATTACACATTTTATAAGGTATGCTGATAATGTTGCTGTTGATAATGTTGTTGTTGATGTTGATAATAATGTTGTTGTTGATGTATTACACATTTTACACGTTTCAGAGTATTACACATTTTACACGTTTCAGAGTTTCAGTTTGGAAGTTTCAGAGTTTCAGAGTTTCAGTTGATAATGTTGCTGATAATGTTGATAATGTTGTTGTTGATGTTGATAATAATGTTGTTGTTGATGTTGATAATAATGTTGTTTATGTTGTTGCTAATGTTGGACTGTTGCTAATGTTGATAATGTTGCTAATGTTGTTAATGTTGTTGCTAATGTTGGACTGTTGTTGGATATAAGAATAAAATATGTGCTAACTTCATTTTTGGTGATATAGGAATAGAATCAATATAATGTGTTAGTTTAGTTTGTTCTTGTTAACATTTTTCTACATTGTTAACTATTGCTATATAATGTGTTTGTTTAGTTTAGTTTAGTTTAGGTTAATGTTAGTGTTAGTGTTAGGTTAGTGTTAGTGTTAGTGTTAGTGTTAGTGTTAATGTTAATAATGTAAATTCTTGAGGTTGTTGTTCTAAAGAACCGAAATTCAAAGCAATTTTGTTAATGAAGTTAATTGCTTTGAATTTCTTAGTTTGGACTTGTTAAGCTACTAATATAATTTCATGGATGAGGATCTTATAGCGGATGGGTCATATATCAGAAATGACCATAACGAGGGAATTTGGATCCATTCATTCGTCCGTATTGATAAGAAACAAGTAATTCATATTCCAACCAAGAAAAGAAAGAGATGTTAGTGAAAGAGGTAAAATTTGTTATATACTTGATTTCTTTATTATATTTGTTATATATTATGTCATATTTGTTATATTTGATATCCTTGATTTTTTTATTACATTTGTTATATATTATGTTTGATATCCTTGACTTCTTTATTATATTTGTTATATATTATGTCATATTTTTTATATTTGATATCCTTTATTTCTTTATTATATTTGTTATATATTATATTTGATATCCTTGATTTATTTATTACAGGTTAGATGGCTACTAACAATGATGACCCACATGCTGATGATCACGCACATGATGATGATCATCCACATGATGATCAGGTTGGAAGTAGCAGAACTATGGAAGAAGAGATTAGGAGAGGAATAACCATAATGAGGAGAGTGATCCATGCTAGAAATCAAGGCATGACTTATAATGTGCATTGGAGCGAAACAGGCACACTTGTTTAGCCTAACGGTCATATGTTGACAAGTTTCATTGGTACACTTGTAAGGAATGAGGTTCCTATTACTTTAGATGACTGGAGAAACAAACAGTTGAAGGAAACCAAAGAAAAAATTTGGAATGAGATAAAGGTACCATAATTATGTCTTTAATTATGCCAACTAATTATGTCGTTTAAATTATTTGTACTAACCAATGTGTATGGTTTTTTTAGAGGTGCTTTAATGTCGAGGACGACAGAAAAGCTTATTTGATGAGATTGGCAGGGAAGCTCCTAAGAGGGTTTAGGACATATTTAAACAAAACCTATCTTAAGGATGCTGAAGGTAATTTTGTTGATGGAGAGTTTCCATCTAAATATGCAAGTTTCATTTCACCACAAGAATGGGTGAAGTTTAAAGCCAAACGACAAACCGAGCAATTTAAGAGTTTAAGTGCAATTAATCGGGATAGAGCATCAGATCCCCAATATAAATACAGGAAAGGACGTACTGGATATGGACGTTTGGAGCAACAATTGGTAAGTATCAATAAATTGCAATGACATAATAATTGTTCATCATGAGTTATATTTGATCATATTATTTGGCTTTATATGTAGTTACAAAAGGCGGGTAGCTCTGAAACATCTCTTCCTGCACATGTCTTGTGGAAGGAAGCCCGTGTGGGCAAGTCTGGATCTGTTCCAGAAGAGGTTCTACAAGTATATGAGAAATGTGTAAGTATAACAATATTTCTTTAATTAAGTCAAAACTTTATTAACAAATATTTGACAAATATTCGATATTCATCTGATTTTCAGGAGGCGTTATCTCAGTCTGTACCTGCAGATGATACCAGGAGCATACTTAGTCGGGCATTAGATGTCCCTGAGTATCCTGGTCGGGTGAGGGGTAAGGCATTTGGGATCACCCCGACCTCCCTGAATATTAAAAAGGGAAAGGCTGCTAGTTATTCAGTACTTGTAGCTAAATTGGAAGCACTAGAAGCCGAGGTGCGGGAATTAAGAAAGGAAAAAGAAAGGGATAACGCTTCTGGTGTTAGAGATGGATCAGAGAAGGATAGTATCAACTGCAGCTTTCATCCGATTATTCCAGAGGTAATTATATATATATATATATATATATATATATATATATATATATATATCTATGAAATTATATTAGTAGCTTAAATTATTTAATTACATATATACACATTAACAATGACATATGTATTTTTGGTTTTAGGGCATTCACCAATGTCAACTATTCTTATCTTCACCAATTCATCGGATGGTTGCCAAGGGAAAAGTGTTTAACAATGGGGTCACAGTACTTCATAATGAATCCCTCCCTACTGGAAGTTTGAAAGTATCAGTTGATATTGCTATGGAGAATGAAGCACTATTACCCTATCCTAACGATGATTCGGAGGTAAGAGTGGTGGGACAAGCTATAGGGTCGTTTGTTGCATGGCCGTCAAATCTCATACTCGTAGGATATGAGGTATATATGCTTAAAACCGTTATAAACCTTTGTTAATCTTAATGTGTAAATTCAAAGATTTTACGAGCATTTTATTTTCATTTTTTACATGGCAATGTTATTTAGACTCCAACAAAATCCAAAACAAAGGATAAGCGGATTCCGGAGCATACCGAGTCCGTTGTCTCAAAAAAAGAGGTACATCACAATTATATGCATAGAAAATGATAAATTGGATATCTTATACTTCATCTAACAAATTATATGATTTATAGCTGCCTGGTAAAGTGATTAGCAACGTTTCAACGCAAAAAACTGTTGGTGCTAAGAATACCAGGGTTAGAAAACAACCTATCGGCAAGGTTAGGACGTGCCTTCAGACCTTTCTACAATTAATGACGGATATTCCGACTGGAGGTGTTCGTCTGATAACTATGGAGAAAGATTTGTATGGCTTTGAATTTGACCAGAATGTTGGTAATGAAGACTTCGAGCAAGTTTTCCAACATACAGAATTGGGCGTCACTGTTGTCAATATATACTTGAGGTATATCCGATCTACTTTGGTAATTGAACAACTTATTTACTTTATTTTTCAAATGAATATTCTAATGTTAATGATGTTTTTATTTCAGGTTTCTGTATGACAGTTTTATGCGCCCCCGGGGATTGGAGCAAAGATTTGCATTCTTATGCCCCAGCGCTGTCAACTTAACCGAAATATTGACGAAACCAAATGAGGTCCATGCGTATATACGCAACGTCTTTATGGACAACCAAGAAACGGAAAAGTTGTACTTTTTACCGTTTAATACTGGGTTAGATTTTCATTCTAAATTCATCTATTATATTTTTTTTTGTATTTTGACTTCGTGTAGAAAGTTTCTATCTAACACTTGTTTAATCTTACAGTGGACATTGGTTGTTGGTTGCAATCAATCCTATCCGCGGAGTAGTGTATTATCTGGATTCCTTAGGAAATGATTGGACCACATACCCGGATATGAAGGACTGTATTGACACGTAAGTGAAATTGTTCTAAATAGAAATGTGTATATTTATTTATTTATGTGAATTGTTCTAAATATTCATTTATATTTTATTAGCACTATACAAGCATTCCTAGAACATCGGGGAATCGACCACACCATTACATGGAATTATGTGAAGGTATATTAATTATCACATGTTTTATTATATTAGTGATGCTTACTTGATAAAACTTAGAATTTATCCATATTTTATTTTCATTTGTAGTGTCCTCGGCAACGCAATCAAATAGATTGCGGCTATTTCATGTTGAGATTTATGAGAGACACTATTTCGTTGGATCGAATGGAGATTCCACCCGATGTATGTATTTCTAACTTATGAGTTATTTTAACACATATCTCTCATATTGTCTAATGAAATAGTTAAAACTAAATCAAACTATATGTTATATTATTATGTAGTATTTTGAAGAATTCAGGAGTGCTACTTACACAAAGGCTCTATTGGATGAAATCAAAGAGGAGTGGTGTCAATACATTATGGAGCTCGGAATTTTACAAACTTAAGGTATAATATTATACTCTTACTTTAATTGATGAGAATTTTAATATGTGTAACTTTGGTTGGAGTAATGCTTTGGTTGGATGCAATTTTGGTGTATATACTTTGAATTGCAATTTTGGTGTATATACTTTGAATTACAAACTTTGAATTACAATTTTGGATGCAATTTTGGTGTATATACTTTGAATTACAATTTTGGTGTATATACTTTGAATTGCAATTTTGGTGTATATACTTTGAATTACAATTTTGGTGTATATACTTTGAATTACAATTTTTGGTGTATATACTTTGAATTTTAATACTTTGAATTACAATCTTTGTGTTTTCAGGACCTATAATGTAGATTGAAGCAATGTTTTGGTTGGATGCAATTTTGGTGTATATACAATTTTGGTGTATAAGTAATATGTGCATTGTAGAAAAAATGCTTTGGTTGGAAGCAATAACTTTGGTTGGAAGCAATGCTTTGGTTGGATGCAATTTTGGTGAATAAGTAAAATGTGCATTTGTAGAAAAATGTAATGATTTGTAATTATAAATAGGTGTATATACAATTTTGGTTTGTAATTTTAAATATATATATTGGTATGAAATGCCAATTTTGGATATATAATTTTGGTGTAGAAAGGCCAATGGTTTGAATTGCCAATTCTGAAAAAAATTGCTGGTTGAAAATTACAGGTCAAATTCTGGTTGAAAAAACCTGGTAAAATTGTGGTTAAAAAAAAATTATATAAAATTTTTCGTACACCTTAGACAGCGCTTTTGGTTAAAGCGCTGTCTAAGGTCCACTTTAGACAGCGCTTATGATGAAAGCGCTGTCTAAGGTGTACTAAAAAAGTCAAAAATGGAAGGTCTTAGACAGCGCTTATGGTGAAAGCGCTGTCTAAGGTGTACTAAAAAAGTCAAAAAAGGAAGGTCTTAGACAGCGCTTTTGGAGAAAGCGCTGTCTAAGGTGTACCAAAAAAGTCAAAAAAAGGTAGGGCTTAGACAGCGCTTTTGACGAAAGCGCTGTCTAAAGTAATCCATATAATGTGAAAAAGCGCTGTCTAAAGGTACCATAGACAGCGCTTTTCATTAAATACATGCACCTTTAGACAGCGCTTTTGGTAATACCAAAAGCGCTGTCTAAACCTATAGCGTCGCTGGTTTATACAGCGCTTTAAAGCGCTGTCTAAAGGCTAAAAAAACGCTGTCTAAAACCGTTTTTGCGCTCGTGACATGAATACCATATAATATAACATATTACATAATTAATATAACATAGTTTATTTTTTATAAACTTAAATAATAAATTCTTTAAGATAAATATAAATATTTTGTTTTTAGTTTAACTATACATTTAATATATACTATTCTTAAACATATTGTTTTAATTTGTTTTAACTATTAAATATGCTATATATACTATTAAACATGAACTATTAAAAATTTAAACTATTTAATATATATATTATTCTTAAACATATTGTTTTTTATTTTAACTATTAAACATGCTATATACTATTAAACATATACTATTAAAAATTTATTCTATATAAATACTATTAAACATATACTATTAAATATTTATTCTATTTTTAATATAAAAATTCTGTTTTTAATATAAAAATAATGTTTTTAAACATATACTATTTTTAATATAAAAATTTATACTGAAATTCGGGCACATATATTAAATGTCCTACACAGATGTTGAGACACTGATATCCAACACAATGAACAAGATAACAATAATAACAACAGTGCAGAAAGTAAATAACACAGTGATATGTTTACCCAGTTCGGTCTAATACACCTACATCTGGGGGCTACCAAACCAGGGACGAAATCAATATACGATAGTATCAATTCATAGATCATACAACTACCACATCCGGTTATAATCTGCTCACTTAATCACTACCCTTCCTATGACTTCTACCTAAGACTCACCTAGGTATGAGGACCTCCTCAAATCCCTCTTCAATCACAACCCGTGACTGGTTCCTTTCAGCACAACTAACAACACGAAAGCCACACTTTCAAAACACACAATTCTCAATACTTCAAAGCTTATGAGAATTGACACACAAGAAACTCAATGCTTAAAAGCTTATGAGTAACTGACAGAACTTACAACACAAAGACCAGTCCTTATACCGTTATCAGAATGATACCAGTTAGGCTCACAAATAACACACGAAAACCGTAACAAAACACACGTAAGTTCCACACCTAAACTAGGTTTACAACAGTCAATATATAGCATTAAATCTAGACTGGATTGGGCTTCAAAACGCAGCAAAGAGACTGCTCACAAATCTGCAGTAAAAACTCCAATAAAATAGGTCTTCAATCTAAAGTTTCCTAATATGTCTCCATAATTTGAAAATGCTGAAAATCCGAAAACCAACACATAAAAACTCAACCCAAAAATACTTTGGATGCCACATAGGATAACCAAATATTCACAGAATATTCAGTAACAAATAACAGCAACAAAATCTTCCTTTTAAAACCAGAATCAAACGCGATGTCCTATGAGCCAGTATGGGACATCTTTATCCGACATGTTGAAAGCAGAAAATTAGAACATCTTATCCAACATCTTGCTGCTAGAATAGTTTTAGCAAAATAAATGCCAACCACAAAAACAAAGAAATAACAATCTCCCCTTTTGGCTTATTTTGACTAAAACTACATACCAAAACAATCTTGCAAAGATAACACAAACAAAACAACAATATCAGAGACAGCAGCGAAAAAACATCATAACACCAACAACAGCATAACACAAAACCAAAAAAAAAACTCCCCCTCAACTGCAGCAACACACCAACATACAATATTCTCCCCCTCAGCTGCAGCAACACACCAGTACACCTCCCCCTTTTTAGCCAGAAATATGACAAAGGCAAGTAGAACAGTGATTAACTTTGAGACTCGTCATACACCAGAATAAACAACATCTTTCCCTTCATAAACACCTGAACTAGCTGAACTACCAGAATTACCTTTACACTTATTAATCTGGCAGCCAAAAGGACCATTAATTGCTAAACCTCTTCATGAATACAAACGCCAAGTCTTCCCCTCAGGTTTTCAAATTGAACTGCATCTAGAGCCTTGGTAAATATGTCAGCAAGCTGATTTTCTGTGCTCACATGCTCAAGAGTTATGACTTTGTCCTCCACAAGTTCTCTGATGAAGTGATGCCTGATATCAATGTGCTTAGTTCTTCTATGTTGAATAGGATTTTTAGAAATATTAATAGCACTCAGGTTGTCACAAAATGATGTCATAACATGTTGTGTGACATTATACTCCGATAGCATTTGCTTCATCCACACCAGTTGAGCACAACTGCTTCCAGCTGCTATGTACTCAGCTTCAGCAGTAGAAAGAGATACAGAATTATGCTTCTTACTAAACCATTAAATAAAATTATTTCCTAAAAAGAAACAACCTCCAGAGGTACTCTTCCTATCATCGGCACTTCCAGCCCAATCAACATCACAGTATCCTACTAAAATGGAACTTGAGTCATGGGAGTACAACAACCCATAATCACATGTACCACTCACATACTTAAGAATTCTCTTAACTTGATTGATGTGACTGACCTTGGGTTCTGCTTGGTATCTTGCACATACACCAACTGCAAAGGTTATGTCTGGCCTACTTGCTATGAGATACAGCAGACTGCCAATCATGCTTCTGTATAAACTCTTTTCAACATTCACTCCCTTTTCATCTTTGGATAACTTCAAGTGAGTAAGAGCAGGAGTTCTCTTGTGCTTGGCATTATCCAATCCAAACTTCTTCACAATATTCCTCGCATATTTGCTCTGACAAATAAATATGGAATCTTCCATCTGCTTGACTTGCAATCCAAGGAAGTAAGTCAATTCACCTACCAAGCTCATTTCAAATTCAGATTGCATTTGGTTGACAAAATGTTGGACCATTTCATCCGACATCCCACCAAACACAATATCATCTACATAAATCTGAGCAATCATTAGATTCCCATCCTTCTCCTTGACAAAGAGTGTTTTATCAATACCACTCTTCCTGTATCCAAGTTTGACTAAGAACTCAGTCAGCCTTTCATAACAAGCTCTTGGAGCTTGTTTCAAACCATACAGAGCCTTCTTTAGCTTGAAGACATGATCTGGAAAATTTGAATCCACAAACCCTTTAGGCTGCTCAACATAAACTTCCTCGTTAAGATAGCCATTCAGAAAGGCACTCTTGACATCCATTTGAAACAATTTGAATTTCAAAAGACATGCCACTCCTAGCAACAATCTGATGGATTCCAAGTGAGCCACAGGAGCAAATGTTTCATCAAAATCTACTCCTTCAATCTGTGTGTATCCTTGAGCAACTAGTCTGGCTTTGTTTTTGGTAACAACTCCTTGTTCATCAGACTTATTCTTATAAACCCACTTTGTTCCAATCACATTTGTTCCTGCTGGTCGTGGTACCAGTTCCCAGACTTCATTCCTCTTGAATTGACAAAGCTCATCCTGCATAGCACTTATCCAGAATTCATCTGTCAAAGCCTCTTTAACATTCTTTGGTTCAAGCTTTGAAACAAAACAAGCATTTGACACAGCCTCCCTCGATCTGGTTCTTACACCTTCATTCAGATTTCCAAATATCAACTCCTTAGGGTGATCCTTCTGAACCCTTATAGAGGGTCCCCTGTTAGCATCTTCTACCTCTTCATTCTCAGGTCTAGTTTCAGTCTCTTGAGCATTATCTTCTACGGACTCAGTGTCTTGTGAGATTTCATTGTTCATGGGAAAGCATGTTCCAACATCATCTGGGACATCTTCGTCTCTGCCAGAGTCATCAACCACCACATTTATTGATTCCATCATCACCTTAGTTCTGGAATTAAATACCCTATATGCTTTGCTGTTTGTAGAGTATCCCAAAAATATCCCTTCCTCACTCTTAGGATCCATCTTTCGCCTCTGCTCACGATCCGCCAAGATATAGCACTTACTCCCAAAAACATGGAAATATTTCACATTTGGCTTTCTCCCTTTCCATAGCTCATAAAGAGTAACAGAAGTACCTGATCTGATAGTCACCCTATTGTGTATATTGCAAGCGGTATTCATGGCTTCAGCCCAAAAATGATATGGAAGCTTTTTTGCATGAATCATGACCCTTGCACACTCTTGAATAGTCCTGTTCTTGCGTTCCACCACACCATTTTGCTGAGGAGTGATTGGTGATGAGAATTCATGAGTGATTCCTTTAGATAAACAAAACTCTTCAAACCGGCTATTTTCAAATTCTTTCCCATGGTCACTTCTGATTCGAACAACACCACAATCCTTTTCTCGTTGAATCCTTTGACACAATTCTTTGGAAGCTGCAAATACTTCAGACTTCTCTCTGATAAAGCTTATCCAGGTGAATCTGGAGTAATCATCAACGACAACATAGGCATACTTTTTCCCACCAAGACTTTCAACCTGCATAGGTCCCATTAAGTCCATGTGAAGCAGCTTCAGAACTCTAGAAGTTGTGGTAAGATGTTGAAGCTTTTTGTGTGACATCCTTTAGATAAGAATTCATGAGTGATTCCTTTAGATAAATAAAACTCTTCAAACCGGCTATTTTCAAATTCTTTCCCATGGTCACTTCTGATTCGAACAACACCACAATCCTTTTCTCGTTGAATCCTTTGACACAATTCTTTGGAAGCTGCAAATACTTCAGACTTCTCTCTGATAAAGCTTATCCAGGTGAATCTGGAGTAATCATCAACGACAACATAGGCATACTTTTTCCCACCAAGACTTTCAACCTGCATAGGTCCCATTAAGTCCATGTGAAGCAGCTTCAGAACTCTAGAAGTTGTGGTAAGATGTTGAAGCTTTTTGTGTGACATCCTTGTTTGCTTCCCAACTTGACATTCACCACATATTCTATCCTCATCAATCTTCAGCTTGGGAATACCTCTAACAGCCTCACTTGACAGAACTTTCTTCATCCCTTTCAAATGTAAGTGACCCAATTTCTGATGCCACAGTTTGGTTTCATCTTCCTTTGACATCAAACAGGTAGACAAACTTTCTGATTCTTGAGGATTCCACAGATAGCAGTTATCCTTAGATCTGGTTCCCTTCATGACAACTTCATTTTCTTCATTGGTTACTAGGCATTCAGATTTTGTGAAATTTACTTTGAGTCCTAGATCACACAGTTGGCTTATACTGATCAAATTTGCAGTCAGCCCTTTGACAAATAGAACACGATCCAGATTTGGTTGTCCTGTGTAGTCCAGCTTTCCAACACCTTTTATTTCACCTTTTGATCCATCCCCAAAAGTGACATAATTGGTAGAGTGAGGCTTGATATCTGACAAAAATTTCTTCACACCAGTCATGTGTCTTGAACAACCATTGTCAAAGTACCAATCTTCCCTTGCAGATGCTCTGAGAGAGGTATGTGCTATGAAACCAGCCATCATATTTCTAGGAGTCCATCTTTTCTTTACTTTAGCCCAATTCTGTCCGTTGTTTTGTTGATGAGCAGTTTTGGGATAACCATGCAAATTGTAGCAAAAGGACTTTAAGTGACCAATCTTTCCACAATAATGACATCTCCATGGTTTATACTTTGAACTACATACTATTTTCTGATGTTTCAGCTGATGTTGAAACATGCGATTTGACATCCCTCCTCTCGCTTTATTTTCTGAGGAACAAACTTTAATACAGACTTCTTATAGTTCTCTGCTTGATTGTTAAAACCAAGACCTTGTACATTCCCGGCATTTTTCCCAGTCTGAAGAATCTCATCCAGCTGCGTGGAACCATTGTTCAGCATTCTTATAGATTTGGTCATATTGTCAAGTTTTGACTTTTGCCATACAACCTCCTCTTTAAGATCAGCAATGATTGATAGATGTTCTTCCTTCTCAGCTTCTAGTTGAGCTATCAGAACTTTCTGTTCTAGTATTATCTGGCACCTCTCTTCATCCTTGATACACAACTCTGAGAACCCAGTGATAACTTCCTGCTTGGTGAGTTTTCCAATATAAGATTCTTTGTCAAAATCAGACTCACAAGTTGTTTCTCCATCATATTTACAGATTCCAGTCAAGGCTGACACCAATTTTACTGATTCTTCTTCAACATCACTCTCAGACTCCCCTTCTGACCAAGACACAGATAAGCCCTTCTTCTGCCATTTGAGATACGTGGGACACTCAGTTTTTATGTGCCCAAATCCCTCACATTCAAAACACTGAACTCTCTTCCCTTGATTGGAGTCTTCTTCAGTTCTGGACCTTCCGCCTCCATCCTGGTTTTACTGATGTCGAGTGACTTGTTCTGACCATTTGCTGTTGACTTCTAGTCCATCCTTTTCAACACTTTGTTAAATTGTTTTCCAAGCAATACCAGCATTTGACACAAAAGCTATACTCTTCTTCTTTTCAGACTTTTCACTGATCCCCAATTCAAATGTTTGAAGTGATCCCACAAGTTCATCCACTTTCATCTTATCTATGTCCTGAGCTTCCTCTATAGCTGTCACTTTCATGTCAAATCTCTTAGGTAGAGATCTGAGGATTTTTCTGACCAGTTTGCTATCAGACATCTTTTCACCTAGGGCACTTGATGCATTAGCTATCTCAATAATGTTCATATGAAAATCATGAATGCTCTCATCTTCCTTCATCTTCAAATTCTCAAACTTGGTAGTGAGAAGCTGAAGTTTTGACATCTTCACCTTTGAAGTCCCTTCATGAGCAACCTTCAAGACCTTCCACGCCTCTTTTGCAATGGTGCAGTGTTCAATTAGCCTGAAGATATTTTTGTTAACTCCATTAAACAATGCATTCATGGATTTGGAATTTCACAAGGACCCTTTGTAGTCTGCATCATCCCAGTCTTCCTCTTCGTTCACTACATCGATAGGTTTAACTTCTCCATCTCTAACCTTTGGCGGTTCCCATCCTTTGATAACAGCTTTCAATGCTTGATCATCCATGGACTTGATGAAAGCTACCATCCTGGGTTTCCAGTAGTCATAGTTGGAACCATCAAGCAGAGGTGGTTTGTTCAAAAATCCTCCATCCTTGTCCATTGCACCAGAAAGTACCTTCCCTGAATCTCACCCAGAACAAAACAAGGGTGCTAGCTCTTGATGCCAATTGAAATTCTGGCACAGATATTAGATGTCCTACACAGATGTTGAGACACTGATATCCAACACAATGAACAAGATAACAATAATAATAACAGTGCAGAAAGAAAAGAACACAGTGATATGTTTACCCAGTTCGGTCTAATATACCTACATCTGGGGGCTACCAAGCCAGGGACGAAATCCATATACGATAGTATCAATTCACAGATCATACAACTACCACATCCGGTTATAATCTGCTCACTTAATCACTACCCTTCCTATGACTTCTACCTAAGACTCACCTAGGTATGAGGCCCTCCTCAAATCCCTCTTCAATCACAACCCGTGACTGGTTCCTTTCAGCACAACTAACAACACGAAAGCCACACTTTCAAAACACACAATTCTCAATACTTCAAAGCTTATGAGAATTGACACACAAGAAACTCAATGCTTAAAAGCTTATGAGTAACTGACAGAACTTACAACACAAAGACCAGTCCTTATACTATTATCAGAATGATACCAGTTAGGCTCACAAATAACACACGAAAACCCTAACAAAACACACGTAAGTTCCACACCTAAACTAGGTTTACAACAGTCAATATATAGCATTAAATCTGGACTGGATTGGGCTTCAAAACGCAGCAAAGAGACTTATCACAAATCTGCAATAAAAACTCCAATACAATAGGTCTTCAATCTAAAGTTTCCTAATATGTCTCCATAATTAGAAAATGCTGAAAATCCGAAAACCAACACATAAAAACGCAACCCCAAAATACTTTGGATGCCACATAAGATAACCAAATATTCACAGAATATTCAGTAACAAATAACAGCAACAGAATCTTCCTTTAAAAACCAGAATCAAACGAGATGTCCTATGAGCCAGTATGGGACATCTTTATCCGACATGTTGAAAGCAGAAAATTAGAACATCTTATCCAACATCTTGCTGCTAGAATAGTTTTAGCAAAATAAATGTCAACCACAAAAACAAAGAAATAACATATACTATATATAAAATTCAGTTTTTAATAACAAAAATATAATATAAACAAATAATAACATATAAAAATTAATATATATATATATATATATATATATATATATATATATATATATATATATATATATATATATACTCTGTTTCTAATATAAATATAACCAAAAATAAATAAAACATAAAAAATTAATATAAAAAAAACACATTTTCTATTTCTAATAAAAATTGTAATACCCCATATTATTTAAATGCTCAATTGGATATCAGATGAGATCAGATGAGTATCTATGTACTCTATCTTTGATAAATTGGATTAATGGAATCCTCTAAGTACTTTAAGTATTATTAATTGGGATCAATAGAGCAACAAATAAACTCTGAAGAAATCAATTATTTATGAAAGAGACAGGTTGATATTTATTAGTACGAGAGAGTATTTTAAGATAACTCGAATAATTGATCAATTAGGTTGAGACGATAAAATATCAATTGGAGATATTTTACCCTATTGAATTTATATTATATAATAAGGTTATATATATATATATATATATTGAAAAGAGAAAGAATAGAAAGTGGGTGAGATGAAGGAAAAAGAAAAACAAAGAAAGAAGAAGGAAAGGGAAAACGTGGAAAGAGAGAAAGAAGGAAAGGAAGAGCAAGAAGAAGAGGAAACTCCTGGATCATCATCACTATTCATCACCTTCTTCAAACTCCTCTTCAATCTCTCAGGTGGGTTCTAGTTAGAACTTAAGTTTAGAAATATTGGAGATGATAAAGTTTAGGTTAGAAATGTTGGATTGTGAATAATAACATGAAATCCATGTTTCTAACGGATAAAACGTGAAATAAACTGCGTAGAATACTTGTTGTTATGTTTGGAACATGTTTTGATTGATATAGTATGGATTGGGTATGTTGGATTGAGTCGAATTGAATGGGTTTGGTTGAAAAACCTAAACTTTTCCTATTTGATAAATTAATATTAATTTTGTAATTGTGTTGGATGGCATTTTAGTTGTTAAACTATCAAAGTATGTCTAATTCTGAGACCGGGGTTATGCGTCGATGCATGAGCTGCGTGCGCTGACCCGGGCGAAATCTCCAAGTTTATGCGTCGGCGCATGGTCACAGAATTTTCCAAAATGTCAGATTTTGTTTTCTTCATAACTTTTGAAGCGTAAGTCCGTTTTGGTCCCCATTCGAAGCGTTGGAAAGCTATTTCAATTCTCTTTGTGATGGTGAGGTAGAAACATAGTTATATGCTATGGATTGATAAGATAAATATGGAAAAGTAATGTATATGTGAAGATGGTAGTCCTTATTTACGCCAAAATTCATGAATCGGGAATCCGATTGATATGGGACTTGAAGCCTTGGAAAGAGAATCCAATGTGATATTAAATGGTGATGTTAGACCATGCTTAACTAAGGATGCTTGGTAGGAGATAGTAGTGGCTAGTATGCCTTGAAAACGTGTGTGAACTATAATGTGGTTATGTTTGACATATTATGTTATCATGTGTGTTTTATGATTGATATTGTAATATGCTTGTCTAATATTGTTGTTAGGCATGAATGAAAGAAATATGCATGTTAAAATATGAATTAGGAAGATTGAGGAAACTTTACCCCAAAACAAAATGACATAGTTTAGAATAGTGGAACCTAGTAATGGCTAGGAATTGATAGAAACTCTGTATGGCGACGCTCGTGCATTCGATGTAGAAAGGTGCCTCCTTGAGGAGTTCTGGCCTAGAGTAGATAACCTAGATAGCGATGCTCGGGCACTTGGTGTAGAAAGGTGCATCCGTGATGAGTATTGGTCTAGGAGAGAGTGAACACTAGTATGGATCACATGTATTTATTATGTTATATTGATAAAGGCAAAAGAGGCCTAAAGCCTAAGGTGGCCTAGAAATGTTGAATACAATTATGGTTGTTTGTGAAATCAAAAAATCGTAACCATTATTCTATTATGTGCCATTTCATGAGTAACGAGCTCCTCTGTAATGAATGCACGATTTCTTGGTAGGTTTGATTCCCATTGTTATAGTACGAATGGAGCCTACGGGTAAAGAGACTTGTGACGGTGTACGTGCCGTGTGAAGTGACGATTTAAGGTGATAATATGTCCCTTATTTCCGAATCCATTTCATATGCAAAGTAATCTACGAGGGTCCATGACTCGTTCCTACTTCTAGACGTAGAAGAGGTCGAGAGAAAGGGGATGCCTTGACAGGTTATCGATTAGTGATACTTTTGAGTAACGGGCTCAATATCGTGTTTCCATATAGTGTGAGATTGTGAAATTTGTGTACTCAAAGTCATTTCCCTTCCCCTTGACTTGAGTTAGGCTTGATAGAACCTTGTAAAGCTGAGAGAATCTATAAGATATGGAACTCACTGAGATTTAATGTATCTCACCCCACTATTGTTGATTATTTTCAGGAGGTATTTGCAGGTTTGATTTTACAAGTGGAGCGATGCTTGGATGTTTCAAGAGAAGTTTAGTTAAGCTTATTTTCCGTTGTGTATTATTTTGTTGTATACAATTAAGGATATTGTATATTATTCTTAGACTTTTATTTTTGGCTAGTTTCCATGACTTGTGCAATATGTTGTATTTATGTTTTAGAAATGGACAAGTAAGTGAACTATGTCATTAGGCACTTTTGATGTGTCAGTACCAAATAAAACACTTGTATGGTATTATTCTAGATGAATATTATACAGGGCGTTACAGTTGGTATCAGAGCAGGTCGTGTCCTCGACCTAGCCTTGAAACATCATAAGTAAATCTATTCCTGCCTCTTAAGTGTGTCTTGCCAGCATGAAACTTAATATCATACTATGTAGTGTTGGGCCTGATCAACCTAATACTATGTATGTGATAGGTAGAATCATGGTTGAGCGACCACGAGGATTCCTAAGTATTGACGGAACTTATACTGTGAGGGAAGGCTCAAGCCAAGAGTTAGTAGTGAAGGGTTTTGGTTAGGTCAGTTGAGATCTTAGTAGAAGTTGTGCTGGGGTAGCAAGGAAATTAAAGAGTGGTGTGTTGTTTAAGAAACCCTTTGGAAAGGATGGGGTCTGAAAGTTAAGAATCTCTAGCGGACGATTGGTTAAGGTATTGAGGAATATGTAAAATTGCTAGTAAGGCTGGATTGACAACCGATTTGGACAAGGATGTCAAGTAATCTCATTCCGTGGAAAAGAAGAGTTGTTTTGTGGAACGTGTGACGTAAGGTCCGAAAGTGAAATAGGTATTGGTGCTTCAGTTTCTAAGGTCACTATAATATCTTGGATGAACGAGAGCACCTTAAGGAATGTGTTCGGAACAATATCTTCCAACTGGTTAAAGGTTGAGAGTTAAGGAAGCTCGACTTCGATGGGAACCTAAAGTAGTAGAGAAGTGTGTGAAGGAACACAAGGATGTGTTTACATGCTTCAAGTGAAATAAGTATGTGTCGGACGAAGAGTAGGAGATAAATTGTGTGTCTTCAGATATGAAGACAGATTAAATTCGACATATTAAATCAATATTTCTGTATTCCGTAAGAGACAAATTTGGAATTTGGAAATGTTAAATTACCCAAGGAATAGTATAAGGTATTGTGTTGGAGAAAGAATGAGCTTCATTTAGTAACAGAAAGTGTAGTGATACGGACCAGAAAAAGTTTGTATTAAGAAACAGAGTAAATACCTTGGATTTAAGGAAATTTTAGTAAGATGGTTTTATATTTGGACCTAAGAGGATTAAAATGGGGAGCGAAAGTAAACACGGTATAGAAAACGGTATCAATGGTATGTTATGAGGAAGTGCTAACAAAACGTATTTTGGACGACTGTATGATAGAATTATTAAGATGTTGTTAAAGCTAAAATTAAGGAAGTGTAATCACGGATGATTCACCTGTGAGGAGCCTTTTGTATGACGTGGAATGAGAAAACTACACCTGGGTATTAAGAACAAGTGTAGTAGTAGCACCGTAGTCACAAGTGTACGTGATGGATTCTTATTCTTGAGACAAGTGTGAAGGGACGTACTTTGTGGGATAGTGAGCATTGTGTCCTAAGAAGTAAGATTGTGGTAAAACAACGAAAAGTAATTCAGGACTTATTACTGACTAAGTGTAAATTATGGAACGGCTTATACCGGAAAGGTTTGTAAAGAGTTGAGGAGAATTGTTGGTTGCGAATTTTCTATTGAGAAATTCCGGTTAGTGGGTACGAAGTGATAGAAAGGTTCTTCAAGAGGATGTATTACCCCGATCTATTTTCAAGTATAGAGAGACTTCTGAATTTGTGAATGATTGGAGTATTCAGAATCTACCTTTTGTTGGACTAAGAATGTTGTTGTTTTAGTTCTCACCAAGAAATTCAAGTGAGAGAACAAGGTTGTATGCTTGACATGAGATGTCCATCATTTTCGCAGTACCGTGTGATGGTTGTGTGTTGGTTTTGCTTATGGACGAATCAAGTATGAGTGGTGGTTGAAACCCTATAATGTCGTCATTATTGGCTTGCCGCTGACGTAGTTGTTTGAGTAGAAAGTGAACTACCCCGCTGAAGTTTTGTAGTGTGACCGCGTCAGAATTTGGAATTTCTACCTTGTCACTTGGTTGGAGTGTGGTATCCGCCTGTTTTGACTTTATCGGTATTACCTTGAGTGGATCATGATCAGTTAATGTTATATAAGTTAAGGAGCCCTTAGTTGAAAACGATATTTCAAGTTAGAACAAGCCGGATTCATGGTTTTGAGTTGTGATGACTTTTGAATTATAAGGAGCTAGTTTTCAGTTTCTGTAGCAGTGTTAACCGATTAACACGAGGGGGTTAACCGATTAACACGTGCAAGGATGGTGCTTTGCACAAAATTTTGAGGAATTAACCGATTAGCTCAGATGGGTAATCGATTAACATGTTGTAGTACCCCAAAATTTGCCCTACCTTTTTCTAACTTTTTCTGGCTTTTGTTTCGCATCCATCTGCATATCCGTTAGGTCATAAAGAATCATATACATCATTGGTTGCAAGGCATGGGATCAAGTGTCTCAAGACATAAGCAGTTCAAAGGCAAAGTACAAGAGAAAAGCTTTTCCAAATAAGTCACATGGGTTTTTCATATCTCAATTCATCTCATTTGGGCCCTCAAGGTATCACAAGATGAGAATTCAATAGATGATTGAGGGGAGTCATATTCTCCTAACCAGTGCAGATTAGGGTTTTGGAATTCTGAAGCATAATACCCCACTGGGTGAGATCTTTGAGCTTTTATCATCTCCAAATGGCATATCTCATCTTTGTTGGAGAGGATGCACATCATAGTCAGAGGAATTTGGATTTGGAGGATGTGCTGATTTCTTCTAGACTGAGGGGTCAAAGTTAGGGTTTGCCCCAAAATCAGTTTATTTCTGATTTTTTGGGCAAGACTTGATTCTATGGTATTTTACATGTCCTCATGGGTCCAAGGATGAATAATTGTCCATTAATTTGATTTCTGAAGAGGTTCAATTGGCCAGTTGCTTGAAAATCAAGAAATTTGGGGAAAAGTCAACTGTGCAAAGGAAAAAGTCAACTCCTGACTTTTTAAGGTCAAATTCATGAAATTCAAGTCACATATGTTCATTGGATAAGATTTGATCAAGAAATGATAGAGGAATCATCCAAAATCAAGAAACGTACAAAGTTGCCATTTTTAGAAACTTAGGGTTTCGAAAAATGGCAAGTTTGGACCGTTTTGCACTCTACTTTAAGGCTTTCTTTCCTTCAAGATAAAAACTTCAAACTTCAGGCCCAAGTTGAGCCAATTAAAGATCACATTCCAAGCTTCAAATCCATATAAAGAACTCTTCTATTGGATCAAAATTGAGGGAGTTATGATCAAGCAAAGTTTGGTAAAATCAAGGCAAATTCCAAATCATGGCAAGGCAAGTTCAGGCCTCCAGGCCATAATTTCATCGAACAGATGGCGTGCCAAATGTCAAGCTAATTTTCTCCATCAAGAAGAGTTCAAATGAAAAAATGTTGAACATCAAAGTTGTTCATCTCCATGTCCTCTTTAACTTTGATGTTGGGCATTTTCTCATTTGAACAAGTTATGGAAGTCATACGAGGGCTCAAACATGGTGGTCTCATACTGAAATTCCATAGGCACGAAAGCCTTGCTTGCAGCCCAAGTCACACCCATACACCAGTTGTGTTTCCTTGTTTTCCAAGCATCTCCACCTTTGGATGCTCACCTTGGGATTATTACCGAGTTGATCCTAACTAACTGAGTTAACTACCTTGACTCGGTGAGTTGAGTCTAACTAACTCCGACCCTAGCTCCAAGCCCAAAGCTAAGTCCAAAGCTAATCCCAAACCTCCCACACTCTAAACCTAAAGTCTATATAAGAAATCCTTCACTCATTTTTAGAGGAGGGACGCCATAATTCACCATTTTTCACCAAGTTTCACACATTGCACTCTCAATTCTCTCTTCCAAACCCTCACAAAAAGGTCTTATTTCTTGAAGGATAATCACTTTTCACATTGAAAAGTGATTAATTCTTGAGCTCAAACTCCATCATTTAGCTTTCGTTGATTGAATTTCTGGAAGTTCAGAGTGTTCTACTTCAATCCAAGGGTTTCACACCATTTATTTTGGTGCAAGTTCGATCTTGGTGATTTTTCGCGACTTTGCTCGGTTTCGACGCGTTTCGGTTACTAATCGAGGAATCTCTGGTTTTCTTTAATTTTCTGCACCAAGATCACTTTGCAACAATTACCAAACAAATTTCCGCTTTGTAGGTTGGTTTTCCTCAAATCTACACTCATTTTAGCTTAATTGCAACTTATTCGATGTAGATCTTTGGTGATTTTTGATTTGGATTAATGGCGCTTGAATTTGATTCTTGATGTGGTTGATTATTGGATTCAATTGATGTTTGATGACTACAATTCCATGTAATTTTGTAATTAATTGATTGCATGTTCATTTGGATGTTTGAATAAGTGATTTGCTGCTGAAAAGTGCTTTTGGAACTGGTTTTTTTGAACTCTGTCCCAGAGTAACCGGTTAACACAATTACAGTGCAATTGTGTTAACCGGTTAAAATGTTGTAATTTTGCATATTTACGCTGATTTTGAACTGTTAACCGGTTACTCACCGTTCGTTAACCGGTTAACACTGCTGCAGAATGTGATTTTCTTGCATTTTCTTGTTTGTTTGAGATCCTTTGCATGCCTAAACTTCATGGATTGATATGTTGATGATTCGTGGACTGTCCTTGAGCTGTTTCACTTCACACTATTGCGTGAGCATGATTTTTCGACACGCGGTTTTTGATTGTTAATCGATGAACGTTTATGTTTGCGTTGTTGATTAATTGATGTAATGATCACCTAATACACACACATTGAGGTTGTTAATTGTTAATGGATGCTTGTGTTGCTGGAATTGTTATGTGCATGTTCATTTGCTTTCTATTTCAAGATATGCACATTTGTTTTAATTTGTTCACATGCTTAATAATGTGTATTCTCTTACAATGTGCACTATTTCACGGTGATTTCAAGAATTGTTATCCATGATTTATGGTGAGATGGTGATCATGTTGTGTTAATTGAATAATATGCAAGGCTTGAAGCATGTTTGTTCTTTTATGAATGAATCATTTGTGAATGCATGATGCCTCTGATTTTTCATTGCTGTCTATACACATATATGTTGTTGTATGTGTTGCTATTTGCTTTTTACACCCATTTTGTAGGCTGAACATGTGCTGTTGATTGCTATGTGGTACATGATGATAGATTTTACTGCTGCTTTGCACTTATGAGCTGTAATTGTTGTTATTTTCATTGTTTCCTTCCATTTCATTTTCTCATTTGGATAGCATGATATGTTGTTTGGTGTAGAATTTTCTTCACACCTTTAGGATCTTTCTTTTTTAGTTATTAACTTGTTTGATCTTTACTTGTTGTTCTTTCTTTATGTCTCTAATTGTAAATTGTTTTGCTAACATTTTCAGGGGCTAATGGTAAGTCAAGTGTGTGGGTGTGCACCCACATACAACCTCTTTTCTCTTATCTCCCTAAGCTTTCAAAGTGTGATTGTAATAAGCATCTTATGCTTTCTTTGTTCAATCTCTTTCATCCCCTTGGAGTTCTTAACTTAACTTCCATCTTGGAAGTAAGTTAGAACTCACTCTTCTTCTCTTTTCTTTTAGAGTTAGGTTTCTAAACCACGCTTAACCATTAGGAACATCCATGCATGATTACTTTAGGGTTTGAGTCTTAGTCTCCCTTATTAGATTTTACCTTTCTTAACCTTTGAGTTCTTCTTCTTCTCATCTAAAAAATAAAAGCAAAAACACTTAATAAAGGCCTAACATATATTGTATTTGAGCCTTTCATGAGAGAATAAGATAGTGAGGGGTCTTCTCTCACTTTCTTAGAATGTTTAGCATACGTCCCGTCTTGGGTCGATATGCGAGGCATTCGATCCTACATGAGAGACTTAAATACAATATGTGTTGTAAGTACAAAAATAATCAAAACACTTCTTCTCTAAAAAACAATAACAAATAAACAATTCCCTTCTCATCTCCTTCACTCTATTCTTAAGGATTCGTCATATTCGTTCTACCGCAAACAGGTAACGCCTAAGTCTCCATACAGCGAGCTGCAACACCTAACTGCTGGGACACACACTCTAACGTTTCCATTAAAAAACACAAACAAAGCAACCCTTGTTGAGCCGAACTACGTTTGCTCTGATTCTTCTTTCTCGTCTGATTGAAGATAGGTAGGCACGAGATACGATATCCCGACGAGCAACCTTTCCCCGTAGTCCGTCGAACTACGTTGACTCTGACTTTCCCATTGCACTGAGGGAATACGTAGGCTTAGGACAACGATAATGTCCTATCGAGTCACTTCTTTCCTTTTTCCCCTTCTCCTTTCTACCTTTCATTTTCGGCTCTCCAGTTAGCAGTTGATTTCCAGTTTCCTACACCCTTTGATCGAAACAGCAAGCCTGGATGCCATCGAGTACGATGGACGCATGGGGGTGCTAATACCTTCCCTTCGCGTAACCGACTCCCGAACCCAGTTCTCTTGGTCGCAAGACCATACTCTTTCTTTCCCTCAGGTTTATGCAGTGTTTCCTTTCCCTCTCTTAAGATAAATACACATTGTTGGCGACTCTGTTTCGGTGCCACTTTCGCGTTTGTACTTGGATGAAAATCCCGGGAATGACAGCTGGCGACTCTGCTGGGGACAGGTTGACCTCTTGCTGGTCCATCCCTTTTGCGAGTCAATCCTAGCGCTTGTCAGTTTTTCTTTCATTGGGTGTTTACTTGGGTGCTGTATTCTACTATTTTTGCTGTTTTACTATTTTGCTATTTATCGTATTACTGTTTTACTGTATATTACTGTACATTACTGTATTTACCGCATTTACTGCATCATATTTCTTTATTATACTGGACTGTGATGTTTCTGTTTGGTGGGATGGGGAATCTGAGAGATAGGGCCAGTACACAGGCCTGAGTGCACTTATGTTTAGTGTGTTTAATATCCTCTCACGCTCTATTTCGGTGCGAGGAGGGAATATGAAACACAATCTAGATGTGGTTCTCTCTAGAAAATTCTGCGTTGTGGGTTTGCCACAATGGTAGAGCTATCTGGAAGAGATGTTAAGTCTGGATGACCCCTCTTTATTTTTGGGGAATTAGTGGACGATCTCTTTGTTTGGCGATTGCATTGTATCCTACGGGCTGAATGTGTTATTGCTTCTCATTCCGAGACCCGAAACTGAGGATTCCACGTTTTAGTACCCACATGTGAGAATGAGCGGGTGTTTACAGGTTTGCAGGTAACCGTAACCTTCATCCTACCTGGTATTTTCGTTTTCCTATCAGTGTAGACTTATCAGCATGGTATTCTGATTATTCTGGTTATTCTGGTATTCTCTTCAGAACAGACTCATGAACTTATTCAGTCATCAGCACAACATAATGATTATTCAGATTATATGGAAGCTTTGATCCCATGTCTTATTGCATCCATAACATTGCATTTTCATAATCATTTGCATAACAGGTGTTCGAGGCTTGGTTATTCTTATCCTGGTCTGGTTTTCTTCGGAATTTCATATTTAACTGCTCAAGCCATTCGGAAGTTGACCATGGATCTGGTTCAAGCAGAGTTGAGGGAAATGCGAAGCCAAATGGGGCAGTTTATGTGGGACATGGAAGCTTTGATTCAAGACCAGAAAATGTTGAAGGAGGAGGTCCACCAACTGAAGACTCAGATGAGTCTGGTTATGGAAGTTGTGAGAGGTGTGTTAAGCAAAGATAATACTCCCATGCCTGAGGCCGTGGCTGGAATTGTCTCTCCTCCATTGGTTGAGGGATATCTCCCAAAGAGTGATGTGCCTCACAGATTTTATGCACAACTTGGGGTTCCGGAATTTCCTCATATGCAGTTACCTCTTGTTTCCCAAGACAACCCCAAGGCTAAGAAATACCCACCAAAGTCGAAGAAGGCTAATAGAATCTATGATCCGATTCCTATGTCTTATGCTCAGCTGTTGAGGTATCTACTTCAGCTCCAATTGGTTGAACTTCGGACGATAAATCCTCCTCGTGGAAAGCTCTCATTCGATTATGATGCAAATGCCCATTGCGATTTTCACTCTGGTGCGCCAGGGCATAATGTGGAAAAATGTAAAGCCTTTCATCATGTGGTCCAGGATCTGATCGACTTGAAAGCAATTGAATTCACGTCGGGCGGCGTAAGCGTACAAGGTGGTCTTACTCCTATTGTTGTGAAAGAAGTGAATATCCCGGTTTCCTCTCCTGAAGTTGCACCAAGTCAGGGGCATTTCTCGCAACCTGTGGTCTTGGAATCTTCTCGTCCTCAACTTTTGCCTGTTCCTAAGCCAAGTCTAAGGAGGAAAGCGCCCGAACGAGAGGAAGGCACAAGTAGGTATCGGCAACAGAGCTATCATATGAAGAGTCAACAAAGGTCCAGAAGGCAGGAGAGAAAGTTTGATCCCATTACTGTTCCTTACAGTTATCTGCTTACTCGTTTACTTCAAGACTCTTTGATCGAGCTAAAGGAAGCTTCTCCTGTTCCGTATCCCCTTCCCCCAAATTATGACAAGAGTGTTAGATGCGAGTACCACTCAGGGACACAGGGGCGTACCATTGAAGATTGCAAGATATTCAGACACAAGGTGCAAGATTTCATTGACGCTGGGTTCATCAATTTCACTGAAGATGGTCTGTACATTAACTGAAGCTTCCCAAGTGAGCAATTGAGACCGCAAAGACATCTCCTGAAGCAATTAGTCCAGTCGGAGCCAAGCCTCCTCAGCAATGGCGAACATCAATTTTCTTTACTGCATTTTCATTTGTAATTCTCATTACTGGTTAATGTTTGCATGTAACAAACTTGTTTGTTCTTGAATGATGATTTTCATGCAATAAATATGTTTTTCTCGAAAAGTTCATTCGTATTCACTCATTTAATGTTTGTATGCACTGCAATACTAACCTTCTTGTTTAAACTCTTGGAGGGAGGATGATGAGATGAAAACGCACAGTCTTTGGTTGTATGCCTTTGAACAAAACCCTGTTGAGGATGTACAGGCATTGTTTCAAATTCCTAAACACCGGAGATATAAGGGAGTGAAACCTTTGTCAAACCCTGTTGAGCCTAGAAGTAGGAGTTTCTTTCTATAAACGAAAAAACCCTCAAACTTAACCTGGGGCAGGGTAGGTGTCAGTTAATTTGACTGAGCGTTCAAATTTCAAAAGGAATATGCATCTAAGGATCCATTACATAAGGATTATACGTCACCAACCGAAGAGTGAGGCAGTCACAACCCTTTCCAACAAGCCAAGACAAACTAGTGTCACACGATTTGTTCCAAAAAAAAAAAAAAAAAGAATCAAAAGAAAAAGAGAGTGAAAAGCCCGTTAAGTCGAAACTTGAAAACAAGTGACTTAGGCAAAAGTAAGGGCATCCCGCTGGACTTCAAAATTGAAAGATTCAAAAGAATCAGTCCAGGCAAAAATCAGGGATTTCGAAAAACAAAAGAACGAAAAACAGAAGGATGACAAAAAGAAAAATTCTCGAGCAAAGAACAAATCGTCTGAATACAGATGCCAAAGATGAAAGGGGTGAATGTCACTCTGCAAACTGTGTGGGTTCCTTAACCATCCTCATACCACTCATTAATCTTTTTGAAAGGTAAGCGCCTGTGTCGAATTAGCTGAATCTGGGACTGGAGAACATCAAGGAGAATGGGTGGGTACAAACAGAATTTTGAGCCTTATATCCTTTCTTTCTTAAACCGTGAACCAGGCCACGTTACAACCCTCAAAAGTCCTAATTGAAACAGGGTTTATTCTGAAGGCGTCCTTCAATAAGATAGCGTTCCTGACTCCCACGAGTTGTGCTAAAAGACTTTTGTTGGTATTGCATGTGCATGCTATTTTCCGTTTAAAATTTTTGTGTCGCATCTTCACCGGTGACTCGTTCACAGGTACTGGCGATATATTTTCGATAGAACTTCGAGATTAATATATGTGTTGCATTATAATTCTAATTCTTGGAATAAATATTTTATGCTCACTTACATGTACTTGACACTAGTAAAGCTTACATAGTGAACATCAATCGAGAATTTTGATCCCGCCAAAGTGAGATGCTTGAAAACTCCGAGGATGAGTGTAACAGGGGATGTGTTATCAAGTGATTATGTTGGGTGTGTGCTTTCACGGCAATTCGTGCTAAGAAGTTGCCAACCCGGGGTAGTTACATTGTGAAATATCTCTACAGTTCGGTTAACCTGGGGCAATTGTGTTTAGAATCTGGAGCAATCAAGTCAAGATTTAGGAAATCTCTCGAAGATTAGTCAGTCAAGGGAAAGTCATATCAAACAGGCTATTTATTCCAAGATTCAGTTAATCTGGGGCGATCAAGTCGAGATTCAACAAATCTCTCAAAGTTCAGTTAAAAGTTAATCCTTCACAGACCAGCCAGACAAGGGCATAAATCATTTCAAGGCTGGGGCAGGCCACCCCAAAATCACAAAAGGTTATTCTCTCTGGAAGGCGGTAAATCAAAAGTCATAGGGCAATCTATGTCGGATCTTCACGAGACATCATAAAGACATGTTCATTTACGGGTTCTGCTTCATCGGGACACCTCTTTTGCCATATCACATCTGCAAGGCTCATGTTGATAACAGACACGCGACGTCCCCAGTAGAGTTTCTTTCCTCGGCGGAGATGGCTAAAGTTGTATCACTCAACAAAGCATTATGGAGATTGTGATTATTCTCCCCAGCAAGGGTTCATGAGTTCGCTCTCCCCTAGCCAGGTTGATGAAGTTTGTGTCTCTTCAGCAAGGGTTTATATTCCCGTACAAGATAAAAGTGTTGGGTATGTGCTTCCCTAGTGTGGCAAAGTTGTTCCCATCTCCCCAGCAGAGTAAAGGTATAAGGTAAGTCTCCAACAGAGGAGTAAGCTCAATGATGTCCCCTAGCAGAGCTGATATCATCAACTATTGTCCCCCAAGCATATTTTTGGGTGGTGGTTAGTTTTCCCCAGCAAGTCAAAGGTCGATGGTCATTGGCACTTTTCTTCAGTAAGATTCCTGGGATGTTTCCTCTAGCAGACGTTTGTTATTCGTACTTTCCTGCAGAATGGAGGCTTGGTCGGGATCTCGAGCAGTTATGACCTTGAAGGCAGTTCGGTTGTTATCCCTATCAGAGTTGACCTTGTCTTTTCAGCATTTATTTTGCTGGAGTAGTCTTGTTACATATCATATCATTGCATAATCATTACCATGCATATCATCGCATAGCATTGCATGAAGGCTTGTAAAACCGAACAGAAATCTATAGTCCAACCTCGCTCGACACCTTCAACAGCCCACTCTGCTGGCATCTTTCAAAAACCTAAAGTCCAATCCCTATTGGCACTGCATTCAAAATCCAATCCCCATTGGTACCCAGAAAGATTTCGCCTTTGAAAAAACAATCACCATCAGGTTTCACCTGTCCTTGCCAGCAAAGTTTAATTGTACTTGGCACATTCTTCCTTCCCCGATAGCCCGAGCATATGTCAGCATTTTTGCATATAGTAATCATTGCATCCTCAAATTGCGTAGCATTTCCATTTCGTATGGAGCATTACGCCATAGAAAGAAAATTCAAACATATGTATGCAAAGCATAAGCCAGATTTGGTACCTTGTGCGAAAGCCCGAATCAATTTTCAATCAAGACGGTGACATATCCCCAGCAGACATTACAATCAACCCCTCTGCTTACCTTTCTTTTGGGTCGTAGATCATACGTCGATCTTACCCTCGACCAGTTATTGTCCATCAACCCCTTGATGACGACATTTTGGTCAGGTTTCCTTTCCATCAAACCCCTTTGATGGGGTGTTTCCTCGTATGGTTCTCTTTCTGTCATCCCTATGACAATGTGTCTCCTTCAGTCAAGTCCTCTTTCTGTCATCCCCATGACAATGTGTCTCCTTCATTCAGGTTTTCTTTCTGTCATCCCCATGACAATGTGTTCCCTCAATCAGGTTTCCTTTCTGTTATCCCCATGACAATATGTTCCCTCGATCAGGTTTCCTTTCTGTCATCCCCATGACAATGTGTTCCCTCGATCAGGTTTCCTTTCTGTCATCCCCATGATAATGTGTTCCCTCGATCAGGTCTACTTTCTATTATCCCTATGACAAGGTGTTTCCTCCAGTCAGGTTTTCTTTCCGTCAAACCCCTTTGACGATGTGCTCCCTAAGTCAAGTCTTCTTTCTGTCATTCCCATGACAATGTGTTCCTTTGGTCGAGTCTTCTTTCTGTCATCCCCATGACAATGTGTTCCTTTGGTCGAGTCTTCTTTCTGTCATCCCTATGACAATGTATTTCCTTTGGTTGAGTCTTCTTTCTGTTATCCCTATGACAATGTGTTCCTTCCGTCGAGTCTTTCTGCCGTCAAATTACTTTGACGATGTGTCCTTTCGGTGGGGTTCCATTTTTCTTTCCGTCAAATCCCTTTGACGATGTGGTTCGCTGGGTATGTTGTCTTTCCGTCAGATTCCTTTGCAAAGTGTGAATGGGCTCTAGTATTATTTTCTCTCCTCGCGGTTTGCAAATTTTGAGGTTATTTTTGTATTCAATCACCTTGTACCTTGAATGTCTGAAAGCAGTTGCTATCATCCTTTCAGGTCCAATTTGATTGAATAGGGGCAGTTGTAGTACCCCAAAATTTGCCCTACCTTTTTCTAACTTTTTCTGGCTTTTGTTTCGCATCCATCTGCATATCCGTTAGGTCATAAAGAATCATATACATCATTGGTTGCAAGGCATGGGATCAGGTGTCTCAAGACATAAGCAGATCAAAGGCAAAGGACAAGAGAAAAGCTTTTCCAAATAAGTCACAAGGGCTTTTCATATCTCAATTCATCTCATTTGAGCCCTCAAGGTATCACAAGATGAGAATTCAATAGAAGATTGAGGGGAGTCATATTCTCCTAACCAGTGGAGATTAGGGTTTTGGAATTCTGAAGCATAATACCCCAATGGGTGAGATCTTTGAGCTTTTATCATCTCCAAATGGCATATCTCATCTTTGTTGGAGACGGTGCACATCATAGTCAAAGGAATTTGGATTTGGAGGATGTGCTGATTTCTCCTAGACTGAGGGGTCAAAGTTAGGGTTTGCCCCAAAATCAATTTATTTCTTATTTTTTGGGCAAGAATTGATTCTATGGTATTCTACATGTCCTCATGGGTCCAAGGATGAAGAATTGTCCATTAATTTGATTTCAGAAGAGGTTCAATTGGCCAGTTGCTTGAGAATCAAGATATTTGGGGAAAAGTCAACTATGCAAAGGAAAAAGTCAACTCCTGATTTTTTAAGGTCAAATTCATGAAATTCAAGTCACATATGTTCATTGGAAAAGATTTGATCAATAAATGAAGGAGGAATCATTAAAAATCAAGAAATGTACAAAGTTGCCATTTTTAGAAACTTAGGGTTTCCAAAAATGGCAAGTTTGGACCATTTTGCACTCTACTTTAAGGCTTTCTTTCCTTCAAGATAAAAGCTTTAAACTTCAGGCCCAATTTGAGCCAATTAAAGATCACATTCCAAGCTTCAAATCCATATAAAGAACTCTTCTATTGGATCAAAATTGAGGGAGTTATGATCAAGCAAAGTTTGGTAAAATCAAGGCAAATTCCAAGTCATGGCAAGGCAAGTTCAGGCCTCCAGGCCATAATTTCATCGAACAGATGGCGTGCCAAATGTCAAGCTAATTTTATCCATCAAGAAGACTTCAAATTAAAAAATGTTGAACATCAAAGTTATTCATCTCCATGTCCTCTTTAACTTTGATGTTGGGCATTTTCTCATTTGAATAAGTTATGGAGGTCATACGAGGGCTCGAACATGGTGGTCTCATACTGAAATTCCATATGTACCAAAGCCTTGCTTGCAGCCCAAGTCACACCCATACACCAGTTGTGTTTCCTTGTTTTCCAAGCATCTCCACCTTTGGATGCTCACCTTGGGATTATTACCGAGTTGATCCTAACTAACCGAGTTAACTACCTTGACTCGGTGAGTTGAGTCTAACTAACTCCGACCTTAGCTCCAAGCCCAAAGCTAAGTCCAAAGCTAATCCCAAACCTCCCACACTCCAAACCTAAAGTCTATATAAGAAATCCTTCACTCATTTTTAGAGGAGGGACACCATAATTCACCATTTTTCACCAAGTTTCACACATTGCACTCTCAATTATCTCTTCCAAACCCTCACAAAAAGCTCTTATTTCTTGAAGGATAATCACTTTTCACATTGAAAAGTGATTAATTCTTGAGCTCAAACTCCATCATTTAGCTTTCTTTGATTGGATTTCTAGAAGTTCAGATTGTTCTACTTCAACCCAAGGGTTTCACACCATTTATTTTGGTGCAAGTTCGATCTCGCTGATTTTTCGCGACTTTGCTCGGTTTCGACGCGTTTCGGTTACTAATCGAGGAATCTCTGGTTTTCTTTAATTTTCTGCACCAAGATCACTTTGCAACAATTACCAAAGCAAATTTCTGCTTTGTAGGTTGGTTTTCCTCAAATCTACACTCATTTTAGCTTAATTGTAACTTATTCGATGTAGATCTTTGGTGATTTTTTATTTGGATTCATGGCGCTTGAATTTGATTCTTGATGTGGTTGATTATTGGATTCAATTGATGTTTGATGACTGCAATTCCATGTAATTTCGTGATTAATTAATTGTATGTTCATTTGGATGTTTGAATAAGTGATTTGCTGCTAAAAAGTGCTTTTGGAACTGGTTTTTTTGAACTTTGTCCCAGAGTAACCGGTTAACACAATTACAATGCAATTGTGTTAACCGGTTAACATGTTGTAAATTTGCATATTTAGGCTGATTTTGAACTATTAACCGGTTACTCACCGTTCGTTAACCGGTTAACACTGCTGCAGAATGTGATTTTCTTGCATTTTCTTGTTTGTTTGAGATCCTTTGCATGCCTAAACTTCATGGATTGATATATTGATGATTTGTGGACTGTCCTTGAGCTGTTTCACTTCACACTATTGCATGAGCATGATTTTTCGACACGCGGTTTTTTATTGTTAATCGATGAACGTTTATGTTTGCGTTGTTGATTAATTGATGTAATGATCACCTAATACACACACATTGAGCTTGTTAATTGTTAATGGATGCTTGTGTTGCTGGAACTGTTATGTGCATGTTCATTTTCTTTCTATTTCAAGAGGTGCACATTTGTTTTAATTTGTTCACATGCTTAATAATGTGTATTCTCTTACAATGTGCACTATTCCATGGTGATTTCAAGAATTGTTTGCCATGATTTATGGCGAGATGGTGATCATTATGTGTTAATTGAATAATGTGCAAGGCTTGAAGCATGTTTGTTCTTTTATGAATGAATCATTTGTGAATGCATGTTGCCTCTGATTTTTCATTGCTGTCTATACACATATATGATGTTGTATGTGCTGCTATTTGCTTTTTACACCCATTTTGTAGGCTGAACATGTGCTGTTGATTGCTGTGTGGTACATGATGATAGATTTTACTGCTGCTTTGCACTGATGAGCTGTAATTGTTGATGTTTTCATTGTATCCTTCCATTTCATTTTCTCATTTGGATAGCATGATATGTTGTTTGGTGTAGAATTTTCTTCACACCTTTAGGATCTTTCTTTTTTAGTTCTTAACTTGTTTGATCTTTACTTGTTGTTCTTTCTTTATGTCTCTACTTGCAAATTGTTTTGCTAACATTTTCAGGGGCTAATGGTAAGTCAAGTGTGTGGGTGTTCACCCACATACAACCTCTTTTCTCTTATCTCCCTAAGCTTTCAAAGTGCGATTGTAATAAGCATCTTATGCTTTCTTTGTTCAATCTCTTTCATCCCCTTTGAGTTCTTAACTTAACTTCCATCTTGGAAGTAAGTTAGAACTCACTCTTCTTCTCTTTTCTTTTAGAGTTAGGTTTCTAAACCACGCTTAACCAATAGGAACATCCATGCATGATAACTTTAGGGTTTGAGTCTTAGTCTCCCTTATTAGATTTTACCTTTCTTAACCTTTGAGTTCTTCTTCTTCTCATCTAAAAAATAAAAGAAAAAACACTTAATAAAGGCCTAACATATATTGTATTTGAGCCTTTCATGAGAGAATAAGATAGTGAGGGGTCTTCTCTCACTTTCTTAGAATGTTTAGCATACGTCCCGTCTTGGGTCGATATGCGAGGCATTCGATCCTACATGAGAGACTTAAATACAATATGTGTTGTAAGTACAAAAACAATCAAAAAAATTCTTCTCTAAAAAATAAAAACAAATAAACAATTCCCTTCTCATCTCCTTCACTCCATTCTTAAGGATTCGTCATGTCCGTTCTACCGCAAACAGGTAACGCCTAAGTCTCCATACAGCGAGCTGCAACACCTAATTGTTGGGACGCGCACTCTGACGTTTCCATTAAAAAACACAAACAAAGCAACCATTGTTGAGCCGAACTACGTTTTCTCTGATTCTTCTTTCTCGTCTGATTGAAGATACGTAGGCACGAGATGCGATATCCCGACGAGCAACCTTTCCCCGTAGTCCGTCGAACTACGTTGACTCTGACTTTCCCATTGCATTAAGGGAATACGTAGGCCTAGGACAACGATAATGTCCTATCGAGTCACTTCTTTCCTTTTTCCCCTTCTTCTTTCTACCTTTCATTTCCGGCTCTCCAGTTAGCAGTTGATTTCCAGTTTCCTATGCCCTTTGATCGAAACAGCAAGCGTGGATCCCATCGAGTATGATGGACGCGTGGGGGTGCTAATACCTTCCCTTCGCGTAACCGACTCCCGAACCCAGTTCTCTTGGTCGCAAGATCATGCTCTTTCTTTCCCTCAGGTTTATGCAGTGTGTAAGTTCCTGGATTGGCTGGAATTTTGGTAAAACAACTAGGTGTTCAATGTTGAAGTCATGGTGTTGATATTGTAACATTGAGTCTTAGTACTGGACTGTACTAAGTTGTGAAGGTAAACAATGTTTGATGTCATGGGCTTGATGTCACAACA
This sequence comes from Lathyrus tuberosus, assembly GCA_022829125.1. NCBI lineage: Eukaryota > Viridiplantae > Streptophyta > Magnoliopsida > Fabales > Fabaceae > Lathyrus > Lathyrus tuberosus. The sequence goes on along the minus strand of JALAZF010000065.1, from coordinate 15,096,345 downwards.
TTGTGCTTAACACTGGGCTGTGTTAAGTTTGTATTTGCTGAAGCTGGATGTCTGATGTCACACAGGTGATGTTGTAACATCAGACCTGCAGAATTAATAACAGCAGGACATGTTATTAGGGTACGCGTATTAGCTGGAATTGTGGAGAGTGGTTGACTCATTGGATGAGAATATCTTGGGATAGATATTTTCTGTTACATGGGAGATTTGATTGCAGACCTGTTGGAGAATTAAAAGGTTGAAGATTTAAAAAGATTTTGGGGATAAAATCTGTTTTGAAGATTCAGTTTTAATTAACAAATCTGATCAAATATTGTGACAAGTCCAAGCCCAATTCAGGAGCTATATAAAGCGCACAAGACCAAAGGAAAAAGTACAGAAAACAATCAGAAGATCAAGAGCAGAAGGCTTAGTGTCTAGAGTTTGTTTAAAGTGCTTGTATTTACACTATTCTAGGGTTTGAATAGGTGTTGAGTTTATATCCTCTCTAAAGCTGTGAAGCAAAGAAAGTTGTGTGATTTGATCGAAACTGTGAAGTAAGATCAAGGGTACTCAAAGTGGTCTCTTTGAGTGTTTGTAAGGGATTGAGTGGTGTTCTCATACCTAAGTGGTTTCTTAGGTAGGAAGTCATTAGTAGAGTATAAGTTTAGGAGATTGTCAACGTGTTGTTGAGTCTGTAAATTATATCTACAAGTAGTGAATTCCATCCCTGGCTTGGTAGCCCCCAGAGTAGGTTGGTTGTAACCGAACTGGGTCAACAATTCTTGGTGTTATTCTGCTGTTTATTTTGTCCATTGTGCAGAGTGTGTTGTTGTGACACGCACCTTAACATCACACGTCTGGTACCAGAATTTCAATTGGTATCAGAGTAGGCATCCTGTCTGTCTCTGGGTGAGATCTAGGGAAGTTACTTTCTGGTGTAAAGATGGACAAAGAAGTTGGAGGATTCGTCAACAGACCCCCTATTTTGGATGGATCCAATTATGATTATTGGAAGCCAAGGATGACCACCTTCTTAAAATCCTTGGACAGCAGGGCTTGGAAGGCTGTTATTAAAGAGTGGAAAGCACCTGTCATGTGTGAGAAGGATGATGCTGGTAAAGATAAAGAAGGCACCTCTAAGCTAAAGCCTGAAGAAGAGTGGACCAAGGAGGAAGATGAGCTTGCCCTTGGAAATTCCAAAGCTCTGAATGCTATCTTCAATGGAGTGGATAAGAACATCTTCAGGTTAATTAATACCTGTGAAGTTGCTAAGCAAGCATGGGACATCTTGCATGCTACTCATGAAGGAACATCTAGAGTCAAGATGTCAAGACTTTAGATTTTAACATCAAAATTTGAAAGCCTGAAGATGAAGAAAGATGAGACTATTCATGATTTCCACATGAGTGTTCTTGAGCTGGCCAATGCATCTAGTGCTCTTGGAGAAAAGATGTCTGATGAAAAGCTTGTGAGGAAGATACTTAGGTCCCTACCTAAGAAGTATAAGATGAAGGTTACTGCCATCGAAGAATCACAAGACATCAGCAAGATGAGGGTAGATGAGCTCATTGGGTCTCTTCAAACATTTGAGCTGGGGTTAAATGAGGAAGAGCCAGAAAAGAAACCAAAGAGTATAGCCTTGGTGTCAAATGAGGCAAAGGAAAAAGGAAAGAGTTCTGAATCGTAGGAGGAACTATCTCAGGCCATAGTGATGTTGGGAAGACAGTTCACCAAAGTATTCAAGAGAATGAATAACTCCAGGCCTAATGTCAAGAACATGACTTCTGACACCAGCAAGAAGGATGAAGAAAAAACTGCCCAAGATAAAGGAGTTCATTGCTTTGAGTGTGAAGGGTACGGACATGTCAGGAAAGAATGTCCCACCTTCTTGAAAAAGCAGAAGAAGGGCATGACAGTCTCCTGGTCTGACTCTGATAGTGAAAGTGAAAGTGAGTCAGCAAAGCATGTTACAGCTTTGACAGGAATTGTTGAATCTGATGATGATTCTAGTGATGGGGGAAGTAACCTATGAGGAGTTAGCATCTACCTATCAGGAGCTATGTTTGAAAAGTGCTGAGATTTGTCAAGAAAACAAGTGGCACAAGCAACTAATTGCTCAGCTTGAAAATGAAAAGACTGGTCTGGAAAATGAAGTGGTGCTAGTAAGAGCTCATCTTGATCAAATGACCAAGTCTGTTAGGATGCTGAACAGTGGTACAGACACTCTTGACAAGATTCTTCAGACGAAAAGGGTAGCTGGAGACAGGACTGGATTAGGATTTGTGGTTGAAGGAAAAGTATCTACTGAAGCAAGCACTTCAGGAACCAAAGTGGAGATGTCTCAACCATTGTCTCAACATCAGCCAAAGGTGCAGGATCCTACTCCTAAGAAAGCTGATGTTTCACAACCCAAGAGGATTGAAAAGAAGACTGGTCCTTATCAGAAGAGAAAGCAGCCACAAAGAGCTAGTCAGTATATGCCCCCACAATACCATAAGAGCATGCAAGCTGCTAGGTTCAAACAGGGCATGTCACATCAGATGTCTCAACATCAGGATAACTGGTATGGTCAAGGGTTTGGATTCAACAGTGCTGTGCCTCATAGCTATGGTAGAAGAAAACCACACCATCATGGGAGACAATCCAGAAAACAGCATTCTCAGCCTTCTTATGGAAGAAGATATCAGCATAATAAAAGGCAGGCTAGTTATGGCAGGAGGAGACCACATTATGGATGGCAGCCTAAGCAATCTCATCATGGCAGAAGATTCAGAGATGAAAGGGTGAGATGTTATTACTGTGGAAGGTTTGGACATATGCAGTACTCGTGCTACAAGCTGCATGGATACCCTCAGCCTCAAAACAGATGGAGGGAGGATAGGCCCAAAGTTGTTAAACAATGGGTACCTAAGGAGAAGGTGAAGTGCTTATTGGCTCACATGGCTTACAAGGAGTTCAAAGAAGATACATGGTATTTTGACAGTGGGTGTTCCAAGCACATCTCTGGATGTAGATCCATGTTTGATGATCTTAGACCTTGCCCCTCTCATGAGGTCATGTTTGGCAATGGAGGAAAAGGTATTATTGCAGGAGTTGGGAAAGTCCAAGGTGATGGTAGACCTGAACTTGACAATGTTATGTTTGTCAGTGGCTTAAGTGCAAATTTGATCAGCATAAGCCAGTTGTGTGATGAAGGTTACCTGGTAAACTACACTAAGGATGAGTGTATGGTTTCAGATGAGCATAATCAGATCGTTATGAAGGGTGCCAGAACCAAGGATAACTGCTATCGGTGGATTTCTCTGATAGAAAACTCAACTATTGATGCTCAGGTTAATGTTATAACATCAGACTATGACATCAGGATTCTGAAAGGTCACTCAAAGTTAACAAGTGCTGATGTGAATGTTTTAAAAGGAAAGTCTTTATGGAGGGAGAAAATTAGTAATTGGTCTTTAAAGAGTTTTCAAAATCAGGCGCCTTACTATATTGAGACTACATCAAGAATTACCAAAGCAATCTCATCGCAACGCTTCATCTCCCTAAATCTCAACAGAATAGAAAGTTCTCCTTCAAACCTAGTCTGTCACAAAGGAACGATGTATGTCCCTTCCAAGAAATCTGAGCAGGTACGAACCAGGGGTTCTTCGGAAGAACTCATTTTCGAGTCAAGTAACCCTAAACCCCTCTACCATGGTAAACAAACCTGAAGCTAGGTCCTCATCCTCTCAAGCTGTTGAGGAGAAGTTTGATGTAGACGAGGATTTGGAATAGCTTGCCACCAAAATCCTTGAGAAGGGGATACGGGTGAAAGGGATTTCCATCCCTCTAAGGCAAATGCCTGCTGAACAAGTCGACTCTCAAGGAGAGAACGAAAATCTTCAAAGCCAGGCCCTTGGTCAAGAAGCTGAAGGTGAAGATCCAGATGACACTGATGTCAGTCTTAATGTCAGAACATCATCCCCTAGGAATGAAAGCCACAGGAGTAAAGGGAAGGAGCAGGTTGAGGTTATAGAGATTGAGGACTCATCTAATGATGATAGAATTGGAAAAGGGAAGGATAAGAAAAGGACTTCATCTACAAACTGTCCCAAGTCATGGAACAAAGGTGCCAGGTCTGGAAAGAAGAGGAGAATCAGGGAAGAGGCAGATTCTGAGAGTGATGCTCAAGACATCAACCCTGCTACAAATCAAGTGCCTGATAACATCTCATCTCACAGTGCCAGAAGTGCATCCGTGTGGAGTTGGGTGAGCATAAGAAAGATAGCGCTGGAAAGAGAGGTAGTAGCAAAAGACATAGAGTCTACTAAAATCATAGACCTAATTAAGCTTGCTGGTCTCATAAGGACTGTGTCAGGGTTGACTAACTGCTATGATAGATTGGTCAGGGAATTCGTTGTCAATATACCTGAATCGATAAATGACAGCAAGAGCCGTACTTTCAAAAGAGTTACCATCAGGGGTAAGTGTGTCTGGTTTTCTCCTGAGATGATCAATGCCTACTTAGGGAGAAATGAGGGAGACTATGGGGAACTAGAAGCCTCTAACAATGACATATGCAAAGAAATCACTGATGGGCAGGTAGATGTTTGGCCGGTAGAAGGAAAGCTGTTAGTCAGATTGTTGAGTGTCAAATATGCTTTTCTGCACAGAATAGGTATTGCCAACTGGGTTCCTACTAGTCACAAGACCACAATTTCTATTGAATTGGGGAAGATAATTTATGCAGTTGGGACAAAGCAAAGAATTAACTATGGCTCCTACATCTATGAGCATACTATTAAGCATGCTGCTACAAATGCTGTAAAGATGCCCATTGCCTTTCCCTCTCTCATTTGTGGGATTGTCTTGTCTCAACATCCTAGAATTCTACAGCATTCAGATGTTGCTTGTAAAAGGAAGCCTGCCTTGTCACTCCATCACAAGGTGAAACATGTACCTTACAGTGTCAAGACATCTGCCTCAACATCACAACAGTCATCAGCCAAGACTGGGTTGATTACATAACTAGAGGAGGCTTGCAAGGAGTTAGATGAAGTCATAAGAGTTAGCATTGAAAGGAAACAAAAATTTGAAAGACTTGTCATAGCTCTGAGATTGGCAACAAAGGAAAGTGAAGCTGTCAACACAAGGAAGAATGATATTGATGAAGATAATAATGATGATCTCAGCTCAGCAGATTCAAGCTTTTAAGGATTGCCTTCTAGTTTAGTAGGGTTAGCTTTAATTTCTGTCTTTGTTTAAGCACTTAATGTGCCTGGTTATGTAATTTGAATATTGTGCAGTTCTATGCACTGTTTGTATTTTAGTTTCCTTCTATGATTTGTTGTGCCTGTTTACTAACTGAGAGGCTAACAATGAGAGCTAGGGTATACTGTCTATAGTTTATAGGGCTCCTTATTGAAGTTTGCCTAATTGTGGCTAAAAAGGGGGAGAAAATAGCCAAGATTGTCAAGAGGATTATTGCCATATGTTGCTGATGTGATTAAGGGGGAGATAGTTTATTGCTGCTAAAAGGTGTTTAGTTGAAAAGTGCGAATGCAGTTATTGAGGGGGAGTCCAGGCTGAGCTGATAGTGAAGATATCATAGCATTTGAAGAGTGCAGCCAAGCAGACATCAAGGGGGAGAAGTGATGCAAATTCACATTGTGAGCTATTGAACAGCTGTGATGCTGGTTCATATTTTCGAGGGGGAGCACCAATTGGCTGTTGTCAATAATGAAGTTGGTGCTACAGCAGATCATGTGATGAAGACTATGAAGATTGTCAAACTGCTGCTAAAGATTTCAATCAAATTACTGAAGATTTTCCGCTGCTAAAGACTCTGTGGGTTCAGAGGGTGTTTTAGCCAAAATTAGCCAAAGGGGGAGATTGTAAGTTCCTGGATTGGCTGGAATTTTGGTAAAACAACTAGGTGTTCAATGTTGAAGCCATGGTGTTGATATTGCAACATTGAGTATTAGTACTGGACTGTACTAAGTTGTGAAGGTAAACAATGTTTGATGTCATGGGCTTGATGTCACAACATTGTGCTTAACACTGGGCTGTGTTAAGTTTGTATTTGCTGAAGCTGGATGTCTGATGTCACACAGGTGATGTTGTAACATCAGACCTGCAGAATTAATAACAGCAGGACATGTTATTAGGGTACGCGTATTAGCTGGAATTGTGGAGAGTGGTTGACTCATTGGATGAGAATATCTTGGGATAGATATTTTCTGTTACATGTGAGATTTGATTGCAGGTCTGTTGGAGAATTAAAAGGTTGAAGATTTAAAAAGATTTTGGGGATAAAATCTGTTTTGAAGATTCAGTTTTAATTAACAAATCTGATCAAATATTGTGACAAGTCCAAGCCCAATTCAGGAGCTATATAAAGTGCACAAGACCAAAGGAAAAAGTACAGAAAACAATCAGAAGATCAAGAGCAGAAGGCTTAGTGTCTAGAGTTTGTTTAAAGTGCTTGTATTTACACTATTCTAGGGTTTGAATAGGTGTTGAGTTTCTGTCCTCTCTAAAGCTGTGAAGCAAAGAAAGTTGTGTGATTTGATCGAAACTGTGAAGTAAGATCAAGGGTACTCAAAGTGGTCTCTTTGAGTGTTTGTAAGGGATTGAGTGGTGTTCTCATACCTAAGTGGTTTCTTAGGTAGGAAGTCATTAGTAGAGTATAAGTGTAGGAGATTGTCAACGGGTTGTTGAGTCTGTAAATTATATCTACAAGTAGTGAATTCCATCCCTGGCTTGGTAGCCCCCAGAGTAGGTTGGTTGTAACCGAACTGGGTCAACAATTCTTGGTGTTATTCTGCTGTTTATTTTGTCCATTGTGCAGAGTGTGTTATTGTGACATCGCACCTTAACATCACACGTCTGGTACCAGAATTTCACAGTGTTTCCTTTCCCTCTCTTGGGATAAATACACATTGCTGGCGACTCTGTTTCGGTGCCACTTTCGCGTTTATACTTGGATGAAAATCCCGGGAGCGACACATGTGTGTAAATTGTGCAATCCCTTAGGAACCGTCATCTGTGTTTTGTTACCTTATGTTGCTCTGATTGGAGAGTGTTGTGTGAATGAGAAAACAGGATTGTAAGTAAATGAAAGAAGAAATTATGTTTCGATATCTGAACTTCTAAAAGGGGTTGCATAGTTAACCATTTGTTTAGACGACAAGGGAGTTTGACCTTTGGGAAAACAATCTAGTGAATTGTGCTGAGTATGAGAAAGTCTTAAGTGTATTAATCTTGAAAGCCTTAAAGGCGAAGTTAGAGAATATTCACGGAGTGTTGACCTCACAAGGAATGTTTCGGTGTTAAATTATGGTGTTAGTAATTTATGAGCGATTGGTCGGAGTTAGTAATTGCTATCTTCCGCGAGTTCTTGGTATTGGATTTAGACTCCGTGAGAGTGGTACCAGTTGTGTGCAGTTGTGTTTTACCAAGAGAACGAAATTTGGAGGTTATCCTTCCAAGTAAGAGTGAAATTGGACTTTCCGAAGTTAAGCATGTAACTTGGATCGTTTATGGACAAAACGATTAAGAAAAGTGGATTCAATTGAGAAGCGTGGTATGGACTTCGATGGTGTGTGTATGTGGAGTGTTGTTTCTGAATTGGTGAGTGATATGAAACTCACAATTTCGCTTTTAATGGTTTAAGTTTTGATAAGTGGTGATTCACGTATGAATGAATTTTCATGTTGGTTTTACGTTGGTATTTGGTTGATATTTCGCGTCAACAAGGAACCTTGAGTGAGTCGGAAAACTGTAAGAAGAATTGATATGGAATGTGGTAACTAGAAACGAAAATTGTTAAGTTATTTTGGATATACGGATTCGAGTTTAGAATGAATTTCGGAGTTGTTTATGTTATGATTGCGACAGTGTAACTCCTGTACTTTATCGCCTGGAGAGTGTTGGACCGATGTTAAGATATTGTGTGTTGGCAAAGAAATTATTCTACCTTAAGACGTCAGTAAGTTTCTTGTACCATTTGTTAGTAAGGATCCCAGTGGATAAGTGTGTTTCTCCGTGGACTGTTAACTAATTGGTAATGCTTAAGAATTAGTGGTATCCCATTGTTATAATTGAAGTTACGCAGTGGGAGGTGACAAATGAAAGTGCTCAGTCGGATTTATGAGAATCAGAGGAGAAATTGATTGTAAGATTGGAAATAAGAAGATTGTGTTCTAAGTGTGTTACCTTTTGGTGTGATACGAAAGAGATGAAATATCGGATGTGGTGGGTACCATGTACAGCATCAGACCAGATGAAACTGGTAAAGAAGTCGTTTGACTAATTATGAAGTGGTTTTGGATGTTGAAAGAATTATGAGAATATAAATCGTCGATGATTGCATGAAGTTAAGGAATCACTGAATTACCTCATGAGGATTTGTCGAGTGTTTGTTATGCTGAATCAAGATAAGATATTGCGGTTTGGTTTGTGACTTAGTAGGGGAATGTAGAATGGTACATTCTTTCTGAAGTAAGATGCGACCAAGTGTTTTGTATGGAACAACAGATGAATTGAGGAGAAGCAACGTTTGAAGTTAACCCAATATTGGAATGAGAGTATGACTAAGGACGTGAAGTTTGATAACTTGTGAAAAATAAGGATTTTGGTCTGTGGAATCAAGTTGGAATCGGATTATGTCAGAAATTGTTAACGGGTGTAAAGTTAAGTGTGAATCTAAGACAATGATGCAAGTTGCAGTTATTGTCAAATAGAGGAAATTTGGGGGCGAATTTCAATTTAAGGGGGGGAGAGTGTAATACCCCATATTATTTAAATGCTCAATTGGATATCATATGAGATCAGATGAGTATCTATGTACTCTATCTTTGATAAATTGGATTAATGGAATCCTCTAAGTACTTTAAGTATTATTAATTGGGATCAATAGAGCAACAAATAAACTCTGAAGAGATCAATTATTTATGAAAGAGACAGGTTGATATTTATTAGTACGAGAGAGTATTTTAAGATAACTCGAATAATTGATCAATTGGGTTGAGACGATAAAATATCAATTGGAGATATTTTACCCTATTGAATTTATATTATATAATAAGGTTATATATATATATATTGAAAAGAGAAAGAATAGAAAGTGGGTGAGATGAAGGAAAAAGAAAAACAGAGAAAGAAGAAGGAAAGGGAAAACGTGGAAAGAGAGAAAGAAGGAAAGGAAGAGCAAGAAGAAGAGGAAACTCCTGGATCATCATCACTATTCATCACCTTCTTCAAACTCCTCTTCAATCTCTCAGGTGGGTTCTAGTTAGAACTTAAGTTTAGAAATATTGGAGATGATAAAGTTTAGGTTAGAAATGTTGGATTGTGAATAATAACATGAAATCGATGTTTCTAACGGATAAAACGTGAAATAAACTGCGTAGAATACTTTTTGTTATGTTTGGAACATGTTTTGATTGATATAGTATGGATTGGGTATGTTGGATTGAGTTGAATTGAATGGGTTTGGTTGAAAAACCTAAACTTTTCCTATTTGTTAAATTGGTATTAATTTTGTAATTGTGTTGGATGGCCTTTTAGTTGTTAAATTATCATAGTATGTCAAATTCTGAGACCGGAGCTTTTTACGGAATCGAAATCGGAGGTCCGGAAGGCATTTAACGGTCGAAAACTGAGTTTTAGCATAATCTGCGCATTTATGCGCCGACCCCCAGGATTATGCGTCGACGCATGATCTGCGTGCGCTGACCCGGGCGAAATCTCCAGGTTTATGTGTCGGCGCATGGTCACAGAATTTTCCAAAATGTCAGATTTTGTTTTCTTCATAACTTTTGAACCATAAGTCCGTTTTGGTCCCCATTCGAAGCGTTGGAAAGTTATTTCAATACTCTTTGTGATGGTGATGTAGAAACATAGTTATATGCTATGGATTGATAAGATAAATATGGAAAAGTAATGTATGTGTGAAGATGGTAGTCCTTGTTTACACCAAAATTCATGAATCAGGAATCCAATTGATATGGGACTTGAAGCCTTGGAAAGAGAATCCAATGTGCTATTAAATGGTGATGTTAGACCATGTTTAACCAAGGATGCTTGGTAGGGGATAGTAGTGGCTAGTATGCCTTGAAAACGTGTGTGAACTATAATGTGGTTATGTTTGACATGTTATGTTATCATGTGTGTTTTATGATTGATATTGTAATATGCTTGTCTAATATTGTTGTTAGGTATGAATGAAAGAAATATGCATGTTAAAATATGAATTAGGAAGAGTGAGGAAACTTTACCCCAAAACAAAATGACATAGTTTAGAATAGTGGAACCTAGTAATGGCTAGGAATTGATAGAAACTCTGTATGGCGACGCTCGCGCATTCGATGTAGAAAGGTGCATCCTTGACGAGTTCTGGCCTAAAGTAGATAACCTAGATAGCGATGCTCGGGCACTTGGTGTAGAAACGTGCATCCGTGACGAGTATTGGTCTAGGAGAGAGTGAACACTAGTATGGAACACATGTATTTATTATGTTATATTGATAAAGGCAAAAGAGGCCTAAAGGCTAAGGTGACCTAGAAATGTTGAATACAATTATGGTTGTATGTGAAATCACAAAATCGTAACCATTATTCTATTATGTGTCATTTCATGAATAACGAGCTCCTCTGTAATGAATGCAAGATTTCTTGGTAGGTTTGATTCCAAATGTTATAGTACGAATGGAGCCTACGGGTAAAGAGACTTGTGACGGTGTATGGGCCATGTGAAGTGACGATTTAAGGTGATAATATGTCTCTTATTTCCGAATCCATTTCGTATGCCAAGAAATCTACGAGGGTCCATGACTCGTTCCTACTTCTAGACGTAGAAGAGGTCGAGAGAAAGGGGATGCCTTGACAGGTTATCGATTAGTGATACTTTTGAGTAACGGGCTCAATATCGTGTTTCCATATAGTGTGAGATTGTGAAATTTGTGTACTCAAAGTCATTTCCCTTCCCCTTGACTTTAGTTAGGCTTGATAGAACCTTGTAAAGCCGAGAGAATCTATAAGATAGGGAACTCACTGAGATTTGATGTATCTCACCCCACTATTGTTGATTATTTTCAGGAGGTATTTGCAGGTTTGATTTTACAAGTGCAGTGATGCTTGGATGTTTCAAGAGAAGTTTAGTTAAGCTTATTTTCCGTTGTGTATTATTTTATTGTATACAATTGAGGATATTGTATATTATTATTAGACTTTATTTTTGGCTAGTTTCCATGACTTGTGTCATATGTTGTATTTATGTTTAAGAAATGGACAAGTATGTGAGCTATGTCATTAGGCACTTTTGATGTGTCATTACCAAATAAAACACTTGTATGGTATTATTCTAGATGAATATTATACAGGGCGTTACAAAAATACAACATAAAAAAATAATAAAACATAAACATTCTGTTTTTTTATATAAATATAAAATAATCAAAAAAATACATAAAAAATAATATAAAAAACTAACACATATATTTAGTTTCTAAAAAAAATACAACATAAAAAATAAATATTTTGTTTTTAATAAATGTATCTTATATATTTAATTAAAATATAATATATGTTCTGTTTTTAAATAAAAATAATATAATATAGTATTATTTCAAATTTTTTATTATGTTATATATTATTTTTTTATATTCTGTTTTAAAAAATATATAAAAATAAAATTAAAAATTAAAAATTAAAACTTTATATATATTTATATATTAATATATATAATCTGTTTAGAAAATAAAAATACATAAAAACAGAAAATAAATTATTTATATTTCTGTTTTAATACAAAAGTATACTATTTTTCGTTTTAACTAAATATATTAAATTATTTTTCGTTTTACAATATAATAATTTAAACAGCAAAAATTATTTTTTTGTTTTAAATATTTATAAAATACTTTACAAAAACAAAAATAAATTTAATCAACAACCAACAACCCAAATATTAATATATCGATATTAATACTCGTATCGCCAACCATTTTGAGAAAAGGTTCTGCTCGACCAAAAATCCTCTACTTCGTATGAATCCTGATCACTTCAAGGGTTTAACAGATTTGGAGAGAAGCATAATTGAGGAAAATTTTGAGGACGCTGAAATAAGTGAAGCAGTCTTTCAGTGCAAGGGTGATAGAAGTCCGGGACCGGACGAATTCAATATGGAGTTTGTTCAGAAATGCTGGGATATAGTGGGAACTGACTTTACAAACTGTATTAAGGAATTCTTCTTAGAAGCCAAGCTTCCTAAGGTTTTATCTTCTTCCTTTTTGGCACTTATTCCAAAAAATGATGCTCCCAGAAAGCTGGACGATTATCGTCCGATTTGCTTAATCGGTTGTGTATATAAGGTGATAGCAAAACTTCTGGCTAGCAGATTAAAAAGAGTCATGAACAGTATAATTTCACCATCCCAAACTGCTTTTGTCGCAGGGAGGAACTTACTAGACGGAGTGCTATCATTGAATGAGATTGTGGATTATTCGAGAATAAGTAATCTCTAGAGTCCAATCCTCAAAGTCGACTTCGCAAAGGCTTATGATTGCGTAGAATGGCCCTACATTAGTCAGGTGATGAGGTTTATGGGTTTTGGCATCAAGTTTATGCGATGGATAGAAGGAACGGTGTTCAAAACCTTTATGTCAGTTCTCGTTAATGGTAGTCCTTCGCGAGATTTCGAAGTTTCTCGAGGCTTCGTCAAGGTGATCCTCTATCACCTTATCTTTTTGCAATTGTTGCAGAATGATTAGCAGCCTTGATGAAAAAGGAGGAGGAAGTGGCTTTATTCCAAGGCATAAAGATTAATCAGCAGGATACTTTTAGTTTGCTTCAGTACGCAGATGACACTGTCATAGTTGGAGAAGCCACTTGGAACAACATTTGGGCCATTAAAGTGATCCTGAGAGGCTTTCAACTGATGTCGGGTTTAGAGATCAACTTCAACAAGAGTAGTCTTATTGGTTTTGGTGTAGAAGAAACATTTCTGAAGGCTGCTGAAAGATTTCTAGCATGTAAAATCCAACAGTGTCCTTTTAAATTTCTAGGTATTCAAATTGGTGGGAACCACAGATTGATTTCTTTTTGGCAGCCGGTTATAGACAAAGTTAAAGCTAGATTAGCCTCATGGAATGGAAGACTTATGTCCATTGGAGGAAGAACTAATCTTATAAAATCAGTGCTTACAAATCTCCCTATCCATTACATGTCGTTCTATAGGATGCCGAGAAAAGTTATCAAAAGTTTAACAACTATCCAAAGGAGATTTTTGTGGAATGGATCTCCTATAAAAGATGGAAGAGCTTGGATTAATTGGAACACGGTTTGTAAATCGAAAGAGGCTGGAGGCTTGGGCATTATGGATATTCGGAGTTTAAATAAAGCTTTAATGGCTAAATGGATATGGAAGGTTACGTGTGCACGAAACTTCATTTGGCTTGATATTCTCCATGCTAGATATGGTTCTTTGTTGCCGTTTTTGACTCGTGGCAATTGTTCTACTGGTTCTATTAAACCTTCCTTGTGGTGACGTGATATCTGCTGTCTATCTCGCGTTTTTGGTGACGACTCTTTTTCAGGCATATTGGTTATGCAGTTGGAAATGGTGAAATGACTTTGTTCTGGAAATCGACGTGGTGCGGCAATGTTTCTTTGGATATTCATTTTCCTGAGCTTTACAAAGCTGCTACAACACCCTGGAGTTTGGTAGCTTATAATGGAGGCTGGATTGGAGATCATTGTAATTGGAATGTTGAAACCTTCGAAGCTAGTAGAGATCAGGTGGTAAACCAACAGCATGCGAATCTGTTGATTTTACTGTAGGAAATGGTTATGTGCAAGGATGGCAATGAAATTCTTTATTGGAAGTTAAACACGGATGTTGCTTTCTCGGTCCACTCTGCTTTCCAATATCTGTCCAAAACTAACTTACCACCTGATATATTACCAGTTGACACATTGGCAGCTCTCAAGTTAATATGGACTGCTTCTTCACCTACCAAAACTGTGATTTTTGGTTGGCGTCTTATTCATAATCGTCTCCCCTCGCGTGATAATTTATTCGAACGTGGTATTATTTCTTCTCCTCATGATAAAGTATGCCCGTTCTGTTTTCAGGTTGAAGAGAATGTTATACATCTTTTGTTTCTTTGCTCTAAATCAATTATGGTTTGGAAAAAATTCTTAACTGGATTGGGGTTGTTGTTTCTTTAAACGGACCGGTGGTGGATCACTTAAGGGTTTGGACGTCGTCTTTATTCTCAACTGGTATTGTCATTAAAAATGTTGTTGGCTTACAGCTTGTCATATGTTGGAGTCTTTGGAGTGTTAGGAACAACGTTTTGTTTAATGATGAGATTTGGAATGAGGATATCATAATTCATAAGATTGTAATGCTAACATGGAGGTGGATTGGTAAAACTTCTAATTTTACATGTAACTATTTCGATTGGATCAAATAACCGATAGATTTTTTGTAAGGTGATTCCATAGTAGGATTTTGTAGATGGGTTTGGATACCCCTTGTATCCTTCATTGAATATATTTTGCTTATAAAAAAAAACTAAAAAAAAATAAATTAAAATAGCAAAAATACCTCTTCTTCAATATCCTTCAATCTTCCTGTTCAATATCTTCTTCAATCTTCTTTAATTCTTCTTTCAAATAACTTTAATATTTTGACAAAAAAAATTAAACATATATTAAACTCAGAAAATGATATACTTTAAACGAAATTAATTAAAAAAAATTGAAAAAAAAATCCATAAGTGTGAAAGAGCTTCTATGTTGATTTCAAGAGTTGTTTTCAATTCGTAAGTGTGAAAGAGGTTTCTATGTTGCTATTGGATCAAGAGTTGTTAAGTATGGGATGCCTCTTTCTGGGTTTGGTACTCCATCACTATATGATATTTGCTGCATATGAATAAACTATTAACTTCGCTTTAAATATTGAAATAATGCAGCCAGCCATTCAAAAACACTTTATTTTTTCTTTAGTTTTTGGAAATTTTTCAGAGATTCATTTCTGAAATAAATTGATTTACAAAATTGGGTTATTATTCAAAAATAAATCAAATGCTTGTATTGGATGAGTTCAAAGATATATCTAAAAAAAAATATGAACATTTTTAAAATTTCACAAAGTCCTTGAAAACATATAAGATGAGGTGAAAAAAGCTCTCTTCAAATTATTATATAAAATCAAGGGTTAATATCTCTTTTGCCCCATGCCATATGGACGAAATCCCAAAAACAATCCTGTAAAAAAAAACACAGATTTTCCCCTTATCATTTGAAGATTCTACTGTTTTGACCCCTCTTGATATTCAGTCAACAATTTCTATGACGTGGCAATGCTTTTTTATTTTTTATTATTATTTTTAATTACGTGGACGAATTATGTGGCATTTTTTATTATTTTTTTATTTTTTAAATTTCATGTGGCATTTTTTTCGTATTATTTTTTATTTTTAATTTAATTCTATTTTTTTTAAATTAATAATTTAAAAATTATTTTATTTGGGCCAAGTACATATTCCAAATTTATTAGCCCAAGTATTTTTCCATTTAATATACATTACACAAGTGTCTTATATAAAGCCTATATTTTTTTCCTACATCAAACAATGTGGGACAACAGTTCTCTTCATCATCAATTTGCATCACACTGTTCATCAATTTTTCCTGCATCAATTTTCAAAATAGCTTTTTCTTGCTGCTGCTGCTGCAATTTTTTTTACAATCTAAGAAGAAAGTGTTTCTATCTCACTTTATAAACTCAATCCTATGATTAGCCTTCCCATTTTTATCTTAAGACCATCATCTTTGGGATTATTGGCTGGACGCATTTGTGTATGATTGGCTATAACTTTTCTCCCTCGCGTGCTTGATTTTATCTCCTTCAGACACTCTTTCAACCAATATTAAAACATGGAAAGATTTCTTTCCAATTATTTTTTCCAAATCTTATTAATGTTATCACTCCAATTATTTTTTTCCAAATCTTATTAATGCTATAACGAGATGTTTTATATTGACCCTCACCATACTTTCTGTATTTGGTGAGTATTGCCATAAAAGTATGTGTAGTTTATTTTGTAAATTGTTCATAAATAATTTGTTTTAAAATATTTGTGAGTTTGTTGAGTGTTGCATGTTTGTGTTTATTATTTTATGTGAGTTCTTTGTGTTGTGTCTGTAACACCCCCTTTCTATACCCCCAAATAATTACATAATCATTTAGGCACATATTAAAGATTTCGTCAGAGTATAATTATAAACATGGTATAAAAGAGGTATGTCGCATTATACATGAAATTAAAACATTCAACACCTGCTCAACAATTGATATGCAACAGTGGGGTAACTTTGCAACAGAGGAACTTAGTTCTTACACCCACATCT
This sequence comes from Lathyrus tuberosus, assembly GCA_022829125.1. NCBI lineage: Eukaryota > Viridiplantae > Streptophyta > Magnoliopsida > Fabales > Fabaceae > Lathyrus > Lathyrus tuberosus. The sequence goes on along the minus strand of JALAZF010000065.1, from coordinate 15,079,963 downwards.
CAATATTTAGAATAAAAGCGGAAAATCTAAACATTGAATAACATCAAACATATATATATATATATATATATATATATATATATATATATATATCATCAAGTATTATCCACCAACATAATTCATGTTTACATAAACAATCATCAACAAGATACATGTACAAATGTATCACAAAAGAATCATATACATCCTACTACCCGGTGCTACATATCAGAGCCGACCGACCAAAAGAATGAAGACACGCTTCACAAAAAGACCACCAGCATACCTACTCTGCAATGCCTCATAGAGCATCATAAAACAGCAGAAGGGTGAGAAATATTATCATAATAACAATGCATATAATTATATATCTTATCATAAAAATACACATATTCTACATTCTCACCATAATTCATCACAACTCACTCATATACATCACAATGTATATATATACAAAACCAAGCATATACATCATGCATACTTTCACAATTATTATCATTCCACATAAACATACACATTTATGTTTATTCATCAATGCACAATTATAAAGATGATAAATGCAAATCATAGAGACCGACTCACGACTCTATGCAAATGCAATGCGGTACCGACTCAATCATCTCAAGTTCACTCAGGAACTTATTGGAACCATCGCTCGTTACCAATGTAACTCCCCGTCGGGCCTACGATGTTCACCCATTGCTCACACCTCACATAGGCACACAATGTTTATGGATTGCTCACACCTCACATAGGCACACAAACTGATTGCTCACACCTCACCTAGGCACACAATCGTTTGTAATCATCGCTCACACCTCACATAGGCACACGACGTTACAACGGATTCTCATTAGAATCACTCAACACAAGAATGTACATCATTATGCTTCACATACAAAATGACTCAAGACATTCTTGAAATGCATACATATTCACAATATATTCGTGCATTCATCTCATACAATCACATACAATCTATATACATTCACATCAATGCACTATTGTATGGTTCACATCCAAAACACACATTCAAATATCACACATCCATCACCAATGCGTATCAATCATGCACAACACTTTATCACGTATACTCCCGCTATACAATAGCACACAAGCTATACGCTACATAACAAAAGCTAATAGCGTGATAACACACCAATCGCACACAATTAACGCGATAGAAACCCGACAACCCGACTATTTTTCAAAAAGCACGAATTAATTAAATCATCTATTACCCTCCAAACCATTTTTAATAGAAAGAATATTTCATTAGCTTTCCAACGCTTCAAACGGGTGTCAAAACGGACTTACGGTTCAAAAGTTACGATCGAAACAATTTTGAAAGAAAAACCTACAGCAGGGCTGACACGGCCACCCGTGTTGTGTGACACGGCCCGTGTCCCCCAAAATCCCAAATTTCACCTTTTTTCACGTTTCCACCCTCCATAGTCAGTGGGCTGACACGGCCCCCCGTGTTGTGTGATACGGGCCGTGTCAGGGCCCAGAAAATTGCATTTTTATCGTCGGAAGCCTTCCGGACCTCCGATTTCGATTCCGTAAAAAGTTGTGATCTCAGAATTTAACATACTACAATATTTTCACTATTAAAAAGCCATCCAACACATTTTTCATTTTTGACATATTTTTAGAACATAATTTTATCAATAAATTCACACCCCAAAACTCAATCAACACCTATGGAAACATACCAACAAGTATCCCAACTCCAAACTCATTTTTACACCAATAGATAGCATCCATATCAGTACCCAAACCTCAAACAACATCAACAACACATTTATGCATCCAAAATCATGTTTTTATCATCATTCCCAACATTCTCTACATTTAGGGTTTATACAAAACTCATAAAAATCAACAACAACAACAACCCAATCATACATAATGATATACATTGATGAGATGATAAGATTTCACACCCTTACCCGGATTCCAAGCTTGCTAGATGATTGTTCTTGATGGTTTTCTAGGTTTTTCCAAGTTTTCTCCTCTTTTCTCTTCTTCCTCTTTCTTTCTCTTCTTTCTCTCTCTATTTCTCTTTTCTTTCTCTTTCTCTTCTATTTCTTCTTCTTATCTCTTTTTCTTTTCTATTTATTTTCCTACTTTCTTTTTCTCATTTTCTTTTCTTATTTTCTACTAAAATTCAATTAATTCATTTTCTCACAAAATTCTACACTTAATCACTTTTCTACCAATTTTACTAAATTTCTCACATAATTCCAATTCCACTAAATTTCTAACTTATCCTCAATTGAGAAATGTCCAAAATACCCTTCATTCTAATTTCCCCGAAAACTCTCAAAAACGGTAAAATATCATAACATGACAACATAGCATATTAACACACCCATTTCACAAATAAAATAATTTATCACTCAATTTAAATAAAAGACTCAACAAAATGGGAATAATCGGAATCGGGGCGTTACAACTCTCCCCCAATTTAGAAGTTTTCGTCCTCGAAAATATTACCTGATTCAAATAACTCCGGATACGACTCTCGCATCCCACTCTCTAGTTCCCAAGTCATATTGCCTTCCGCAGCACCTCCCCACGCTACTTTCACAAGCGCAATATCCTTGCCTCTTAGCTTCTTAACTTCACGGTCCAAAATCCTAATCGGTAAAGCTTCAACCGCCAGGTTATCTCTCACTTCAACCTCGTCCATAGGAATAACATGTGACGGATCCGGAACATACTTCCGAAGTTCCGAAACATGGAATACATCATGCAAATTCGAAAGATTCGGAGGCAACGCCACACGGTAAGCCACAACGCCAACTCGTGCAGAAATCTGTTATTGTAGGTGAACTCAATCAACGCCAAATAACTATCCCAAGCACCACCTTGCTCGAGCACACAAGCACGCAATAAATCTTCCAACGATTGAATTGTCCTCTCGGTTTGACCATCCGTTTGCGGATGATAAGCCGAACTCAATCTTAGCTTATAACCCAAAGCCTTTTGTAAACTCTCCCAAAACCTCGATGTGAATCTAGGATCTCTATCCGATACAATACCCTTTGGAACTCCATGTAACTTCACAACCGCAAGAACATAAATCTCAGCTAACTTCTCCAAAGGATAACTAATATCAATTGGAATGAAGTGAGCAGGTTTAGTAAGCCTATCAACGATTACCCAAATAGCATTATGACCTCTTTGCGTATTCGGCAATCCCGTAACAAAATCCATCGATATACTATCCCATTTCCACTCCGGAATGTCCAACGGTTGCATCAATCCACTAGGCTTTTGATGTTCCACCTTAGACTTTTGACAAGTTAAGCACGCATACACAAACTGAGCCACATCCCTCTTTAATCCGGACCACCAAAAGATTTTCTTCAAATCTTGATACATTTTATTCGCTCCCGGATGAATACTTAAGTTACTTCGGTGTCCTTCTTCCAATATCATCTTTTTCAACTCCGCATCATCGGGAATACAAATACGACCACGAAATCTCAAAACTCCAAAATTATCAACCTTGAAATCCTCCTTCTCATTCATCATCAAATCAACGAACTTCAAATCCAACTTTTTCTTTTCACATACGGTTGCAAGAAAATCATTCGTAACATGTAGCATACCAAGTCTCACACTTCTCGACGTCATTTCACAAACCAAACTCAAGTCTCTAAAATTCTCCAAAAGTTCCCATTCTCTCATCATCAATGCGGACATATGTAACGACTTCCGACTCAAAGCATCGGCCACCACGTTTGCCTTACCCGGATGGTAATTCAAACCAAAATCATAATCCTTCAAAAGCTCTAACCACCTTCTTTGTCTCATGTTCAATTCTTTTTGATCAAATAAATATTTCAAGCTCTTGTGATTACTAAAAACTTCAAATCTTGCACCATAAAGATAGTGCCTCCAAATTTTCAAAACAAACACCACGGCCGCTAACTCCAAGTCATGTGTAGGATAATTCTTTTCATGCACTCTCAATTGTCTTGAAGCATAAGCCACAAATTTACCATCTTGCATCAAAACACCACCTAAACCAGTCAATGAAGCATCACAATACACAACAAATGGTTTCGTCGGATTTGGTAAAATCAAGATCGGAGTCGTTGTCAACCTTCTTTTTAGCTCATTGAAACTCTCTTCACAATGAATATCCCAAATGAAAGCCTTTCCTTTACAAGTCAATTGCGTTAACGGAAGTGCCAACTTCGAAAATCCCTCAATAAACCTCCGATAATAACCCGCCAAGCCTAAAAAGCTTCGAATCTCCGTAACCGACATAGGAGCCTCCCATTGCATCACCGCATCAATCTTGGATGGATCAACACTAATACCACTACCGGAAATAACATGTCCAAGAAAACTTACTTCCGACAACCAAAATTCACATTTCGACAACTTAGCATACAATTGTTTCTCTTTCAAAATTTGTAACACAATCCTCAAATGCTCTTCATGCTCCTCTTGAGACTTAGAGTAAATCAAAATATCGTCGATGAACATAACCACAAAACGATATAACTGTTCATGAAAAATACGATTCATGTATTCCATAAACACACCCGACGCATTAGAAACCCCGAATGGCATCACAGAATATTCGTAATGGCCATACCGTGTCCTAAAGGCCGTCTTTGGAATATCCTCTTCTTTCACACGAATCTGGTGATATCCCGATCTCAAATCAATCTTGCTAAAAACACGCGCACCAACCAATTGGTCCATCAAATCATCGATCCTTGGAAGCGGATACTTGTTCTCAATTGTCACCTTGTTCAATTGTCGATAATCAATGCATAACCGCATACTCCCATCCTTCTTCTTTACCAACAATACCTGAGCACCCCAAGGAGAAACACTTGGTCTTACAAATCTCTTGTCCAACAAGTCATTCAATTGCTTCTTCAATTCTACCAACTCCGATGCCAACATACGATACGGTGCCATCGAAACCGGTCTAGTACCCGAAACTAGATCAATAGAAAACTCGACTTCTCTTTCCGGCGGTACATCCGTAATATCCTCCGGAAACACTTCAGGAAAATCACACACCACTGGGAACACATCGAGCCCCACTTTACTCTCCACCGACAATGATGCAAACAAACCGAACAATTGAGCTTCGTCCGCTAAAAGTTTCTTCAACTCTTTAGTGGATAGGAAACTCTCATCTTCATCATCTTCCAAAGAAGGAAACCTCACTAACTTGTGATAGCAATCTATATGAACTCGATTAAATTGCAACCAGTTCATACCCAAGATTACGTCCAATCCCTCCAACGGCAAACACGCTAAATTCATAATGAAGTCTTTACCATACATGGTCAAAGGACAACTTACACACACCAAAGACGTAGTTACCGACCCTGAAGCAGGAGTCTCAATAACCATCTCACCACCCCAAGAAGTCATAAACAAATTCAAACGCTTAGCGCACTCATGAGAAATGAATGAATGAGTCGCTCCCGTATCAATAATAGCAACTAAAGATGTACTATTAATAAAGCATGTACCTTTAATCAAACGGTCTGCACTAGTAGTGTCCGTCCCCGCTAATGCAAACACCTTTCCGCCCACTTGAGCTTGTTTCGGCTTAGTACACTTAGTACTAATGTGACCCACTTCTCCACAATTATAGCACTTCACCATATTCCATCTACAATCGGTAGTAGCATGCCCAAGGCCTCCACAGTTAGAACATTTCACCACGGTCTTCCCACACTCAAATGATTTATGACCCATTTCACCACACTTGTAACACTTAACGGAACCGGAACCTCCTCCTCCAGATTTCTTCTCAAAGTTTCCCCTACGCTTGCCCTTATCAACGAGTGTCACACAAGGTCCACTTCTAGCTTGTTGCTTTCCCTTCCTCTCATTCAAACTTTTGTAATGTGTAGAACGAGCCTTGCTATCTTCCTCGAAGATTATACAACATTTCGTCAAATCCGTAAACCTCCTTATCCTTTGATATCCCACAACTTGTTTAATCTCGGGGCGCAAACCATTCTCATACTTAATACACTTTGAGAATTCAGTAGTAATTGCAGCATAGTGAGGATGGAATTGAACCAACTCCACAAACTTAGCAGTATAGTCCACCACGGACATACTACCTTGTTTCAGTTCAAGGAACTCCATCTCCTTCTTCCCTTTCACACTTTCAGGGTAATACTTCCTCAAGAACTCGGTACGAAATAAATCCCAAGTTATCTCTTCATCATCCACCTCAAGAACTTGACGCTTACCGACCCACTAATCGTCGGCTTCTTCCTTCAGCATGTGAGACCCAAGCCTCACCTTATTCTCCTCCGCACAGCCCATGACTCTGAAGATCCTTTCAATCTCTTTCAACCAAATTTGAGCACCATCGGGATCAAATCTTCCTTTGAAGATCGGTGGTTGATTCTTCCTGAACTCGTCATTAGCATTCACGTTCGGCACACCTTGCACCGCCCTAGCCATTGCTTCCAAAGCAACAGTCATCGCATTGTCAACAAGGTTAAACAACAGTTCAACCATCACAACAATAAGACAGACACAACTGACTCAACACTGGCTCTGATACCACTTAATGTAACACCCCCTTTCTATACCCCCAAATAATTACATAATCATTTAGGCACATATTAAAGATTTCGTCAGAGTATAATTATAAACATAGTATAAAAGAGGTATGTCACATTATACATGAAATTAAAACATTCAACACCTGCTCAACAATTGATATGCAACAGTGGGGTAACTTTGCAACAGAGGAACTTAGTTCTTACACCCACATCTCAATATTTAGAATAAAAGCGGAAAATCTAAACATTGAATAACATCAAACATATATACATACATACATACATATATATATATATATCATCAAGTATTATCCACCAACATAATTCATGTTTACATAAACAATCATCAACAAGATACATGTACAAATGTATCACAAAAGAATCATATACATCCTAGCTACCCGATGCTACATATCAGAGCCGACCGACCAAAAGAATGAAGACACGCTTCACAAAAAGACCACCAGCATACCTACTCTGCAATGCCTCATAGAGGATCATAAAACAGCAGAAGGGTGAGAAATATTATCATAATAACAATGCATATAATTATATATGTTATCATAAAAATACACATATTCTACATTCTCACCATAATTCATCACAACTCACTCATATACATCACAATGTATATATATACAAAACCAAGCATATACATCATGCATACTTTCACAATTCTTATCATTCCACATAAACATACACATTTATGTTTATTCATCAATGCACAATTATAAAGATGATAAATGCAAATCATAGAGACCGACTCACGACTCTATGCAAATGCAATGCGGTACCGACTCAATCATCTCAAGTTCACTCAGGAACTTATTGGAACCATCGCTCGTTACCAATGTAACTCCCCGTCGGGCCTACGATGTTCACCCATTGCTCACACCTCACATAGGCACACAATGTTTATGGATTGCTCACACCTCACATAGGCACACAATCCGATTACTCACACCTCACCTAGGCACACAATCGTTTGTAATCATCGCTCACACCTCACATAGGCACACGACGTTACAACGGATTCTCATTAGAATCACTCAACACAAGAATGTACATCATTATGCTTCAAATACAAAATGACTCAAGACATTCTTGAAATGCATACATATTCACAATATATTCGTGCATTCATCTCATACAATCACATACAATCTATATACATTCACATCAATGCACTATTGTATGGTTCACATCCAAAACACACATTCAAATATCACACATCCATCACCAATACATGTCAATCATGCACAACATTTTATCACATATACTCCCGCCATACAATAGCACACAAGCTATATGTTACATAACAAAAGCTTATAGCGTGATAACACACCAATCACACACAATTAACGCGATAGAAACCCGACAACACGACTATTTTTCAAAAAGCACGAATTAATTAAATCATCTATTACCCTCCAAACCATTTTTAATAGAAAGAATATTTCATTAGCTTTCCAACGCTTCAAACGGGGGTCAAAACGGACTTACGGTTCAAAAGTTACGATCGAAACAATTTTGAAATAAAAACCTACAACAGGGCTGACACGGCCACCCGTGTTGTGTGACACGGCCCGTGTCCCCCAAAATCCCAAATTTCACCTTTTTTCACGTTTCCACCCTCCATAGTCAGTGGGCTGACACGGCCCCCCGTGTTGTGTGACACGGGCCGTGTCAGGGCCCAGAAAATTGCATTTTTATTGTCGGAAGCCTTCCGGACCTCCGATTTCGATTCCGTAAAAAGTTGTGATCTCAGAATTTAACATACTACAATATTTTCACTATTAAAAAGCCATCCAACACATTTTTCATTTTTGACATATTTTTAGAACATAATGTTATCAATAAATTCACACCCCAAAACTCAATCAACACCTATGGAAACATACCAACAAGTATCCCAACTCCAAACTCATTTTTACACCAATAGATAGCATCCATATCAGTACCCAAACCTCAAACAACATCAACAACACATTTATGCATCCAAAATCATGTTTTGATCATCATTCTCAACATTCTCTACATTTAGGGTTTATACAAAAACTCATAAAAATCAACAACAACAATAACAACCCAATCATACATAATGATATACATTGATGAGATGATAAGATTTCACACCCTTACCCGGATTCCAAGCTTGCTAGATGATTGTTCTTGATGGTTTTCTAGGTTTTTCCAAGTTTTCTCCTCTTTTCTCTTCTTCCTCTTTCTTTCTCTTCTTTCTCTCTCTATTTCTCTTTTCTTTCTCTTTCTCTCCTATTTCTTCTTCTTATCTCTTTTTCTTTTCTATTTCTTTTCCTACTTTCTTTTTCTCATTTTCTTTTCTTATTTTCTACTCAAATTCAATTAATTCATTTTCTCACAAAATTCTACACTTAATCACTTTTCTACCAATTTTACTAAATTTCTCACATAATTCCAATTCCACTAAATTTCTAACTTATCCTCAATTGAGAAATGTCCAAAATACCCTTCATTCTAATTTCCCCGAAAACTCTCAAAAACGGTAAAATATCATAACATGACAACATAGCTTATTAACACACCAATTTCACAAATAAAATAATTTATCACTCAATTTAAATAAAAGACTCAACAAAATAGAAATAATCGGAATCAGGGCGTTACAGTGTCTGTTTTCAATTTTGCAGTGCGTTTGGATTGTGATTTGTGCGTGAGGAATTTTGTGTTTATGGTGCAGGATTGTTGAAGGTGATTTGAAAATGAGGAGAGATTGAGGATGAGTTGATGAATTTGTTTGTGTAGTGGATGTTGAATGACGTGAAGAAGAGAGGGTCTCAGCTCACGTTTTCAAGGGTAATGCGTGAAGAATTGTGACCACATGCTACACTGAATCATGCTTGTTTTTATATTTAAATTAGAGGGGTAGATTGTTTTTGATTTGTTGAAAAATTGTTGAACTCCTTTTGAACTCTTGCTTTGCTGCACTTGTATTGATTATAACTCACATGGGCCTGCATAATGTATGTTGTTCATACGAGAGCTCCCTGAAAATGCTTTAGCGGATGTTTTCATTTGGGGGGAAGGCACAGGTGATGGTGTTGTCCCACATCGGTTGATGTAGGAAAAAATATAAGGTTTATATAAGATAGTTGTATAATGTATATTAAATGGAAAAATACTTGGGCTAAAAAATTTGGAATATGTACTTGGCCCAAATAAAATAATTTTTAAATTATTAATTTGAAAAAAAATAGAATTAAATTAAAAATAAAAAATAATACGAAAAAAATGAAAAATAAAATTTAAAAAATAAAAAATGCCACATAATTCGTCCACATAATTAAAAATAATAATAAAAAATAAAAAAATATTGTCACGTCATAGAAATTGTTGACTGGATATCAAGAGATGTCAAAACAGGAGAATTTTCAAATAACAAGGGGGGGATCTGTGTTTTTTTTTACAGGATTATTTTTGAGATTTCGCCAATATGGCAGGGAGCAAAAGGGGTATTAACCCTAAAATCAAACATGCTCAACTATCAATCAAAGTACAACACGGAGTCCACACAAATTTGACAATGATTCTCACAGCAAGTTTCTAACGACCTTTCTACACATCCAGTTCTACTTTTTTTTTTCCCTCAAGGTCGTTTTCTTCATTCGATAGAGACTTTTTAACAATTGGCGCACGTTCGTTTTGTAACTATGTACTACATGATTGTTCGGAATTTTAGATTCTTAATTTCGATGGCTTGACTCTGTCAGATTCATAGCTTGACTCTGTCAGACTCATTTTTGTTTTGTACATAATCAATTCACTTTAGAAGAAAGAAACCTTTCAAAATGATTCAAAAATATAATCTATATATCTATCTAGTAAAGATATTCACTTCTTTTCATGCGTGAAATTTTCATGTTTCATGTACAAACAAAAATGAAGGGACGTGGTGGTGACTTATCAGGTCACTAGCAAAACCCATGTCACCATTGCCATCCCACTCACCAAAATTAGTTTCCAAAGTGACATAAAGTAAAAATCATGTTATATATCAATAATTGTAACCACGGTGGCGCCCTGTTGAATTATAAACCGTAATAAAATAAATGGTTAAGGTTTCACCGGTTGAACATCAATAAACTATTTTTTAAAAATCATTTTCCGTTAAATATTTTTGTGGAATTTGGATCGAACTCTAGAAGAAACATACCGTCGAAGTTGGATCACATGCTGCTGTCGAAAATAATGCATGATTATAGTCGAAGATTGTTCTAACATGTATTAGTTAATATTGTTAGGTTTGTTAGCATATTGAATTGGGCCTTGTGTTAAGAATCCAATTAGTTAAGCTAGCTTGTATCCTAAGTTAGCTTGTAATGGGTATTTTGTTAAAGGCCTATTAGTTTAGTGTGTTAGGTTTTATTATAAATAGCATGCTAGTCTCTCATTCTAAAGTGTGACAAAACCTAGAAAGAGTGAGAGTGGTTAGTTTGTTATTCTTGTATACTTGTAATCCTTGTTTTAAGGAGAAAGGAAAGAATAACACTTTTATAACCAATCCTTGTTGTTACTCTTGTTTTCTTTGTTAACCCTAACTCTTGTGGAGTTTCTTTGTGTATAAAGAAACCGTAAATACTTTGTTATAAGGTATCTGATTCACAACAAATTGGTGCGGTGAGCGTGGAGAAGATGCCTTCAACAAAGTATGAGATCGAGAAGTTCACCGGAGTGAACGACTTCGGTCTGTGGCGCTTGAAGATGAAAGCCCTACTGGTTCAGCAGGGTTGTTTGGAAGCGTTGAAGGGAATGGCATCCATGGACGCTCCGTTAACTGAAAGAGAAAAGACTACCATGATAGAGAAAGCACACAGCGCAATATTGTTGAGCCTTGGTGATAAGGTTCTTCGACAGGTATCAAAGGAGACGACGACATCAGGGTTTTGGGTGAAGCTTGAAAGCTTATACATGACAAAATCTTTGGTGAATCGACTCTACCTGAAGCAAGCTTTGTATTCGTTTAAGATGAGTGAAGACAAAGCTTTGACTGAGCAGTTGGATATGTTCAACAAGCTGATTCTTGATCTTGAAAATATCGATGTGAAGATCGATGACAAAGATCAAACATTTTTGTTGTTGTGCGCTTTGCCTAGAACACATGCTCACTTCAAAGAAACTCTCTTGTATGGAAGGGAGTCCCTGACCTTTGAAGAAGTTCAATCAACCTTGTACTCTAAGGACCTGAATGAACGAAAGGAGCATAAACCTTCGACGGTTGGTGAAGGTTTGGCAGTTAAGGGAAAATTCTTGCGAAAGGATGGTAGGTTCGACAAGAAGAAAGGTAAAAGTCAGCAGAAGTCTTCTAGTGGCGAAACATCTGGTTTTCGATGTTATCACTGTAAGAAGGAGGGTCACACAAGAAAAGTGTGCCCTGAACGCCTGAAAGATCATGGAGGTAAGGATAATGGCAATGCAGCCATTGTTCAAGATGACTTCGACTCATCTGATGCTCTTGTAGTTTCAAGCGGCGACTCAAGAAAATAGTGGATTATGGATTCTGGATGTACTTGGCACATGACTCCAAACAAGAATGTGTTTGAAGAATTATGTGATCAAGATGGAGGATCAATGCTGCTGGGAAACAACAAAGCTTGCAAAATTGCAGGTATTGGATCTGTGAGACTCAAGCTCCATGATGAGTCAATAAGGTTATTGACTGAAGTTAGGTATGTACCTGACTTGAAAAGAAATTTAATTTCTCTTGGTGAATTCGACAGAAAGGGATATGTTTTCAAAGGAGAGCAATGTACCCTGAGAGTCATGAAAGGGTCGAAGGAAGTCTTGAGAGGCGTGAAAAACCAAGGCTTGTATACCCTGGAGGCTGAGGTTGTAAGTGGTTTGACAAATGTTGTATCCACGAAACCTATGTCGAAGACAGAGTTATGGCACATGAGATTGGGCCATGTCAGCGAAAGAGACCTGGTCGAATTGGGGAAGCAGAACCTGCTAGGAGGTGACAAAGTCGAAAAGTTGGAGTTTTGTGAATCTTGTGTATTTGGTAAATCCTGTAGGGCGAAGTTCAACAAAGGCAAGCAAAGAACACATGGATCCCTTGATTACATTCATGCTGATCTTTGGGGGCCTGCAAGGAATCCTTCACACTCAGGTGCAAGGTATTTTCTATCCATTGTTGATGACTATTCCAGAAAGCTATGGGTATTCATTCAGAAGACGAAGGATGAAACTTTTGAGAACTTCAAAAGTTGGAAGATTCTGGTCGAAACTCAAACTGGCAGAAAGGTTAAGAGGTTGTGAACCGACAATGGCCTTGAGTTCTGCAACAAAGCGTTCGACAGTTACTGTGTTGAGTCTGGGATTGCAAGGCATAAAACTGTAGCAGGTACTCCTCAACAAAATGGCTTAGCTGAGAGATTCAATCGAACAATCCTTGAAAGGGTTAGATGCATGTTGGTTAGTGCTGGATTGAAGAAGGTGTTTTGGGTTGAAGCTGTTTCGACAGCTGCATATCTGATAAATAGATGTCCTTCGACTGCATTAGATATGAAGACACCTGAAGAAGTTTGGTCGGGAAATCCACCTAGTCTCAACAGACTGAGAGTATTTGGCTATGTGGCCTATGCTCACATTAGGCAAGACAAGGTCGAACCTAGAGCTCTGAAGTGCATGTTCATGGGATACCCTGAAGGAGTCAAAGCTTATAGGTTATGGTGCCTAGAGCCAGGTCACAGGAGGTGTATCACCAGTCGAGATGTAGTTTTCAATGAAGTTGAGATGGCTTTTAAGAAAATTAATGTTGCTGACGAAGAGCTGGAACAGGGAGAGATTCCTGTTGAGGTGGAGCATGTTGATGCTGAAGTGCGTACCCCAGATGAAGTCGAAGACGAAACATAAGATGTTGTCGAAGATGAGGAAAATGATAATGACTACCTGTTAGCAAGAGACAGGTCGAGAAGAGTCATCAAGCCACCTTAGAGACTTGGGTATGCAGATCTTATAGCTTATGCCTTAATCTCTGCAAGTGAGGTTCTCGACGAAGAACCTAGAGACTATAAGGAAGTTATGAGGAGTCGAAAGAAGACTGAATGGCTGAAAGCCATAGATGACGAGATGAAATCTCTTCATGACAACGACACATGGGAACTGATCAAGAAACCCGCTAGAGCCAGGTTAGTCAGCTGTAAATGGATTTTCAAAGTCAAGGAAGGAATCGAAGGAGTGGCGTTGAAAAGATACAAGGCAAGGTTGGTTGCTAGCGGGTTCACTCAGAAAGAAGGTGTCTATTTCAATGATGTGTTCTAGCCTGTTGTAAAGCATAGATCCATTCGAATGTTGTTAGCCATGGTGGCACAGTTCGATCTTGAACTGGAACAGATAGATGTGAAGACTGCGTTCTTGTATGGTGATCTAGATGAAATAATCCTGATGAGGCAACCTGAAGGGTATGTCGAAAAGGGGAAGGAAGATTATGTGTGCAAGCCGAAGAGATCTTTATATGGACTGAAAAAATCTCCTCGACAATGGAATAGGAGATTCGACAAGTTCATGGCACGCATAAGTTTCATCAGAAGTCAGTTCGACCACTGTGTTTACTTCAGATTTCGACCGGGTAATTCATTTGTTATTTTGTTGCTTTATGTGGATGATATTCTAATAGCAAGTAACAATGTCGAAGAGGTAATGAGGGTGAAGGTTTAACTCAGTAAGGAGTTCGAAATGAAGGATCTGGGAGCTGCGTCCATGATTCTTGGGATTGACATCCGAAGAGATAGAAAGCAGTCGAAATTATGCTTATCTCAAGAGGCATACCTACGGAAGACTCTCGAAAAGTATGGTATGTCGAATTCAAAGCCTGTTGTAACTCCGACAAACCCTCAATTCAAGCTGAGTATAGATCAGTGTCCCAGTACTAATGTCAAAAGAACTTATATGAATAGCATTCCATATGCTAATATAGTTGGTTCTTTGATGTATGCTATGGTCTCTACAAGACCTGACATAGCATATGCAGTGAGTCTTGTGAGCAGGTACATGTCGAATCCTGGAAAGGCTCACTGGCAAGCATTGAAATGGATTTTAAGGTACATAAATGGGTCTCTGAATAGAGTCCTAATTTATGGTGGAGCCTTGGGTGAAGATAGTAAAGCAGCAGTCGAAGGATTTGTTGACTCTGATTATGCAGGTTGTATGGATTCCAGAAAGTCTATTTTTGGATATGTTTTCACAATGTTTGGCACAACAATCAGTTGGAAAGCGACGCTCCAGAAGGTTGTTGCCTTATCAACCACTGAAGCTGAATATATTGCCCTCACTGAAGCTGTGAAGGAAGCATTGTGGCTTGAAGGTTTTGCAAATGAGCTGAAACTTCAAGGTCGAAGTATCACTGTTAAATGTGATAGTCAAAGTGCAATACACCTGTCGAAGAACTCAGCCTATCATGAGCGAACCAAGCACATTGATGTGAGTCAGCATTTCGTCAAAGGGGTAATCGAGCGTGGAGAAGTCCAAGTGTTGAAGGTTTCGACAGATCATAATGTTGTTGTTATGATCACCAAGACATTGCCAAGTTGCAAGTTTTTCCACTGTATGCAGTTGATAAAGCTGCATGAAGAAAACTAGTTTGTTTTCTTGTTGTTAGAGTTAGATCCAAGGTGGAGATTTGTGGAATTTGGATCGAACTCTAGGAGAAGCATGTCGTCGAAGTTGGATCACATGCTGTTGTCGAAAATAATGCATGATTGTAGTCGAAGATTGTTCTAACATGTATTAGTTAATATTGCTAGGTTTGTTAGCATATTGAATTGGGCCTTGTGTTAAGGATCCAATTGGTTAAGCTAGCTTGTACCCTAAGTTAGCTTGTAATGGGTATTTTGTTAAAGGCCCATTAGTTTAGTGTGCTAGGTTTTATTATAAATAACATGCTAGTCTCTCATTCTAAAGTGTGACAAAACCTAGAAAGAGTGAGAGTGGTTAGTTTGTTATTCTTGTATACTTGTAATCCTTATTTTAAGGAGAAAGGAAAGAATAACACTTTTATAACCAATCCTTGTTGTTACTCTTGTTTTCTTTGTTAACCCTAACCCTTGTGGAGTTTCTTTGTGTATAAAGAAACCGTAAATACTTTGTTATAAGGTATCCGATTCACAACAATTTTTTTTTAATAATCAAATAAAATTATAAGGATACAAAGAGGTATCCAAACTCATGTACAAAATAAAGCTCCAACACCCAATTCCATTTTACATGAAATCGCAAAGAACTTTGATCCAATCGTAATAAGTACAAGAAAAAAAATTTCCCGATCTTTTCCCAATCCAGCACCAAGATAGATAAATAATGTTATCAATCACTGAATAAGCCTCCCACATACCATCTTTGAACATTATACAGTTTCTGCTATTCCACAAAACCCACCCAATGATAAGCCACATACCCACTGCGTTTCTACCGCTCACGCCGTACTCTTGAAAAGCTTTCAACCAAAGGTTAAAATGATCCAGAACATCCACAAAAGAGAACTCCCTAATACCCAACCACATAATGATAGCCTGCCATATTTTAGCACTTTTATGACATTGGAAAACCAAGTGCAGGGCGGATTCATCCGCAATGAAACAAAAAGGGCAGCACAGTTCATGAGAGTTGGAAATAATTCCACGCAGTTGAAGGTTATCGCGAGTCGGTAACCTGTTATGAACTAACCTCTAACCAAAACAAATGGTTTTTAACGGTGACGCTGCAGACCATAACAACTTGAAATTGATCACTGAACCACCCAGAGCAGCCGCATCATTCAACTGTCCAACCAGAATTTTATAGCCTGCCTGTACAGAGTACCCTTTATCAACATCATTTGCCCAAAAAATCACATCCCTACTATCCCTGCAAATTGGCTGTTTGTCCACCATACCCATGAGTAAATCAAAATCCTGCTGTAAACTTGGTGACATCGCTGAACCTCCAACATTTATATTCCAAACCCAACTGTCTCCTGACCACATACCGTTATCCACGACCCTACTATTCGGAGAAACAAACTTAACCCACAAATCCAGAAACACAACAGATAGCTTATCCGTTCCGCACCACTTGGACTCCCAAAATAAAGTATTCTCCCCATTCCCCACTCTAGCCGAAGTTAAGCCGACGAAGCTGACATTACCAAACGCTCTAGAAATGGAGAATAGATCCTTCCACCAAAGAGAAGGTCTCACCTTATACTTTGGCAATTCTCCATGCAACACTTAAGCTTCTTTGATTTTTAAGAAGTAAACCTTCTTCACTTTGACTTTTATGTTGATTACATTTTTGACATAATTAATCATCAAATCCTTTAATTTAATTTAATGTCCTGTTTTAGTTCCTTAATTAAAAAATGTTATAAATTAGTCCCTTAATTTTACTTCCGTTATCCTATTTGATTCTTCCGTCAATTTCTGGAAAAAAACATTACGTTTTGTTTACGTGGTGTGACAGCAAGACCATTATTTCAAATCTGAGTCAACATGTGTAATTAAAAATTGATACAATGTTTAAACTGCAGAGATTTTGTTTTCGGACGTTAAAAAACCTCTTTCTAACATTAGGTCTCTGCTTACTAATATTTTTAGTAAACAAATCACATGTTTTTGTTCACTTAAAGGATTAAACTCGAAAAATTTCTAAAGACAATTTGTATAAAAGTTTGAGAAAGTGTATTCGTGCTTAAAGGTTTGGCATTTGAATATAGAGTAATTGTGTAGAAATTCCAAGAAGTAGATTGCAAAATTGTTTGAAAGATAAAGTAAAGACAACATGGTAGTAAAAGAAATTTAGTAAAAATGTTTAAATTAAAAAATGAGATATGAGTTCATACTTTTCTCACAAATTCTATATCTATATGACTTTGATGTGTGAATCCTAAAGAGAGTAGAATGAAATGTGAACCCTCGTTACATAAGCGAAATCTATTTATATAATATGTACATCAATAACCCTCAACAACGGTTAACTCTCAAGCATTCAACATGTACACTATTACCTGGACTTTTGTCCTTTGCTTTGCCTCCACATGTCTTCAGTTCTTGAACTGGTGTAAAACAACTACTTTCGTTGATGGCGATCTTTGCAGTTCTGCGTTGATGGCGATCTTTGCAGCTTGATCTTACCATTTTTCTTTTGTCGATAAAAATCTCTACAGTTATGATCTTACCATCGTCCTTTTATCGATGACAATTTTTGCAGTTTAATCTTACCATTGTCCTTTTGTCATTGGTGATCATTGCAATTGTGATCTTACCATCTTCCTTTTGTCCATGGAGATCTTTGCATTTATGATCTCACCACCTTTCTTTTGTCGATGGCAATCTCCGCAGTTTGTGATCTTACCATTATCCTTTCGTTAAAGGTGTTCTTTGCAATTTGATTAGTATCAACTTGCGAGTTGATATTTATCCCGTATCCTATCCCAATAAATTTATTTTCCTAATCTCGGTACACTTCATCTTTTCAAGTTAAAATTTGAGTCTTTTCGTATTTAATTGATTTCCATCCTAAAGATATGAAAATTGTGGCTATTCATACTCCCGGATTCGAGGCAATTAAATAGGGACATCTATCATGCCTCAATTTTGTCCCACCATTTATCTAATCTTCTTAACTTATATTGTGTTACATCTGTCATTTTGGACCTAGATTAAGTTGAAACTTGGCGACAATTTGATCAGGATTTCTTATTGCAATGCATTGCATTGTGTCATCTTATTTGCATTCATATGCTTGTGCATCATTATCCATTGTCATTTAAACTTGGCCTTGACATTCCATCATTTTGTGTCCTTGTCACCTAAGGCTAATACTAATCTTTTTAGTAAATTTTTACATGTACTCTTGATTTCCATGTGCATTTCATTTCATGCATACATGTACGTTGCATTTTTAGTCATTTTACTTTTTGGTCAAACTAAAGTGTTTTACATGCGTCATTAGACTTTGAATAATATATTTGTCCTAAGTTTTTTTGCATCCATCAAAAGGAATTAAAAAAGAGACCTTTAGTTAAATTGAAATTCGAATTGCTTATATTACAATGCATTTGAGGTTTTGAAATCAAGGTCAAAATACATTACATATGTCATTAGTCCTCTCTTTTGCTATGATAAAAATGATATTTATTTAAGATTAAGTTTTACATTATATCATACATTTTAATAAAGTGAACATAAAAAAAATAGAGAATACAAAAAATTGAAAAATAAAAGAGGAAAGTCGAGGTTTGTTTTTTATCACCTGATGAGTTTCAAGCTAGCTCGGTTTCATCATCTCCACCATGCCACTCGTCATCTTCATCACTCCATACATACCCCGCATACATCAACACAAAATATCAAAGAATAAAAAAGAGGGGGCATGAGTTTCTTGCAGCAACTTAACTTCACTATCTCATCACATCTTAACTAACATTACAACATACACATAATACTCATACATGCTAAATTGAATTTGAATTAAAATCAAATAGAAACAATTAAAGGCAAGGAAAAAAAACTCGTGCAACCTCTTAGCATCATCATCATCATAGCACAACACACACTAACATACATCCACATTCATATTAATTTGAAAAGGAAAAAAACTAGAACAAGTCCAAAACAGAAAAGAAATGCGTGACTAAATCATCATATTATCCAACAATATCCATTCATCCCATCTTTTATTAAACAACATACATCACTAACATCATACAAAATGAATTAACTTCAAATAAAAAAATAAAAACAATTGCAAGACGGGAGCAAATGCGTGGCTCTCAATCACTCATACCATCCATCACACAATATCATCATCCATGTCATCAAAAGTCATGTTTCACTCAAACACACAAATTCCTTCAATCCTTCACACGGATCGCTCCTAATATTCCTCTAAAATCATCCTGCTTAAAAACTTTTCCCACCTAATCCAGTCACATTTTTTATCATTCATCCTCATCCCTTTCCTTGTAAATAAAAGCCCTACTCAATCTCTAAAGACACAAAAGAAAACCTTAAAGCATTACAGAAACGGAAACTCCCCTGAAGGCTCTAAAAGATTTGACTAAATTTTGGTAAAACATGGTGTTGAACAAAGTGTCCGGACATGAAGAAATTTGTTAAAAGAAGACATGTCAGACAAGATGTTCTATCTTGAGGTCTCGGCATCTTGGTCTGATACATCAAGTTGTTGCAAATCTGTTCCAAGATTTAAGGAGCAATCAGAACATGGATCACAGGATCAAGGAATGATTAAACAGATATTTCGAAGCCCATGGACAACTGAAGATTATAAAAGGAAGACCAAGACCTAGGGTAGAATAATAATTCTTATTAAGACTTTTGTAAAGTAAAAATAAGGGCTTAGGGTTTTGAGAGTCGTATACTTTCTTGTATTTTAAGTCACCTTTTGTATCGTTTGATACATTGTGGTAGACATAGTTTTACAGATTCAGAAACCTGTAGGTAATGAAATGAATATTGTTCTCGGATGAAGCTCTTAAGCAAATTCAAGTGTTATTATTAGTCAAGAGTCTTGACTGAATATTGTATTGGAAGGGGTGTCCTTCAATTGGACAGTTTGATGTAATTCCCGGAGGTTGTAACTATTAGATATCACTGAGGTGATTTAGGGATTGAGATAAGTTTCTCTTATCTAGATGGAGTTTCTAGATAGAATTTCATGGGTAGGGAATTAAGTGATAAGTTACCGGAGGTTATATACTTAGAATTAATACTACTGATAGTGAATTCATTCCTGGCTTGGTAGCCCCCAGATGTCACTAGTAGAAAAAAGGCTTTTTAAGTCGGTTAAAAATGACTTGTTAAGTCGGGTCCGAGCCCGACCTAAGAATTACCGACATAAGAAGTTTTGACTTCTTAAATCGGTTATGGACCTGACTTAATAAACTATTATTAGGTCGGTTATACAGAACCTGACTTAATAAGTCAAGTCTGTAAGAAAACTCTTGTTTCATTTATACCCGACCTAAGAATTTATTTTTTTAAATCGGATATAAATAACCGACCTAAGAAGTTTTTTTTTTTGGATAGCACATATCAACTTAAAACATCATTGTAATCAAAAGAGACACACAACCACTGCACTTGCAGGTAAATTCAATTGCACTAAAAGATATAACATTAATTTTATAAAAAAACATAAACAAGAGTAACTACATAAGTGAAACACCAGCTACATACTTATCAAAACAAAAAACCTTAAAGATTGGCCAGAAAAAATCATATCATCGTTTGAACAACCAACAACCAACGTCCAACACAGAATTGCACCTAATTCATACCATTGTCTACACTTGCTTCAGTATGTTCCAATATCATTTTTGCACAACGTTCCTGAACATTTTTAACTTCATCTTTTTGTAATGGATTTGAATCCCGGAATATCTAAATAAATAAACGTTGACATAAAATTAAATTAATATATCAACATAAAAAATAGCAATAATTAATTGATACAACTTGTTAAAAAAATTATATTACTTACATGTGTCTATGAACCAACAACAGTAGCAGATATAATGTTCAACATATGAGCCATGATGTAATAGCCGCACTCAAATAACTTGTTGCTTTTGACTCTATAATTTATTATCAAATGTGAACATCTAGTCAGTAAATATTATTCAAAAACTGTTATAATATATATATATATATATATATATATATATATATATATATATATATGAAATTATTCATTTGTATGTAACGTTAACAACTTATAGTGGGATAGAACCATTCTACTTTCCTATACTTTCTCATACGTTGTAACTTATTATAAGCTCTCAAAGCTCTACAATTATTTATAATTAGCAAAATAAATAAGATACTTACGTTTGTTTCAGAACCCATAAATCATTTGATAAATTTGCAACAGAAACGAGAAACCAAAAATTATAGTATAGTAATATTACTACTTCACTTTATTCCAGGAAATAAAAACACAAGATTCTATAACCAAGTTAATAATTTATTTGAATAAACTATGGAAATTAACTCAAATTAGA
The DNA here is from genome assembly GCA_022829125.1 of Lathyrus tuberosus. Classification (NCBI taxonomy): domain Eukaryota; kingdom Viridiplantae; phylum Streptophyta; class Magnoliopsida; order Fabales; family Fabaceae; genus Lathyrus; species Lathyrus tuberosus. The sequence continues at coordinate 15,058,378 of JALAZF010000065.1, read as the reverse complement.
AATTTATTAGTCACTACGAATATAACAATCACTAGAATTGCAAGAGAGATCAAACATTTCTATATGAAATATTTTTCAACTAGTAATTTCATTTCAACTCAAAAGATAAAAGTTTCTATGAAAATTTCAATCTATGTCTCTCAACTCAAGTATCTAGAATCTAGATTTTTTAGGCTTTATTATTACTACTACTAATAACACAACAATTATTATGAAAATTATGTTATGGATCATCAACTTTACTATTTACTTTTATTTCACCATTCAAAGTTTTAAGATGATAAACACAAAGCAACATAGTTGAATCAATTGAGAGATGTAGTATATACTTACAATTCAATAATGTCATAGATTTTTTTATCCGGCTTCTTTTCCAATGAACATAGAAAGGCTACTTCAAACTTCTTAGGATTAATGATGAACAATTGCCAATGATGACTACAAGAACAAAATACAATTTGATGTGTAAATAAATTTCTATCAAGTATAAATGATTGACTATAAAAAGAAAAAAATTCTTACTTGTTAAAATAAGGAGCAAGGTAACATTCTTTTATATCATCACACATCTTTTTTTGTATGTAGGACCGAACACTATCACGCTCATTTTGACTATGAGTGAAATGCGGATAAATAATTCCATAAATGTTATTGTTGCCCAATTCCATACAGAGGCGGTGTAGATATCTATAACATATTGAAAATTATTTGCACTATAAATGAAATTAAATATATGATAAATTATTAAATTTACAAATATAATATACTTACATGAGCCACACTTGTAAAATAGTGATGCTTAATTCTTTTGTGCCCATACACAAGTCTACAATATCTTCCCTTAGAAGCTTAATAAAGGCATCTGTCCCACCGAATTCACCATTAAACTTCAAAGTTTGATCCATATACATTGCCTTTACCACCCATTTTTGACAGATAGGTTCCGACTTTTTTGGTGGAGCATCATATTTCTTAGATTGAACCTGTGAAATATAATAAAATATTAACATATTAAAAAGGTCTCATGTGTGTAAAACGAGAATAATAAATGCAATGAATACCTTATTAGAAGTAACTTGCAAAAGTCTTTTCGGCCATTGAATGAAAGTATTGGGGGCCTCACCAATTGTGTAACCTCATCTGTGGGCATGGGTACTTTAGCATTTTCATATATCACCTTGGTAACAACCACTCTCACCATATCATTATTCAGCACCTGATTGTGTATAGTAGGCCCCAAATTATACACATTAGCATATGCCACTACATGAGTGTTTCCATCAATATACAATTCACATTCTTCAAGAATATCCTCTTGATCATCATTTGGCATATGCGACACCCCTGAACAACTACCCTTTGCGCTTGCAAATTGTAAAGTGCTATTAGGAGAACAAACTGAGTCATTTAGGTATTTTTGAGAAAAAGCCGACAAAGATGATATATCCCGCATCACTTGCTCTCTAATATCCTTAGTACGCTCGGCCTTTATCGTCTCTATTTGGTCTTTATTCATAATAGGCAGGGTACTAGAATGTTTACGAGAATGGGATCCAAAGAATTGTCGAATCCCCACACCTCGACCAACAACACGAACACGACCAGGGTGCTCACCTCGCCCTGTGGCTTCTGTCAAAATATTTTGTCGTCCTTGTGGAATAAAGGTCCCTTCTGACACCAGAGTATCCTACAAATATCATCAATTTAACTTTAATAAATAGTAAAAATCGATCAATATGTAAGCAAAACAACATCAGTTCATCAAAACAAACACGCTTATATTCTTGAGGTAAAGATAAGAGACGGAAAAAGATTATTTTGCCTCAAATTAATGTACATGCCAATGAAGAAACACCCATTTTTATTAGTAAGAAACGTTTTTTTTAAACATGCAGAACTAAGTCATTTACCGCAAGCCACGATGTTAAGTAAGACCAAATAGAACACTGCAGTAACTCTCTAGTATTTACACAATTTATAATACATTACAACATCACTAAAAGTCAAACAACTACCACAAGCATACTTTATTATCACAATAGAACACTGATAAATGAGTGAGGCAAATTAGAACTTGAAACATGCCATAGATACATAACCAATCACCGATCTAGTACCACACAAGTTCATTCAAACCGAAGATTACACAAATAGGGGTTGGAGATATTACTGTCTTACCTTACAGCAGAAACAAAACTCAACACCGCCGCGACAATACTATAGGATTCAAGACATACAAACATCAACAATGGATAGCAAACAAGTAGGAAACTCAGAACACGAATTGCAACAGCAGCAACAACATCAATACATTGCGCTATTCCGTAATCGAAACTACCAAATACTATGCTACTTTTAATTGCTGCAATTTAAACCCAAGAGGAACTAACCCAAGACCAACATGAACATAGACTCATATACCTTCACGAATTTGAATCTTAAACAGAAAAATGTTGACAATTCCGTGACATTCAAACACAATCCTCAAGGCACACTAACACTACCACAAAATCAAATCGCAAACAACAGCATGTGATAAAGCTACAACCAAACTTATAACAAACAACACATCTATAAATTGAATTGAAACGAAAACGCTACACCAAAACAATATTACATCCAAAATGGAAATAAAAATCACAATCTAAATAGAGTCGAAAATCGTTACGTGTTGAAGCCGCGAGTGATGCCGAGTTCATAACAACGTGTGATGTTGTTGCAATAGCTTGAAAGACTTAATATCAATACTTAGCAATAAGAAAACAAACTCGAAATTGGATCTCATAATCGCAATAAAACCGAATAATATCAACAACAATAACAGGCTTACAGTGTTTCCAAGCAATAGCAACACCATATTTACAGTGAACCGAAAACCATTTCTCCCACACACACCATTGGATATAAAATATACATCTCTCTGGAAGCAATCAATAAATAAATTTATGGATCTAATTTAACATAGTTTTAGCAACTTAGGTTTTAAAGGAGATGGATGATTTATGTAAAAATTAACAAAACTAGAAGAAAAATAAGAAAATTAGGGATTTAGAAGACTAACCTCTTGAATTTCTTTGGAGAGTTTCTTTGTTCCGGTTGCCTTCTAATGTGTTTTGAGAGCTCTGTTCTTAATTTGTTGTTTTTTTCGTTTTATGTAATGAGTAGGGTTTTTGGTTTAGGTGTGAAGAAGAGCGGGAGATAGCGTATTAGAAACTAATTATTTTGGAATTGGGGAGAAATTAAATTATAGTATTTTATAAATAATATATGTTCCGCCTTTCTAGCAACAAGTTACAGTTAGTCCAGTGGCAATAATATATATTTTGGTAGCCAAAAGTTTAAGGTTCGACTCCCACGTGTTCCAATTTTAGATTTTATTCATTTATTTCGCAAAAAAATATACCCGACCGGTATCGAAAACAGGATTCCTTCCTTGATAAAAATGGATTCTAAAAACTTCTTAGGTCAGTCGAGCGATACCTGACTTAAAAAATAGACTTTTTAAGTCAGTTAATAAACACATACGACTTAAGAAATTTAATGTAACATATATTTCTTGATTTAATCCTTTTTAAGTCAGTTTAAAATGTACCCGACCTAAAAAAGGTACAAATATTTACGGAATTGCCACCGTATCACTTCTTAAGTCAGGTGGCAGGTGAACTGACTTAAGTCAGGTGTCAGAACATGGATCACAGGATCAAGGAATGATTAAACAGATATTTCGAAGCCCATGGACAACTGAAGATTATAAAAGGAAGACCAAGACCTAGGGTAGAATAATAATTCTTATTAAGACTTTTGTAAAGTAAAAATAAGGGCTTAGGGTTTTGAGAGTCGTATACTTTCTTGTATGTTAAGTCACCTTTTGTATCGTTTGATACATTGTGGTAGACATAGTTTTACAGATTCAGAAACCTGTAGGTAATGAAATGAATATTGTTCTCGGATGAAGCTATTAAGCAAATTCAAGTGTTATTATTAGTCAAGAGTCTTGACTGAATATTGTATTGGAAGGGGTGTCCTTCAATTGGACAGTTTGATGTAATTCCCGGAGGTTGTAACTATTAGATATCACTGAGGTGATTTAGGGATTGAGATAAGTTTCTCTTATCTAGATGGAGTTTCTAGATAGAATTGCATGGGTAGGGAATTAAGTGATAAGTTACCGGAGGTTATATACTTAGAATTAATACTACTGATAGTGAATTCATTCCTGGCTTGGTAGCCCCCAGATGTAGGTGAGTTGCATCGAACTGTGTCATCATATCTTGGTGTTATTTATCATTCTGTTATGATTAATTCAGTCTGTACTTATGCTCTGAAGTATATGTTTTGACATATGTTGAAACATCTGTCATGACACTGTTTTGCCCTTGAAGTTTCAGAGTGTTCTTGATTTTAAGAGAACAGAATGTTTCTGTTTTGTCCTTGTTCAGTTTTGCAGAGACCAATGTCTCGACATCTATTAGGACATCTGTGTCTGCTTGCCAAAATTTCACCCCCAAACCCTCACAAAAGCCCATTTAAAAGACTACTCAAGTTCATCATTTGAACTTAAGCTAGTATGAGCATTGGGCCTCTGATGCACATTCATCGTGTTCATCACGAGTTCCCTAGGAACCGCCACGTTTAATCCATTTGGGCAGTGAGATTTTGGGTTAAAGTTATTTTTCAAAGGTGGATTATGAGATAGAAGAGAGAGCTGAGATATGATGAGGGAGGAGAGAGAAGGAATGTGTGAAAAAGAAATCACATGTGAGAGACTCCTTAACTTGTACCTCTCCACATTTATACCTTCGCTGACATATGGACTCCACATAACCATCTAATCCATTGACCTTTTAGCTCTGACTTAGGTTTTTGTGTGGACGCCTCATAGTATTCTCTCGAACGCCATCATTATGGACCACATGATCATCTGGTATGGTTATCCAAGGGTTGGAGTTAAGTTAACTCCTTTGACTCCTCATTCCCTATTGACCATGGCTTTTGGTGTTTGGGCCATATTGGGCCTAGCATACTATTTGCGCCTCCCTCTGTTTGCAATTGCAACTTGTTTTTTATTTTTATTATTTATTCTCTCTTGAGTGACATTGGGCCTTTGGGCTTTGCATTTTGTTTTTACTGGCTCTATCACCCCATTTTTGTTTCATGCACCCCCATTATCGGTTTTTTTGGCCTTTAGCAGCGCTTAAAAGCGCTGCCAAAGGTGGCACTGCTAAAGGTAAAGACAACGTTTTTTTCCTGCAAAAGCGCTGCCTTAGGTCCCCTTTAGGCAGCGCTTTTCCACTAAAAGCGCTGTCTTTTGTTACCCTTTAGCCAGCGTTTTTTAAAGCGCTGCCTAATGTGTGGATTCATCGCAATTAACGGTGCATTGATTCAGTTGGCAGATAAGAAACCGAATCTTTCTGACAATTGATGCGGGCGCACCAATTTCTCATACAAGAACCTTAAATAAAACATAATAAGCATTAGATTATTCGTTGAAATGAGTAAATAAATTGTTTAAATAATTAAAGAGAGTTAATCGGAATACCTGATGTATGTGTGCATAACACCAATGCCTAATTCAGAATGATTAAAAATTTGATTCAAATCCTCTTTAGAAATTGTTTCTGAATAGGAATACCCGAAAATACCTTCCTCCATAGGTACTGCACGAATACCTCCGTCCATCAAATTCGATGTTTCTACAAGTGTTTCAAGAGATGACCTAAATCGGGATACAATTGCTTTTTTTTCCCCGTCCTTGCAAGAGTCTTTTTTTGGTTGGACGTGTTGCCTAATTCTGGCTGCCTATTCTGACTTTCTATTATTTGCAACTCTTGGGCATGAATCTAAAAATCATATAAGTTAGTAAAACATTTGAATATAGAATTAACACTTCTAATGTGTATATATTGAAAATTTTGTGCTAAATTAATTTCATAATAAGCATATATAATTACCTCGGCAAGTTTCTGTTGACAATTGATACTACCTTTGTCACTAATATCATTAAACTCTGAACCACGCCTTTCTGACATATATTTTTCCTTGTCCTTTTGTAATTCACGGACTTGAGCTCTTAATTCTTCTATGGCTTCCATCACTTGTTTATTGCTAGGATTTTGGCTCTTTGAACGATTATAAAAGGATGATGGAGTGACCTTAAAACCTTTACCCCTCACACGACCGGAATACTAAGGAACATTTAACACTCGAGTAAGTATGCTCCTGCAATCCTGGTCTTCACCTAGAGTTGCAGACTGAGACAGAGTCTCCTGGAATTTATATGCATGAATATCGAAAAATATTAGCGGGGATTAAAAAACATAAATATTATATATATGTCAATAAGTGGGATATAAAACGCATAACATTATACTTACACATTGCTCAAAAACTTGTTGAACATTTTCCGCAACAACGCCATCCTTGCCCACACGAGCAGCCTTCCACAAAACATGTTCCGGAACACATGTTTCTTCACTTTTCTCTTCTTCTAACTACACATTAAGACAAATAATAAAATCAATTATAACACATGGGAAAGAAACAAGTAAATCAAAGCATTTATATATACTTACCATTTTTTGCTGTAAGCGTGCATAACCCAAACGCCCCTTCCTGTATGGATACGCGGGTTTTGATGCTCTTTGGCGATTTACGCCACTCAACTCCTGGAATGCTTCGATTCTTCTTTTGGCTACAAAAGTTGCTCATTCTTCAGGTGAAATCAAATCCACATACTTCACTGGACGTTCTACTTCAATAAAATTTCGTTCGGCATCCCTAAGATACTTGTTTGATAGAAATGCTCGAAACCCTCTGTGTCTTTTTCCGGCTAATTGAATACAATACTTCTTTCGGTCATCACTAATATTAAAAGACCTCTACAAAAACAAATAACATAATTAGTAATTTAAAGACATAATCGGCAACAAAAACAAATAACATCAATATGGTACCTGTATCTCACTCCATATTTTTTCTTTGGCGGGTTTCAACGATGCATTTCTCCAATTATCACAAGTAATTGGAATATACGAACGAACAAGTGTACCAATATAACTTGTCAATATTGATCCATTAGGCTCAACAAGTTGGTTCGTATCATTCCAATAAACGTCATACTTTATTCCTTTATCTCTAGCACGAATGATGTTCTTCATGATAGTTACTCCTCGCGTAATATCTCCTTCCGCTTCTTGAATTGTTTCATGTCCATCATTTTTTGAAGTATCATGTGAATTTTCCACTTTACTAGCCATTTCACCTGTAATTAAGAAAAACATCAATATAAAATGACACATTTATATTAAAGAACTTATAAAGCTAAACAAACTTAAAGGGATTAAGTTCAAAGTCATTTGAGACACAATTATAAATAATGAACCTGTGAGTGAAATCGATACAGATACACAAACGGATAGGCAATCAAAAATCAAATAAAAAATCAACTAACAATACAACTAATATCATTTTCAATTAAATCAAAAATCAATCAACTAAATATAAAAAACTAATATCATTTTCAATTAAATCAAAAACTAATATCAAAAATCAACTAACAATACAACTAATATCATTTTCAACTAACAATACAACTAATATCATTTTAAATCAAATCAAATCAAATATCAACAACTAATCACATTTTCAATTAAACACTAACAAACTTCTACAAACCAAAAAATCAAAACCTAACATCAACAACTAATAATACAACAAATTTATATCACAGAAACAGTAGAGAAACAATCAACAATGGAGAATATTAGGCATTTCCATCATTGGAGAGAAAACCAGAAAAAAGAAGAGTAAAAACCTCAAACGGCAGACGACGCTAGCAAGGATTGAAGTCACGAACGACGGACGATGGTAGCTGTGAGGGTAGCCTCGAACGGAATAAAGTCACGAATGGCGGACGACGGAGGACTGAGGGAGTTCGTTTGCAAAAGAAGAAGACGAAGATACAGTGCCGCAAGAGATTAGGGCGAAAACAGAAACGGTCGTGAAATTCTGGTACCAGACGTGTGATGTTAAGGTGCGATTTCACAACAACACACTCTGCACAATGGAAAAAATAAACAGCAGAATAACACAAAGAATTGTTCACCCAGTTCGGTCTAACCAACCTACGTCTGGGGGCTACCAAGCCAGGGATGGAATTCACTACTTGTAGATATAATTTACAGACTCAACAACCCGTTGACAATCTCCTAAACTTATACTCTACTAATGACTTCCTACCTAAGAAACCACCTAGGTATGAAAACACCACTCAATCCCTTTCGAACAATACTCAAAGAACACCCTCTTTGAGAACCCTTGATCTTGCTTCCTAGCTTCGATCAAGCGACCACTCTCTATTGCTTCACAGCTTCTAGAGAGGACAGAAACACAACACATATTCAAATCCTAGAATAGTGTAAATACAAGCACTTTAAACAAACTCTAGACACTAAGCCTCCAGCTCCTGATCGTCTGAATGTTTTCTGTACCTTTTCCTTTGGTCTTGTGCGCTTTATATAGCTCCTTGAATTGGTCTTCACTACGCCAAACAAGACCTTAGACAGCGTTTTTTTTGGCCTTAGACAGCGCTTCTAAGCACTGTATAAACCCGCGCTGCTAAAGGTTTAGACAGCGCTTTGGGTAATACCAAAAGCGCTGTCTAAAGGGGGTATATTTAATGAAAAGCGCTGTCTATGGTACCATTAGACAGCGCTTTTTGACATTTTTAGGTGTACCTTAGACAACGCTTTTTTTTAAAAGCGCTGTCTAATCTCCACCTTTTTGAACTTTTTTAGGTACACCTTAGACAACGCTTTTTGTGAAAGCGCTTTCTGAGCCCCACCTTTTTGAACTTTTTTAGGCATACCTTAGACAGCGCTTTTGGTGAAAGCGCTTTCTAAGCCCCACCTTAGACAGCGCTTTAGTGTAAAGCGCTGTCTAAGGTATACGAAAATTTTTATATAAATTTTTTTATACCACAATTTTTACCAGGTTTTTCAACCAGAATTTGACCTGTTTTTCAACCAATTTTTTTCCAGAAAAATACCACAATTTGGAGATTCAAATCAATCCAATTTGGCCTATTTAAATGTACCAATTTACACAAACAATTGGCAATTCAAACCAATATATATATATATATATATATATATATATATATATATATATATATATATATATATATATATATATATATATATATATACACCAATTTATAATTACAAATCATTACATTTTTTCTACAAATGTACATATTACTTATGCTAGTACTTTTGCATCCAACCAAAGCATTGCTTCAAATCTACATAGGTCCTGAAAGAACACAAATATTGTAATTCAATTAAAAGAATACATCAACAATGTCTATAGTTAGAAAGTTACACATATTTAAATTCTCATCAATTAAAGTAAGAGTACAATATTATACCTGATAAAACTCCGAGCTCCATAATGTATTGACACCAATCCTCTTTAATTTCATCCAATTGAGAAATTGAGTAATGAGCACGCTTGCATTCTTCAAAGTACTACATTATAATATAACATAGTTTGATTTAGTTTTAACTATTTCATTATATGAGAGATATGTGTTACATATTAAAATAACTCATAAGTTAGAAATACATACATCGGATGGCCACTTCTCTGCTAGGATTAATTGCGACCAACAACCAATGTCCACTGTAAGATTAAACAAGTGTTAGATGGAAACTTTCTACACGACGTCAAAATACAAAAAAACTATAATAGATGAATTTAGAATGAAATAATATATAACATTTTATTATTTTACCTCTTTCACTAACATCTCTTTCTTTTCTTTGTTGGAATATGAATTACTTGTTTCTTTGCAATGCGGACGGATGAATGGATCCAAATTCCCTCGTTATGGTCATTTCTGATATATGACTCATTCGCTATAAGATCCTCATCTTGATCATTTCTATTCAACTCATTCCATCTAATGCATGACTCATTCTCAACATCAATATCACATTGATCTACACCGCTATCATCAACCATTTTGTTAGATAAAAGCACTATAGACCATTTCGTACTCGTCGGGTCAGTGACATAAAACACTTGTTTAGCTTGAGATGCTAGAATAAAAGGCTCATCTTTGAACCCCACCCTATTAAGATCCACTTGCAAAAATCCAGACTTATCCATTCGTATGCCACTACTATTTACCCACTTGCAACCAAAGATTGGAATCTGAAACTTCTCGTAATCAAACACCCAAATGTGCTCAATAGCTCCAAAATATGACAGATTTGCATATTTGGGGTTTAAGTCCTTCATACTTGATATGTGCATTGCTTCAGCTAGGACGGTGACACCTCTATTTTGCATAGTACTTTTATCATCTTGTTCTTTGGTATAAAATGTGTATCCATTAATTGCGTATGCGCTATGAGAATACACATGCAAACTTGGACCATATGCCAAACATCTCAACCTTTCTGTTACTGAAGTAGGATCTGAAGAGCGCTTCGAATAAATATGATCCTTTAACCATTGTATGAAACTTTGATTGTGCTCTCGTACTATCCAATTTTCATTTCTGTTCTGATTTAACCTTCGGAGTACATCCTTGTGCATCTCAACATATGGCTCAACCTCATTATCATTGTGTAGAACATACAAATGCACTTGATCCCGTTCATCCCTTGATACTGTCACAATTTTATTTCCAATTAATTTTTTACCATCCTTTTTTTCGAAAATATGTGCTTTGGGGAGTCCAATCGATTGGACATTGGACAAATATTCAGTACAAAACTCAACCGCTTCTTCAACAATGTATCGTTCAACAATACATCCCTCTGGTCGACTTCGGCTTTTCACGTACCCTTTTAATATTTTCATATAACGTTCAGCAGGGTACATTCATCTCATATAAGCTGGTCCACACAATTGTGTCTCTTTCACAAGATGAACAACTAGATGTACCATTATGTCAAAAAAAGAGGGAGGAAAATACATTTCAAGCTCACACAAGGTAATAACTATCTCTTTTTGTAGTGTTGGTAAGATATCGGGATCGATTACCTTACTACAAATTGACCTAAAGAAAAAACACAAATTAGTTATGGCGCTTCTTACTTTCACTGGCAAAATAGAACGTATACCTATTGGTAGAAAGTGTTCCATTATAACATGGCAGTCGTGTGTCTTTAAACTCTTCAACGTGAGGTATTTCATAGACACAAGTCTTCTAACATCTGAAGAGTATCCTTCTGGAGCTTTAACTTCACTCAGAAACTTACACAATATTTTCTTCTCCTTTCTAGACAGAGTAAAAGCAGCAGGTGGTAGATATGTTCGTCTTCCTTTCTTCACGGGTGCTATTTCAGTTCTAATCCCCATCGCTACCAAGTCTTTTCTTGCTTTAAGGTCATCCTTAGTCTTTCCTTTTATATTGAGTAACGTACCAATAACACTTTCAAATACATTTTTCTCAATATGCATAACATCGAGAAAATGTCTCACGTACAAAGACTTCCAATATGGCAATTCAAAAAATATCGACCTCTTTTTCCACCCACCTTTGACAACCTTATGTGCAAAAGGTTTGCCAAACTGAGTACGCATATCTTTCACCTTTTTAAAAACTTGGTCACCTGACAACATAGGTGGAGCTCTACCTTGTTCGGTGTCTCCATTGAATTCTTGTCTCCACCTACGGTAGTGATGTTTGGCATTTAAGAATCTACGATGGCCGAGAAAGACATTCTTATGACCAAACTCCAATCGCTTCGAATCTATTTTATCTTCACAAATAGCACACGCTTTTTCACCTTTTATGTTGTACCCTGATAGATTCCCGTAAGCTGGAAAATCATTAATTGTGCCAAACAACATCACCCTCAAATTGAAACTTTCTTTCCTATATCCATCATAAACCTCCACACCGTTCTCCCACAATATCTTTAAATCTTCGATCAAAGGTGTCAAGTATACGTCTATGTCATTCCCTGGTTGTTTAGGCCCAGAGATTAACATAGATAACATCATGTACTTACGCTTCATGCATAGCCACGGAGGTAGGTTATAAATCATAAGAATCACAGGCCATGTGGTATGTGAGATACTTTGAAGACCATGCGGGTTCATTCCATCAGTAGATAATGCCAAGCGAAGGTTTCTTGCTTCTTCTCCAAAGTCAGGATAATCATTATCAATTTTCGACCACTGTGGTGAACCAGCCGGATTTCGCAACTTTCCATCAATAATTCTTTCATCTGCATGCCAAGTCAGGTGTCTTGCATCAGTTTCACTACGAAACATGCACCTAAATCTCGGAATTATAGGAAAATACCATAAGACCTTGGCTGGAGACAATTTTTTCTTATATCGAGACAAACCGCATTTAGGGCACTCAGTTAACGATGCATATTCGTTTCGAAACAAAACGCAATCGTTTGGATAAGCATGTATCTTATCATAGCTCATGCCAATAGAGCACAATATTTTTTTGGCCTCATAGGTTCGATTGGGAAGAACATTATCCTCCGGTAGCATTTCTCTCAAAAGGGCCAACAACTCTGTGAAACTTTTATCCGACCATCCATTGCCCGCCTTTAAGTTGTACAACTTCAATACCGCAGACAGTCTTGTGAATTTAGTGCAACCTTGATAGAGCGGTTTCTCTGCATCGCTTACCAACCTCTCAAACATTTCGGGACAATCATGAAGATCTTCTTCAACTGCTTCTGCAATCTCTTCGACTCGATCACAATCGTATGTTTCCGTGTCTTTGTCATCTGAAGCATAGGTCGTATTACTTTTCCCCTTCGGTTCAACATTCTCGTTAATTTTCTCACCATGATGTATCCAACACTTATAACTTCGATCAATTCCATGCATCAGTAAATGCGATTTCAATCCATCTGCGTCAACCTTACCCACATAACAACAACCCAAGCAAGGACAGTTCATTCGACTGGGGTCTTTAACGTGTTGAACAACAAACTTAACGAAATCCAATACCCCATTCTCGTACTCTTTGGACAATCGATCGGCATCCATCCATTTTTTATCCATGGTTTTCCTACTTATTAAGGTCAACAAAAACACTATTATATGAGGAATCAAAACATTGAATGAGGAGGAAAGTTATGATAAAACATAGAACATTGAATGAGCTTCTAACAGGGCTTCTAACATAACACAATATTAAAATAACAAAATAACACTAACAACCTCAAGGATTTACAATATTAAAATAATGAGCAATATTAACACTAACACTAACACTACCCTAAACTAACCTAAACTAAACTAACACATTATATAGCAATAACAATGTAGAGCAACATTAACACTAATCTAAACTACTAATATTCTATCAAAAGAACTCCAAAACCTAATAGAACAAAACCTAACAGAACAAAACCTAACAGAACATCATTATATCTAAAGAACTCCAAAAATATGGTAACAAAAACAAAACCTAACAGAAAAATATGAAACTCACTTAAAACCTAACAATAAAAGAAAAACTCTTACCGGAACAGTGGAGCACGGTGGAGGATGGACGACGGCCGGACGGACGACGGCGAGAAAGGACGGACGACAGCGAGAAAGGACGGACGACGGCGGTGAAAGGACGGACGACGGCGGTGGTTAAAGCTGGTTCGACGTTCTTGTTCGCAGAAAGAGAGGGAAAGAGGGAAAGAATGAAATGAAAAAGTAAAGAATACTGATACCGTTTCAATTTTTATTTTAATTAAAAAGACCTTAGACAGCGCTTTTAATGAAAGCGCTGTCTAAGGTGGGCCTTAGAAAGCGCTGTCTCATATAGGCCTTAGACAGCGCTTTTGATTTTATTTTATTTTAATTTATAAGACCTTAGACAGCGCTTTCCTCAAAAGCGCTGTCTCAGGTCTTATATTTTTTCTTAATTTATAAGACCTTAGACAGCGCTTTTAAGGAAAGCGCTGTCTAATATTTTCCTTTAATTTTTTTTTTAATTTATAAGACCTTAGAAAGCGCTTTCCTCAAAAGCGTTGTCTAAAGTCTTATATTTAGATGCGCTTTTATATTTCTAAGTGAACAGTTTCCGTGTTTTCTAATTTTTTTAACTTATAGCAGCGCTTTTGTAATAAAGCGCTGCCTATGTAGTGCTGCCAAAGGACACTTTTGGCGTAGTGCTTGGACCTGCTACAATATCTGACCCGATTTGTTATTTAAAACTGAATATTTAAAACAGATTTACTCCTTAAATCTTTTCAAATATTCAACCTTTTAAATCTCCTACAAATCTGCATCAAATCTCCTATGCAGCGGAAAATATCTATCCCAAGATATTCTCATCCAATGAGACAGCTTGCTCTCCACAATTCCAGCTAACACGCAAACCCTAACAACATCACCACCTGATGTTATTAATTCTGCAGATCTAATGTCACAACATCAGACATGTGACATCAGACATCCAACTTCAGCAATTACAAACTTAACACAGTCCAGTGTTAAATCTCAATGTTACAACATCAATACCTTGACATCAACATTGAAAATACTTTGTTTTACCAAAATTCCAGCCAATCCAAGAACTTACAATCTCCCCCTTTGGCTAATTTTGGCTAAAACACCCTCTGAACCCTCAGAGTCTTCAGCAGGGGAAAAACTTCAGAAATTTTGAAAACTTCATCAGTAGCAATTTGACAATCTTCATAGTCTTCATCACTTGACCTGCTGCAGCACTATCTTCATTATTGACAACAGCCAATTGGTGCTCCCCCTCAAAAACATGAACCAGCATCACAGTTGTTCAGTAGCTCACAATGTGCAGCACTTCTCCCCCTTGATGTCTGCTTGGCTGCACTCTTCAATTGGTATGATATCTTCACTAGCAGCTCAGTGTGTTTAGCATTTCAGCAGATTCTCCCCCTTAATATATGCACTAACACAATCCTTTTACAGTAGCATCATCTTTCCATCTTTCGTCAGCATTTGGCATTCATTCTTTGGCTACTTTCATTCATTCTATGGCTACTTCTTTCAGCTCTACTTCTCCCCCTTTTTAGCCACAATTAGGCAAGCTTCATCCAGAAACCCTACTAACTACAGTTAGTACTAATCTAGCTCTCATTGTTAGTCTCACAGTCAGCAAAAAGACATAACAAATCATAGAACAAGGAAAACAGAAAGGGTGCATAAACAGCACAATATTCAAATTACAAACCAAGCACATTAAGTGCTTAAACAAAAAAACATTGCAGAAGCATAAACTAAACTATTATCTAGAAAAAGCAGCAAGCAACTAATCTTCATCAGAACTGGCACCATCTTCACCATCCTCTTCACTTTCTGCATTGTTAGCACCTTTATCACCATCACCTTGTTCCAAGGATTTTATCATCAGTTCTATCTTCATCTTTCTTGCTGTGCTGGTACTAATGACTTCATCAAGATCTTTGCACGTGGCCTTCAGTTCTTTAAGTACTTCAGCCTTGGTACTCTTTTTGCCACCAGCATCTGATGTTACAGCAATGTCTGGAACATTATGTCTAGTAAACAACTTAGGATGCAAGGACAATGCTGACTCCCTCTTGCAAGCTATATCTGAACTTGTTAAAGTTTCAGGATGTTACTCCAAGATGATTCCACAAACAAGAGATGGGAATGCTATAGGTAACTTGATAGCATCTGTTTCAGCATGTTTCACCACTTGCTCAAAGATGTAGCTTCCAAAGTCAAACTTGATCTTCTTCCCAACAACATAGATGAACCTACCCAAACCAACAACTATTGTTGTCTTGTGGTTTGTTGGCACCCAGTTAGCTGCACCAATCCTGTGAAGAATGGCATACTTGATGCTGAGTTTGCTAGTCTTCAGTTTCCCTTTCAATGGCCAAACCTTCACTTGCCCAGCAGTAATCTCCTTGCATATATCATTATCAGTAGACTCAAGAACACTACAGCCTCCATCATCTCTACCTAGATATCTGTTAATGATACTAGGAGAGAAATTAATACCCTTCCCTCTAACAAAGACTTTCATGAAGTCTGTGCTTCTCTCATCAGTAATGTTGACAGGAATGTTTACAATAAACTCTTTGACAAGCCCTTCGTAACATTTCAGAAGTTTTGTCACAGTCTTCTCTAGTCCTGCAGTATTAATTAATTCCATAATTTCTTCCATGCCCAAAGCTTCTTTACCTAGTTCCCTTTCCAGGGCTAGTCTTCTCTGACAAACGAACTTCCACATAGATGCACTACTGGCATAGTGGAAAGAAATGTTATCAATTGGAACTTCAGGCACCTTATCAGATATTCTCTTTAGAATAGTTTTCCTGACAGGCGTGATGTCCTGAACACCATCTTCGACATCATAGTCTGACTCTGAATGCTCCACAACCTTCCTCTTTCTTGGATTTATTTCCACTTTACTCCAAGATTTTTCTGGTCCAATAGCAATGTTCTTCTTCTTATCACCAGATGATTTCTTAGGTGAGGGTTCAGCCTTCTTTCCCTTCCTGGTTTTCAACCTCTTGGCAATACTTGGAACAGCTCTAGCTATCACCTCATCATCTGATAGCTCAACCACATTGATTACATCAGCATAATCTTTACCACCAGAAACTGGTTCAGATGATGTTCTAACATTTTCTTCAACATTTTTTTCCTCATGCATGTCTTCTCTCTGATCAGCGTCTTCACTAACTTCAGAATCTTCAATAACAGACATAGCAAGTCTATGAAGATTCGTTGCAGCACTTTGCATGTCCTCCTTTTCCTTTTCAGCAGGCATTTGCCTCAGTGGTCTAGATATACCTTTTATAGGGAGCCCTTTATCAAAGACCTTATCGACAATCTGACTTAAACTTTTGTCAACATCAACCCTTTCTTCAACGGTTTGAGAGGTGGGTGACCTAGGAGCTGGTCTATCACTAAATAGAACACTAGTGACAAGTTTCTTGGTTTCATTATCCTTAAATATAGTTCCAGCCCTCTTTGAAACAAGTTTAGAAGGTCTAAATTTACCTGATTGTGGGAGCATCACCGAGATGGGTTCAATATTCAAAGCTTCTTCTGCAAACCCCTCTTCTGAGGAAACCCTAGCCATTCCTTTTGTAGACCTTTGACCCGCAGCTTTCTTAGATGGAGACGCCATGAATCCTTTGAGATGGGTAGGATTTAGTGAGGATTGATTCTTGAAGGCGAGGAAGATGAACCGTTGTGAGAACAGGGCTTTGAAGCACCGTGATGTTGCAATACTAGAAAATGATGATCTAAGGCAAGGGGCTTGATTTTGAGTACTAGTTATTGACCAATTAATAACTTTTTCCATCCAAACAAACTTTCCTTTTAAAGGATTTATATCAGAATTTATTAATTCTGATTGCCCTTCCAGTATTCTTTCATGCTTGATGTTACCATCTGATGTTACAACATCAATCATAACATTACCACTTAAGCTTACCTCATCTGGTATCCATTGATAGCAATTATCATTGGATCTTATACCCTTCATCACATCCTGATTATGCTCATCAGATACCACACACTCATCTTTGGTGTAGTTAACTTTGTAACCTTCATCGCACAATTGGCTTATGCTGATCAAATTTGCATTTAAACCATGTACAAACAGGACATTGTCAAGTTCAGGTCTACCATCACCTTTTACTTTCCCAACTCCTGCAACGACACCTTTCTCTCCATTGCCAAACATAACCTTATGAGAGGAACAATGACTGACTTCAGCAAACATGGACCTACATCCAGACATTTGTTTGGAACACCCACTGTCAAAATACCATGTATCTTCTTTAAACTCTTTGTCAGCCATGTGAGCCAATAAGCACTTCATCTTCTCCATAGGTACCCATTGTTTAACAACTTTGGGCCTGTACTCTCTCCATCTGTTTTGAGACTGAGGGTATCCATGTAGCTTGTAGCAAGAGTACTGCATATGTCCAAACCTTCCACAATAAAAGCATCTCACCCTTTCATCTCTGAATCTTCTGCCAGGATGAGAATGCTTAGGCTGCCATCCATAATGTGGCCTCCTCCTACCATAACTGGCCTGCCTTCTATTATGCTGGTATCTTCTTCCATAAGACGGCTGAGAATTCTGTTTCCTGGATTGTCTCCCATGATGGTGTGGCTTTCTTCTTCCATAGATATGGGGACCAGCATTAGTGTAACCATGCCTCTGATGTTGAGACACCTGATGAGACATGTGTTGTTTGGACTGAGCAGCTTGCATGCTCTTGTGGTATTGTGGGGGCATATACTGACTGGCTCCTTGTGGCAGCTTTCTCTTCTGATGGGGACCATTCTTCTTCTTAATATTCTGGGGCTGTGATTGAGCCGCCTGCTCAGGTTTAGGCTCCTGAAGTTGAGACATAGGTTAAGACATCTCTACTTTGGTTCCTGAAGTGCTTGCTTCAGTAGATACCTTTCCCTCAACCATAAATCCTAATCCAGTCCTGTCTCCGGCTACCCTTTCCGTCTGAAGAATCTTATCAAGAGTGTCTGTACCACTGTTCAGCATCCTGACAGTTTTGGTCATGTGATCAAGATGAGCTCTGACCAACAAAACCTCATTTTCCAAATCACCTTTTTCATTCTCAAGCTGAGCAATCTGTTGCTTGTGACACTTGTTCTCTTGACAAATCTCAGCACTTTTCAAACATAGCTCTTGATAAGTAGATGCTAGCTCCTCATAAGTTACTTCCCCATCACTAGAATCATCATCAGAAACAACAGTTCCTGTCAAAGCTCTAACATGCTTTGCTGACTCACCTTCATTTTCACTATCAGAGTCAGACCAGGAGACTGTCATGCTCTTCTTCTGCTTCTTCAAGAATGTGGGACACTCTTTCTTGACATGTCCATACCCTTCACATTCAAAGCACTGAACTCCTTTATCTTGGGCAGTCTTCTCTTCATCCTTCTCTTTTGCCTTGCTGTTGTCAGAAGAGATGTTCCTGACATTAGGCCTGGAGTTATTGTTCATCCTCTTGAACACTTTGTTGAACTGTCTTCCCAACATAACTATGGCTTGAGACAGATCCTCCTGAGACTCATCATCTGTAACTTTCTTAGCTTCTGCAGGAGTGGAAACCAAGGCTATACTTTTGGGATTCTTTTCTGGTTCTTCCTCATTCAAACCAAGCTCAAAAGTTTAAAGAGATCCAATGAGCTCATCAACCCTCATCTTGCTGATGTCTTGTGATTCTTCAATGGCAGTTACCTTCATCTTGTACTTCTTAGGAAGAGACCTAAGGATCTTCCTTACAAGCTTTTCATCTGACATTTTTTCACCAAGAGCACTGGATGCATTAGCCAACTCAAGAACACTCATGTGGAAGTCATGAATAGTCTCATCTTCCTTCATCTTCAGGCTTTCAAATTTTGATGTCAGAATCTGAAGTCTTGACATTTTTACTCTAGATGTACCTTCATGAGTGGCCTTCAAAATATCCCACGCTTCCTTAGCAACTTCACAGGTATTGATCAACCTGAATATATTCTTATCCACTCCATTGAAGATTGCATTTAGGGCTTTAGAATTTCCAAGGGCAAGCTCATCTTCTTCCTTGGTCCATTCTTCTTCAGGTTTTGGCTTTGAGGTGCCTTCTTTATCTTTTCCAGCATCATCTTTCTCACACACAACCGGTGCTTTCCAATCTTTAATAATGGCCTTCCAAGCCCTGCTGTCCAAGGATTTTAAGAAGGTGGTCATCCTTGGCTTCCAATAGTCATAATTGGATCCATCCAAAATAGGGGGTCTGTTGATGAATCCTCCAACTTCTTTGTCCATCTTTACACCAGAAAGTAACTTCCCTAGATCTCACCCAGAGACAGACAGGATGCCTGCTCTGATACCAATTGAAATTCTGGTACCAGACGTGTGATGTTAAGGTGCGATGTCACAACAACACACTCTGCATAATGGACAAAATAAACAGCAGAATAACACAGAGAATTGTTCACCCAGATCGGTCTAACCAACCTACGTCTGGGGGCTACCAAGCCAGGGATGGAATTCACTACTTGTAGATATAATTTACAGACTCAACAACCCGTTGACAATCTCCTAAACTTATACTCTACTAATGACTTCCTACCTAAGAAACCACCTAGGTATGAGAACACCACTCAATCCCTTTCGAACAATACTCAAAGAACACCCTCTTTGAGAACCCTTGATCTTGCTTCCTAGCTTCGATCAAGCAACCACTCTCTATTGCTTCACAGCTTCTAGAGAGGACAGAAACACAACACCTATTCAAATCCTAGAATAGTGTAAATACAAGCACTTTAAACAAACTCTAGACACTAAGCCTCCAGCTCCTGATCTTCTGAATGTTTTCTGTACCTTTTCCTTTGGTCTTGTGCGCTTTATATAGCTCCTTGAATTGGTCTTGGACCTGCTACAATATCTGACCCGATTTGTTATTTAAAACTGAATATTTAAAACAGATTTACTCCTTAAATCTTTTCAAATATTCAACCTTTTAAATCTCCTACAAATCTGCATCAAATCTCCTATGCAGCGGAAAATATCTATCCCAAGATATTCTCATCAAATGAGACAGCTTGCTCTCCACAATTCTAGCTAACACGCAAACCCTAACAACATCACCACCTGATGTTATTAATTCTACAGATCTAATGTCCCAACATCAGACATGTGACATCAGACATCCAACTTCAGCAATTACAAACTTAACACAGCCCAGTGTTAAATCTCAATGTTGCAACATCAGTACCTTGACATCAACATTGAAAATACTTTGTTTTACCAAAATTCCAGCTAATCCAAGAACTTACAGGTCGTAATGAAAATAGAGGGAGATCAGAAATTATTTTAATTTTAATATTTTAAAAGATCTTTAGCAGTGCTTTTAGAAAGAGCTTTCTTATGTTAATCCTTTAGCAGCGCTTTTGGTGTAAAAGCGCTTTCTTATGTGGGATTAATGAAAGGCCTTTAGCAGCGCTTTCCAAAAGCGCTGCCTAAAGCGTGTTGTACGAAAGCCCTTTAGCGGCGCTTTTCAAAAGCGCTGCCTTATGTTACACCTTTAGCAGCGTTTTTCATAAAACGCTTTCTAAAGTTCACATGCCTTAGAGTTTTAGCAGCGCTTTTCAAAAGCGTTGTCTTATGTCCGCCATTTAGTAGCGCTTTTTTCTTTCGTTTTTTATTTTTGTTTTTAGCGAAACATGTAGCAGCGCTTCTGCCAGAAAGCGTTTTCTTTGTTGCGCTGCGAAAACTCGTTTTTGGCGTAGTGACAACTGAAGATTATAAAAGGAAGACCAAGACCTAAGGTAGAATAATAATTCTTATTAAGACTTTTGTAAAGTAAAAATAAGGGTTTAGGGTTTTGAGAGTCGTGTACTTTCTTGTATTTTAAGTCACCCTTTGTATCGTTTGATACATTGTGGTAGACATAGTTTTACAGATTCAGAAACCTGTAGGTAATGAAATGAATATTGTTCTCGGATGAAGCTATTAAGAAAATTCAAGTGTTATTATTAGTCAAGAGTCTTGACTGAATATTGTATTGGAAGGGGTGTCCTTCAATTGGACAGTTTGATGCAGTTCCCGGAGGTTGTAACTGTTAGATATCACTGAGGTGATTTAGGGATTGAGATAAGTTTCTCTTATCTAGATGGAGTTTCTAGATAGAATTGCATGGGTAGGGAATTAAGTGATAAGTTACTGGAGGTTGTATACTTAGAATTAATACTACTGATAATGAATTCATTCTTGGCTTGGTAGCCCCCAGATGTAGGTGAGTTGCACCGAACTGGGTCATCATATCTTGGTGTTATTTATCATTCTGTTATGATTAATTCAGTCTGTACTTATGCTCTGAAGTATATGTTTTGACAGATGTTGAAACATCTGTCATGACACTGTTTTGCCCTTGAAGTTTCAGAGTGTTCTTGATTTTAAGAGAACAAAATGTTTATGTTTTGTCCTTGTTCAGTTTAGCAGAGACCAATGTCTCGACATCTCTTAGGACATCTATGATCTGCTTGCCAAAATTTCACCCCATTATTGTTTCATGCACCCCCATTCTGCATATTTATTATTATTATTATTATTATTATTATTATTATTATTATTATTATTATTATTGTTATTATTTGTTTTATTCTGATTATTTTATAATTACCAAAATCATTTTAATGAAAAAAAAATCAATAATATATTTTTACAGAAAAGTCTTTATCAAACGTCAAGTATTTTTTAAATCAAATACAAATGTTTTAAACATAAAACAAATGCTGAATCGTATTGATTCCTTTTCAAAATTGATTGTCTCAACACTCTTTTTTGCAATAAATAACTGGTAGAAAAAAGTTAGGTTGGACGTACTTGTCCCTTAAAATCTAAAACATTCGTGTGATGGCCGTATTTAGCCTACCGTTCTAATATTCGTCATCCGCATCAAAACGCATTAAATAATCGAATTGAATTTATTCTTTCGTGGACGAAAAGGATTAGGTTGGACGTACTTGTCCCTCGTAATCCCGAATAATTGTGTAATGCCTGTAATTAGCCTTTTGCGCAAATACTTGTCATTCATTGAAAAGATACGACTTAATTCGCCACACAAATTTCATAAATAACTTGGTTTAAAACAGTTGGGTTGGACATACCTATCCCTCGTAACCTTGAGCATTGATGTGATTGGGGTAATTAGCCTACCGTTCCAATACTCATTAACCACCCAAAAACATTCTCAACCAATCAAACCTATCTTTTCTCGCCCACACGCGATTGAAAACCTTTTTACAAAAGAACATTGTGTAGTTTGTTCAACCGCGATACAAACAATCGCTTAAAGCCTCTAATTGCAAGCATACAAACAACATTTAACCGCTAGAACACGATATAAATATTTGTTCAACAAAATCAACTTAAAAATATGTAATTTACTAGGAAGAACTACGTAGCTTTGAATTCCTCATCGCACCTGAGGATACGTAGGAGCAAGACCCACAATCGACTTCCAAACCCGAATTTGTTGCGATGATCATTTTTTAAGGGTTTTATTGATATTTTCCCTTTTCTTCTGGAATAAATATAGTTTGGTGGTGACTCTGTTATCATCTCGAGTGTGCGACCACTCCAAGTCATTTTTCGCGCCGCGACAGTAACTTTGTCTTCATATATAATTCAAGGGTGTTTTATATGTAGTACGTATCTATGTTAAGGGTATTTGTGTTTAAGGCTGTCTTTATATATTATTTGTTACTTGTTTTAATACCTTCCTCCTGATTGACTCTGGCCTTTGAGAAAAATTCTAACATTCAATTAAATTAGTTTACTTAAATCCAAAGTTCTATTTAACTGAAATTTGTTAGATCTTGTGTTGGCGGTCTACTGCAAAACATGAAGAAGAAGATGAAAATGATATGATGAAAGTTGAACAAAATAAATTTCAAAGCATGTGTTTACACTAAGCTTTAGGTTTTATTCGCCCCCACCAATTTAGACAAATTGGATGAAAATGAATAATCCGGCAAATCTCTTCAAGATACTTTGAAAACCTTAACATGAATCACACATTCACATTAAGCATATCAATATGATATTTTACAGATTAAAGTTCCTTCATTTATTCTCGTGCACTAGAAAAATGAAGGAATGACTTAGATATATATTTTTCTTCTTGAAAAATGTTATTTTGTGTGTATATCACTTTGCATAATATTTCTATTTATAGAAAAAATTGTGTCACTTGGTGAAGAGAAACATCTTTTGAATCACTAGTATTTGTAAGAGTTATATATTATTATCGTTTAAAAATAATACAAAACACACATTGGTCCAGTGGCACCAATCTCAATCCACGTTTCCCTTGAAATTTGATGAAATAAGTGAGAAGTTTATGATGGTGAACCTCAAAATGGAGCCTATTTTAGTTTTAAGATCATTGAAACTATAAAAAATTAAATTAACAGAGTAGTATTTAAGAGATACTACCATTAGTTGTGAGAAAATCTGTTGCATTTCCCTAAATTTTATCTAAAAAATATTAATTATTTTTGCTTATAATTCATTCTATAAGTATAGAAATGTTTGTATAGACAACTTATTTGCAACTTATAACATTAATGGTTATTAAAATAAATGCTTATGTATGAGCATAAATAGGTTATTTTCATAAAAAATAAAATAAAATATGGTTATATTTTTATATACTATAAGATATTTTCTTAAGTTATACATACAACGAAAACCATATTTTATCTATGTTGAAAAAAGGATTTTATTTCGGTTTGGTGGCCTAGGTAACGTAGAGTGCCCTGAAAAGCGCATTACTTTTTCTCTTGAGCCATTGCCAACTGAAATAAAAAGTGATATTGGTCATATAGTCGATTCCCGACGAAAATATTTTTAAAATAGCGTGTTGGGATGAGAACCCCACTTTTCTTCTTAGTTGGAATGACAATCGAAGTAAAAAGTAGTAAAGTGTCCAACTTTTCCCCCTCAATTGGGACTTTTAACTTAGAGGATATGTATGAGAGGATCACTTTTAACTAAAATGACACACATATTTCATAAAATGGTTAACAAATATGAATACAACCAAAAACAAAATTAGCTTGCACTTGACTCATAAACTCAAGGAAGCAAGATGTCCAACGTGAACGGACGTCATATATGTCTTCTTATGTAAATGTTGTATGATTGTTAAACACCTATAAGTTGAACAAAATGTAAAACAACTTAGAAATGATAACAATCTATTATATGGTAAAAGTCATTAATATCTAATTAAAAGTATATATTACCTACTTCCATTAATCAACAATGTCGACTGAGATAGTGTTCAACGTGTATTTCATCACATGATATTCACACTCGTATCCACCAATATGTATCCTCGTTTGCAAATAAATTTTATATAGTTAGTAATATTACACTAAAAAAGCACAAGTTGTTATAGATAAATGAATGTCACAAATATTGCAATAACTTTATGGGTATAAAATTTGGGCTTTTATTTCTAAAACCTTGCAATAAATTGTATCGATACAACGTCATATAAAATATATACTACTAAGTCACGTAAAATATAAAGTTACGTGTCAATTAGATGTTTTATCCTTAAATAAAGTTGTCTTACTATGGAACATAACATAATTACACTATTTTTCTTTAGATAGATCACGTTGATTGCCAATGATCACTGCATTAACATGAGAATAATTAGTAATGGATAAAAAATTGAATGCTAGACAAGAGAAAACACAAATTCATAAATACTTACAAATGGATATACAATAATAGGTAACAAAATTTATTCAAATCACTTAATCGGTTTTGTATATATGCTTCCATCATGCTTGATTGATGCTCTGAATATTGAATATTGTAGTGGTCCAAGAATCCATACACATTGGATTTATTTGTTTCTATACAAAGACAGTGCATGCAACTAAATATTAAAAGAAAAGTCAAATATTGATGTGAGTATTGATATTAAAAGTAATTGAGAAAAATTAATATAAATTGACATCACCCTAAAAAATATACTTATGTGCATCAAAATTGTAGTATAGATATGTTCAATCACTCAGATCTACACACAAAATCCTTTAAACACTTCTGATCATGATAAAAGGTTATGTATTTGGTTCATGCTCTAATTAAACATTGACAGGATCTTTAAGATCCATGATAAAGCATGTCAATCATTTTACCGACATTCTTGTTCTAGGCAGCTGAACATCTACCTTTTGTGCTTGCACCACCGACATCAAATTTTTCATACAAGTATATTGGATTTGTATTTAGTTAGAAGATTAAAATTGTTGTGAATTCCGACAAAATTCAATATCAATTTGTGAGGCAAAGAACAATAGCAACCAAAATAAATGGTTTTCAGCAATAATAATCCGTACACAGATAATATAACAGAATAAGGCAAGGAAAAAATAGAAGGTTTGTTTATCCAGTTTGATCAAACGATCTACTCTGGAGGAGAGAGCAGCTCTCCAATTCACTATACTCAGAAAGTTGTTACAAGAGATTACAGATAAGTTGCAAGAAAATAGCCTTCGCCTTCAGGTTTCCAAGAACAACCATATTTTCTACCCAAGTGTTTTCCAACCTCTCCAACTCTCAATATATGAATCACTCAAACCCAAGGTGTAATAGTGTTTCACAATAACCTTAAACAACTCCAAATATTTCCCTAAACCTTTGCTTTTCTAAGGTTTTCCTTGTGAATAGCTGAAACCCTATACTATGCCTTTAAGACATTGCTCTCCCTTGTTGGTGTAAACTCTAAGATTGTCACACACCAAGCATATAAGAGATACATATTTATAATAGCAAATACCCAACAAACAAAGCCCAAAATCACATGGATCCATAGACCGAATCGAAAAAACCCGAAAACTCAAAAACACTATTCAACATACGGACAACACTATTCACCATACAGTCGTCACTATTCATCTGTACGGACGTTACTTTTCACAGGCCGATTTTTTTTCCCGACTTTTTGTCCGACTTTCTAAAACTTTTGATTTTCGTGGTAAATGCAATCTCTAAAATATGTTTTTTTTCCTCTTCATCAATAAAGGTTTTAAGGCACATTTACAACAAAAATCATCATTGTCAATCGCTGTATCATAAAGAAAATAACAACCCACAACACATAATGTTAAGACCACAAACAAAAGCAACACACAACAAATAATTATAAGTATACAAAATACAAAACAAAACTTATTCACACCGCATTCACACAATGTTATATGCGCAATATAAAAATTTCTTAACACATGAGAATCAATACTGTCTGGGAATCAAGGCAGTGTTGACTACTAATTGTAGTGTAATTTATTGCTTTTCTATATTACACATGCCTAATGTGAAATAGACTACTCTCTTTCTTATTATTTTATAGCCTTTTAAAGCCTACAAATAATAATATTATTTTAAGCATATAACTTTTTTTTGCATCATGAATGATAATATCAATGAAGATTTTCAATCATTCAAAACTGAAGAGACATAAATGTAAAGATATAAAGATATATATGTTTAACTTTTTTAATAGATGTTGATGGTTATTTTAAAGATGTTATTTTTATTCTGAATGATGTTTTACATTAGGATATACATTGAATATGTAAATTTGATAGAGGCTTTATGAGAGCAACAACTATTTATGCAGTCCAAGGTACATGTTGAATTTGATGTTTGTTTGCTACAACCCTGTCACAAATAAAAATTCATGTCTAGATCATTGTATTTTGTTTGGGCATAGAGGATCAGGTTATGAGATATTATTACAACACTAAGTTATCAAATAGTATAGTTGGTTCCATGTAGTTAACATGTAGCTCAGAGAGGAGAGATTCAATCAATAAAAGCTCAGAGATACTATGAGCCAAAGCTTTATACTTTGCTTCAGTACTAGAGCGGCTGCCAAGGATTATTTCTTTGAGCTCCATGAGACCATATTAAGACCAAAGTACACACACACTCTTAAATTTGATCTCTTATCATCATGATCAATGGCTCGTTCTAAATCATCTTGAAATCCTTTTTCTACAAGCCTAGTCTTATATTTGTTAATGTTTCCATTTGGATTTTCTTTGGCCTTAAAAACCCACTTGCAGCCAATAGATTTTCTTTATGGTGGGAGTGTTGAATAAACTTAATGTTCTGTTAGTGGGTCTTTATTATTAAGTTAGTGGAGAAATCTAGAGTTAGTGGAATATCAAAAGATAGTGGGCTATTATTAGCTTTTATTGTCTGTTTGAATAGTAGAACTTTTGGGTCTATATAAAGACCAAGATTGTATTTCATTTCAATCAAGTACAAGATCAATATAGAATACTTGTGCAAATACTGCTTCCGTTTTATCAAATTGGCATCAGAGCTAATGGCAAATACGATGAGTCAAATGTCGTTGCCGCGTTTAACGAAGGCAAATTACGAGAACTGGAGTATCCAAATGAAAGCTCTTCTTGGATCTCTAGATGCGTGGGAGGTGACCAGGGATGGTTTTGAAGAACCAGCAGACACCATGGAGTATACGGCGGCTCAACAAAAGGCGTTGAAAGAGACACGTTCGAAGGATAAGACGGAATTATATATGCTGTTCCGAGCAGTTGACGAATTAGGCTTTGAGAAAATTGTCGGTTCGACTACGTCGAAGGAGGCTTGGGACACGTTAGAAAAAGTGTTCAGAGGAGCAGATCGAGTGAAGCAAGTTCGACTTCAAACTCTTCGTGGAGAATTGGAGAGGATGCAGATGAAGGAGTAAGAAACTGTATCTGACTACATCACGCGTGTACAAACGGTGGTGAACTAACTCACTAGAAATGGCGAAGCAGTGACTGATGCACGAGTTGTTGAGAAGATTCTGAGATCTTTGACAGATAAATTTGAGAATATTGTGTGTGCAATAAAAGAATCGAAGGACCTTTCGACGCTCTCAGTCGAGAGCTCGCTGGTTCTCTCGAGGCACACGAACAATGAAAGATGGAGAAGAAGGAGGAAGCAGTCTAAGAAGCAAATCAAACGAAGGAGTCAGTCAAAGACGAAAAGGTACTCTATTCTCAAAACTTTCGAGGAAGAGGACGTGGCCATGGAGGTCGTGACAGTGGTCGAGGCAGTAACTTCGACAGAGGACACTCGAGCCAGCAAAATTGGCGTGGTAGAGGACGTGGTCAAAGAGGTGGTCGGTCGAACTACTCAAATGTTGAATGTTACAAATGTAACAAGCATGGTCATTATGCGAAGGATTGCAACTCCTTCAAATGTTATAACTGTGGTAAAGTGGGACATCTTGCAAAAGATTGTCGAGTCGAAAAGAAAGTAGAAGAAACAACCAATCTAGCTTTGGAAGTCGAAGCGAATGATGGTTTTCTGTTGATGAATCAGAAGGAAGAAGACGCGGAGAATGACACTATGTGGTATCTCGACTCTGGAGAAAGTAATCATATGTGTGGTCACAAACACCTGTTTAAAGAAATGCAAAAGATTGAAGATGGTCATGTGTTTTTCGGAGATGCATCGAAAGTGAAGGTCGAAGGCAAAGGTATGATTTGTTACTTGCAGAAGGATGACTTGACTGGGTCAATCCACGATGTTTATTATGTACCAGATCTCAAGACAAATATTTTGAGTCTGGGACAACTCACAGAAAAAGGTTACTCGATATTCATGAAAGATCGAATATTGCACTTGAAGGACAAGTAATGGAATTTGATTGCTCAAGTCGAAAAGGGGAGAAATCGAATGTACAAGCTGAACTTGAGGAGTGTTCAAGGAAAATGTTTGCAAATCAATGTCGAAGACAAAGCGTCGCTGTGGCATCAACGCTTTGGTTATTTACATCATGCTGGTCTAAGAAGGTTAGCGAAGAGGAACATGGTACATGGGCTACCAAATATTGAATATGAAGGAAAGTTCTGTGAAGATTGTGTGCTTAGCAAACAAACAAGAACCTCATTCCAAAAGAAGACAGAATATCAAGCTAAAGATATTCTCGAATTGATTCATACTGATATTTGTGGGTCAATCACTCTAGAATCTTTCAGTGGCAAGAGGTACTTCATTTCTTTTATCGACGATTTCTCACGAAAAACCTGGGTTTATTTCTTGAGAGAAAAATCTGAAGCATTCGAGGTGTTCAAAAAGTTCAAAGTGATGGTGGAGAAGGTAACTGACAGACACATCAAAGCAGTTCGATCTGACAGAGGTGGTGAGTATACTTCGACAACCTTTATGAAGTATTGTGAAGAGCATGGCATAAGGAGATTTCTAACTGCACCATATTCACCGCAACAAAATGGTGTAGCTGAAAGGAAGAATCGAACAGTTCTCGACATGGTTCGATCAATGCTTAAGAGCAAGAACATGTCGAAGGAGTTATGGGCAGAAGCTGTACAATGTGCAATTTATGTTCAGAATCGATGTCCACATTCGAAGTTAGAAGATCAAACACCACAAGAAGTATGGAGCGGACAGAAGCCAACAGTTTCTCATCTCAAAGTATTTGGTAGTGTGGCTTATGCACACGTACCAGATCAACGAAGAACAAAGCTTGAAGACAAAAGTCAGAAGTACATATTCATTGGCTATGATGAGAAGACGAAAGGGTACAGGTTATTCGATCCCATAAACAAGAAGGTGATGGTGAGTAGGGATGTTCGAATAAACGAAGCGAGCAAGTGGGACTGGAACAGTTCGACAGAGGTTATTATCGAAGCTGGATCAGTCGCTATACCAACAAGCATTTCGACAGAACCTGAAGATTCTGAAAATAAAGATGAACTTCGACAACCCAGAATGCGAAGTCTACAAGATTTGTATGATTCAACAAGTGAGGTACATCTTGTATGTCTTTTGGCAGATGCTGAAAATATTAATTTTGAAGAGGCGCTGCGAGACTAGAAGTGGAAAACTACCATGGACGAAGAAATCAAGGCGATTAATCACAACGACACATGGGAGCTTGTCGAATTACCAAAAGGTAGTTAACCCATTGGTGTGAAGTGGGTATTCAAGAAAAAGATGAATGTCGAAGGCGAAGTGGAACGTTACAAGGCGAGACTTGTTGCGAAGGGATACAAGCAGAAAGCAGGAATCGACTATGACGAAATTTTTGCTCCCGTTGCAAGAATGGAGACAATTCGACTACTCATTTCACAAGCTGCTCAATTCAAATGGCCAATATTTCAAATGGATGTCAAATCACCATTTTTGAATGGTGTGCTCGAAGAAGAAGTCTATGTCGAACAGCCACCAGGGTATATGAAAGCTGGAGAAGAGAAGAAGGTACTGAAATTGAAGAAAGCACTTTATGGGCTGAAGCAAGCACCTCGGGCATGGAATACACGTATCGACACATATTTTAAGGAGAATGGGTTCAAACAATGTCCTTATGAGCATGCCCTTTATGTAAAGAAGAATGGAGGTAATATGTTACTTGTTGCTCTTTATGTTGATGATCTCATCTTTATGGGGAGCAATGATCAGATGATAAAAGAATTCAAAGGTGCAATGTGTAGCACCCCAAAATTTTCCCTACCTTTTTCTGGCTTTTGCTTCGCGTTCATCTGCATTTTTAGGTCATAACTCATAATCATATCATTGCATTGGATTTCTGAGACATTGGATCTAAGGATTTTCTTGTTATAAGTGTTTGCCCTGTTCGGGGCGATTCTGCAAGTCATCTTCTGCAAAGTTCATCAATGTACACCTAGGTGATTTAGGTTTTTATTCATGGTTGAGCTTGTGGACTGTTTATCGGTTGAGATTCTTCAGTGAATCATGTGAGTGGCCAGATTGTTCAGTGGTAGCGGTGACCATTTTATCAGAGGCTTGTGAAAGTTTGTGATTGGTTATCCATTTTCTATCCACGATCCATATCCATTTTCATTTTTTGTTATCCATTTTTAATAACCATTTTAATACCAACTTCATAAACCAATTTTTCTTTATAATTCATTTTCATCCAATTATTACAATCCATTCATTCCACAAATCCAACTAACCACTTCTTAGCTTTCATTGTAGTTTTAAACACATTTCTAAATACATGTCATTTTTATACCCATGTACGACCATTTGTCTTTTTAAATCCATTCTAATCCATTTATATCCATATTACTTACCAATATCCATGAAAACCAATTGTCCAATTAATTTTTTTTTAATATCCATTTTTCAAATGCCATTAAACCATTTTTCAAGTCCACCTATTCGAACCAATTTCCATAATATCCATTTGTTAATCCATTTCCACTTCCATTAACCATTTATCCAAATTTAATTCATTATCCACTTTTAATATCAAATATTAGCCATTTTTCCAATTAACCATTTATTCATTCATAATCCATGTTATCCATTTTTCCAATAAAACATAACCATAAGCCTTCCAAATATCCATTATACTTCAATATAGTCCATTTTCATTTCTCAATATTTTTACATATCCACATTTAGATCTGCAGCAATTTTGAACCGCAGAAAAGAAAATAAATAGCGGAAAAAGTATATAGCAGGTTGGTGAGCAGAAAAATAAAAGAAAGAATTAACAGAAAAAGAAAATACAGAGAAAAGTTACAAATGACAAAAACCAAGTGCAGACCAAGTGCGAATTCGTGACCTTTTGCCACAGCTCACTCTAACTACACAAAGACACACAACAAAGTTCACCAAGCTTCTAACAGAAGTTTCTAACAGAATTTCACAAACCCCAAAAACTATAACAAAATTTCAGATGGAAAGGCCCATAATACCCTCACCAATTCACTCTATATAAGGGCAGCTACAACCAATCTTCATCCTCTTCACGATTTTTTTCACCATTCTTCATTCTGCACCATTTTCTCAATTCTCATTCCTCCAATCTTCATCTTCTTCAACCACTCTTCTGTAACTTCATCCATTTTTTTCTCCATCAACAAACTTCAATCTTCATCGATCCGTAGAACCTGATGAAATCAAGAACAACATCAACAATTCCTCCATAATCACTCAACATCATACAACACGTACAGAAAAGTAGAAGAAATAGATTCGGAAAACATAAGGAGAGGAGCAAGGACTCGAAGATTCTGAAATTGAAGAAGCTCTGGTATTCTCGTTCGCATCGACGTCTTCAACTCGATAAACCTGCAACTCAAAGGAATTTCACATAATCGATTTCACACGCAACAACGATGGTTTGAACGCAGGAGTAAAGAAGAGAAAATTGACGTCAACGAAAACGAGATCTATACCTGAATCGAATTTGTGATGTCGTCATTGCACTTGAAGCGCCATCGGAGCGACTCCGATAGGTATGTACGTCGATCTTGTTTCGAACTTTGAGGCGTGTTAATTTGTTTGTTGCTTTGCATTCTGGTCATGTGTGTCGAGCAATGTTGAGCGTTGTATTCGTTGAGGATGTCGTGAGAGAGTGAGAACGCGGAGGTTGAGCGAGTGAATCGTGGTTTCCGTCAAGACTTGTTGTGAAGGTGGCGAGGATGTTGAATGACGATGAAGCTGAGGAAGGAGTTTCCAGCGCTGCATTTCTGTTTTTTCTGGTGAGATGTTGTGATAGAGAGAAGTAGTGTGTGAGCTGAGAAATTGTTTGTTGAGCGGGATGTCGAGCAACTCCACAAAAGCGTGTTTCACGGCGGAGTTTAAAGCGGATTCGCGATGCAGAATTGGTGAAGGATTAACGTCGTCGCGCTGAGATGATTGAGGACGACGACGGAACGTCAATTCGTTAAGGTGATGCGAAAACGGAGAGGAGAGTTTGAGTGTGGCAAGGAGTTTCGGACGGCGAAGGCGGTGTGTTGAAGTAAACGAAGAGGTTCGGTGTTGAACGAAAAGAGGACGGCGAGGAGATTTTGCGAGGTTGCGACGGAGAGAGGAATCACAGCCGGGGGAGCGATTTCCGGCAGAGTGTTTTGTCTCCGATGACGGTTCTGAGCAGCGGTGGAAGAAGGTTGGTGGAAGAGAGTTGGGCGGAGGCCAATGTTGTTTCGCCGGTTGTGGTTGAGGCTGAAGTAGAAGGAGGGGGCGGCGCAACAGGGGGATGGCAGTGAATGTTAGGTTTGTTTTTCTGAGTTTATCATTCACTCTTTTAGGTTGAGGTTATTTGAAATGGACCGGGCTCTAAGGCCCATGAAGTTTTCCTTTCCACCCTCCGTTTTACTTCCGCACCCCACCTGTAGAAGCATTCTTGGGCCTTAATTCAGTAAACTCAAACGTTTGACTCTGTTTGCACCCCCGTTTCACTTCGTAACCTCCCTTGGCTGCTTTTCAAAGACTTTGGGCCAGCTGATTAGGGCCCATGCGCCCAGAATCCCTCCACGCCTCCCAATCTCTGTTTGCACCCTTATTTTGAGTTTTTAGCTTAGAGTTTTAATTGTTTGTTTTATTAATTGTTAGTTAATAAAATTAGAATAATAATTTTAGAAATTAGATTTTAGTTTTAGAAATTAGATTTTAATTAGGAATTAGAATTTAACTTTGATTTTGATTTTAGCTCTTAATCCTAAGTTTGGTTAACACACTTTTAGTGATTAGTTAACTTTAGAATTTTGCTAATTAGAATTTTATTTTTAATTAGAAATTAATTGGAATTAATTTTAGTTTTAATATTAGTTTTAAGTCTAGAATTGATTTTAGGATTAATTTTCTCTAGATTTAGAATTAACTTGCATTGCCTTTAAGTTTAATTTTAGAATTAGAATTAACTTTAGATTAACTCTTCTTGTTAGATTTTAATCTTCTTTTATTAGCATTTTAATTCTAGCTTGGTTATTTGGACCATGATGTTAATTGCCTATTCTTTATTAATTGTTGATTAATTTCTGTTTAATTCCTGATTAATTGTTTCTTTGCTTACTTAATTTTCTTCATCCCTCTTTAAGATCAACTTAACTTCCATCTTGGAAGTAAGTTGCTTCTTATGTTCTTCTCCTCTTTTTTTTTAGGATAGTGCTTCTCATACCACACTAAACCTTAGGACCTCCATATATGATAACTTTAGGGTTTGAGTGTTAGTCTCCCCCATTAGATTTTATCTTTCTCAACCTTTGAGTCTCTTCTCTCTCATCTTATAACAAAAAGTAAAAGATACTTAATAAAGGCATAACACCTATTGTATTTAGGCCTTTCATGTGGGAACGAGGAAGTGTGGGGTCTTCTCTCACTTTCTTGGAATGTTTAGCATACGTCCCGTCTTGGGTCGATATGCGAGGCATTCGATCCTACATGAAGGACTTAAATACGATATGTGTTACAAAACATAAAATAATCAATACACTTCTTTCTAAAAGACAAAAACAAACGACAACGTCTTTCCTTCAGGAATTTCTCTCCTCATCTCATTCAATCATTCCTTAAGGATGCGTCATTTCCGTTCTACCGCAAACAGGTAACGCCTAAGTCTCCATACAGCGAGCTGCAACACCTAAACTGCTAGGACATGAACGTTGACGTATTCCATTAAAAAACACAAACAATCCATCCCTAGTTAGGGGAACTACGTCACTCTGATTCTCATGTTCCCGATGAGATACGTAGGCAGTGGGGTAGGGCACATTCGAGCACTTCTTTTTTTTCCCTACATTTGTTTCTTTTTCTCTTTCCTTCCTTTTCCAGTTCCTTTTCCAGTATCTTTTCTTTCACCCTTTGATTGAAACAAGCAAGCGTGGATCCCATCGGGTACGATGGACGCGTGGGGGTGCTAATACCTTCCTCTTGCGTAACCGACTCCCGAACCCAGTTCTCTTGGTCGCAAGACCATGCTCTTTCCTTCCCTTCAGGTTTATGCGGTGTTTCGTTTCCCTCTCTTGGGATAAATACACATTGCTGGCGACTCTATTTCGGTGCCACTTTCGTGTTTGTACTAGGATGAAAATCCCGGGAGCGACACAATGACACGAGAATTTGAGATGACAGACTTAGGACTGATGAGATTTTTTCTTGGTCTGGAGATTCGACAAGAAGAAACAGGAATTTTTATTTCTCAAGAAAAATATGCAAAAGAAGTCTTGAAGAAATATAAGATGGAAGGCTGTAATCCGGTTTCGACGCCAATGGAACCAGGTGCCAAGCTGTCGAAATTTGATGGGGGACAGCGTGTCGAAACAAGTAAATTTCGAAGCTTGGTAGGAAGTCTTCGCTATCTCACATGTACAAGGCCGGACATTTCGTTAAGTGTTGGCATTGTCAGTCGATTCATGGAGGAGCCAGTACATTCACATTGGAAGGCATTGAAAAGAATCCTTCGATATATCCAAGGAACTGTGTCACTTGGAATGTTTTATTCAAGAAGAGAAGATTATAAGTTGGTTGGTTACTCCGACAGTGATTTGTGCGGAGATGTAGACGATCGAAAAA
Source organism: Lathyrus tuberosus (assembly GCA_022829125.1). Lineage (NCBI taxonomy): Eukaryota > Viridiplantae > Streptophyta > Magnoliopsida > Fabales > Fabaceae > Lathyrus > Lathyrus tuberosus. Next base: position 15,022,524 of record JALAZF010000065.1, on the reverse strand, counting down.
GCTCATCAGGATATGTGTTCTTTATGGGAAATACTGCTTTTACTTGGCTCTCCAAGATACAACCAATAGTAACACTTTCGACATGTGAAGCTGAATATGTGGCAGCATCTTGGTGCGTTTGTCATGCAATATGGCTGAGAAGATTGTTGGGCAAAATGGAGTTAAAACAGGAAGGTGCAACCGTGATACACGTGGACAACAAATCAGCAATAGAGCTAGCAAAGAATCCAGTGAATCATGAAAGAAGCAAACACATTGATGTTCGATTTCATTTCATTCGAGAACATGTGAAAGAAGGAAATGTCGAATTGAAGCATGTGGCGAGCAAAGACCAAGCAGCAGATATCCTCACAAAGCCATTGTCGAAAGAGCTTTTCGACAGAGGAAAGAAAATGATAGGCTTGGTGGATGGTAGAAACATTTAAGTTTATAGGGGAGTTTTGTTGAATAAACTTAATGTTCTGTTAGTGGGTCTTTATTATTAAGTTAGTGGAGAAATCTAGAGTTAGTGGAATATCAAAAGATAGTGGGCTATTATTAGCTTTTATTGTCTGTTTGAATAGTAGAACTTTTGGGTCTATATAAAGACCAAGATTGTATTTCATTTCAATCAAGTACAAGATCAATATAGAATACTTGTGCAAATACTGCTTCTATTTTATCAAGGAGATTAGTGACCGTCCATGTGTCATTCTTTAAGAGAGATTTATATTCAATCTACGTTGCTTTAAACCATTCATGTTGAGACAAGGCATGGTTTGTGGTGGTGGGTTTTAAGTGAACCAGGAACACATTTGGTTTGGATTTTCCAATTTTGGATCTAGTAAGAATGAGGTGATTATTCATAAGGAATGAGGTATTTGGAGGTTAGCTATGAAAGGAGGGAGATAATGATCTTGTGGACTGAGAGATGTACTAATGAGAGAAGGAAGTGGTACTTTCACTTGCGTGAGATGACTTGTGAGGTAAGCTATGTGTATACCTAAAAACACTCTGATTAAGACCAATACTATGAATATGACTAGATGTACTTGTGTCATAATCAATATTATTAATTGATTTTATGGTTCAATTGTGTGTCCAGTGGGTAAAGGTTGATTTGAGGAAGTTGGTTTGAGTTGGGAATGCTGAGGTCTGATTGGCTTAATATGAGAGACTTAGCCAAGTAGGTGAAGTTCATTAGTTGTGTCAATATGTGTAGAAGGGTGAGTTTGGTTAGAGGTTACATGTTGAGGTTTATTTCATAAAGCTAATGGTTTAGAGGACCTATTATGAGTTTGATTTGAGTTTTATGAGGGAGAGGTATACGACTTAGAGTGTAGTTCAAGACAGGGAAATACCATTTCATTGAACCCTACATATTTTTAAATAAAGATTTTGCCTTCCTTGTTCATGCATTTGTAGTCTTTATGTGTAGGTGAGACTTCCAATAACACAATCTTTGAGCTCCTAATCTCCATTATTTTTTTATTATAGATCTTAGGTGAGGATAATAGGCACATCCAAACACTTTAAAGACTTATATTCAGGTAGTTTTTATGCAAGGAAAACAAAGGTGAAATGTATTTTGGCAGAGTTGTTGTAGGTAGCTTGTTAATAAAGTAAAATTTAATTGGTATGGAAGCATGAGCTAGAAAAGTGAGGACCATTTCCATAATTTGTCAGTGCTTTATTTCTATTGTCACATTTTGATGAGAAGTATATGGACAAATTAGCCTATGCACCATGCCAAGTTCTTTAAGATATTTTGCAAAAGGCCTGAATTCACCATCATAATTTGACAAAACTTCTTTGATGTTGGAATTAAAATGAGTCTTAGCATAGCTTTGGAATAGCTTTAAGGAATTCAAGATATCACTTTTATGTTTTAACGGGTAAATTAAAGTGTATCTTGTAGTTGCATCTATAGAAGAAACATACTAGGAGCAGCCATCACTGGATGGTGAAAGTGATGGCCCCCCACAAGTTAGTGTGAATCAATTTCAATGAAATTCTTTGCTTCATTAGATTTAAGGGAGGAGAGACTTTCCAAGACAACAAAATTTTCAAAAATCAGTGGAATTCTTATTACTCGAGTGAATATTACACAATGTAACTGTCAAAGATTGTGGTCATAGTAAAATATTTTGGTCATGGTAAAAGATTCTGGTCAAGGATTGTGGTTGAATAAAGTAACAATTTGTGGACCAAGAAAGAAACACCCATGATTTTGCACCCATGGTTTTGTAACAACTCTCATGGTTTTGTGACGATGAGCAACTATAAATAGAGGTGCATTTCTCATTCCTAACACAACAACACAAAGCATTGCAACATAACATATAAGAAAAACTTAGAGAGATAGAGTATATTGTATTTTCTCCTATAAGGTTCTTTTAGTGAGTGTTATCCTATTACAAGAGAGAGTGTAATTTGTTCTTTCCTTGTATATAGAGAGAAGTGTTGTAATTTTTCCACTTAGTGAAAGTCTTTTCTACTGGTGCCCGTGGTTTTTCCCTTATTTGTTGAGGGTTTTCCACGTAAATATTCCGTGTCAATTTTCCTACTCATTGATCTCTTGTTTTGTGATATCTATATTACTACTTTGATACCCAACAGTGGTATTAGAGCCTGGTTGGTGTCGGTCTCTATTTCCGCTGCGGCGTATGGTTACTATTCACACATGTGGTTGTATACTTTTGCAGTGATTGTTAACGTATACTAGATTTATTCTAGTGTGCGGTAAAAATATACAATACTGCTCACGTATACTGTGCTATTCACGGTGAAATTTTGTAAACCAGTTCAGTGAGAAAAAAATGGCTGCAAAATTTGAGATTGAAAAATTCAGTGAGAGTAATTTCTCCCTGTGGAAATTGAAGATGCAGGCAATCCTGAGGAGGGATAATTGCTCACCGGCAATTAAAGGTAGACCTACAGATATAACTGATGAAAAATGGAGAGAGATGAATGATAATGTTGTTGCCAATTTGCACTTAGCAATGGCAGATTCAGTTTTGTCAAGTATAGCAGAAAAGAAAACTGCAAAGGAGATATGGGATACTCTCATCCAATTGTACGAGGTCAAGTCACTTCACAATAGAATTTTCTTAAAGAGGAGACTCTATACTCTTGAATGAGTGAATCCACTTCGGTGCCGGATAACATCAACAATTTGAATACATTATTTTCTCAGCTATCTGCATCAGATTTCACAATAGTGCAAAATGAACGAGCAGAGCTTCTTTTTCAGAGTTTACCAGATTCGTATGATCAACTCGTCATCAATATTACAAACAATAATATTGTTGACCGTCTATCCTTTAATGATGTCGTCGGAGCTGTTCTTGAAGAAGAATCCAAGCATAAAAATGAGGAAGATCGACAAGAAATCTCAAAACAAATAGAAGCTTTGACGATTACGAGAGGTAGATCAACAGAACGTGGTTCCAGTGGGAGTCAAAATCATGGTAGATCAAAATCTCAAAGAAGAACAAACCTCAAATGCTACAATTGTGGCAAGAGAGGGCACTTGAAGAAATAATGTTGGTTCAACAAGAAGAATAGTGAGAAGTCTTCCGAAGCAAGTACATCTCAATGATGTATTGCTAGTACCTCTGATGATGGAGAAATCCTTTACAGCGGAGCAACAGTTAGTACCAAAGGTGAAATTCAATTCACTAATGGTTGGATAGTAGATTCGGGAGCAACATGGCACATGACTCCACGACGAGACTGGTTTTGCACTTACAAACCTATCTCGGAAGGACATGTATTGATCGGGAATGACCATGCTTCTGAAATTCCTGGAGTCGGTACTATCAAAATGAAAATGTATGATGGCACTATCCGCACACTTCAAGGGGTACGACATGTGAAAGGATTGACGAAGAATTTGTTGTCTATTGGGCAGCTAGATGACCTTGGATGCAAGACCCGTGTTCAAGGTGCGATCTTGAAAGTGGTAAAAGGTTCGCTATTAGTGATGAAAGTAGAGAAGGTCATTGCAAATCTATACATGCTTTTGGGAGACACAATGAAAGGAGCAGATGCATTAGTAGCAGCTGGAAGCCAGGAAGAAACAACGATGATATGGCATCGCAGACTAGGCCATATATCAGAATGAGGCTTGAAAGTTCTTGCAGAACGTAATCTCATACCCGGGCTCAAGTCGGTAAATTTACCTTTCTACGAGCACTGTGTGATAAGAAAGCAGCATGAACTAAAGTTTACTAAGTCAACTGCTAGAAGCAAACACATACTAGACTTGATTCATTCTGATGTGTGGGAGTCACCGGAAATGTGCATTGGAGGAGTAAAATATTTTGTATTATTCATTGATGATTACTCCGGGAGACTATGGGTGTACCCAATCAAGAAAAAGTCAGATGTGTATTTAGTATTCAAGGAGTTCAAAGCACAAGTGGAACTTGAAACTGAGAAAAGAATTAAGTGCTTGAGGATATATAATGGAGGAGAATATACAGATGGTGATTTCCTGACATTCTGCAAGCAAGAAGGTATTAAGCGGCAATTTACTGTTGCTCATACACCTCAGCAGAATGTTGTAGCAGACCAGATGAATAGAACTCTTCTGGAGAGGACGAGAGCTATGCTGAAAACAACATGATTGACAAAGACTTTCTGGGCAGAAGCTGTCAAAACTGTCTGTTACGTGATAAACCGATCGCCATCAACTGCGATTAATTTAAAGATACCAATGGAGATGTGGAACGGAAAACCGAGTGATTATTCTTCTTTGCATGTATTTGGATGTCCTGTGTACGTGATGTACAACTCCCAAGAAAGAACAAAGCTGGACCCAAAATCCAGGAAATGCATATTCTTGGGGTATGCTGACAATATGAAGGGGTATCGTCTGTGGGATCCCGCTGCTCACAAGATTATTGTTAGTAGAGGTGTAATCTTTGTCGAAAATGAACTATAAAAGGAGCAAAAGGATGACAATAATATAAAGGAGACTACTACAGTGGAGATGGAGGAATAGTCAGGAGAAAATGATTCTTCTGAAGCAGAGCCAGAGCACGAAGAACAAGAACCAACTGAGGTCAATAATGTAGATCCCAAAAGAACCACACGTCAGATAAGAAAACCATCTTGGCACTCAGAATATGTGATGGCAAGTCATGATGCATACTATCTTCTATCAGAAGATGGAGAACCATCAACCTTTCATGAGGCAATAAATGGTTGAGATGCTTCTTTATGGGTGGCAGCAATGCAAGAGGAAATTGAAGCCTTACATAGAAATAACACATGGGAACTTGTTGAACATCCTAAAGGTCGGAAAGCCATCGGTAACAAATGGGTGTTCAAAATTAAGCGAGATGGCACTGATCGGGTGGAACGATATCGTGCAAGACCGGTGGTCAAAGGATATGCTTAGAAAGAAGGTATTGATTTCAATGAGATATTTTCCCCAGTGGTAAGACTCACCACAATCAGAGTTGTCTTGGAGATGTGTGCTGCATTTTATCTAAATTTAGAGCAGCTTGATGTAAAGACTGCGTTTCTCCATGGATAACTTGAAGAGGAAATATATATGCTCCATCCCCAAAGGCTTTGAAGAACAAGGGAAAGAAAACTTGGTTTGTAGGTTGACCAAATCTCTGTACGGTTTAAAATAGGCGCCAAGGTGTTGGTACAAGAGATTTTGTTCCTTCATCGGGAGCCTTGGATACAACAGATTAAGTTCAAACCATTGTACATATTACAAAAGGTTTGATGATAATGATGATTTTATCATTTTACTGTTGTATGTGGATGACATGTTGGTGGTAGGCCCCAACAAAGATCGAGTCCAAGAATTGAAGGCACAATTGGCTAGGGAGTTTGATATTAAGGACTTGGGACCAGCAAACAAGATTTTAGGGATGCAAATTCACCGAGATAGAAAAGACAGAAGCATTTAGCTTTCTCAGAAAAATTATCTTCAGAAAGTCTTGTGCCGCTTTAACATGCAAGACTGTAAGCCAATCTCTACCCCACTTCCTATCAATTATAAATTATCCTTAAGTATGAATCCTAGCAATGAAGAGGAAAGGATGGAAATGTCTCGAGTACCGTACGCATCAATGGTGGGAAACCTTATGTATGCTATGAAATGTACTATACCAGATATTGCTCAAGGAACTTGAACGGTCAATCGGTTTATGGAAGATCCATGTATTGAACATTGGAATACTGTTAAAAGGATCCTTAGATACGTCAAAGGAACCTCAGGTGTTGCATTATGTTTTGGGGGATCAGAATTCACTATCAGAGGTTATGTTGATTCAGATTTTGTAGGAGACCTTGATAAAAGAAAATCTACTACTGGCTATGTGTTCCACTTGCAGGAGGAGCGGTAAGCTGGTTATCCAAATTACAGACCGTTGTAGCTTTGTCTACTACAGAAGCTGAATATATGGTCGCTACCCAAGCATGTAAGGAAGAAATTTGGATTCAAAGGTTATTGGAAGAACTCGGGCACAAGCAACAAAAGATTACTGTGTACTGTGAGAGTCAGAGTGCCTTGCACATTGCAAGGAATGCAACTTTTCATTCCAGGACAAAACACATAGGAGTTCAATACCATTTTGTCATAGAGGTAGTAGAAGAAGGAAGTGTGGATATGCAGAAAATTCACACTAAAGATAACCTAGCAGTTGCAATGACGAAGCCGATTAACTCTGATAAGTTTGCATGGTGTAGGTCTTCCTATGGCCTATTAGAGGCGTAATCAGCATGGAGTTGGCAAGGTAGAGAAGATTTTGGAAGATCACAAATGTGACTTTAAGTGGGAGATTGTCAAAGATTGTGGTCATAGTCAAATATTTTGGTCATGGTAAAAGATTATGGTAAAGGATTGTGGTTGAATAAAGTCACAATTTGTGGACCAAGAAAGAAACACCCATGGTTTTGTAACAACTCCCATGGTTTTGTGACGATTAGCACCTATAAATAGAGGTGCATTTCTCATTCCTAACACAACAACACAAAGCATTGCAACATAACATAAAAGAAAAATTTAGAGAGATAAAGTATATTGTATTTTCTCCTATAAGGTTTTTTTAGTGAGTGTTCTCTTATTACAAAAGAAAGTGTAATTTGTTCTCTCCTTGTATATAGAGAAAAGTGTTGTAATTTTTCCACTTAGTGAAAATGTTTTCTACCGGTGCCCGTGGTTTTTCCCTTATTTGTTGAGGGTTTTCCACGTAAATATTCCGTATCAATTTTCCTACTCCTTGATCTCTTGTTTTGTGATATTTATCTTGCTACTCTGATACCCAACAGTAACTACACTGTGAACAACTTTATGATGATCATTCCCTAGTCTATAGTGCCAAATCACACTAGTATTTAAAACATAAAAAACATTATCAGACCTAAGACTAGCATTTGTATTATTGATAACAAAATACATATTCTGATATTTATTTGAAATGGGATTATGAGAGGATTCTAAAGCTATATTTTTGAAGCAGCATAATCCACTCTCATCAAGGAACCCTTCAAGAAACACCAAGCTAGATGCGTGTGATTTAAAATAGAACTTGTTAGAATGAAATTTAAAATACACGTTGTTATCTTTAGAAGTTTAGAGACTGATAGTAGATTCCCAATGATGGTAGGAACGCGAAGCAGATTATTTAAAGTTAGCATGGAATTTGACATACTTTAGGACCTAAATTTGAGGCTTCGGTGGTTGAGGTTCAAAGTATTCATCATATCAATGATAGTAGTCAATAACGATATGACCATACTTATTGCAAAGTTGACAGGTTGGTATATTACCTGCGGTGTTGGTCTGCCTTCCATGACACTTTCCTCGAAATGAATGAGTTCTACCACAAAAGTTCTGATAAAGACCCGGTGCAACTTCATTTATTCTAGAAAAATCATTTTATACAGCTTGAGCAACATTAACAGTTGCCCTTGGAGTCAAAAGTTCTTGGCGAAACATATCCAATTGTGCTTCTTTATTAGAGTTTGGCCTAACACAACCTTACAAAACCGGTTGGTAAGGTGAGGGGTGGCACTCTATATAAACTATTTCATTGCTCTATCTCCAACCAATGTGGGACTTCTAGGATCTTCCTAATACACCCCCTCACGCCCAGCACTCTTTTTGGGCTTGGTGCGTGGATTTAAACGGTGGGCTGCCCAAGAAATCTCTCTTGGATTTGCTTCTCCGAAGACTGCAAATGCGTTTGGTCCGAACATGGATGTTCTTCTGCTAGGAACTTTCAAACTGTTGCTCAATTTTGTAAAATCTACTTTTTATTTTAAATTTAATTTTGTTCTTGTTATAATTTTCTCATCTTATAATGTAATAATTTGAAAAAAAAAAAAACAGCCACATTTTTACTAGAAACTTAGATGATATCTTGGAGACAATCCGAGATGTTACATATACTATGACAATGTCATTTTTATGTGAGAACTTGAGAATGAATCCGAATCATTACGTTTAAAATAAGTGGGTGAAATTATCTGTCATTTTTATTTTATCTATCCTCCACTATTAAAATAAATGAATTAAATTAAAATCTTATATTTTTGACAATTAAAATTCTCTCTCCTCTCACCCATTTATTTTAAAACTATTGGAGAATACTCATATTAACTATTGGAGAATACTCATATTAACAATTATAATTCAAATATCATTTATTTACCTTATTAACTATAGGAGAATACTCATATTAAAAAAATATTTAAGAATATTAAAAGTAGAATAACTACTTTTTAGATAGTTTGTTAGAGTGGTGGTTAGAAGAAGTTACAGATGTTAGTTAGAATAACTAATTTTTGGTTTTTTATATATAGTTAATTACTGCCATCTATTTGTAAAGTAATGAATTAAATCTTATCAACATAAGAAGATCACGAGTTTAAGGTATCATATGCCTAAGAAGGGATTGTTTCTGCCTCCAATTCATTTTCATATAAGCTTTCTTCCTCTGTTCAAGACTTTTTGTAGATCAAATTCTTCAACAAGTTTCACAGAAGCTTCAATGGCCGAACAATAAAACATGTTGCAAGACACGCAACATGTGGATCAATCTTTGCAAGCTTTTATCATCTCAAATGGAAAATTCAAGCTCTACTAACACGTTTGTAGTGTAGCTATCAATCAAACACCAAGAAAATATCTTTCTCATGTGGAATCAGCAAGTAGAAGGTGTCCTTCTATCTCACAAACTTTACAAAGTGGTGGTAAACTCTTACATTCCTTCTATGTTCAAACCTGACAATGATAGACTAACTAATTTTGTTTACAAAGATTACGAATTTTGGATTGTTCAATCAATAGTTGTTTACTTGGTTGTTATCTACAATTTCTAAAATATGTTACCTCATGTGCTTTCATGCAAACATGCCTATGAAGTGTGGGACAAGGTATAAAAACACTTCGAACGTGCTTATGACTGCGTCTCTTGGGATTTCCTTCGTTTCCTTTTCGGTAAGATGGGTTTTGGGGTCAAGTGGTTACGGTGGATGGAGGCTTTAGTATTCAGTGGTACGTGTTCGGTGTTAGTGAATGGTAGTGCCACTAAAGATTTCAAAGTGACTCGCGGATTACGTCAAGGCGACCCCCTGTCTCCTTTTTTGTTCTTGCTTGTTATGGAGGGTCTAACCCAGCTCATGAAGAAGGCGGAAACCCAAGGTCTGTTTGAAGGTTTTCGCATAGATTCGGAGCTGAGCATCAGTTTAGTTCAGTTTGCGGACGACACCATGTTTTTGGGTGATTGTAGTAAGAAAAACCTTTGGGGGATCAAGGGTATATTGAGGAGTTTCGAGATGGTTTCCGGCCTAAAAGTTAATTTCTTTAAAAGTTGTCTGGGAGGTGTCAACATTTCTGAAGACTTCTTTATTGCCGCGATTGATTTCCTCGCCTGTAGAAGAGGCAAGATGCCGTTCATGTTTCTAGGAATCATGGTTGGAGACAGCCCTAGAAAAAGATCTAACTGGGCTCATGTTGTTTGCAAAATCAGACGGAAACTTGCGGATTGGAGGGGGAAACATCTTTCCATAGGTGGCCGTGTAGTGATGATTAATGCTGTCATTAACGTTCTTCCTATCTATTCTTTATCTTTTTACTTGGCTCCGTCCATTGTTATCAAGGAGATCATTAAAATTCAAAATCAGTTCTTGTGGGGAGGATCGGAGGGGGTGAAGAAAATTCATTGGGTCAATTGGAGTGTGGTTTGTAGGCCTAAGCATGAAGGTGGTTTGGGAGTTAAAAATCTAGCCCAGTTCAATAAAGCGCTCCTCTTAAAGTGGAAATGGCGTATTGTAACGGAGAAGGACGCGTTGTGGAAGAAAATTCTCTTATCGGGTTACTCTAAGTCCGGCAATTCTTGGGAGTTAATTTGCAATCAAAATTCTGGTTTGTATAAGGGCGGATCCTTATCGTGGAGAGACCTAGCTCAATTAACTTCCAACGGTGACAACGACGATAGCTGGTTCTTAGACCAATTATCGTGCGTGATGGGCAACGACACTTCGCTTCTTTTTTGGTTCAGTAAGTGGTGGAAAGGGGAGTCTCTAAAGGTTCTATTCCCTCTTTTATTTCATGCTTCTACTGATCCGTTCATGAAAGTTTCTCAAGCCCTCAGTCATGGCTCTGTTGGTCTTGCGTGGGAGGAGTCATTTCCTGTTATAGATGCAGGTTCTGATTTAATGCAGGTTTTTTTTAGGTGCAAATCGCTCATTGATGATGCTGCTGCCCAGGTCCAGTGGTATGATATTCACGATTCCATCAGATGGGCGGCGAATAAGGACGGTCGGTATTCTGTTGCTGTTGGTTACGACAGCTTGCCTTGGTCTGATCACTTTGTTGTTGACAGCCCGGTGTTCTTGGACAGCATCAAAAGGCTATGGAAGATCCCTATCCCGACTAATATTCAGGTGTTAATTTGGAGGCTTTTTAAGAAGAGAATTCTGACATCTAGTCAGCTTGCTAAACATGGAGTGTTACTCGATCCGATTTATTCTCTCTGCACCTTATGCAGAAATTATCCGGAAGACGAAGACCATCTCTTTTGCTATTGCACTGTTGCAATTAAGGTGTGGAAGAACATTGGGTTTTGGTCGGGTTTCGTTTTCCCGTGGAGAACGAATTCTCTTGATTGTTTTTGGGTTGTTTGGAATGACAGTAGCAGGCATAGCAGGAAATCTAACATAATAATCTGGATTGCTACGGTTTGGCATTTATGGTTATGCCGCAATGACATGATTTTTAACCATTCTATATTCTCTGAGGAAAACTGTATCAATGCTATCAAATTGTCGGTGTGGAAGTGGTTACGTAGAGGTGCGGTTTTACCAAAGTCTTGCAACCTATCTTTATGGTTATCCAATCCTAAGTTGTATATTAATAGTAGCTGATTGGTTTCTGCTGTAAGGGTTGAGTACCCCTTGTACTCTTTTTATCTAATTATCCTTGCCTTTTGAAAAAAAAAATGTTAATGGGAGCTATACTTGTAATTATTATGATTGGACCAACTACCCTTGTGAATTTTTGTGACATCATTTGGGTTTGAGTTGGTAATTTTGTAGATGGGTTGGATACACCCTTTTGTATCTTGTTGAAATATATTTTTCGCTTAGTAGAAAAAAAAAAGATAATTACTTAACATTGAATTTTCTTTTGTTTTTCTTTTTTTCTTGTACTTACTGAATTAATTGTTACACTAACATATTAGAAATTAACACTATCAACTATGATGCATAGGTACGGGTGCGTATCCGGTGCGGGTATTGGTACCGGTACGGAATACGACATTTTAAAAATAAATCAAAATACGGGTACGTTAATAAGAAATAAGAAATTTTTATAAAATGTATGAGTAGAAAATTAAATTGTTAGGTTCATAACGAAACACCATTATAAAAAATTGAAAAAACTAAAAATAATGTTAAAATACAATAAAAAAAAAATCAAAACCCATAAATATACTATATTGATATTTGAGAAAACCACAAATTTCATTCAAAATCGAATAATGAAAAAAAATGAAGTACCACGAATACGGTACGAGTATCCGGTACTGGTGCGTACCCGGTACCAGTACTTCACCATTTTAGAAGTACCCATGCTTTAGAGACTATCAATATATAATATAATATATATAGCAATCAAGTAACAGCACATCATATCTCATAAAGAAGATACTACTAATAGCTACATGCAAGATGGACATATATTGGAACGGATGACACACATATAATAAATTTTGAAACATAATTAATAACATCAAAATCATTTTAATTTTATCAGACCAAGTTCTATCACTATTTCATAATATAATCCTATGTAGCATAAGTGTATGGGAAAATAGCCCTTATCTTAAACGCTTTTTTTAACAACACTGAATTTAAATATCCTACAGTTGGTTGACTTAATGCTTAAACTTTGTACGAGGTGCAAAATTTTTGTAGTATCTTTTATAAAATTCGAATAGTATGAGTTGAATTGTTGTACCCTATTTCTATAAGAATGGAAATTGAGAGAAAAGAGGAATAAAAGTGACGCTGGTTGAAATAATCAGTAGAGGAAAGTTTGGAAGTAACCGTACATCTTTTTTTTATAATGAGAGTATAGTTTGATATTGAGTAATTGGAAAAAGCTTAATTTGTGGAACAAATTGGTATAATAGGAGAGAGAGTTTGACTCCACAATTTATAGCAAGAATAGGTCTATGGAAATTTAAAATTCATTCCACGTTAAAGTGACTGCATGAGTGAAATCTCTATTTTTTTTTAGGCTTAAATGCACTTTTGGTCCCCTTAGTTTGACGTTTTTACACTTTTGATCCCTCTATTATAAAACCTGTGTTTTTGGTCCCTTTAGTTTGTTGCGTTTTGCATTTACTTGGTCCCCCATGCAAAAACTGATGATTTGTCTTATTTTTCAATGAGGTGGCACTTTGACTATGGTGCCATGTCAATAAATCTGACTTTTATTTTAATTAAACCATTATTTTATTTTAAAATACATTTAATAATTATTTTTTTTATATTTTATCAATTGTTTTTTTTTAATAATTGTTTTTCATATATACTCAAGAACCATAATCCTTTTTTCTTCATCTCTCTTCATCTTCCCTATTCCATAATCCCTAGAAAAACAAAACCAAAACCAGGAAAACTGTTAAGCTCCATAATCTCTAGAAAAACAAAACCAGAAAAAATGTTCATCTCTCTTCATCTTCCCTATTCCATAATCCTCTTTTCTTCATCTCTCTTCATCTTCCTTATTCCATAATCTCTAGATTCACGATTTGATTTAACAACTTGTTGTATCTTGCAAAACAAAACCAGGAAAATGATGAAAAACTGTTAAGCTCAGAACTTGGAGAACCAAAGAAAACCAAATGGCCTAGAGGCCCAAGAGAAAACTATTTATGGCGAGCATCCTACCACCATCGATAGCGATATGTTCTGTTTCCCATTGGTGATGCTTTGTAACTCTTGATCTATTAATTGTTGTTGATTCAAAGAAATTTTGGTTTGATTTTATGCCACGAGAGAGATCCGTGTGAATTTGATTTAGGGTTGAAGGTTGATGAACATGAGAGGAATAGAAAGAGAAACAGAGAATAGATCGTGAGAGAGATGGAAAAGTGTTATCTATTTTTCCTATTTTCTACCCTTTTATGTTTATTCTTTATTATTAAAAAAAATATAATATAAAAAGTGGTTTGAATTAGGCACACACTGTTTTGTTTTTTGAAAAGTTGTTTTAATACTTTTTACTTTTTTCTGCAGATTTCAATTGATGTTATGTTGTTGAATATTGCAGGTTTTATTTTGGAAAAAATCAAGGGATGAAGATATGAAGCCAAAATTTGATTTGATTTAGGAAAAGAATTGATTTGAATTGAAGATATGAAGCCAATGGATGAAGATTTGATTTGATTTGATTTGTGAAAAGAATTGATTTATGAAGATGAAGATGAAGATATAAAGATTTTTTTATTTATGAAGATTTGATTTTTTTAATTTAATATTTTAATATATTATTTAAATAAAAAACAATTATGGAATAAAATCCCCAATTTATAAGCCTAAACAATAATATTAATAACATTATATGGAATTAAAAACATGACAAGGCAAATAATTTGTGACATGTCAAATTTATTATGAGCCGGAATAAAATATTATATGTCATGTCATTAAAAAATAAGACAAATCATCAGTATTAAAAGGGGGACCAAGTAAATACAAAACGCAACAAACTAAAGGGACCAAAAACACAGGTTTTATAATAGGGGGATCAAAAGTGTAAAAACGCCAAATTAAGGGGACCAAAAGTGCATTTAAGCCTTTTTTTTATAAGCAAAATATATTCAATTAGGGTACTAAGGGTACCCAAAACCCAACTACAAAAATGATTAAATCACCTTACAAAAAATCTAATGGTGATTTAAGCCAACTGTAATAGTTACAAGTAATGTTAGATCGTTTTCCAATCCATTCCCACGTTAGTAGCAAAATCTTAGAAACTATGGTATCGACATTCCACAATTCATCAGCAAACATAATTTTGTTCCTTTCACTCCAAAGACACCAACATATCACAAGCCAAAAACCAACAACATATTTAATGGCAACACCAGCAGAGAGTAATGCAGACGTCCAGCATCTCAAATGGTCGACGACCGTTCCATCTAGAAAAACCTCCACCCCCAGCCATTCAATGATTTTTTCCCATATAGTAACAGATTTGGAGCAGCTAAAAATGAGATGAAAAGCAGACTCATCACACTGGAAACAAAAAGGGTTTATCCAGTCGTGAGGGGAGAAGATGATCCGACGTTTATACAAATTATCTCTAGTTGGAAGGCGGTTAAAAATAAGACGCCAACCGAAAATCAGTACTTTGAGCGGAGAAAAAGCTTTCCAAATTAATTTCACAGCAGCCAGTGAATTAGCGGGAATCCAATCTGCTAGAATATTTGCTTTGGATAGAATTTGAAAAGCAGAATTAACAGTGAATTCCAAATCGTTACAAGGACTCCAGCAACTAACATCACATGTACCGTTACACAATTCCACTATCGAGATCAACCCCAACATGTTTTCCTTCTGCTCATAGGCCTGCTGATTCGTACATGGTTCTGCCATATCAATCTTCCAGCTCCAATGGTTATCAGACCAAGTTCTATTTTCACAGACCAAACTATCAGGATTTTCAACAGCACTAAATAGATCAGGAAATAGTATTTCAAATGATACATCTCCACACCAAATGGACTTCCAAAATAAAGTTTTCTCCCCATTTCCAACATCAGAACGACAGAACCTAAGGAATGGTGCACTGTCAAATGATTGAAACAGCAATGAAATGTCCCTCCACCACATCGATTACCTAACTGCAACTGGCTGAGAATATTCTCCACACAAGGACTTTAACAGAGAGCCATATCTGGCACTGAGGATGTCTCTCCAAAGAAAACTCCGGTTGGTCATAATCTTCCAAATCCACTTAGCTAATAATGCTTCATTCAGGCACTGAATGTTCATTATACCAAGACCTCCAGCGTCCTGCGATTTGCAGACAGTGTCCCACCCAATCCAAGACAACCCTTCTCTAGTAGGAGAACCATTCCATAAGAATCTTCGTTGAATCGTTGTTAACATTTGGATGACTTTCCTCGGCATTTTGTAAAACGACAAATAATGAATTGGTATATTCGTAAGCACAGATTTTATAAGAGTTACTCTACCTCCGATAGACATTAATCTTCCCTTCCAAGATGACAGTCGAGCCTTAACTTTGTCAATTACCGGTTGCCAAAAAGAAGTTAGACGATGATTGCCTCCTATTTGAATGCCAAGAAATTTAAAAGGACATTGTTGGCTCTTGCATGCTAAAAATCTCTCTGCAGCCTTGAGAAAAGTTTATGATACTCCGAAACCCACAAGCCTGCTCTTGTTAAAATTTATCTCTAGACCCGACATCAACTGGAAGCATCTCAGAATCGCTTTAATACCCCAAATATTATTCCAGTTAGCTTCACCCAACATGACAGTGTCGTCCGCATATTGAAGTAACGAAGCTGTGTCCTTGTGATTAATCTGTATTCCTTTGAATAATGCCACCTCCTCTGTCCGTTTCATAACTTTAGCTAAACCTTCACCTGCAATGACAAACAAATATGGTGACAATGGATCACCTTGGCGTAATCCACGGAACACTTCGAAATCTCGCGAAGGACTCCCATTAACAAGAATTGACATATAACTTTTGAACACCGTTCCTTCTATCCAGCACATAAATTTGATTCCAAATCCCATAAACTTCATCACCTGTCTAATGTAGGACCAATCAATACAGTCGTAGGCTTTAGCAAAGTCCACTTTAAGAACTAAGCTACCTGTTTTGCTTCTTCTTGAATAATCCACAACTTCATTCAGCGACAGAACACCATCTAACAAGTTCCTTCCTTCTATGAATGCAGTCTGGGAAGGTGATATAATGCAGTTCATAACCTTCTTTAGTCTGGCAGACAATAATTTTGCTATTACCTTGTATACACATCCTACTAAGCAAATAGGGCGATAGTCATCCAAATTGTCTGGATCTTCTATTTTAGGTATTAGGGCCAAGAAGGAAGAGGACAAGACTTTAGGGAGTTTTGCAGTCCTAAAGAATTCCTTGATACAATTAATAAAATCCGCTCCAACTACAGACCAATATTTCTGAATAAACGCCAAGTTGAACCCATCGGGACCTGGGCTTCT
Organism: Lathyrus tuberosus; assembly: GCA_022829125.1. Lineage (NCBI taxonomy): Eukaryota > Viridiplantae > Streptophyta > Magnoliopsida > Fabales > Fabaceae > Lathyrus > Lathyrus tuberosus. The sequence continues at coordinate 15,005,784 of JALAZF010000065.1, read as the reverse complement.
ATCACCCTTACAATGGAACACTGCCTCTTTAATTTCTCTATCTTCAAAATTCTCCTCAAGTTCACGACTATCAGACATAGATAAGGTGTTAAAATACTTTGGTGTCATACGGATTAGAGGTGTTTGAGTTGCCCTAAATCTCTTCTCAAAATGTTTGGCTATACCATCTTTCACACCAGCCACATCGTATACAATAGAATCATCTATTTTGATCTCAGAAATTGTGCTCAACAAGTTTCTATGGCGAATGACAGAGTGAAAATAGGAAGTGTTCCTATCCCCATCCTCAATCCATCTAGTTTTGGCCTTCTGGTGAAGCAAACTTTCTTTGATTCTAAGCATCTTCCACATCTCATCTTCAGCCTGGGCACGATTCTTTAACATGTCCTCCGGAAATTTGTCATCAGATTCTGCTATCACCTCTTCTACTTTGTTTAAAGTCTTCGCATTCTCTTCTATATTACAATCTACCCACCCAAAGACACTTCTATTCCACCATCTTAGTTTTGCTCGTAACCATTGAAGCTTCTTAGAAAAAACAAACATAGGACAGCCCTGAATGTTGAAGGATTCCCAGGTAGTTTTTATGAATGACATGAATTGAGGATGTTGAAACCAGCATTGGAGTGATCTGAATGGTTTGGGCCCTCAGTCAATGTTCCTTACTGATAACCATACCGGCCTATGGTCAGAGATGTCTCTTGCTCCCACTCGTTGTGCAGCCACATTCCATTCGTTTAACAAACCCAACGATATTAAAAATATATCTATTCTGCTATAAACATCACCTCCTGAGTTATACCATGTGAATTTGTTCCCTGAAGTCTTTAAATCAATGCAGCCAGTCAATTGTATAAAATCTTCAAATTCTGTCATTAATTTTTTGTTATACCCTCTTCTACCTTTCTTTTCTCTTGCATTCTTGATGGCATTAAAATCTCCACTAATGATCCATTCTCCTTCCTCTTGCCCAGCTTTGATACTCAGTAATTTACTCCAAAGTTCCCTTTTCTCAACATTAGAACATGATGAGTATATATTGAAAAAATAACATAACTTATTCTTCCAAATGGCTTTCACACCAAGGTAACCTTTACCACTAAAACTACAAATTGGAATGAGAATCTGTTTCCTCCAAATTGTGAGTATACCTCCTGATAATCCAACAGAATTTGATGCTGACCATAGACACTGATCATTTCCCCATATCTAATGAACAATCTCATCCTTCATTGATTCACATTTGGTTTCTTGAATAAAGACAATATCCGCCCCTCCTTTGTTCAATATTTCACGAAGTTTCCTTTTCTTAATTAAACTCCCACATCCTCTAACATTGTATGTTACTATATTCATTGAAAACCAGTAGCTACCACCTTCGATGTTATACTGGTATTCCTCTCATCCATTTCCAGTTTACGAATTACAGATTCAAACACCTCGTCATCCTCGACAGCTTCTATACCCAATTTCTTAATGATAGTCCATACTCTTTTAGGTAGCTCGCTCAACTTCTTCTTAATTCTAGAATTGATATGGTTGATCTCTGAATCACCTATGGAACCAGTAAAACCAGAGCTCCCCTTGGATGACTTCTCAGAAAAACTAGAAATAGAATCTGCTGCCTCTAAGTAAGGCTTACTTCCACCATTACCCACCTGTCTGGACTTTGGCCTATCTGCTAATAAAAGCGACGCATAGTAGGATGGTTTATAAGGAATTTTTATATTCCTACAAATATCATCCAATGACTTTTTCTTCTTTGCATTCTCACGCCCTTGGATCCCCTCAATACTGAAAAGTGTTTCTTTTACTATAACATCTCCATTTAACATTGGGCTTTGAGACGTCTGGTCCACCCTAATATCGTCTTTTTGCATACTACCCACCTTGGAAAGAGAACCAATTACTTCATTGTTCACAATTAGGGGCCCCACCTGCTCATGCCTAACCTCTGCTACTTTTTGACTAGTCTCAGAAACGTGCTTCCCATGGAAACTGGTACCATTATTATTATAATCTGCACCTTTATCGAAATCACCAATATTAATAATCATTAAAATTAACATACATTATTATATTTAAACCATTACTTAGAGACCCTCACTTTCAATATCACATAAGTAGTGTTATATGCCTTTATCTTACTTTCACACATATAAATCCAACCATACAGTAACGTAATAATAATAATCACTACATATATATACTATTAAGTCTTTACTTAAATTTAATATAGTCACTCAACTTAGTTTTATAAAATAACCACAACACACATGCTTGTATTTTGTAGTACTTAATATATTTATTAAACTTGATTTAAAAGTAACAACAACACACGCATGTTCTCAAATTTTAGATTATTTGTTTTCCTATAAATTAATTATTTTTAGGGTTATTTATACGATACCCCCTGCTAATAGGGCGACATTTGATTTTTCCCCCTTTAAAAAAATAATTTTTGATTACCCCCTGAAATTATAAAATTATACGTCTTCCCCCCCACCTTCCACCCTCCCCATGTAAAAAAATTACCCCCCTGTAAATTTTTTTTTCATTTACCCCCCTGGTTTTACACGTTTAGGGGGTACCCAAAAAATTCAGGGGAGTATTCCAAAATTATTTTTTTAAAGGGGGGTAAATCAAATATCGCCCTATTGGCAGGAGGGTATTGTATAATTAACCCTTATTTTTATTATTGATTGTGGTCACTATAAATTAATACTTTATATAATTAAAATAATGGATTCTATTATTATCATAGTCATACTAAATTAGCTACTTCTAATAATTAAATTAAAATATCGAGTTCTATGCAATTAATTTAAAATTGAGTATGTTACAATTCTTACCCCCTTAAAATAGTTTCATCCTCGAAACTAGATAGACGCAAAAAGATCTGGATAGAGTTCTCACATTTGATCTTCTCGCTCCCACGTAGCATCACCGGTCTTCTGGTTCCAAATCATCTTAACCAATGGAATTTCCTTGCCTCTCAAAAGTCTTCTTGATCGACCACCAATACTCATAGTAAGAACCTCAAACGAAAGATTATCTTTCAACTGAATGTCGACTGGTGTGATAACATGTGAATCATCCGCCATATACTTTCTCAACTATGACACATGGAATACGCTATGAAGGTTAGCCAAATTCGGAGGCAAAGCAATCTCATACGCCACCGGACCCACACACTTAAGAATCTGGTATGGTCCAATAAACTTAAGGGTAAGCTTCTTTGACTTCAGCGCTCTTCCTACACCAGTTGTAGGTGTCACCCTTAAAAACACATGATCACCTTCATGAAACTCTAGAGGCCTCCTCCGCTGATATGCATAACTCTTATGTCTACTCTGAGCTGTCTTCATTCACTCTTGGATTAACTTGACCTATTCGGTCGTTTGTTGAACTAATTCAGGGCCTACTAACATGCTTTCACCATCCTTATACCAATATAATGGGGTCTGACATTTGCGCCCATATAAAGCCTCATATGGTGCCATGCCAATGCTCGAATGATAACTATTATTGTAAGTGAATTCAATAAGTGGTAACAAACTATCCCAACACTACTACGAAAACCTATTTAACAACGGTTGGGAATGACATATAATGACGCGGGCGAAGGCGTTGTTATGTAGATTGTCGTTGTAAGTTCGTTGTTTCTACAACGGTCTGGAAACCGTTGTTGAAAGGCAGGACGCGCACCATTAATCACAACGGTTATGATAATAAACTGTTGCGATACATACACTTAAGTTCTAGGTTCGAAACTCATCAGTAGCGAATTTATATAAAACATAAATTACTTATGATATCGGTTACAATATATAACCGTTGTTGTAAGTACCCTAAGTTTATTATATTAAATGTAGATTGCTTGTTTTCCAAACACCTCACTAAATAAATATACATGGATTAAATTTGATGAAGATGTCTATAATCTGCAAATTAAACTGTTCTTGAAAACCAACTTAAACAAACCAATGTTTTTTTTATTGCATTCGTCTCATTGTGAATTTCACGCTCTTTTACATATATTGTGGTTTATTGATCTGACTCCTTCGATATATCGCTATCTTCGATTATAGTTAAATTTCCATAAGATAAACAAGACATTGGATAATTTGCCTCATCTTTGATTTAACTATACTGAAAGATGGCGATGCATCTAAGGAGCGAGATCATTATACCATAATCTATATATAAAAGAACGTGAGATAAATGATGAGAGGCATGCAATCAGAAAACAACATTGGTTTGTTTAAGTTAGTTTTCAAATACAACTTAATTTGCAGATTATAAGTATCAATGTCAAATTAACTGAATGTATTTTAAGTGAGGGTTAGTGAAACAAACAATCTACATAGAATATAATAAACTCAAACAAAATTCTATACCAGATCCAGATATTATAAACTCATATAATACGCTTGCTACTGTTAGTAGAGTAATAGTGTGGGTTTTTGTTATCGTATCCACAGGGATTGTTGGATATTTGATGCGTGCCGTTCAATAGTTGCGATATTCTAAGTTAACGGTTTCAAAAGTTTCAATTGTTGTTATCATTCACTTGTAGCAAAGATTAAATTGTGACAAAGATTTTTGTAAAAGTTTTGATAAAAGCATGTTAAGGTTAGGTTTCGTCAATCCATTTCATGTATAAACGATTAATTAAGCATATGAACTCGGTTTCCGACCAATATAACTGCGTATCCTCCCGACTAAGTTTATGTCTAAAGCGAAGTCATGAGTACCGTTGTTTAGACTGTTAGATGATGTCTCACGCTAAAAATCTAAGCAACGATCATTAAGATTAATACAATGCGAATAGCAAATCCCAAATCTATGTCTAGAGTTTGGTTTTTAAGAGATAACATTGTTAGGTCAAGAGTTGTAAAGTCTATGTCTAGAGCAAAACAAATCACAAATGGATCATTAAGAGAAAACAACATCACCTATATTGATCAAAGACTTTGTTCATATACAAGAGATCAATATCAATACATAAAAACAGAATCAACTACATCTAACCTCAACATTGAGTGTTTAGCTACCACTTCTCATGGTAGCTTGGATGACAAGTAAAGAGAGGAGATGAATAAACATCCACGCCGAATAATCGAGAATGGATGCAAAATCAGCTTCTCCAAGTGAAAATACAAGCTTCAATGTTCAAAATACTGTAAACTCCCAATTCTAATGTAAAATGAGCAAACGGTCCCATTCCAAAAAGTAAAAATTCTATTTATACACTTTTTCTCACAGCACCCTTCGCCTAGCGAAGGATTCATTCGCCTAGCGAATGACTAAAAATATGGCACATTTAAGTGCCTCAGACTTAAACCGCCCCTAAGAAGTATCGCGGGTTCGCTAGGCGAACCAAAACACTCGCGAAGGGAACCTTCGCCAGTCCACTCGCCCAGCGAAGTTTGGGTGTTTTAAAAATGAAAGTTTCTGCCACCCCTTCGCTGGCACCTTCGCCCAGCGAACACATCAGCGAGCATTCGCTGGTTTCCTCGCCCAACGAATTTACACAGTTTTCCTACTGTAGGTTTTGCATACTTTCTGCCACCCCCCTCGCTGGCACACTCGCTGACCTTCGCTGGAAGCTTCGCCAACACTCGCCTAGCGAATGCTGTTGCACATCAAATTTTGGGCAGCTTGCACTATTTCATTGTGTCTTCAAACTTTGATCTTTTCATTCCTATTTCTGCACATTTGGCACACAAATTACAAGCACCACAAGTATATGTCAAATAATGCACAACAACATCAATCCACACTAAAATCAACCTATTCCACATGAAAAGTCATGAAAGATGCCAAATAATTCATACATAAATATATCATGATTGACATCTAAAAAACTCTCCCCAACTAACTCATTGCTTGTCCTCAAGCAAAGTATGCCTCTCACGAGGATTTGCTCGAGGATTAAATTCAACCAAGACACGAAAAACGGCTCAGCTAAACAACGATCACAACAATGCAACAATTACGCAATTCAAGAACTCAAAACGTAAAAGAACTGACTCTTAAACAATTTCAACAATGTTTCAAGAGACAACTAATTCATCATACACATGTCATACTACACTCCTCTTCGAAATAGGATTGAAGGCAAACGTGCATACAAGCACGGGACAACTACACTCAAATGACAAATGATGCAATACTAAGCAATTCATATCATATCTCAATGATCATAACAGAGATCATGGAAGTAAAAGATCACTAAGGGCTTTAAGGGTTGTAGCTAGGTCGGGTGAACAAAAAAGGGACATATCTAACGGTCTTTGAAACGAAATTGCCGACGCAAAAGAGCATTCACAATGTAAATATTCACACAACACACTTCATTCCACTAAATTTTCATCACACCTTCCCAAACTACCGTGCACACTTATTGATTCAATTATATATTTTATTTTATTTTTTTTGTTCAAGCAAGCATTTTCTCTTTTGTACAACAAATTCACACTCTTCTTTTTACATGCTTGCTTGAAAATTTTTCAAAATTTGGAGAAATGCACCCATCTTCTTTTAATTCTCTCCCCAACTCAATTTCAACTCAACCTAAAGTGAATGTTCCTTGCTTTTTAAGGCCAGGAAGTCAAAATAAACAATTTACAAAGGTTAAAGAAGAAAATGTTAGAAACTCACCAAATTCAATGATGAACCAAACTTGCAAATTATGTAAATAAAACAAGTTCATCATTCAATTGAGTTCTAAACTGTTTAGGCTCAAAGGGGCTACTGAATGCTCACTACTCACAGGTGAATTAATATTTGGGCATAGTTGTGCTCACTAACAAAAAGTTGCCTTGATCACTTCTCCTACTTCCACAAAATCACATGGTCACAAGATAAGGCATGAATTAAAAATAAAGACAACATTCATCAACACTCCTTGACATATAATACAATTTTGAGGCTTTTCAATTCACTAGTTTCAGATCCTAAAATGACATATGTATTCAAAAGAAGTTGTAACATGAAACACATTTACACTTGCCCAAGACACAAAGTTCTAAAACATAAAAAATTCTTGAATCAAGGTAACGATATACCTTGTCGCAACACAATGCTTACGGTACTATCATAGCCCTCACATCTTGGAGGAATTTTTCTTTAATCACAAGAGTCCAACCTACTTCCCAAAGTTCCACCATCAAAGAAGAAAAATCAAAACAACACATACAAAAACACACTTACTACTATAATTAAAAACCAACAATTTATTAGTAAAGCGAAACAAAATTTTTACTGCAAACCATAATCATTACTAATAATAACCATAAAGTGCCTGGTGTATAAAACACCTACATAATTCAAAAAGTACCACACGGGTACGAGTACATCATTACTAGACTAGTAAAAGCTGAAAAAGAAAACAAAATACAAGAAACTTCACTTTGATGCTCAAAGGAAGTGTACAAGTCTAAGATCACAAAAAATCAGTCCTCATCGGACTCAGTCACCAGCACCTCAGTACCATCATCATCATCTTCGTCCTCACCAGCATCGTCACCAACAGTCTCAACTCCAGCCTCCTCATCATCAGCTTCGTCCTCACCCCCTCCTAAAATTGGCCTGGCCTCAGGCCAACCAGCATGCGCTAGGAACTACTCCCTAGACATCATCATCTGCTCAGAAGAAGGATCCTGGATCTGTAACTAAAGAACCTGCAAAGAATCATGAATATCGGTCATGGCACGCTGCTGGGCAGCCATCCAATCCCAATTGTATTGGCAGATCTCCTGCTGATATGGATAAAAGGCCGGCAACGCCGGTTCAGAACCTCCATCAGCACCAGCAGCATCATCAGCAGCAGCCCTAGAAGACTCTCCAACACTCCCTCTAGCCTTACAGAACTTATCCACATACCGATCATCAATAGCAGATGGAATAGTGACCTGCCTGCGGGCTGGAATATCTACACCAGAGTGAGCACACAAGGTCATGATCAAACATGGAAAAGCAAGCGGGGAATTCCTGCGCGCCGCAGTACCTCCCAAGCCACTTAACACAATAGCCTTGATTTCATTTGCAATGATGCGGGCCACGTCAATCTGCACATTCATTTGAATGTTGTGGATAAGATGAGCCAGTGCGATAGGAACTGTACTATGATGCGACCTGGGACAAATGTTAGTGAGCACAAATAACAGAATAAGCTGAACTAAAGGTTGCATATCCACCCGTCTGAATCTAATTGGCGCCCCGGATGAATTCAGCTCAACTCTTTACCTTCAAGAAGTAAATCCCGGGTCATCCTTCCAATATCACGGTGGAGATGCAAATCTCGATGATATGCATCCAGTTCAGAACCAATCAACGGCAAAGGGTCTCCCAAAATAGTGTTGATCGTCCTACGATCAAATCTCACAACAGTGCCTCTAACCCAAGAGGCCCAGCTAAATCTTTCTCCATCATCCGGCAATGCATTCGCATAAAATTCCCGAACAATTTCAGCATTGTAGCCATCCAGAGGCATCATCAAACGATCCCATTTCTTCACCACAAAAAGAGCATCAATTGTCCGATAAGTTCCACGATCACTCAGAAGGAACCTTTTCTCTGCCAAGATGTGCTTTCTCTCAAGGGTTTCATATCTGGCTGCTTGCTTAGCCCCCCTGAATCGTTCTTCATCAAAACGCACGGGTACTTGTCTCGAGGTTGAAGCCTTTCGCATCTTAGCCGCGTGAACTGCAGTTTTAGGTGCCATCTGCATATAACAAACAATAAAATCCAACAAGGACAAACAAACACATTAGTGAATCAAAACTAACCAGCCAGAGACTTGCATGCATAACAAAAAAAAATGAAAAGTTTCTTCTGTTCGCGCCAGGTTCGCTAGGCGAAGTCTGGCGAATGCTCGCGCAGACTCGCGAAGCGAACAAACCAGCGAACCCACGAATTTTCAGAAAAACAACAACACACCCAGTCCACAGCCATCTCCAATTTTTCATTACCAGTCTAATCATAATGCCTATGTGGTTTTTAACATGCAATACAAAGGCAAAATGACAGAGGTTACAAATTTTTCACAAAACCCAACTTGCGCAACCAAGAACAAAAACACTGCATAATGAAATAAACTGTAAAGAGTATACAAACCTGGATTTCACACTGTTAGTGGTGGGTTAGGGCAAATGGAAAATTGAAAGAGAAGAGTGCTGTAGCTCTAAAGAGGAAATGAGAAGAAAATTTCACACGGTGGAAAATGGTGACCAAGGGGCTAGGTTTTTTTTTCCTCTATTCTGATTTCAAAGTGGGTCATGGGCCCAATTGGGAGGCCCACCCACAATTCATTTTTTTCTGATGTGGTAAAAACTTGGGTTGGTCTGCCTTGCTGGGTTCGCGGAGCGAAGGCCAGCGAATGCTCGCTAGGCGAATGCCAGTGAACAAGACCTGAATTTTCAAAAATTTTCAAAATGTACCACATCTTTTAAGGCATCAAAATGATAACTAAACACACTCAAAACAGAAATAACAGTCATACTTACAATGTTGGGGTGCCTCCCAACAAGCGCTTGTTTAACGTCGGCTAAGCTTGAAGGCCCACCGCAATCTCACGGATCGCGGAAGGGAACAATGGCGGGATTCCGCTCGAAATCCCCTCCAAGATAAACTTTCAGCCTCTGTCCATTAACTGTCCAATTCTCATTAGTTGTTGTGTCTTCAATGATAACTGCTCCATAAGGCTTGATCTCTCGAATCCGAAACGGACCCGACCATTTAGACCTTAATTTTCCCGGGAACAATTTTAACCGAGAATTGAATAGCAGCACCAGCTGTCCTACCTCAAATTGCTTGGTGATTATTCTTTTGTCATGGTAAGACTTTACACGTTCTTTGTACAGTTTGTTGGAATCCTACGCCTGAAGGCGCAATTCATCCAACTCGTGTAATTGCTCTTTTCTTTTTTCACCGCTAAGAGTTGGATCAAAGTTCAAAAATTTTAAGGCCTAAAATGCCTTGTGCTCCAACTCCATGGGCAGATGGCAATTCTTACCATACACCATTTTAAACGGTGTGAGACCGATCGGAGCCTTAAAAGCGGTCCGATACGCCCACAGCGCATCATCCAATTTGTTGGCCCAATCCTTTCTTGAGGCCGAAACAGTTTTCTCCAAAATACGCTTTATCTCACGATTGGATACCTCCGCTTGACCATTAGCTTGCGGATGATATGGTGTAGCAACCTTGTGCTTCACACCATACTGCTCCAAAGCTTTGTCAAGCTGAGTGTTACAAAAGTGAGATCCTCCGTCACTTATTAACACTCTAGGAGTACCAAAACGTGTAAAAATGTTCTTTTTCAAAAATTTGACAACAGTTTTTCCGTCGGCTTTAGCACAAGTTATCGCCTCCACCCACTTAGACACGTAATCAACGGCGACCAAAATATATTCATTGGAAAAGGAAGATGGGAATGGGCCGACAAAGTCGATCCCCCAACAGTCAAAAACTTCGATTTCCAACATATTTTGTAAAGGCATCTCGTGCCGCCGTGAAATTCCGCCGCTTCTCTGGCACTTGTCACAACTAAGGGCATGCGCATGCACATCTTTGAATAAGGACGGCCAATAAAAGCCCGATTGTAGGACTTTAGTGGCCGTTCTCAACCCATTAAAGTGACCTCCATAAGGAGAGTTATGATAATGCCACAGAATATTAGTGGCTTCCTCCATTGACACACACCTTCTGAAGAGGTTGTCGACACCAAGTTTAAATAAATGGGGTTCATCCCATACAAATGACTTGGCATCAGACAAAAATTTCCGTTTTTGGTGGTGAGTTAGACCGTCCGGTATCAATCCGGTGGCTTTGTGGTTAGCCATGTCGGCGAACCACTGTCTAACCTGTACTTTAAATAGTTTCTCATCTGGAAACTCCTCTTTTACCTCAAATTCATTCTTGGTCACGTCAACGTTGACCAGGCGGGATAAATGATCCGCCACCAAATTTTCGGAACCCCTTTTGTCACGAATTTCAAGATCAAATTCCTGTAACAAAACGATCCACCGAATCAGCCTCTGTTTTGAATCAGGCTTGGTGAGCAGATACCTTATAGCCGAATGGTCCGTGTAAACGATGACATGTGAACCAATCAAATAGGCACAAAATTTCTCCAACGCATACACTATGGCAAGCAACTCTTTTTCAGTTGTTGCATAATTAATCTGAGCTTCGTTTAAAACCTTGCTCGCATAATGTATAGCGTGGAAAACTTTCGTTCTCCTTTGACCCAAAACAGCCCCAACCGCATAATCGCTAGCATCGCACATTAATTCAAAATCCAATTTCCAGTTTGGTGCAACGATTATCGGCGAGGTTGTTAAACTTTTTTTCAAACAATTAAAAGCAAAAAGACAAGACTCGTCAAAGTCAAAAATCTTACCTTGGACAAGCAAGTTGCTCAACGGCTTTGCGACCTTGGCGAAGTCCTTGATAAATCTACGGTAGAACCCGGCGTGTCCAAGAAAACTCCTTATACCTTTGACATTCATCGGTGGTGGTAATTTCTCGATAACATCCACTTTTGCTTTATCAACTTCAAGTCCCTTTGATGACACTTTGTGCCCGAGAACAATTCCCTCGTTCACCATAAAGTTGCATTTTTCCCAATTAAGCACCAAGTTGGTTTCCATGCACCGTTCTAACACCGTATCCATATTTTTCAAGCACAAATCAAACGATTGTCCAAAAACAGAGAAGTCATCCATAAAAACCTCGATAGTCTTTTCGATCAAATCTGAGAAGATAGCTTGCATACACCGCTGAAAAGTCGCTGGTGCATTACATAATCCAAAAGGCATCCTCCTATAAGCGAAGATTCCGAAAGGACATGTAAAAGCTATTTTTTCATGATCATCCGGGTTCACAATTATTTGGTTGTAACCCGAATATCCATCCAAAAAACAATAAAATTGTTGACCGGAAAGCCTCTCGAGCATTTGATCCATAAAAGGTAGAGGAAAATGATCTTTTCTCGTAGCTTTGTTCAACCTATGGTAGTCGATACACATTCTCAACCCGGTTACGGTCTTTGTTGGTAAAAGCTCATTTTTCTCGTTTCGGACCACCGTTAATCCCCCTTTTTTCGGTACCACATGCACCGGACTAACCCACGGGCTGTTAGAAATAGGATAAATCATCCCGGCATCTAACATCTTCACTACTTCTTTTCTAACCACTTCTTTCATGACAGGATTTAAGCGGCGTTGAGGTTGAGCAACCAGTTTAAAGTCCTCCTCCATGAATATCCTATGCATGCAATACGAAGGGCTTATGCCTTTGAGATCGGACAACGTCCATCCCATTGCATCTTGATTTTTCCTCAACACTTGAATTAAGCAGCTTTCCTCCACTTCAGATAAAATACTGCTTATGATCACCGGTTTATTACCACCGTCATCGAGAAAAGTATACTTCAAGGTTGGCGGTAACACTTTCAGCTCAAGTTGGGATTTTTCTTCATTCACCTCTTTTTTTAGAATTTCCTCTTTCATACTCCCAAGGTTGCAATTCTTCTAAAGCTTCAAGCTCTAACAAACACTCTTCAAGAGCTTGCTCTTCTTCAATCGAGAATATTTCCAAGGAATCATCCAAAGCTCTTTGTAGAGGATCAATGACATGAATTTGCTTTGTAACTTCAAAACTTGCTTTCTCCGTTACATTAATTCGGAAACAATCACCTTTATCTTTCTTGTGCTTCATGGCACCATAAAGATTGAAACACACCTCTTCATCTTGGACTCTCACTTTCATGAGACCATCGTCCATGTCAATTGCCATACGGGCAGTTTTCATGAAAGGCCTTCCAAGAATCAAAGGTGCATCATCGTCCTCCTCCATTTCAATTACAACAAAATCAATCGGAAACAAAAATTTGTCCACTTTGACCAAAACGTCTTCCGCTACACCGTGAGGACGGGTAGTGGATTTATCTGCCAGTTGCAAAGTCATTTGAGTGGACCTTAATTCCATGTGTCCTAACCGTTTCACAATCGACAATGGTATCAAGTTAATGCTAGAACCCAAATCAATCAATCCGTTGCCCACATACATGTTTCCTATCGTAACCGGCAATGTAACTCGTCCAGGATCACATTCTTTCCTCGGGAGAGTCCGTTGAATGATGGCGCTACAACTAGCATCTACCATAATCGTCTCTTGACCCGTATACCTATTCTTTTTTGTGAGGATATCCTTCATGAATTTCGCATATTTAGGCATTTGCTCCAAAGCCTTGGAAAATGGGATATTTATTTGTAATTGCTTGAAGATATCCATAAACCGAGAATAATGTCTGTTAGAAGAGTATCAGTGTGGGTTTTTGTTATCGTATCCAAAGGGATTGTCGGATATCTGATGCTTGCCGTTCAATAGTTGTGATATTCTAAGTTAAGGTTTTCAAAAGTTTCACTTGTTGTTATCATTCACTTGTAGCAAAGATTAATTAGGTCACAAAGATTTTTGTAAAAGCATGTTAAGGTTAGGTTTCATCAATCCTATTCATGTATAAAAAATTAATCAAGCATATGAACTCGGTTTCCGACCAATATAACCGCGTATCCTCCCGACTACGTTTATGTCTAAAGCGGAATCGTGAGTACCGTTGTTTAGACCGTTAGATGATGTCTCACGCTAACAATCTAAGCAACGATCATTAAGATCAATATAATGCGAATAGCAAATCCCAAATCTATGTCTAGAGTTTGGTTTTTAAGAGATGAAATTGTTAGGTCAAGATTTGTAAAGTCTATGTCTAGAGCAAAACAATTCACAAATGGATCATTAAGAGAAAACAACATCATCTATATTGATCAAAGACTTTGTTCATATACAAGAGATCAATATCAATGCATAAAAATAGAATCAACTACCTCTAACCTCAACATTGAGTGATTAGCTACCACTTCTCATGGTAGCTTGGATGACAAGTAAAGAGAGGAGATGAATGAGCATCCACAACGAATAATCGAGAATGGATGCAAAATCAGCTTCTCCAATGAAAATACAAGCTTTTCTGAACAAAATACTGTAAACCCTTAATTCTAATGTAAAATGAGCAAGATATCCCATTCCAAAAAGTAACAATTCTACTTATACACTTTTCCTAACAGCACCCTTCGCCCAGCGAAGGCATTCATTCGCCTAGCGAATGACCAAAAATATGGCACATTTAAGTGCCTCAGACTTAAACCGCCCCTCAGAATTATCGCGGGTTCGCTAGGCGAACCAAAACATTCGCTTCGCGAGCATTCGCTGCAACCTTCGCCCCAGCGAAGCTTGGGTGTTTTCAAAATGGAAAGTTTCTGCCACCCTTCGCTGGCACATTCACCCCGCGAGCACATCAGCGAGCATTCGCTGGCCTACTCGCCCAGCGAATTTACCCAGTTTTCCTACTGTAAGTTTTGCACACTTTCTGCCACCATCTCGCTGGCATCCTCGCTGACGTTCGCTAGGCGAACCTTTACTGGCACCTTCGCCAACACTCGCCTAGCGAATACTGTTGCTGATTTCAATTCTTTGGCAGCTTGCACTATTTCTTTGGGTCTTCCAACTTTGATCTTTTCACTCCTATTTCTGCACATTTAGCACATAAATTACAAGCACCACAAGTATATTTCAAATAATGCACAACAACATCAATTCACACTAAAATCAACCTATTCCACATGAAAAGTCATGAAAAATGCCAAATAATTCATACTCAAATATATCATGATTGACATCTAACAAACTCTCCCCAACTAACTCATTGCTTGTCCTCAAGCAAAGTATGCCTCTCACGAGGATTTGCTCGAGGATTAAATTCAACCAAGACACGAAAATGGCTCAGCTAAATAGTGATCACAACAATGCATCAATTACACAATTCAAGAACCAATCATGTAAAAGAACTTGACTCTTAAACAATTTCAAAAATGCTTCAAGAGACAACTAACTTATCATACACATGTCAATCTACACTCCTCTTCGAAATAGGATTGAAGGCAAACGTGCATACAAGCACGGGACAATTAAACTCACTTGACAAATGATGCAATACTAAGCAATTCATATCATATCTCAATGATCATAACAGAAATTATGGAAGTAAAAGATCACTAAGGGCTTAAAGGGTTGTAGCTTGGTCGGGTGAACAAAAAAGGGACATTTCTAAAGGTCTTTGAAACGAAATTGCCGACGCAAAAGAACATTCACTATGTACATATTTACACAACACACTTCATTTCACCAAATTGTCATTCCACCTTCACAAACTACCGTGCACACTATTTGATTCTATTATTTTTTCCGTTCAAGCAAGCATTTTCTCTTTTGTACAATATATTCACACTCTTCTTTTTACATGCTTGCTTGAAAAAAAATTTTCTTTTCAAAATTAAGAGTAATGCACCTATCTTCTTTTTATTCTCCCCCCAACTAAATTTCAACTCCACCTAAAGTGAATGTTCCTTGTTTTTTTAGGGCAAGGAAGTCAAAATAAACAATTTACAAAGGTTCAAGAAAAAAATGTTAGAAACTCACCAAATTCAATGATGAACCAAACTAGCAAATTATGTACATAAAACAAGTTCATCATTCAATTGAGTTCTAAACTGTTTAGGCTCAAAGGGGCTACCGAATGCTCACTACTCACAGGTAAATTAATATTTGGGCATAGTTGTGCTCACTAACAAAAATTGCCTTGATCACTTCTCCTACTTCCACAAAATCACACGGTCACAAGATAAGGCATGAATTAAAAATAAAGACAACATTCATCAACACTCCTTGACATATAATACAATTTTGAGGCTTCTCACTTTACTAGTTTCAGATCCTAAAATGACATATGTATTCAAAAGAAGTTGTAACATGAAACACATTTACACTTGCCCAAGACACAAAATTCTAAAACATAAAAAATTCTTGAATCAAGGTAACGATATACCTTGTCGCAACACAATGCTTACGGTACTATCATAGCCCTCACATCTTGGAGGAATTTCTCTTTAATCCCAAGAGTCCAACCTACTTCTACAAAGTTCCACCATTAAAGAAGAAAACTCAAAATAACACATACAAAAACACAATTACTATTATAATTAAAAACCAACAATTATTAGTAAAGCGAAACAAAATTTTTTTACTACAAACCATAATTATTACTAATAATTTCATAAAGTGCCTGGTGTATAAAACACCTACATAATTCAAAAAGTACCACACGGGCACGAGTACATTAATACTTGACTAGTAAAAGCTGAAAAAAACAAAATACCAAAAACTTCACTCTGATGCTCAAAGGAAGTATACAAGTCAAAGATCACAAAAAAAATCAATCCTCCTCCTCATCATCGTCCATGTCCTCCTCCTCACCTCCAGCAAAAGTAGCCTCATCATCATCAGCATCGTCCTCACCCCCTCCAAATATTGGCCTGGCCTCAGGCCAACCAGCATGCACTAGGAACTGCTCCCTAGTCATCATAAGATGCTCAGAAGAAGGGTCACGGATCTGCAACTGAAGAGCCTGCAAGGAATCATGAATATCCGTCATAGCACGCTGCTGGGCAGCCATCCAATCCCAGTTATAATTGCAGATCTCCTGCTGATATGGATAATAGGCCGGCGTTGCCGGCTCAGAACCTTCCCCAGCTTCAGCAGCATCATCAGCACCAGCATTAGAAGAGCCTCCAACCATCCCTCTAGCCTTACAGAACTTATCCACATACCGATCATCAATAGTAGATGGAATAGTGACCTGCCTGTGGGCTGGCATATCAACACCAGCGTGAGCACACAAGGACATGATCAGACATGGAAAAATAAGCGGGGCATTCTTGCGCGCCGCCATACCTCCCGAACCACTTAACACAACTGCCCTGATTTCATCCGCAATGATGCGGGCCACGTCAATCTGAACATTCTGCTGAATGCTGTGGATAAGATGAGCCAAAGCAATAGGAACTGTACTATGATGCGACTTGGGACAAATGTTAGTGAGCACAAACAACAAAATAACCTGAACCAAGGGCACCATGTCCACCCTTCTGAACCTAATCGGCACCCAGGAGGTATTCCGCTCAACTTCCTTACCTTCAAGAAGTAAATCCCGAGTCATCTTCTCAATCTCACGATGAAGATGCAAGTCTCGATGATAGGCATCCAGCTCAGTCCCAACCAACGGTAAAGGATCTCCCAAAACAGTACCTCTAACCCAAGAGGCCCAACTGAATCTTTCACCATCATCCGGTAATGCATTCGCAAAAAATTCCTGAACAATTTCAATGTTGTACCCATCCAGCGGCATCATTAGACGATCCCACTTCTTTGCCACAAAAAGTGCATCAATTGTTCGGTAACTTCCTCGATCACTAAGAAGGAATCTTTTCTCCGGCAGGATGTGCTTTCTTTCAAGGGTCTGGTACCTGGCAGCCTGCTTAGCTCCCCTGAATCGTTCTTCGTCAAATCGCACGAGCACTTGTCTGGAGGTTTGAGCCTTTCGCTTCTTAGCCGCGTGAATCACCATTTTTGGTGCCATCTGCACATAACAAACAATGAAACCAAACAAGGGCAACAAACGCATTAGCAACTAAAAACAATCAGCCAGAGCTCTGCATTGACAAGTAAAAAAAAAAAAATTAAAAATCTGCCTCTGTTCGAGCCAGACTCGCTAGGCGAAGTCTGGCGAATGCTCGCGCAGACTCGCGAGGCGAACGAACCAGCGAAGGCGCGATTTTTCAGAAAAACACAGTTACAAATAGTCCCTCTCCCATCTCCTAATTTCAAATACTACTCTAGTCATATTGCTTATGTAGTTTCTAACATGCAAGACAAAAGTAACATGACAGAGTATACCAATTTTTCACAAAACCCATATTGATCAATTAAGAACATAAACAATGCTTACAGAAATAAACTGTAAAGAGTAAACAAACCTGAATTTCGCACTGTTAATGGTGGATTAGGGCAATTGGAAAGTAGAAGGAGATGAGTGTTGAAGTGCACAAGAGGAAATGAAAGGAAAATAATGACACGGAGGGAAATGATGAAGAGGTCAAGAGTCTAGGGTTTTTCCCCCCTCTATTCTGATTTCAAAGTGGGTCTTGGGCCCAATTTGGTGGCCCACCCACAATCCATTTTTTTCTGATGTGGCAGAAACTTGGGTTGGTCTGCCTCGCTGGGTTCGCGGAGCGAAGGCCAGCGAATGCTCGCCCCAGCTCGCTAGGCGAATACCAGCGAACAAGACCAGGATTTTCAAAATTTTTCCAAACTGTGCCACAATTTTTAAGCATCAAAGTGATATCTAAACATTCTCAAAACAGAAATAACAGTAATACTTACAATGTTGGGGTGCCTCCCAACCAGCGCTTGTTTAACGTCGGCTAAGCTCGACGGTCCACCGCAATCTCATGGATCGCGGAAGGGAACAATGGCGGGATTCCGCTCGAAATCTCCTCCAAGATAAACTTTCAGCCTCTGTCCATTGACAGTCCAACTTTCCTTTGACTTTGTGTCCTCAATTACAATTGCTCCATAAGGTTTGATTTCCACAATCCGAAAAGGTCCGGACCATTTAGATCTTAATTTTTCGGGAAACAATTTTAATCGAGAATTGAACAATAAGACCAGCTGTCCGACCTCAAAATGTTTGATGACAATTCTTTTGTCATGGTAAGACTTGACACGATCCTTATACAATTTATTGGAATCGTACGCCTGAAGGCGCAATTCATCCAACTCGTGTAATTGCACTTTTCTTCTTTCCCCGCTTAGAGTTGGATCAAAATTCAAAAATTTTAAGGCCCAAAACGCCTTGTGCTCCAACTCTACCGGCAAGTGACAATTCTTACCATAGACCATTTTAAACGGTGTGAGACCGATCGGAGCTTTAAAAGCGGTCCGATACGCCCACAAAGGATCATCTAATCTGTTGGCCCAATCTTTTCTCGAGCCCGAGACCGTTTTCTCTAAAATCCGTTTAATTTCACGATTAGATACCTCTGCTTGACCGTTAGCTTGTGGATGATATGGTGTAGCAACCTTGTGCTTCACACCATACTGCTCCAAAGCTTTGTCAAGCTGAGTGTTACAAAAGTGAGATCCTCCATCACTTATTAACACTCGAGGAGTACCAAAACGTGCAAAAATATTTTTCTTCAAAAATTTTACCACTGTTTTTCCATCGGCTTTAGCGCAAGCTATCGCCTCTACCCACTTGGAAACGTAATCCACAGCGACCAAAATATATTCATTAGAAAATGAAGATGGGAATGGACCGACAAAGTCGATCCCCCAACAGTCAAAAACTTCGATTTCTAACATATTTTGTAATGGAATTTCTTGCCGCTGTGAAATACCGCCGCTTCTTTGGCACTTGTCACAACTAAGGGCATGCGAATGCGCATCCTTGAATAAGGACGGCCAATGAAAGCCCGATTGTAGGACTTTAGTGGCAGTTCTCAACCCATTAAAGTGTCCTCCGTAAGGAGAGTTATGACAGTGCCACAGAATACTCGTGGCTTCCTCCACTGACACACACCTTCTGAGGAGGTTGTCGACACCAAGTTTAAATAAATGGGGTTCATCCCATACAAATGACTTGGCATCAGACAAAAATTTCCGTTTTTGGTGGTGCGTTAGACCATCCGGTATCAATCCGGTGGCTTTGTGGTTAGCCATGTCGGCGAACCACGGTCTAACTTGCACTCTAAAAAGTTTTTCATCAGGGAACTCCTCTTTTACCTCAAATTCATTCTTGGTCATCTCAACGTTTACCAAACGAGATAAGTGATCTGCTACCAAATTTTCGGATCCCTTTTTGTCACGAATTTCAAGATCAAATTCCTGTAACAAAAGGATCCACCTAATAAGCCTCTGCTTAGAATCAGGTTTGGTAAGCAGATACCTTATAGCGGTATGGTCCGTGTAAACGATGACTTTCGCACCAATCAAATAAGAACGAAACTTCTCCAACGCATACACTATGGCGAGCAACTCTTTTTCAGTTGTCGCATAGTTAATTTGAGCCTCATTTAGCACCTTGCTCGCATAATGTATAGCGTGGAAAACCTTTGTTTTTCTTTGTCCCAAAACAGCCCCCACCGCATAATCGCTAGCATCGCACATTAATTCAAAATCCATTTTCCAGTTTGGTGCAACGATTATCGGTGAAGTTGTTAAACTGTTTTTCAAAAAATTAAAAGCAAAAAGGCATGACTCGTCAAAGTCAAAAATCTTACCTTGGACAAGCAAGTTGCTCAACGGCTTCGCGACCTTTGCGAAGTCCTTGATGAATCTCCGGTAGAACCCGACATGTCCAAGAAAGCTCCGTATTCCTTTGACATTCATCGGCGGTGGTAATTTCTCGATTAAATCCACTTTAGCTCTATCAACTTCTAGGCCTTTTGAAGACACTTTGTGCCCGAGCACAATTCCCTCTTTAACCATGAAGTTGCATTTTTCCCAGTTAAGGACCAGATTAGTTTCCACGCACCGCTCCAACACCGTATCCAGATTTTTCAAGCACAAATCAAACGATTTCCCAAAAACTGAGAAATCATCCATAAAGACCTCGATTGTCTTTTCGATCAAGTCCGCGAAGATAGCTTGCATACACCGCTGAAAAGTAGCCGGTGCATTACATAATCCAAACGGCATCCTCCTATAAGCAAAGATTCCGAACGGACATGTAAAAGCAGTTTTTTCGTGATCATCCGGGTTAACAATGATTTGGTTATAACCCGAATAACCATCCAAAAAACTATAAAATTCTTGACCGAAGAGACGTTCGAGCATTTGATCCATAAAAGGTAAAGGAAAATGATCTTTTCTCGTAGCTTTGTTCAACCTACGGTAGTCGATACACATCCTCCACCCGGTAACAGTCTTTGCTGGAATAAGCTCATTTTTGTCATTTCGGACCACCGTCATTCCACTTTTTTTTGGCACCACATGCACCAGACTAACCCACGGGCTGTCGGAAATAGGGTAAATCATTCTGGCGTCCAACATTTTCACCACTTCTTTTCTTACCACTTCTTTCATGATTGGATTAAGGCGGCGTTGAGGTTGAGCAACCGGTTTAAAATCCTCCTCCATAAAAATACGGTGCATGCAATATGATGGACTAATGCCTTTGAGATCAGACAATGTCCATCCCATTGCCTCTTGATTCTTTTTCAGCACTTGAATTAATCGGTTTTCCTCATTTTCAGACAAAATATTACTTATGATCACCGGTTTATTCCCTCCGTCATCAAGGAAAGCATACTTCAAGTTGGAAGGTAACATTTTCAATTCAATTTTGGGTGGTTCATCATCATTAACTAATTTTTTTAGAATCTCCTCTTCATATTCCCATGGTTGCATTTCATCCAAAGCTTCAAGTTCTAATAAACACTCTTCTAAAGCTTGTTCTTCTTCAATCGAGAATATTTCCAAGGACTCATCTAAAGCTCTTTGTAATGGTTCAATGACATGAATTTGATTTGTCACCCCCGAACTTGCCTCTTCCGTTACATCAATTCGAAAATAATCACCCTTTTCCTTCTTGTGCTTCATGGCATCATAAAGATTGAAACAAACCTCTTCATCTTGGACTCTCACTTTCATGAGACCATCGTCCATGTCAATTGCCATACGGGCAGTTTTCATGAAAGGCCTTCCAAGAATCAAAGGTGCATCCTCATCCTCATCCATTTCAATGACAACAAAATCAATCGGAAACAAAAATTTGTCCACTTTGACCAACACATCTTCCGCTACACCGTGAGGACGGGTAGTGGATTTATCTGCGAGTTGCAAAGTCATTTGAGTGGACCTTAATTCCATATGGCCTAACCGTCTCACAATCGATAATGGTATCAAGTTGATGCTAGAACCCAAATCAATCAACCCATTGCCCACATACATGTTTCCTATCGTAACCGGCAATGTAACTCTTCCCGGATCACATTCTTTCCGAGGGAGAGTCCGTTGAATGATTGCGCTACAACTTGCATCCACCATAATAGTTTCATGATCTGTGTATCTTTTCTTCTTCGTAAGAATGTCCTTCATGAATTTAGCGTATTTGGGCATTTGTTCCAAGGCCTCGGAAAATGGGATATTTATTTGTAACTGTTTAAAAATATCCATAAACCGAGTATAATGCCTTGCACTATCTTTCCTTGTAGGAGCATGCGGATAAGGTAAGTGTTGTATCGGAATATTACTCACCGACTCTTTTCCTTTTTTCGTTCTTTTCACTCTTTCCTCATTATCAATTTTTCTCTCATTCTCCTTTTTTTCTCTCTCATTTTTTTCTATCTCTTTTTCAACTACAACACCCTCGACATTCTTTTCTACTTCTAATTCCTCACTCACATGTTCTTTTTCAACCACAACCTCCTCCTCCATTACTCTTTCACCCACATTCATGTCAATCTCACGTCCACTTCTTGTAATAATCGCTTTACAATCTTTCGGATTTGGAAGAGTAGTTGCCGTAAAGGGACCTTTTTGTTGATCGGCCAATTGTTTAGATAATTGCCCGACTTGTGTTTCGAGGTTCCTTATCGCAGCATCTGTATTCTTTTGATTAGACATGGATATTTGCATAAATTGTGTTAGAGTATCTTCCATCTTTGTATTTCCAACGGGAGCTTGCGGAGGTTGGGTGTAATTTTGGTAAGGTTGACGGTTTGATGGCCCGACTTCTTGCGGTCTCCATGGTTGTTGATAACCTTGGTTACCACGTTGTTGGTAACCTTGGTTGCCTTGTTGATACGGAGGACGGGGTTGGTAACCTTGATTTCCCGCATAGTTTACTTCCTCCACAACCGGAGGACAATAACCGGTCAAATGGTCACCTCTGCATAACTCACACACTAACACTTGCACATTTTTACTTGAAGATTCATGCATCTCCTTGAATTGTTGAGGCAGCTTAGACATTTTCTTTGTTAATAGCTCAACCTGTTGTGATAACAATTTGTTTTGTGCAAGGATAGCGTCACTTGTTCCTAATTCCAACACACCCGGCGTTCGTTGAGCAGGTCCACGATTGTGACTACCTTGATGATCGTTCAAGGCCATTTTATCAATGATAGCTGTGGCTTCCGCTGCAGTTTTGCTTAACAACGAACCACCCGCGGTGGCATCCAACAAGGTTTTGTGTACTAGCTGCAGCCCATTTCTGAATATATGAATTTGTGCCAATTCATCGAAACCATGGCCTTTGCACTTTCGTAACATTGATTTGAACCTCTCCCAAGCTTCGTTGAGAGATTCGTTAGCTCCTTGTGTGAATACCGCTATAGCGATCTTCGCTTCCATGAACTGAGTGTGCGGAAAGAATCTTTCCAAAAAATTTTCTTCCAAAGCATTCCAATCAGTCATGATGGCAGTTGACTGATCAAGGTACCATTCCTTGGCCTTCCCAATGAGGGAATGCGGGAATAGTCTTTTGAACAGAGACTCCTCTTCTGCTTCCGGTGCACCCGTCGCTCCAGCGATTTCATAAAATTTTGTCAAATGGGTGAAAGGATCTTCATGATCCATACCTGTAAAGGGACTTTGGTATAACAGTTGGAGGATTCCGGTCTTCATCTCAGCATGACGACCGTTGTTTGCATGACGGGCGAACTGAGCATTATGCCTCAGACTGTTTGTACAAGGCCTAGAAGCAGGTGGTGGTGGTGGTGGCGGATCTCCCTCCATAACTGGAAGTATGTGTGGAAATGGTGGTGGTGCAGATGTACTTTCCTCTTGTTCTCGCCTCTGTTTCGCTAGCTGCCTCCTTCTTCTAGTTCGGCTATTGATTCTTCGAGCGGTTCTTTCAATCTCAGGATCGAAAAGAAGTTGGTCCGCCGGTAGTTTCCCTCGCATAAACTAAGTCTGCACACTAAACAAACAGATTAACAAGTTCAAGATAAAGTGGTAACAGCTTACAATAACACAACTATCGCAATGCTTGCAATATCAACTAACAATCCCCGACAACGGCGCCAATTTGTTAGAAGAGTATCAGTGTGGGTTTTTTTTTATCGTATCCACAGGGATTGTCGGATATCTGATGCTTGCCGTTCAATAGTTGTGATATTCTAAGTTAAGGTTTTCAAAAGTTTCACTTGTTGTTATCATTCACTTGTAGCAAAGATTAATTAGGTCACAAAGATTTTTGTAAAAGCATGTTAAGGTTAGGTTTCATCAATCCTATTCATGTATAAATAATTAATCAAGCATATGAACTCGGTTTCCGACCAATATAACCGCGTATCCTCCCGACTACGTTTATGTCTAAAGCGGAATCGTGAGTACCGTTGTTTAGACCGTTAGATGATGTCTCACGCTAACAATCTAAGCAACGATCATTAAGATCAATATAATGCGAATAGCAAATCCCAAATCTATGTCTAGAGTTTGGTTTTTAAGAGATGAAATTGTTAGGTCAAGAGTTGTAAAGTCTATGTCTAGAGCAAAACAATTCACAAATGGATCATTAAGAGAAAACAACATCATCTATATTGATCAAAGACTTTGTTCATATACAAGAGATCAATATCAATGCATAAAAACAGAATCAACTACCTCTAACCTCAACATTGAGTGATTAGCTACCACTTCTCATGGTAGCTTGGATGACAAGTAAAGAGAGGAGATGAATGAGCATCCACAACGAATAATCGAGAATGGATGCAAAATCAGCTTCTCCAATGAAAATACAAGCTTTTCTGAACAAAATACTGTAAACCCTTAATTCTAATGTAAAATGAGCAAGATATCCCATTCCAAAAAGTAACAATTCTATTTATACACTTTTCCTAACAGCACCCTTCGCCCAGCGAAGGCATTCATTCGCCTAGCGAATGACCAAAAATATGGCACATTTAAGTGCCTCAGACTTAAACCGCCCCTCAGAATTATCGCAGGTTCGCTAGGCGAACCAAAACATTCACTTCGCGAGCATTCGCTGCAACCTTCGCCCCAGCGAAGCTTGGGTGTTTTCAAAATGGAAAGTTTCTGCCACCCTTCGCTGGCACATTCGCCCCGCAAGCACATCAGTGAGCATTCGCTGGCCTACTCACCCAGCGAATTTACCCAGTTTTCCTATTGTAAGTTTTGCACACTTTCTGCCACCATCTCGCTGGCATCCTCGCTGACGTTCGCTAGGCGAACCTTCGCTGGCACCTTCGCCAACACTCGCCTAGCGAATACTGTTGCTGATTTCAATTCTTTGGCAGCTTGCACTATTTCTTTGGGTCTTCCAACTTTGATCTTTTCACTCCTATTTCTGCACATTTAGCACACAAATTACAAGCACCATAAGTATATTTCAAATAATGCACAACAACATCAATTCACACTAAAATCAACCTATTCCACATGAAAAGTCATGAAAAATGCCAAATAATTCATACTCAAATATATCATGATTGACATCTAACAATGCCTCGCACTATCTTTCTTTGTAGGAGCATGCGAATATGGTAGATGTTGAATCGGAATATTGTTTACCGGCTCCTTTCCCTTCTTAGTTCTCTTCACTCTTTCTTCCCTCTCTATTTTTTTCTCAATCTCATTTTTTTCTTTCTCATTTTTTTCTATCTCATTTTCAACTAACACACCCTCAACATTTTTTCTACTTCAATCTCTTCCCTATCTTTTTCTTTTTCAACTACAACCTCCTCCTCCACTCTCTTTTTACCTACACCCATGTCAATCTCTCTTCCACTTCTTGTGAGAATTGCTTTACAATCCTTAGGATTCGGAAGCGTATTTGCCGTAAAGGGCCCTTTTTGTTGGTCGGCCAATTGTTTTGATAATTGCCTGACTTGTGTTTCAAGATTCCTTATGGCGGCATCGGTATTCTTTTGATTTGAAATTGCCATTTGCATAAATTGTGTAAGAGTGTCTTCCATCTTTGTATTTCCAGCGGGAGCTTGCGGAGGTTGAGTGTAATTTTGATATTATTGACGGTTTGATGGACCGGCTTCTTGTGGTCTCCATTGTTGTTGATAACCTTGGTTAGGCCTTTGTTGGTAACCTTGGTTGCCTTGTTGATAAGGAGGACGGGGTTGGTAACCTTGATTTCCTGCGTAATTTGCTTCCTCCACAACGGGAGGACAATAACCGGTCGGATGGTCGCCTCGACATAATTCACACACTAACACTTGCACATTTTTACTTGAAGATTCCTGCATCTCTTTGAATTGTTGCGGCAATTTAGACATTTGCTTAGTTAGCAACTCAACCTGTTGTGATAATAATTTGTTCTGCGCAAGGATAGCATCGTTTGTTCCTAATTCCAACACTCCCGGAGTTCGTTGAGAAGGTCCACGATTGTGACTACCTTGATGATCGTTCAAGGCCATTTTATCAATGATAGCTGTGGCTTCCACTGCAGTTTTGCTTAACAAGGAACCACCGGCGGTGGCATCCAACAAGGTTTTGTGTACAAGTTGCAGCCCATTTCTAAAGATATGAATTTGTGACAATTCATCAAAACCATGGCCTTTGCACTTGCGTAACATTGATTTGAACCTCTCCCAAGCTTCGTTGAGAGATTCATTGGCTCCTTGTGTGAATACCGCGATGGCGGGAATAGTCTCTTGAACAGAGACTCCTCTTCTTCTACTGGTGCACCAGTCGCTCCCGCTATTTCATAGAATTTTGTAAGATGGGTAAAAGGATCTTCATGATCCATACCCGTAAATGGACTTTGATATAACAGTTGAAGAATTCCGGTCTTCATTTCAGCATGACGACCGTTATGTGCATGGCGAGCGAACTGAGCATTATGCCTCAGACTATTTGTGCATGGCCTAGAAACAGGTGGTGCTGGTGGTGGTGGATCTCCCTCCATAACTGGAAGTATTTGTGGAAATGGTGGTGGTGTAGAAGTACTTTCCTCTTGTTCTCGCCTCTGTTTCGCTAGTCGTCTCCTTCTTCTAGTTCGGCTATTGATTCTACGAGCGGTTCTCTCAATCTCAGGATCGAAAAGAAGTTGATCCGCCGGTAGTTTCCCTCGCATAAACTAAGTCTGCACACTAAACAAACAGATTAACAAGTTCAAGATAAAGTGGTAACAACTTACAATAACTCAACTATCGCAATGCTTGCAATATCAACTAACAATCCCCGGCAACGGCGCCATTTTGTTAGTAGAGTAATAGTGTGGGTTTTTGTTATCGTATCCACAGGGATTGTTGGATATTTGATGCGTGCCGTTCAATAGTTGCGATATTCTAAGTTAACGGTTTCAAAAGTTTCAATTGTTGTTATCATTCACTTGTAGCAAAGATTAAATTGTGAAAAGATTTTTGTAAAAGTTTTGATAAAAGCATGTTAAGGTTAGGTTTCGTCAATCCATTTCATGTATAAACGATTAATCAAGCATATGAACTCGGTTTCCAACCAATATAACCGCGTATCCTCCCGACTAAGTTTATGTCTAAAGCGAAGTCGTGAGTACCGTTAGATGATGTCTCACACTAATAATCTAAGCAACGATCATTAAGATTAATACAATGCGAATAGCAAATCCCAAATCTATGTCTAGAGTTTGGTTTTTAAGAGATAACATTGTTAGGTCAAGAGTTGTAAAGTCTATGTCTAGAGCAAAACAAATCACAAATGGATCATTAAGAGAAAACAACATCATCTATATTGATCAAAGACTTTGTTCATATACAAGAGATCAATATCAATACATAAAAACAGAATCAACTACATCTAACCTCAACATTGAGTGTTTAGCTACCACTTCTCATGGTAGCTTGGATGACAAGTAAAGAGAGGAGATGAATAAACATCCACGCCGAATAATCGAGAATGGATGCAAAATCAGCTTCTCCAAGTGAAAATACAAGCTTCAATGTTCAAAATACTGTAAACTCCCAATTCTAATGTAAAATGAGCAAAAGGTCCTATTCCAAAAAGTAAAAATTCTATTTATACACTTTTTCTCACAGCACCCTTCTCCTAGCGAATGACTAAAAATATGGCACATTTAAGTGCCTCAGACTTAAACCGCCCCTAAGAAGTATCGCGGGTTCGCTAGGCGAACCAAAACACTCGCGAAGCGAACCTTCACCAGTCCACTCGCCCAGCGAAGTTTGGGTGTTTTAAAAGTGAAAGTTTCTGCCACCCCTTCGCTGGCACCTTCGCCCAGCGAACACATCAGCGAGCATTCGCTGGTTTCCTCGCCCAGCGAATTTACACAGTTTTCCTACTGTAGGTTTTGCATACTTTCTGCCACCCCTTCGCTGGCACACTCGCTGACCTTCGCTAGGCGAACCTTCGCTGGAAGCTTCGCCAACACTCGCCTAGCGAATGCTGTTGCACATCAAATTTTGGGCAGCTTGCACTATTTCATTGTGTCTTCAAACTTTGATCTTTTCATTCCTATTTCTGCACATTTAGCACACAAATTACAAGCACCACAAGTATATGTCAAATAATGCACAACAACATCAATCCACACTAAAATCAACCTATTCCACATGAAAAGTCATGAAAGATGCCAAATAATTCATACACAAATATATCATGATTGACATCTTACAGCTATCACCAGCAAACTTTAAGTGAGGGTTAGTTAAACAAACAATGTAAATAGAATATGATAAACTCAAACAACATTCTATACCAGATCCAGAAATTATAAACTGATATAATACGCTTGCTTCCACCAGCATCATCACCCTGTATCATCCCCTTAACCTGAAAGGAAACAAAGCAAACTTAAAAAATGAGCATCCTCAGATGAAAACAAACCCTAAAACCGTAATCCAGTGATGAGTAAAGAGAGGAACAGGAATAACGCACATTTTAATGAAACTAATCGCGGAACAGGAATCAATTATGATGTTGAACTAGTTTGGGAAGCCATGAAAAAGAAATATAAGGAGGAAGAAGCTTACACAAAAGCTTCATACTTCTTATACTTCTTTTCATTGCTTCTAAAACTAGATAAAGTTTGCTTACACTGTTGTTTCTTCATTTACTAACATCTTGTTCGTGATGCTATGAAGAAAAGGTACAAGGTGGATGAAGTTTCCATCATAGATTCATGCTTCTTATACATTTTTCCATAGCAACACAAACATTATGAAGTTTCCAAAGTATGGTCTTTGTTAAGGTAGTGAAAACGAATCTGAAAAAATGAGAACAATCAACAAAAACAACATGCAACAAACGAGATAATGGGAAATATCTAACAATAGATGGAAGAAGAAGAATACCTTAATGTATGAAGCACAAGATTCACGGCTAATGGTGAAAACGAAGAGAAAAAATGGGTTCTAGGGTTTCACTTTGAAGGCAACGGCGTTACTGTCAATTAAGTGAAAGTTATTTCGCTTATATATGGGTAAACTATTTCACAACGGATAACCATATATACGTTGGGGTAATTAAAAACTCTCCATTGTATAACCTGACCCCGGACCCCCCAATTTCTTAGCATTTGTTAAAGAAAACATTTGTGTGCAAGGTTAGTTTTAGATAGCTTTCATTTCCTTTCCAGCTTCATAGGATAAATAAGAAATCATAAAGTAGCACCCAATTCCAACCAATGCGGTAAGGTGGTCGCGTCACCGACAAAAATCGCACACTACAGAAAAATGGCGACTCTGCTGGTGAGTCATAGGATTAGAGTTCCTAAGAGGTCTAGGTTGTTTAGCATTTTTCTATACTATATATATATATATATATATATATATATATATATATATACTTCTATTCCTACTTGATACCCGTGTTTATTTTTCTATCAAATGGGAATGCGATTGATACGCATGTGGAAAGTTTGAGAGAACATTAAGATAAGGGTGGCATAGATAGGAAACACTTATAGGGAGTGAATCCCGAACAAGCTATCTTGATTGCCCACCGAATCAGTCGAGGTACCCATACGGAAGTATCGATGTTGAACGACTGATTGTCGTGAAAGCATTGTGTTTCCTAGTGTGGTACCCATGACCCTGAGGATTTAGTAGACATTAACCATGTGACCATTTGGTAGTGCGGTGACTATCGGGAATAGTTGATACGCGATACTACACTCAAATGAGATTCATCCTAGGATATTACAGCTCGCTCGAGTGAATCAGCTTGCTGTTTATATCCCAAGGGGGTCAATGATTTTGGGAACCTTAGAACCCGTTATACAGGTACAAAAATTGACCAAAATAGTACAAACTTTGGGGATGGGTAGAGCCATGACTCCATGCTCGTGACGTTGAACCCTTGAACTCATGTTTTCAAATGTTTTTGTATGCTGCATTCATGAATTCATTAAAAAAAACTCTTTTCAAACAAGAAAAAAATATTTTTTTTTCAAAAATAAACTAAAATAATAATTGCAAATATCAGAGATTGCATTATGGATTTCGGTGGAAGGAAGACGCATAAGTACACCTTCAAGGCTCCGAAGCTAGAGGACTTAAGGAAATTGGCATGGATGGTTACCAACCCTGAGGCTTTCAGAGCTAAGCACGGAGGACTCTTGTCTCTATTAAGGGTCCACACAGTTGAAGGAATCCTGTCTACGTTATTTCAATTTTACGATCCGGTTTATCACTGCTTCACTTTCCCGGATTACCAAATGGCACCAACATTGGAAGAGTACTCTCATCTGATTGATTTACCTATCACTGATCGAGCTCCATTTTCTGGACTTGAAGAAATTCCAAAGGAACAAACCATTGCAAGAGCGATCTCTTTGGACGAGTCAGAAGTTAGGACTCACATAACCACTAAAGGAGGAATCCAGGGATTACCAGCTAAATTCCTGATGGAGAAAGCTCTATACTTTGCCAGTATAGGAAACATAACTGCTTTCGAAGATATATTTTTTCTGCTCATATACGGGTTATTCCTCTTCCTCAACATTGACAACTTCATTGATACCAATGTTGTTAAGATATTCTTAATAGGAAACCCCGTACAAACCTTGCTCGCAAATGCTTCTCATTCCGTACACTTAAGGAATTTGTACAACGGAGGAATGATCACATGATGTGTACCTTTACTCTACAAATGGTTCATTTCCCATTTAGCCAAGTCTGCTGCTTTTTGGGATCACAAGAGTATTTTACGTTGGTCACAAAGAATCATGTCTCTCACCAATTCGGACATAGACTGGTACAATAGGATTTATAAGGGGATAGAGATCTTCGACAGATGTGGAATTTCCCTAACGTACCCCTCATTGGAACTAAAGGAGGAATCAACTACCATCCAATTTTAGCTCGTCGTCAACTCAGATACCCAATGAAGAACATCCCACATAATGTTCATCGGAGGGTATTTTCTTCAAGGAAGGGGAAAATGACAGGGCACTGAAGAAAGAAATAGTGCTTGCCTGGCAACATATTCACAAGAAAGGCAGAGAGTCTCTAGGAAGACCAAATTGTATCTCCATGGAACCTTATCTCCACTGGGTGCAAACTAGAGCCCTCAAGCTGAGGATGCCTTACCCTCGCCAAGAAGTTTTTCCGTTAAAGGAATCTGTCCTTTATTTCATGACTGATGCGGCAAAACACCAGGTCGCTCTCAACAAAGTTCAATGTCAGAAGAGCTCTTGGAAAAACAAGTACCGAATCCTCAATTTAGAGTGTACCAAGATTCGGGAACAATTAAAGGAAAAGGATGCTCTGATTGAGATATTAAAATAGCATGTTATAGAGGGTCAGGAAGATCGAAGAAATTTGCTCGCTCCTTTCACTTGGCAAAGGACATACAACCCAACAACGGCTGAAGAGCCCCGATCAAAGAAAAGGAAAATACAGGAATCGACATCGGAGCTCTCTTTAGAGAGGACTCAGGATCCATGAGCTTAGACATTTTCATTACAGCACTTTGTAAAATACTGTATTTTTCCTAGTAAAATACTGCAATCTTTCGAATTCAATAAAATGGGTCTCCCCCACTGTATGATATTTGCAATCTATTTGTTGAAGTTTCTTTTTGATTAAAACGAAAAACTAAAATTATGTCATTACATATCATTCATCATTCTCACATACCGCATTTTTCTTATCTTCGAGTCTCACATATGTGTCATAATTCTCGAGTCAAACTGTCTCACTCATACAATACTCAGGCCAATCGACAAAAGAAAATGGAAGATCTCGAGGAAGAGAACAGAGAGCTGAGAGAAGAAATCGACGGTTTGAAGGAAAGTTTGGAAAAAATTCACAATGACATGCAATCCCTTGCAGCAGCTCGGGAGCAGCGGCATCAAAAGACTGTAATCTCAGAGATTACATCTACGCCCATAATGGAGACACATGAGATTCATCCTCGGTACAACATGCCTAAAGGTTGCCCCTGGGGCATGCCTCTCAACTTTGTACCTGAAGGATACATCCCGCCAGTCACTGAAGACCCAGAAACCGTAGTAGGAACTGCTGGACCTGAAGGTTACAAACTTCGGGAAAGCAAAGATGCAAGGGTTACAACAGCAACTCCTGAGGGTTACAAACTCCAGTGCATGCGAGCACCAAGAGTCACCGCTATAATGTCTATACCACAACTAGTGGTACACACTGTCCCGGAAGGACGGATTCCACAAGAAATTTCTGGTGGAAACGAAGACATGTACGAAAGGATGAATTAGTTCTAGGAACAATTCTTGGAGATGCAGAAGGAACTGCATGACATTCGCGGTCAAGACTTATTCGGAAAGGACGCCGCAGACCTCTGTTTGGTCCCTAATGTAAAGATACCGCAAAAATTCAAGATGCCTGACTTTGAAAAATACAAAGGCAACTCTTGCCCTCAAAGTCATTTGGTGATGTACGCTCGAAAAATGTCTACTCAGACAGAAAATCAACAACTACTAATCCATTACTTCCTAGACAGTTTAACCGGTGCCGCACTCAAATGGTACATGGGTTTAAACCGCACGAAGATCAGTACTTTCAGAGATCTCAGGGCAGCCTTCGTTCAACAGTATAAATATAAATTGGACATGCCACCAGATAGGGATCAACTCATAGCACTGTCACAAAAGAACAAAGAAACTTTTAAAGAATATGTTCAGAGATGGCGTGAGATTGCCACCCAGATCTGCCCCCCTCTTGAGGAAAAGCAGATGACCAAGATCTTTTTGAAAACCTTAAGCACGTTTTATTACGACCGAATGGTTGCCAGTGCGCCCAGTGACTTCATTGAAATGGTGAACATGGGAGTACGCCTTAAAGAAGCAGTCCGAGAAGGACGATTGGTCAAAGATGCAGAGCCATCGAGCAGTACCAAAATATACGGTAGTGCTTTCTAAAAGAAGAAAGAACAGGAGATCAGTAATATCTCTCTCAGAAAAAAAAGGCGAAGGTATCAACCAGTAGCGGCGATAACTCCTGCTATTAACCCAGTGCCAGCTCTGACTTATCAACCTCAGGTTGCTCAGAGCCAACCAAGTCAACAACAGTATCAGCAATGGCCGCAACAGCCTCTTCAGCAGGCTCGTCCACAGTACAACAATAACAAGCATACGACACGACCATCAGGGTTCGACCCTATACCGATATTGTACACAAAACTATTTCCTCTTCTACTGGCCAAGGTGCACGTCCAAACCAGGACTCCTCTTACAGTACCGGAAAATCTGACTTTTTGGTTCAAAGCGGATCAAACTTGCCCTTACCATTAAGGAGGATCGAGGCACAACATTGAGAACTGTCTCAGCTTCAAGTCGGACGTACAAAAGCTTGTCAGGAAGGGGATCTTATCTTTCAAAGATACTAATTCAAATGTTCAGACAAACCCGTTGCCACAACATGAAAAGACTTCCGTAAATTTAATAGAGGAAGAATTTAGCCGCAATTATCAAATTCACGATGTACTCCTATTCGGAACCAATCTGGTCAGGATGCATTGCAGACAGAGCAGGTACGGTCATGTATTGTCTCACAATTATCACCAGTGTGATATCTGCTCAAAGAATAATTAGGGGTGCTCCGTAGTGCAATAATCTCTACAAGAACAAATGAGTCTGGGCTGGATTCAGGATCACAGGATCTGTGAGGTCAGCATGGCCCATACGCATCCCAACAGTGTTTAGAACCATAACATTCTCGTAATGAACGTCAATTTAGTGGCAATGCATTCAAGACAGAGTCACTATCATAATCTGCAATGACACGATTACACGCTTGTCCGATCTGCTCAACAAACAATCAGGGATGCTCTTTTGTACGAGAGGCCCTCCAACATCAGATGGATCTCGGATGGATCCAAGACTACTGTGAAATAAGTAACCATCAAGTAAATATGGTTCAGATCTTTGACATACGCTTGATGAATACCAGTCTGGTAGAATTACATGCTAAGCAGGTCAGGCTCGGTTTTCTGGCTTCACACAATTATCAAGGCTGTGAGGAATGTCGTGAAGACGACCAAGGATGTGCGCTTGTACAAAGAACACTTCAACATCTGTTGGACCATTGGTGGCTCCCAATCAACCTGGATGAAGCTACATAACAGATTAGCATGACTGACAAGAATCCTGGTACGCATCAAAGTCGGGATGTCCGCTCGGTGAAAACATATCTGGTTAAAATGCACTGCATATAAAGCGGGCGTGGTAAGGTACCACCACACAATCATGAACGCTATAGAGTTTGCTCAGAGAACAACCAAGGATGTTATCTTGTACGAGCAGCTCTTCAAAATCAATTGGACCAGAAAGAGGTTCGACCATGTTCAAGTTCTAGGTCGATCAACGTGATACAAGACTATCTCCCTGACCAAAGCAAAGACGTTGTCATAATCTTCGATCACGGGAAAACCAAGAACGTTTGCGCCATATCCCTCTACTCGATGAATCCAGAATCCCTCTTGATGGTAGAAAGGTTCCCAACCAGGAACTGATTGAGGTTGCCTATAACGGTCAAAGAAATAAAAAAGCTCATGTGGTTATCTACTTGCCAGGTCCAACACCGTACAAATCAAAAAAGGCTATCCCTTACAAGTACGGTGCAACGACCATCGAAAATGGAAAGGAAACTCCATTACCATCTGTCGTAAACATTGCCGACATCAGTCGAGTCACCCGGAGCGGTCAGATCTTCAATAGAGGAGTTGGAGAACCTGCCAAAGAAAAGGAACCTCAAACATAAATTGTAAATCAACAAGTCGGTTAATCCATTAATCCAAAACATGTAAAGAACAACGATGAGATGCTGAAGCTCATCCAGAAAAGCGAGTACAACATTGTGGACCAACTGTTGCAAACTCCGTCTAGAATCTCTGTGCTATCTCTCCTACTTAGTTCCGAAGCTCACAGGGAGGCTTTGCAGAAGGTCTTAGAGCAAGCCTTTGTGGAACAAGATGTGACACTAGGACAATTTGACAACATCATTTCCAACATCACTTCCTGCAACAACTTAGGATTCAGTGATGAAGAACTGCCGGAAGAAGGAAAGAATCATAATATGGTGCTTAACATTACAGTCAACTGCCAAGACGATGCTTTAGCCAGCATACTGGTAGACACAGGATCGTCTTTGAATGTTATGACAAAATCAACTCTGATGCGACTATTATTTCGAGGAACCCCGATGAGAGGCAGTGAGATCATCGTCAAAGCCTTTGACGGATCCAGAAAAATAGTTATCGGCGAAGTTGATCTTCCTATAACCATCGGTCCTCACACTTTCCAAGTCACTTTCCAGGTCATGGACATCCGGGAAGCATACAACTGTTTATTAGGAAGACCTTGGATACACAAAGCTGGGGAAGTCACTTCGACACTTCACCAAAAGCTGAAGTTCGTCAAGAATGACAAGTTAGTCACAGTCTGCGGAGAGCAAGCCTTAATTGTGAGCAACTTATCATCATTCTCCTACTTAGGACTGGAGGAGATTGTTGGGACCCAGTTCCAAGCACTCTCGGTGTACAATGAGAATCAATCAGAAAGAGGGACGTCCATTTCCTCATACAAGGGCGCTCTCGAAGTGATCAAGAGTAATAACGTAAAGGGATGGGGACAGCTTGTGATTCCTACAGATAACAAGGCAAAGAATGGTCTTGGTTTCTCTTCAACCTGTACACAGACTGCCAAGAAATATGAAAGTTTTCATCCCATTCAGAACTTCTTCCATAATTGAGGCTTCCTCCACCCAGTGTCTTAAGAAGTACACACCATCAAAGAGAGTGACTCCTCCGATACGGATGGGGAATGGAAATCTTATCTCAACAACAACGGTTATATGTCTCAGGAAGAAGCGCACATGCCATTCTGTTTTCCAAAGCAGAACCCGAGATATCTACCAAGATCAGATGTCTGGATGATCTATGCAGATTTTGATCCTGAGGGATGTCGTGCTCCACCTAACTCATTAGAAGATGATCTAATGAAAGAAAACTTCAACTACGACTATTAAGATCCCCTAGATGACTTGTCTATCTGGCAGTCGTACACATAGGGCTTAGGGCAACAGAGTAAGCCCAGCGATGCCTATCAGCTGAGTAATATTGAAAAGAATACCCACGTCCCCACCAAGCCATGGGATCATTACTTAGGATAGTCCAAAGATATCCAGCACAATGATGAATTTGCAAAGATTGCAGGACAAGAGTTCATCAACTATGCTTTTCCTGAGGTCAACGTCATCGAGGAAGATGACTCCTCTATTCCCACGGAAGTATGGGACACTTTAGGACAATCGAGTGGCAAGTATGACTTCTTAGTCAAGTACACCGCTCCTGAATGCTCTCGCATCAGATGCGAGGACATCCAGCCAACTGGATAGGGAGATCCTCTTGAGAGTGAAAACACTAGGAAAGATACAACATAAGAGTTCGTTTACGACAACTCTGCTTGGGAGGAAGACTCCAACGATCCTACTCTGCCAGAAATCAGCGTCATTTCTGAAGACAAACCAAGAAAGAAGATACCAGACTTTGTGATTCACCGAGGAGTTCGTCGCCAATGGGTTGTTGTCGATGTCTCGAAAGTCGTCCATAAGTCTAAGTAATTGCCATCTTTGTTTTGACCTTTCACCCTGCCCAAGTAAAACAGATGTTTTTATAGGGCTCACTTTTCTATAAATGTCCCTCTTCGCTTCGCCCAAAGCGACAGAGTTTTGTTTTATAGGGCTGTATTTCAAGAATTGACAAATCATAAATAAATAACGTCATTCTGTCATTCCCGCATTTATTGTTTTTTTCACTTTTCGTTTTTTCCAGAAAATGGTAATCCTAAAACAACCCAAAATAAAAACAAGCATTTTTAAAAAAATACACTGCACACACTCTTGCATTTCTCTCTGTCTTTGCTAAAAAACAAATCATCACGTCATGCAGATTGCTTGTTTTAAATCCCGTTGAAACACACGATCCAATGCCTTCTCCCAACTTTGAAATCCCGGTATTTGAAGCTGAAGAAGAAGAGGACGAAGAAATTCCATAAGAGATTTCCCGATTACTCAAACAAGAGGAAAGGTCTATTGAACCTCACAAAGAGCCGTTAGAAATGGTCAATTTGGGTTCAGAGGAAGACTTGATAAAACTTTTCAAAGAGTTTCCAAATGTATTTGCTTGGACTTATCAAGACATGCCAAGGTTAGATACCAGCATCGTGGAACATCATTTACCGTTGAAATCAGAATGTCCACCGGTAAAATAAAGGCTGAGAAGGACTCATCCAGATATGGCCATCAAGATTAAGGAGGAAGTGCAGAAACAGATAGGCGCAGGTTTCCTCGCTACCTCAGAATGTCCTCAATGGTTAGCCAACATAGTTCCAGTTCCGAAAAAGGACAGAAAAGTCAGAATGTGTGTAGACTACAGGGATCTGAATAGGGCAAGTCCAAAAGATGACTTCCCCCTACCACACATTGACATGCTGGTAGACAGTACAATAAAATTCAAAGCCTTCTCCTTCATGGATGGATTATCGGGCTATAATCAAATCAAAATGGCACCGAAAGATATGGAGAAAACTTCATTCATCACCCCATGGGGCACCTTTTGTTACAAGGTAATGCCTTTCGGTTTAAAGAACGCGGGGGTAACCTATCAAAGGGCCATGACGACTCTGTTTCACGACATGATGCACAAAGAAATCGAAGTGTATGTCGATGACATGATTGCTAAATCTAAAATAGAAGAAGAGCATGTGACACACCTGTCAAAGTTATTCGAGCGTCTAAAAAAAATACAAACTCTGCTTGAATCCCAACAAATGCACGTTCGGTGTCCGCTTAGGAAAACTCTTAGGGTTCATCGTCATCCAGAAAGGAATTGAGGTTGATCCTGACAAGGTCAAGGCCATTCAAGAAATGCCGTCGCCAAAGACTGAAAAACAAGTCAGAGGATTTTTCGGACGTATGGATTACATCTCAAGGTTCATATCCCTCATAACCGCGACATGCGCCCCAATCTTCAAACTACTCAGAAAGAATCAAAGCCGCGTATGGACAGAAGACTGCCAAAAAGCTTTCGACAGTATCAAAGAATATCTGTTGAATCCGCCTATCCTGTCTCCTCCAGTGGAAGGAAGACCACTGATCATTTACTACAAGACGAGACAAAGAGAAAAGAGTCTTCCATTTACTACTTAAGTAAGAAATTCACTGACTGTGAAACTCAGTACACTATGCTCGAGAAAACTTGTTGTGCTCTCGCTTGGGCAGCAAAACGCCTTCGCCAGTACATGATTTGTCACACTACTTGGTTAATCTCAGAAATGGATCCAATCAATTACGTCTTTGAAAAGCCTGCTCTCACAGGAAGGATTGCCTGTGGCAGATGTTGTTCTTAGAATAGGACATCGAGTACCACACCCGAAAATCCATCAAAGGAAGTATTTTAGCCGATTATTTGGCTCACCAACCGATTGACGATCAGGAATCAGTCGGATTTGACTTCCCAGACGAAGATGTCATGTACTTGAAAATGAAAGATTGTGATGAACCGCTACCCAGTGAAGGGCCGGAACCAGGTTCCCAATGGGGACTAATATTTGATGGAGCCGTTAACACTTATTGAAATGGAATTGGGGCAATCATCGTAACACCTCAAGGTACCCATATTCCTTTCATTGCCAGATTGACGTTCAAATGCACAAACAATGAGGGCGAATACGAAGCTTGTATCATGGGTCTCGAAGAGGTAATTGACTTAAGGATTAAGAACTTGGATGTATATGGAGATTCAGACCTGGTTATTGTTGAACCCTAATTTTTACCCCTAAGATTCCACATATCATTCACATATCATTTGCATCTTATATCACAAACAAGATCATGCTTTGCTTCCCTTGTCTCTCTCATTCTTTGGGTTAATGCCTTGCAGGGTTTACCGAGCATCTGTGTGTTTCTTTTTCACTTTATTGCTTTATTTGTTTATATTTTACTAACCTTAACCAAAACCCAAAAATATTTTGTTTTCTCTTTATTGACATTTTCAGGGGAAGAACAGGTTAAAAATGGAAAAATAACAGTCCCACAGCTCGAATGAATTTCATCTGAACAAAGTCAAAGTTGATCTGCAAACAATTCAAAATTCATCTGATCAAGAGTTTCCAAGATTTAATTGATTATTATTCAAGAGACTCCAAGGTTCATGTGTTTATTTCCATGCCTTCTTTGACGAGCAAAAGAATCGAGCCGAACCACAACAGTACAGCAAAATGCTCATTTTTCACAAATTTTGCACTAGGTAAGCGGTTAGCAGATATGCTGTAACCGGTTACCCTCATGAGATTTTGAAAAAAATTCAGCAAATTCAAAATTCAGCAATTTGCACCAATCTCAGCCCTTGATCACATTTGGAATATTCTAGACCATCTCATTTTAATTCCCTTACATCACTTTGATCATTTCCTACCATACACCTTCACTAATCACCACTCTTTTATGAATTTCCCTCCAAATTCAAATTCCAAGCCTAATTCCAAACCACCAAATTTCCAAGTCTAAACTCTATAAATAGAGCCCTCATTTCATTCATTCTTCAAGCTTTTGAGAGCCAAATTCACCTTGCTAAAATTTCCCTTCAAGCTTTTGAGAACCAACAAACCTCTTGCAATTTCTCTCCCCAACCACAAAATTCACCAAAGCTCACTTTTCTTCTTTTACAAGTTAACAAGTATTCGCATTGAATCTTGTTCAACTTTGAGCTAAACCTTCATCCATGCTTTTTTCTTCATCAATTCTCATAGATCAAGGCTTTGGAGTTTGGATCTTGGAGTAATTTGAAGGAATTTTCAATTTTGAAGTGGTAATTCATCTCTCACCATTGTTGAAGCTTCAATTTCATCATCCACAATGTAAATCTTTGGAGATCTTTGTTACTTGATCCTTTGGATCTTGTAATTGTGTTTAATTACTGTTTTTCACTGTTATTTTACTTTAAATTTCGTGCAATTTCAGTTCCATGATCATAAGGTGTTTGTACAAAGTTTTGAGAATGGATCATGCTGAATTTTGTACATTTTTCTGCATTCTGGTGCAGAGTAACCGCTTAGCAGATATGCTGTAACCGGTTACTCTGTGTTAATTTTGAAAAAACTGCACTATTTTGAACTAAGTATTCGGTTAACAAATATGCCGTAACCAGTTACTTCGAAACATAATGCATTCCTTTTCCATTTTCTTCCCTTTCCTTTTGTTCTTAGCCTTAGATCACATAATTGTGTGGTTTAATTTGGCTTTATCTTCATCTATTTCTCTTTTTATTTGGATCAATGAAAGTCTTATGGATCATAGAATTCCGTTGTTGAATTTTGATCAAGACTAGATCACTACCTTCTTTTCTTTTCGTGCGATATTGCTTTCGGATGACGATCTACATATCGTTCATCTAGCATGCATTAGCACAAAGAGCTATTGACCGGCCTCATTGTAGGGTAATTACTCCGTAAATTACTCGGTGATTGCTTAACATAGCGCAACATTATGTCCCTTATCGGAAAATAACTCAATGTTGATTGATCTTTTGTATTAGGTTTAAAATCTATGAAGCTTGTTGTTGTAGAGGCTTTGATTATATCAATCTTCTAACAAGCCTTCATTAAACTTGACCTAAGTACAATATTCAATCATTATTGATCACTTACTCCAACAACTAACAACTAATTACTAACTTCTTACTTCTTTACAATTCCTTCTCGCTCCCTATCTCTCGTTTACTTTTATGCAATTTTTCCTTTGTCCGTTGGACACATGTTTATGCTTCTGCATATTTTTCCTTTGTCCGTTGGACACATGTTTATGTTTCCGCAATTTTTCCTTTGGCCGATGGAGACATGTTTATGCTTCCGCAATTTTTCCTTTGTCCGTTGGACACATGTTTTTGCTTATGCCTTTTTCTCTTTGTCCACTTGGACCAAAAACATTAATAAAGGACAAAACCTCTAAAAAACTTGTGCTTCTAATCTTGGACTATGGTTAGTATCCTTTTCAGTGGACATGGAGTTTTGGACCTAGACCTTGGACTTCAATGCTATTCTTGAATCCTTGAACTTAGACCTTGGACATCCAATGCAATTCTTGGAACCTTGGACTTAGACTTAGGACCTTTCTCCCTTTGCTTTGGAATTATGGTTCGAAGACTACGAGGCTTGCTTATGTGGTTAGGCTCTTCTTATCCTTAGCTTTTACTTTATGCTTTAGGATTGTCACTTCTTCTCCTCTCCATTCTTCAATTTTCAAAACTCTCTCTCTTTTTCAAAACCTTCTTGATTAAAAACTTTCATATCTTTCATAATCAAACCTTAACTTTGTCAAGTGATTTTACTATTTTCTTTTCATTTCTTAAACAAAATGCTAAACTACATAAGCATATTGACACTTTTTTCAAAAGACTTTAAAAACACCAAACTCATTCAAACTCCTTTGGTGCTCTCGTGCACTTTCTTTCTTAAAACTTTTTCATAAGTTTAGACATGTTCATTTCTTTAAGCAGAATTATTCGTTTGGAAATGACAACTTGCATTTACATTTAAAATCAACCAAAACAAACAAATTTCATTCTTTGTACCACGAACTACGAGGTTTTGATCCTACATTGCACTTCGTGGGTACGTAGGCATGGGGCGACAAGTCTCTCCAAACACAAAAATCTAAAAAACAATTTCTCTTCTCATCTCCTCAATCACTTTTCAAGCAAACATTTTCAGACCAAAAGCGGTAGATATTTCAAAAGGCTCCTATAGAGTACTATAGACGTTTTGGGTGCTAACACCTTCCCATTGCGTAACCAACCCCCTTATCGAGTCTCTCTTCACTTGTTCTTGTTGTAGAGCTTGTGTAGTTTTTGTTCGCTCTTTTTCCTTTCCTTTTTGGATAAAATAAAAGTGCGGTGGCGACTCTTACTTTTCGACTTAAGTTAATCAATAGTTTACAGTCACGATTTTGTCGCTACAGAAAAAGTGGCGACTCTGCTGGGGAGATCCTTCCTTGAGGGGTTTAGCCTACTTTGATTTATTTACTGCTTTTCGTCTGATTTGCTTGTTACTTGGTTATTCTGTTTGGGAGTTCCTCTGTGTGTGCGAGATATGTCCTATACCCGTACCAGAGTGTACTTTGAGATAGGAGGATGGTATAGTCAAGGGAGCTTTGAAGGAGTCGAATCCCGAAAAAGCAGAACTTGAGAATCCATCCACTCGGTGGTTGCTTCTTTGGAATTACTGATGTCGATCGAGCGATCGTGAAGGCATTACTTTTTCCATTGAAGCCTATAACACTAAGGACCGTAGTAACCTTTAACCCATCTTAGCCTTTTTAGGATCGTGGCGCGGAAGCTATGAAGATGCAAATCTGACTTAGCTATCACGCGATGCCACACTCAGGTTAGATTCTCTTGAGGATAACTACCAACCTCCAAGCAAATCGGTGCGCTGGTGTGTCTGATAGTGGATTGTGGACCCTGGGCACTCTGTTAGAACCGCTGTTTTCTGCAGGTACAATGAAGACGAAACCTTAGTACATACCTTTTGTGGGTTGGTTCTTAACCTTGACTTCATGCCCGTGACTCGAACCTTTGAACCTGTGTGCTTTGAGTGATCTTGTTTGTGGTTTTTGCATCCATGCACTCTTGCATCCATGAGCATGCATATGCATTTCTTCCAAGTTGTCCAGAAACTCATTTCAACTGTCTCCTTCTCCAGTTATCTGTTCACCGTCAAGCTGTTTCCTCAACACAACTACGGAACTAGAGCTGTTGTCAGATTGAGAATGGAAAACCAAGAACAACACAATGCCGAAGTCAGAATGGAAATTGATGAGTTGAAGGCCGGTATGACCAAGCTCACAGAAATGCTGCAAGTTCTGATTGCTAGAGGTGACCCACTTCAGAGGACTGTGATTGTTGAAATTTCAACC
The DNA here is from genome assembly GCA_022829125.1 of Lathyrus tuberosus. Lineage (NCBI taxonomy): Eukaryota > Viridiplantae > Streptophyta > Magnoliopsida > Fabales > Fabaceae > Lathyrus > Lathyrus tuberosus. Next base: position 14,962,459 of record JALAZF010000065.1, on the reverse strand, counting down.
GTTGATGTTGACCCTCCACTGACTCAACAACCAGCTTCTACTTGGCCAGAATTTGGGTTACCTCCGAATTACTCGCCACCCTTTGCAACTACTCTTGTGTTTGTCCCGTCTGTACTGCCAGTATCTTCTGCTCCGTTGTTCACTGAACCTCAGCCTGTTGTGTATTCTGTTTCTCAAGCTATTCCTAAGAATCCTCCTTTCGTGTACCATGCTGCTGGTCCACAATCTGAAAGTTAGGGAGAAACTAGATACATTGAAGAAGTCAGAGAGCAATGGCAAACTCTAGATAAAAGGATAAGAGTCGTGGAAGGAAGTGATGTCTTTAATGCTGCCGCAATGGACATGTGCTTGGTTTCCGACTTGGTTATTCCTCCAAAATTCAAAACTCCTGATTTTGAAAAATACAAGGGGCACACCTATCCCGGAACCCACTTGGTGATGTACTGCCGCAAGATGGCTGATCATGCCAAAAATGAAAAATTGCCCATTCACTGTTTCCAAGACAGCTTGAGTGGGGCTTCAATGAAATGGTATATGGGACTTGATAAGAACTGTATCCAAAGCTGGAAAGACTTGGGTGATGCTTTCTTAAAGCAATATAAGTACAATCTGGACATGGGACCTGATCGCCGTCAATTGCAGAATATGTCTCAGAAAGAAAAAGAATCCTTTAAGGAGTATGCTCAGTGCTGGAGAGAGCTAGCTGCTCAAGTGGAGCCACCCTTGGCTGAAAAAGAATTGACTGGATTGTTCATGGACACTCTTCAGCCACTTTTTTGGGAAAAGATGATAGGCAGTGTATCATCTGGTTTTGCTGACCTAGTCACTATTGGAGAAAGACTAGAAGAAGGTATCAAGAAAGGAAAGATTGCCAATGCTGAAGCCTTTAGTGGTGCTAAAAAGTATGCTGGGAATTTTCAAAAGAAGAAGGATGGTGACACCCATGCTGTTTCAGTCGAAGGGAAACCTCATCGCAGACAACAACAATATGTAGCTGCAGTTGATCCTGTTGTTAATGCTAAACCAATTCAAGCTCCTCGTCAGCTTGTTAGACAAAATCAGAATCGCAGTAGGGTTAACTTTGATCATATCCCGATGTCCTACACTGAGCTCTATCCATGTCTTGTTCAGAAAGGTTTGATAACAACGAGGGATCTACCTCCTCCTCCAAATCCTCTTCCAGCCGGCTATAGGGCTGATCTTCACTATGAGTTCCATCGAGGTGGGGCATGCCATAACTTGGAAGGTTGCTATGCATTAAAAGCTAGAGTACAAGAATTGATGAACTCAAAGATTCTGACTTTTCTTGATGATAATCCCAATGTTGTCAACAATTCCTTGCCAGAGCATGCCAAGTGAAGTTTGAGTAAGTTCAGACGGATCATCTCCTAAAGCCAGTGTTTCAGATAGGGCTGCTCATCCTTGTTGCTGATTAGTCACTATGCCTTGTTTCTTTCTGTTTGCATTTTCCCTTGATTGTATTGACTGTTTGCTTTCAAACTTTATTTGTACTTTCATGGCAATTTCAATGAAATGAGCATTGCAATGTTTGATTCAATGGTAATTTTAAAACGATCTGTTAGGGTTCATATGTGTTTTCAGAAAATTTCTTTTGATACACTAAAAATAAATGAAATTGAATATTGCCATCATGTTCCTTGTTAAAAAATACATGAATTTCATGTTTACATCTTGTAAAATGGTTGAGAGACGAGGGAGATAGCTTGCTTCACGCAAGTCTGATGGTTGCCCAAGGAAGAAGATGGCCATGATGCCATTTTCAAACTTTCAGAATCAAGTTTAGTATATATTATACACTTGCCACTATATATTTAAATTAGCATTGCGCCCTAGTGGTTTATCAGCTAGTTTTGTGCGTATAGCGAGCGAGAGGTCTGGGGTTCGAATCCCCCTCGCCCCAGACCTTTTGGTTTTTTTTGAGTCATTTTCCAAAGGGTTTTTCATATATAATTCACACTTACCATACTCTTTCAGCCACAAACAAGTGGCTCAGTTGGTAAAGTTTTAAACCCTCCACCTCAAGGGTGTGGGTTCAAACCTTGGGAGGGTCATCCTATTTTTTAATCACTTGTTTTCTTTCACTTTTCTTCACCTTTTTTTTTTAAACTTCTGAAATTAATTTTTCTCTCAATTTTAATTATTTTTTATTGATTCTTTTTATGAAAATTCACAAAAATGTTAAAATATTTTATTCTACAAAAATTTCAGAAAAATATTATTTATTTAATGTTTTCACAAATAATTTATTTTATTTGTTTTTAAACATTTGAAAATATTTATTTTTTCTAATTTTTCCAAATTCAAATTATTTTCAAATCATTTTATGGACAAAACATGAGTTTTCAAACATTTATCCAAGATCACAACTTGTTTTTCATATATGTTTGATAATTTAGATCATTTAAAATGTTTTTTTTTACTCAAATTAAAATACATTTTTTTATCAAATTAGGGTTTTGATTATTTTCACCCTTACAAATCTTTTTAAAAATCTTGGGCCTCTAATAGACTGTAAGACCCACCCCTTTGTAAATAAAAACCATTTTTGGGCCTCAGTCATTGTATATGTCCCACTGTGTTATCTAAAATCGCGTTGCAATCGTCACATTTTAAACAAAATCAACTGGGCCTCTCCCTGAGTTGTAAGCCCCATTCTCTTTTCTTTTAAATCACTTTGAGCCTCTAATAGAGTGTAAGACCCAACCTCCTTGTACATAAAATAATTTGGGCCTCAGTCATTGTAAAAGTCCTAGTACGATTTTAAAAATCATGGCGCGATCGCCATTTCAAACAATTTTAACACGGACCTCTAATAAAGTGTAAGACCCATCCCTTTTGTACATAAACAATAATTTGGGCCTCAGTCATTATATAAGTTCCGGTACAATTTTTAGAACAACGGTGCGATCACTGTTATTTCTGGGCCTCTCCTTGAGTATAAGCCCCAATCTTCATTTCAAAACAACTTCCATTTTTGATTTAGATTCAAATTCATAGTTGTTATCAAAACTTTCTTTAATTTCTAGAATAACTAATCATACAGCTGTAGTACTGGAAGCTTGCTCACCTATAAGTTCTATCAGCTTTCTTTTACATACTTGTATATATTTCATCTGTATATATATATATATATATATATATATATATATATATATATATACCTGTATATTACTTGCTTAGAGTTTTCCCCGGTAATTAGGTATAAGATTAGTTCAAACCAGTGGTCACTCTTTTAACACAGTCAAAACTAGTTCCCTGTAGGAAATTCCAGATACAATCTTGCCTCCTCTTGGGCTTATACAATATGGAACAGAGAAAGGCATTATTCCCGGTGAAACTTTTCTCAAGACTGTCACTACTAGAAATTTGTCTAAGAAATTCATTTCCCCCAGAGAGGATTAATTCCTGATGAAACCTCTCTTGAATTTCTTCAAACCCCTGAACTGTTCACTAAAGAAAGGATTAATTCTCGGTGAAACCTTTCTTGAGTTTTTCTTAGGTTTGGACCCACAGGCTTCCTAAAAGAATCCCCAGCTTCCTCTTGGGTTTTGTACAAGGACCCTCAGGCTTCTTAGAAGTTCTCATGTGTAACAACCTGCGGCCGCTCGCGCACGAGTCCCGGCACTATTACCAACTCAGACTTAATCACTTGCCCCCTTTTTTCAACTATACTAGTGTTTTTGCCTCCCGTGGGAATCGAACCGTGTACCTGGGGATAAGTACCACGTCCAATGCATTCCCACTACCAATTGAAAAAGGGGGCTAGTGATTAAGTCTGAGTTGGTAATAGTGCCGAGACTCGTGCGCGAGCGGCCGCGGGCTGTTACATCATGCCTCCTCTTGGGCTTAGTACAAGGACCCAAAGACCTCCTACAGGCATAGAATAGAACATAGTCATCCTTTGTTAGAGCAGTATTCCAAATAGTCAAAACATCAGACCAATTTAGGGTTGATTCTTATCCCTTAAAACACCAGCCTCCTCTTGGGATTCATACAAGCAGACTTGGACAGTCTCAGCCTCCTCTTGGGCATCATACAAAGATCATCCTCCAGTTAAGAGTTAACCTCTTCATACCAGTAGACTTGGACAGTCTCATTTTCTTTTTGGATCTCCAGAAATCCTCAAGTTTCCTAAAAGCACGGGAAAAAACCCTGATCAATTTCCAATAGAGTTAAAAACTCTATAGGTCCTAAAATTCAACCTTTAAACCCTCACTTTAAATTTCCCCAGCTAGGTTCTAATTACTATCAATAAACCCTCAATCAGAACCTCATGGTCTCTGATATTTCAACTCTTCTATCTTCAGCAAGAGTTGATTCCCCAATTTGGACCTGTCTCTGGATCTTAATAATCCTCAGCAGAAGCTAGCCTCCTCTTAGGCTTTATATAAGAAATTCCCTAACCAGCCTCCTCTTAGGCTTTGTATAATGATTTTCCCTCAGCCTTTTTTAGCCTCAATCTTGGGCTTTGTACAAGACACCTATAAATATCCTCAGCTGAGTCAGTCAAATCTTTTTTAGCCTCAATCTTGGGCTTTGTACAAGACACATATAAACTCTCTCCAAAGAAGTCAAATCCTTCTAGCCTCCTCTTAGGCTTTGTATAATGATCTCCATGAGCAGAGTCAATATCCCTTTAGCCTCAATCTTGGGCTTCGTACAAGACAGATAAAACCTCTTGTCAGTAGAGTCAATCCTCTTTAGCCTCAATCTTGGGCTTTGTACAAGACAGATAAAACCTCTTGTCAGTAGAGTCAATCCTCTTTAGCCTCAATCTTGGGCTTTGTACAAGACAGACAAAATATTTCCCCAGAAAAAGTCAATGTACAGCCTCTTCTTAGGCTTTGTATAATGATATCCCCAAAAGAGTCAGTCTCTTTTCAGCCTCAATCTTGGGCTTTGTACAAGACAGATATAAAATTCCCTAAATAGAGTCGACCTTTTAGCTTCAACCTTGGGCTTTGATCAAGGCACACAAAAAACCATCATCCCCTCAGAGGAAATCAAAAATCTCTCTGTAGGAAGACATTTCTCTGTACAATCACACATCAAAACTGACAATCAAACAAACCTTAATCTCAGATAATTGCTGTAAGTGGCACACTTGTTGATTAAAAAATCCAAGCTGTAGCCCCTTTCTTATCCTGGTAGATCCTCTTCTTTCATCTAATTGCTGTAAGTGGTAAGCCTCTGGATTATTTACATCCAAGCCAATGTCCCTCTCTTAGCATGAAAGACTCCTAAGGAAAAATGGCATTGCTCAACACTGAGTTAAAGTTTTCTCCTTCAGGACAAATCCCTCATAAAGGAAATTATGGCATTGCTGGATTCTCATATCCTAGTTAAAGTAATTCTCCTTTACAATCAGTTACCTAACAACTGTGATAAACAGATGAGATATCTCCCTTAGAGATGACAAATTCTCTCTTAGTCAAATCTTCTAGCTTCAATCTTGGGCTTTGAACAAGACACAAATACTCCTTTAGCTTCAATCTTAGGCTTTGAACAAGACATCAAACATCTTTTTCCTCCTATAGAATAGGAGAAACTACGATTACTCTGATTTTCCTGTTTTCTATGACGGGAATACGTAGGCATAAGATTGCAACATGTTAGCGAGCACACCAATCAAAAACCTTAGGTCCAGTACCATACCAAAAACATCGGAAAAACCCGACATCAACAAAAATACTCTCTCTCAAACATTCCCAAAGGAGAAACTTTTCCAATAAACAGATAAACACCAGTAAGTAGAAAACAGTAGAAATTGCTAACGATCTATGGATAACCATATATAGGATGGGTAATTGACAACTCCTCATTGTATAACCTGACCCCAGACCCCCTAATCTCTTAAGCATTTGTTAAAGAAAACATCTGCGTGCAAGGTTAATTTTAGATAGTTTCCCTTTCCTTTCCAGCTTCATAAGATAATTAAAAAATAAGAAAGTAGCACCCAATTCCAACCAATGGCGATAAGGTGATCGCGTCACCGACAAAAATCGCACGCTGCACAATATATAAAGGCAAAACATATTTTTTGATGTAGCATTTTTTACTTCCTATTTTACCCTTAATAATTGTTTTTATTTGACTAATTTTTTTTAACGGTTAGTGGATAAGTGAGTTATTATTCCTAGAGAGTTTTTAAACCTCCTATATAGTTTCTAAACCAATAAATCTTCTCTCCCCATTTTATATTACACCCACATGAAGTAAAAAGGAGTGAGATATAAGCAATTGGAAGAAAGAAATCGAAAGTGAAATGGAAGAGAAAAATGATAATGGTAACTCCCATATTTTTTTAACATTTCGTGAATTTAACTTAAATTTTTCTCTCACTTTTCTTTCAATAATGTTTTGGGTTGATTATCAAATAATAATAATTGAAAAGAATTAGATTATGTTGAACTTTTTAAGGGGAAGATTAAAAACAAGATTTGCATAAAAACTAAAGTTACAATTTTATTTTTACAAATTACACAAGTGAAGAGTTAGATAATAGAGAAGTGTGGATGCCGGAAAAATTGGTGCGACGACAACCACACACTTTCTTTTTCCCTTTATTTCTACTTGCTACTGTTTCCTTTCTTTTTCCCTTTGTTTATCAGTTACACTTTCTTCCAGATTTTTTGTTATTCTTTTTTTTTAATGGTTTTATTTATACAGTGTTGGTTTGAGTCTCTTTGTATAAAGAGGATGGTGAGGATTATTTTTAAAATAATTTTGAAAGATTTCTTATGTGTAAGTAGGAAAGTGAAGGAGAAAATATTGGTAGTGTAGTCTATTTTTTTCTGTCTTAGTATTTGAAAAATGTAGAAATAAGTTTCTTTTTCGGAAATTCATGTGCAAATAATTCTATTAAATGAAATTAAAAAATATGCTACACACTTAATACAGATATCCATATATGAATGTGTATGAAGTGAAATATTTTATTATATATTTCAAATAATTTTACACCAAATTACTACAGATTTTAAACAAAATTTCTACATATCTCCTGTTTAATTATATAAATAACTTACATTAAAATAAAAATGAAGCAATAATATTGTTTATATTTTCACGTGTGTACATATAAAAAACAGACATACGCGTGTCCGTTTTGATTTCATGGTTGACCTTCATATAAAACAACAATGTCACTTAATATCTTTGTTAATGTTTATGTTTATTTGCTTAATAAACTGTGAGAAAGATTTTTGTTCTTATTCTATCTAAATCTTCTTATGGTTTTGAACAATCTATAACAATATATAAATACAAAACTTAATTTTGGTGTAACCTATTTTCTTTTTCCATAATACGGTAATCATAACCACCAAATTATTCCACTCGCATTATTGATTTACTTGAAAAAACTGGTTGAATAAAGTCACGTCACAATGCGAATTTCTGAATTCAAACAAAATTTAAAGCGTGAATATTACATATTGCAAACAAAACTTAATATGTATCTGAATAAATACAATATTTTTTATCATATAAATAGTTTATTTTAAAATCAAACATATAAAAATGACGCTAATATTTTTACGCATTCGCACAATAAAAAAACGGACAAATGGACACAGAGTGCCCATTTGGCCGCTAATATCTCATAAAGAAAGTACTAGTAATAGCTACATGTATGATGGACATATATTGGAACGGATGACACACATATAATAAGTTTTGAAACATAATTAATAACATCAAAATCATTTTAATTTTATCAGACCAAGTTCCATCACTATTTCATAATATAATCCTATGTAGTATAACTGTATGGAAAAAGAGCCCTTACCTTAATCGCTTGTTTTAACAACACTGAATTTTAATATCCTACGGTTGGCTGACTTAATGCTTAAACTTTGTTCAAGGTGCAGAATTTTTGTAGTATCTTTTATAAAATTCAAACAGTATAAACTGGATATTTTTACGTGTGAGACTTGAATCGTTGTACCCTATTTTGATAAGGATGAAAATTGAGAGAAAAGAGGAATAAAAGTGACTCTAGTTGAAATAATCAGTAGAAGAAAGTTTTGAAGTAACCGTACATCCTTTTATTAATAATGGGAGTATGGTTTGATATTGAGCAATTGGAAGAAGCTTAATTTGTGGAACAAATTGGTATAATAGGAGAGAGAGTTTGACTCAACAATTTATGGCAAGAATAGGAAATTTAAAATTCATTCTACGTTGAAGTGACTGTATGAGTGAAATCTCTATTAAATTACCAATATTAATAATCATTAAAATTAAAATACATTATTATTTTCAAACTATTACTTACAGACCCTCACTTTCAATATCACATAAGTAGTGTTATATGCTTTTATCTTACTTCCACACATATAAATCCAACCATTCAGTAACGTAATAATAATCACTAAATATATATACTATTAAGTCTTAGCTTAAATTTAATATAGTCACTCAACTTAGTTTTATAAAATAACCACAACACACATGCTTATATTTTGTAGTACTTAGTATATTTATTAAGAGAAAAAATATTATACATTGATAGTGTAAAATATTTTTACACCGTCAATTAATCACGGACGTGTATTTTGCCAAATCACAAGTTTAAATTTAAAATAATGATATGATATGGCGAAATGTTATAATTCTATTGGATGATGGTGTACAATAAATTTACACTGTCAGTGCATTACCTTTACTTTCATTTATTAAACTTGATTTAAAAGTAACAACAACACACACAATTTGTTTTCCTATAAATTAATGCTTTAAATAATTAAAATATGGGATTCTTTTATTATCATAATCATACTAAATATGTGGTATATCTAGTGAAAATACTATTTTTATATGAGAATGATATGAATAATTATTACCTCTTAGATTTAAAAATTAAAGGTTAAGATTAAAATATTTATTTAATAAACATGTGTATCTCTTTCATCATTTAATTGAACATGACATAAATGATGAAAGTGACACACATATATCAACCATTTATTTTTAAATTTAAGAGCTAATAAATATTCTTACCATTCTTACATAAGAGTAGTATTCTCACTATATATATATATATATATATAATCTTGAAGGCTGATCAGAACCTGCAAGGCACTCCGATGCTAAAGTAAGAATCGATAGAGAGAAAATGTGTAACGACCCGATTTTAATTATCTCCATTTTGTGTTAATTGTATTATTTTGTTGAGTCTTTTATTTAATTTGGGTGATAATAATGTTATTGTGAAATTGGTGTTTTAATCTGATATGTTGGCGTGTTATATTATTTTACCGTTTTTGAAAGTTTTCGGGGGATATTAGATTGGAGGGTAATTTAGACATTTCATAATTATTGTTAAGTTAGAATTTAAGTGAGGAATGATTTAAGGGTATTTGTGAGAATATGAATTGTTAGATATTTTGAGTGAATAGTAATAGAAATAGAATATGATATTGTATTTGAGATATTTTAAGAAAAGAAAGTATAAGAAAGAAATAGAAAAGAAAGTTAGTAAGAAAAACATAAAGAGAGAAAAGTGAGAAAGAAGAGAAAAGAAGAACAAGAGGAGAAAAGTGGGAAAAAGGCTAGAAATCATCAAAATCAACGGTTAGGATTCGAATCGAACGGGTAAGGGTGTGAAATATCGTTATCTTAACTTTGTATACGATTATGTATGGTTTCGTTTTGGTTGTTTTGGATCGTTTTCATATATTTTTCATTTTAGGTCGAAATGAATAAAGTCGATAAAAACCGATGTTTTCACGGTTAGAATTCGAAATAAATTACGTAGTTGTATCGAAGAAGGTTAGGTCGTCGTATAGCGTGCTTTTTATTCGATTTGGTGATGTTTGAAAATTCTGGTTTTTGAAAGGTCGAAATTTAATCGAAAAATCGAACGTCGTAGAAATTTCGTTTATGTGTTCTAAATTGTTCTTATGTATTTGGTGGTTGAACGTATGTGTTTGTTTCGAAGAAAATAATTGAATCGGTCGGATTTTCAGGCAAAATAGCCGAAACCCGTAGCAGCCCGCTGGGCATTTTCTGGTTTTTGGCAAAACTTCGAAAATTCATATCTCTTGAACCGTAAGTCGGTTTTGACCCCCGTTCGAAGTGTTGGAAAGCTAATGAGATGTTATTTCTAGGAAAAATGGTTTTGAGGTGTGAACCTGCTCCAATCGGAACAGTATTTTCGAAACGTTTCGTTGTGTCAGCCTCCGGTTTATGTTTTTGCGTTATTTTGAAATATCCATATCTTTTGCGTTGTTTATCCGATTGAGATGTTCTTTATATGGATGTGAAGCTAAAAATATGTTCTATGATTTGGTGATGAAAAATATTATTTTTAGCCGACTTTTAACCGACTTTTCCAGTAAACCGTAAATCGAATTGTTTGGTTATTTGTGAAAACGTTCGGTTGCCGTTTGGCACAATTGATGTGAATGTATGTGGATTGTGTGTGATGAATGCATGACTATATTGTGACTATGTATGCATGTCAAGAGTGTCATGAGTCATGTTGTATGTGAAGCATCATGATGTGCATTCTTGCATTGCGGTGTTCTAAGATGAATCTGTTGTAACGTCGTAAGCCTTTTGAGAGGTGGGGGCGATGATTACAAACGATTGTAAGCCTTTTGAGAGGTGGGAGCAATCAGATTGTAAGCCTTTTGAGAGGTGGGGGCAATCCATAAACATTGTAAGCCTTTTGAGAGGTGGTAGCAATGGGTGAACATCGTATGCCCGACGGGGAGTTACACTAAGTAACGAGCGATGGTTCCAATAAGTTCTTCAATTGAACTTGAGATGAAATGAGTCGGTACCCGCATTGCATTTGCATAGAGTCGTGAGTCGGTCTCTATGATTTGCATTGGTCATCTTTGTATATGTGCATTGATGAATGAACATGAATATATGTATTTATGTTGAATGCTAAGCATTGTGATGAATATGCTTGGTTTTGTATATATATATATATATATATATATATATATATATATATATATATATATATATATGCCCTGCGATGTATATTGAGTAAGAGGTGATGAATGGCGATAAGAGTTGTGTCTTTGTAATGATACATTGGTGAATAAACATGTATGTGTGTTTATGTTGAATGAATGGTGATGAATTGAGATGTATTGGTGATACATGTATTTGAGCATGAATGAATATGCCTATGTGAAGGATGCGTTAATTACGGATTGTTATGCCGTGTATTTGATTTATGGTATATGCTTGGTGTTATATGTATATATACATGCATAGTGATGAGTTGTGGTGAGAATGTGGTATATGTGTATTATATGTTGAGATATATAATTATATGCAACGTTATTATGATAATATTTCTCACCCTTCTGCTGTTTTATAATGCTCTACGAGGCATTGCAGAGTAGGCTTGCTGGCGGTCTTTTTGTGAAGCGTGGCTTCATGTCCGTGTTAGTCGGTTGGCTCTAATATGTAGCACCGGGTAGCTAGGATGCTTTTGATTTCCTTTTTGTGATACATTTGCATATGTATCTGGTTGATGACTTTATGTCTATACCATGACTGATGTTGATGAATCATACTGGTTGATATATGTATATATATGATGTTTATATATGTGGTTGTTATTCAATGTTTAGTTGTTCCGCTTTTATGCTAAATATTGAAATGTGGGTGTAAAGACGTAGATTCCTTGATTGATAAGTTACCCCACTGTTGCATATCTTATGAGCAGGTGTTGTATATGTTTTAATTTCATGTATGTTGTGGCATATCTCTTTTATACCATGGTATGATTATACTCTGATGAAATTTTGAATACGTGCCTAAATGATTAATTGATATATTTGGGGGTATAAAAGGGGGTGTTACAAAAGTGGTATCAGAGCCAAGGTTGAGTCAGTCGTGTCTGTCTCGTTGTTGTGTTGGTTGAACTGTTGTTTAACCTTTGTTGTTATTTTTGGGAATGATCAGAATATGGCTGGTAGAAACGATAATGCGATGGCTGCTGCTATGGAAGCAATGGCTAGGGCGGTGCAGGGTACGCCGAATGTAAGTGCTAATGAAGAGTTCAGGAAGAATCAACCACCGGTCTTCAAAGGAAGATTTGATCCCGATGGTGCTCAACTTTGGCTGAAAGAGATTGAAAGAATCTTCAGAGTCATGGACTGTGAGGAAGAGAATAAGGTGAGGCTTGGATCTCACATGCTGAGGGAAGAAGCCGACGATTAGTGGGTCGGTATGCGTGAAATTCTTGAGGTGGATAATGAAGAGGTAACTTGGGAATTGTTTCGTACCGAGTTTTTGCTGAAGTATTACCCTGAAAGTGTGAAAGGGAAGAAAGAGATGGAATTCCTGGAATTGAAACAAGGTGGTATGTCAGTGGTGGACTATACTGCTAAGTTTGTGGAATTGGTTCAATTTCATTCTCATTATGCTGCGATTACTGCTGAGTTCTCAAAGTGTATTAAATATGAGAATGGTTTGCGTCCTGAGATTAAGCAAGTTGTGGGGTATCAAAGGATTAGGAGGTTTTCGGATTTGACCGAATGTTGTAGAATCTTCGAGGAAGATAGCAAAGCTCGTTCTACACATTACAAGAGTGTGAATGAGGGGAGAGGGAAACAACAAGCTAGAAGTGGACCTTATGTGACCCCCGCTGATAAGGGTAAATATAAGGGAAACTTTGATAAGAGATCTGGAGGAGGAAGTTCTGGGTTCATTAAGTGTTTCAATTGTGGTGGAATGGGTCAGAAAGCAACTGAGTGTAGGAAGGCCGTTGGGAGATGTTCTAACTGTGGAGGTATTGGGCATTCTACTGCTGAGTGTAGGAGGAATATGGTGAAGTGTTTTAACTGTGGAGAAGTAGGTCACATTAGTATTAAGTGTACTAAGCCGAAACAAGTTCAAGCGGGCGGAAAGGTGTTTGCATTGGCAGGGTCAGACACTACTAGTGCAGACCGTGTGATTAAAGGTACATGTTTTATTAATAGTACGCCTTTAGCTGTTATTATTGATATGGGAGCGACTCATTCGTTTATTTTCCATGAGTGCGCTAAGTGTTTGAATTTGTTTATGACTGCTTCGGGGTCGGTAACTACGTCCTTGTTGTGTGTTTGTCGATGTTGTTTATTCCTTAGTACGTGATAGGTGTGTGGAACACTATCAGTGCTCTCTGGTTTTTCTAATCCTTTATCTTTAGGATTGAGAATGAGATAAGTGGGGGAGAAGCTGGTACTTCTCCAAGTGACTTTAGGTGTAGAGCGTTGGTTCAGTGTGCCATTGGTTGCACGATTGTATGTGTTGCTTGGACAGTGTTGTTCCCGATTCCGAAGGGAATGCGGAGGTAAGGTTTATGTCAATTAAGGATTTGAGCCTTGTGTGGTTTTGTGCACAAGATGCAAGGAATGTTATTATGGCTTGGTAAAGATGGTCTATGCCCCCTCATGATTGTCGGTTGTCTATTGACAAATTGAGGAACTGATCACCCTTAATCTCTTGTTGATAGCAGACGGAAATTATGTTGGATGGAGTAGACGTGTCTTTCCGGCTTGATGGTATGTTTGGTGAATGATTTGGAGCTAAACCAGGTGCTTATAGTTGTTTTGCTGATTTGGTACAGATTCGTATATCTGAAGATGAAGAGGATGGATGATTGATTTGTATAGCCAGTATGTGGTGTATACTTGTATGGATGCTATGGAAAGCAAAACACAGAGTTATAATGAGTTAAGGAGTTTTGAGCTTAAGGTATCAATGTAGGAGTTTTAAGGAAACCATTATGTGTGAGTAGCAAGTGTTGAAAAGAGATGAAGCTTTAAGATAAGTTATCAAAGTGTGGATTTTGGTTTATAAAGATGAGTTTCTTGGTCATGATATTTCATATGAGAATACTTTTGTGGATCAATCGGAGGTAGATGCAGTCCTGTGATGGGAGACTCCGAAGTTGGTTAATGAGATTAGAAGCTCTAGTTTTTGGTTGGTTGTTATCACAGGTTATGGAGGGCTTTGCTAAGTTAGCACTTATGTTATCTCAGTTGACCTGCAAAGGGCGAGTCATTTGTTTTGGATGTTCATTGGGAATGAGTTTTAGAGGGCTAAAGTAGGAGTTGACTACGGCTCCAGCTTTGATTTTGCCTGATCTTAATAAACCGTTTGAGGAATTCATACAAGGATCTATACTATTCAGGATTTGGAATTGGTTACAGTGATTTTGTGTTGAAAATATGGAAGTATTATTTTTATGGTTCTAAGTTCGGAGTGTTTAGTAATCGCAAGAGGATAGAGTACCTGTTTGGTCCAAAGGAATAGAGTATGAGACAACAATGATGGTTGGAATTCCAAACGAGTTATGAATTTGAATTGGATTATTCAGAGGAGTGTGTTTGGTGTGTAAGCTAATACCGCATAGAGAGAAGTGGTGTATATAAAAAGTAAACTATGATTTTCTGGTGTATAGTACAAGAGTCAAATGTTGATTATGAAATTGGTGGTTTGTTAGTTGTGAGTAATCAGAGTGCGCAGCGGAAGTGTGAAATTATGTATTGGTTGTTGTGAGACAAGGATGCAGGTATTCTGGTTTTGTGGATGTTGTTGAGGTAATGTTGTGTCTTGGAACTTTATGTTCTTGCCTGTGTTGTTGCCTCGTTTCCATGGTGATGGTTCGAGTGGGAGTAGCTAATTCCTCTGTTTGGGGGATTAGGAGAGTGTTACCTATGGTGTTGGTGACGATCTTGTGGTGTTCCAGTTCAAGAGTGAACTTGGGTGTTTGTATCTTGGTTATCCTTTGAGTTGGTCGTCAAGTGCATTGTATGGGCATTGCATCTTGTCTTGGTTGTCGTGGTCGTTGTCGTGTCATTGTTGTTGCTGTTAGTGTGCTGCTTTGTTGTTTGTGTTATTCGTGGTGTGCCTTTTGTTGGCATGATAGTTGGTTGGTCGGATACTAGAGCCGTATCCGGGGTTGTTCGTGCTTAGCATATTTTCGAGGACGAAAATGTCTAAGTGGGGGAGAGTTGTAACGACCCGATTTTAATTATCTCCATTTTGTGTTAATTGTATTATTTTGTTGAGTCTTTTATTTAATTTGGGTGATAATAATGTTATTGTGAAATTGGTGTTTTAATCTGATATGTTGGCGTGTTATATTATTTTACCGTTTTTGAGAGTTTTCGGGGGAAATTAGATTGGAGGGTATTTTAGACATTTCATAATTATTGTTAAGTTAGAATTTAAGTGAGGAATGATTTAAGGGTATTTGTGAGAATATGAATTGTTAGATATTTTGAGTGAATAGTAATAGAAATAGAATATGATATTGTATTTGAGATATTTTAAGAAAAGAAAGCATAAGAAAGAAATAGAAAAGAAAGTTAGTAAGAAAAACATAAAGAGAGAAAAGTGAGAAAGAAGAACAAGAGGAGAAAAGTGGGAAAAAGGCTAGAAATCATCAAAATCAACGGTTAGGATTCGAATCGAACGGGTAAGGGTCTGAAATATCGTTATCTTAACTTTGTATACGATTATGTATGGTTTCGTTTCGGTTGTTTTGGATCGTTTTCATATATTTTTCATTTTAGGTCGAAATGAATAAAGTCGATAAAAACCGATGTTTTCACGGTTAGAATTCGAAATAAATTACGTAGTTGTATCGAGGAAGGTTAGGTCGTCGTATAGCGTGCTTTTTATTCGATTTGGGGATGTTTGAAAATTCTGGTTTTTGAAAGCTCGAAATTTAATCGAAAAATCGAACGTCGTAGAAATTTCGTTTATGTGTTCTAAATTGTTCTTATGTATTTGGTGGTTGCGCGTATGTGTTTGTTTCGAAGAAAATAATTGAATCGGTCGGATTTTCGGGCAAAATAGCCGAAACCCGTAGCAGCCCGCAGGGCATTTTCTGGTTTTTGGCAAAACTTCGAAAATTCATATCTCTTGAACCGTAAGTCGGTTTTGACCCCCGTTCGAAGCGTTGGAAAGCTAATGAGATGTTCTTTCTAGAAAAAATGGTTTTGAGGTCTGAACCTGGTCCAATCGGAACAGTAGTTTCGAAACGTTTCGTTGTGTCCGGCCTCCGGTTTATGTTTTTGCGTTATTTTGAAATATCCATATCTTTTGCGTTGTTTATCCGATTGAGGTGTTCTTTATATGGATGTGAAGCTAAAAATATGTTCTATGATTTGGTGAAGAAAATAATTATTTTTAGCCGACTTTTAACCGACTTTTCCGGTAAACCGTAAATCGAATTGTTTGGTTATTTGTGAAAACGTTCGGTTGCCGTTTGGCACAATTGATGTGAATGTATGTGGATTGTGTGTGATGAATGCATGACTATATTGTGAATATGTATGCATGTCAAGAGTGTCATGAGTCATGTTGTATGTGAAGCATCATGATATGCATTCTTGCATTGTAGGGTTCTAAGATGAATCCGTTGTAATGTCGTAAGCCTTTTGAGAGGTGGGGGCGATGATTACAAACGATTGTAAGCCTTTTGAGAGGTGGGAGCAATTGGATTGTAAGCCTTTTGAGAGGTGGGGGCAATCCATAAACATTGTAAGCCTTTTGAGAGGTGGTAGCAATGGGTGAACATCGTATGCCCGACGGGGAGTTACACTAAGTAACGAGCGATGGTTCCAATAAGTTCTTCAATTGAACTTGAGATGAAATGAGTCGGTACCGCATTGCATTTGCATAGAGTCGTGAGTCGGTATCTATGATTTGCATTGGTCATCTTTGTATATGTGCATTGATGAATGAACATGAATATATGTATTTATGTTGAATGATAAGCATTGTGATAAATATGCTTGGTTTTGTATATATATATATATATATATATGCCCTGCGATGTATATTGAGTAAGAGGTTATGAATGGCGATAAGAGTTGTATCTTTGTAATGATACATTGGTGAATAAACATGTATGTGTGTTTATGTTGAATGAATGGTGATGAATTGAGATGTATTGGTGATACATGTATTTGAGCATGAATGAATATGCCTATGTGAAGGATGCGTTAATTACGGATTGTTATGCCGTGTATTTGATTTATGGTATATGCTTGGTGTTATATGTATATATACATGCATAGTGATGAGTTGTGGTGAGAATGTGGTATATGTGTATTATATGTTGAGATATATAATTATATGCAACGTTATTATGATAATATTTCTCACCCTTCTGCTGTTTTATAATGCTCTACGAGGCATTGCAGAGTAGGCTTGCTGGCGGTCTTTTTGTGAAGCGTGGCTTCATGTCCGTGTTAGTCGGTTGGCTCTGATATGTAGCACCGGGTAGCTAGGATGCTTTTGATTTCCTTTTTGTGATACATTTGCATATGTATCTGGTTGATGACTTTATGTCTATACCATGACTGATGTTGATGAATCATACTGGTTGATATATGTATATATATGATGTTTATATATGTGGTTGTTATTTAATGTTTAGTTGTTCCGCTTTTATGCTAAATATTGAAATGTGGGTGTAAGGACGTAGATTCCTTGATTGATAAGTTACCCCACCGTTGCATATCTTATGAGCAGATGTTGTATGTGTTTTAATTTCATGTATGTTGTGGCATATCTCTTTTAAACCATGTTATGATTATACTTTGATGAAATTTTGAATACGTGCCTAAATGATTAATTGATATATTTGGGGGTATGAAAGGGGGTGTTACAAAATGCAACTACAAAAGTATGTGTTTCGTAGGTTGATTTAGAATACTCTCGAATGAGAGGGTTTTTATAATGCCCCCACCGCGTGGCCAACAGTCCCTATTTTCAAGGCGAAATAACCGTTTCCCGAAGAATATGTAACTGCCAAAAACTAGCCGTTGGGACGGGAAGAGGTGCCTGAAACTAGCTGTTGATGTGGGCAAGGGCACAGTTCTGGGCACAAGCGTCGTGGCTGTTTCTGGATGGTAGAGTCGTGCATGATGGGCAGGAATGCCGAGGAGGAGTAGGAGACCTTGTAGTCCCTGTGACCATATGTGCCCGGTAGAGGGGCAGAAAGGTAAATGCTGCTCCACATTGCCTAGACTTGGACTTAGGCAATTGGGCCCTTCTGGGAGTAGAAGTGAATTGGGTCATGCCTAGCCATTGGTCCAGTCTGGAACAGGTGCCCCCCCAAGTCTTTGCTCCCGAGCACGGGAGTGATGACTTAAGGATAGCTCGCAGTCCCGGGGAACTCCGAAGGGGTCGTCGTTTGTCGACGAGGTAAAATTGTCCTATGATGCCTTGGGGTTTTAGTGCCCACGGGATACGGAGCGTTGTCGGGTATGCTAGGCGTGTGGGGAGGCCAACGGTTGAGGTAGTCTGAAGAGACGTGATGCCACGTGTGCCTCGAGCCTTGTGCAACATTAACAGCGTCAAGATGGCTAGGCTAGGGTCATGATAATGCCCTTAGCCGCGCGTGCTCGTGCACGTGCCTTCAGAGTGCTTAAATAGAGGGAGAAGCCGCTCATTTCAGCTTTTCGCTTCTCTCTCCTTCCTCGTTCTCCTTTCTGAGCCTCCAGTCTGTTGTCACCGTCAACCACAACATCAGCCACCGTACAAAGCTTCAAACAAGTTCTTCGGCCCTTCAAATCCTCTTCGAACACGTAAGTTACTCATTTCTAGATTTATTTTTAGGTTTTTGCTTTCGTTTTGTTAGAATGCATGTGGCTAAGATAACTTTAGGTAGATACCGCAGCGTTTTCCAACGGCTGTTGGTGGTAGACGGTGGTTTTGCCACTTTCTGCTGCTGTCGTGGTCGCCGGAGCTCTTAAGAACTATAAATTTGGGTTGTTTTTTGGCGCCGTTGCGATGACGAGTGTCGCAACCTGCGAAAAAACAACCGGCTAGAAAACAGGAAAAGAAGAGTCGCCATTGAACGTTATTTATCCCAACGCAGGGAAAGGAAACGATCGAAGAAAACCTATGAGGGAAAGAAATGGTCATCGCAACCATAGTCCGGGTTCGCGAGTCGGTTACGCGAGGGGAAGGTATTAGCACCCCCACGCGTCCATCGTACTCGATGAGATCCACACTTGTTGTCTAATCAAAGGGTGAGTTATCCTAAAGTCTACGGCTGAACAAAAAAACGGGGGAGGGGGAAGTGACGACGGACTCGCAAGGATTTATCGAAATCCAATGCCTACGTATCTTCGTGGACGAACGAAGAATCAGAGTAAACGTAGTTCAACGGACTACGCACTAAAGGGGGGAGGTTGCTCGTCGAGATATCACATCTCGTGCCTACGTATCCTCAATCGGACGAGAGAGAGGAATCAGAGCAAACGTAGTTCGACCTAACAAGGTCGTTAAGTGTTTTTTTACGTGAGCGACGAGCTCTTTTCTGAAAACGGTTTGAAACTCAACAATCCCGAAGGATAAAAAGCTTTGAATTTGTTTTGAGTTTTTTAGACAGAAGTGGATTGAAGTTAGTTCGTAACTTGCATTGCACCGAAGTCTATGACGTAGGAACGAATGCATAGCAAATCGTCCCAAGACAGGACGTTCGCTAAACACTCTAGAAAAATGAGAGGAAACCCCTTATTCCTCATTTCCCACAAACAAGGCTCATGCGCAATACACGTTACCTTTATTAAGTGTTTTAGAATCGTTATGAGATGAGAAGAGAAGACTCAAGTCGAAAAAGAAAATACTACGGGAATTCTATCCTAATGTTGTCATGCAAAGATGGCCTTAAGGTCGAGGATTAGGAGGGAAGTCTACCAAATGATAGCATGCCTAGTTGAGAGCCTAATGTCTATCCTACTCCGAGCTTAATCAGAAGTTAAGTCGGACTAGGGGCCTAAGGGAGCAAGCAAAAGCAAGGCAAAAACCAAAGTGATAAATCAAAAACAGCGGCTACGACAACGCTTCAACACCTGCACAACGGTAATATCCAGCAAATACACCAAGCAGCATTTAACAGCTCAAGTTCAGCACAAAAGGAGGTGTAAAAAGGCAAGCACCAACACATACAACAGCAAATATGCACCAAAACAGCAGTGAAAACAGGGCAGCACACCATGGATTCGAAAACGATGCGATCATGGCATAACGAACACGCGTCAAACATTACACATTAATCAATCAAACATGATCACAATCACACCACATACCATGGTAAACAATCTCGAAAACATCATGAGAGAATGCACATTATTTGTCATTTGATCAAATTAATTCAATATGCATTTCATGGAATTAAAAGCAAACAATCATAGGCAACACAACTCCAGCACATGAAGAATAATCCACAATCAACATGCTCAAGAAGTGTGTGCAACGTGTTCATCGCATCGAGAAATCGACAAAATAATCATGAACATTCATTGATAAAAAACCAAGAATCGCGTGTCGGAAAATCATGTTCATACAATGGTGTGAGGTGCAACATCATCAAAACAGTCCACCAACATGTGTCATATCAATCCATGAATATTAAAAGTGAAACGAGATCGAATCATGCTAAAAAAATGCACAAAAATCACACTCTGCACTAGAGTTAACTGATTAACCAATTGCAGTTCATTTTGGTTAATCGATTAACAGCTCTCATTACACAAATTTTACACTGGTTAATCGATTAACCAAAATGAACTGGTTTTGGTTAATCGATTAACCCTGTACCAGAAGCAGAAAATAGTTTGAAAAATCACTTTCCAACAGCACAATCACTTATGTAATCCCTTCCAATGACCAAGCAATCAACAATGCACGAAAATTAAGTTCAAACACAGTATTCAAACTTCACTTAGATCCAATAATCATCAACATGAGCAATCAAATTCAAGCAAATGGATCAAATCACATGCAAAACCAAGGATCTACATTGCATAAGTTGGAATTAAGCTAGATTAAGCATAAATCTAAGGAAAACCAACCTACAAAGCTGAGAATTGCTTTGGTAAGTGTTGCAAACAGAATTTGATGATTCCAAGCAAGAAATCCAAGATCCTATGAGCTCCTTGCAAGCAAAAGCTGAAAATCCAAGCAATAATCTACCAATACTCCAAAATCACTTCCAATAAGCACTTCTGAAATTTCAGATCTAGATCCAAACAAAAATCAACAATGGACAACAACAATGGAGTGATGATGAGAGGCTTTAGCTCAAGAATTAACAAGTTCCAATGAAGAACTTATTAATCTCTATGGAAGAGCTTTGAGTGTGGTTGAAAATGGAGATTGAGAATGAAAAAGTGAGAGAGAATTGAGAAAGAATTCTGAAAATTGAGAGTGAAAAATGATCAAGGGTTTTCTTTTTTTTTTGTGAGGTTTGGAAATGATTAGATTAAATAACCCCTAGGTTAGGAGTTAAGTTTGGGTTTGGAGTGAGGTTTAGTGGGTGGAATTGGAAGTGGAAAATGAGCTAGGAAAGGGATTATGGAATTAGAGTGGAAATTGTTGGAGGGAATTTGAATTTTGGGTGGAAAATCATTCTCTCTAGATCCTTCTACTGGTATAAAATTTGAAATTGGTGATAAAAATTTGAATCCCAAAAAATGCAGCGCTGGAAAATGAAGCATTTGGGAAAATTTTGCCTTGGTCAATCGATTAACCAATTTTAGTACAAATTGTGTTAATCGATTAACACAAGGAAAATTTGAATTTGGCGCTTTTTGGAGGGAAACTTGGATATTCGCCTGATTCCACTTGTTCTGAGCCACATTAGACCTCTGAAACTTGCCATTTGATACTAACACTGAAACACACTTGAAATATGCTATGAATTCCGTTTCATGCTCGGAATACTGCTGAAAATGATCGTCTGGTGCTGAATCGCTGATCAAGAAATGACTGCCAGAGCTTCAGATTGTCAAATCATCTAATGAGCAAAATAAATGCTCAAAAAGATTTTGAAAGCTATCTGATTGGCTCTGAACATTGTTGAAAATGATACTGGAACTGATGATGCCATGAGCTGCTGGAAAATACCTTGATCCCATGCCCAAAAGAACCATGCAAATGAAGAAACGACGATGCAAATGAAATGAAGCATAAGCTAGTTAGAGTTAGAAACAAGGGGGAAAAGTTTGAGGTATTACAGCTGCCCCTATTCAAACTTCTTGGATCCGAGGGAATGGAAGCAAAGGCTTCCAAATAATCGGGATACATGGAGATTGAATACCAAAATAACCGCACAAATTTGCATCCTGCAAAAGGAGAGACGACTCCGCTGGGGAACAAGTAATAAAAGGTGTCAGATTATGACGCGGACGAGTGTCGGAGATCAATACGGACGAAGTATTGAAGCAAGTAGAAACAAACACAGACGAGTGTTGACTATGCTGGGGGTAAACACGGACGAGTGCCAAAAAGGTTCACACACGGACGAGTGCTGAAAGAACACGGACGGGTGTAAAAAAGGTTCAAACACGGACGGGTGCCGAAAGAACACGGAAGAGTGTCAAAGTCAAACACGGACGGGTGCTGAAAGAACACGGATGGGTGTCTCAAAGGTTCAAACACGGACGGGTGATGAAAGGACACAGACGGGTGTCTAAAAGGTTCAAACACAGACGGGTCCTAAAAGGGCACGGACGACTGTCTAAAAGGTTCAAACACGGATGGGTGCTGAAAGGACACGAACGGGTGTTGAAAGAACAATGACGGGTGTCTCAAAGGTTCAAACACAGACGGGTGATGAAAGAACAAGGACGGGTGTCTAAAAGGTTCAAACACGAACGGGTGATGAAAGAACACGGACGTGTGTCTCAAAGGTTCAAAAACGCACGGGTGCTAAAAGAACACGGACAGGTGTCAAACACAGACGAGTGCTGAAAGAACACAGACGGGTGTTTCAATGGTTCAAACACGGACGGGTGCTGAAAGAACACGGACGGGTGTCTAAAAGGTTCAAACACGGACAAGTGCTGAAAGAACACGGACGGGTGT
Organism: Lathyrus tuberosus; assembly: GCA_022829125.1. NCBI lineage: Eukaryota > Viridiplantae > Streptophyta > Magnoliopsida > Fabales > Fabaceae > Lathyrus > Lathyrus tuberosus. The sequence continues at coordinate 14,939,587 of JALAZF010000065.1, read as the reverse complement.
CTAAAAGGTTCAAACACGAACGGGTGCTGAAAGAACACGGACGGGTGTCTCAAAGGTTCAAACACGGACGAGTGCCGAAAGAACACGAACGAGTGTCAAAGGTCAAACACGGACGTGTCCTGAAAGAACAAGGATGGGTGTCAAAGGTCAAACACGGACGGGTGCTGAAAGAACACGAACGGGTGCCAAAGGTCAAACACGGAAGGCTGCTGAAAGAACACATACGGGTGTCAAAAAGGATCAAACACAGATGGGTGCTGAAAGAACACGGACGAGTGTCTAAAATTAAACCCGGAAGGGTGCTGAAAGAACACGGACGGGTGTCTCAAAGGTTCAAACAAGGACGGGTCCTGAAAGAACACGGACGGGTGTCTAAGGTCAATACGAACGGGTATTGGCTAAAAAGTTCATATGGCAACCTCTCTGGGGATTAAAATGCTAAACCGAACACGTACGGGTGTCAAGGGAACACGGACGAGTGTTTAGAATCAATACGGACGAAGTATTGAGGAAATGAAAAAGGACACGGATGAGTATAACGCTAATAACTCTGAAGGGATAAATCAAACAGTCTCTCCAAATGACCAAGTCCACTGCTTGGGGAATAAAGTTGGACGATATCTCCTGAATTACGACTTCCTGCCGGGAAATGCCTGGCAAATGAGAACATCAAACCTGGCTTATGCTTTGAATCAATATGTTTGAATTTTCTATGGCGTAATGCTCCATACGAAATGGAAACGCTATGCGTTTGGGAGGATGCCATGCAAAGGTGCTTATGCAATGCAAAAGAAGCGCTCCAGCAAAATAAATACTAAAGACGAAGGAAATTCCACCGGGGAAAACAAGCTAAACTGTCCTCTAAAAGCAAAACCTTGCTGAGGAAGTCACACCGTACAACTTTCCTGAACAACCACCTCTGCTGGAGATGAAAAATTCAAGAGGACTTCCACTCTATTGGGGATTGAGAATAACAACTACTGAAGATGGAACCCAAAGATCTGTTACGGAATACGGTGCCAATAACCATTGGACTTAAAACCTGCTGAGGATGTCAACCAATGTTGACCAAACTGCTGCGAAGATTACCACCCACTCTGCACGGGGATACCATTGAACTCAACCCGATGCTAGGGGAAATGACTTTACCCTCACCATGCTGGGGATTAGAGCATATTGTTGCTGGTGAAGAACACACTTCCTGACCGGCTGAGGAAAGCAGACACCAAGACTCTGTGGGGAAGATAACATCATTGTCCCGGGAACATATTCAACAAGCCTTCTGCTGGAGATACAACAACGTCCACCCTGGAGCAATCAACTTCTGAATGCTTATTGGGGAGTACTAAATCAATCACGACACTGGCTGGAGAGAGTAACAATCTGCTAAGGATGATGAAATCTCAACGTTGGGGAGAGTAACTCTACTGGGGAGAAACATTGCTACCCTGCACACAACAACAACATAATATTCCATATGCAAAAATGGCTACTTCGATTACCATCCACAATATCAGTTGCCTAAGCAATTTCCATTGTTTTCCGATATGCTCTGCAAAGCTTAACATTTTCACATGCAATGTTTATCAAAATATCAGACGTTTTCACAAACAAAACAGTAAAAGTAAAAACACAAATGGAAAGTTCTTTGAGTGAAAATGAAAATTTTATTGAATTAGTTGGCCTGTAAATAGGCATTTACATCCGAAAGCAATTCCTGAAAAGAGATAATTGCGCAAAAGTAAAAAGAAAGTACACACGTCGGCAATGTGGGAACAAATATCCACCATGATTCAATTCAGCTATGACTCATATGCCTTGCTTATCCACAAATGCTTTGACTTTCGAAGAGACTGACTGGACAGATTCTTTTCCTTCGAAATTCCCAAGTATCAAAAGTGATCACAGATCGAACGCAGATCGTAGCCTCTTGCTTTCAAATCCCTAACTTTTGCCTGGATCGCCCTTTTCGTGTTTTCAATCCACCGGGATACCCCTTTTTGCCAAAGTTGCCTTCTCCAGGTTTTCAACCTTGCGGGTTTATTCTCTTTTTCTTTCTTTTTATCCCTAACTTTTGCCCGAACCTTTTCTTTTTATGGTTCGCCGGGATGCCCTTTTTTGCTTGGATCTTCTTTTTATGTCCAGCGGGTCTCTTTTATGCAAAGTATTTTTTGACTACGTCTGCGTTCACAGGGGATGTAAAATCTTTGCCATCCATTGTTGAGAGTAATAAGGCTCCGCCAGAGAAAACCTTTCTTACCACATATGGCCCTTCGTAGTTTGGAGTCCACTTGCCCCTGTGATCTGTCTGAGGAGGAAGGATCCTTTTCAAAACCAACTCGCCTGTCTAAAAACACCGAGGACGCACTTTTTGATCAAAGGCTTTGTTCATCCTACTCTGATACAACCGGCCATGTGCAATGGTTACCAATCTCTTCTCTTCAATAAGATTCAACTGATTCAACCGGGAACGCACCCATTCAGCTTCATCAAGCTTCACATATTCCAGAATTCTCAAAGAAGGAATCTCAACCTCTAATGGTAGAACCGCTTCCATACCATATACCAGTGAGAAAGGAGTTGCCCCAGTTGATGTGCGTACCGAAGTACGATAACCGTGTAAAGCGTAAGGCAACATATCATGCCAGTCTTTATAAGTCACCACCATTTTCTGCACAATCTTCTTGATATTATTATTTGCTGCATCAACAGCCCCATTCATCTTCGAATGATAGGGAGAAGAATTGTGATGTTCAATCTTAAAGCTCTGACATAGCTCCTTCATCATCTTATTGTTCAGATTTGAACCATTATTAGTAATGATTCTCTCCGGGACTCCGTAACGACAGATGATGTCTTTCTTCATAAATCGGGCTACCACTTGTTTGGTGACGTTGGCATACGAGGCTGCTTCCACCCACTTTGTGAAGTAATCAATGGTAACCAGAATGAAATGATGCCCATTGGACGCAGTTGGCTCAATCTTTCCAATCATATCAATGCCCCACATGGCAAACGGCCGAGGAGATGACAATACATTCAAAGGAGTAGGCGGTACATGAACCTTATCAGCATAAATCTGGTATTTATGACATTTCCGGGCGTATTTGAAACAATCAGACTACATAGTCATCCAGTAATACCTTGCCCTCAACAGATTTCTAGCCATAGCATGCCCATTGGCATGGGTACCGAAAGATCCCTCGTGAACTTCCTCCATTAACAGGCCTGCCACGTGTTCATCAACACAATGTAGCACGACCATGTCAAAGTTCCTCTTGTACAACACGTCGTCTTCATTCAAAAAGAAATTTCCTGCTAACCTCCTCAGAGTTTTCTTATCCTTGGTAGACGCACCCTCTGGATACTCTTGACTCTTCAGAAAACACTTGATGTCATGATACCAAGGTTTACCATCTGATACATCTTCAACTGCAAACACAAAAGCTGGTCTATCCAGACGCATGATTCTGATTGAGGGAGTCTCATTCCAATGGTTCACCTGATACATTGAAGACAGAGTTGCCAACGCATCTGCCATCTGATTTCCCGACCGGGGTATATGATGAAATTCAACCCTGTCAAAGAACGGTAACAACCTTCTGGCATAGTTGTTGTAAGGAACTAAATTTGCCTGACAAGTTTCCCATTCTCCCTTAATCTGATTGACTACCAACGTAGAATCACCATAAACATCAAGGTTCTTGATTCTCAAATCAATTTCCTATTCTAACCCCATGATGCATGCTTCATACTCTGCCTCATTGTTGGTGCATATGAATGCTAATCGGGCGATGAAGGGTATGTGAGAACCCCTTGGAGTTGTAATGATTTCCCCGATTCTGTTACCATATGAGTTGACGGCCCCATCAAATACTAGGTTCCACTGAGATCCAATGCCAGGTCCTTCATCAGGCAAAGGCTCTTCACAGTCTTTCATCTTCAGAAACATAATATGCTCATCTGGAAATTCAAACTTCATCGGTTGATAATCCTTGATCGGTTGTTCATCAAGGTATTCTGACAAAACACTTCCCTTAATGGCTTTCTGGGAAACATATTGAATATCGTATTCTGTCAAAACCATCTGCCAACGGGCTATTCTCCCAGAAAGCGCCTTCTTCTCAAACACGTACTTAATCGGATCCATCTTTAAAATCAATAGGGTTGTGTGGTTTAACATATACTGCCTTAAACGCTTTGCGGCCCAAGCGAGTGCACAACATGTTTTTTCCAGCATGGAGTACCTTGACTTATAATCAGTGAACTTTTTACTCAGGTAGTAGATGGCATGTTCTTTTCTACCTGACTCATCGTGTTGACCAAGCACACACCCCATTGAGTTCTCAAGAACCGTAAGATACATAATCAATGGCCTTCCTGGCACTGGCGGCATGAGGACCGTATGTTCCTGCAAATATTCTTTTATCTTTTCAAACGCCTTTTGACAATTTTCATTCCACCTGACCTCTTGATCTTTTCTTAACAACTTGAATATTGGTTCACACGTGGCTGTGAGATGAGAGATGAACCTAGCAATGTAGTTTAATCTCCCCAAGAAACCACAGACCTCTTTTCCTATTCTCGGCTCAGGCATTTCTTGTATGGCCTTTACATTAGCAGGATCGACCTCGATACCCTTTTCAATAACAATAAACCCCAACAATTTTCCATATCTCACCCCGAAGGTGCACTTGTTCGGATTCAACCTCAACTTGAACTTCCTCAACCTTTCAAATAACTTCTGAAGATTCACCTGATGTTCTTCCTCCGTTTGTGACTTCACAATCATGTCATCAACATAGACTTTGATCTCTTTGTGAATCATATCATGAAAGAGAGTCACCATTGCCCACTGATAGGTTACCCCAGCATTTTTCAATCCGAAGGGCATCACCATGTAGCAAAACATTCCCCACAGTGTTATGAACGTCATCTTCTCCATGTCCTCTAGGGCCATCTTAATTTGGTTATACCCAGATAAGCCATCCATGAAGGAAAATACAGAGTATTGAGCAATGTTGTCCACTAACACGTCAATGTGGGGAAGCGGGAAATCATCTTTCGGGCTTGCTCTATTCAAATCTCTGTAGTCAACGCACATCCTGACCTTGCCATCTTTCTTAGGTACAGGCACAATATTAGCAACCCATGGAGGATAATTTGTCACAGCAAGAAATCCGGCGTCCAACTGTTTCTGAACTTCTTCCTTGATTTTGACAGCCATATCCAGTTTCGTCCTTCTCAGCTTCTGCTTAACCAGAGTACAACCTTCTTTGAGCGGCAGCCGGTGTACCATAATGTCAGTGTCAAGCCCAGGCATGTCTTGGTAAGACCAGGCGAAGATATCCACATACTCTTGAAGCATTTCAATCAATCTTCCCTTGACAGTGTCTTCCAAAGCAGCCCTAATCCTTACTTCCTTCCTTGCATCCTCTGTTCCAAGATTAACTGTCTCAATTTCCTCCTGATGAGGTAGAATGACCCTTTCCTCCTATTTCAGCAATCTGGCCAATTCCTCAGGTAAGTCACAATCTTCGTCAGTCTCTTCTTCGGCCTGATAAATAGGATTGTCGAAGTCATACCGAGCTATAGCTGAATCATTATTGGTGGAATCTGAACAAAGAAACCTGCATGATTGATGATACATGTTTATTATGAATGCAACAAACAAGAAAACACATTGCCATTTCGATGTGATTTAATGCAAAAAGTAAAGACAGAAAAACAGGGATCAAAATATTTGAATGTGAAAACGTCCTTTATTGATGATAAAGTAAGCAAACGAAAACATCAAAGCCCTATAGACAAGCATCACTACGTCTTGGGCAGAACGTAGGATATAACACAAACAGAAAACAAAGGCAATTACTCTTGACAGGTCACTTGGATGACTTTCTCAGACGACCAATTGCATAGACTTTGACCGGGAGTGCGGGGGCGAATCCACTCATCCATGTCGCAATCGCTATCCCCCTCATCATCAATGGCATTAACCCAATTGAAGAAGACCCCAACACTTGTGAACTAGACTGGACCATAAAACTTGGGTGGCTCTTGAGCTCGTCGGGGTGGCTTATACCCCAGTCCATAAGTATTCTGCTTTACCTTAACATCAATGACCTGGCCCCACTTCTGGGAACTTCCAGCTTCAACTACAGCGCGTGCATCATTGAAAGAAGACATTGAAACTTCTGGCTGATTCACCACTTCGGGTTTATTTACCACTTCGGGTTGATTAACCACCTCAGGCGTACTGATTACTCTTGGAGGTTCCTCAGGAATTTTCACGACTTCAAAGGCTTGGCACAGAGTCTCATGTATCTCACCATCTACCTCCACATACTTGAAGGTTGATAGGTGACTCACCATGATGTCTTCCTCACCACAGACTATCACAACGTGGCCATCCACCATGTACTCCAGCTTTTGATGCAGCCTCGACGTTACTGCCCCAGCACTATAGATCCACGGACGATCCAATAAATAACTATAGGCAGGCTGAATGTCCATGATATAAAAAGTGGCATCAAAAACTTCAGGACCAACTTTGATTGGAAATACAATTTCTCCAAAAACAGACCTCTTAGAACCATCGAAAGCACGCACCACCAAGTCACTTGGCGTGCAAATCAGCCCACGGGTATCTAACTTCATCAGAGCCTTCTTCGGCAACACATTTAAGGATGACCTAGTATCAACTAGCACATGTGACATTCGGAGCCTCGACATTCCACCGAAATGTGTAGAGCATTGTTGTGATTCCTCCCAGCTGGAGTTAGATCTAAATCAGTAAAACCCAAACCATTACCAGCATTCATGTGAGCTACGGCCCCTTTAACTGATTAACAGATATTTCTTGAGGTACGTAGGCTGTGTTCAAAACCTTCAGTAATGCATTCCGATGCGCCTCAGAGCACAACTGCAGAGATAAGATGGATATTTTGGACGACGTCTGATGCAATTGATCAACAATCTGGTAATCACTTTTCCTGATTAATCTCATAAACTCTTCCACCTTTTCCGCGAAGGAGTTGTCAACTTATTTTGTAGTGGAATCTTTCACGACCTGCTTCTGTACAGAATCATCCATCACTTGTTTTCCTTTATCCTGCTTGGAAACGCCGACCTGATTATTAGATGGAATAAAGACTCTACCACTCCTGGTGATAGCCCCTGCGTCAATAGTCTTGTCAACCTCTGAATTTGCAGCTGATGTTTCCACCAATTCCTGCTTCTTTCCATCAACAAATACCCCAGCCCCATAGTTCCACGAGACGGCTTTGGTACTTTCGTACGGGACAGGCCCAGGAACTGTAATGATGATCGGCACTGGTCTCGCCGGTGCCGATATGGTTATCGTCATGAAAGAGATTGTTATAGTGGAAACATCATTCTCTTTGTCAGTAACTTCCCTCTTCTTATCACATCTGTCAAACTGTAACCGTCCTTCATCAATCATTCTCTGAATACCTGATCTCAACAAATCACAACCGTTGGATTGCAGCCCACATTCAATACAACCCTCTTCACAACCAGGGAATACCCCTCCCTTCAGCAACCTTTCCTTCACCACAAACAAAGGAGTCTTCAATTTATTTACATCTAAAACCAAATTCAAAGGCTCATTATCTTCAATGAAGGCATTAACCCTTGGCCCACGGTGATTCGGCATTGGGTTCTGAATGACATTCGACACGACATTAGAGAAGTTGATGGCTTTGGAGTCTACTAAATCTTGTACTTTATGATGGAATGCCCTACACCCTTCAATTGTATGCCCTAGAGCACCGGAGTGAAAATCGCAATGTGCATTAGCTTCATAGCCCGGCGGTAGCCTCCTAGTGGGTGGAGCCAGCGTGCGGAGCTGAACTAGACGCATCTGTAACAAGTGTTGCAACAATTGAGCATATGACATGGGCGGCTGATCAAAATGCCTTTCAGCATTCCTTTGTCGGTTTTGATACTGGTCGGGCTGCCTGTTTTGGTACTGATTAGGATTATTCCTCTGCTGCTGAGGTGCAGCCGGAATAGTTGCAGCCGGAATAGTTACAGAGGTAACTTGCTAATTGTAATTCTGTCATGCTCTTCCCCTACCATTATACGATGAAACAAAATTTGTATCTCCTTCTTTCCTTTTAGATTTTGCAGACGGTTTCTTCCCTCCTCCAGATGAGGACCCTTCACTTCCAGAGATCTTTCCAGCTTTGATCCCGCTTTCTACCATTTCTCCAACTAAGATCAAGTCGGCAAACTTTCCGGGCATACAAGGTACCATCTTTTCATAATAATGACCCTGCAGGGTAGCCATAAACATATTTATCATCTCCCGCTCTAACATGGGAGGCTGTACCCTTGCTGCCAACTCTCGCCACCTCTAGGCATACTCCTTAAAGCTATCATTGTTTTTCTGAGCCAAATTTTGCAACTGTGTCTTATTAGGAGCCATATCAGTATGGTACTGATAGTTCTTAACAAAAGCTTTCACCAAATCCCTCCAGTTGCGAACATGGGACCTCTCCAACTGCATGTACCATTCCAAAGACGCCCCAGACTAGCTATCTTGGAAGAAATGCATCAATAACTTTTCATTATTAAAATAGGAAGCCATTTTCCTAGCATAGGCCCGGACGTGAGTCTTTGGGCAAGTAACACCATTATACTTCCCGAAAGTAGGCACCTGAAACTTGTACGAAATTTTGACGTCGGGGACCAGTCCCAAATCCTCCATATTCAAACCTAGGGACTTCTGATTCACAATCCCTTTCAATTACTCTTCAATCATCCTGATTCTCTGATCATTATCAAGTCGGGGGTCAACATCCCCACCCAGTATTGAAAATATATCATCCTGTTGATCATCATAGCGACGACCGTGTACCGAACAGACACTGTTGCCTCCTCCTACTATAGAAGGAATCACATTCTCTCCTCCGCCCGGAGGGATAACAACACCAGCAACGAGACCACCTTGAACATCATTACCAATAATACCTCCGCCTAGAGGAACAACATCGTTATGAAGGTCACCAAGAAGGACATCATCTTTATCAACTCTTGCAACCAAGGGCTGAACCAGAGTCCTCAGCTGTTCTTACCCTTGGGCAATGCCTTGCATTAACTCCATAAACTGGGCCATGCGAGTCCGCATCTCAATCAACTCGGCTTGCACCTGATCCAGGGCTTTCTTTTGATTTTTTCTGGTAGAGTAGCGGTGAATGCGTTGATCAGCAATCATGTCTGAAGAAAAGAGCAAGATAAGAGAACCGGAGATAAACCTGCTATGCAAAAATGATTATGCAAATGCAAATGAAAATGAACATGTTTGAATATTCGCGGGGCGATCCACCCCTTGATTCCAGTTCGATAACAAGGAATCAGAGGGTAATCTTCTGTCAACAACTACAACCCAAGATACAGATAGAGGTCCGAATACAATAATCACAGATCCTAACTAACAAGCCTGACGGTGATCCAAACACAATAAAAGAGAAAAAGCAAACTACGGCAGGTCACCAAAATCCACAAGTGCTAGTCCTCCCCACCCATTATGCTCTTTGCTCCAGTCTTGCGCTTCTCTGAACATCTTCTTGGTATCAGGATGCTTCGGTCTCTGGATCAACTCTTGAATGAGGATATCTCTTTTGTGTAGGATCCCTTTCAGGTATCGGCAGTGTAACTCCCAGGCATCTTCTTCAAAAACACCATCCATACTGGGACCCTCATTTCTAGGCCTCTTCACTTCAGCTTGAATCTTTAACTCTTCTATGGAAGCTATGGCCTCATTGAGTCTGTCTTCGACTGCTCTTCTCTCGCATATCCCTGATAGGATCTCTTTATTTTTCTTTTTGAGTTCCAATTTCAGACCCTCATTCTGCTCCAGAAACTTATCTTCTTTCTGCTTGTTGACGGTGATTGCTGTGCTTCGGCAGGAGTTGAACTTGTGAATTTTTACCAAAGCCTTGGCCAAGTCTTCCTTATTAGATTTGAGAACCCTACTGACACCCTTTAGAGCTTGCCCTACCTTCTGTCTGGCCGTGACCTCGTCTGCTAGCTCTTTTTCCTTCTTAGCGAGAAGCTCTGTCTTCATCTTGGCACCATACATAGCTTCACCCCCGCTCATGCTTCAGCTGGCTAATTTCTCTACTCAATTCCCGATTCTCTTCTCGCAGATTCTCTGTCTCAGCCCACAGTTTATTATACCTCTCTATATCCACTGTGGTAGGTGGCTCAATCATCAGAGGGTATAAGGGTGGCTCCACTGGGAAAGGAATGAGATCCTCTTTTGATCTTTTCTGGATCCAATCCACATACGGAGAAAAAGCCTTGTTGTTACACTTCCCAAAGAAGGTCTTACCTCTCTTAAAAACTTGTTTCCAAGCATTCACAACTTTCCTTAACACCTCTTGGTCTTCAGTGCCATTGAAAAACAAGAACTCCGTGATATCCTGATCTTTTGGGGGATCTCTCAATGCATACCCAAACTGTCTGATAGCGAGGGAAGGGTTGTAATTAATTCCGCCTTACCTCCCCACTAAAGGTACATTTGGGAATTCTCCACAGTTGTAAATAAGCTCTACTCCCTGCAGACTATGATTGAACCAAATAATATTATCAGCAGTCAATCCCATTAACCTCTTAGACCACTTCAAGGAATCCCTCGTATCAATGAAAGCTCCAGTTTCAGGGAGATGACATAAAAACCATGTAGATAGGAGTGGCGCGCAATAGCTGACAGTCCTTCCTCGCCTATTCTCATTCTTGTAGTGGACTAAATGGTATACATCACCAAGAAGAGTAGGCACAGGGTTTCTCAAGATAAAGATCCGAACCGCGTGCATATCAACAAGATCGGGGACGTTAGGAAATAGAACAATTCCATAAATGCACAGAGCTAGTATAGCGTTGAAAACGGACCAACTTCTCGCCTTAGCGTACATGCTAGCTTGATCAAATAGAAACTTCAACAGAAAGCCCTTAAATCCTTGCTTGTCAACAATGTTATCACTCAAGGTGGATTCTCCTATGTGAAGAGCAGCAACTATCTCTTCCAAATCTGGGCGTTCTTCAGAAAAGAAAGGTATATCTTGCTTGATGGAAATTTCCAAAATAAATGAGAACTCCTCCAATGTCGGAGCCAAGATGTAATCTGGGAAAGTAAAGCAGCGCAATGGAGGATCGTAGAACTGTAAGAGTGTGTGGATGGCATCATGCTCGTACTTGGAGATGTTACGGATAAACTTCAGTAACCTCCCATACTCATCACCAAACTCAGCGCGAACCCCAGGGTCAGTCATACCAATCATCATGTGAATCAATTTCAGAGTTGGGCCTGGGAATGTGTAAGCTACAGTCTTCTTCCTCTGAGCATCCATGACAAGAAAACCCCAGCAACCGGAATCAAGGGTAAGATGCAAGCCTTGGAAAATGTCAAACATGTTAGAATGCAAGGAATGGTGCAAATGCAAACATGGGATCAAGGTATCAAGTTGCTCTAAACATCTGCTGTGCTGTTAACTGATCAAAGACCTCAAACCTAGAAACCCAGAATACCAGAACATCAGATCACTGAAATAACCAGAAAACTAGGTAGATAACTACACACTGACGATAAATCCAAAAACTAGGTAGGTTGAAAGTTAAGGTCACCTGCGAACCTGCAAACACCTATCCCCTCTCACATATGGGTTCTAGAAAACCAGATCCTTAGTATCGGATTCTCGATTTGAGAAGCAATAGTACATTCATCCCTCCAGGTACAATACTATCGCCAAACAAAGAGGTCGTCCACTGATTCCCCCAAAAATAAGGTCATCCTATGCTAGTTCCCAGCTTCGGGTCCTCGGGTCAAGAAGCATAATGGGTTTACCATTTCTGGTCTGTCATTACTACCTCTTGGGAGGAGTGCCTCTACCGAGTCCTCAGGGAAACGGTCGCCAGAGTTGACAACTCTCTAGATCAACACCCTGAAATGCGCAAGATACGCACGTCAGAATATCTCCCAAGATAGCCTCGTCTGGATGTGAATTTCGTGAACACCAAACGTACCAAGACGGCGCGTAGGTCCCACTACTTTCCACTCTAGTCCTAAGTGTATGCTCAAGCCTGTGTATTGGTCTTATCTCTCAGAACCCCAACCCGCCAAACAGAGAAACCAGTATAGCACAGCACAGTCCAACATATGATAACAATGAAATGCAATAAATGCGGTAAAAACAGTAATGTACAGTAATATACAACAAAATAAAGCACAAAAAACACCCACTGAAATAAAAACAAACAAGCGCTAGGATTGACTCGCATAGGGGATGGACCAACAAGAGGTCAACCTATCCCCAACAGAGTCGCCAGTTGTCGTAACCGGCGAGAAAACAGGAATAGAAGAGTCACCACCAAATGTTATTTATCCCAACGCAGGGAAAAGAAACGATCGAAGAAATCCTAAGAGGGAAAGACATGGTCATCGCAACCATTGTCCGGGTTCAGGAGTCGGTTACGCGAGGGGAAGGTATTAGCACCCCCACGCGTCCATCGTACTCGATGGGATCCACGCTTGCTGTCTAATCAAAGGGTGAGTTATCCTAAAGTCTAGGGCTGAACAAAAAAACAGGGGAGGGGGAAGCGACGACGGACTCGCAAGGATTTATCGAAATCCAATGCCTACGTATCTTCGTGGACGAACGAAGAATTAGAGTCAATGTAGTTCGATGGACTACGCACTAAAAGGGGGAGGTTGCTCATCGAGATATCGCATCTCGTGCCTACGTATCTTCAATCGGACGAGAGAGAGGAATTAGAGCAAACGTAGTTCGACCTAACAAGGTCGGTAATGTTTATTTACGTGAGCGACGAGCTCTTTTCTGAAAACGGTTTGAAACTCAACAATCCCAAAGGATAAAAAGCTTTGAATTTGTTTTGTGTTTTTTAGACAGAAGTAGATTGAAATTAGTTCGTAACTTGCATTGCACTGAAGTCTATGACGTAGGAACGAATGAATAGCAAATCGTCCCAACACAGGACGTCCGCTAAACACTCTAGAAAACGAGAGGAAACCCCTCATTCCTCATTTCCCACATACAAGGCTCATGCACAATACACGCTACCTTTATTAAGTGTTTTAGAATCGTTATGAGATGAGAAGAGAAGACTCAAGTCAAAAAAGAAAACGCTACGGGAATTCTATCCTAATGTTGTCATACAAAGATAGTCCTAAGGTCGAGGATTAGGAGGGAAGTCTACCTAATGTTAGCATGCATAGTTGAGAGCCTAATGTCTATCCTACTTCGAGCTTAATCAGAAATTAAGTCGGACTAGAAGCCTAAGGGAGCAAGCAAAAGCAAGGCAAAAACTAAAGCGATAAATCAAAAACAGCGGCTACGACAACGCTCCAACACTTGCACAGCGGTAATATCCAGCAAATACACCAAGCAACATTTAATAGCTAAAGTTCAGCACAAAAGGAGGTGTAAAAAGGCAAGCAGCAGCACATACAACAGTACATATGCACCAAAACAGCATTGAAAACAGGGCAGCACACCATGGATTCGAAAACGATGCGATCATGGCATAACGAACACGCGTCAAACATTACACATTAATCAATCAAACATGATCACAATCACACCACATACCATGGTAAACAATCTCGAAAACATCATGAGAGAATGCACATTATTTGTCATTTGATCAAATTAATTCAATATGCATTTCATGGAATTAAAAGCAATAGGCAACACAACTCCAGCACATGAACAATAATCCACAGTCAACATGCTCAAGAAGTGTTTGCAACGTGTTCATCGCATCGAGAAACCAACAAAATAATCATGAACATTCATCGATAAAAAACCAAGAATTGCGTGTCGGAAAATCATGTTCATACAATGGTGTGAGGTGCAACATCATCAAAACAGTCAACCAACATGTGTCATATCAATCCATGAAGATTAAAAGTGAAACGAGATCGAATCATGCTAAAAAAATGCACAAAAATCACACTCTGCACTAGTGTTAATCGATTAACCAATTGCAGTTCATTTTGGTTTATCGATAAACAACTCTCATTACGCAAATTTTACACTAGTTAATCGATTAACCAAAATGAATTGGTTTTGGTTAATCGATTAACCCTGTACCAGAAGCAGAAAATAGTTTGAAAAATCACTTTCCAACAGCACAATCACTTATGTAATCCCTTCCAATGACCAAGCAATCAACAATGCACGAAAATTAAGTTCAAACACAGTATTCAAACTTCACTTAGATCCAATAATCATCAACATGAACAATCAAATTCAAGCAAATGGATCAAATCACATGCAAAACCAAGGATCTACATTGCATAAGTTGGAATTAAGCTAGATTAAGCATAGATCTAAGGAAAACCAACCTACAAAGCTGAGAATTGCTTTGGTAACTGTTGCAAACAGAATTTGATGAATCCAAGCAAGAAATCCAAGATCCTATGAGCTCCTTGCAAGCAAAAGCTGAAAATCCAAGCAATAATCTACCAATACTCCAAAATCACTTCCAATAAGCACTTCTGAAATTTTAGATCTAGATCCAAACGAAAATCAACAATGAACAACAACAATGGAGTGATGATGAGAGGCTTTAGCTCAAGAATTAACAAGTTCCAATGAAGAACTTGTTAATCTCTATGGAAGAGCTTTGAGTGTGGTTGAAAATGGAGATTGAGAATGAAAAAGTGAGAGAGAATTGAGAGAGAATTCTGAAAATTGAGAGTGAAAAATGATCAATGGTTTTATTTTTTTTTGTGAGGTTTGAAAATGATTAGATTAAATAACCCCTAGGTTAGGAGGTAAGTTTGGGTTTGGAGTGAGGTTCAGTGGGTGGAATTTGAAGTTGAAAATGAGCTAGGAAAGGGATTATGGAATTAGAGTGGAAATTGTTGGAGGGAATTTGAATTTTGGGTGGAAAATCATTCTCTCTAGATCCTTCTACTGGTGTGAAATTTGAAATTGGTGATAAAAATTTGAATCCCAAAAAATGCAGCGCTGAAAAATGAAGTATTTGGGCAAATCTTGCCTTGGTTAATTGATTAACCAATTTTAGTACAAATTGTGTTAATCGATTAACACAAGGAAAATTTGAATTTGGCGCTTTTTGGAGGGAAACTTGGATATTCGCTTGATTCCACTTGTTCTGAGCCACATTAGATCTCTGAAACTTGCCATTTGATACTAACACTAAAACACACTTGAAATATGCTGTGAATTCCATTTCATGCTCGGAATACTGCTGAAAATGATCGTCTGGTGCTGAATCGCTGATCAAGAAATGACTGCCAGAGCTTCTGAGTGTCAAATCATTTAATGAGCAAAATAAATGCTCATAAAGACTTTGAAAGCTATCTGCTTGGCTCTGAACATTGTTGAAAATGATACTGGAACTGATGATGCCATGAGCTGCTGGAAAATACCTTGATCCCATGCCCAAAAGAACCATGCAAATGCAGAAACGATGATGCAAATGAAATGAAGCATAAGCCAGTTAGAGTTAGAAACAAGGGGGCAAATTTTGAGGTGTTACAACGAGCGCGAGCGTAATTGGCGGAGTTCCTGAGTTTTCCGCCACTCTCATGAGTTTCCGATGAATGTATGAGTTTTCCGGTGGAGCTTCAAACGGAAAGCTGGGTAGCGTTTCGGGGAGAATCTCCCTGTACGTGTTGGAGGGGCTGCCTTCGGGAATCTCCTCGCGCAATATCCTCGTGCCATTTGATTTAGGGCTTAGGTCGGGGACGTCATCCTTGGCCCTTTGCGCACCCTTTCACTTGACTAGCGGTGGAAAGGTGGATTTGATTTTGCAGTCGAATTCACTTTTGTCCTCTGCTGTTCAAGTGCACGAGATGGCACATGAACCCAAGAAGGAGATTCTCATAGACTCGTCCGAGGAGAGCTCTTCGGAGAGTAGTGATACTGAGGCCTCAACCGCCCCCAGCGATGTCAGGGAGAACCCCGAGCATGCTTCCGCCAAGGAGTAGATGGTCGTGGAGCCCGCCAACCATGCTTCTTTCTTTGCTTCCTATACTGGGGACGTCTTCACAAATGTAGGGCCAACAGGGGATTGGAAGGTGCACTTTCCAAGTCAGGACGACCGCATATGTACGGATTACGGGGAAGGGTTCCCGATGTACGAGTATGCTTTTAAGGACATAGGGTTGAGGATGCCCTTTACTGACTTCCAGCGATCCGTCTTCGTACACTTAGATCTGGCCCTGTCACAGCTGCACCCTAACTCGTTGGTGTTCACCCGCGCTTTCAAGCTGACCTGCGAATTCCTGAAGATAGGAGCTACCCTGGCCTTGTTCTTCACAATCTTTCACCTTCAGAGGCAGGTTTCGGGTAGAAGTTACGACTGGGTTTCGTTGAAGCAAGCGAAGAAACTGTTCAAGTCCTTCTCTGAGTCTATCCTAACCTTTAAGGAGAGGTTCTATATTATTGAACTTGTGCCGGAGAAGGCCCAGGATACCACGTACTCCTGGGCGGTGTCAACGGATGAGGACGACAATGACATGTACGACGAGCATGGGAAGTTGTTGGCGGACAGAGTATTTAAGTTCCCCTTCGGTTGGAGTGGGAACCATTTTGCCCGGGGTACTGAGCATTACCTTGCCCAACCAAAAATGTTGTACGAGGACGACAGGGTAGGCTACGCGGCGCTGGTAACCTATGTTAACAGCTTCAACCTCGCGGAGTGCTGGACGAAAAAGGGGGACCCGATCTTTGATGACGATGGTGGGCAAAGAGTGGAACACCGCTATATTCACACAAAAGGGCTTCAAGAGTGCAAGACCATGCTGGCTCCCTTAAGTTTCTTGGTAGTTTTTACTTTTTTAGCTAGCCCAGATTATGATTTCCTCAGTTGCAAACGTTCTTGTTGCGTTTTATGCAGGTGAAATGCCTTCTGCTCATGAGAGGATGGTGAAGAATGCTCTAACGAGGGGCAAGGCGGGCGCGACCAACCCCAAGCCTCAGTTTACTCAGTGGGTGCCTCCTCCTCAACTTTCTACGGGGAGCTCCTCACCGGTTCCTTCTCCTGCCCAGGGATCTCCTGTGCTCGAGGCTTTAAGGTTTAAGCGAACCAGACCGAATGAGCTGCTGGATCTCAGTCGGGCGGCGGAGAAAGGCAAGTTTGAGCTTTCTCCCTGCCTTCATGACAGGAAGTTCTTCGAGGGCACTTCCTTGTTGGTTCCTCGGGCAGAGTCCCTAAAGCTTGAGGGTGTGGACCACCCAAGCAAGAGGGCGATGCTGGTGCAAGAGGCTTCTGCATTGGTCTGAGTATTGGAGATGGCGACGGTCTACGTCGAGGAAGACTCATCCTCCGAATCCGAGCTTAAGAAAGCACAGGAGGCGATATCTGCTTTGGAAGAAAAAGTGAAGAAGGCCAAGGAGGAGGCCAAGGCTGCTGACGACACAAGGAAGAAATCCTAGGAGGAGGCTGCTAGGATGAAAGGGGAGAAGGAGACCCTGATCGCTGAAAAGAAGGCTGTTGAGGACCTAGTCGAGCAGATGAGGTATGCGGCGGCCCCTACTGAAGATGAGCCTGAGGAGGTGAAGGCGTTGCAAACTAGGGCTGAGCTGGTTGCTCGGATTGTGCGGGTGGAGGACGATGTCTATGCCATCGGGGAGGAGTCATTCAACAATGTCGTGGCTCAATTCAAGGTGGTGAATCCAAGGGTCTAGCTATCCATGGAGGGGAATAGTTTTTTGAGCCACATTAAAGGTGGAAAAATTGTTAATCCAGACTTCCTCCTGATTGGCAACGAGCATGGCCGTCTCCTTAACGAGGAGCCTCAGCCGACCCAGCCTATCCCCGAGCAGACCGAGCAGATGGAGGAATGATGTCTCCTTTTTATTGTTGTATTGTATCTAGCCTGTGTGCCACGTCTGATGTAATTTTATTGTCATTTTGTATGGGGCGTGGCCCCTTTATCGTGTAGCAAGTACAATCGTGGCCCTTGCGGTCACTAATTATTTTTGATATGTATGTATCTGATGTTCTGGTCGGTTTTTTATGTTTTATACCCGTGCAGGGTTTTGTTTGTTTTTATTTTCGCCAAGTGTAGAAACTTTGCTCGATACGCGTGAGTGCCCGTAATAGGGGTAATTTTGAGTGATTTGTAGTTCCGGGGTTTGCTCGACGTGGGTATGTTCGACAGTGAAGGGGACTGGTCGAACGGTCTGGGTAGCTTCTGGGCATGAGAGCGGAAATCAGGTCGAGTTTGAGACCTGAGCTCGCGGCGTGAACCTCCCATCGCGAGCTGGGTGTTCTACCTATCATGGTACTTTGACGACGGCGGGCTCGGTTGAGGAACCGCCGTCGGGCAGGGATCCCGCTCGCTCTTGAGCAGGATCCTGTCTTAGTCGGTATGCGACCCTTGTACCTGGGCGTGCATCAAAGTCGGGATGTTATGTTCGTCGCTCCGACGAAGCAAACCGACAGCCTGGCCTTAGCTATAATATTGCTTTAGCTTTTCGGCATTCCATGGTCGAGCAAGTTCTTCCCCGTTAAGGTATTCTAGGTAGTAGGCCCCATTCTTCGTTTTTTCCTGGACGCGATAGGGTCCTTCCCAGTTTGCGGCGAGTTTGCCTTCTCGAGAATCCTTATGGTTCCTTCTTAAGACAAGGCTGCCCACTTGGAATTCTCTCCGTATTACCTTGGCATTGTGCCTGACTGCAATTTTCTGCTTCAAAGAGGCTTCGCGGAGAGCTGCTACTGATCGGACCTCTTCGACGAGGTCGAGCTCTTCTCTTAGCGCCTCGTCGTTTGTCTCCCCGTCTAGAGGCGATTCAGTCCGCTGGGATGGCACCTGTATCTCGATGGGGAGTACTGCCTCAGTCCCGTAAGCTTGGCGAAAAGGGGTTTCCCCGGTCGAGGAGTGAGGCGTAGTGCGGTAGGCCTAGAGCACACTGTGCAGTTCCTCGATCCAAGCTTTCTTTGTTTCATCCAGCCTTCGTTTTAGGCCTCGCAGGATTACTCTGTTTGCCGCTTCGGCCTATCCGTTGGTTTGGGGATGTTCGACGGAAGTGAAATGTTGTTTCGTGCCTAGTTGGGCACGAAGTCCTGAAACTTTTTGTCTGTAAACTGTTTCCCGTTATAGGTGACTATTGGTTATGGGATGCCGAAGCGGGCGAGGATGTTTCTCTTGTAGAAGCAAAGTATGTTATGGGCCGTTATTTTAGCCAAAGCCTCTGCTTCTATCCACTCTGTGAAGTAGTCAACAACCACTATCAGGTACTTTTTCTAGTTTGACCCTACTATGAATGGTCCCAGGATGTCCAGGCCCAACCATGTGAAGGGCCATGGGGAGGATATATCTTTGAGCTCATTAGGCGGAGCCAAGTGCATGTCCCCGTGCCGTTGGCATTTGTCGCACTTCTTCGCGTGTTCTTTTGCATCCTGCTGCATGGTTGGCTAGTAGTACCCTGCTCGTAGGGCTTTCCTGGCGAGGGATCTTCCCCCGAGGTGTTGGTCATTGATTCCTTCGTGGATGTTATGCAAGACGTAGATGACCATCTCTTCCTCGACACATCTGAGTAAAGAGATGGAGAACCCTCACCTCTAGAGCTTGTCTTCGACCAAGACGTAGGAGCAGGCTCTGCGCCTGACTATGCTGGCCTCTTTGGGGTCGCACGGGAGGTCATCCTTGGCGAGGTAATTATAAACAGGGGTCATCCAGCAGTTGCTATCACCGATGACTTGGACGTCGAGGGTCGTGGAGGTTTTTTCGATGCTGGGTCGAGGGAGCATCTCCTGGATGACGAATTTGTTTCCGCCCTTTTTCTTAATGCTCGCCAATTTAGACAATATGTCTGCTCGAACGTTATGTTCGCGGGGAACGTGCTTCACCTCTAATGTAGTGAACCTTGTCATTTTTTATTTGACAAGGTGAGAGTAGTCCTCTAGTGTTGGTGCCAGTTGGTAATTCGAAAAGGTGAAGTAGTGGTAAACCGGATCATAGAACTGTATTAGCGTAGACATGATTCCTTCAACTATGTGGACCCTTAATAGAGACTACAATCCTTCGTGCTTAGCTCTGAAAGCCTCAGGGTTGGTAACCATCCTTGCGAATTTCCTTAAGTCCTCTAGTTTTGGAGCCTTGAAGGTGTACTTGTGTGTCTTTCTTCTACGGAAATCTATAACGCAATCTCTGATATTTGCCATTATTGTTTTAGTTCATTTTGAAAAAAAAACGATATTTTTTCTTGTTTGAAAAGATTTTTTTAAATGAATGCATGAATGCAGCACACAAAAACATTTGAAAACATGGGTTCAAAGGTTCAACGTCACAAGCATGAAGTCATGGCTCTACCCATCCCCAAAGGTTGTACTATTTTGGTCAATTTTTGTAACTGTAGTACGGGTTCTAAGGTTCCCAAAATCATTGACCCTCCTAGGGATATCAACAGTAAGCTGATTCACTCGAGCGAGTTGTAATATTCTAGGATGAATCTCATTTGAGTGTAGTATCGCGTATCAACTATTCCCGATAGTCACCGCACTACCAAATGGTCATATGGTAAAATTCTACTAAATCCTCATGGTCATGGGTACCACACTAGGAAAGACGATTCTTTCACGACAATCGGTTGTTCAACATCGATACTTCCATACAGGTACCTCGACTGATTAGGTGGGCTACCAGGATAGCTTGTTCGGGATTCACTCCCTATAAGTGTCTCTTGTCTATGCCACCCTTATCTTAATGTTCTCTCAAAGTTTCCACATGTGTATCAATCGCATTCCCATTTGACAGAAAAATAAACACGGATATCAAGTAGGAATAACAGTAAATATATATATATATATATATATATATATATATATATATATATATATATATATATATATAGTATATAGCATAGAAAATGCTAAACAACCTAGACCTCTTAGGAATTCTAATCCTAGTTTGACTTCCCCAGCAGAGTCACCATTTTTCTGTAGCGTGCGATTTTTGTCAGTGACGCGACCACCTTATCGCCATTGGTTGGAATTGGGTGCTACTTTCTGATTTCTTATTTATCCTATGAAGCTGGAAAGAAAAGGGAAGCTATCTAAAACTAACCTTGCATGCAAATGTTTTATGTAACAAATGCTAAGAGATTGAGGGGTCCGGGGTCAGGTTATACAATGGGGAGTTGTCAATTACCCATCCTATCCTATATATGGTTATCCATAGATTGTTTGGCATTTTCTTCTGTTATCTACTTACTGGTGTTTGTCTGTCGTAAATGGGAAAGTTTCCCCTTTGGGAATGTTTGAGAGAGTATTTTTGTTGATTTTCGGGTTTTTCGATGTTTTTGGTAAGGTACTGGACCTAAAGTTTTGATTTTGTATGCTCGCTAAGATTTCGCAATCTTATGCCTTCGTATTCCCGTTAAAGAAAACAGGAAAATCAGAGCAATCGTAGTTCCTCCTATTCTATGGGAGGAAAGAGATATTTGGTGTCTTGTTTAAAGCCCAAGATTGAAGCTAACTGAGTATTTGTGTCTTGTTCAAAGCCCAAGATTGAAGCTAAAGGTTATTTGTGTCTTGTTCAAAGCCCAATATTGAAGTTAAAAGGTTTGATTGAGAGAGAATTTGTCATCTCTAAAGGGAGATATCTGATCTATTTATCACAGTTGTTTGGGTAACTAATTATAAAGGAGAATTACTTTAACTAGAATGTAGGGAATCTAGCAATGCCATAATTTCCTTTATAAGGGATTTATCCTGAAGGAGAAAACTTTACCTCAGTGTAGAGCAATGCCATTTTTCTTATGAGTCTTTCATGCTAAGAGAGGGACATTGGCTTGGATGTAAATAATCCAGAGGCTTGCGACTTACAGCAATTAGATGAAAGGAGGTTTTTACCAGGATAAAGAGGGACTACAGCTTGGATTTTTGAATTAACAAGTGTGCCACTTACAATAGTTATCTGGGATTAGGGTTTGTTTGATTGTCTGTTTTGGTGTGTGATTGTACAGAGAAATGTCTTCCTGCAGAGAGATTTTTGATTTCCTCTGAGGGGATGTTGATTTTTATTTGCCTTGATCAAAGCCCAAGGTTGAAGCTAAAAGTTGACTCTGCTTAGGGAGATCATTATACAAAGCCTAAGAGGAGGCTGAAGAATACTGACTCAGCAAGAAAGTGTTTATCTGTCTTGTACAAAGCCCAAGATTGAGGCTAAAAGAGATTGACTCTTTTGGGGAATGTTTTATATGTCTTGTATAAAGCCCAAGATTGAGGCTAAAAGTTATGACTCCACTGGAGAGGGGTTTTATTTGTCTTATACAAAGCCCAAGATTGAGGCTAAAAGTAATTGACTGACTCAGTTGAAGAATATTTATATGTGTCTTGTACAAAGCCCAAGATTAAGGCTTAAACTGCTGAGGGATGATCATTATACAAAGCCTAAGAGGAGGCTGGTTGGGGAATTTCTTATATGAAGCCTAAGAGGAATCTAAATTGGGGATTACAGGTCCAAATTAGGGAATCAAATCTTGCTGGGGATTGCAGAAGAGTTGAAATATCAGAAGCCTTGAGGTTCTGATTTTTTCTGAGGGTTTATTGATAGTAATTTGACCCTAGCTGGGGAAATTAGAGTGAAAGTTTATAGATTGAGCTTTAAAACCTATGAAGATTTTTAACTCTGCTGGTGATTGATCAGGGTTTTTCCGGTGTCTTTTAGGAAAATTGAGGGTTTCTTTGAGATCCAAGAGGAGATGAGACTTTCCAAGTCTATTGGTATGAGAAGGTTGATATTTGTATGATGCCCAAGAGGAGGCTGATGTTTTAAGGGATGAGAATCAATCCAAAACTGGTCTGATGTTCCGACTCTTTGGAGGACTGCTCTAATAAGAGATGAGTAGGTTCTGTCTTATACCTGTAGGAGGTCTCTGGGTCCTTGTACTAAGCCCAAGAGGAGGCTGAGAACTTCTAAGAAGCATGAGGGTCCTTGTACAAAGCCCAAGAGGAGACTGGGGATTGCTTTTAGGAAGCCTATGGGTCCAAACCTAAGAAAAGTTCAAGAAAGGTTTCACCGGGAATAATCCTTTCTTTAGTTAACAGTTCTAGGGTTGAAGAAATTCAAGAGAGGTTTCACCGGGAATTAATCCTCTCTGGGGAAATGAATTTCTTAGACAAATTTCTAAGTAGTGACATTCTTGAGAAAAGTTTCACCGGGAATAATGTCTTTCTCTGTTCCATATTGTATAAGCCCAAGAGGAGGCAAGACTGTATCTGGAATTTCCTATGGGGAACTAGTTTTGACTGTGTTGAAAGAGTGACCACTGGTTTGATCTAATCCTAGACCTAATTGCCGGGGAAAACTCTAAGCATGTGTATAAGCATATATATACAGATGAGATATATATGAGCAAGTATGTAAAAAAGAGCTGGTAGAACTTACAGGTGAGCAAGCTTCCAGTGTTATTAACACAGATGCATGGTTAGTTATTCAAGAAAGGAAATTTATTTTAAAAAGAAGTCTGGGGCTTATACTCAAGGAGAGACCCAGATGAATTCTTTTGAAAAGGCGACAATCGCGTCGTATTTTTGAAAACAACAGAGGGACCTATACAATGACTGATGCCCAAATTTATTGTATTTTACAAAAGAGGTAGGTCTTACACTCTATTAGAGGCCCAAAAAGTGTTTGAAAAAAGAAAGATGGGACTTACAACATAAGGGAGGCCCAAAAATGAGTTGTGTTTTGAAAGCGGTGATCACGCCGAGGTTTTTGAAATCGTATCGGGACTTATACAATGACTGAGGCCCAAAAAAGGTTTATTTACAAAGGGATCAGACTTATACTCTATTAGAGGCCCAAAAGTTTTGAAAAGTGGGGAGAATGGGACTTATAACTCAGGGAGAGGCCCAGATGAAAATTGTTTTGAAAACGGCGATTGCACCGCGATTTTTTAAAATGTATCGGTACTTATACAATGATTGAGGCCAAAAAATGGTTTATTTACAAAGGGATGAGACTTACACTCTATTAGAGGCCCAAAAGAGTATTTAAAAAAAAGAAGAGAAATGGGACTTACAACCAAAGGGAGGCCCAAATAAATTTGTTTAAAAGGCGACGATCGTGCCGTGGTTTTAGAAAACACAGTGGGACTTATACAATGACTAAAGCCCAAAATTTATTTATGTGACAAAGGATGGGTCTTACACTCTATTAGAGGCCCAAAAGTTTAAAAGATTTATAAGGGTGAAAGATAATCAAAAACCCTAACTTGATTTTTAAAAAATGCATTTTAATTGAATAAAAATTCAATTAAAATGATCAAAGTTATCAAACATGTGTGAAAAACAAGTTGTGATCTTGGATTAATGTTTAAAAAATCATTTTTCATTCATAGAATGATTTGAAAATCATTTGAATAAAATAAATCAAGAGAAAGAAATATTTTTAAATGCCAAAAAAAAAACAAATAAAAACAATTCTTTACAAAAATATCAAATATATAAAATAAATAATATTTTTGTAGAATAAAATATTCTAAAATTTTAGTGAATTTTTAAAAAAATAACCAATCTAAAATATTTAAAATTGAGAGAGAAATTAAGTTATTAATAAATTGTGAAGAAAAGTTAAAAGAAAAAGTGGTAAAAAATATGGGATGGTCCTCCCAAGGTTTGAACTCACGCCCATGGGGTGGAGAGTTTAAAACTTTACCATCTGAGCCATGTGCGAGGGCTGATGGAGAATGGTAAGAGTGAAAAATATATGAAAGCAACCTTTGAAAATGGTTCAAAAAATAAAACCAAAAGGTCTGGGGCGAGGTGGATTCGAACCCCAGACCCTTTGCTCGCTACACACACAAAACCAGTTGATCAACCACTGGGGCGCAATGCCAATTCAAATGTATAGTGGCAAGGAAATAATATATACTAAAACTATGTTTGATTCTGAAGAATGACGCCATGGCCATCTTCTTCCTTGGGCCAACATCACACTTGCGTGAAGCAAGTTATCTCCCTCGTTTCTCAACCATTTTGGAAGATGTAAAAATGAAACTTGACCAATTTTGGATGAGGAATGGAATGGAATTACTCAATTTTATTTAAATTCAAATAATCAAGAGATAACATGTTATAATAAGATGAACCCTAAACAATGCAAGAGCTATATGAAATCTTATACACGCAAGATAAATAGCAATTGATTGAGGGAAAATGATCTATGAACATTCAGAAACACATTGGAAACTTGAAAACATGTTTATGATGCATGCATTAATGAGTTTGAAAGTTTAAGGCTTACCTCTGCAAGAAGGAATCGATTTTAGTGGTAGAGGTGTTACAGAAGTGAATCAATGATCTGGTTAGCTTCCTTAGGCCTAAAGGATTGTGTTGCAACCTTCAGGATGTTTTGGAACTCTTTGGATAAGCTGGCTCAACTATGACTGCAATTGGTCCAAGTGAGAATTGAAGATGATGATCCTGATGTTTCAGAAGTGTGAGGAGTGTTTGATCAGCTCATATATGATGTATGGAATGTGTTAGAACAATTGGTGGTGATGGAATGGCTCTCTAATGAAATATTCGATAGTGACTTGCAAATGAAGGTATTTTTGGAGTGAAAGAGAGATTTTAAGTAAAGCATCAGTTTGGGTGCTTTGGTGTACTCAAACTGATCACAATTGATGTCTATTTAATGTGCAACAAGTTTGTTTTGGCATCAATAGTGAATGAAGGCTTGGATAGTCCCTTGGCCAATGTTGATCAAATGGAATCTTTGGTCTTCTCTAAACATTGACTTGGGTCAGTACAACAGGTTATGAGTCCTTTGGTTCAGAGATGAATCTTGACTCAATTTAGTCGGCAATGTCTTGATGCTTGCCACCTTGTGAATCCATTGAATGCATTGAAACAAAATTGGAGTCTTTGAGTTTTTTAGCCATTTTAGGTGACACATAGCTACATGTAGATCCTTGGACTTGGGAGACTTGTAGATCAGATCTTTTCCCTTTGATGTTATCCTCTCAGGTGTCCAAATGGATGACAAGGCTTGTAATTTCCTAACTTAACCAATTCGAGCAAAAATGCACAAATCTGTCTTGTACAAGACAGTTTGAAAGTGCCATTTTGGGAGGATCATATCTCCTTGCTCAAATGGAGTTATGGAATGCTCATTTACTTTTCAAAAAGTCCTTATATGGTATAATCCATGAAGATTTAAAGTTTCATATAGTTGAAGCTTTTGTAGAGTGTAGGAAGACCTACAAATCAAGCTTTGGATCACTCAAAATGGCTGCTTAGATCAAAAGTTATGGTCCTTGGAAGTTGGCACCAAAACCATCCAAATTTAGTAACTTAGAAAAATTTTCAATTTTTTCAAGATTACCCCTTTTACAAGTTATCACGATTTCTTGATCAATTCTTGTTCAAATGGCATTATAAATCATATTTTATGAAAATATGAGTCATAAGAACCATTTTTGCCAAAAAGTCATGTTTTGACTTTTGGCTCCGGAGCGGTTCGGCGCGGAGGAACCCTAATTCCCGACTTTTGAGGAATGCATTCTCTGAGGGTGATTTAACTTTGAAAAGGGACTCCTAGGGTTATTTTGAGCATATTGATTCATTTTGAAGCCTTGGCTCAATCCCCTATGAAAATTTCATTCTGCAGGCCTCAGTCGACCAAACCCTAATTTGGTGACACTGGGTATTTCGAGGCTCCTTCCACTTGGAATGCTGCAACTTTGTGCTTGATTATTGATGTGGGAGTCCTCTTGATCCTTCATGGAGGTTTGGGAGGTTAGACAAGTTGAAGATCATGTCATTTCTTGATTGAAATTTTGTCTAAACTCAGAGAGGGATGGAAACCCTAATTCTTAATCATAGTGAAGGCTCAACAATTCTTGAGGAGATTGATGAGGCCTGATGGTTCATCCATATTGTGGTAATGATTCTTACAATGATGGGAAATCTTGGTGGTCAAAATTTGGGGTATGACAGATGCCCCTATTTAATCTTCTTGGACCCGAAGGTGTGAATGGCAAAGATATTCGGACATCCAGGGTTCAAGAGGATTAAATATCGGAATACCTGAAATTTTGACGGTGGTTATGAATGGAAATTTGATCATCCATCTTCTCTTGCTAAGCAATGTTACTTAGAAAAAGGTATAACTTCGCCTCGATCCTAGTCTTCAGCCATGGAACTGGTCTCAGTTTCTTTTGAAATAAACCTCCCCTTGATCCTGGTCTTCAGCCACGGAACTGGTCTCAGTTTCTTTTGAAATAAACCTCCCCTCGATCCTGGTCTTCAGCCACGGAACTGGTCTCAGTTTCTTTTGAAATAAACCTTCCCTCGATCCTAGTCTTCAGCCACGGAACTGGTCTCAGTCTCTTGGCGAGTTTCTTCCTCGACAAGGAACGCTATTTGTAGCGATCTTCATCAAAATTCTCGCCGAGCTATACTGGGGAGACGCCATTTGATAGAAAAAAATTTGAGGTCAGACTTGCTGGAGAAAACTCATTTGTCTGAGCTGTAGAGGTGTGCAAACTTCTCTGTTTGGAGATGCCATTTGTTGACTCTACTGGGGTAAACGAATCTCTTGAGAGATTGCTTCTTGCTTGGGGATATTACATCATACTTTTCTTCGAGATCTTTTCGGAGAAATGCCATGCGATGTGATTCAATTTTGAGGTGCTGATGACTGCATTAACATCGAATTTCTTGGGAGTAAAGCTGATGTATTGCCGAAAGTTCTCAGTTTAAGAGGCTTTCTCTAGGGATTTTCCTTAATCCGAGAAAGCAAAGATATCATCTTTAATAGTAAAGAGTGATGTTCCAAAGTCATCTGTCGACTGTCTTCTTGCCTTTCAGAGGTTCAAGTTATCAAAGTGGTCGAGGACATACTCCATTCCAGAAATAAACTGTGGCAGAATTGCTCAGACGATATATTTCCTGACGAGGAAAGAACTCAAACCGGGATTTTGTCTTATCTGACGCGGAAAGGAAAACTGACAACTTGATTTACAAGAGGACTTTACCACTTGGGAATAAGTACGACCAAAGTGATATTAATGCAATATGAATATGAATATGAATCAATTATGCATGACGTATGTATGTTTATGCTGATAAAACTGACGCGGAATACAGACTAGTGGATGAACACGACTAGATACTCGGCCACTGCGGGGGATGAAAAGTACCATTGGTTCAAGATAGCATTCCTGTCTTGCTCAGGAGAGGTAGACCCTGTGGGGGAGAAAGAATCATCAATTGGTCCTTAGAGGTAAGAACTCTGCCAGGGATGTCAGATGGGACATTACCTCTGAAACAGTTGATCCTTCATTCAGGCTCACTTGTTTAGAAGGAGTACTTTGATTCTGCATTTGAGGTTTAATCACTTCCGGAGAAGCTATCGATGTTCCTTTTGACGTTCAAAGTCAAAAAGGAAATGCCATCTTTATTTTAAAAGTAGAAGAAATTTTTTACAATTAAATTCATTTTTGTTTTGTTTCAAGAATCGTTGATCATGTTAAAATGTCATTCTATAAAGCAAAAATAAATGAGAGTTGCAAACAAAAGCGTTAGGCTCAAATTTTATTGATAGGATGGAAATCAGCCAAGCGCGTGATCCCATAGAGCATTACAAAGTTTAGAAAATGGTAATTTAAGGGAAAAGGGGCTACATTGAAACATAACTACCGCTATCCTTCTACCAACTTTGAATTCTGGACATTCTAGGCTTTTGTCGAAGGTGACCTTGACTGAAGTTTTCTTGATGGATGACATTACTGTTGGGGATTTAACCCTTGTCAGACGTAGTTACTTGCCATGAATCCTTAATTTTTTCCTAGATTGCCTTTTGAGGTTTTCAATCCATCGGGATGATTTTTGCTTGTGTCTCTAATTTTTGCCTGGATTGCCCTTTAAGGTTTTCAATCCACCGAGACGTTGTTTTTTTTTCATCTAGGCGAAGTATTTCTTGACTACATCAACATTCGTGGGGTAGGTAAACTCCTCTCCATCCATGGTTGTGAGTCTCAAGGCACCGCCTGAGAAGACTTTCTTGACCACATACGACCGTCATAATTCGGAGTCCATTTGCCCCAGGAATCAGTGAGGAATGATTGTATCTTCTTGAGCACGAGGTCTCCTTTTCTGAAGACACGGGGTCCGACCTTTTTGTCGAACGCTTTCTTCATTCTTTACTGATATAACTGACCATGGCATAGAGTTGTCATTCTCTTTTCTTCGATGAGGTTCAGTTCATCGTGCCTGCTTTGACACCATTCAACTTCTGTTAGCTTAGCTTTCATCAATACCCTTATTGATGGGATCTCTACTTCTATGGGAAGCACTGCTTCCATGCCATATACTTGTGTGAAAGGGGTTACCCCTGTTGAAGTGTGGACAGACGTGCAATAACCATGAAGAGAAAATGGTGGCATCTCGTGCCAGTCTTTGTAGGTTACAACCATCTTTTGAACAATCTTCTTGATGTTCTTGTTAGCCGCTTCTACCGCTCCGTTCATCTTAGGTCGGTAGGGAGATGAGTTATGGTGATCGATCTTGAACTCAGCACACAACTCTTTCATCATCTTGTTGTTCAAGTTAGATCCATTATCAGTAATAATATGGCATGGAACACCATAACGACATATGAGATTGTTTTTGATAAAGCGGACTACCACTTGTCGGGTTACATTGGTGTATGTCACTGCTTCGACCCACTTGGTGAAATAGTCAATGGCTACCAGGATGAACCGATGTTCATTTGAAGCCTTGGGTTTAATCATGCCAATCATGTCGATTCCCCATATAGAAAAAAGCCATGGAGAAGAATGGACATTGTGATGCGTTGGCGGTACATGAATTTTGTCAGCGTATCTCTGACATTTGTGACACCTTCTCATGTAATTGTAGCAATCAGATTCCATTGTCACCCAATAGTACCCTACTCTTAGAATTTTTCTCGCCATTGTGTGTCCATTGGCATGAGTGCCAAAGGATCCTTCGTGGATTTCTTTCATCAACATGTTTGCTTCTTGTCTGTCTATGCATCTGAGCAAAACCATGTCGAAGTTTCTCTTATAGTGTATTTCACCATTCAGGAAGAAGTAGTCAGCCAGTCTTTTGAGAGTCTTCCTGTTTTTTCTTGATGCCCCTGGTGGGTACTCATGTCTTTGAAGGAAGCACTTGATATCATGATACCAGGGTTTGTCAGCGATGACTACTTCAATTGTGAAAACATAAGCGGGCATTTCAAGGCGCATTATGTCAATCTTAGGTACGTCGCTCCATTGATTTACACTAATCATAGAAGAGAGAATGGCTAGTGCATCAACCATGTGATTTTCTTCATGAGGGATATCATGAAACTCAATTCTGTTGAAGAATGGTAACAACCTTCTCGCGTAATGTTTGTAAGGAATCAATCCTGATTGGTATGTATTCCACTCTCCTTTGATCTGATTGATAACCAAGGCTGAGTCCCCATATACATCCAAGTTCTTAATCCTTAGGTCGATTGCTTCTTTGAGACCCATGATACAAGCTTCATATTCGGCCTCGTTGTTTGTCCATTTGAATGTCAGTCGGGCGGTGAAAGGAATATGCGTACCCTGAGGTGTTACTATGATTGCCCCAAATATGTTCCCATAAATGTTGACAGCTCTGTCAAATATTAGTCCCCATTGGCCTTCACTAGGTAGTGGTTCATCGCAATCTTTCATTTTCAAGTACAGGACATCTTCGTCTGGGAAGTCAAATCTGACTGATTCCTGATCGTCAATCGGTTGATGAGCCAAATGATCGGCTAAAATACTCCCTTTGACGGCTTTCTGAGCATGGTACTCAATATCGTATTCTGATAACAACATCTGCCAACGGGCAATCCTTCCCGTGAGAGTAGGATTTTCAAAGACGTACTTGATTGGATCCATTTCAGAGATTAACCAAGTAGTGTGACAAATCATCTACTGGCGAAGACGTTTGGCTTCCCAAGACAAAGCGCAGCAAGTTTTCTTGAGCATAATGTACCGAGTTTCACAGTCAGTGAACTTCTTGCTTAAGTATTAGATGGCAGACTCTTTTCTTTTTGTTTTGCCTTGTTGGCTAAGTACACAACCCATAGAGTCTTCCAAGACTGTTAAGTAGATGATCAGTTGTCTTCCTTCCACTGGAGGTGACAGGATCGGTGGATTCAACAGGTATTCCTTGATATTGTCGAAGCATTTTGGCAATCTTCTGTCCATACACAACTTTGATTCTTTCTGAGTTATTTGAAGATTGGCGCACATGTCGCGGTCATGAGGGATATGAACCTTGAGATGTAATTCAGATGTCCCAAAAATCCTCTGACCTATTTTTCAATATTTGGTGAAGGCATTTCTTGAATGGCCTTGACCTTGTCAAGATCGACCTCAATTTATTTCTGGCTGACGATGAACCCTAAGAGTTTTCCTGAGCGGACACCGAATGTGCATTTATTGGAATTCAAGCAGAATTTGTATTTCCTCAAATGCTCGAATAACTTTGATAGGTGTGTCACATGCTCTTCTTCGGTTTTAGATTTGGCAATCATGTCATCGACATACACTTCAATTTCTTTGTGCATCATGTCATGAAACAGAGTCGTCATGGCCCTTTGATAGGTTGCCCCCGCGTTCTTTAAACCGAACAACATTACCTTGTAACAAAAGGTGCCCCATGGGGGGATGAATGAAGTTTTCTCCATATCTTCCGGCGCCATTTTGATTTGATTATAGCCCGAGAATCCATCCAATGAAGTAGAAGACTTTGAATTTTGTTGTACTATCTACCAACATGTCAATGTTTGCTAAGGGGAAGTCATCCTTTGGACTTGATTTGTTCAGATCCATGTAGTCTACACACATTCTGACTTTTCCGTCCTTTTTCAGAACTGGCACTATGTTAGCTAGCCATTGAGGATATTCTGAGGTGGCAAGGAAACCTGCGTCGATTTGTTTCTGCACTTCCTCCTTGATCTTGATAGCCATATCCGGGTGAGTTCTTCTCAGCCTTTGTTTCACCGAAGGACATTCTGATTTCAATGATAAATGATATTCCACGATGCTGGTATCCAACCCTGGCATGTCCTGATAGGACCAAGAAAATACATCTAGAAACTCTTGGAGAAGTTTTATCAAGCCCTCTTTAACAGTTGGACTGAGCAGTGCCCTAATCTTGACTTCTTTCCTCTCTTCTTCTGATCCCAAATTAACCATTTCCAGAGGCTCTTTGTGAGGTTCAATAAACATTTCCTCTTGTCTGAGTAATCGGGAGATCTCTTCTTGAATTTCTTCCTCTTCTTCTTCTTCAGCTTCAAATACCAGAAATTCAAAGTTGGGAGAAGGCATTGGATCGTATGTTTCAATGGGGTTTAAAACAAGCAATCTGCATGACGTGATGATTTGTTTTTATAAGAGATAGAGAGAATGCAAGAGTGTGTGCAGTGTATTTTCTGAAAAAATGCTTGTTTTTATTTTGGGTTGTTTTAGGATTACCATTTTCTGTAAAAATGAAAAGTGAAAACAGCAATAAATGCGGGAATGATAGAATGACATTATTTATTTATAATTTTGTCGAATCTCGAAATACAGCCCTATAAAACAAAACTCTGTCGCTTTGGGCGAAGCGAAGAGGGACATTTACAGAAAAGTGAGCCCTATAAAACATTCGTTTCACCTGGGCAGGGTGAAAGGTCAAAACAAAGATGGCATTTACTTAGACTTATGGACGACTTTCGGGACATCGACATCAACCCATTGGCGACGAGCTCCTCTGTGAATCGCAAAGTATGGTACCTTCTTTCTTGGTTTGTCCTCTGAAATGACACTTATTTCTGGCGGAGCAGGATCATTGGATTCTTCTTCCCGTGCAGAGTTGTCATAAACGAACTCTTCTGTTGTATATTCCTTAGTGTTTTCACTCTCAAGGAGATCTCCCCATCCAGTTGGCTGGATGTCCTCGTATCTGATGCGAGAGATTTCAGGAGCAGTATACTTGACTAAGAAGTCATACTTGCCACTCGGGTGTCCTAGAGTATCCCATATTTCTGTGGGAGTGGACGAGTTATCTTCCTCAATGACGTTGATCTCAGGAAAAGCATAGTTGATGAACTCTTGTCCTGCAATCTTTGCAGATTTATCAATGTGTTGGATATCTTTAGAATGTCCTGAGTAATGATTCCATGACTTGGTGGGGACGTGTGTATTCTTTTCAATTATACTCAGCTGATAGGCGTCGTTGGGCTGACTCTTTTGCCCCAAACCTTCAGGGTACGACTTCTAAATAGGCAAGTCATCCAGGAGATCATAATAATCTTGATCGAAGTCGTCCTTCATTAGATCATCTTGTAATGAGTTAGGTGGAGCACGACATCCCTCAGGATCACAATCTCCATAGATCATCCGGACGTCTGACCTTGGTATATATCTCGGGCTCTGTTTTGGAAAACAGAATGGTACATGCGCTTCTTCTTGAGACATATAACTGTTATCATTAAGATAATATTTCCATTCCCCATCCATATCGGAGGAGTAACTCTTATTTATAGTGTGAACTTCTTGAGATACTGGGTGGAGGAAGCCTCCACTGTGGAAGAAGTTCTGAATGGGATGAAAACTTTCATCTTCCTTGGCAGTCTGGGTACAGGTTGAAATGAAACCAAGACCTTTCTTTGTCTTGTTATCCATAGGAATTGCAAGTTGTCCCCATCCCTTTACGTTATTACTCTTGAACACTTCGAGAACGTCCTTGTATGAGGAAATCGACGTCCCTCTTTTTGATTGATTCTCATTGCTCACCGAGAGTGCTTGGAACTGGGTTCCAATAAGCTCCTCCGGTTCTAAATAGGAGAATGATGATAAGTTTCTCACGATTAAGGCTTGCTCTCCGTAGACTGTGACTAATTTGTCATTCTTGACGAACTTTAGCTTTTGGTGAAGTGTCTAAGTGACTGCCCCATCTTCGTGTATCCAAGGTCTTCCTAATAAATAGATGTATGCTGCCCAGATGTCCATGAACTGGAAAGTGACTTGGAAAGTGTGAGGACCAATGATTATGGGAAGATCGACTTTGTCGATAACTATTTTTCTGGACCCGTCAAAGGCTTTGACAATGATCTCACTGCCTCTCATCGGACCTCCTTGAAATGATAGTCGTATCAGAGTCGATTTTGGCATAACATTCAAAGATGATCCCGTGTCTACCAGTACGCTGGCTAAAGCATCGTCCTGGCAGCTGACTGTTATGTTAAATGCCATATTATGATTCTTGCCTTCTTCCGGCAGTTCTTCATCATTGAATTCTAAATTGTTGCAGGAAGTGATGTTGGAAATGATGCTGTCAAACTGCCCTACCGTCACATCTTGTTCCACAAAGGATTGCTCTAAGACCTTCTGCAGAGCTTCCCTGTGAGCTTCAGAACTAAGTGGGAGAGATAGCACAGAGATTCTAGATGGAGTTTGCAACAATTGGTCCACAATGGTGTACTCGCTTTTCTGGATGAGCTTCAACATCTCATCGTTGTTCTTTACCAGTTCTAGATTACTGGATTGACCGACTTGTTGATTGGGAACTCCTGTTTGACGTTCCTTTTCTTTAGCAGGTTCTCCAACTCCTCTGTTGAAGATCCGACCGCTCCGAGTGACTCGACTTATTTCGACAATGTTCACGACGGAGGGTAATGGAGTTTCCTTTCCATTTTCGATGGTTGTCGCACCGTACTTTTAAGGGATAGCCTTTTCTGATTTGTACGGTATTGGACCTGGCAGGTAGATAATCACAGGAGCTTTTTGATTTCTCTGACCATCGTAGGCATCCTCAATTGGTTCCTGGTTGGGAACTTTTCTACTATCAAGAGGGATCTATGATTCATTGAGTAGAGGGATTATGGTGCAAACGGCTCAGGTTTTCCCTTAATCGGAGATACCACAACGTTCCCCGCTTTGATCAGGGAGATAGTCTTGTATCATGTTGATTGACCTAGAACTTGAACATGGTCGAACCTCTTTTTGGTCCAACTGATTTTGAAGAGCCGCTCGTACAAGGTAGCATCCTTAGTTGTTCTCTGAGTAAACTCTACACCGCTCATAATTGAGGGGTGGCACCCGGCCACGCCCACTTTGTATGCAGTGTATTTTTACTAAATCTATTTCCATTGAGCAGATATCCCGACTTTGATGTCTACCAGGATTCCCGTCAATCATGTTGATCTATTGTGTAGCTTCATCTAGGTAAATTGGAAGCCACCAGTGGTCCAACAGATGTTGAAGTGTTCTTTGTACAAGCGCACACCCTTGGTCGTCTTCACGGCACTCATCACAGTCTTCATAATCATGTGAAGCCAGAAAGCCGAGCCTGACTTGCTTTGCATGTAATTCTACCAGACTGGTATTCATCAAGCGTAGGTCAAAGATTTGAACCATACTTACTTGATGGTTATTTATCTCCTAGTAGTCTTGGATCCATCCGATATCCATCTGACATCAGAGGGCCTCTTGTAAAAAAGAGCATCCATGGTTGCTTGTTGAGCAGATCAGACAAGTATTGTAATTGTGTCGTCGAAGATTATAGTATTGACTTTGCCTTGAGTGCATTGCCACCAAATTGACGTTTATCGCAAGGATGTTACAGTTCAGAACAATGTTGGGATGCGTATGGGCCATGTTGACCTCACGGATTCTGTGATCCTGAATCCAACCCAGATCCATTTGTTCTTGTAGGGCTTCTTACACTACGGAACACCTTTGATAGTTCTTTAAGCAGATATCACACTGGTGATAATTGTGAGACGGTGCATGACCGTACCCGCTCTGTCTGCAATGCATCCTGACCAGATTGGTTCCTAATAGGAGTACACGGTGAATTTGATAACTGCGGTTAGATTCTTCCTCTATCAAATTTACTGTAATCTTCTCATGTTGTGGCAACGGGTTCGTCTGAACGTTCGGATTAGTATCTTTGAAAGATAAGATCTCGTTCCTGACAAACTTCTGTACGTCAGACTTGAAGCTGAGACATTTCTCAATGTTGTGCCCAGATCCTCCTTGATGGTAAAGGCAAGTTTGATCTGCTTTGAACCAAAAAGGAGGATTTTCCGGTACTATAAGAGGAGTCCTGGTTTGGACGTGCCCCTTGGCCAGTAGAAGTTGAAATAGTTCTACGTACAACATCGGTATAGGGAAAACCTTGATGGTTGGGTCGTACGATTGTTGTTGTTATACTGAGGACGACCCTACTGAGAAGGCTGTTGCGGTCTTTGCTGAAACTGTTGTTGACTTGGTTGACTCTGAGCAACCTGAGTTTGAAAAGTCGGAGCTGGCGCTGGGTTGATAGCGGGAGTTATCACCGCTATACCTTCGCCTTTGTTTTCTGAGAGAGATATTACTGATCTCCTGTTCTTTCTTCTCTTGGTGCTTCCATGCCCTGAAGTTTGTAACCTTCAGGGGTTGCTGTTATAACCCTTGCATCTTCACTTTCCCGGAGTTTGTAACCTTCAGGTCCAGCAGTTCCTGCCATG
This sequence comes from Lathyrus tuberosus, assembly GCA_022829125.1. Lineage (NCBI taxonomy): Eukaryota > Viridiplantae > Streptophyta > Magnoliopsida > Fabales > Fabaceae > Lathyrus > Lathyrus tuberosus. Next base: position 14,903,070 of record JALAZF010000065.1, on the reverse strand, counting down.
GTTTCTGGGTCTTCAGTGACCGGCGGGATGTATCCTTCAGGTATAAAGTTAAGAGGCATGCCCCAGGGATGACCCTTGGGTATGTTGTATCGAGGATGATTCTCATGTGTCTCCATTATAGGCGTAGATGTATCTCTGAGATTACAGTCTTTTGATGCCGCTGCTCCTGAGCTGGTGCCAGGGATTACATGTCACTGTGAAGTTTTTCCAAACTTTCCTTTAGGGCGTCGATTTCTTCTCTCAGCTCTCTGTTCTTTTCCTCGAGATCGTCCATTTTCTTTTGTCGATTGGCCCGAGTATTGTATGAGTGAGACAGTTTGACTCTAGAATTGTGACACGTACGTGAGACTCAAAGATAAGAAAAATGCGTTATGTGAGAATGATGAATGTTATGCAATGACGTATTTTTAGTTTTTTTTTTTTAATAAAAAAGAAACTTCAACAAATAGATTGCAAATATCATACAGTGAGGGGAGATCCCTTTTATTGAATTCGAAAGACTGCAGTATGTTACAAGGAAAAGTATAGTATTTTACAAAGTGCTGTAAGGAAATGTCTATGCTCATGGATCTTGAGTCCTTTCTGAAGAGAGCTTAGATGCTAGTTCCTGAAACTTCCTTTTCATTGATCGGGGCTCTTCAGCCGTTGTCGGGTTGTCAGTCCTTTGCCAAGTGAAAGGAGCGAGCAAATTTCTTCGATCTTCCTGACTCTCTACAGCATGATGTTCTAATATCTCAATCAGAGCATCCTTTTCCTTTAACAGTTCCTGAATTTTGGTACACTCCAAATTGAGGATTCGGTAATTGTTTTTCCAAGAGCTCTTTTCGCGTTGAATTTTTTTGAGAGCGACCTGAAGTTTTTTCACATTAGACATGAAATAAAGGACAGATTCCTTTAACGGAAAAACTTCTTGGCGAGGGTAAGGAATCCTCAGCATGAGGGCTCTAGTTTGCACCCAGTGGAGATAAGATTCCATGGAGATACAGTTTGGTCTTCCTAGAGACTCTCTTCCATTCTTGTGAATATGTTGTCAGGAATGCACTATTTCCTTCTTTAGTGCCCTGTCATTTTCCCCTTCTTTGAAGAAAAGACCTTCCAGATGAACATTGTGTGGGATATTCTTCATCGGGTATCTGAGTTGATGGCGAGCTAGAATTGGATGGTAGTTTATTCCTCCCTTAGTTCCAATGAGGGGTACGTTAGGGAAATTTCCACACCTATCAACGATTTTTATCCCTTCGTAAATCCTATTGTACCAATCTATGTCAGAGTTGATGAGAGACATGATTCTCTGTGACCAACGTAGAGTACTCTTATGATCCCTACCATACTGATCGGTCGTTTTCATACATTATTTCACTATTTGTTTTAGTTAATATTTTTGTCATTGTTTATTTTTTTACATCTCTTTTACTGCATATTATGCCTTGGTTGTGTTCCTTAGTGTTTTTACTGCATTTCTTGTGTTCCTTAGTGTTTTTTTACATCTCTAAAAAACAAGAAAAATCGCAAGATTTTGAAGAGTTGGAAGTAGGAAGACAGTGGCCTGACACGTCCACCCATGTCGCATGACACGACCCGTGTCAGGAGAGTACCAAGAAGATGAGATTTTGGAGATATGGCAGGGGGCAGACATGGGTGCCCGTGTCAGCTGACACGGCCCGTGTCAGCAGGTCTGGAGCTAATTCTTTTTTTGTATCAAAATGCCAGGGAGCCAACACGGCCGCCCGTGTCGCCTGTCACGGACCGTGTTGGCTGGAGCGTGTTTTCTTCTAATTTTCTTGGAATTTCTGCCTTTTGGATCTTTGAGGGTATTTTGGGTATTTCCCTATTAATGTTTTGAGCCTGAGAGTATTTAAGATATTTTTTTAGAATGGAAAAGGGACTTTGGATCGTACAAAAGAATTACAGAAGAAAGAATAGAACTCTGGAGGATTGGGAAAAGAGGAGATTTTCATGATCGGAAGAAATTGAAGATCAACTTTTATCACCAATTGTTGTAATGTCTTTATTTTGTATTTTGTTTCCTTTGAATATTATGAGTAGCTAAACCCCCCAATGCTAGGGGGAGTCCCTGAATTGTGATGTAATGAACCGTTGTTGAATTATTTGATGAGTTTATACTTTGTTACCTTAATCTTTTGTTATGCAAATAAATTAATACTTTTTTCGATCGTACAAATTAGGAACGATTTACGGTTAGGGATTTGGCCTGAAAAACCAATCTATTGTTTTTGCATAATACATTACGGTAGATATTGCCTAGGAATAGGGTCAGGGGGGATATCAAAGGTTTTTCGGTTAAGGAATTTAAGAAAAATATTTGAGGGTCAGTAAAATTAAGGTTTGGAGGAATATCTCTTTGAGGATAATTTAGGGTTCTTGCTGAGCAATTCATACACCTTTCCTAGCATAATTTCTCATAATTGTTAAAGTCATTTTATTATTCTGCTTATTTCTTTCTGTCATTAGAATTAGTTTGAAAATCAAAACCCCCAAAAGGAACTTTTGTCTAATTGAAATAACATCTGCACTTACAAATTATACGCAGTCCTCGAGAGATCGATTCTGGGGATAACCCCACTTATTACTACATCGTTAAAATATTACACTTGCTATTTTTCCGATCAAGTTTTTGGTGCCGTTGCCAGGGACTGCCAAATTATAAGTGTTGATTTTAATTTAATCGGAATTTTGTCACTCTGTGACCAAATTTTTTTATTTATTTTTATTTTCCTGTTATTTTTTATTACTAATAATTTCCTAACCTGTGTATGCGAGGTAAAGCCTCAACTGAATTTTCTTTTGACGCAAAACCAGAGAGATATTTGCACGCCAGAGGTCGTCAAGCTAGAATAGAAAGACTGGATTCGTCGAGTTCAGAACCAATTATTTCCGAGCTAGAGAAAGAAGAGTCAGTTTTAGGGCACTTAGAGCACACTGATTCCGGTACAGATTCAGAGCCGGAAACTCTTATCATGGATGCTGATCCACCTCTAGTAGAGAGACTTCTGGGGGACTATGGAAGAGCAAATGCTCCAACAGGCCAGTTGACCATCGTAAATAAACCGGTTAATGTTGACCACTTTCAATTGCATCCATCCACCATCCGACAGCTCGAGAGGAGACTTTTTACTGGAAAAATTAATGAAGATGCCAATAAGCACCTCCAAAGGTTTCTAACAATGAGCACGTCACTAAAAATTGAAGGACATTCTGAAGAAGGCAAAAGGCTGGTCATGTTCCCATTTACCTTGTCAGATGATGCAGAAGAGTGGTTTTATTCCTTACCTGTCGGGAGTATCACCACTTGGCAAGAGATGGAGACAACATTTTTGAATGAGTACTTTCCCGCCTCGGTGTACATTCGAAAAAGGTATGATATAGTAAGTTTTAAGTAGAAGGAGGGGGAGTTACTCGGAGATGCATATAAGAGATTTAAGAGGTTGTTGGTTGCATATCCTACTCATAACATGGATGCAACCGAACAGATGCAAAACTTCGTCAATGGCCTCCAGTTGAAGACCAAGAAACTAATTGATATAGCTGCCGGTGGCTCGTCTAATTTTTAACAGCCATTGGTATCAAAAAGATCATTGAAGCCATAGCCGCAAACGAGCATTTGGAGTTGTATGATCGCACTGTGAGCCAACCAGAAAGGATGATTGATTTGAAACTTACTGAGCAAGTGGTAAAGATGGAAGACCAGATTGCAGCCGAAGTCGAGAGAAGACTTAAGAAGATGAATCTTGGTATTCAGATTATAGCTCAGGTTTAACCAGTTCAAGCAGTAAATTGTGAAATTTGTGGGGGGCCTCACTTCGCTATGCAATGTGTTGCTACAGCACAACAGGTAGAAGAAATTAAATTTTTGAGGCAAAACAATCCCTACTCCAATACTTATAATCCGGGGTGGAAAATCATCCAAATTTATCCTGGACGGATCAACAAGGGAATGTTCCGAAGCAAGGACCCATCCAATATCACCAACCATACCAGCAAAAATATCAACTACCTCAGCAACAATTCCAACAACAGGCTCCCCAAAAAGCACAATGGGAGATATCAATTGAGAAGATGGCAACTCACAGTATGCAATTCCAAGAAGAGACCAGAAATAATCAAAGGAATAATACAGCTTCTATCAAAAATCTCAAAGTTCAGTTGGGACAAATAGCACAACAACTCTCCATGCATGCTCAAGGATCCCTCCCGGGTGTAACAATACCGAATCCAAAAAATCATGAGAATGTTAATATTGTCACAACGAGAAGTCAGAGAGTTGTGGAAGAAGTGGAAGAAATGGAAACAAATGATTATCAATGTATAGAGGTGGATCTGGAAGTGAGAGAAAACAGGAAAGAACCAGAAAGAGCTTTACCACCCGTGAAGGCAACTGAAGAGAAAAAGAAAGAGGAGGCTAAACCACAGATTAAGCTACCTTACCCTCAGAGAGTAACGAAGAAAGATCCTAAAGAGAAGGACTTTGAGAAACCTAGAAATGCCTAACCTAAAAATAGCATGCCAAACCTAGAAATGCCTAAAAGAGGGACAAGTATCCAATTTTGGATTGGAGCATTTAATGGATGCACCAAGGTGGCATAGACTGAGCCATTTCTAACTGAATTCAGTCAAGACTTATCCAAAAACTAGGGAACCAACAGCCTGTTCCCTAACCTCTAGTCAATGGCTAGAGGAGACTTGGATTCTCATTGCTCAACATTGGCCAAACCTCTGACGCAGTTGCCATTCACTATTGCAGCCAAAACAAACTTGCTCTACTATAAATAGAGCTCGATTGTGTTCAGTTTGAGTACACCAAAGCACTACAACACTTGCTTTCCTCAAAATCTCTTTCTCTAGGCAAAAATACCTTCTTTAGCAAGGTAACTATGAGTTTTTGAGTTAGAGAGCAATTCCACCACAGATCATGATCCAAACACATCCAATATGTCATATCTAAGCTGTCTAAACTCTCACAAGTGACCTGTAACACCAAAATCACAAAGTCACATCTCAAAACCTCAAAATAGGCCTTTTGTGCATTTTTCAAGCCATGTCTTAATTCAGTCACTTTCCAAACCAAATAAAACCTCAAACACACTCCAAATATCATCCTTGAACTGTCCCAAATGGTTCCACACATCTGGAACACCATTTGAGAGAGTTGCTATTTTGGCCACTTTTGCCCCTTTTGCAAGAAAGAGCTCAAACTTGTTCCTGAGGTTTCCAGCTGATTCCAACCATCCTAAAAGCTTCTAAGAGATCATTTGAGGGTGTCCAGAGCATCAAATCATTTCTGGAACAAAGCCCTTGGCAGATTGCCCAAAAGCTCCAAAAAGAGGTAAGCATCACAACTTGGGTTCTTTGAATCATGCTTTCTTTTGATGTCCACTGATCATGCATCTCTTATACATGTTATATGTGTTGTGTTTGCACTAATTTATCATGTAATTCATGCTTGTACCAAGAGATGGCACAGGAAATGCAAATCATGGCCTATTTCAAAACCACTATCGGGTTTTTAATTAGGAGCATGATCTGAAAAAAACACCACCATCATTGGATTCCTTGTGAAATTCTAGGCAGGATATACCTAAATTTTGTCCCAATCCATGGAGAAATGAGAAAGTTATAGCCTTCACGTTTTCAACCAAAATCTTGCATTGCCTTGCCTTGGGCCAGGCCAAAAACAAGGCAAGCCTTGTATATTTATGGTTGTGTTTCAATCAACGGATGTATCACCATCCCAGTGGTAAGGCGCGTGCCCTATACACAAGAGGTATGGGGTTCGTATCCCCCTCGCCACAGATCCTCTTTTTTGCTATTTTTTCCACTTTTTATTGTTTTTCTTATTATTTTTAATGATTTGAAAAATTAATAACTCCCTCAATTTTAATTATTTTGTATTGGTTCTTTTTGCAAAAAATCACAAAAATATTGAAATATTTTATTCCACAAAAAAAATCAGATTTATATTATTTATTTAATATAATTAGTATTTTTGTGAATAAATTCATTTTTAATTATTTTTAAACATTTAAAAGTGAATATATATTTTGAAAATCAAAACCAAATGAGATTTAATTCATCTTGTGATTAAAACCTCATTTTTCAAACCTTAAACAAAAATCACAAGTGGTTTATTCAAACTTTTTTGGTATTTTTTATCCTTTTTTTTTATTTTCTTTAAATATTTACTTTTAAAGAAAACAAAATTAGGGTTTCTTTGATTTTCACCCTCACAAATCATTTTCAAACACTTATGGGCCTCTATTAAAGTGTAAGACCCAACCCCTTTGTAAATACACCACCTTTTGGGCCTCAGTCATTGTATAAGTCCCACTATATTTTTAAAAACAACGGCGCGATCGTCGCATTTTTTTTAGCAAAACCAAATGGGCCTACCCTTGTGTTATAAGCCCCATTTCTTTTCTTTGGGCCTCTATTAGAGTGTAAGACCCAACCCCTTTGGCAACCAAAACCTTTTTTGGGCCTCAGTCATTGTATAAGACCCATTGCGTTTTCGAAAATCTTGGCGCGATCGCCATTTCAAAACAAAACCCTGGGCCTCTCCTCGAGCTATAAGGCCTATTCTTTAAAAACCTTTGGTCCTCTTGAGAGAGTATAAGACCCATCCCTTTGTACAGAAAATGTTTTTTGGGCCTTAGTCACTTGTATAAGTCCCTTTAAAAATTCAAAACAACAGTGCAATCACTGATAAAACCCTGGGCCTCTCCTTGAGCTGTAAGCCCCAACAATCTGTTCAAAGCACTTTCTCCTTTGATTTAGAATATAATATTGTTATCAAAGCTTTCTTTGTTGAACAACTAACAAAACAACATGGAAGCTCTACAACTGAGTAAGTGTTTACCCGTTTTCTTTATCTGCTTTCATATATATATATATATATAGCTATATTGTGGGGCTGTTCACTGTATGTCTTCTTTCACAAACTTTTATATATTTGTCAAATATCAACTGTGTAATACTAGTATAGTTATTTAGAGTTTTCCCCGGCAACTACGTCTAGCACTAGGTAAAGCCCTGTTGGTCACTCTTGAATACAAACAAAACTAGATTCCCATAGGATTACCAGACACAGTCTTCCCTCCTCTTGGGGTTAAACAATATGGAGACGTGAAAGGCAGCATTCTCGGTGAACCCTTTCTCAGATTGTCACTTTTAGAAATTGTCAAAGAGACTCTACTCCCCAGAGATGATCTATTCTCCATGAATAGCATATCTTGAGTTTCTTCCAAATTCTCGGACTTTCCTGGCTTGATCTATTCTTGGTGAATGGCATGTCTTGAACTTATCGGGGTTTGGGGACCCACAGGCTTCCTAAAAGCATCCCCGCCTCCTCTTAGGCATTGTACAAGGACCCTTCGGCTTCTTAAAAGCTCTCATGCCTTCTCTTGGGCTTAGTACAAGGACCCAGAGACCTCTACAGGTATAGGAACATAAACTAGTCATCAATTTGCTAGAGCTGTCTTTCTGAGTCAAGTGTCAGACCAGTTAATGGGTTGACCTTCATCCCTTAACATACCATCCTTCTCTTGGCCATCATACAAAGATCATTCATTATCTAAGAATCGATTTCTCAAAACACCAGTAGACTTGGACAGTCTCAATACCCTTTGGATTTCCCATTTCCTTAAAGAACAGGAAATAACCGTGATCCTCTGATCAGTACCAAAGCATAGCCTTACCTTTAATCGTTCCCTTTATAAGAACTGATTTTCTCTTTTATCCAACAAGCTGGACCTGTCACTAAACTGAAACAGTCGCCAACAGATAGCCTCCTCTTAGGCTTTGTATAATGATCCTTCCTCAGCGAAGTCAGCCTCCTTTTGGGCTTTGTACAATGATTCTCCCCAGTGGAGCTAACCTTTTCAGACTCTCTTGTTGAGTCACCCTTTTAGCCTCCATCTCGGGCTTCGTACGAGATTCTAAAACACTCTCTTGTTGAGTATAAAAGATTCTCTTGTTGAGTCAGAACCCTTTTAGCCTCCATCTCGGGCTTTGTACGAGATACAAAAACACTCTCTTGTTGAGTATAAAAGACTCTCTTGTTGAGTCAAACCCGTTAGCCTCCATCTCGGGCTTCGTACGAGATACAAAAATACTCTCTTGTTGAGTATAAAAGACTCTCTTGTTGAGTCAAAACCTTTTAGCCTCCATCTCGGGCTTCGTACGAGATATAAAAACACTCTCTTGTTGAGTATAAAAGACTCTCTTGTTGAGTCAAACCCTTTTAGCCTCCATCTTGGGCTTCGTACTAGATACCAAAACACTCTCTTGTTGAGTATAAAAGACTCTCCTGTTGAGTCAAACCCCCCCGCCCCCCCCCCCTAGCCTCCATCTCGGGCTTCGAACGAGATAAAAACACTCTCTTGTTGAGTATAAAAACACTCTCTTGTTGAGTATAAAAGACCCTCTTGTTGAGGTCACAAACCTTTTAGCCTCCGTCTTGGGCTTCGTACAAGACACATATATAAAAGCACCCTCTTGTTGGGTCAATAACCTCCTCTTAGGCTTTGTATAAGGAAACCCCGGTTGAGTTCTCCTCAGAGAAGGCTCAGGATCCATTAGCTTAGATTTCGTTTTCAGCACTTTGTAATCTACTGTATTTTCGTTTCCGCAATCCTTTGAATTCAATAAAACGGGGCTTCCACACTGTTTGATATTGGCAATCTAATTGTCGAAGTTTACTTTGAATTAACATAAAACATATATAATCATTGCATATCATTCATCATTCTCGCTTAACGCATTCTTCTTACCTACGAATCTCACGTTTGCGTCTCAATTCTAGAGTCAAATTGTCTCATTCGTACAATACTCAGGCCAATCGTCAGAAAAGGATGGATGATCTCGAGGAAGAGAACAGAGAGTTGAGAGAAGTGATCGACACTCTGAAAGAAGATCTGAGAAAGCTTCATAACGACATGCAAGCTCTAACAGAAGCTCAGATGCAACAACAAAGGACTGTGATCTCAGAGATCACATCAACGCCCATAGTGGAGAAGTATGATCCTAGGTAAAAAATAACAAAAGATCGTCCCTGGGGCATGCCTATTAACTATATCCTGGAAGGATATGTTCCGCCGATCGTGGAAGATCAGGGAACCGCAGCAGGAACCGCTGGGCCTGAAGGTTACAAACTTCGGGAAAGCGAAGATGCCAGGGGCATGACAGCAACTCCTGAAGGTTACAAACTTTAGGAGGCACCGAGAGTCTCAGCCATAATGACTATACCATTGCCCGTGGTATACACTGTCCCGGAAGGACAGATTCCACAGTTACCTTTTGGTGGAAACGAGAGCATGTTCGACAGAATGAATGAATTCTAGGAGCAGTTCCTGGAAATGCAGAAAGAACTGCAAGCCATTCGCGGTCAGGATTTATTTGGAAAGGGCGCCGCAGACCTCTGCTTGGTCCCCAATGTGAAAGTTCCACACAAGTTCCAGGTACCCGACTTTGAAAAGTACAAAGGTAACTCTTGCCCTCAAAGCCATTTAGTGATGTACGCTCGGCGAATGTCAGCTCAGATAAAGAACCAGGAGCTACTGATTCACTACTTTTAGGATAGTTTAACCGGTGCCGCATTAAAATAGTACATGGGTTTAAACCGCGCCACGATTGGTACATTCAGAGATCTTGGCGCTTCCTTCATTCAACAATATAAATACAATCTGGACATGGCACCAGACAAAGATCAACTCAGATCGATGTCACAAAAGGACAAGGAAACCTTTAAAGAATACGCTCAGAGATGGCGTGAAATTGCCGCTCCGATTTCTCCATCTCTGGATGAAAAGGAGATGACAAAGATCTTCTTAAAGACCTTGAGCTCATTTTACTACGACAGAATGGTCACCAGTGCGCCCAGTGATTTCACCGAAATGGTTGGTATGGGGGTACGTCTCGAGGAAGCCGTCCAAGAAGGACGTCTGGTTAAAGACGCTGGATCATCGAGTGGTACAAAACGATACGGTAGTGCTCTCCCTAAGAAAAAAGAGCAGGATATTGGGAATATCTCTCTCGGAAAGCAAAGGCGACGATATCAACCAGTAGCAGCTGTAACTCTTGCTATCAACCTCGCACCTGTTCCTACGTATCAACCTCAGGTTGCGCAATTCCAACCTAATCAACAGCAAATTCAGCAAAGGACACAACAGTCTCTTCAGTAGACTCATCCTCCATACAACAACAACCGTACAACGCGACCGCCAGGGTTTAACCCTATATCCATGTTGTACGCATAACTGTTTCCATTACTACTGGTCAAGGGGCATGTCCAAACCAAGTTTCCTCTTATAGTACCGGAAAATCTGCCTTTTTGGTTCAAAACGGATCAGACTTGTCCTTACCATCAAGGAGGACAAGGGCATAACATAGAAAACTGTCTCAGTTTCAAATCCGATGTGCAAAAACTTGTTAGGAGCGGGGTCTTATCTTTCAAAGATACGAATTCGAATGTTCTCATGAACCCGTTGCCTCAACACGAAAAAGCTGCAGTCAATTTTGTCATACCCCAATTTTTGACCACTAAGATTTCCCATCATTTTGCAAATAATCATCACAATATGGATGAACCATTAGTCTCCCCGAAGATGGGTGAGCATCCACTACAATCAAAATTAGAGTTTCAAGCTCTCTTTGAGCCTCAGCCAAAAGATCAAATCAAGGAATGACATGATCTTCAACTTGTCTAAACCTCTCAAACATCCACAAAGGATCAAAAGGACTCCCACTTCAAGGATTAAGCACAAGGCTGCTCCCTTCTAGGTGGATTAAGCCTCGAGATCGCCAGTGTCACGAAATTAGGGTTTTGGTCGACCAGGGCCTCCAGATGGAATTTTTCCTCTGGGCATGAGCCAATGCTTCAAAGAATAACCTAGGATACTCCAAGGGACATCATAAACCTAATCATCAAGTCAATTTAACCTCACGGGATGCTTTCATCAAAAATCAGGAATTAGGGTTTCTTGACCTAATTCACCCCTAAGTTGACTTTTGGGACAAATCATGAGCCAAGACCTCAAGACATGGTTTGAGGGTCTCTAGCACACTACATTGATCCATTTGTAACAATGGATTGATCCAAGAAGCTTGAGCAACAAGTTTCAATTTCACTTAACCACAGTTAGGGTTTCGCGAGAAAAGTCAACTGTAGCTTTGACTTTTGACCAGGACATGCTCCCTAACCCTAGGACATGATTCAATATACCCTATAATACCTATGAAATCAATCCGTCAAGTTTGATTTAGGTCAAGGACTTGATTTCATAGAGGATCGCACAGTTTGGAATTCATCTGACAAAAAGTCAACTGTGCACAAAAGTCAAACTTTGACTTTTTGAGATTTTTCATAATTATGGTTCCTTAACCCTAAAATGATGTTAATGTGTGGTTGGAATCATCATTCATCAAGAAAAATCAAGAAAAGTGGGATAACTTGTAAAAGGGGTAACCATAAAAACTTAGAAAATTTTCTAAGTTATGGAACAAAGTGGCTAGGGTACCAACTTTAGAGGATCATAACTCCTAAACCACAAGGCCATTTTTCCCTATCCAAAGCTGGATTTGTAGCTCTCATTACCCTCTACAAAAGATTCAACTACACCTCACTCCAATTCATTATGGATTCTGAGTTATGATTGGGCCAAAATGACTAAAACATGAAAACACATCATTTTCCAACACTTAGAAAAATTCTGACCAAGGCAGATTTTGTTGAAAACACCAAAACTTGTGAGATCTTTTCACATAGTGGCAAGCTGAATCAAGTCCAAAGGTAAACATCAATGTTGTTGCATATGTTTCTAAGAATCCAAAGAACCTCTCAGCATGAATTATTTCAACTTGAGCCAAGAGAAATCCATGCCCAAAGTCATGCTGCTGCAAGCTGTTTTGGAAAAATCAGTTTGCATGTTTACTTGCCACACACAATTTCTGAATCAAAACCAATGATCATTATGGCACATGTACTCAAACCAATCACAATACATCTGATCCAACCTACAAAGCTGAGTCACAAAGCCAAGGAATCTTCCAACTTGAAGTTCATGCATTTTGTCACATTTTACCTTGAATTCAAAGGGCATTAATGTGGAATAGTGCATTGTCAATATTCTCACTCTCCTCAATCAAGTTCTCTGATTAAACAACAATTAAAATGACTGAGGAATGTGATTTCAGTCAAGGCATAGCTGGTCTATTTGGAGCAGCTGTTACACCTAATGCAAGAGGCATTTATGCCCAACCAATCCCTTTGAAGGTGATCTGATCCAGCAGCCATTCACTATTCCTCCAAGACAAGAGTTGATCACCTATAAATAGAGGTTCCAATGGATCATTCAAGGCACACCAAAGCAAGTTATAGCACTGCTTTCTCTCAATCTCTCTTAAGTGCCAATTTTCTTTGTTTTTTAGCAACCACCATCGGGTTTTGAGTTGCAGCCCTAACCAATCCATTCCAATTGTTCAAACACATCACATATGATGTATTTGAGGTGTCCAAACACTTAAACACCAACTGTGACACCCCTAGCTCAAAATCACCCTTCAACCAAGCCAATATGCCTCAATTATGCAGTTGGAGTTCTCCAGCTTGATCCAGAAGTTTTCAGAGTGTTCTAAAGCTTGCAACACACTCCACAACATCCATTAAAGCTGTAGGGATCATCAAATCGCATCTGGAATACCATCTACGCAGAGTTCCATTTCAGCTTGCATCAAGGTAAGCCTCAAAACTCCATCTTCATGATCCATGCATATTTCCTCGCATGATATTTTTGCCAATTGATTGCCATCATGTGTTGAGTGTTTCCCCTCAAGAAATTTGATCATAAACCTCATAACCATGTCTGTACGACTGCTTTTACAAAATTAGGGTTCATATGGTCATGATGATATAGCTTGCTATACACTGAAAATAAATAAAATCAAGTATTGCCATCTTGTTCCTTGTTAAAAAACACACGAGTTTGGTGTTTGAATCATGTCAAATGGTTGAGAGATGAGTGAGATAGGGGGCTTCATGCACGAGCTCGGGGAAGAAGATGGCCATGGCGCCATTCTTCAGGATTTCCAACCAAGTTCTCTATATATTTTTCACTTGCCATATGTTTAATGAATTGGCATTGCGCCCCAGTGGTTGATCAGATGGTTTGTGAGTATTGGCAAGCGAGAGGTCTGGGGTTCTAATCCCCCTCGCCCCAGACCTCTTTTTCACCACTTTTTTCTATTTTTTTGTTATTTTTCATATTTATTTTAAATGATTTGAAAAATTAATAACTCACTCAATTTTAATTATTTATTATTGGTTATTTTTGCAAAAAATCACAAAAATGTTGAAATATTTTATTCCACAGAAAAAATTAGATTTATATTATTTATTCAATATAATTAGTATTTTTGTGAATAAGTTCATTTTCATTGTGTTTTAAACATTTTAAAATGAATATTCATCTTGAAAAATCAAAACCAAATGAGCTTTAATTCATCTTGTGATTAAAATATCATTTTCCAAACCTTAACCAAAGATCATAAGTTGTTTATTAAAACTTATTTGGTATTTGTATCATTTTAATTAATTTTCTTTGAATAATTACTTCAAAAATGATGAAATTAGGGTTTTGTTGATTTTCACTCTAACAAATCTTTTTCAAACACTCATGGGCCTCTAATAGAGTGTAAGACCCAACCCTTTTTTAAACCAAAATATTTTGGGCCTCAGTCATCGTATAAGACCCACTGTGCTTTCAAAAACCTCGGCACGATCGCCGTTTTGAAAAACAAAACCTTTTGGGCCTCTCCTTGAGCTGTAAGCCCCATCACTAGTACAAAAACAAAATTTGGGCCTCTAGTAGAGTGTAAGACCCAACCCTTTTTGAAAAACAAAACATTTTGGGCCTCAGTGTATTGTATAAGTCCCGTTGTATTTCAAAAAGTTCGGCGCGATCATCGCCCGTTTAAATAAAACCCTTGGGCCTACCATCGTGTTATAAGCCCCATTTCTTTTCTTCAAACAATTTTTGGGCCTCTAATAGAGTGTAAGACCCAATCCTTTGTAAATACAGACCACTTTTTGGCCTCAAATGTTGTTTAAGTCCCGTTGTATTTCAAAAGTCACGGCGCGATCGTCGCCTTTTCAAACAAAAACCATGGGCCTTTCCTTGAGCTGTAAGCCCCACCACTTGTATAAAAATAAACTTTTGGGCCTCTTGAGAGAGTATAAGACCCATCCCTTTGTACAGAAAACCTTTTTGGGCCCCGGTCACTTGTATAAGTCCTTCTGTACAAATTCATAGTGCAATCACTGATAAAACCTTGGGCCTCTCCTTGAGCTATAAGGCCTAACAATCTTTTCAAAGCACTTTCTCCTTTGATTTTGCATATGATATTGTTATCAAAGTTTTTTTTGTTGAACAAACTAACAAAACAGCATGGAAGCTCTACAACCGAGTAAGTGTTTACCCGCTTTCATTTACCACTTTCATATGTATATAATTGTATTGTGGGGTTGTTTTCACTGTAAGTCTTCTTTCGTAAACTCATGCCAACTATGTAATAATAGTATAGATATTTAGAGTTTCCCCGACAACTACGTCTAGAACTAGACAGAACCTAGTCTCCTTACATCCGACGTTCTCTCGGACATTTCAACATAACTTAAACCATGGGAATTTACTTTTACCACAATTTTAGATACCTAGATCTAAGAAATCTCCCCCTTGAACAGTCCATATACAGAAGGCCATTGTTCCAAGTGAAACCCCTTCTGGAACTGTTCATCAGCCTCCTCTTGGGCTTAGTGCAAGGACCCAAAGGCTTCCTAAAAGCATCCCCGCCTCCTCTTGGGCGTTGTACAAGGACCCGTCGGCTTCTTAGAAGTTTTCACAGCCTCCTCTTAGGCTTCGTATAATGATTCTTCCTCCGGGAAGATAGCCTTCTCTTGGGCTTGGTACAAATTGTCCCTCGGCTTCTTAAGAGTTACTCTCGCCTCCTCTTGGGCTTCGTACAAATTGTCCCGACGACCTCTTAATGGTATAGGAACAGAAGTTAGTCATCTTAATAGAACAGTCTTTCAAGGAGTCTAGATCTTTCTATCGCAAATATGCTGTCTCTTAATTTCTCTTAAGCATAGTACAAAAGATAAAACTCTAAACTTGGACAGTCTAATTTCCTTGAGTCTCAAAGACATTCTCAAGCTCCTTTAAAAAATGGGAAGATAAAACCCGTAAGACTCGGACAGTCTAAAGCTCCTTTGGATTCCCCGTTTCCTGAGAGAACAGGAAATAATCCCGATCCTCAGATCAAATCCATGAGTACGACGTTACCCATATAAGAACTGATTTTCTCTTTTAGCCAACATACTGGACCTGTCACTCAACTAAAACAGTAACCATAGCCTGCTCTTAGGCTTTGTATAATGATCCTTTCCTCAGGAAAGATAGCCTCCTCTTAGACTTTGTATAATGATCCTTCTTCAGTGAAGTTAGCCTCCTCTTGGGCCTTGTACAATGATTCTCCCCAATGGAGCTAACCTTTTAAGACTCTCTTGATGAGTCAGACCTTTTAGCCTCCATCTCAAGCTTTGTACGGATACAAAAGCACTCTCTTGTTGAGAATAAAAGACTCTCTTGTTGAGTCAAACCCCTTTTTAGCCTCCATCTCGGGCCTCGTACGAGATACAAAACACTCTCTTGTTGAGTATAAAAAGACTCTCTTGTTGAGTCAATCTTCTAATAGCCTCCATCTCGGGCTTCATACGATATACTAAATCACTCTCTTGTTGAGTATAAAAGACTCTCTTGTTGAGTCAACCCCCTTTTAACTTCCATCTCGGGCTTCGTACGAGATACCAAAGCACTCTCTTGTTGAGTCAACCCTTTTAGCCTCTCTCTCTCGGGCTTCGTACGAGACACATAAAAAAACCCTCTTGTTGGGCCAATATCCTCCTCTTAGGCTCTGTATAAGGAAACCCCGGTTGAGTCAATCAACCTTTTAGCATCAAATTTGTGCCTCGTTCACAGTATACAAACATCAACAACTCATTTTCCTTCATCTAATTGCTGTAAGCGGCAAGCCTCTGGATTATTTACATCCACACCACTGTCCTTCTTTTAGCATGAGAAATTCCTAAGGAAAGATGGCATTGCTTTACACTGAGTTAAAGTCTTCTCCTTCAGGTTAAAACTCCCCTATAAAGGAAATTATGGCATTGATGGATTCACAGATCCCAGTTAAATTAATTCTCCTTTATAATCAGTCACCCAACAATTGTTTCAGATAGACCCTTCTTTAGAGATGACAAATTCTCTCTGAAGTCAAAACCCTTTAGCTTCACATCTTGGGCTTCAAACAAGATACAAATAGACCATTCAGCTTCACATCTTGGGCTTTGAACAAGATACAAACCACCTTTAGCTTCACGTCTTGGGCTTTGAACAAGACACCAAAACAACCTTTTTCCTCCCCTAGAATAGGAGGAACTACGATCGCTCTGATTTCCCTATCCCGGGAATACGTAGGCATAAGATTGAAAAATCTTAGCGAGCACACTAATCAAAAACCCAAAATCCCATATATCAACCGAATAGCATCGGTCCCCAACACCCTACCCCGACACTGTTTTCAACAAAATAACCCCAAAGGGCGAACCCTCTATTTTGATAGCATTTGTAAATCAACAGTTTTGACTGTTTAACCTCAGTTTGCAAGCAGGGTTAATTGGAGACATCTATTTCCCTTCCTTCACCAGCTTTAATAGGATAAAACATGAATCGAACTGTAGTACTCAAGCGATAGTGCTTCTAAACCACAAAAATCGCGCTACAAATTTGATAGAGGGAGAGTCTAACAACATCTATCAAATTCATGATGTACTCTTATTGAGGGCCAACTTGGTCAAGATGCATTGTAGAAGAGTGGATATGGCCATGTGCCACCTCATAACTATTACCAATGTGTTATCTGCTCTAAAGACAATCAGGGATGTTCTGTGGTGCAAACAGCTCTACAAGAATAATTGTATCTCGGGTGGATCCAAGAGCACCGAATTCGCGGAGTCAACATGACCTATCCGAATTCCAACATCATTCAGAACCACGACATCCGTGCAATGAATATCAACTTGGTGGCGATGCACTCAAGGCAAGGCCAGTACCATAATCTGCCGCGGCACGATTACAATTCTTGTCTGACTTGCTCGGTAAACAAATAGGGATTCTCTTTTGTACAAGAGGCCCTCCAGCGTTAGATGGATCTTGGGTGGATCCAGGACTACCATGATAGAAATCCCTATCAGATCAACATGATTCAAATCTTTGATATTCGTCTGATGAATACCAGCTTGGTGGAGTTACATTCCAGGCAGGTCTAACTCGGTTTTCTCACTTTTCACGATTATCAGAACTTTAAAGGATGTAGTGAGAGTAACCAAGGGTGCGCTCTTATTCAAAGAACTTTACAACACTTGTTAAACCACTGGTGGCTTCCGATCTATCTGGATGAAGACACCCAATAAATCAGTGTGCTTAATGGAAACCCTACTCGGCGTCAAAGTCAGGATGTCCGATCTATGGAAACAAACCTGGTAAGGTTGCACTGCATTCAAAGCGGGCATGGCCAGGTGCCACCACACAACTATGAACGTTGTAGAGTCTGCTTAGAGAGTAACCAAGGGAGCTACCTTGTGCGGGCAGCTCTTCAAGGTCAGTTGGATCGCAAAGAGATTCACCCATGTTCGAGTTCCGACACAATCAACTGGACGCCAGACTACTTCGCTGATCAAATCAGAGACATTGTCATAATCTCTGATCATCAACAGAACAAGGATGTTTGTACCATCATCCCTCTACTGGATGAATCAAAGGTTCCTAGCCATGAACTGATTGAAGTCACTTACGACAGTCAGAAAAATCAGAAGGCTCATGTAGTTATTTATCTTCCAGGACCAGTACCGTAATAATCAGCTAAGGAGATCCCTTACAAATACGTGCAACAATAATTGAGAATGGAAGGGAAATTCCATTACCCTCCGTTGTGAATATTGCAGACATTAGTCGAGTAACACAGAGCGGTCGAATCTTCAACTGAGGAGTTGGAGAACTTAACAAAGAAAAGGAACTTCAGACAGAAGCTCCCAATCCACCAGTCGGTCAGTCCAGTGATCCCGACCTTTCGAAAAACAACGATGAGATGCTGAAGCTCATCCAAAGGGGTGAATACAACATTATTGATCAGCTGTTACAAACTTCTTCAAAGATCTCTGTGCTATCACTTTTACTCAGTTCCGAAGCCCACGTGAAGGCTCTATAGAAAGTCCTAGAGCAGGCCTTTGTGGAACAGGATGTGTCAATACGATAGTTTGACAGTATCGTCTCTAACATCACTTCCTGCAACAACTTAGGATTCAGTGATGAGGATTTTCCAGAGGAGGGAAAATGCCACAACATGGTGCTCAATATCACAGTCAACTGCCAGGATGATGCTTTAGCCAGCGTACTGGTAGACACAGGATCGACCATCAACGTTATGCCGAAGTCCACTTTAATGCGACTATCATTCAAAGGATCCCCGATGAGGGGCAATGAGGTTATCGTCAAAGCATTTAACGGGTCTCGGAAAGCAGTTATCGGCGAAGTCGACCTTCCCATAACTATCGGTCCCCATACTTTCCTAATCACTTTCTAGGTCATGGATATCCAGGCAACATACAGTTGCTTATTAGGAAGACCTTGGATACACCAGGCTGTGGCAGTCACTTCAACACTGCACTAGAAACTAAAGTTCGTCACGGTTTGTGGAGAACAAGCCTTGATCGTGAGTAACCTGTCAATATCTACTTGTATAGAACCCGAGGAGGTTGTTGGAACTCAATTTCAAGCACTGTCAGTGAGCAATGAGAATCAATCAGAGAAAGGAACCTCGATTTCCTCGTACAAAGATGCCCTCGAAGCAATTGAAAGTAACAATACGAAAGGCTAGGGACAACTTGTCATTCCTACCGATAACAAAACAAAGAAGGGTCTTGGTTTTTCTGCAACCTACACCCAGACAGCTACCAGCGATGAAATTTTTCATCCCATTCAGGACTTCTTCCACAATGGAGGTTTCCTTCACCATGTGCCTCAAGCGGTCCATACCATCAACGAGGAAGATCCCTCTGGTACAGAGGAAGGGTGGAAGTCCTATCTTAATAAGGACGGTTATATCTCTCAGGAAGAGGTCCCTACGCCGTTTTGCTATCCCGTACAGAGTCCGAGATTTATACCCAGGTCAGATGTCAGAATGATATACAGAGATTGTGATCCGAAAGGATGTCGTGCTCCACCAAACTCATTAGAGGAGGACTCTCTGATGAAGGACAACTTTGACCACAACTATTATGGCCCAATGGATGGCCTGCCTATCTGGCAGTCATACCCAGGAGACTTGGGGCAAGAAAACCAGCCGAACAATGAAAATCAGCTGACCATCATTGAACAGAATACCTGTGTCCCCACCATGTCATGGGAAATACTCAGGTCATTCAGAAAACGTCCAGAGTGATGATGAATTTGCAAAGTTTACAGGACTAGAGTTCATCAACTATGCTTTTCCCGAGGTCAACGTCATCGAGAGAGATGACTCCTCCAGTTCCAAAGAGGTGTGGGACACCTGGGATAACCCAGTGAAAAATACGACTATATGGTCAAGTACATTGCTCCTGAGATCTCTCGTATCAGGTTCGAAGACATCCAGCCGACTGGATGGGAGATTTATCGGAGAGCACGAATACTATGCAAAATACAACAGAGGAATCCTCCTACGACAACTCTGCCTGGGAGACAGATTCCAATGATCCTGCTCCACCAGAAATTGGCGTTATTTCTGAAGACAAATCAAGGAAGGTACCAGACTTTGTGATTCACCGAGGAGTTCGCGGCCAATGGGTTGCTGTCGATGTTCTGAAGATCATTCATAAGTTAAAGTAATTGTCGTCTTTAACCTTTCACCCTGCCCAGGTGAAACATATGTTTTGATAGGGCTCGCTTTCTGTAATTATCCCTCTTCGCTTCGCCCAAAGCGATAGAGTTTTGTTTTATAGGGCTGTAATTTCAAGAATCGACTCGTTCATATATAAAATAACTTCGTTCTGTAATCTCCGCATTAATTGTTGTTTTCTCTTTTCGCTTTTCTCAGAAAATGGTAATCCTAAAAAACAATTCAAAATAAACAAGCAGTTTTCCAAAGAAAATACACTGCACACACTCTTGCATTCTCTCTATCTCTTCTAAACACAAATCATCACGTCATGCAGATTTCTTGTTTTAAACCCCGTTGAAACATACGATCCGATGCCTTCTCCCAACTTTGAGTTCCCGGTATTTAGGGCGGAAGAAGAAGTAGACAACGAAATTCTAGAAGAGATCTCCCGACTACTCAGGCAAGAGGAAAGGTTCATCGAACCTCACAGAGAGCCGTTGGAAATGGTCAACCTAGGTTCCGAAAAAGAGAGAAAAAAAATCGGGATTGGGGCACTTCTCAATCCAACTGCCAAAGAGGGTTTGACGAAGCTTCTCAAAGAATTTCCCGATGTTTTCGCTTGGTCCTATCAGGACATGCCAGGGTTGGATACCAGCATCATGGAACATCATCTACCGTTAAGGTCGGAATGTCCGCCGATAAAACAAAGGTTGAGACAGATTCACTCGGACATGGCCATCAAAATCAAGGAGGAGGTACAAAAACAGATTGACGCGGGTTTCCTCTCCACATCAGAGTATCCTCAATGGTTAGCCAACATAGTCCCGATTCCGAAAAAGGACGGAAAGGTCAGAATGTGTGTGGATTACAGAGATCTCAACAAGGCTAGTCCAAAGGACGACTTTCCTTTACCGCACATTAACATGCTGGTAGACAGTACAACAAAGTCAAAGTTTTCTCCTTCATGGATGAATTCTCGGGCTATAATCAAATAAAATTGGCGCCGAAGGACATGGAGAAAACTTCGTTCATCACCCCATGGGGTACCTTTTGTTACAAGGTAATGTCGTTCGGTTTGAAGAATGTTGGGGGCAACCTATCAAAGAGCCATGACTACTCTCTTTCATGACATGATACACAAGGAAATCGAGGTATATGTCGATGATATGATTGCTAAATCTAAAATAGAGGAGGAGCATGTGACCCACTTGTCAAAACTATTCGAGCGGTTGAGAAATTACAAACTCAGCTTGAATCCCAACAAGTGCACATTTGGTGTCCGATCAGGGAAACTCTTAGGGTTCATCGTCAGCCAGAAAGGAATTGAGGTTGATCCTGACAAGGTCAAGGCCATTCAAGAAATGCCTTCTCCGAAAACTGAAAAACAAGTAAGAGGATTCCTGGGACGTTTGAACTACATCTCCAGATTCATATTCCTCATGACCGCGACATGCGCGCCAATTTTCAAGTTACTCAAAAAGAACCAGGACTGCGTTTGGACAGAAGACTGCCAAACCGCCTTCGACAGTATTAAGAAGTATCTGTTGAATCCACCGATTCTATCACCTCCAGTGGAAGGAAGACCACTGATCATCTACCTAACAGTCCTAGAGGACTCGATGGGCTGTGTACTTGGCCAACAAGACGAAACCAAAACGAAAGAGTCTGCCATCTACTATTTGAGCAAGAAATTCACTGAGTGTGAAACTCAGTACACTATGCTTGAGAAAACTTGCTGTGCTTTGGCTTGGGCAGCCAAACGTCTTCGCCAGTACATGATTCGTCATACTACTTGGTTAATCTCAGAAATGGATCCAATCAAGTACGTCTTTGAAAAGCCTGCTCTCACGGGAAGAATCGCCCGTTGGCAGATGTTGTTATCAGAATACGATATCGAATACCACGCTCAAAAATCCGTTAAAGGAAGTATTTTAGCCGATCATTTGGCTCATCAACCGATTGACGATCAGGAATCAATCGGATTTGACTTCCCAGACGAAGATGTCATGTATCTGAAAATGAAAGATTGCGATGAGCCATTACCCAGTGAAGGGCCAAAACCAGGTTCCCAATGGGGACTTATCTTTGATGGAGCCGTCAATCATTATGGAAACGGAATTAGGGCAATCATCATAACACCTCAGGATACCCACTTTCCTTTCACCACTAGACTTACGTTCAAGTGTACGAACAACGAGGACGAATACGAAGCTTGTATTATGGGTCTCGAGGAAGCGATCGACTTAAGGATCAAGAACTTGGACGTATATGGCGACTCAGCCCTGGTTATCAATCAGATTAAAGGAGATTGGAACACATACCAATCAGGACTGATTCCTTACAAATATTACGCAAGAAGGTTGTTACCCTTCTTCAATAGAATCGAATTTCATCATATCCCGCGTGAAGAGAATCACATGGCTGATGCATTATCCATTCTCTCTTCCATGATTAGTGTAGGTCAATGGAACGACTTACCTAAGATCGACATAATGCGCCTTGAACAGCCCGCTTACATCTTTGCGATTGAAGCAGTCATAGATGACAAACCTTGGTATCACGATATCAAATGCTTCCTTCAGAAACAAGAGTACCCACCTGGGGCACTAAGTAAAGACAGAAAAACCCTCAGAAGGCTAGAAGGCAGTTTCTTTCTGAGCGGTGATACACTCTATAAGCGGAATTTCGACATGGTCTTGCTCCGATGCGTAGACAGACCAGAAGCAGACATGCTGATAAAAGAAATTCATGAAGGATCCTTTGGCACTCATGACAACGGACACACAATGGCGAGAAAAATTTTGAGAGCATGGTACTACTGGTTGACCATGGAATCCGACTACTACAAGTACATGAGGAAGTGTCACAAGTGTCAGATATACGCCGACAAAATCCATGTACCGTCTACACATCTCAAAGTTCTTTCTTCCCCATGGCCTTTTTCCTTATGGGGAATCGACATGATTGGCATGATTGAACCTAAGGCTTCAAGCAGACATCGGTTCATCCTGGTAGCCATTGATTACTTCACCATGTGGGTCGAAGCAACGTCATACGCCAACGTAACCCGACAGGTGGTGGTCCGATTTATCAAATACAATATCATCTGTCGTTATGGTGTCCCAAGCCAGATCATTACGGATAATGGATCTAACTTGAACAACAAGATGATGAAAGAGTTGTGCACTGAGTTCAAGATCGAACACCATAACTCATCTCCCTACCGACCCAGGATGAACGGGGCGGTAGAAGCGGCTAACAAGAACATCAAGAGGATCGTTCAAAAGATGGTTGTAACCTACAAAGACTGGCACGAGATGCTACCCTTTGCTCTTCACGGTTATCGCACATATGTCCGCACTTCAACAGGGGTAACCCCTTTCTCTCTAGTGTATGGCATGGAAGCAGTGCTTCCCATAGAAGTAGAGATCCCATCAATCCGGGTATTGATTGAAGCTAAGCTAACAGAAGCAGAATGGTGTCAAAGTCGACACGATGAACTGAATCTGATCTAAGAAAAGCGAATAACGGCACTATGCCATGGTCAGTTATATCAACAGAGAATGAAGAATTCGTTTGACAAAAAGGTCCGACCTCACGTATTACGGAAAGGAAACCTTGTGCTAAAAAAGATACAATCATTTCTGACTGATTCCCGGGGAAAATGGACTCCGAATTATGAAGGCCCCTACGTGGTCAAGAAAGTCTTCTCAGGAGGCGCCTTGAGACTCGTAACCATGGACAGAGAGGAATTTTCCTACCCCACAAATGTTGATGTAGTCAAGAAATACTTCGCCTAAATAAAAAAAATGTCTCGGTGGTTTGAAAACTAGAAAGGGCGGTCCAAGCAAAAATTAGAGACATAATCAAAAATCATCCCGGTGAATTGAAAATCTCAAAGTACAATCCAGGCAAAAGTTAGGGATAATGGCAAGTAACTACGTCTGATCAAGGTCAAATTCTCAGCAGCAATAATGCCAGCCATCAGAAAAACTCCAGTCAAGGTCATCTTCGACAGAAGCTCAAGATGTCCTGAATTCAAAGTTGGTTGAAGGATAGTGGTCGTTATGTTTTAATGTAGCCCTTTTCCCTTAAATTACCATTTTCTAACTTTGTAAATACTCTATGGAATCACGCGCTTGGCAGATTTCCATCCTATCAATAAAATTTGAGCCCTTGTGCTTTTGTTTGCAATTCTTATTTGTTTTAGCTTTACAGAACGGCATTTTAACATGAATAACGATTCTTGAAACGAAACAAAAATGAATTTACTTGTTAAAATTTTTTATGCTTTTAAAATAAAGATGGCAATTTCGTTTGACTATTGAACATCGAAAGAACATATCGCTTCTCCAGAAGTAAGCGAGCTTCAAAATGTAGAATCAAAGTACTCCTTCTAAACCAGTGCACCTGAATGAAGGATCAACTGTGTCAGAGACCGTGTTTCATCTGACACCCCTCGGCCGAGTTCTTACCTCCTAAGCCCGACCAACGGTTGTTCCCCGTAGGGACTATCTCTCCTAAGCAAGGCATAATTGCTTTCGTGAACCAGTGATACTTTTCATCCCCCGCAGTGGCTGAGTATCCAGTCGTGTTCATCCGTCAGTTTGTATGTCGTGTCAGTTTTGTCAGCATAAACATACATACATCATGCATTATTGATTTACATTCGCATTCATATTGCATCACTATCACTCCAGTCGGTCTTGTCCCCTAGTGATAAAAGTCCTCTCAATCGAGTTGTCAGCCCTTTCCTCGTCAGGAAGTGTTGCGTCTGAACAATCTCTCTCCTCCAGTTTATTTCTGGATACAAGTTGGCCCTGGACCACTTTGATAACTTGAACCTCTGAAAGACCAGAGAACTTTCGACAAACGTCACTCTTCGCCATTGAAGATGATAGCTTCGCTTTCCCGGATTAAGGAAAATCCTCAAAGAAAGCCTCTTAATCAGAGATTCGAAAATGCAGCAGTTTTTCTCCGAAAAAAAAAATGCTGATAAAAAGGTCATCAGCACCTCAAAATTGGATCACATCATATGGCATTTCTCTGAGAAGATCCCGAGAAAATTATGATGTAATATCCCCAAGCGAAAGCAGTCTCTTAAGAGACTCGTTTTCCTCGATAGAGTCGACAAATGGCATCTCCAACGGAGAAGTTTGTACACCTCTACAACTCAGACGATTGGGTTCCCCGACAACTCTGACATCCAAATTTTTCTATCAAATGGCATCTCCCCAGGAAAATTCGGCGAGAAGTTTGAGGAAAACCGCTACGAACAACGTCCCTTATCAAAAAGTTTATTAACAAAAGAAACTTAGACCAGTTCCTTGGTAGGAAAACAGGATCGAGGGGAAGTTTATATCAGAAACTTAGACCAGTTCCTTGGTAGGAAACCAGGATCGAGGGGAAGTTTATATCGGAAACTTAAACCAGTTCCTTGGTAGGAAACCAGGATCGAGGGGAAGTTTATATCAAAAAATTAGACCAGTTCCTTGGTAGGAAACCAGGATCGAGGGGAGGTTTATATCAGAAACTTAGACCAGTTCCTTGGTAGGAAACCAGGAAACTTAGACCAGTTCCTTGGTAGGAAACCAGGATCGAGGGGAAGTTTATATTAGAAACTTAGACCAGTTCCTTGGTAAGAAGCCAAGATCGAGGGGAAGTTTTTACCTTTTCTAAGCATCATTGCTTAGCAAAAGAAGATGAATGTGTAAACTGCCATTCATAACCACCATCAAAATTTTGGGTATTCAGATATTTAATCCTCTTGCACCCCGAATGCCCGAATACATTCGCCATTCGCACCTTCGGGTCCAAGAAGATTAAATAGGGGCATCTGTCATACCCCAAATTTTGACCACTAAGATTTCCCATCATTGTACAAATCATCATCACAATATGGGGGAACCTTCATGCCTCATCAGTCTCCCCAAAGATGGGTGAGCATTCACTACAAACAAGAATTAGGGTTTCAAGCCCTCTTTAAGCCTTATACAAAGGATCAATCAAGAATTGACATGATCTTCAACTTGTCTAACCTCTAAAACATCCACAAGGGATCAAGAGGACTCCCACATCAAGGATTAAGCACAAGGCTGCAACCTTCTAAGGGGATCAAGGCTCAAGATCGCCAGTGTCACCAAATTAGGGTTTTGGTCGAACAGGGCCTCCAGATGGAAATTTTCCTCTGGGTATGAGCCAATTCTTCAAAGCATAACCTTAGATACTCTAAGGGACCTAATAAACCCGATCATCAAGTTAATTTGGCCTCAGGGGATGCATTCATCAAAAATAAAGAATTAGGGTTTCTTGACCTAATTCACCCCTAAGTTGACTTTTGGGACAAATCAAGAGCCAAGACCTCAAGAGAGGATTTGAGGGTCTCTAATAAACCACATTTTTCCATTTACAACAATGGATTGATCCAAGAAGCTTGATTCACAAGTTTCAGTTTCATCTGAACCATAATTAGCGTTTTGAGGAAAAAAGTCAACTGTACCTTTGACTTTTGACCAAGACATGCTCCCAAACCCTTGGACATGATTCAATACACCCTATGACACCTATGAAATTAATCCATCAAGTTTGATTTAGGTCAGGGACTTGATTTTATAGAGGATCGCACAGTTTGGAATTCATCTGACAAAAAGTCCACTGTGCACAAAAGTCAACTTTGACTTTTTGAGATTTTTCACAATTAAGGTTCTTTAAGCCTAAAATGATGTTAATGTGTGATTGGAATCATCATTCATCAAGAAAAATCAAGAAAAGTGGGATAACTTGTAAAAGGGGTAACCATAAAAACTTAGAAATTTTTTCTAAGTTATGGAATAAAGTGGCAAGGGTACCAACTTTGGAGGATCATAAATCCTAAACCACAAGGCCATTTTTCCCCATTCAAAGCTGGATTTGTAGCTCTCATGGCCCTCTACAAAAGCTTCAAACAAAACTCATTCCAATTCCTCATGGATTTTAAGTTATGGAATGCTCAAAATCACAAAAAGTGAAGATTGGAGCACTGCTCAGTCCGACTGTCAAAGAAAGCTTGATAAAACGTCTCAAAGAATTTTTGATGTATTTGATCGGTCCTATCAAGACATGCCAGGGTTGGATACCAACATCGTGGAACATCATTTACCGTTGAAATCAGAATGTCCGCCGGTGAAACAAAGACTGAGACGGACTCATCCGGACATGGCCATCAAAATCAAGGAGGAAGTGCATAAACAAATTGACGCAGGTTTGCTCGCCACCTCAGAATATCCTCAATGACTAGCTAACATCGTGCCAGTTCTGAAAAAGGACAGAAAAGTCAGAATATGTGTAGACTACAGGGTCTGAACAAAGTGTAGCGTGCGATTTTTGTCGGTGACGCAACCACCTTATCGCACATGGGTTTATCCACCGCAATGGTAGTGGGGTGCTACTTTATGATTCCTTATTTATCCCGTGAAGCTGAAAGGGAAAGGGAAGTTATCTTAAACTAACCTTGCACGCGAATATTTAACTGAACAAACGCTTAAGAGAGATTCGGGGAGTTCGGGGTCAGGTTATACAATAGGGAGTTGTCAGTTAACCATCCGATATGTGGTTATCCACAGGTTTTTAGCAATAGGTTCTGCTTTTGTACTTGATGATGTTTATCTGTTGATGGGCTGGGAAAGTTTCTTCTTTGGGAGATATGAGAGAGAGAGTTTTTGATGATTTTGGTGAGGTACTGGACCTAAGTTTTGATTGGTGTGAAGGTACTGGACCTAGAGTTTTGATTGGTATGAAGGTATTGGACCTAGAGTTTTTGATTGGTATACTCGCTAAGATTTCGTAATCTTATGCCTACATATTCCCGTTTAAAGAAATAGGGGAAATCATAGAAAATCGTAGTTCCTCCTATTCTATGGGAGGAAAATATATTTTGGTGTCTTGTTCAAAGCCCAAGATTGAAGCTAAAAGGTTTATTTGTGTCTTGTTCAAAGCCCAAAATTGAAGATAAAAGGTTTGACTGAGAGATAATTTGTCATCTCTAAAGGGAGACATCTCGTCTGTTTATCACAACTATTAAGTGACTGATTTATAAAGGAGAATTACTTTAACTTGGATATGTGAATCCAAAAATGCCATAATTTCCTTTATAGGGGATTTGTCCTGAAGGGGAAAACTTTAACTCAGTGTTGAGCAATGCCATTTTTCTTTCGGAGTCTTTCATGCTAAGAGAGGGACAGTGGCGTGGATGTAAATAATCCAGAGGCTTGCCACTTACATCAATTAAATGAAAGAGGAAGTTTTCCAGGATAAGAGATGGACGACAACTCAGATATTTGAATCAACAAGCGTGCCACTTACAGCAGTTATATGGGATTGGGTTTTGTTTTGATTTTCTATTTTGAAGAGTGATAAACAGAGAAATGTCTTCCTACAAAGAGATTTTGATTTAATCTGAGGGGATGTTGATTTTTGTGTGCCTTGATCAAAGCCCAAGGTTGAAGCTAAGAGATTAATTGACTCTACTGGGGAAGTGCTTATACAAATCCTAAAAGGTGGCTGGAAAAGACTGACTCAACAAGAGTTTGTTTTGCCTGTCTTGTACGAAGCCCAAGATTGAGGCTAAAAAGAGACTGACTCTTTGGGGGATACCATTATAAAAAGCCTAAGAGGAGGCTAAAAGTTGACTTTTCAGGGAAATATTTTGTCTGTCTTGTACAAAGCCCAAGGTTGAGGCTAAAAAGGGAAACTAACTCTATTGGTGAGAGGTTTTATCTGTCTTGTACAAAGCTCAAGATTGTGGCAAAAAGAAGATTGACTCTGCTAGAGAGATTTATACGATGTCTTGTACAAAGCCCAAGATTGAGGCTGAAAAGAAACTGACTCTGTTGGAAAGAAATCTTTATCTATCTTGTACAAAGCACAAGATTGAGGCTAAAATAAGGCTGACTCAACTGAGGAATTTTAGGTGTCTTGTACAAAGCCTAAGATTGAGGTTGACCTTACTGGGAAAATCATTATACAATGCCCAAGAGGAGGCTGGGAGGAATTGACTTTGCTGGGGAAGATATTTTCCCCATGCTTTAAAGGAGTTTATGAAGATTTTGACTTTATTGGAGAAGGTTTATATATGTCTTGTTCAAAGCCTAAGATTGAGGCTAAAAGAATGACTGACTCAACAAGAGTGTTTTTGGTACCATTGACTCAACAGGAGAGCATGGAAAGGTGATTCAGTAGGGAAAAATCTTTATACAAAGCCTAAGAGGAGGCTGAAAAAAGGTTGACTCAACAAGAGAGTTCCTTAAGGTGATTGACTCAATAAGAGAGTGCTTTGTTTGTCTTGTACAAAGCCCAAGATTGAGGCTAAAAAGGGTTAACTCAACAAGAGAGTGTTGAAAAAGTGATGGTCCCAACAATATAGTGCTTTTGAGGCTAACTCTGCTGAGGAAAGTCATTATACAAAGCCTAAGAGGAGGCAGACTTCTGCTATGGATTACTGAGATCCAGAGGCAGGTCCAAGTTGGGGGATCAACTCTTGCTGAGGGTTCCAAAAGAGTTGAGGAATCAGATTCCTTGAGGTTCTGATTTGGGATAGTGTTATACTGATGATAAACTGACCCCGGCAAGGGAAATTTAGGATAAAAGACGGGGTTTTAGAACCCATGGGTTTTAACTCTACAGGAGATTGATTAAAATGACCAGGGTTTCTGATAACACTGAATCACACTACGTATTTGACTCGGACTGCACATGTTTCTTAGGATTTTATTGCTATTTTCTTGTGTTATGCTTGTGTTTTGTTTTGTTTTCAGGTTCTTTGTATTCCCAGAGCTCCTCGTGAAGAAATGAAGAAAAACGAGGAAGAAAACCAGTTTTTGAGGAAATTATGCACATGGCATCCACCATGGCGGGCGCCATAGGGTAGGCCATGACTTGGATAGGAGTCAACTGCTGTCAACTGCCACGATCTCCACTTTTTTTCCCTTGGTTCACATGGCAGGCGCCATGAGGGGGTGGCGGGCGCCATCTTTGTCGTATGGTTTCCCTCCCAAAAGAAGTTGGGGGGCACTTTGGTCTTTCCATAGTTTTTCCAAGGCTATAAATAGATGAGTCCTTGAACCTTTTTCTTCATCCAAGCTTAGTTTCAGAACTCAAGCCATATATTTTCAGCATTGTAAAGTGATAAACTTCTCACATCGGGGAGCTATCACACTGTTTGATCGAGTCTGTAATCGAGTTTGGAGCACTCTGGTAGAAGTTAATCCTGCCGCCATTTTCATTTCCAGTAATTTATTTCCAGTTGTACCAGATTTAAAGCCTCCGATTTGGAGCAGGTTTCGATTTACTTTCCCGCACCAGTTATTTTCTCGCACTATTTACTTTCCCGCACTATTTACTTTCCCGCACCATTTATTTTCTCGCACTATTTATTTTCTCGCACTATTTACTTTCTCGCACTATTTACTAAAAAAATAATCTACTTTAACATGATCTATTTCAACATGTCTATTTACATTTCCATGTCGGGCTAAATTTTAAAGGTTAGAATGTAAGGATCATAGTTAAAGTAGTATTCCATACAAGGTGTCTATTGAAATGCTTAGGGGTTATTCTGATTTTTAACACAATTTTTCTGCATTTTATAGGGGATTTGTCCTGAAGGGGAAAACTTTAACTCAGTGTTGAGCAATGCCATTTTTCTTTCGGAGTCTTTCATGCTAAGAGAGGGACAGTGGCGTGGATGTAAATAATCCAGAGGCTTGCCACTTACATCAATTAGATGAAAGAGGAAGTTTGCCAGGATAAGAGATGGACGACAACTCGGATATTTGAATTAACAAGCGTGCCACTTACATCAGTTATATGGGATTGGGTTTTGTTTTGATTTTCTGTTTTGAAGAGTGATAAACAGAGAAATGTCTTCCTACAAAGAGATTTTGATTTAATCTGAGGGGATGTTAATTTTTGTGTGCCTTGATCAATGCCCAAGGTTGAAGCTAAGAGATTAATTGACTCTACTGGGGAAGTGCTTATACAAATCCTAAGAGGAGGCTGGAAAAGACGCACTCAACAAGAGTTTGTTTTGTCTGTCTTATACGAAGCCCAAGATTGAGGCTAAAAAGAGACTGACTCTTTGGGGGATACCATTATACAAAGCCTAAGAGGAGGCTAAAAGTTGACTTTTCAGGGAAATATTTTGTCTGTCTTGTACAAAGCCCAAGGTTGAGGCTAAAAAGGGAAACTAACTCTATTGGTGAGAGGTTTTATCTGTCTTGTACAAAGCTCAAGATTGTGGCAAAAAGAAGATTGACTCTGCTAGAGAGATTTATACGGTGTCTTGTACAAAGCCCAAGATTGAGGCTGAAAAGAAACTGACTCTGTTGGAAAGAAATCTTTATCTATCTTGTACAAAGCACAAGATTGAGGCTAAAATAAGCCTGACTCAACTGCGGAATTTTAGGTGTCTTGTACAAAGCCCAAGATTGAGGCTGACCTTACTGGGAAAATCATTATACAATGCCCAAGAGGAGGCTGGGAGGAATTGACTTTGCTGGGGAAGATATTTTCCCCATGCTTTAAAGGAGTTTGTGAAGATTTTGACTTTATTGGAGAAGGTTTATATATGTCTTGTTCAAAGCCTAAGATTGAGGCTAAAAGAATGACTGACTCAACAAGAGTGTTTTTGGTACCATTGACTCAACAAGAGAGCATGGAAAGGTGATTCAGTAGGGAAAAATCTTTATACAAAGCCTAAGAGGAGGCTGAAAAAAGGTTGACTCAACAAGAGAGTTCCTTAAGGTGATTGACTCAATAAGAGAGTGCTTTGTTTGTCTTGTACAAAGCCCAAGATTGAGGCTAAAAAGGGTTAACTCAACAAGAGAGTGTTGAAAAAGTGATGGTCCCAACAATATAGTGCTTTTGAGGCTAACTCTGCTGAGGAAAGTCATTATACAAAGCCTAAGAGGAGGCAGACTTCTGCTAAGGATTATTGAGATCCAGAGGCAGGTCCAAGTTGGGGGATCAACTCTTGCTGAGGGTTCCAAAAGAGTTGAGGTATCAGATTCCTTGAGGTTCTGATTTGGGATAGTATTATACTGATGATAAACTGACCCTGGCTAGGGAAATTTAGGATAAAAGACGGGGTTTTAGAGCCCATGGGTTTTAACTCTACTGGAGATTGATTAAAATGACCAGGGTTTCTGATAACACTGAATCACACTACGTATTTGACTCGGACTGCACATGTTTCTTAGGAATTTATTGCTAGTTTCTTGTGTTATGCTTGTGTTTTGTTTTGTTTTCAGGTTCTTTGTATTCCCAGAGCTCCTCGTGAAGAAATGAAGAAAAACGAGGAAGAAAACCAGTTTTTGAGGAAATTATGCACATGGCATCCACCATGGCGGGCGCCATAGGGTAGACCATGACTTGGATAGGAGTCAACTGCTGTCAACTGCCACGATCTCCACTTCTTCTTCCCTTGGTTCACATGGCAGGCGCCATGAGGGGGTGGCGGGCGCCATCTTTGTCGAATGGTTTCCCTCCCAAAAGAAGTTGGGGGCACTTTGGTCTTTCCATAGTTTCTCCAAGGCTATAAATAGATGAGTCCTTGATCCTTTTTCTTCATCCAAGCTTTGTTATAGAACTCAAGCCATATATTTTCAGTATTGTAAAGTGATAAACTTCTTACATCGGGGAGCTATCACACTGTTTGATCGAGTCTGTAATCGAGTTTGGAGCAATCTGGTAGAAGTTAATCCTGCCGCCATTTTCATTTCCAGTCATTTATTTCCAGTTGTACCAGATTTAAAGCCTCCGATTTGGAGCAGGTTTCGATTTACTTTCCCGCACCATTTATTTTCTCGCACTATTTACTTTCCCGCACTATTTACTTTCCCGCACCATTTATTTTCTCGCACTATTTATTTTCTCGCACTATTTACTTTCTCGCACTATTTACTAAAAAAATAATCTACTTTAACATGATCTATTTCAACATGTCTATTTACATTTCCATGTCCGGCTAAATTTTAAAGGTTAGAATGTAAGGATCATAGTTAAAGTAGTATTCCATACAAGGTGTCTATTGAAATGCTTAGGGGTTATTCTGATTTTTAACACAAGTTTTCTGCATTTTATAGGGGATTTGTCCTGAAGGGGAAAACTTTAACTCAGTGTTGAGCAATGCCATTTTTCTTTCGGAGTCTTTCATGCTAAGAGAGGGACAGTGGCATGGATGTAAATAATCCAGAGGCTTGCCACTTACATCAATTAGATGAAAGAGGAAGTTTTCCAGGGTAAGAGATGGACGACAACTCGGATATTTGAATCAACAAGCGTGCCACTTACAGCAGTTATATGGGATTGGGTTTTGTTTTGATTTTCTATTTTGAAGAGTGATAAACAGAGAAATGTCTTCCTACAAAGAGATTTTGATTTAATCTGAGGGGATGTTGTTTTTTGTGTGCCTTGATCAAAGCCCAAGGTTGAAGCTAAGAGATTAATTGACTCTACTGGGGAAGTGCTTATACAAATCCTAAGAGGTGGCCGGAAAAGGCTGACTCAACAAGAGTTTGTTTTGTCTGTCTTGTACGAAGCCCAAGATTGAGGCTAAAAAGAGACTGACTCTTTGGGGGATACCATTATACAAAGCCTAAGAGGGGGCTAAAAGTTGACTTTTCAGGGAAATATTTTGTCTGTCTTGTACAAAGCCCAAGGTTGAGGCTAAAAAGGGAAACTAACTCTATTGGTGAGAGGTTTTATCTGTCTTGTACAAAGCTCAAGATTGTGGCAAAAAGAAGATTGACTCTGCTAGAGAGATTTATACGATGTCTTGTACAAAGCCCAAGATTGAGGCTGAAAAGAAACTGACTCTGTTGGAAAGAAATCTTTATCTATCTTGTACAAAGCACAAGATTGAGGCTAAAATAAGGCTGACTCAACTGAGGAATTTTAGGTGTCTTGTACAAAGCCCAAGATTGAGGCTGACCTTACTGGGAAAATCATTATACAATGCCCAAGAGGAGGCTGGGAGGAATTGACTTTACTGGGGAAGATATTTTCCCAATGCTTTAAAGGAGTTTATGAAGATTTTGACTTTATTGGAGAAGGTTTATATATGTCTTGTTCAAAGCCTAAGATTGAGGCTAAAAGAATGACTGACTCAACAAGAGTGTTTTTGGTACCATTGACTCAACAAGAGAGCATGGAAAGGTGATTCAGTAGGGAAAAATCTTTATACAAAGCCTAAGAGGAGGCTGAAAAAAGGTTGACTCAACAAGAGAGTTCCTTAAGGTGATTGACTCAATAAGAGAGTGCTTTGTTTGTCTTGTACAAAGCCTAAGATTGAGGCTAAAAAGGGTTAACTCAACAAGAGAGTGTTGAAAAAGTGATGGTCCCAACAATATAGTTCTTTTGAGGCTAACTCTGCTGAGGAAAGTCATTATACAAAGCCTAAGAGGAGGAAGACTTCTGCTAAGGATTATTGAGATCCAGAGGCAGGTCCAAGTTGGGGGATCAACTCTTGCTGAGGGTTCCAAAAGAGTTGAGGTATCAGATTCCTTGAGGTTCTGATTTGGGATAGTATTATACTGATGATAAACTGACCCTGGCTAGGGAAATTTAGGATAAAAGACGGGGTTTTAGAACCCATGGGTTTTAACTCTACTGGAGATTGATTAAAATGACCAGGGTTTCTGATAACACTGAATCACACTACGTATTTGACTCGGACTGCACATGTTTCTTAGGATTTTATTGCTATTTTCTTGTGTTATGCTTGTGTTTTGTTTTGTTTTCAGGTTCTTTGTATTCCCAGAGCTCCTCGTGAAGAAATGAAGAAAAACGAGGAAGAAAACCAGTTTTTGAGGAAATTATGCACATGGCATCCACCATGGCGGGCGCCATAGGGTAGGCCATGACTTGGATAGGAGTCAACTGCTGTCAATTGCCACGATCTCCACTTCTTTTTCCCTTGGTTCACATGGCAGGCGCCATGAGGGGGTGGCGGGCGCCATCTTTGTCGTATGGTTTCCCTCCCAAAAGAAGTTGGGGGCACTTTGGTCTTTCCATAGTTTTTCCAAGGCTATAAATAGATGAGTCCTTGATCCTTTTTCTTCATCCAAGCTTAGTTACAGAACTCAAGCCATATATTTTCAGTATTGTAAAGTGATAAACTTCTTACATCGGGGAGCTATCACACTGTTTGATCGAGTCTGTAATCGAGTTTGGAGCAATCTGGTAGAAGTTAATCCTGCCGCCATTTTCATTTCCAGTCATTTATTTCCAGTTGTACCAGATTTAAAGCCTCCGATTTGGAGCAGGTTTCGATTTACTTTCCCGCACCATTTATTTTCTCGCACTATTTACTTTCCCGCACTATTTACTTTCCCGCACCATTTATTTTCTCGCACTATTTATTTTCTCGCACTATTTACTTTCTCGCACTATTTACTAAAAAAAGAATCTACTTTAACATGATCTATTTCAACATGTCTATTTACATTTCCATGTCCGGCTAAATTTTAAAGGTTAGAATGTAAGGATCATAGTTAAAGTAGTATTCCATACAAGGTGTCTATTGAAATGCTTAGGGGTTATTCTGATTTTTAACACAAGTTTTCTGCATTTTATAGGGGATTTGTCCTGAAGGGGAAAACTTTAACTCAGTGTTGAGCAATGCCATTTTTCTTTCGGAGTCTTTCATGCTAAGAGAGGGACAGTGGCATGGATGTAAATAATCCAGAGGCTTGCCACTTACATCAATTAGATGAAAGAGGAAGTTTTCCAGGGTAAGAGATGGACGACAACTCGGATATTTGAATCAACAAGCGTGCCACTTACAGCAGTTATATGGGATTGGGTTTTGTTTTGATTTTCTATTTTGAAGAGTGATAAACAGAGAAATGTCTTCCTACAAAGAGATTTTGATTTAATCTGAGGGGATGTTGTTTTTTGTGTGCCTTGATCAAAGCCCAAGGTTGAAGCTAAGAGATTAATTGACTCTACTGGGGAAGTGCTTATACAAATCCTAAGAGGTGGCTGGAAAAGGCTGACTCAACAAGAGTTTGTTTTGTCTGTCTTGTACGAAGCCCAAGATTGAGGCTAAAAAGAGACTGACTCTTTGGGGGATACCATTATACAAAGCCTAAGAGGGGGCTAAAAGTTGACTTTTCAGGGAAATATTTTGTCTGTCTTGTACAAAGCCCAAGGTTGAGGCTAAAAAGGGAAACTAACTCTATTGGTGAGAGGTTTTATCTGTCTTGTACAAAGCTCAAGATTGTGGCAAAAAGAAGATTGACTCTGCTAGAGAGATTTATACGATGTCTTGTACAAAGCCCAAGATTGAGGCTGAAAAGAAACTGACTCTGTTGGAAAGAAATCTTTATCTATCTTGTACAAAGCACAAGATTGAGGCTAAAATAAGGCTGACTCAACTGAGGAATTTTAGGTGTCTTGTACAAAGCCCAAGATTGAGGCTGACCTTACTGGGAAAATCATTATACAATGCCCAAGAGGAGGCTGGGAGGAATTGACTTTACTGGGGAAGATATTTTCCCAATGCTTTAAAGGAGTTTATGAAGATTTTGACTTTATTGGAGAAGGTTTATATATGTCTTGTTCAAAGCCTAAGATTGAGGCTAAAAGAATGACTGACTCAACAAGAGTGTTTTTGGTACCATTGACTCAACAAGAGAGCATGGAAAGGTGATTCAGTAGGGAAAAATCTTTATACAAAGCCTAAGAGGAGGCTGAAAAAAGGTTGACTCAACAAGAGAGTTCCTTAAGGTGATTGACTCAATAAGAGAGTGCTTTGTTTGTCTTGTACAAAGCCCAAGATTGAGGCTAAAAAGGGTTAACTCAACAAGAGAGTGTTGAAAAAGTGATGGTCCCAACAATATGGTGCTTTTGAGGCTAACTCTGCTGAGGAAAGTCATTATACAAAGCCTAAGAGGAGGCAGACTTCTGCTAAGGATTATTGAGATCCAGAGGCAGGTCCAAGTTGGGGGATCAACTCTTGCTGAGGGTTCCAAAAGAGTTGAGGTATCAGATTCCTTGAGGTTCTGATTTGGGATAATATTATACTGATGATAAACTGACCCTGGCTAGGGAAATTTAGGATAAAAGACGGGGTTTTAGAACCCATGGGTTTTAACTCTACTGGAGATTGATTAAAATGACCAGGGTTTCTGATAACACTGAATCACACTACGTATTTGACTCGGACTGCACATGTTTCTTAGGATTTTATTGCTATTTTCTTGTGTTATGCTTGTGTTTTGTTTTGTTTTCAGGTTCTTTGTATTCCCAGAGCTCCTCGTGAAGAAATGAAGAAAAACGAGGAAGAAAACCAGTTTTTGAGGAAATTATGCACATGGCATCCACCATGGCGGGCGCCATAGGGTAGGCCATGACTTGGATAGGAGTCAACTGCTGTCAACTGCCACGATCTCCACTTCTTTTTCCCTTGGTTCACATGGCAGGCGCCATGAGGGGGTGGCGGGCGCCATCTTTGTCGTATGGTTTCCCTCCCAAAAGAAGTTGGGGGCACTTTGGTCTTTCCATAGTTTTTCCAAGGCTATAAATAGTGAGTCCTTGATCCTTTTTCTTCATCCAAGCTTAGTTACAGAACTCAAGCCATATATATTCAGTATTGTAAAGTGATAAACTTCTTACATCGGGGAGCTATCACACTGTTTGATCGAGTCTGTAATCGAGTTTGGAGCAATCTGGTAGAAGTTAATCCTGCCGCCATTTTCATTTCCAGTCATTTATTTCCAGTTGTACCAGATTTAAAGCCTCCGATTTGGAGCAGGTTTCGATTTACTTTCCCGCACCATTTATTTTCTCGCACTATTTACTTTCCCGCACTATTTACTTTCCCGCACCATTTATTTTCTCGCACTATTTATTTTCTCGCACTATTTACTTTCTCGCACTATTTACTAAAAAAAGAATCTACTTTAACATGATCTATTTCAACATGTCTATTTACATTTCCATGTCCGGCTAAATTTTAAAGGTTAGAATGTAAGGATCATAGTTAAAGTAGAATTCCATACAAGGTGTCTATTGAAATGCTTAGGGGTTATTCTGATTTTTAACACAAGTTTTCTGCATTTTATAGGGGATTTGTCCTGAAGGGGAAAACTTTAACTCAGTGTTGAGCAATGCCATTTTTCTTTCGGAGTCTTTCATGCTAAGAGAGGGACAGTGGCATGGATGTAAATAATCCAAAGGCTTGCCACTTACATCAATTAGATGAAAGAGGAAGTTTTCCAGGGTAAGAGATGGACGACAACTCGGATATTTGAATCAACAAGCGTGCCACTTACAGCAGTTATATGGGATTGGGTTTTGTTTTGATTTTCTATTTTGAAGAGTGATAAACAGAGAAATGTCTTCCTACAAAGAGATTTTGATTTAATATGAGGGGATGTTGTTTTTTGTGTGCCTTGATCAAAGCCCAAGGTTGAAGCTAAGAGATTAATTGACTCTACTGGGGAAGTGCTTATACAAATCCTAAGAGGTGGCTGGAAAAGGCTGACTCAACAAGAGTTTGTTTTGTCTGTCTTGTACGAAGCCCAAGATTGAGGCTAAAAAGAGACTGACTCTTTGGGGGATACCATTATACAAAGCCTAAGAGGGGGCTAAAAGTTGACTTTTCAGGGAAATATTTTGTCTGTCTTGTACAAAGCCCAAGGTTGAGGCTAAAAAGGGAAACTAACTCTATTGGTGAGAGGTTTTATCTGTCTTGTACAAAGCTCAAGATTGTGGCAAAAAGAAGATTGACTCTGCTAGAGAGATTTATACGATGTCTTGTACAAAGCCCAAGATTGAGGCTGAAAAGAAACTGACTCTGTTGGAAAGAAATCTTTATCTATCTTGTACAAAGCACAAGATTGAGGCTAAAATAAGGCTGACTCAACTGAGGAATTTTAGGTGTCTTGTACAAAGCCCAAGATTGAGGCTGACCTTACTGGGAAAATCATTATACAATGCCCAAGAGGAGGCTGGGAGGAATTGACTTTACTGGGGAAGATATTTTCCCAATGCTTTAAAGGAGTTTATGAAGATTTTGACTTTATTGGAGAAGGTTTATATATGTCTTGTTCAAAGCCTAAGATTGAGGCTAAAAGAATGACTGACTCAACAAGAGTGTTTTTGGTACCATTGACTCAACAAGAGAGCATGGAAAGGTGATTCAGTAGGGAAAAATCTTTATACAAAGCCAAAGAGGAGGCTGAAAAAAGGTTGACTCAACAAGAGAGTTCCTTAAGGTGATTGACTCAATAAGAGAGTGCTTTGTTTGTCTTGTACAAAGCCCAAGATTGGGGCTAAAAAGGGTTAACTCAACAAGAGAGTGTTGAAAAAGTGATGGTCCCAACAATATAGTGCTTTTGAGGCTAACTCTGCTGAGGAAAGTCATTATACAAAGCCTAAGAGGAGGCAGACTTCTGCTAAGGATTATTGAGATCCAGAGGCAGGTCCAAGTTGGGGGATCAACTCTTGCTGAGGGTTCCAAAAGAGTTGAGGTATCAGATTCCTTGAGGTTCTGATTTGGGATAGTATTATACTGATGATAAACTGACCCTGGCTAGGGAAATTTAGGATAAAAGACGGGGTTTTAGAACCCATGGGTTTTAACTCTACTGGAGATTGATTAAAATGACCAGGGTTTCTGATAACACTGAATCACACTACGTATTTGACTCGGACTGCACATGTTTCTTAGGATTTTATTGCTATTTTCTTGTGTTATGCTTGTGTTTTGTTTTGTTTTCAGGTTCTTTGTATTCCCAGAGCTCCTCGTGAAGAAATGAAGAAAAACGAGGAAGAAAATCAGTTTTTGAGGAAATTATGCACATGGCATCCACCATGGCGGGCGCCATAGGGTAGGCCATGACTTGGATAGGAGTCAACTGCTGTCAACTGCCACGATCTCCACTTCTTTTTCCCTTGGTTCACATGGCAGGCGCCATGAGGGGGTGGCGGGCGCCATCTTTGTCGTATGGTTTCCCTCCCAAAAGAAGTTGGGGGCACTTTGGTCTTTCCATAGTTTTTCCAAGGCTATAAATAGATGAGTCCTTGATCCTTTTTCTTCATCCAAGCTTTGTTACAGAACTCAAGCCATATATTTTCAGTATTGTAAAGTGATAAACTTCTTACATCGGGGAGCTATCACACTGTTTGATCGAGTCTGTAATCGAGTTTGGAGCAATCTGGTAGAAGTTAATCCTGCCGCCATTTTCATTTCCAGTCATTTATTTCCAGTTGTACCAGATTTAAAGCCTCCGATTTGGAGCAGGTTTCGATTTACTTTCCCGCACCATTTATTTTCTCGCACTATTTACTTTCCCGCACTATTTACTTTCCCGCACCATTTATTTTCTCGCACTATTTATTTTCTCGCACTATTTACTTTCTCGCACTATTTACTAAAAAAAGAATCTACTTTAACATGATCTATTTCAACATGTCTATTTACATTTCCATGTCCGGCTAAATTTTAAAGGTTAGAATGTAAGGATCATAGTTAAAGTAGTATTCCATACAAGGTGTCTATTGAAATGCTTAGGGGTTATTCTGATTTTTAACACAAGTTTTCTGCATTTTATAGGGGATTTGTCCTGAAGGGGAAAACTTTAACTCAGTGTTGAGCAATGCCATTTTTCTTTCGGAGTCTTTCATGCTAAGAGAGGGACAGTGGCATGGATGTAAATAATCCAGAGGCTTGCCACTTACATCAATTAGATGAAAGAGGAAGTTTTCCAGGGTAAGAGATGGACGACAACTCGGATATTTGAATCAACAAGCGTGCCACTTACAGCAGTTATATGGGATTGGGTTTTGTTTTGATTTTCTATTTTGAAGAGTGATAAACAGAGAAATGTCTTCCTACAAAGAGATTTTGATTTAATATGAGGGGATGTTGTTTTTTGTGTGCCTTGATCAAAGCCCAAGGTTGAAGCTAAGAGATTAATTGACTCTACTGGGGAAGTGCTTATACAAATCCTAAGAGGTGGCTGGAAAAGGCTGACTCAACAAGAGTTTGTTTTGTCTGTCTTGTACGAAGCCCAAGATTGAGGCTAAAAAGAGACTGACTCTTTGGGGGATACCATTATACAAAGCCTAAGAGGGGGCTAAAAGTTGACTTTTCAGGGAAATATTTTGTCTGTCTTGTACAAAGCCCAAGGTTGAGGCTAAAAAGGGAAACTAACTCTATTGGTGAGAGGTTTTATCTGTCTTGTACAAAGCTCAAGATTGTGGCAAAAAGAAGATTGACTCTGCTAGAGAGATTTATACGATGTCTTGTACAAAGCCCAAGATTGAGGCTGAAAAGAAACTGA
Organism: Lathyrus tuberosus; assembly: GCA_022829125.1. NCBI lineage: Eukaryota > Viridiplantae > Streptophyta > Magnoliopsida > Fabales > Fabaceae > Lathyrus > Lathyrus tuberosus. The sequence goes on along the minus strand of JALAZF010000065.1, from coordinate 14,861,761 downwards.
CTCTGTTGGAAAGAAATCTTTATCTATCTTGTACAAAGCACAAGATTGAGGCTAAAATAAGGCTGACTCAACTGAGGAATTTTAGGTGTCTTGTACAAAGCCCAAGATTGAGGCTGACCTTACTGGGAAAATCATTATACAATGCCCAAGAGGAGGCTGGGAGGAATTGACTTTACTGGGGAAGATATTTTCCCAATGCTTTAAAGGAGTTTATGAAGATTTTGACTTTATTGGAGAAGGTTTATATATGTCTTGTTCAAAGCCTAAGATTGAGGCTAAAAGAATGACTGACTCAACAAGAGTGTTTTTGGTACCATTGACTCAACAAGAGAGCATGGAAAGGTGATTCAGTAGGGAAAAATCTTTATACAAAGCCTAAGAGGAGGCTGAAAAAAGGTTGACTCAACAAGAGAGTTCCTTAAGGTGATTGACTCAATAAGAGAGTGCTTTGTTTGTCTTGTACAAAGCCCAAGATTGAGGCTAAAAAGGGTTAACTCAACAAGAGAGTGTTGAAAAAGTGATGGTCCCAACAATATGGTGCTTTTGAGGCTAACTCTGCTGAGGAAAGTCATTATACAAAGCCTAAGAGGAGGCAGACTTCTGCTAAGGATTATTGAGATCCAGAGGCAGGTCCAAGTTGGGGGATCAACTCTTGCTGAGGGTTCCAAAAGAGTTGAGGTATCAGATTCCTTGAGGTTCTGATTTGGGATAATATTATACTGATGATAAACTGACCCTGGCTAGGGAAATTTAGGATAAAAGACGGGGTTTTAGAACCCATGGGTTTTAACTCTACTGGAGATTGATTAAAATGACCAGGGTTTCTGATAACACTGAATCACACTACGTATTTGACTCGGACTGCACATGTTTCTTAGGATTTTATTGCTATTTTCTTGTGTTATGCTTGTGTTTTGTTTTGTTTTCAGGTTCTTTGTATTCCCAGAGCTCCTCGTGAAGAAATGAAGAAAAACGAGGAAGAAAACCAGTTTTTGAGGAAATTATGCACATGGCATCCACCATGGCGGGCGCCATAGGGTAGGCCATGACTTGGATAGGAGTCAACTGCTGTCAACTGCCACGATCTCCACTTCTTTTTCCCTTGGTTCACATGGCAGGCGCCATGAGGGGGTGGCGGGCGCCATCTTTGTCGTATGGTTTCCCTCCCAAAAGAAGTTGGGGGCACTTTGGTCTTTCCATAGTTTTTCCAAGGCTATAAATAGATGAGTCCTTGATCCTTTTTCTTCATCCAAGCTTTGTTACAGAACTCAAGCCATATATTTTCAGTATTGTAAAGTGATAAACTTCTTACATCGGGGAGCTATCACACTGTTTGATCGAGTCTGTAATCGAGTTTGGAGCAATCTGGTAGAAGTTAATCCTGCCGCCATTTTCATTTCCAGTCATTTATTTCCAGTTGTACCAGATTTAAAGCCTCCGATTTGGAGCAGGTTCCGATTTACTTTCCACACCATTTATTTTCTCGTACTATTTACTTTCCCGCACTATTTACTTTTCCGCACCATTTATTTTCTCGCACTATTTATTTTCTCGCACTATTTACTTTCTCGCACTATTTACTAAAAAAAGAATCTACTTTAACATGATCTATTTCAACATGTCTATTTACATTTCCATGTCCGGCTAAATTTTAAAGGTTAGAATGTAAGGATCATAGTTAAAGTAGTATTCCATACAAGGTGTCTATTGAAATGCTTAGGGGTTATTCTGATTTTTAACACAAGTTTTCTGCATTTTATAGGGGATTTGTCCTGAAGGGGAAAACTTTAACTCAGTGTTGAGCAATGCCATTTTTCTTTCAGAGTCTTTCATGCTAAGAGAGGGACAGTGGCGTGGATGTAAATAATCCAGAGGCTTGCCACTTACATCAATTAGATGAAAGAGGAAGTTTTCCAGGGTAAGAGATGGACGACAACTCGGATATTTGAATCAACAAGCGTGCCACTTACAGCAGTTATATGGGATTGGGTTTTGTTTTGATTTTCTATTTTGAAGAGTGATAAACAGAGAAATGTCTTCCTACAAAGAGATTTTGATTTAATCTGAGGAGATGTTGATTTTTGTGTGCCTTGATCAAAGCCCAAGGTTGAAGCTAAGAGATTAATTGACTCTACTGGGGAAGTGCTTATACAAATCCTAAGAGGTGGCTGGAAAAGGCTGACTCAACAAGAGTTTGTTTTGTCTGTCTTGTACGAAGCCCAAGATTGAGGCTAAAACGAGACTGACTCTTTGGGGGATACCATTATACAAAGCCTAAGAGGAGGCTAAAAGTTGACTTTTCAGGGAAATATTTTGTCTGTCTTGTACAAAGCCCAAGGTTGAGGCTAAAAAGGGAACCTAACTCTATTGGAGAGAGGTTTTATCTGTCTTGTACAAAGCTCAAGATTGTGGCAAAAAGAAGATTGACTCTGCTAGAGAGATTTATACGATGTCTTGTACAAAGCCCAAGATTGAGGCTGAAAAGAAACTGACTCTGTTGGAAAGAAATCTTTATCTATCTTGTACAAAGCACAAGATTGAGTCTAAAATAAGGCTGACTCAACTGAGGAATTTTAGGTGTCTTGTACAAAGCCCAAGATTGAGGCTGACCTTACTGGGAAAATCATTATACAATGCCCAAGAGGAGGCTGGGAGGAATTGACTTTGCTGGGGAAGATATTTTCCCCATGCTTTAAAGGAGTTTATGAAGATTTTGACTTTATTGGAGAAGGTTTATATATGTCTTGTTCAAAGCCTAAGATTGAGGCTAAAAGAATGACTGACTCAACAAGAGTGTTTTTGGTACCATTGACTCAACAAGAGAGCATGGAAAGGTGATTCAGTAGGGAAAAATCTTTATACAAAGCCTAAGAGGAGGCTGAAAAAAGGTTGACTCAACAAGAGAGTTCCTTAAGGTGATTGACTCAATAAGAGAGTGCTTTGTTTGTCTTGTACAAAGCCCAAGATTGAGGCTAAAAAGGGTTAACTCAACAAGAGAGTGTTGAAAAAGTGATGGTCCCAACAATATAGTGCTTTTGAGGCTAACTCTGCTGAGGAAAGTCATTATACAAAGCCTAAGAGGAGGCAGACTTCTGCTAAGGATTATTGAGATCCAGAGGCAGGTCCAAGTTGGGGGATCAACTCTTGCTGAGGGTTCCAAAAGAGTTGAGGTATCATATTCCTTGAGGTTCTGATTTGGGATAGTATTATACTGATGATAAACTGACCCTGGCTAGGGAAATTTAGGATAAAAGACGGGGTTTTAGAACCCATGGGTTTTAACTCTACTGGAGATTGATTAAAATGACCAGGGTTTCTGATAACACTGAATCACACTACGTATTTGACTCGGACTGCACATGTTTCTTAGGATTTTATTGCTATTTTCTTGTGTTATGCTTGTGTTTTGTTTTGTTTTCAGGTTCTTTGTATTCCCAGAGCTCCTCGTGAAGAAATGAAGAAAAACGAGGAAGAAAACCAGTTTTTGAGGAAATTATGCACATGGCATCCACCATGGCGGGCGCCATAGGGTAGGCCATGACTTGGATAGGAGTCAACTGCTGTCAACTGCCACGATCTCCACTTCTTTTTCCCTTGGTTCACATGGCAGGCGCCATGAGGGGGTGGCGGGCGCCATCTTTGTCGTATGGTTTCCCTCCCAAAAGAAGTTGGGGGCACTTTGGTCTTTCCATAGTTTTTCCAAGGCTATAAATAGATGAGTCCTTGATCCTTTTTCTTCATCCAAGCTTTGTTACAGAACTCAAGCCATATATTTTCAGTATTGTAAAGTGATAAACTTCTTACATCGGGGAGCTATCACACTGTTTGATCGAGTCTGTAATCGAGTTTGGAGCAATCTGGTAGAAGTTAATCCTGCCGCCATTTTCATTTCCAGTCATTTATTTCCAGTTGTACCAGATTTAAAGCCTCCGATTTGGAGCAGGTTCCGATTTACTTTCCACACCATTTATTTTCTCGCACTATTTACTTTCCCGCACTATTTACTTTTCCGCACCATTTATTTTCTCGCACTATTTATTTTCTCGCACTATTTACTTTCTCGCACTATTTACTAAAAAAAGAATCTACTTTAACATGATCTATTTCAACATGTCTATTTACATTTCCATGTCCGGCTAAATTTTAAAGGTTAGAATGTAAGGATCATAGTTAAAGTAGTATTCCATACAAGGTGTCTATTGAAATGCTTAGGGGTTATTCTGATTTTTAACACAAGTTTTCTGCATTTTATAGGGGATTTGTCCTGAAGGGGAAAACTTTAACTCAGTGTTGAGCAATGCCATTTTTCTTTCAGAGTCTTTCATGCTAAGAGAGGGACAGTGGCGTGGATGTAAATAATCCAGAGGCTTGCCACTTACATCAATTAGATGAAAGAGGAAGTTTTACAGGGTAAGAGATGGACGACAACTCGGATATTTGAATCAACAAGCGTGCCACTTACAGCAGTTATATGGGATTGGGTTTTGTTTTGATTTTCTATTTTGAAGAGTGATAAACAGAGAAATGTCTTCCTACAAAGAGATTTTGATTTAATCTGAGGGGATGTTGATTTTTGTGTGCCTTGATCAAAGCCCAAGGTTGAAGCTAAGAGATTAATTGACTCTACTGGGGAAGTGCTTATACAAATCCTAAGAGGTGGCTGGAAAAGGCTGACTCAACAAGAGTTTGTTTTGTCTGTCTTGTACGAAGCCCAAGATTGAGGCTAAAACGAGACTGACTCTTTGGGGGATACCATTATACAAAGCCTAAGAGGAGGCTAAAAGTTGACTTTTCAGGGAAATATTTTGTCTCTCTTGTACAAAGCCCAAGGTTGAGGCTAAAAAGGGAACCTAACTCTATTGGAGAGAGGTTTTATCTGTCTTGTACAAAGCTCAAGATTGTGGCAAAAAGAAGATTGACTCTGCTAGAGAGATTTATACGATGTCTTGTACAAAGCCCAAGATTGAGGCTGAAAAGAAACTCACTCTGTTGGAAAGAAATCTTTATCTATCTTGTACAAAGCCCAAGATTGAGGCTAAAATAAGGCTGACTCAACTGAGGAATTTTAGGTGTCTTGTACAAAGCCCAAGATTGAGGCTGACCTTACTGGGAAAATCATTATACAATGCCCAAGAGGAGGCTGGGAGGAATTGACTTTGCTGGGGAAGATATTTTCCCCATGCTTTAAAGGAGTTTATGAAGATTTTGACTTTATTGGAGAAGGTTTATATATGTCTTGTTCAAAGCCTAAGATTGAGGCTAAAAGAATGACTGACTCAACAAGAGTGTTTTTGGTACCATTGACTCAACAAGAGAGCATGGAAAGGTGATTCAGTAGGGAAAAATCTTTATACAAAGCCTAAGAGGAGGCTGAAAAAAGGTTGACTCAACAAGAGAGTTCCTTAAGGTGATTGACTCAATAAGAGAGTGCTTTGTTTGTCTTGTACAAAGCCCAAGATTGAGGCTAAAAAGGGTTAACTCAACAAGAGAGTGTTGAAAAAGTGATGGTCCCAACAATATAGTGCTTTTGAGGCTAACTCTGCTGAGGAAAGTCATTATACAAAGCCTAAGAGGAGGCAGACTTCTGCTAAGGATTATTGAGATCCAGAGGCAGGTCCAAGTTGGGGGATCAACTCTTGCTGAGGATTCCAAAAGAGTTGAGGTATCAGATTCCTTGAGGTTCTGATTTGGGATAGTATTATACTGATGATAAACTGACCCTGGCTAGGGAAATTTAGGATAAAAGACGGGGTTTTAGAACCCATGGGTTTTAACTCTACTGGAGATTGATTAAAATGACCAGGGTTTCTGATAACACTGAATCACACTACGTATTTGACTCGGACTGCACATGTTTCTTAGGATTTTATTGCTATTTTCTTGTGTTATGCTTGTGTTTTGTTTTGTTTTCAGGTTCTTTGTATTCCCAGAGCTCCTCGTGAAGAAATGAAGAAAAACGAGGAAGAAAACCAGTTTTTGAGGAAATTATGCACATGGCATCCACCATGGCGGGCGCCATAGGGTAGGCCATGACTTGGATAGGAGTCAACTGCTGTCAACTGCCACGATCTCCACTTCTTTTTCCCTTGGTTCACATGGCAGGCGCCATGAGGGGGTGGCGGGCGCCATCTTTGTCGTATGGTTTCCCTCCCAAAAGAAGTTGGGGGCACTTTGGTCTTTCCATAGTTTTTCCAAGGCTATAAATAGATGAGTCCTTGATCCTTTTTCTTCATCCAAGCTTTGTTACAGAACTCAAGCCATATATTTTCAGTATTGTAAAGTGATAAACTTCTTACATCGGGGAGCTATCACACTGTTTGATCGAGTCTGTAATCGAGTTTGGAGCAATCTGGTAGAAGTTAATCCTGCCGCCATTTTCATTTCCAGTCATTTATTTCCAGTTGTACCAGATTTAAAGCCTCCGATTTGGAGCAGGTTTCGATTTACTTTCCCGCACCATTTATTTTCTCGCACTATTTACTTTCCCGCACTATTTACTTTCCCGCACCATTTATTTTCTCGCACTATTTATTTTCTCGCACTATTTACTTTCTCGCACTATTTACTAAAAAAATAATCTACTTTAACATGATCTATTTCAACATGTCTATTTACATTTCCATGTCCGGCTAAATTTTAAAGGTTAGAATGTAAGGATCATAGTTAAAGTAGTATTCCATACAAGGTGTCTATTGAAATGCTTAGGGGTTATTCTGATTTTTAACACAAGTTTTCTGCATTTTATAGGGGATTTGTCCTGAAGGGGAAAACTTTAACTCAGTGTTGAGCAATGCCATTTTTCTTTCGGAGTCTTTCATGCTAAGAGAGGGACAGTGGCGTGGATGTAAATAATCCAGAGGCTTGCCACTTACATCAATTAGATGAAAGAGGAAGTTTTCCAGGGTAAGAGATGGACGACAACTCGGATATTTGAATCAACAAGCGTGCCACTTACAGCAGTTATATGGGATTGGGTTTTGTTTTGATTTTCTATTTTGAAGAGTGATAAACAGAGAAATGTCTTCCTACAAAGAGATTTTGATTTAATCTGAGGAGATGTTGATTTTTGTGTGCCTTGATCAAAGCCCAAGGTTGAAGCTAAGAGATTAATTGACTCTACTGGGGAAGTGCTTATACAAATCCTAAGAGGTGGCTGGAAAAGGCTGACTCAACAAGAGTTTGTTTTGTCTGTCTTGTACGAAGCCCAAGATTGAGGCTAAAAAGAGACTGACTCTTTGGGGGATACCATTATACAAAGCCTAAGAGGAGGCTAAAAGTTGACTTTTCAGGGAAATATTTTGTCTGTCTTGTACAAAGCCCAAGGTTGAGGCTAAAAAGGGAAACTAACTCTATTGGTGAGAGGTTTTATCTGTCTTGTACAAAGCTCAAGATTGTGGCAAAAAGAAGATTGACTCTGCTAGAGAGATTTATACGATGTCTTGTACAAAGCCCAAGATTGAGGCTGAAAAGAAACTGACTCTGTTGGAAAGAAATCTTTATCTATCTTGTACAAAGCACAAGATTGAGGCTAAAATAAGGCTGACTCAACTGAGGAATTTTAGGTGTCTTGTACAAAGCCCAAGATTGAGGCTGACCTTACTGGGAAAATCATTATACAATGCCCAAGAGGAGGTTGGGAGGAATTGACTTTGCTGGGGAAGATATTTTCCCCATGCTTTAAAGGAGTTTATGAAGATTTTGACTTTATTGGAGAAGGTTTATATATGTCTTGTTCAAAGCCTAAGATTGAGGCTAAAAGAATGACTGACTCAACAAGAGTGTTTTTGGTACCATTGACTCAACAAGAGAGCATGGAAAGGTGATTCAGTAGGGAAAAATCTTTATACAAAGCCTAAGAGGAGGCTGAAAAAAGGTTGACTCAACAAGAGAGTTCCTTAAGGTGATTGACTCAATAAGAGAGTGCTTTGTTTGTCTTGTACAAAGCCCAAGATTGAGGCTAAAAAGGGTTAACTCAACAAGAGAGTGTTGAAAAAGTGATGGTCCCAACAATATAGTGCTTTTGAGGCTAACTCTGCTGAGGAAAGTCATTATACAAAGCCTAAGAGGAGGCAGACTTCTGCTAAGGATTATTGAGATCCAGAGGCAGGTCCAAGTTGGGGGATCAACTCTTGCTGAGGGTTCCAAAAGAGTTGAGGTATCAGATTCCTTGAGGTTCTGATTTGGGATAGTATTATACTGATGATAAACTGACCCTGGCTAGGGAAATTTAGGATAAAAGACGGGGTTTTAGAACCCATGGGTTTTAACTCTACTGGAGATTGATTAAAATGACCAGGGTTTCTGATAACACTGAATCACACTATGTATTTGACTCGGACTGCACATGTTTCTTAGGATTTTATTGCTATTTTCTTGTGTTATGCTTGTGTTTTGTTTTGTTTTCAGGTTCTTTGTATTCCCAGAGCTCCTCGTGAAGAAATGAAGAAAAACGAGGAAGAAAACCAGTTTTTGAGGAAATTATGCACATGGCATCCACCATGGCGGGCGCCATAGGGTAGGCCATGACTTGGATAGGAGTCAACTGCTGTCAACTGCCACGATCTCCACTTCTTTTTCCCTTGGTTCACATGGCAGGCGCCATGAGGGGGTGGCGGGCGCCATCTTTGTCGTATGGTTTCCCTCCCAAAAGAAGTTGGGGGCACTTTGGTCTTTCCATAGTTTTTCCAAGGCTATAAATAGATGAGTCCTTGATCCTTTTTCTTCATCCAAGCTTTGTTACAGAACTCAAGCCATATATTTTCAGTATTGTAAAGTGATAAACTTCTTACATCGGGGAGCTATCACACTGTTTGATCGAGTCTGTAATCGAGTTTGGAGCAATCTGGTAGAAGTTAATCCTGCCGCCATTTTCATTTCCAGTCATTTATTTCCAGTTGTACCAGATTTAAAGCCTCCGATTTGGAGCAGGTTTCGATTTACTTTCCCGCACCATTTATTTTCTCGCACTATTTACTTTCCCGCACTATTTACTTTCCCGCACCATTTATTTTCTCGCACTATTTATTTTCTCGCACTATTTACTTTCTCGCACTATTTACTAAAAAAAGAATCTACTTTAACATGATCTATTTCAACATGTCTATTTACATTTCCATGTCCGGCTAAATTTTAAAGGTTAGAATGTAAGGATCATAGTTAAAGTAGTATTCCATACAAGGTGTCTATTGAAATGCTTAGGGGTTATTCTGATTTTTAACACAAGTTTTCTGCATTTTATAGGGGATTTGTCCTGAAGGGGAAAACTTTAACTCAGTGTTGAGCAATGCCATTTTTCTTTCGGAGTCTTTCATGCTAAGAGAGGGACAGTGGCGTGGATGTAAATAATCCAGAGGCTTGCCACTTACATCAATTAGATGAAAGAGGAAGTTTTCCAGGGTAAGAGATGGACGACAACTCGGATATTTGAATCAACAAGCGTGCCACTTACAGCAGTTATATGGGATTGGGTTTTGTTTTGATTTTCTATTTTGAAGAGTGATAAACAGAGAAATGTCTTCCTACAAAGAGATTTTGATTTAATCTGAGGAGATGTTGATTTTTGTGTGCCTTGATCAAAGCCCAAGGTTGAAGCTAAGAGATTAATTGACTCTACTGGGGAAGTGCTTATACAAATCCTAAGAGGTGGCTGGAAAAGGCTGACTCAACAAGAGTTTGTTTTGTCTGTCTTGTACGAAGCCCAAGATTGAGGCTAAAAAGAGACTGACTCTTTGGGGGATACCATTATACAAAGCCTAAGAGGAGGCTAAAAGTTGACTTTTCAGGGAAATATTTTGTCTGTCTTGTACAAAGCCCAAGGTTGAGGCTAAAAAGGGAAACTAACTCTATTGGTGAGAGGTTTTATCTGTCTTGTACAAAGCTCAAGATTGTGGCAAAAAGAAGATTGACTCTGCTAGAGAGATTTATACGATGTCTTGTACAAAGCCCAAGATTGAGGCTGAAAAGAAACTGACTCTGTTGGAAAGAAATCTTTATCTATCTTGTACAAAGCACAAGATTGAGGCTAAAATAAGGCTGACTCAACTGAGGAATTTTAGGTGTCTTGTACAAAGCCCAAGATTGAGGCTGACCTTACTGGGAAAATCATTATACAATGCCCAAGAGGAGGCTGGGAGGAATTGACTTTGCTGGGGAAGATATTTTCCCCATGCTTTAAAGGAGTTTATGAAGATTTTGACTTTATTGGAGAAGGTTTATATATGTCTTGTTCAAAGCCTAAGATTGAGGCTAAAAGAATGACTGACTCAACAAGAGTGTTTTTGGTACCATTGACTCAACAAGAGAGCATGGAAAGGTGATTCAGTAGGGAAAAATCTTTGTACAAAGCCTAAGAGGAGGCTGAAAAAAGGTTGACTCAACAAGAGAGTTCCTTAAGGTGATTGACTCAATAAGAGAGTGCTTTGTTTGTCTTGTACAAAGCCCAAGATTGAGGCTAAAAAGGGTTAACTCAACAAGAGAGTGTTGAAAAAGTGATGGTCCCAACAATATAGTGCTTTTGAGGCTAACTCTGCTGAGGAAAGTCATTATACAAAGCCTAAGAGGAGGCAGACTTCTGCTAAGGATTATTGAGATCCAGAGGCAGGTCCAAGTTGGGGGATCAACTCTTGCTGAGGGTTCCAAAAGAGTTGAGGTATCAGATTCCTTGAGGTTCTGATTTGGGATAGTATTATACTGATGATAAACTGACCCTGGCTAGGGAAATTTAGGATAAAAGACGGGGTTTTAGAACCCATGGGTTTTAACTCTACTGGAGATTGATTAAAATGACCAGGGTTTCTGATAACACTGAATCACACTATGTATTTGACTCGGACTGCACATGTTTCTTAGGATTTTATTGCTATTTTCTTGTGTTATGCTTGTGTTTTGTTTTGTTTTCATGTTCTTTGTATTCCCAGAGCTCCTCGTGAAGAAATGAAGAAAAACGAGGAAGAAAACCAGTTTTTGAGGAAATTATGCACATGGCATCCACCATGGCGGGCGCCATAGGGTAGGCCATGACTTGGATAGGAGTCAACTGCTGTCAACTGCCACGATCTCCACTTCTTTTTCCCTTGGTTCACATGGCAGGCGCCATGAGGGGGTGGCGGGCGCCATCTTTGTCGTATGGTTTCCCTCCCAAAAGAAGTTGGGGGCACTTTGGTCTTTCCATAGTTTTTCCAAGGCTATAAATAGATGAGTCCTTGATCCTTTTTCTTCATCCAAGCTTTGTTACAGAACTCAAGCCATATATTTTCAGTATTGTAAAGTGATAAACTTCTTACATCGGGGAGCTATCACACTGTTTGATCGAGTCTGTAATCGAGTTTGGAGCAATCTGGTAGAAGTTAATCCTGCCGCCATTTTCATTTCCAGTCATTTATTTCCAGTTGTACCAGATTTAAAGCCTCCGATTTGGAGCAGGTTTCGATTTACTTTCCCGCACCATTTATTTTCTCGCACTATTTACTTTCCCGCACTATTTACTTTCCCGCACCATTTATTTTCTCGCACTATTTATTTTCTCGCACTATTTACTTTCTCGCACTATTTACTAAAAAAAGAATCTACTTTAACATGATCTATTTCAACATGTCTATTTACATTTCCATGTCCGGCTAAATTTTAAAGGTTAGAATGTAAGGATCATAGTTAAAGTAGTATTCCATACAAGGTGTCTATTGAAATGCTTAGGGGTTATTCTGATTTTTAACACAAGTTTTCTGCATTTTATAGGGGATTTGTCCTGAAGGGGAAAACTTTAACTCAGTGTTGAGCAATGCCATTTTTCTTTCGGAGTCTTTCATGCTAAGAGAGGGACAGTGGCGTGGATGTAAATAATCCAGAGGCTTGCCACTTACATCAATTAGATGAAAGAGGAAGTTTTCCAGGGTAAGAGATGGACGACAACTCGGATATTTGAATCAACAAGCGTGCCACTTACAGCAGTTATATGGGATTGGGTTTTGTTTTGATTTTCTATTTTGAAGAGTGATAAACAGAGAAATGTCTTCCTACAAAGAGATTTTGATTTAATCTGAGGAGATGTTGATTTTTGTGTGCCTTGATCAAAGCCCAAGGTTGAAGCTAAGAGATTAATTGACTCTACTGGGGAAGTGCTTATACAAATCCTAAGAGGTGGCTGGAAAAGGCTGACTCAACAAGAGTTTGTTTTGTCTGTCTTGTACGAAGCCCAAGATTGAGGCTAAAAAGAGACTGACTCTTTGGGGGATACCATTAACAAAGCCTAAGAGGAGGCTAAAAGTTGACTTTTCAGGGAAATATTTTGTCTGTCTTGTACAAAGCCCAAGGTTGAGGCTAAAAAGGGAAACTAACTCTATTGGTGAGAGGTTTTATCTGTCTTGTACAAAGCTCAAGATTGTGGCAAAAAGAAGATTGACTCTGCTAGAGAGATTTATACGATGTCTTGTACAAAGCCCAAGATTGAGGCTGAAAAGAAACTCACTCTGTTGGAAAGAAATCTTTATCTATCTTGTACAAAGCACAAGATTGAGGCTAAAATAAGGCTGACTCAACTGAGGAATTTTAGGTGTCTTGTACAAAGCCCAAGATTGAGGCTGACCTTACTGGGAAAATCATTATACAATGCCCAAGAGGAGTCTGGGAGGAATTGACTTTGCTGGGGAAGATATTTTCCCCATGCTTTAAAGGAGTTTATGAAGATTTTGACTTTATTGGAGAAGGTTTATATATGTCTTGTTCAAAGCCTAAGATTGAGGCTAAAAGAATGACTGACTTAACAAGAGTGTTTTTGGTACCATTGACTCAACAAGAGAGCATGGAAAGGTGATTCAGTAGGGAAAAATCTTTATACAAAGCCTAAGAGGAGGCTGAAAAAAGGTTGACTCAACAAGAGAGTTCCTTAAGGTGATTGACTCAATAAGAGAGTGCTTTGTTTGTCTTGTACAAAGCCCAAGATTGAGGCTAAAAAGGGTTAACTCAACAAGAGAGTGTTGAAAAAGTGATGGTCCCAACAATATAGTGCTTTTGAGGCTAACTCTGCTGAGGAAAGTCATTATACAAAGCCTAAGAGGAGGCAGACTTCTGCTAAGGATTATTGAGATCCAGAGGCAGGTCCAAGTTGGGGGATCAACTCTTGCTGAGGGTTCCAAAAGAGTTGAGGTATCAGATTCCTTGAGGTTCTGATTTGGGATAGTATTATACTGATGATAAACTGACCCTGGCTAGGGAAATTTAGGATAAAAGACGGGGTTTTAGAACCCATGGGTTTTAACTCTACTGGAGATTGATTATAATGACCAGGGTTTCTGATAACACTGAATCACACTACGTATTTGACTCGGACTGCACATGTTTCTTAGGATTTTATTGCTATTTTCTTGTGTTATGCTTGTGTTTAGTTTTGTTTTCAGGTTCTTTGTATTCCCAGAGCTCCTCGTGAAGAAATGAAGAAAAACGAGGAAGAAAACCAGTTTTTGAGGAAATTATGCACATGGCATCCACCATGGCGGGCGCCATAGGGTAGGCCATGACTTGGATAGGAGTCAACTGCTGTCAACTGCCACGATCTCCACTTCTTTTTCCCTTGGTTGACATGGCAGGCGCCATGAGGGGGTGGCGGGCGCCATCTTTGTCGTATGGTTTCCCTCCCAAAAGAAGTTGGAGGGCACTTTGGTCTTTCCATAGTTTTTCCAAGGCTATAAATAGATGAGTCCTTGATCCTGTTTCTTCATCCAAGCTTAGTTTCAGAACTCAAGCCATATATTTTCAGTATTGTAAAGTGATAAACTTCTCACATCGGGGAGCTATCACACTGTTTGATCGAGTCTGTAATCGAGTTTGGAGCACTCTGGTAGAAGTTAATCCTGCCGCCATTTTCATTTGCAGTCATTTATTTCCAGTTGTACCAGATTTAAAGCCTCCGATTTGGAGCAGGTTTCGATTTACTTTCCCGCACCATTTATTTTCTCGCACTATTTACTTTCCCGCACTATTTACTTTCCCGCACCATTTATTTTCTCGCACTATTTATTTTCTCGCACTATTTACTTTCTCGCACTATTTACTCAAAAAAGAATCTACTTTAACATGATCTATTTCAACATGTCTATTTAGATTTCCATGTCCGGCTAAATTTTAAAGGTTAGAATGTAAGGATCATAGTTAAAGTAGTATTCCATACAAGGTGTCTATTGAAATGCTTAGGGGTTATTCTGATTTTTAACACAAGTTTTTTGCATTTTATAGGGGATTTGTCCTGAAGGGGAAAACTTTAACTCAGTGTTGAGCAATGCCATTTTTCTTTCGGAGTCTTTCATGCTAAGAGAGGGACAGTGGCGTGGATGTAAATAATCCAGAGGCTTGCCAATTACATCAATTAGATGAAAGAGGAAGTTTGCCAGGATAAGAGATGGACTACAACTCGGATATTTGAATCAACAAGCGTGCCACTTATAGCAGTTATATGGGATTGGGTTTTGTTTTGATTTTCTGTTTTGAAGAGTGATAAACAGAGAAATGTCTTCCTACAAAGAGATTTTGATTTAATCCGAGGGGATGTTGATTTTTGTGTGCCTTGATCAAAGCCCAAGGTTGAAGCTAAGAGATTAATTGACTCTACTGGGGAAGTGCTTATACAAATCCTAAGAGGAGGCTGGAAAAGACTGACTCAACAAGATTTTGTTTTGTCTGTCTTGTACGAAGCCCAAGATTGAGGCTAAAAAGAGACTGACTCTTTGGGGGATACCATTATACAAAGCCTAAGAGGAGGCTAAAAGTTGACTTTTCAGGGAAATATTTTGTCTGTCTTGTACAAAGCCCAAGGTTGAGGCTAAAAAGGGAAACTAACTCTATTGGTGAGAGGTTTTATCTATCTTGTACAAAGCTCAAGATTGTGGTAAAAAGAAGAATGACTCTGCTAGAGAGATTTATACGGTGTCTTGTACAAAGCCCAAGATTGAGGCTGAAAAGAAACTGACTCTGTTGGAAAGAACTCTTTATCTATCTTGTACAAAGCACAAGATTGAGGCTAAAATAAAGCTGACTCAACTGAGGAATTTTAGGTGTCTTGTACAAAGCCCAAGATTGAGGCTGACCTTACTGGGAAAATCATTATACAATGCCCAAGAGGAGGCTGGGAGGAATTGACTTTGCTGGGGAAGATATTTTCCCCATGCTTTAAAGGAGTTTGTGAAGATTTTGACTTTATTGGAGAAGGTTTATATATGTCTTGTTCAAAGCCTAAGATTGAGGCTAAAAGAATGACTGACTCAACAAGAGTGTTTTTGGTACCATTGACTCAACAAGAGAGCATGGAAAGGTGATTCAGTAGGGAAAAATCTTTATACAAAGCCTAAGAGGAGGCTGAAAAAAGGTTGACTCAACAAGAGAGTTCCTTAAGGTGATTGACTCAATAAGAGAGTGCTTTGTTTATGTTGTACAAAGCCCAAGATTGAGGCTAAAAAGGGTTAACTCAACAAGAGAGTGTTGAAAAAGTGATGGTCCCAACAATATAGTGCTTTTGAGGCTAACTCTGCTGAGGAAAGTCATTATACAAAGCCTAAGAGGAGGCAGACTTCTGCTAAGGATTATTGAGATCCAGAGGCAGGTCCAAGTTGGGGGATCAACTCTTACTGAGGGTTCCAAAAGAGTTGAGGTATCAGAATCCTTGAGGTTCTGATTTGGGATAGTATTATACTGATGATAAACTGACCCTGGCTAGGGAAATTTAGGATAAAAGACGGGGTTTTAGAACCCATGGGTTTTAACTCTACTGGAGATTGATTAAAATGACCAGGGTTTCTGATAACACTGAATCACACTACGTATTTGACTCGGACTGCACATGTTTCTTAGGATTTTATTGCTATTTTCTTGTGTTATGCTTGTGTTTTGTTTTGTTTTCAGGTTCTTTGTATTCCCAGAGCTCCTCGTGAAGAAATGAAGAAAAACGAGGAAGAAAACCAGTTTTTGAGGAAATTATGCACATGGCATCCACCATGGCGGGCGCCATAGGGTAGGCCATGACTTGGATAGGAGTCAACTGCTGTCAACTGCCACGATCTCCACTTCTTTTTCCCTTGGTTCACATGGCAGGCGCCATGAGGGGGTGGCGGGCGCCATCTTTGTCGTATGGTTTCCCTCCCAAAAGAAGTTGGGGGGCACTTTGGTCTTTCCATAGTTTTTCCAAGGCTATAAATAGATGAGTCCTTGATCCTGTTTCTTCATCCAAGCTTAGTTTCAGAACTCAAGCCATATATTTTCAGTATTGTAAAGTGATAAACTTCTCACATCGGGGAGCTATCACACTGTTTGATCGAGTCTGTAATCGTGTTTGGAGCACTCTGGTAGAAGTTAATCCTGCCGCCATTTTCATTTCCAGTCATTTATTTCCAGTTGTACCAGATTTAAAGCCTCCGATTTGGAGCAGGTTTCGATTTACTTTCCCGCACCATTTATTTTCTCGCACTATTTACTTTCCCGCACTATTTACTTTCCCGCACAATTTATTTTCTCGCACTATTTATTTTCTCGCACTATTTACTTTCTCACACTATTTACTAAAAAAAGAATCTACTTTAACATGATATATTTCAACATGTCTATTTACATTTCCATGTCCGGCTAAATTTTAAAGGTTAGAATGTAAGGATCATAGTTAAAGTAGTATTCCATACAAGGTGTCTATTGAAATGCTTAGGGGTTATTCTGATGTTTAACACAAGTTTTTTGCATTTTATAGGGGATTTGTCCTGAAGGGAAAAACTTTAACTCAGTGTTGAGCAATGCCATTTTTCTTTCGGAGTCTTTCATGCTAAGAGAGGGACAGTGGCGTGGATGTAAATAATCCAAAGGCTTGCCACTTACATCAATTAGATGAAAGAGGAAGTTTGCCAGGATAAGAGATGGACGACAACTCGGATATTTGAATCAACAAGCGTGCCACTTATAGCAGTTATATGGGATTGGGTTTTGTTTTGATTTTCTGTTTTGAAGAGTGATAAACAGAGAAATGTCTTCCTACAAAGAGATTTTGATTTAATCTGAGGGGATGTTGATTTTTGTGTGCCTTGATCAAAGCCCAAGGTTGAAGCTAAGAGATTAATTGGCTCTACTGGGGAAGTGCTTATACAAATCCTAAGAGGAGGCTGGAAAAGACTGACTCAACAAGAGTTTGTTTTGTCTGTCTTTACGAAGCCCAAGATTGAGGCTAAAAAGAGACTGACTCTTTGGGGGATACCATTATACAAAGCCTAAGAGGAGGCTAAAAGTTGACTTTTCAGGGAAATATTTTGTCTGTCTTGTACAAAGCCCAAGGTTGTGGCTAAAAAGGGAAACTAACTCTATTGGTGAGAGGTTTTATCTGTCTTGTACAAAGCTCAAGATTGTGGCAAAAAGAAGATTGACTCTGCTAGAGAGATTTATACGGTGTCTTGTACAAAGCCCAAGATTGAGGCTGAAAAGAAACTGACTCTGTTGGAAAGAAATCTTTATCTATCTTGTACAAAGCACAAGATTGAGGCTAAAATAAGGCTGACTCAACTGAGGAATTTTAGGTGTCTTGTACAAAGCCCAAGATTGAGGCTGACCTTACGGGGAAAATCATTATACAATGCCCAAGAGGAGGCTGGGAGGAATTGACTTTGCTGGGGAAGGTATTTTCCCCATGCTTTAAAGGAGTTTATGAAGATTTTGACTTTATTGGAGAAGGTTTATATATGTCTTGTTCAAAGCCTAAGATTGAGGCTAAAAGAATGATTGACTCAACAAGAGTGTTTTTGGTACCATTGACTCAACAAGAGAGCATGGAAAGGTGATTCAGTAGGGAAAAATATTTATAGAAAGCCTAAGAGGAGGTTGAAAAAAGGTTGACTCAACAAGAGAGTTCCTTAAGGTGATTGACTCAATAAGAGAGTGCTTTGTTTGTCTTGTACAAAGCCCAAGATTGAGGCTAAAAAGGGTTAACTCAACAAGAGAGTGTTGAAAAAGTGATGGTCCCAACAATATAGTGCTTTTGAGGCTAACTCTGCTGAGGAAAGTCATTATACAAAGCCTAAGAGGAGGCAGACTTCTGCTAAGGATTATTGAGATCCAGAGGCAGGTCCAAGTTGGGGGATCAACTCTTGCTGAGGGTTCCAAAAGTGTTGAGGTATCAGATTCCTTGAGGTTCTGATTTGGGATAGTATTATGCTGATGATAAACTGACCCTGGCTAGGGAAATTTAGGATAAAAGACGGGGTTTTAGAACCCATGGGTTTTAACTCTACTGGAGATTGATTATAATGACCAGGGTTTCTGATAACACTGAATCACACTACGTATTTGACTCAGACTGCACATGTTTCTTAGGATTTTATTGCTATTTTCTTGTGTTATGCTTGTGTTTAGTTTTGTTTTCAGGTTCTTTGTATTCCCAGAGCTCCTCGTGAAGAAATGAAGAAAAACGAGGAAGAAAACTCGTTTTTGAGGAAATTATGCACATGGCATCCACCATGGCGGGCGCCATAGGGTAGGCCATGACTTGGATAGGAGTCAACTGCTGTCAACTGCCACGATCTCCACTTCTTTTTCCCTTGGTTCACATGGCAGACGCCATGAGGGGGTGGCGGGCGCCATCTTTGTCGTATGGTTTCCCTCCCAAAAGAAGTTGGGGGGCACTTTGGTCTTTCCATAGTTTTTCCAAGGCTATAAATAGATGAGTCCTTGATCCTGTTTCTTCATCCAAGCTTAGTTTCAGAACTCAAGCCATATGTTTTCAGTATTGTAAAGTGATAAACTTCTCACATCGGGGAGCTATCACACTGTTTGATCGAGTCTGTAATCGAGTTTGGAGCACTCTGGTAGAAGTTAATCCTGCCGCCATTTTCATTTCCAGTAATTTATTTCCAATTGTACCAGATTTAAAGCCTCCGATTTGGAGCAGGTTTTGATTTACTTTCCAGCACCATTTATTTTCTCGCACTATTTACTTTCCCGCACTATTTACTTTCCCGCACCATTTATTTTCTCGCACTATTTATTTTCTCGCACAATTTACTTTCTCGCACTATTTACTAAAAAAAGAATCTACTTTAACATGATCTATTTCAACATGTCTATTTACATTTCCATGTCCGGCTAAATTTTAAAGGTTAGAATGTAAGGATCATAGTTAAAGTAGTATTCCATACAAGGTGTCTATTGAAATGCTTAGGGGTTATTCTAATTTTTAACACAAGTTTTCTGCATTTTATAGGGGATTTGTCCTGAAGGGGAAAACTTTAACTCAGTGTTGAGCAATGCCATTTTTCTTTCGGAGTCTTTCATGCTAAGAGAGGGACAGTGGCGTGGATGTAAATAATCCAGAGGCTTGCCACTTACATCAATTAGATGAAAGAGGAAGTTTTCCAGGATAAGAGATGGACGACAACTCGGATATTTGAATCAACAAGCGTGCCACTTACAGCAGTTATATGGGATTGGGTTTTGTTTTGATTTTCTGTTTTGAAGAGTGATAAACAGATAAATGTCTTCCTACAAAGAGATTTTGATTTAATCTGAGGGGATGTTGATTTTTGTGTGCCTTGATCAAAGCCCAAGGTTGAAGCTAAGAGATTAATTGACTCTACTGGGGAAGTGCTTATACAAATCCTAAGAGGAGGCTGGAAAAGACTGACTCAACAAGAGTTTGTTTTGTCTGTCTTGTACGAAGCCCAAGATTGAGGCTAAAAAGAGACTGACTCTTTGGGGGATACCATTATACAAAGCCTAAGAGGAGGCTAAAAGTTGACTTTTCAGGGAAATATTTTGTCTGTCTTGTACAAAGCCCAAGGTTGTGGCTAAAAAGGGAAACTAACTCTATTGGTGAGAGGTTTTATCTGTCTTGTACAAAGCTCAAGATTGTGGCAAAAAGAAGATTGACTCTGCTAGAGAGATTTATACGGTGTCTTGTACAAAGCCCAAGATTGAGGCTGAAAAGAAACTGACTCTGTTGGAAAGAAATCTTTATCTATCTTGTACAAAGCACAAGATTGAGGCTAAAATAAGGCTGACTCAACTGAGGAATTTTAGGTGTCTTGTACAAAGCCCAAGATTGAGGCTGACCTTACTGGGAAAATCATTATACAATGCCCAAGAGGAGGCTGGGAGGAATTGACTTTGCTGGGGAAGGTATTTTCCCCATGCTTTAAAGGAGTTTATGAAGATTTTGACTTTATTGGAGAAGGTTTATATATGTCTTGTTCAAAGCCTAAGATTGAGGCTAAAAGAATGACTGACTCAACAAGAGTGTTTTTGGTACCATTGACTCAACAAGAGAGCATGGAAAGGTGATTCAGTAGGGAAAAATCTTTATACAAAGCCTAAGAGGAGGCTGAAAAAAGGTTGACTCAACAAGAGAGTTCCTTAAGGTGATTGACTCAATAAGAGAGTGCTTTGTTTGTCTTGTACAAAGCCCAAGATTGAGGCTAAAAAGGGTTAACTCAACAAGAGAGTGTTGAAAAAGTGATGGTCCCAACAATATAGTGCTTTTGAGGCTAACTCTGCTGAGGAAAGTCATTATACAAAGCCTAAGAGGAGGCAGACTTCTGCTAAGGATTATTGAGATCCAGAGGCAGGTCCAAGTTGGGGGATCAACTCTTGCTGAGGGTTCCAAAAGAGTTGAGGTATCAGATTCCTTGAGGTTCTGATTTGGGATAGTATTATACTGATGATAAACTGACCCTGGCTAGGGAAATTTAGGATAAAAGACGGGGTTTTAGAACCCATGGGTTTTAACTCTACTGGAGATTGATTATAATGACCAGGGTTTCTGATAACACTGAATCACACTACGTATTTGACTAGGACTGCACATGTTTCTTAGGATTTTATTGCTATTTTCTTGTGTTATGCTTGTGTTTAGTTTTGTTTTCAGGTTCTTTGTATTCCCAGAGCTCCTCGTGAAGAAATGAAGAAAAACGAGGAAGAAAACCCGTTTTTGAGGAAATTATGCACATGGCATCCACCATGGCGGGCGCCATAGGGTAGGCCATGACTTGGATAGGAGTCAACTGCTGTCAACTGCCACGATCTCCACTTCTTTTTCCCTTGGTTCACATGGCAGGCGCCATGAGGGGGTGGCGGGCGCCATCTTTGTCGTATGGTTTCCCTCCCAAAAGAAGTTGGGGGGCACTTTGGTCTTTCCATAGTTTTTCCAAGGCTATAAATAGATGAGTCCTTGATCCTGTTTCTTCATCCAAGCTTAGTTTCAGAACTCAAGGCATATATTTTCAGTATTGTAAAGTGATAAACTTCTCACATCGAGGAGCTATCACACTGTTTGATCGAGTCTGTAATCGAGTTTGGAGCACTCTGGTAGAAGTTAATCCTGCCGCCATTTTCATTTCCAGTAATTTATTTCCAATTGTACCAGATTTAAAGCCTCCGATTTGGAGCAGGTTTTGATTTACCTTCCAGCACCATTTATTTTCTCGCACTATTTACTTTCCCGCACTATTTACTTTCCCGCACCATTTATTTTCTCGCACTATTTATTTTCTCGCACTATTTACTTTCTCGCACTATTTACTAAAAAAAGAATCTACTTTAACATGATCTATTTCAACATGTCTATTTACATTTCCATGTCCGGCTAAATTTTAAAGGTTAGAATGTAAGGATCATAGTTAAAGTAGTATTCCATACAAGGTGTCTATTGAAATGCTTAGGGGTTATTCTGATTTTTAACACAAGTTTTCTGCATTTTATAGGGGATTTGTCCTGAATGGGAAAACTTTAACTCAGTGTTGAGCAATGCCATTTTTCTTTCGGAGTCTTTCATGTTAAGAGAGGGACAGTGGCGTGGATGTAAATAAACCAGAGGCTTGCCACTTACATCAATTAGATGAAAGAGGAAGTTTTCTAGGATAAGAGATGGACGACAACTCGGATATTTGAATCAACAAGCGTGCCACTTACAGCAATTATATGGGATTGGGTTTTGTTTTAATTTTCTGTTTTGAAGAGTGATAAACAGAGAAATGTCTTCCTACAAAGAGATTTTGATTTAATCTGAGGGGATGTTGATTTTTGTGTGCCTTGATCAAAGCCCAAGGTTGAAGCTAAGAGATTAATTGACTCTACTGGGGAAGTGCTTATACAAATCCTAAGAGGAGGCTGGAAAAGACTGACTCAACAAGAGTTTGTTTTGTCTGTCTTGTACGAAGCCCAAGATTGAGGCTAAAAAGAGACTGACTCCTTGGGGGATACCATTATACAAAGCCTAAGAGGAGGCTAAAAGTTGACTTTTCAGGGAAATATTTTGTCTGTCTTGTACAAAGCCCAAGGTTGAGGCTAAAAAGGGAAACTAACTCTATTGGTGAGAGGTTTTATCTGTCTTGTACAAAGCTCAAGATTGTGGCAAAAAGAAGATTGACTCTGCTAGAGAGATTTATACGGTGTCTTGTACAAAGCCCAAGATTGAGGCTGAAAAGAAACTGACTCTGTTGGAAAGAAATCTTTATCTATCTTGTACAAAGCAGAAGATTGAGGCTAAAATAAGGCTGACTCAACTGAGGAATTTTAGGTGTCTTGTACAAAGCCCAAGATTGAGGCTGACCTTACTGGGAAAATCATTATACAATGCCCAAGAGGAGGCTGGGAGGAATTGACTTTGCTGGGGAAGGTATTTTCCCCATGCTTTAAAGGAGTTTGTGAAGATTTTGACTTTATTGGAGAAGGTTTATATATGTCTTGTTCAAAGCCTAAGATTGAGGCTAAAAGAATGACTGACTCAACAAGAGTGTTTTTGGTACCATTGACTCAACAAGAGAGCATGGAAAGGTGATTCAGTAGGGAAAAATCTTTATACAAAGTCTAATAGGAGGCTGAAAAAAGGTTGACTCAACAAGAGAGTTCCTTAAGGTGATTGACTCAATAAGAGAGTGCTTTGTTTGTCTTGTACAAAGCCCAAGATTGAGGCTAAAAAGGGTTAACTCAACAAGAGAGTGTTGAAAAAGTGATGGTCCCAACAATATAGTGCTTTTGAGGCTAACTCTGCTGAGGAAAGTCATTATACAAAGCCTAAGAGGAGGCAGACTTCTGCTAAGGATTATTGAGATCCAGAGGCAGGTCCAAGTTGGGGGATCAACTCTTGCTGAGGGTTCCAAAAGAGTTGAGGTATCAGATTCCTTGAGGTTCTGATTTGGGATAGTATTATACTAATGATAAACTGACCCTTGCTAGGGAAATTTAGGATAAAAGACGGGGTTTTAGAACCCATGGGTTTTAACTCTACTGGAGATTGATTAAAATGACCAGG
Source organism: Lathyrus tuberosus (assembly GCA_022829125.1). Taxonomy (NCBI): domain Eukaryota; kingdom Viridiplantae; phylum Streptophyta; class Magnoliopsida; order Fabales; family Fabaceae; genus Lathyrus; species Lathyrus tuberosus. The sequence goes on along the minus strand of JALAZF010000065.1, from coordinate 14,838,504 downwards.
GTTTCTGATAACACTGAATCACACTACGTATTTGACTCGGACTGCACATGTTTCTTAGGATTTTATTGCTATTTTCTTGTGTTATGCTTGTGTTTAGTTTTGTTTTCAGGTTCTTTGTATTCCCAGAGCTCCGCGTGAAGAAATGATGAAAAACGAGGAAGAAAACCCGTTTTTGAGGAAATTATGCACATGGCATCCACCATGGCGGGCGCCATAGGGTAGGCCATGACTTGGATAGGAGTCAACTGCTGTCAACTACCACGATCTCCACTTCTTTTTCCCTTGGTTCACATGGCAGGCGCCATGAGGGGGTGGCGGGCGCCATCTTTGTCGTATGGTTTCCCTCCCAAAAGAAGTTAGGGGGCACTTTGGTCTTTCCATAGTTTTTCCAAGGCTATAAATAGATGAGTCCTTGATCCTGTTTCTTCATCCAAGCTTAGTTTCAGAACTCAAGCCATATATTTTCAGTATTGTAAAGTGATAAACTTCTCACATCGGCGAGCTATCACACTGTTTGATCGAGTCTGTTATCGAGTTTGGAGCACTCTGGTAGAAGTTAATCCTGCCACCATTTTCATTTCCAGTAATTTATTTCCAGTTGTACCAGATTTAAAGCCTCCGATTTGGAGCAGGTTTCGATTTACTTTCCCGCACCATTTATTTTCTCGCACTATTTACTTTCCCGCACTATTTACTTTCCCGCACCATTTATTTTCTCGCACTATTTATTTTCTCGCACTATTTACTTTCTCGCACTATTTACTAAAAAAAGAATCTACTTTAACATGATCTATTTCAACATGTCTATTTACATTTCCATGTCCGGCTAAATTTTAAAGGTTAGAATGTAAGGATCATAGTTAAAGTAGTATTCCATACAAGGTGTCTATTGAAATGCTTAGGGGTTATTCTGATTTTTAACACAAGTTTTTTGCATTTTATAGGGGATTTGTCCTGAAGGGGAAAACTTTAACTCAGTGTTGAGCAATGCCATTTTTCTTTCGGAGTCTTTCATGCTAAGAGAGGGACAGTGGCGTGGATGTAAATAATCCAGAGGCTTGCCACTTACATCAATTAGATGAAAGAGGAAGTTTGCCAGGATAAGAGATGGACGACAACTCGGATATTTGAATCAACAAGCGTGCCACTTACAGCAGTTATATGGGATTGGGTTTTGTTTTGATTTTCTGTTTTGAAGAGTGATAAACAGAGAAATGTCTTCCTACAAAGAGATTTTGATTTAATCCGAGGGGATGTTGATTTTTGTGTGCCTTGATCAAAGCCCAAGGTTGAAGCTAAGAGATTAATTGACTCTACTGGTGAAGTGCTTATACAAATCCTAAGAGGAGGCTGGAAAAGACTGACTCAACAAGAGTTTGTTTTGTCTGTCTTGTACGAAGCCCAAGATTGAGGCTAAAAAGAGACTGACTCTTTGGGGGATACCATTATACAAAGCCTAAGAGGAGGCTAAAAGTTGACTTTTCAGGGAAATATTTTGTCTGTCTTGTACAAAGCCCAAGGTTGTGGCTAAAAAGGGAAACTAACTCTATTGGTGAGAGGTTTTATCTGTCTTGTACAAAGCTCAAGATTGTGGCAAAAAGAAGATTGACTCTGCTAGAGAGATTTATACGGTGTCTTGTACAAAGCCCAAGATTGAGGCTGAAAAAAACTGACTCTGTTGGAAAGAAATCTTTATCTATCTTGTACAAAGCACAAGATTGAGGCTAAAATAAGGCTGACTCAACTGAGGAATTTTAGGTGTCTTGTACAAAGCCCAAGATTGAGGCTGACCTTACTGGGAAAATCATTATACAATGCCCAAGAGGAGGCTGGGAGGAATTGACTTTGCTGGGGAAGGTATTTTCCCCATGCTTTAAAGGAGTTTATGAAGATTTTGACTTTATTGGAGAAGGTTTATATATGTCTTGTTCAAAGCCTAAGATTGAGGCTAAAAGAATGACTGACTCAACAAGAGTGTTTTTGGTACCATTGACTCAACAAGAGAGCATGGAAAGGTGATTCAGTAGGGAAAAATCTTTATACAAAGCCTAAGAGGAGGCTGAAAAAAGGTTGACTCAACAAGAGAGTTCCTTAAGGTGATTGACTCAATAAGAGAGTGCTTTGTTTGTCTTGTACAAAGCCCAAGATTGAGGCTAAAAAGGGTTAACTCAACAAGAGAGTGTTGAAAAAGTGATGGTCCCAACAATATAGTGCTTTTGAGGCTGACTCTGCTGAGGAAAGTCATTATACAAAGCCTAAGAGGAGGCAGACTTCTGCTAAGGATTATTGAGATCCAGAGGCAGGTCCAAGTTGGGGGATCAACTCTTGCTGAGGGTTCCAAAAGAGTTGAGGTATCAGATTCCTTGAGGTTCTGATTTGGGATAGTATTATACTGATGATAAACTGACCCTGGCTAGGGAAATTTAGGATAAAAGACGGGGTTTTAGAACCCATGGGTTTTAACTCTACTGGAGATTGATTAAAATGACCAGGGTTTCTGATAACACTGAATCACACTACGTATTTGACTCGGACTGCACATGTATCTTAGGATTTTATTGCTATTTTCTTGTGTTATGCTTGTGTTTAGTTTTGTTTTCAGGTTCTTTGTATTCCCAGAGCTCCTCGTGAAGAAATGAAGAAAAACGAGGAAGAAAACCCGTTTTTGAGGAAATTATGCACATGGCATCCACCATGGCGGGCGCCATAGGGTAGGCCATGACTTGGATAGGAGTCAACTGCTGTCAACTGCCACGATCTCCACTTCTTTTTCCCTTGGTTCACATGGCAGGCGCCATGAGGGGGTGGCGGGCGCCATCTTTGTCGTATGGTTTCCCTCCCAAAAGAAGTTGGGGGGCACTTTGGTCTTTCCATAGTTTTTCCAAGGCTATAAATAGATGAGTCCTTGATCATGTTTCTTCATCCAAGCTTAGTTTCAGAACTCAAGCCATATATTTTCAGTATTGTAAAGTGATAAACTTCTCACATCGGGGAGCTATCACACTGTTTGATCGAGTCTGTTATTGAGTTTGGAGCACTCTGGTAGAAGTTAATCCTGCGCCATTTTCATTTCCAGTCATTTATTTCCAGTTGTACCAAATTTAAAGCCTCCGATTTGGAGCAGGTTTCGATTTACTTTCCCGCACCATTTATTTTCTCGCACTATTTACTTTCCCGCACTATTTACTTTCCCGCACCATTTATTTTCTCGCACTATTTATTTTCTCGCACTATTTACTTTCTCGCACTATTTACTAAAAAAAGAATCTACTTTAACATGATCTATTTCAACATGTCTATTTACATTTCCATGTCCGGCTAAATTTTAAAGGTTAGAATGTAAGGATCATAGTTAAAGTAGTATTCCATACAAGGTGTCTATTGAAATGCTTAGGGGTTATTCTGATTTTTAACACAAGTTTTTTGCATTTTATTGGGGATTTGTCCTGAAGGGGAAAACTTTAACTCAGTGTTGAGCAATGCCATTTTTCTTTCGGAGTCTTTCATGCTAAGAGAGGGACAGTGGCGTGGATGTAAATAATCCAGAGGCTTGCCACTTACATCAATTAGATGAAAGAGGAAGTTTGCCAGGATAAGAGATGGACGACAACTCGGATATTTGAATCAACAAGCGTGCCACTTACAGCAGTTATATGGGATTGGGTTTTGTTTTGATTTTCTGTTTTGAAGAGTGATAAACAGAGAAATGTCTTCCTACAAAGAGATTTTGATTTAATCTGAGGGGATGTTGATTTTTGTGTGCCTTGATCAAAGCCCAAGGTTGAAGCTAAGAGATTAATTGACTCTACTGGGGAAGTGCTTATACAAATCCTAAGAGGAGGCTGGAAAAGACTGACTGAACAAGAGTTTATTTTGTCTGTCTTGTACGAAGCCCAAGATTGAGGCTAAAAAGAGACTGACTCTTTGGGGGATACCATTATACAAAGCCTAAGAGGAGGCTAAAAGTTGACTTTTCAGGGAAATATTTTGTCTGTCTTGTACAAAGCCCAAGGTTGTGGCTAAAAAGGGAAACTAACTCTATTGGTGAGAGGTTTTATCTGTCTTGTACAAAGCTCAAGATTGTGGCAAAAAGAAGATTGACTCTGCTAGAGAGATTTATACGGTGTCTTGTACAAAGCCCAAGATTGAGGCTGAAAAAAACTGACTCTGTTGGAAAGAAATCTTTATCTATCTTGTACAAAGCACAAGATTGAGGCTAAAATAAGGCTGACTCAACTGAGGAATTTTAGGTGTCTTGTACAAAGCCCAAGATTGAGGCTGACCTTACTGGGAAAATCATTATACAATGCCCAAGAGGAGGCTGGGAGGATTTGACTTTGCTGGGGAAGGTATTTTCCGCATGCTTTAAAGGAGTCTATGAAGATTTTGACTTTATTGGAGAAGGTTTATATATGTCTTGTTCAAAGCCTAAGATTGAGGCTAAAAGAATGACTGACTCAACAAGAGTGTTTTTGGTACCATTGACTCACTAAGAGAGCATGGAAAGGTGATTCAGTAGGGAAAAATCTTTATACAAAGCCTAAGAGGAGGCTGAAAAAAGGTTGACTCAACAAGAGAGTTCCTTAAGGTGATTGACTCAATAAGAGAGTGCTTTGTTTGTCTTGTACAAAGCCTAAGATTGAGGCTAAAAAGGGTTAACTCAACAAGAGAGTGTTGAAAAAGTGATGGTCCCAACAATATAGTGCTTTTGAGGCTAACTCTGCTGAGGAAAGTCATTATACAAAGCCTAAGAGGAGGCAGACTTCTGCTAAGGATTATTGAGATCCAGAGGCAGGTCCAAGTTGGGGGATCAACTCTTGCTGAGGGTTCCAAAAGAGTTGAGGTATCAGATTCCTTGAGGTTCTGATTTGGGATAGTATTATACTGATGATAAACTGACCCTGGCTAGGGAAATTTAGGATAAAAGACGGGGTTTTAGAACCCATGGGTTTTAACTCTACTGGAGATTGATTAAAATGACCAGGGTTTCTGATAACACTGAATCACACTACGTATTTGACTCGGACTGCACATGTATCTTAGGATTTTATTGCTATTTTCTTGTGTTATGCTTGTGTTTAGTTTTGTTTTCAGGTTCTTTGTATTCCCAGAGCTCCTCGTGAAGAAATGAAGAAAAACGAGGAAGAAAACCCGTTTTTGAGGAAATTATGCACATGGCATCCACCATGGCGGGCGCCATAGGGTAGGCCATGACTTGGATAGGAGTCAACTGCTGTCAACTGCCACGATCTCCACTTCTTTTTCCCTTGGTTCACATGGCAGGCGCCATGAGGGGGTGGCGGGCGCCATCTTTGTCGTATGGTTTCCCTCCCAAAAGAAGTTGGGGGGCACTTTGGTCTTTCCATAGTTTTTCCAAGGCTATAAATAGATGAGTCCTTGATCCTGTTTCTTCATCCAAGCTTAGTTTCAGAACTCAAGCCATATATTTTCAGTATTGTAAAGTGATAAACTTCTCACATCGGGGAGCTATCACACTGTTTGATCGAGTCTGTTATTGAGTTTGGAGCACTCTGGTAGAAGTTAATCCTGCGCCATTTTCATTTCCAGTCATTTATTTCCAGTTGTACCAAATTTAAAGCCTCCGATTTGGAGCAGGTTTCGATTTACTTTCCCGCACCATTTATTTTCTCGCACTATTTACTTTCCCGCACTATTTACTTTCCCGCACCATTTATTTTCTCGCACTATTTATTTTCTCGCACTATTTACTTTCTCGCACTATTTACTAAAAAAAGAATCTACTTTAACATGATCTATTTCAACATGTCTATTTACATTTCCATGTCCGGCTAAATTTTAAAGGTTAGAATGTAAGGATCATAGTTAAAGTAGTATTCCATACAAGGTGTCTATTGAAATGCTTAGGGGTTATTCTGATTTTTAACACAAGTTTTTTGCATTTTATTGGGGATTTGTCCTGAAGGGGAAAACTTTAACTCAGTGTTGAGCAATGCCATTTTTCTTTCGGAGTCTTTCATGCTAAGAGAGGGACAGTGGCGTGGATGTAAATAATCCAGAGGCTTGCCACTTACATCAATTAGATGAAAGAGGAAGTTTGCCAGGATAAGAGATGGACGACAACTCGGATATTTGAATCAACAAGCGTGCCACTTACAGCAGTTATATGGGATTGGGTTTTGTTTTGATTTTCTGTTTTGAAGAGTGATAAACAGAGAAATGTCTTCCTACAAAGAGATTTTGATTTAATCTGAGGGGATGTTGATTTTTGTGTGCCTTGATCAAAGCCCAAGGTTGAAGCTAAGAGATTAATTGACTCTACTGGGGAAGTGCTTATACAAATCCTAAGAGGAGGCTGGAAAAGACTGACTGAACAAGAGTTTATTTTGTCTGTCTTGTACGAAGCCCAAGATTGAGGCTAAAAAGAGACTGACTCTTTGGGGGATACCATTATACAAAGCCTAAGAGGAGGCTAAAAGTTGACTTTTCAGGGAAATATTTTGTCTGTCTTGTACAAAGCCCAAGGTTGTGGCTAAAAAGGGAAACTAACTCTATTGGTGAGAGGTTTTATCTGTCTTGTACAAAGCTCAAGATTGTGGCAAAAAGAAGATTGACTCTGCTAGAGAGATTTATACGGTGTCTTGTACAAAGCCCAAGATTGAGGCTGAAAAAAACTGACTCTGTTGGAAAGAAATCTTTATCTATCTTGTACAAAGCACAAGATTGAGGCTAAAATAAGGCTGACTCAACTGAGGAATTTTAGGTGTCTTGTACAAAGCCCAAGATTGAGGCTGACCTTACTGGGAAAATCATTATACAATGCCCAAGAGGAGGCTGGGAGGAATTGACTTTGCTGGGGAAGGTATTTTCCCCATGCTTTAAAGGAGTCTATGAAGATTTTGACTTTATTGGAGAAGGTTTATATATGTCTTGTTCAAAGCCTAAGATTGAGGCTAAAAGAATGACTGACTCAACAAGAGTGTTTTTGGTACCATTGACTCACTAAGAGAGCATGGAAAGGTGATTCAGTAGGGAAAAATCTTTATACAAAGCCTAAGAGGAGGCTGAAAAAAGGTTGACTCAACAAGAGAGTTCCTTAAGGTGATTGACTCAATAAGAGAGTGCTTTGTTTGTCTTGTACAAAGCCTAAGATTGAGGCTAAAAAGGGTTAACTCAACAAGAGAGTGTTGAAAAAGTGATGGTCCCAACAATATAGTGCTTTTGAGGCTAACTCTGCTGAGGAAAGTCATTATACAAAGCCTAAGAGGAGGCAGACTTCTGCTAAGGATTATTGAGATCCAGAGGCAGGTCCAAGTTGGGGGATCAACTCTTGCTGAGGGTTCCAAAAGAGTTGAGGTATCAGATTCCTTGAGGTTCTGATTTGGGATAGTATTATACTGATGATAAACTGACCCTGGCTAGGGAAATTTAGGATAAAAGACGGGGTTTTAGAACCCATGGGTTTTAACTCTACTGGAGATTGATTAAAATGACCAGGGTTTCTGATAACACTGAATCACACTACGTATTTGACTCGGACTGCACATGTATCTTAGGATTTTATTGCTATTTTCTTGTGTTATGCTTGTGTTTAGTTTTGTTTTCAGGTTCTTTGTATTCCCAGAGCTCCTCGTGAAGAAATGAAGAAAAACGAGGAAGAAAACCCGTTTTTGAGGAAATTATGCACATGGCATCCACCATGGCGGGCGCCATAGGGTAGGCCATGACTTGGATAGGAGTCAACTGCTGTCAACTGCCACGATCTCCACTTCTTTTTCCCTTGGTTCACATGGCAGGCGCCATGAGGGGGTGGCGGGCGCCATCTTTGTCGTATGGTTTCCCTCCCAAAAGAAGTTGGGGGGCACTTTGGTCTTTCCATAGTTTTTCCAAGGCTATAAATAGATGAGTCCTTGATCCTGTTTCTTCATCCAAGCTTAGTTTCAGAACTCAAGCCATATATTTTCAGTATTGTAAAGTGATAAACTTCTCACATCGGGGAGCTATCACACTGTTTGATCGAGTCTGTTATTGAGTTTGGAGCACTCTGGTAGAAGTTAATCCTGCGCCATTTTCATTTCCAGTCATTTATTTCCAGTTGTACCAAATTTAAAGCCTCCGATTTGGAGCAGGTTTCGATTTACTTTCCCGCACCATTTATTTTCTCGCACTATTTACTTTCCCGCACTATTTACTTTCCCGCACCATTTATTTTCTCGCACTATTTATTTTCTCGCACTATTTACTTTCTCGCACTATTTACTAAAAAAAGAATCTACTTTAACATGATCTATTTCAACATGTCTATTTACATTTCCATGTCCGGCTAAATTTTAAAGGTTAGAATGTAAGGATCATAGTTAAAGTAGTATTCCATACAAGGTGTCTATTGAAATGCTTAGGGGTTATTCTGATTTTTAACACAAGTTTTTTGCATTTTATTGGGGATTTGTCCTGAAGGGGAAAACTTTAACTCAGTGTTGAGCAATGCCATTTTTCTTTCGGAGTCTTTCATGCTAAGAGAGGGACAGTGGCGTGGATGTAAATAATCCAGAGGCTTGCCACTTACATCAATTAGATGAAAGAGGAAGTTTGCCAGGATAAGAGATGGACGACAACTCGGATATTTGAATCAACAAGCGTGCCACTTACAGCAGTTATATGGGATTGGGTTTTGTTTTGATTTTCTGTTTTGAAGAGTGATAAACAGAGAAATGTCTTCCTACAAAGAGATTTTGATTTAATCTGAGGGGATGTTGATTTTTGTGTGCCTTGATCAAAGCCCAAGGTTGAAGCTAAGAGATTAATTGACTCTACTGGGGAAGTGCTTATACAAATCCTAAGAGGAGGCTGGAAAAGACTGACTGAACAAGAGTTTATTTTGTCTGTCTTGTACGAAGCCCAAGATTGAGGCTAAAAAGAGACTGACTCTTTGGGGGATACCATTATACAAAGCCTAAGAGGAGGCTAAAAGTTGACTTTTCAGGGAAATATTTTGTCTGTCTTGTACAAAGCCCAAGGTTGTGGCTAAAAAGGGAAACTAACTCTATTGGTGAGAGGTTTTATCTGTCTTGTACAAAGCTCAAGATTGTGGCAAAAAGAAGATTGACTCTGCTAGAGAGATTTATACGGTGTCTTGTACAAAGCCCAAGATTGAGGCTGAAAAAAACTGACTCTGTTGGAAAGAAATCTTTATCTATCTTGTACAAAGCACAAGATTGAGGCTAAAATAAGGCTGACTCAACTGAGGAATTTTAGGTGTCTTGTACAAAGCCCAAGATTGAGGCTGACCTTACTGGGAAAGTCATTATACAATGCCCAAGAGGAGGCTGGGAGGAATTGACTTTGCTGGGGAAGGTATTTTCCCCATGCTTTAAAGGAGTCTATGAAGATTTTGACTTTATTGGAGAAGGTTTATATATGTCTTGTTCAAAGCCTAAGATTGAGGCTAAAAGAATGACTGACTCAACAAGAGTGTTTTTGGTACCATTGACTCACTAAGAGAGCATGGAAAGGTGATTCAGTAGGGAAAAATCTTTATACAAAGCCTAAGAGGAGGCTGAAAAAAGGTTGACTCAACAAGAGAGTTCCTTAAGGTGATTGACTCAATAAGAGAGTGCTTTGTTTGTCTTGTACAAAGCCTAAGATTGAGGCTAAAAAGGGTTAACTCAACAAGAGAGTGTTGAAAAAGTGATGGTCCCAACAATATAGTGCTTTTGAGGCTAACTCTGCTGAGGAAAGTCATTATACAAAGCCTAAGAGGAGGCAGACTTCTGCTAAGGATTATTGAGATCCAGAGGCAGGTCCAAGTTGGGGGATCAACTCTTGCTGAGGGTTCCAAAAGAGTTGAGGTATCAGATTCCTTGAGGTTCTGATTTGGGATAGGATTATACTGATGATAAACTGACCCTGGCTAGGGAAATTTAGGATAAAAGACGGGGTTTTAGAACCCATGGGTTTTAACTCTACTGGAGATTGATTAAAATGACCAGGGTTTCTGATAACACTGAATCACACTACGTATTTGACTCGGACTGCACATGTATCTTAGGATTTTATTGCTATTTTCTTGTGTTATGCTTGTGTTTAGTTTTGTTTTCAGGTTCTTTGTATTCCCAGAGCTCCTCGTGAAGAAATGAAGAAAAACGAGGAAAAAAACCCGTTTTTGAGGAAATTATGCACATGGCATCCACCATGGCGGGCGCCATAGGGTAGGCCATGACTTGGATAGGAGTCAACTGCTGTCAACTGCCACGATCTCCACTTCTTTTTCCCTTGGTTCACATGGCAGGCGCCATGAGGGGGTGGCGGGCGCCATCTTTGTCGTATGGTTTCCCTCCCAAAAGAAGTTGGGGGGCACTTTGGTCTTTCCATAGTTTTTCCAAGGCTATAAATAGATGAGTCCTTGATCCTGTTTCTTCATCCAAGCTTAGTTTCAGAACTCAAGCCATATATTTTCAGTATTGCAAAGTGATAAACTTCTCACATCGGGGAGCTATCACACTGTTTGATCGAGTCTGTTATTGAGTTTGGAGCACTCTGGTAGAAGTTAATCCTGCGCCATTTTCATTTCCAGTCATTTATTTCCAGTTGTACCAAATTTAAAGCCTCCGATTTGGAGCAGGTTTCGATTTACTTTCCCGCACCATTTATTTTCTCACACTATTTACTTTCCCGCACTATTTACTTTCCCGCACCATTTATTTTCTCGCACTATTTATTTTCTCGCACTATTTACTTTCTCGCACTATTTACTAAAAAAAGAATCTACTTTAACATGATCTATTTCAACATGTCTATTTACATTTCCATGTCCGGCTAAATTTTAAAGGTTAGAATGTAAGGATCATAGTTAAAGTAGTATTCCATACAAGGTGTCTATTGAAATGCTTAGGGGTTATTCTGATTTTTAACACAAGTTTTTTGCATTTTATTGGGGATTTGTCCTGAAGGGGAAAACTTTAACTCAGTGTTGAGCAATGCCATTTTTCTTTCGGAGTCTTTCATGCTAAGAGAGGGACAGTGGCGTGGATGTAAATAATCCAGAGGCTTGCCACTTACATCAATTAGATGAAAGAGGAAGTTTGCCAGGATAAGAGATGGACGACAACTCGGATATTTGAATCAACAAGCGTGCCACTTACAGCAGTTATATGGGATTGGGTTTTGTTTTGATTTTCTGTTTTGAAGAGTGATAAACAGAGAAATGTCTTCCTACAAAGAGATTTTGATTTAATCTGAGGGGATGTTGATTTTTGTGTGCCTTGATCAAAGCCCAAGGTTGAAGCTAAGAGATTAATTGACTCTACTGGGGAAGTGCTTATACAAATCCTAAGAGGAGGCTGGAAAAGACTGACTGAACAAGAGTTTATTTTGTCTGTCTTGTACGAAGCCCAAGATTGAGGCTAAAAAGAGACTGACTCTTTGGGGGATACCATTATACAAAGCCTAAGAGGAGGCTAAAAGTTGACTTTTCAGGGAAATATTTTGTCTGTCTTGTACAAAGCCCAAGGTTGTGGCTAAAAAGGGAAACTAACTCTATTGGTGAGAGGTTTTATCTGTCTTGTACAAAGCTCAAGATTGTGGCAAAAAGAAGATTGACTCTGCTAGAGAGATTTATACGGTGTCTTGTACAAAGCCCAAGATTGAGGCTGAAAAAAACTGACTCTGTTGGAAAGAAATCTTTATCTATCTTGTACAAAGCACAAGATTGAGGCTAAAATAAGGCTGACTCAACTGAGGAATTTTAGGTGTCTTGTACAAAGCCCAAGATTGAGGCTGACCTTACTGGGAAAATCATTATACAATGCCCAAGAGGAGGCTGGGAGGAATTGACTTTGCTGGGGAAGGTATTTTCCGCATGCTTTAAAGGAGTCTATGAAGATTTTGACTTTATTGGAGAAGGTTTATATATGTCTTGTTCAAAGCCTAAGATTGAGGCTAAAAGAATGACTGACTCAACAAGAGTGTTTTTGGTACCATTGACTCACTAAGAGAGCATGGAAAGGTGATTCAGTAGGGAAAAATCTTTATACAAAGCCTAAGAGGAGGCTGAAAAAAGGTTGACTCAACAAGAGAGTTCCTTAAGGTGATTGACTCAATAAGAGAGTGCTTTGTTTGTCTTGTACAAAGCCTAAGATTGAGGCTAAAAAGGGTTAACTCAACAAGAGAGTGTTGAAAAAGTGATGGTCCCAACAATATAGTGCTTTTGAGGCTAACTCTGCTGAGGAAAGTCATTATACAAAGCCTAAGAGGAGGCAGACTTCTGCTAAGGATTATTGAGATCCAGAGGCAGGTCCAAGTTGGGGGATCAACTCTTGCTGAGGGTTCCAAAAGAGTTGAGGTATCAGATTCCTTGAGGTTCTGATTTGGGATAGTATTATACTGATGATAAACTGACCCTGGCTAGGGAAATTTAGGATAAAAGACGGGGTTTTAGAACCCATGGGTTTTAACTCTACTGGAGATTGATTAAAATGACCAGGGTTTCTGATAACACTGAATCACACTACGTATTTGACTCGGACTGCACATGTATCTTAGGATTTTATTGCTATTTTCTTGTGTTATGCTTGTGTTTAGTTTTGTTTTCAGGTTCTTTGTATTCCCAGAGCTCCTCGTGAAGAAATGAAGAAAAACGAGGAAGAAAACCCGTTTTTGAGGAAATTATGCACATGGCATCCACCATGGCGGGCGCCATAGGGTAGGCCATGACTTGGATAGGAGTCAACTGCTGTCAACTGCCACGATCTCCACTTCTTTTTCCCTTGGTTCACATGGCAGGCGCCATGAGGGGGTGGCGGGCGCCATCTTTGTCGTATGGTTTCCCTCCCAAAAGAAGTTGGGGGGCACTTTGGTCTTTCCATAGTTTTTCCAAGGCTATAAATAGATGAGTCCTTGATCCTGTTTCTTCATCCAAGCTTAGTTTCAGAACTCAAGCCATATATTTTCAGTATTGTAAAGTGATAAACTTCTCACATCGGGGAGCTATCACACTGTTTGATCGAGTCTGTTATTGAGTTTGGAGCACTCTGGTAGAAGTTAATCCTGCGCCATTTTCATTTCCAGTCATTTATTTCCAGTTGTACCAAATTTAAAGCCTCCGATTTGGAGCAGGTTTCGATTTACTTTCCCGCACCATTTATTTTCTCGCACTATTTACTTTCCCGCACTATTTACTTTCCCGCACCATTTATTTTCTCGCACTATTTATTTTCTCGCACTATTTACTTTCTCGCACTATTTACTAAAAAAAGAATCTACTTTAACATGATCTATTTCAACATGTCTATTTACATTTCCATGTCCGGCTAAATTTTAAAGGTTAGAATGTAAGGATCATAGTTAAAGTAGTATTCCATACAAGGTGTCTATTGAAATGCTTAGGGGTTATTCTGATTTTTAACACAAGTTTTTTGCATTTTATTGGGGATTTGTCCTGAAGGGGAAAACTTTAACTCAGTGTTGAGCAATGCCATTTTTCTTTCGGAGTCTTTCATGCTAAGAGAGGGACAGTGGCGTGGATGTAAATAATCCAGAGGCTTGCCACTTACATCAATTAGATGAAAGAGGAAGTTTGCCAGGATAAGAGATGGACGACAACTCGGATATTTGAATCAACAAGCGTGCCACTTACAGCAGTTATATGGGATTGGGTTTTGTTTTGATTTTCTGTTTTGAAGAGTGATAAACAGAGAAATGTCTTCCTACAAAGAGATTTTGATTTAATCTGAGGGGATGTTGATTTTTGTGTGCCTTGATCAAAGCCCAAGGTTGAAGCTAAGAGATTAATTGACTCTACTGGGGAAGTGCTTATACAAATCCTAAGAGGAGGCTGGAAAAGACTAACTGAACAAGAGTTTATTTTGTCTGTCTTGTACGAAGCCCAAGATTGAGGCTAAAAAGAGACTGACTCTTTGGGGGATACCATTATACAAAGCCTAAGAGGAGGCTAAAAGTTGACTTTTCAGGGAAATATTTTGTCTGTCTTGTACAAAGCCCAAGGTTGTGGCTAAAAAGGGAAACTAACTCTATTGGTGAGAGGTTTTATCTGTCTTGTACAAAGCTCAAGATTGTGGCAAAAAGAAGATTGACTCTGCTAGAGAGATTTATACGGTGTCTTGTACAAAGCCCAAGATTGAGGCTGAAAAAAACTGACTCTGTTGGAAAGAAATCTTTATCTATCTTGTACAAAGCACAAGATTGAGGCTAAAATAAGGCTGACTCAACTGAGGAATTTTAGGTGTCTTGTACAAAGCCCAAGATTGAGGCTGACCTTACTGGGAAAATCATTATACAATGCCCAAGAGGAGGCTGGGAGGAATTGACTTTGCTGGGGAAGGTATTTTCCCCATGCTTTAAAGGAGTTTATGAAGATTTTGACTTTATTGGAGAAGGTTTATATATGTCTTGTTCAAAGCCTAAGATTGAGGCTAAAAGAATGACTGACTCAACAAGAGTGTTTTTGGTACCATTGACTCAACAAGAGAGCATGGAAAGGTGATTCAGTAGGGAAAAATCTTTATACAAAGCCTAAGAGGAGGCTGAAAAAAGGTTGACTCAACAAGAGAGTTCCTTAAGGTGATTGACTCAATAAGAGAGTGCTTTGTTTGTCTTGTACAAAGCCCAAGATTGAGGCTAAAAAGGGTTAACTCAACAAGAGAGTGTTGAAAAAGTGATGGTCCCAACAATATAGTGCTTTTGAGGCTAACTCTGCTGAGGAAAGTCATTATACAAAGCCTAAGAGGAGGCAGACTTCTGCTAAGGATTATTGAGATCCAGAGGCAGGTCCAAGTTGGGGGATCAACTCTTGCTGAGGGTTCCAAAAGAGTTGAGGTATCAGATTCCTTGAGGTTCTGATTTGGGATAGTATTATACTGATGATAAACTGACCCTGGCTAGGGAAATTTAGGATAAAAGACGGGGTTTTAGAACCCATGGGTTTTAACTCTACTGGAGATTGATTAAAATGACCAGGGTTTCTGATAACACTGAATCACACTACGTATTTTACTCGGACTGCACATGTTTCTTAGGATTTTATTGCTATTTTCTTGTGTTATGCTTGTGTTTAGTTTTGTTTTCGGGTTCTTTGTATTCCCAGAGCTCCTCGTGTAGAAATGAAGAAAAACGAGGAAGAAAACCCGTTTTTGAGGAAATTATGCACATGGCATCCACCATGGCGGGCGCCATAGGGTAGGCCATGACTTGGATAGGAGTCAACTGCCACGATCTCCACTACTTTTTCCCTTGGTTCACATGGCAGACGCCATGAGGGGGTGGCGGGCGCCATCTTTGTCGTATGGTTTCCCTCCCAAAAGAAGTTGGGGGGCACTTTGGTCTTTCCATAGTTTTTCCAAGGCTATAAATAGATGAGTCCTTGATCCTGTTTCTTCATCCAAGCTTAGTTTCAGAACTCAAGCCATATATTTTCAGTATTGTAAAGTGATAAACTTCTCACATCGGGGAGCTATCACACTGTTTGATCGAGTCTGTAATCGAGTTTGGAGCACTCTGGTAGAAGTTAATCCTGCCGCCATTTTCATTTCCAGTAATTTATTTCCAGTTGTACCAGATTTAAAGCCTCCGATTTGGAGCATGTTTCGATTTACTTTCCCGCACCATTTATTTTCTCGCACTATTTACTTTCCCGCACTATTTACTTTCCCGCACCATTTATTTTCTCGCACTATTTATTTTCACGCACTATTTACTTTCTCGCACTATTTACTAAAAAAAGAATCTACTTTAACATGATCTATTTCAACATGTCTATTTACATTTCCATGTCCGGCTAAATTTTAAAGGTTAGAATGTAAGGATCATAGTTAAAGTAGTATTCCATACAAGGTGTCTATTGAAATGCTTAGGGGTTATTCTGATTTTTAACACAAGTTTTCTGCATTTTATAGGGGATTTGTCCTGAAGGGGAAAACTTTAACTCAGTGTTGAGCAATGCCATTTTTCTTTCGGAGTCTTTCATGCTAAGAGAGGGACAGTGGCGTGGATGTAAATAATCCAGAGGCTTGCCACTTACATCAATTAGATGAAAGAGGAAGTTTGTCAGGATAAGAGATGGACGACAACTCGGATATTTGAATCAACAAGCGTGCCACTTACAGCAGTTATATGGGATTGGGTTTTGTTTTGATTTTCTGTTTTGAAGAGTGATAAATAGAGAAATGTCTTCCTACAAAGAGATTTTGATTTAATCTGAGGGGATGTTGATTTTTGTGTGCCTTGATCAAAGCCCAAGGTTGAAGCTAAGAGATTAATTGACTCTACAGGGGAAGTGCTTATACAAATCCTAAGAGGAGGCTGGAAAAGACTGACTCAAAAAGAGTTTGTTTTGTCTGTCTTGTACGAAGCCCAAGATTGAGGCTAAAAAGAGACTGACTCTTTGGGGGATACCATTATACAAAGCCTAAGAGGAGGCTAAAAGTTGACTTTTCATGGAAATGTTTTGTCTGTCTTGTACAAAGCCCAAGGTTGTGGCTAAAAAGGGAAACTAACTCTATTGGTGAGAGGTTTTATCTGTCTTGTACAAAGCTCAAGATTGTGGCAAAAAGAAGATTGACTCTGCTAGAGAGATTTATACGGTGTCTTGTACAAAGCCCAAGATTGAGGCTGAAAAAAACTGACTCTGTTGGAAAGAAATCTTTATCTATCTTGTACAAAGCACAAGATTGAGGCTAAAATAAGGCTGACTCAACTGAGGAATTTTAGGTGTCTTGTACAAAGCCCAAGATTGAGGCTGACCTTACTGGGAAAATCATTATACAATGCCCAAGAGGAGGCTGGGAGGAATTGACTTTGCTGGGGAAGGTATTTTCCGCATGCTTTAAAGGAGTCTATGAAGATTTTGACTTTATTGGAGAAGGTTTATATATGTCTTGTTCAAAGCCTAAGATTGAGGCTAAAAGAATGACTGACTCAACAAGAGTGTTTTTGGTACCATTGACTCACTAAGAGAGCATGGAAAGGTGATTCAGTAGGGAAAAATCTTTATACAAAGCCTAAGAGGAGGCTGAAAAAAGGTTGACTCAACAAGAGAGTTCCTTAAGGTGATTGACTCAATAAGAGAGTGCTTTGTTTGTCTTGTACAAAGCCTAAGATTGAGGCTAAAAAGGGTTAACTCAACAAGAGAGTGTTGAAAAAGTGATGGTCCCAACAATATAGTGCTTTTGAGGCTAACTCTGCTGAGGAAAGTCATTATACAAAGCCTAAGAGGAGGCAGACTTCTGCTAAGGATTATTGAGATCCAGAGGCAGGTCCAAGTTGGGGGATCAACTCTTGCTGAGGGTTCCAAAAGAGTTGAGGTATCAGATTCCTTGAGGTTCTGATTTGGGATAGTATTATACTGATGATAAACTGACCCTGGCTAGGGAAATTTAGGATAAAAGACGGGGTTTTAGAACCCATGGGTTTTAACTCTACTGGAGATTGATTAAAATGACCAGGGTTTTTGATAACACTGAATCACACTACGTATTTGACTCGGACTGCACATGTATCTTAGGATTTTATTGCTATTTTCTTGTGTTATGCTTGTGTTTAGTTTTGTTTTCAGGTTCTTTGTATTCCCAGAGCTCCTCGTGAAGAAATGAAGAAAAACGAGGAAGAAAACCCGTTTTTGAGGAAATTATGCACATGGCATCCACCATGGCGGGCGCCATAGGGTAGGCCATGACTTGGATAGGAGTCAACTGCTGTCAACTGCCACGATCTCCACTTCTTTTTCCCTTGGTTCACATGGCAGGCGCCATGAGGGGGTGGCGGGCGCCATCTTTGTCGTATGGTTTCCCTCCCAAAAGAAGTTGGGGGGCACTTTGGTCTTTCCATAGTTTTTCCAAGGCTATAAATAGATGAGTCCTTGATCCTGTTTCTTCATCCAAGCTTAGTTTCAGAACTCAAGCCATATATTTTCAGTATTGTAAAGTGATAAACTTCTCACATCGGGGAGCTATCACACTGTTTGATCGAGTCTGTTATTGAGTTTGGAGCACTCTGGTAGAAGTTAATCCTGCGCCATTTTCATTTCCAGTCATTTATTTCCAGTTGTACCAAATTTAAAGCCTCCGATTTGGAGCAGGTTTCGATTTACTTTCCCGCACCATTTATTTTCTCGCACTATTTACTTTCCCGCACTATTTACTTTCCCGCACCATTTATTTTCTCGCACTATTTATTTTCTCGCACTATTTACTTTCTCGCACTATTTACTAAAAAAAGAATCTACTTTAACATGATCTATTTCAACATGTCTATTTACATTTCCATGTCCGGCTAAATTTTAAAGGTTAGAATGTAAGGATCATAGTTAAAGTAGTATTCCATACAAGGTGTCTATTGAAATGCTTAGGGGTTATTCTGATTTTTAACACAAGTTTTTTGCATTTTATTGGGGATTTGTCCTGAAGGGGAAAACTTTAACTCAGTGTTGAGCAATGCCATTTTTCTTTCGGAGTCTTTCATGCTAAGAGAGGGACAGTGGCGTGGATGTAAATAATCCAGAGGCTTGCCACTTACATCAATTAGATGAAAGAGGAAGTTTGCCAGGATAAGAGATGGACGACAACTCGGATATTTGAATCAACAAGCGTGCCACTTACAGCAGTTATATGGGATTGGGTTTTGTTTTGATTTTCTGTTTTGAAGAGTGATAAACAGAGAAATGTCTTCCTACAAAGAGATTTTGATTTAATCTGAGGGGATGTTGATTTTTGTGTGCCTTGATCAAAGCCCAAGGTTGAAGCTAAGAGATTAATTGACTCTACTGGGGAAGTGCTTATACAAATCCTAAGAGGAGGCTGGAAAAGACTAACTGAACAAGAGTTTATTTTGTCTGTCTTGTACGAAGCCCAAGATTGAGGCTAAAAAGAGACTGACTCTTTGGGGGATACCATTATACAAAGCCTAAGAGGAGGCTAAAAGTTGACTTTTCAGGGAAATATTTTGTCTGTCTTGTACAAAGCCCAAGGTTGTGGCTAAAAAGGGAAACTAACTCTATTGGTGAGAGGTTTTATCTGTCTTGTACAAAGCTCAAGATTGTGGCAAAAAGAAGATTGACTCTGCTAGAGAGATTTATACGGTGTCTTGTACAAAGCCCAAGATTGAGGCTGAAAAAAACTGACTCTGTTGGAAAGAAATCTTTATCTATCTTGTACAAAGCACAAGATTGAGGCTAAAATAAGGCTGACTCAACTGAGGAATTTTAGGTGTCTTGTACAAAGCCCAAGATTGAGGCTGACCTTACTGGGAAAATCATTATACAATGCCCAAGAGGAGGCTGGGAGGAATTGACTTTGCTGGGGAAGGTATTTTCCCCATGCTTTAAAGGAGTTTATGAAGATTTTGACTTTATTGGAGAAGGTTTATATATGTCTTGTTCAAAGCCTAAGATTGAGGCTAAAAGAATGACTGACTCAACAAGAGTGTTTTTGGTACCATTGACTCAACAAGAGAGCATGGAAAGGTGATTCAGTAGGGAAAAATCTTTATACAAAGCCTAAGAGGAGGCTGAAAAAAGGTTGACTCAACAAGAGAGTTCCTTAAGGTGATTGACTCAATAAGAGAGTGCTTTGTTTGTCTTGTACAAAGCCCAAGATTGAGGCTAAAAAGGGTTAACTCAACAAGAGAGTGTTGAAAAAGTGATGGTCCCAACAATATAGTGCTTTTGAGGCTAACTCTGCTGAGGAAAGTCATTATACAAAGCCTAAGAGGAGGCAGACTTCTGCTAAGGATTATTGAGATCCAGAGGCAGGTCCAAGTTGGGGGATCAACTCTTGCTGAGGGTTCCAAAAGAGTTGAGGTATCAGATTCCTTGAGGTTCTGATTTGGGATAGTATTATACTGATGATAAACTGACCCTGGCTAGGGAAATTTAGGATAAAAGACGGGGTTTTAGAACCCATGGGTTTTAACTCTACTGGAGATTGATTAAAATGACCAGGGTTTCTGATAACACTGAATCACACTACGTATTTTACTCGGACTGCACATGTTTCTTAGGATTTTATTGCTATTTTCTTGTGTTATGCTTGTGTTTAGTTTTGTTTTCGGGTTCTTTGTATTCCCAGAGCTCCTCGTGTAGAAATGAAGAAAAACGAGGAAGAAAACCCGTTTTTGAGGAAATTATGCACATGGCATCCACCATGGCGGGCGCCATAGGGTAGGCCATGACTTGGATAGGAGTCAACTGCCACGATCTCCACTACTTTTTCCCTTGGTTCACATGGCAGACGCCATGAGGGGGTGGCGGGCGCCATCTTTGTCGTATGGTTTCCCTCCCAAAAGAAGTTGGGGGGCACTTTGGTCTTTCCATAGTTTTTCCAAGGCTATAAATAGATGAGTCCTTGATCCTGTTTCTTCATCCAAGCTTAGTTTCAGAACTCAAGCCATATATTTTCAGTATTGTAAAGTGATAAACTTCTCACATCGGGGAGCTATCACACTGTTTGATCGAGTCTGTAATCGAGTTTGGAGCACTCTGGTAGAAGTTAATCCTGCCGCCATTTTCATTTCCAGTAATTTATTTCCAGTTGTACCAGATTTAAAGCCTCCGATTTGGAGCATGTTTCGATTTACTTTCCCGCACCATTTATTTTCTCGCACTATTTACTTTCCCGCACTATTTACTTTCCCGCACCATTTATTTTCTCGCACTATTTATTTTCACGCACTATTTACTTTCTCGCACTATTTACTAAAAAAAGAATCTACTTTAACATGATCTATTTCAACATGTCTATTTACATTTCCATGTCCGGCTAAATTTTAAAGGTTAGAATGTAAGGATCATAGTTAAAGTAGTATTCCATACAAGGTGTCTATTGAAATGCTTAGGGGTTATTCTGATTTTTAACACAAGTTTTCTGCATTTTATAGGGGATTTGTCCTGAAGGGGAAAACTTTAACTCAGTGTTGAGCAATGCCATTTTTCTTTCGGAGTCTTTCATGCTAAGAGAGGGACAGTGGCGTGGATGTAAATAATCCAGAGGCTTGCCACTTACATCAATTAGATGAAAGAGGAAGTTTGTCAGGATAAGAGATGGACGACAACTCGGATATTTGAATCAACAAGCGTGCCACTTACAGCAGTTATATGGGATTGGGTTTTGTTTTGATTTTCTGTTTTGAAGAGTGATAAATAGAGAAATGTCTTCCTACAAAGAGATTTTGATTTAATCTGAGGGGATGTTGATTTTTGTGTGCCTTGATCAAAGCCCAAGGTTGAAGCTAAGAGATTAATTGACTCTACAGGGGAAGTGCTTATACAAATCCTAAGAGGAGGCTGGAAAAGACTGACTCAAAAAGAGTTTGTTTTGTCTGTCTTGTACGAAGCCCAAGATTGAGGCTAAAAAGAGACTGACTCTTTGGGGGATACCATTATACAAAGCCTAAGAGGAGGCTAAAAGTTGACTTTTCATGGAAATGTTTTGTCTGTCTTGTACAAAGCCCAAGGTTGTGGCTAAAAAGGGAAACTAACTCTATTGGTGAGAGGTTTTATCTGTCTTGTACAAAGCTCAAGATTGTGGCAAAAAGAAGATTGACTCTGCTAGAGAGATTTATACGGTGTCTTGTACAAAGCCCAAGATTGAGTCTGAAAAGAAACTGACTCTGTTGGAAAGAAATCTTTATCTATCTTGTACAAAGCACAAGATTGAGGCTAAAATAAGGCTGACTCAACTGAGGAATTTTAGGTGTCTTGTACAAAGCCCAAGATTGAGGCTGACCTTACTGGGAAAATCATTATACAATGCCCAAGAGGAGGCTGGGAGGAATTGACTTTGCTGGGGAAGATATTTTCCCCATGCTTTAAAGGAGTTTATGAAGATTTTGACTTTATTGGAGAAGGTTTATATATGTCTTGTTCAAAGCCTAAGATTGGGGCTAAAAGAATGACTGACTCAACAAGAGTGTTTTTGGTACCATTGACTCAACAAGAGAGCATGGAAAGGTG
The DNA here is from genome assembly GCA_022829125.1 of Lathyrus tuberosus. Classification (NCBI taxonomy): domain Eukaryota; kingdom Viridiplantae; phylum Streptophyta; class Magnoliopsida; order Fabales; family Fabaceae; genus Lathyrus; species Lathyrus tuberosus. Next base: position 14,816,567 of record JALAZF010000065.1, on the reverse strand, counting down.
ATTCAGTAGGGAAAAATCTTTATACAAAGCCTAAGAGGAGGCTGAAAAAAGGTTGACTCAACAAGAGAATTCCTTAAGGTGATTGACTCAATAAGAGAGTGCTTTGTTTGTCTTGTATAAAGCCCAAGATTGAGGCTAAAAAGGGTTAACTCAACAAGAGAGTGTTGAAAAAGTGATGGTCCCAACAATATAGTGCTTTTGAGACTAACTCTGCTGAGGAAAGTCATTATACAAAGCCTAAGAGGAGGCAGACTTCTGCTAAGGATTATTGAGATCCAGAGGCAGGTCCAAGTTAGGGGATCAACTCTTGCTGAGGGTTCCAAAAGAGTTGAGGTATCAGATTCCTTGAGGTTCTGATTTGGGATAGTATTATACTGATGATAAACTGACCCTGGCTAGGGAAATTTAGGATAAAAGACGGGGTTTTAGAACCCATGGGTTTTAACTCTACTGGAGATTGATTAAAATGACTAGGGTTTCTGATAACATTGAATCACACTACGTATTTGACTCGGACTGCACATGTTTCTTAGGATTTTATTGCAATTTTCTTGTGTTATGCTTGTGTTTTGTTTTGTTTTCAGGTTCTTTGTATTCCCAGAGCTCCTCGTGAAGAAATGAAGAAAAACTAGGAAGAAAACCAGTTTTTGAGGAAATTATGCACATGGCATCCACCATGGCGGGCGCCATAGGGTAGGCCATGACTTGGATAGGAGTCAAATGCGACGATCTCCACTTCTTTTTCCCTTGGTTCACATGGCAGGCGCCATGAGGGGGTGGCGGGCGCCATCTTTGTCGTATGGTTTCCCCCCCAAAAGATGTTGGGGGGCACTTTGGTCTTTCCATAGTTTTTCCAAGGCTATAAATAGATGAGTCCTTGATCCTGTTTCTTCATCCAAGCTTAGTTTTAGAACTCAAGCCATATATTTTCAGTATTGTAAAGTGATAAACTTCTCACATCGGGGAGCTATCACACTGTTTGATCGAGTCTGTAATCGAGTTTGGAGCACTCTGGTAGAAGTTAATCCTGCCGCCATTTTCATTTCCAGTAATTTATTTCCAGTTGTACCAGATTTAAAGCCTCCGATTTGGAGCAGGTTTCGATTTACTTTCCCGCACCATTTATTTTCTCGCACTATTTACTTTCCCGCACTATTTACTTTCCCGCACCATTTATTTTCTCGCACTATTTATTTTCTCGCACTATTTACTTTCTCGCACTATTTACTAAAAAAAGAATCTACTTTTACATGATCTATTTCAACATGTCTATCTACATTTCCATGTCCGGCTAAATTTTAAAGGTTAGAATGTAAGGATCATAGTTAAAGTAGTATTCCATACAAGGTGTCTATTGAAATGCTTAGGGGTTATTCTGATTTTTAACACAAGTTTTCTGCATTTTATAGGGGATTTGTCCTGAAGGGGAAAACTTTAACTCAGTGTTGAGCAATGCCATTTTTCTTTCGGAGTCTTTCATGCTAAGAGAGGGATAGTGGCGTGGATGTAAATAATCCAGAGGCTTGCCACTTACATCAATTAGATGAAAGAGGAAGTTTGCCAGGATAAGAGATGGACGACAACTCGGATATTTGAATCAACAAGCGTGCCACTTACAGCAGTTATATGGGATTGGGTTTTGTTTTGATTTTCTGTTTTGAAGAGTGATAAACAGAGAAATGTCTTCCTACAAAGAGATTTTGATTTAATCTGAGGGGATGTTGATTTTTGTGTGCCTTGATCAAAGCCCAAGGTTGAAGCTAAGAGATTAATTGACTCTACAGGGGAAGTGCTTATACAAATCCTAAGAGGAGGCTGGAAAAGACTGACTCAAAAAGAGTTTGTTTTGTCTGTCTTGTACGAAGCCCAAGATTGAGGCTAAAAAGAGACTGACTCTTTGGGGGATACCATTATACAAAGCCTAAGAGGAGGCTAAAAGTTGACTTTTCATGGAAATGTTTTGTCTGTCTTGTACAAAGCCCAAGGTTGTGGCTAAAAAGGGAAACTAACTCTATTGGTGAGAGGTTTTATCTGTCTTGTACAAAGCTCAAGATTGTGGCAAAAAGAAGATTGACTCTGCTAGAGAGATTTATACGGTGTCTTGTACAAAGCCCAAGATTGAGGCTGAAAAGAAACTGACTCTGTTGGAAAGAAATCTTTATCTATCTTGTACAAAGCACAAGATTGAGGCTAAAATAAGGCTGACTCAACTGAGGAATTTTAGGTGTCTTGTACAAAGCCCAAGATTGAGGCTGTCCTTACTGGGAAAATCATTATACAATGCCCAAGAGGAGGCTGGGAGGAATTGACTTTGCTGGGGAAGATATTTTCCCCATGCTTTAAAGGAGTTTATGAAGATTTTGACTTTATTGGAGAAGGTTTATATATGTCTTGTTCAAAGCCTAAGATTGGGGCTAAAAGAATGACTGACTCAACAAGAGTGTTTTTGGTACCATTGACTCAACAAGAGAGCATGGAAAGGTGATTCAGTAGGGAAAAATCTTTATACAAAGCCTAAGAGGAGGCTGAAAAAAGGTTGACTCAACAAGAGAATTCCTTAAGGTGATTGACTCAATAAGAGAGTGCTTTGTTTGTCTTGTACAAAGCCCAAGATTGAGGCTAAAAAGGGTTAACTCAACAAGAGAGTGTTGAAAAAGTGATGGTCCCAACAATATAGTGCTTTTGAGACTAACTCTGCTGAGGAAAGTCATTATACAAAGCCTAAGAGGAGGCAGACTTCTGCTAAGGATTATTGAGATCCAGAGGCAGGTCCAAGTTAGGGGATCAACTCTTGCTGAGGGTTCCAAAAGAGTTGAGGTATCAGATTCCTTGAGGTTCTGATTTGGGATAGTATTATACTGATGATAAACTGACCCTGGCTAGGGAAATTTAGGATAAAAGACGGGGTTTTAGAACCCATGGGTTTTAACTCTACTGGAGATTGATTAAAATGACTAGGGTTTCTGATAACATTGAATCACACTACGTATTTGACTCGGACTGCACATGTTTCTTAGGATTTTATTGCAATTTTCTTGTGTTATGCTTGTGTTTTGTTTTGTTTTCAGGTTCTTTGTATTCCCAGAGCTCCTCGTGAAGAAATGAAGAAAAACTAGGAAGAAAACCAGTTTTTGAGGAAATTATGCACATGGCATCCACCATGGCGGGCGCCATAGGGTAGGCCATGACTTGGATAGGAGTCAAATGCGACGATCTCCACTTCTTTTTCCCTTGGTTCACATGGCAGGCGCCGTGAGGGGGTGGCGGGCGCCATCTTTGTCGTATGGTTTCCCCCCCAAAAGAAGTTGGGAGGCACTTTGGTCTTTCCATAGTTTTTCCAAGGCTATAAATAGATGAGTCCTTGATCCTGTTTCTTCATCCAAGCTTAGTTTCAGAACTCAAGCCATATATTTTCAGTATTGTAAAGTGATAAACTTCTCACATCGGGGAGCTATCACACTGTTTGATCGAGTCTGTAATCGAGTTTGGAGCACTCTGGTAGAAGTTAATCCTGCCGCCATTTTCATTTCCAGTAATTTATTTCCAGTTGTACCAGATTTAAAGCCTCCGATTTGGAGCAGGTTTCGATTTACTTTCCCGCACCATTTATTTTCTCGCACTATTTACTTTCCCGCACTATTTACTTTCCCGCACCATTTATTTTCTCGCACTATTTATTTTCTCGCACTATTTACTTTCTCGCACTATTTACTAAAAAAAGAATCTACTTTTACATGATCTATTTCAACATGTCTATCTACATTTCCATGTCCGGCTAAATTTTAAAGGTTAGAATGTAAGGATCATAGTTAAAGTAGTATTCCATACAAGGTGTCTATTGAAATGCTTAGGGGTTATTCTGATTTTTAACACAAGTTTTCTGCATTTTATAGGGGATTTGTCCTGAAGGGGAAAACTTTAACTCAGTGTTGAGCAATGCCATTTTTCTTTCGGAGTCTTTCATGCTAAGAGAGGGATAGTGGCGTGGATGTAAATAATCCAGAGGCTTGCCACTTACATCAATTAGATGAAAGAGGAAGTTTGCCAGGATAAGAGATGGACGACAACTCGGATATTTGAATCAACAAGCGTGCCACTTACAGCAGTTATATGGAATTGGGTTTTGTTTTGATTTTCTGTTTTGAAGAGTGATAAACAGAGAAATGTCTTCCTACAAAGAGATTTTGATTTAATCTGAGGGGATGTTGATTTTTGTGTGCCTTGATCAAAGCCCAAGGTTGAAGCTAAGAGATTAATTGACTCTACTGGGGAAGTGCTTATACAAATCCTAAGAGGAGGCTGGAAAAGACTGACTCAACAAGAGTTTGTTTTGTCTGTCTTGTACGAAGCCCAAGATTGAGGCTAAAAAGAGACTGACTCTTTGGGGGATACCATTATACAAAGCCTAAGAGGAGGCTAAAAGTTGACTTTTCAGGGAAATATTTTGTCTGTCTTGTACAAAGCCCAAGGTTGTGGCTAAAAAGGGAAACTAACTCTATTGGTGAGAGGTTTTATCTGTCTTGTACAAAGCTCAAGATTGTGGCAAAAAGAAGATTGACTCTGCTAGAGAGATTTATACGGTGTCTTGTACAAAGCCCAAGATTGAGGCTGAAAAAAACTGACTCTGTTGGAAAGAAATCTTTATCTATCTTGTACAAAGCACAAGATTGAGGCTAAAATAAGGCAGACTCAACTGAGGAATTTTAGGTGTCTTGTACAAAGCCCAAGATTGAGGCTGACCTTACTGGGAAAATCATTATACAATGCCCAAGAGGAGGCTGGGAGGAATTGACTTTGCTGGGGAAGGTATTTTCATCATGCTTTAAAGGAGTTTATGAAGATTTTGACTTTATTGGAGAAGGTTTATATATGTCTTGTTCAAAGCCTAAGATTGAGGCTAAAAGAATGACTGACTCAACAAGAGTGTTTTTGGTACCATTGACTCAACAAGAGAGCATGGAAAGGTGATTCAGTAGGGAAAAATCTTTATACAAAGCCTAAGAGGAGGCTGAAAAAAGGTTGACTCAACAAGAGAATTCCTTAAGGTGATTGACTCAATAAGAGAGTGCTTTGTTTGTCTTGTACAAAGCCCAAGATTGAGGCTAAAAAGGGTTAACTCAACAAGAGAGTGTTGAAAAAGTGATGGTCCCAACAATATAGTGCTTTTAAGACTAACTCTGCTGAGGAAAGTCATTATACAAAGCCTAAGAGGAGGCAGACTTCTGCTAAGGATTATTGAGATCCAGAGGCAGGTCCAAGTTAGGGGATCAACTCTTGCTGAGGGTTCCAAAAGAGTTGAGGTATCAGATTCCTTGAGGTTCTGATTTGGGATAGTATTATACTGATGATAAACTGACCCTGGCTAGGGAAATTTAGGATAAAAGACGGGGTTTTAGAACCCATGGGTTTTAACTCTACTGGAGATTGATTAAAATGACTAGGGTTTCTGATAACATTGAATCACACTACGTATTTGACTCGGACTGCACATGTTTCTTAGGATTTTATTGCAATTTTCTTGTGTTATGCTTGTGTTTTGTTTTGTTTTCAGGTTCTTTGTATTCCCAGAGCTCCTCGTGAAGAAATGAAGAAAAACTAGGAAGAAAACCAGTTTTTGAGGAAATTATGCACATGGCATCCACCATGGCGGGCGCCATAGGGTAGGCCATGACTTGGATAGGAGTCAAATGCGACGATCTCCACTTCTTTTTCCCTTGGTTCACATGGCAGGCGCCATGAGGGGGTGGCGGGCGCCATCTTTGTCGTATGGTTTCCCCCCCAAAAGAAGTTGGGGGGCACTTTGGTCTTTCCATAGTTTTTCCAAGGCTATAAATAGATGAGTCCTTGATCCTGTTTCTTCATCCAACCTTAGTTTCAGAACTCAAGCCATATATTTTCAGTATTGTAAAGTGATAAACTTCTCACATCGGGGAGCTATCACACTGTTTGATCGAGTCTGTAATCGAGTTTGGAGCACTCTGGTAGAAGTTAATCCTGCCGCCATTTTCATTTCCAGTAATTTATTTCCAGTTGTACCAGATTTAAAGCCTCCGATTTGGAGTAGGTTTCGATTTACTTTCCCGCACCATTTATTTTCTCGCACTATTTACTTTCCCACACTATTTACTTTCCCGCACCATTTATTTTCTCGCACTATTTATTTTCTCGCACTATTTACTTTCTCGCACTATTTACTAAAAAAAGAATCTACTTTTACATGATCTATTTCAACATGTCTATCTACATTTCCATGTCCGGCTAAATTTTAAAGGTTAGAATGTAAGGATCATAGTTAAAGTAGTATTCCATACAAGGTGTCTATTGAAATGCTTAGGGGTTATTCTGATTTTTAACACAAGTTTTCTGCATTTTATAGGGGATTTGTCCTGAAGGGGAAAACTTTAACTCAGTGTTGAGCAATGCCATTTTTCTTTCGGAGTCTTTCATGCTAAGAGAGGGATAGTGGCGTGGATGTAAATAATCCAGAGGCTTGCCACTTACATCAATTAGATGAAAGAGGAAGTTTGCCAGGATAAGAGATGGACGACAACTCGGATATTTGAATCAACAAGCGTGCCACTTACAGCAGTTATATGGGATTGGGTTTTGTTTTGATTTTCTGTTTTGAAGAGTGATAAACAGAGAAATGTCTTCCTACAAAGAGATTTTGATTTAATCTGAGGGGATGTTGATTTTTGTGTGCCTTGATCAAAGCCCAAGGTTGAAGCTAAGAGATTAATTGACTCTACTGGGGAAGTGCTTATACAAATCCTAAGAGGAGGCTGGAAAAGACTGACTCAACAAGAGTTTGTTTTGTCTGTCTTGTACGAAGCCCAAGATTGAGGCTAAAAAGAGACTGACTCTTTGGGGGATACCATTATACAAAGCCTAAGAGGAGGCTAAAAGTTGACTTTTCAGGGAAATATTTTGTTTGTCTTGTACAAAGCCCAAGGTTGTGGCTAAAAAGGGAAACTAACTCTATTGGTGAGAGGTTTTATCTGTCTTGTACAAAGCTCAAGATTGTGGCAAAAAGAAGATTGACTCTGCTAGAGAGATTTATACGGTGTCTTGTACAAAGCCCAAGATTGAGGCTGAAAAAAACTGACTCTGTTGGAAAGAAATCTTTATCTATCTTGTACAAAGCACAAGATTGAGGCTAAAATAAGGCTGACTCAACTGAGGAATTTTAGGTGTCTTGTACAAAGCCCAAGATTGAGGCTGACCTTACTGGGAAAATCATTATACAATGCCCAAGAGGAGGCTGGGAGGAATTGACTTTGCTGGGGAAGGTATTTTCCCCATGCTTTAAAGGAGTTTATGAAGATTTTGACTTTATTGGAGAAGGTTTATATATGTCTTGTTCAAAGCCTAAGATTGAGGCTAAAAGAATGACTGACTCAACAAGAGTGTTTTTGGTACCATTGACTCAACAAGAGAGCATGGAAAGGTGATTCAGTAGGGAAAAATCTTTATACAAAGCCTAAGAGGAGGCTGAAAAAAGGTTGACTCAACAAGAGAGTTCCTTAAGGTGATTGACTCAATAAGAGAGTGCTTTGTTTGTCTTGTACAAAGCCCAAGATTGAGGCTAAAAAGGGTTAACTCAACAAGAGAGTGTTGAAAAAGTGATGGTCCCAACAATATAGTGCTTTTGAGGCTAACTCTGCTGAGGAAAGTCATTATACAAAGCCTAAGAGGAGGCAGACTTCTGCTAAGGATTATTGAGATCCAGAGGCAGGTCCAAGTTGGGGGATCAACTCTTGCTGAGGGTTCCAAAAGAGTTGAGGTATCAGATTCCTTGAGGTTCTGATTTGGGATAGTATTATACTGATGATAAACTGACCCTGGCTAGGGAAATTTAGGATAAAAGACGGGGTTTTAGAACCCATGGGTTTTAACTCTACTGGAGATTGATTAAAATGACCAGGGTTTCTGATAACACTGAATCACACTACGTATTTGACTCGGACTGCACATGTATCTTAGGATTTTATTGCTATTTTCTTGTGTTATGCTTGTGTTTAGTTTTTTTTTCAGGTTCTTTGTATTCCCAGAGCTCCTCGTGAAGAAATGAAGAAAAACGAGGAAGAAAACCCGTTTTTGAGGAAATTATGCACATGGCATCCACCATGGCGGGCGCCATAGGGTAGGCCATGACTTGGATAGGAGTCAACTGCTGTCAACTGCCACGATCTCCACTTCTTTTTCCCTTGGTTCACATGGCAGACGCCATGAGGGGGTGGCGGGCGCCATCTTTGTCGTATGGTTTCCCTCCCAAAAGAAGTTGGGGGGCACTTTGGTCTTTCCATAGTTTTTCCAAGGCTATAAATAGATGAGTCCTTGATCCTGTTTCTTCATCCAAGCTTAGTTTCAGAACTCAAGCCATATATTTTCAGTATTGTAAAGTGATAAGCTTCTCACATCGGGGAGCTATCACACTGTTTGATCGAGTCTGTTATTGAGTTTGGAGCACTCTGGTAGAAGTTAATCCTGCGCCATTTTCATTTCCAGTCATTTATTTCCAGTTGTACCAAATTTAAAGCCTCCGATTTGGAGCAGGTTTCGATTTACTTTCCCGCACCATTTATTTTCTCGCACTATTTACTTTCCCGCACTATTTACTTTCCCGCACCATTTATTTTCTCGCACTATTTATTTTCTCGCACTATTTACTTTCTTGCACTATTTACTAAAAAAAGAATCCACTTTAACATGATCTATTTCAACATGTCTATTTACATTTCCATGTCCGGCTAAATTTTAAAGGTTAGAATGTAAGGATCATAGTTAAAGTAGTATTCCATACAAGGTGTCTATTGAAATGCTTAGAGGTTATTCTGATTTTTAACACAAGTTTTTTGCATTTTATAGGGGATTTGTCCTGAAGGGGAAAACTTTAACTCATTGTTGAGCAATGCCATTTTTCTTTCGGAGTCATTCATGCTAAGAGAGGGACAGTGGCGTGGATGTAAATAATCCAGAGGCTTGCCACTTACATCAATTAGATAAAAGAGGAAGTTTGCCAGGATAAGAGATGGACGACAACTCGGATATTTGAATCAACAAGCGTGCCACTTACAGCAGTTATATGGGATTGGGTTTTGTTTTGATTTTCTGTTTTGAAGAGTGATAAACAGAAAAATGTCTTCCTACAAAGAGATTTTGATTTAATCTGAGGGGATGTTGATTTTTGTGTGCCTTGATCAAAGCCCAAGGTTGAAGCTAAGAGATTAATTGACTCTACTGGGGAATTGCTTATACAAATCCTAAGAGGAGGCTGGAAAAGACTGACTCAACAAGAGTTTGTTTTGTCTGTCTTGTACGAAGCCCAAGATTGAGGCTAAAAAGAGACTGACTCTTTGGGGGATACCATTATACAAAGCCTAAGAGGAGGCTAAAAGTTGACTTTTCAGGGAAATATTTTGTCTGTCTTGTACAAAGCCCAAGGTTGTGGCTAAAAAGGGAAACTAACTCTATTGGTGAGAGGTTTTATCTGTCTTGTACAAAGCTCAAGATTGTGGCAAAAAGAAGATTGACTCTGCTAGAGAGATTTATACGGTGTCTTGTACAAAGCCCAAGATTGAGGCTGAAAAGAAACTGACTCTGTTGGAAAGAAATCTTTATCTATCTTGTACAAAGCACAAGATTGAGGCTAAAATAAGGCTGACTCAATTGAGGAATTTTAGGTGTCTTGTACAAAGCCCAAGATTGAGGCTGACCTTACTGGGAAAATCATTATACAATGCCCAAGAGGAGGCTGGGAGGAATTGACTTTGCTGGGGAAGATATTTTCCCCATGCTTTAAAGGAGTTTGTGAAGATTTTGACTTTATTGGAGAAGGTTTATATATGTCTTGTTCAAAGCCTAAGATTGAGGCTAAAAGAATGACTGACTCAACAAGAGTGTTTTTGGTACCATTGACTCAACAAGAGAGCATGGAAAGGTGATTCAGTAGGGAAAAATCTTTATACAAAGCCTAAGAGGAGGCTGAAAAAAGGTTGACTCAACAAGAGAGTTCCTTAAGGTGATTGACTCAATAAGAGAGTGCTTTGTTTGTCTTGTACAAAGCCCAAGATTGAGGCTAAAAAGGGTTAACCCAACAAGAGAGTGTTGAAAAAGTGATGGTCCCAACAATATAGTGCTTTTGAGGCTAACTCTGCTGAGGAAAGTCATTATACAAAGCCTAAGAGGAGGTAGACTTCTGCTAAGGATTATTGAGATCCAGAGGCAGGTCCAAGTTGGGGGATCAACTCTTGCTGAGGGTTCCAAAAGAGTTGAGGTATCAGATTCCTTGAGGTTCTGATTTCGGATAGTATTATACTGATGATAAACTGACCCTGGCTAGGGAAATTTAGGATAAAAGACGGGGTTTTAGAACCCATGGGTTTTAACTCTACTGGAGATTGATTACAATGACCAGGGTTTCTGATAACACTGAATCACACTACGTATTTGACTCGGACTGCACATGTTTCTTAGGATTTTATTGCTATTTTCTTGTGTTATGCTTGTGTTTAGTTTTGTTTTCAGGTTCTTTGTATTCCCAGAGCTCCTCGTGAAGAAATGAAGAAAAACGAGGAAGAAAACCCGTTTTTGAGGAAATTATGCACATGGCATCCACCATGGCGGGCGCCATAGGGTAGGCCATGACTTGGATAGGAGTCAACTGCCACGATCTCCACTTCTTTTTCCCTTGGTTCACATGGCAGGCGCCATGAGGGGGTGGCGGGCGCCATCTTTGTCGTATGGTTTCCCTCCCAAAAGAAGTTGGGGGGCACTTTGGTCTTTCCATAGTTTTTCCAAGGCTATAACTAGATGAGTCCTTGATCCTGTTTCTTCATCCAAGCTTAGTTTCAGAACTCAAGCCATATATTTTAAGTATTGTAAAGTGATAAACTTCTCACATCGGGGAGCTATCACACTGTTTGATCGAGTCTGTAATCGAGTTTGGAGCACTCTGGTAGAGGTTAATCCTGCCGCCATTTTCATTTCCAGTAATTTATTTCCAGTTGTACCAGATTTAAAGCCTCCGATTTGGAGCATGTTTCGATTTACTTTCCCGCACCATTTATTTTCTCGCACTATTTACTTTCCCGCACTATTTACTTTCCCGCACCATTTATTTTCTCGCACTATTTATTTTCTCGCACTATTTACTTTCTCGCACTATTTACTAAAAAAAGAATCTACTTTAACATGATCTATTTCAACATGTGTATTTACATTTCCATGTCCGGCTAAATTTTAAAGGTTAGAATGTAAGGATCATAGTTAAAGTAGTATTCCATACAAGGTGTCTATTGAAATGCTTAGGGGTTTTTCTGATTTTTAACACAAGTTTTCTGCATTTTATAGGGGATTTGTCCTGAAGGGGAAAACTTTAACTCAGTGTTGAGCAATGCCATTTTTCTTTCGGAGTCTTTCATGCTAAGAGAGGGACAGTGGCGTGGATGTAAATAATCCAGAGGCTTGCCACTTACATCAATTAGATGAAAGAGGAAGTTTGCCAGGATAAGAGATGGACGACAACTCGGATATTTGAATCAACAAGCGTGCCACTTACAGCAGTTATATGGGATTGGGTTTTGTTTTGATTTTCTGTTTTGAAGAGTGATAAACAGAGAAATGTCTTCCTACAAAGAGATTTTGATTTAATCTGAGGGGATGTTGATTTTTGTGTGCCTTGATCAAAGCCCAAGGTTGAAGCTAAGAGATTAATTGACTCTACTGGGGAAGTGCTTATACAAATCCTAAGAGGAGGCTGGAAAAGACTGACTCAACAAGAGTTTGTTTTGTCTGTCTTGTACGAAGCCCAAGATTGAGGCTAAAAAGAGACTGACTCTTTGGGGGATACCATTATACAAAGCCTAAGAGGAGGCTAAAAGTTGACTTTTCAGGGAAATATTTTGTCTGTCTTGTACAAAGCCCAAGGTTGTGGCTAAAAAGGGAAACTAACTCTATTGGTGAGAGGTTTTATCTGTCTTGTACAAAGCTCAAGATTGTGGCAAAAAGAAGATTGACTCTGCTAGAGAGATTTATACGGTGTCTTGTACAAAGCCCAAGATTGAGGCTGAAAAAAACTGACTCTGTTGGAAAGAAATCTTTATCTACCTTGTACAAAGCACAAGATTGAGGCTAAAATAAGGCTGACTCAACTGAAGAATTTTAGGTGTCTTGTACAAAGCCCAAGATTGAGGCTGACCTTACTGGGAAAATCATTATACAATGCCCAAGAGGAGGCTGGGAGGAATTGACTTTGCTGGGGAAGGTATTTTCCCCATGCTTTAAAGGAGTTTATGAAGATTTTGACTTTATTGGAGAAGGTTTATATATGTCTTGTTCAAAGCCTAAGATTGAGGCTAAAAGAATGACTGACTCAACAAGAGTGTTTTTGGTACCATTGACTCAACAAGAGAGCATGGAAAGGTGATTCAGTAGGGAAAAATCTTTATACAAAGCCTAAGAGGAGGCTGAAAAAAGGTTGACTCAACAAGAGAGTTTCTTAAGGTGATTGACTCAATAAGAGAGTGCTTTGTTTGTCTTGTACAAAGCCCAAGATTGAGGCTAAAAAGGGTTAACTCAACAAGAGAGTGTTGAAAAAGTGATGGTCCCAACAATATAGTGCTTTTGAGGCTAACTCTGCTGAGGAAAGTCATTATACAAAGCCTAAGAGGAGGCAGACTTCTGCTAAGGATTATTGAGATCCAGAGGCAGGTCCAAGTTGGGGGATCAACTCTTGCTGAGGGTTCCAAAAGAGTTGAGGTATCAGATTCCTTGAGGTTCTGATTTGGGATAGTATTATACTGATGATAAACTGACCCTGGCTAGGGAAATTTAGGATAAAAGACGGGGTTTTAGAACCCATGGGTTTTAACTCTACTGGAGATTGATTAAAATGACCAGGGTTTCTGATAACACTGAATCACACTACGTATTTGACTCGGACTGCACATGTTTCTTAGGATTTTATTGCTATTTTCTTGTGTTAGGCTTGTGTTTAGTTTTGTTTTCAGGTTCTTTGTATTCCCAGAGCTCCTCGTGAAGAAATGAAGAAAAACGAGGAAGAAAACCCGTTTTTGAGGAAATTATGCACATGGCATCCACCATGGCGGGCGCCATAGGGTAGGCCATGACTTGGATAGGAGTCAACTGCTGTCAACTGCCACGATCTCCACTTCTTTTTCCCTTGGTTCACATGGCAGGCGCCATGAGGGGGTGGCGGGCGCCATCTTTGTCGTATGGTTTCCCTCCCAAAAGAAGTTGGGGGGCACTTTGGTCTTTCCATAGTTTTTCCAAGGCTATAAATAGATGAGTCCTTGATCCTGTTTCTTCATCCAAGCTTAGTTTCAGAACTCAAGCCATATATTTTCAGTATTGTAAAGTGATAAACTTCTCACATCGGGGAGCTATCACACTGTTTGATCGAGTCTGTAATCGAGTTTGGAGCACTCTGGTAGAAGTTAATCCTGCCGCCATTTTCATTTCCAGTAATTTATTTCCAATTGTACCAGATTTAAAGCCTCCGATTTGGAGCAGGTTTCGATTTACTTTCCCGCACCATTTATTTTCTCGCACTGTTTACTTTCCCGCACTATTTACTTTCCCGCACCATTTATTTTCTCGCACTATTTATTTTCTCGCACTATTTACTTTCTCGCACTATTTACTAAAAAAAGAATCTACTTTAACATGATCTATTTCAACATGTCTATTTACATTTCCATGTCCGGCTAAATTTTAAAGGTTAGAATGTAAGGATCATAGTTAAAGTAGTATTCCATACAAGGTGTCTATTGAAATGCTTAGGGGTTATTCTGATTTTTAACACAAGTTTTTTGCATTTTATAGGGGATTTGTCCTGAAGGGGAAAAGTTTAACTCAGTGTTGAGCAATGCCATTTTTCTTTCGGAGTCTTTCATGCTAAGAGATGGACAGTGGCGTGGATGTAAATAATCCAGAGGCTTGCCACTTACATCAATTAGATGAAAGAGGAAGTTTGCCAGGATAAGAGATGGATGACAACTCGGATATTTGAATCAACAAGCGTGCCACTTACAGCAGTTATATGGGATTGGGTTTTGTTTTGATTTTCTGTTTTCAAGAGTGATAAACAGAGAAATGTCTTCCTACAAAGAGATTTTGATTTAATCTGAGGGGATGTTGATTTTTGTGTGCCTTGATCAAAGCCCAAGGTTGAAGCTAAGAGATTAATTGACTCTACTGGGGAAGTGCTTATACAAATCCTAAGAGGAGGCTGGAAAAGACTGACTCAACAAGAGTTTGTTTTGCCTGTCTTGTACGAAGCCCAAGATTGAGGCTAAAAAGAGACTGACTCCTTGGGGGATACCATTATACAAAGCCTAAGAGGAGGCTAAAAGTTGACTTTTCAGGGAAATATTTTGTCTGTCTTGTACAAAGCCCAAGGTTGAGGCTAAAAAGGGAAACTAACTCTATTGGTGAGAGGTTTTATCTATCTTGTACAAAGCTCAAGATTGTGGTAAAAAGAAGATTGACTCTGCTAGAGAGATTTATACGGTGTCTTGTACAAAGCCCAAGATTGAGGCTGAAAAGAAACTGACTCTGTTGGAAAGAAATCTTTATCTATCTTGTACAAAGCACAAGATTGAGGCTAAAATAAGGCTGACTCAATTGAGGAATTTTAGGTGTCTTGTACAAAGCCCAAGATTGAGGCTGACCTTACTGGGAAAATCATTATACAATGCCCAAGAGGAGGCTGGGAGGAATTGACTTTGCCGGGGAAGATATTTTCCCCATGCTTTAAAGGAGTTTGTGAAGATTTTGACTTTATTGGAGAAGGTTTATATATGTCTTGTTCAAAGCCTAAGATTGAGGCTAAAAGAATGACTGACTCAACAAGAGTGTTTTTGGTACCATTGACTCAACAAGAGAGCATGGAAAGGTCATTCAGTAGGGAAAAATCTTTATACAAAGCCTAAGAGGAGGCTAAAAAAAGGTTGACTCAACAAGAGAGTTCCTTAAGGTGATTGACTCAATAAGAGAGTGCTTTGTTTGTCTTGTACAAAGCCCAAGATTGAGGCTAAAAAGGGTTAACTCAACAAGAGAGTGTTGAAAAAGTGATGGTCCCAACAATATAGTGCTTTTGAGGCTAACTCTGCTGAGGAAAGTCATTATACAAAGCCTAAGAGGAGGCAGACTTCTGCTAAGGATTATTGAGATCCAGAGGCAGGTCCAAGTTGGGGGATCAACTCTTGCTGAGGGTTCCAAAAGAGTTGAGGTATCAGATTCCTTGAGGTTCTGATTTGGGATAGTATTATACTGATGATAAACTGACCCTGGCTAGGGAAATTTAGGATAAAAGACGGGGTTTTAGAACCCATGGGTTTTAACTCTACTGGAGATTGATTAAAATGACCAGGGTTTCTGATAACACTGAATCACACTACGTATTTGACTCGGACTGCACATGTTTCTTAGGATTTTATTGCTATTTTCTTGTGTTATGCTTGTGTTTAGTTTTGTTTTCAGGTTCTTTGTATTCCCAGAGCTCCTCGTGAAGAAATGAAGAAAAACGAGGAAGAAAACCCATTTTTGAGGAAATTATGCACATGGCATCCACCATGGCGGGCGCCATAGGGTAGGCCATGACTTGGATAGGTGTCAACTGCCACGATCTCCACTTCTTTTTCCCTTGGTTCACATGGCAGGCGCCATGAGGGGGTGGCGGGCGCCATCTTTGTCGTATGGTTTCCCTCCCAAAAGAAGTTGGGGGGCACTTTGGTCTTTCCATAGTTTTTCCAAGGCTATAAATAGATGAGTCCTTGATCCTGTTTCTTCATCCAAGCTTAGTTTCAGAACTCAAGCCATATATTTTCAGTATTGTAAAGTGATAAACTTCTCACATCGGGGAGCTATCACACTGTTTGATCGAGTCTGTAATCGAGTTTGGAGCACTCTGGTAGAAGTTAATCCTGCCGCCATTTTCATTTCCAGTAATTTATTTCCAGTTGTACCAGATTTAAAGCCTCTGATTTGGAGCAGGTTTCGATTTACTTTCCCGCACCATTTATTTTCTCGCACTATTTACTTTCCCGCACTATTTACTTTCCCGCACCATTTATTTTCTCGCACTATTTATTTTCTCGCACTATTTACTTTCTCGCACTATTTACTAAAAAAAGAATTTACTTTAACATGATCTATTTCAACATGTCTATTTACATTTCCATGTCCGGCTAAATTTTAAAGGTTAGAATGTAAGGATCATAGTTAAAGTAGTATTCCATACAAGGTGTCTATTGAAATGCTTAGGGGTTATTCTGATTTTTAACACAAGTTTTCTGCATTTTATAGGGGATTTGTCCTGAAGGGGAAAACTTTAACTCAGTGTTGAGCAATGCCATTTTTCTTTCGGAGTCTTTCATGCTAAGAGAGGGACAGTGGCGTGGATGTAAATAATCCAGAGGCTTGCCACTTACATCAATTAGATGAAAGAGGAAGTTTGCCAGGATAAGAGATGGACGACAACTCGGATATTTGAATCAACAAGCGTGCCACTTACAGCAGTTATATGGGATTGGGTTTTGTTTTGATTTTCTGTTTTGAAGAGTGATAAACAGAGAAATGTCTTCCTACAAAGAGATTTTGATTTAATCTGAGGGGATGTTGATTTTTGTGTGCCTTGATCAAAGCCCAAGGTTGAAGCTAAGAGATTAATTGACTCTACAGGGGAAGTGCTTATACAAATCCTAAGAGGAGGCTGGAAAAGACTGAGTCAAAAAGAGTTTGTTTTGTCTGTCTTGTACGAAGCCCAAGATTGAGGCTAAAAAGAGACTGACTCTTTGGGGGATACCATTATACAAAGCCTAAGAGGAGGCTAAAAGTTGACTTTTCATGGAAATGTTTTGTCTGTCTTGTACAAAGCCCAAGGTTGTGGCTAAAAAGGGAAACTAACTCTATTGGTGAGAGGTTTTATCTGTCTTGTACAAAGCTCAAGATTGTGGCAAAAAGAAGATTGACTCTGCTAGAGAGATTTATACGGTGTCTTGTACAAAGCCCAAGATTGAGGCTGAAAAGAAACTGACTCTGTTGGAAAGAAATCTTTATCTATCTTGTACAAAGCACAAGATTGAGGCTAAAATAAGGCTGACTCAACTGAGGAATTTTAGGTGTCTTGTACAAAGCCCAAGATTGAGGCTGACCTTACTGGGAAAATCATTATACAATGCCCAAGAGGAGGCTGGGAGGAATTGACTTTGCTGGGGAAGATATTTTCCCCATGCTTTAAAGGAGTTTATGAAGATTTTGACTTTATTGGAGAAGGTTTATATATGTCTTGTTCAAAGCCTAAGATTGGGGCTAAAAGAATGACTGACTCAACAAGAGTGTTTTTGGTACCATTGACTCAACAAGAGAGCATGGAAAGGTGATTCAGTAGGGAAAAATCTTTATACAAAGCCTAAGAGGAGGCTGAAAAAAGGTTGACTCAACAAGAGAGTTCCTTAAGGTGATTGACTCAATAAGAGAGTGCTTTGTTTGTCTTGTACAAAGCCCAAGATTGAGGCTAAAAAGGGTTAACTCAACAAGAGAGTGTTGAAAAAGTGATGGTCCCAACAATATAGTGCTTTTGAGGCTAACTCTGCTGAGGAAAGTCATTATACAAAGCCTAAGAGGAGGCAGACTTCTGCTAAGGATTATTGAGATCCAGAGGCAGGTCCAAGTTGGGGGATCAACTCTTGCTGAGGGTTCCAAAAGAGTTGAGGTATCAGATTCCTTGAGGTTCTGATTTGGGATAGTATTATACTGATGATAAATTGACCCTGGCTAGGGAAATTTAGGATAAAAGACGGGGTTTTAGAACCCATGGGTTTTAACTCTACTGGAGATTGATTAAAATGACTAGGGTTTCTGATAACACTGAATCACACTATGTATTTGACTCGGACTTCACGTGTTTCTTAGGATTTTATTGCTATTTTCTTGTGTTATGCTTGTGTTTTGTTTTGTTTTCAGGTTCTTTGTATTCCCAGAGCTCCTCGTGAAGAAATGAAGAAAAACGAGGAAGAAAACCAGTTTTTGAGGAAATTATGCACATGGCATCCACCATGGCGGGCGCCATAGGGTAGGCCATGACTTGGATAGGAGTCAACTGCCACGATCTCCACTTCTTTTTCCCTTGGTTCACATGGCAGGCGCCATGAGGGGGTGGCGGGCGCCATCTTTGTCGTATGGTTTCCCCCCTAAAAGAAGTTGGGGGGCACTTTGGTCTTTCCATAGTTTTTCCAAGGCTATAAATAGATGAGTCCTTGATCCTGTTTCTTCATCCAAGCTTAGTTTCAGAACTCAAGCCATATATTTTCAGTATTGTAAAGTGATAAACTTCTCACATCGGGGAGCTATCACACTGTTTGATCGAGTCTGTAATCGAGTTTGGAGCACTCTGGTAGAAGTTAATCCTGCCGCCATTTTCATTTCCAGTAATTTATTTCCAGTTGTACCAGATTTAAAGCCTCCGATTTGGAGCAGGTTTCGATTTACTTTCCCGCACCATTTATTTTCTCGCACTATTTACTTTCCCGCACTATTTACTTTCCCGCACCATTTATTTTCTCGCACTATTTATTTTCTCGCACTATTTACTTTCTCGCACTATTTACTAAAAAAAGAATCTACTTTAACATGATCTATTTCAACATGTCTATTTACATTTCCATGTCCAGCTAAATTTTAAAGGTTAGAATGTAAGGATCATAGTTAAAGTAGTATTCCATACAAGGTGTCTATTGAAATGCTTAGGGGTTATTCTGATTTTTAACACAAGTTTTCTGCATTTTATAGGGGATTTGTCCTGAAGGGGAAAACTTTAACTCAGTGTTGAGCAATGCCATTTTTCTTTCGGAGTCTTTCATGCTAAGAGAGGGACAGTGGCGTGGATGTAAATAATCCAGAGGCTTGCCACTTACATCAATTAGATGAAAGAGGAAGTTTGCCAGGATAAGAGATGGACGGCAACTCAGATATTTGAATCAACAAGCGTGCCACTTACAGCAGTTATATGGGATTGGGTTTTGTTTTGATTTTCTGTTTTGAAGAGTGATAAACAGAGAAATGTCTTCCTACAAAGAGATTTTGATTTAATCTGAGGGGATGTTGATTTTTGTGTGCCTTGATCAAAGCCCAAGGTTGAAGCTAAGAGATTAATTGACTCTACAGGGGAAGTGCTTATACAAATCCTAAGAGGAGGCTGGAAAAGACTGAGTCAAAAAGAGTTTGTTTTGTCTGTCTTGTACGAAGCCCAAGATTGAGGCTAAAAAGAGACTGACTCTTTGGGGGATACCATTATACAAAGCCTAAGAGGAGGCTAAAAGTTGACTTTTCATGGAAATGTTTTGTCTGTCTTGTACAAAGCCCAAGGTTGTGGCTAAAAAGGGAAACTAACTCTATTGGTGAGAGGTTTTATCTGTCTTGTACAAAGCTCAAGATTGTGGCAAAAAGAAGATTGACTCTGCTAGAGAGATTTATACGGTGTCTTGTACAAAGCCCAAGATTGAGGCTGAAAAGAAACTGACTCTGTTGGAAAGAAATCTTTATCTATCTTGTACAAAGCACAAGATTGAGGCTAAAATAAGGCTGACTCAACTGAGGAATTTTAGGTGTCTTGTACAAAGCCCAAGATTGAGGCTGTCCTTACTGGGAAAATCATTATACAATGCCCAAGAGGAGGCTGGGAGGAATTGACTTTGCTGGGGAAGATATTTTCCCCATGCTTTAAAGGAGTTTATGAAGATTTTGACTTTATTGGAGAAGGTTTATATATGTCTTGTTCAAAGCCTAAGATTGGGGCTAAAAGAATGACTGACTCAACAAGAGTGTTTTTGGTACCATTGACTCAACAAGAGAGCATGGAAAGGTGATTCAGTAGGGAAAAATCTTTATACAAAGCCTAAGAGGAGGCTAAAAAAAGGTTGACTCAACAAGAGACTTCCTTAAGGTGATTGACTCAATAAGAGAGTGCTTTGTTTGTCTTGTACAAAGCCCAAGATTGAGGCTAAAAAGGGTTAACTCAACAAGAGAGTGTTGAAAAAGTGATGGTCCCAACAATATAGTGCTTTTGAGGCTAACTCTGCTGAGGAAAGTCATTATACAAAGCCTAAGAGGAGGCAGACTTCTGCTAAGGATTATTGAGATCCAGAGGCAGGTCCAAGTTGGGGGATCAACTCTTGCTGAGGGTTCCAAAAGAGTTGAGGTATCAGATTCCTTGAGGTTCTGATTTGGGATAGTATTATACTGATGATAAATTGACCCTGGCTAGGGAAATTTAGGATAAAAGACGGGGTTTTAGAACCCATGGGTTTTAACTCTACTGGAGATTGATTAAAATGACTAGGGTTTCTGATAACACTGAATCACACTATGTATTTGACTCGGACTTCACGTGTTTCTTAGGATTTTATTGCTATTTTCTTGTGTTATGCTTGTGTTTTGTTTTGTTTTCAGGTTCTTTGTATTCCCAGAGCTCCTCGTGAAGAAATGAAGAAAAACGAGGAAGAAAACCAGTTTTTGAGGAAATTATGCACATGGCATCCACCATGGCGGGCGCCATAGGGTAGGCCATGACTTGGATAGGAGTCAACTGCCACGATCTCCACTTCTTTTTCCCTTGGTTCACATGGCAGGCGCCATGAGGGGGTGGCGGGCGCCATCTTTGTCGTATGGTTTCCCCCCTAAAAGAAGTTGGGGGGCACTTTGGTCTTTCCATAGTTTTTCCAAGGCTATAAATAGATGAGTCCTTGATCCTGTTTCTTCATCCAAGCTTAGTTTCAGAACTCAAGCCATATATTTTCAGTATTGTAAAGTGATAAACTTCTCACATCGGGGAGCTATCACACTGTTTGATCGAGTCTGTAATCGAGTTTGGAGCACTCTGGTAGAAGTTAATCCTGCCGCCATTTTCATTTCCAGTAATTTATTTCCAGTTGTACCAGATTTAAAGCCTCCGATTTGGAGCAGGTTTCGATTTACTTTCCCGCACCATTTATTTTCTCGCACTATTTACTTTCCCGCACTATTTACTTTCCCGCACCATTTATTTTCTCGCACTATTTATTTTCTCGCACTATTTACTTTCTCGCACTATTTACTAAAAAAAGAATCTACTTTAACATGATCTATTTCAACATGTCTATTTACATTTCCATGTCCAGCTAAATTTTAAAGGTTAGAATGTAAGGATCATAGTTAAAGTAGTATTCCATACAAGGTGTCTATTGAAATGCTTAGGGGTTATTCTGATTTTTAACACAAGTTTTCTGCATTTTATAGGGGATTTGTCCTGAAGGGGAAAACTTTAACTCAGTGTTGAGCAATGCCATTTTTCTTTCGGAGTCTTTCATGCTAAGAGAGGGACAGTGGCGTGGATGTAAATAATCCAGAGGCTTGCCACTTACATCAATTAGATGAAAGAGGAAGTTTGCCAGGATAAGAGATGGACGGCAACTCAGATATTTGAATCAACAAGCGTGCCACTTACAGCAGTTATATGGGATTGGGTTTTGTTTTGATTTTCTGTTTTGAAGAGTGATAAACAGAGAAATGTCTTCCTACAAAGAGATTTTGATTTAATCTGAGGGGATGTTGATTTTTGTGTGCCTTGATCAAAGCCCAAGGTTGAAGCTAAGAGATTAATTGACTCTACAGGGGAAGTGCTTATACAAATCCTAAGAGGAGGCTGGAAAAGACTGAGTCAAAAAGAGTTTGTTTTGTCTGTCTTGTACGAAGCCCAAGATTGAGGCTAAAAAGAGACTGACTCTTTGGGGGATACCATTATACAAAGCCTAAGAGGAGGCTAAAAGTTGACTTTTCATGGAAATGTTTTGTCTGTCTTGTACAAAGCCCAAGGTTGTGGCTAAAAAGGGAAACTAACTCTATTGGTGAGAGGTTTTATCTGTCTTGTACAAAGCTCAAGATTGTGGCAAAAAGAAGATTGACTCTGCTAGAGAGATTTATACGGTGTCTTGTACAAAGCCCAAGATTGAGGCTGAAAAGAAACTGACTCTGTTGGAAAGAAATCTTTATCTATCTTGTACAAAGCACAAGATTGAGGCTAAAATAAGGCTGACTCAACTGAGGAATTTTAGGTGTCTTGTACAAAGCCCAAGATTGAGGCTGTCCTTACTGGGAAAATCATTATACAATGCCCAAGAGGAGGCTGGGAGGAATTGACTTTGCTGGGGAAGATATTTTCCCCATGCTTTAAAGGAGTTTATGAAGATTTTGACTTTATTGGAGAAGGTTTATATATGTCTTGTTCAAAGCCTAAGATTGGGGCTAAAAGAATGACTGACTCAACAAGAGTGTTTTTGGTACCATTGACTCAACAAGAGAGCATGGAAAGGTGATTCAGTAGGGAAAAATCTTTATACAAAGCCTAAGAGGAGGCTAAAAAAAGGTTGACTCAACAAGAGACTTCCTTAAGGTGATTGACTCAATAAGAGAGTGCTTTGTTTGTCTTGTACAAAGCCCAAGATTGAGGCTAAAAAGGGTTAACTCAACAAGAGAGTGTTGAAAAAGTGATGGTCCCAACAATATAGTGCTTTTGAGACTAACTCTGCTGAGGAAAGTCATTATACAAAGCCTAAGAGGAGGCAGACTTCTGCTAAGGATTATTGAGATCCAGAGGCAGGTCCAAGTTAGGGGATCAACTCTTGCTGAGGGTTCCAAAAGAGTTGAGGTATCAGATTCCTTGAGGTTCTGATTTGGGATAGTATTATACTGATGATAAACTGACCCTGGCTAGGGAAATTTAGGATAAAAGACGGGGTTTTAGAACCCATGGGTTTTAACTCTACTGGAGATTGATTAAAATAACTAGGGTTTCTGATAACACTGAATCACACTACGTATTTGACTTGGACTGCACATGTTTCTTAGGATTTTATTGCTATTTTCTTGTGTTATGCTTGTGTTTTGTT
This sequence comes from Lathyrus tuberosus, assembly GCA_022829125.1. Lineage (NCBI taxonomy): Eukaryota > Viridiplantae > Streptophyta > Magnoliopsida > Fabales > Fabaceae > Lathyrus > Lathyrus tuberosus. The sequence continues at coordinate 14,793,621 of JALAZF010000065.1, read as the reverse complement.
TCGTTTTCAGGTTCTTTGTATTCCCAAAGCTCCTCGTGAAGAAATGAAGAAAAACTAGGAAGAAAACCAGTTTTTGAGGAAATTATGCACATGGCATCCACCATGGCGGGCGCCATAGGGTAGGTCATGACTTGGATAGGAGTCAAATGCGACGATCTCCACTTCTTTTTCCCTTGGTTCACATGGCAGGCGCCATGAGGGGGTGGCGGGCGCCATCTTTGTCGTATGGTTTCCCCCCCAAAAGAAGTTGGGGGGCACTTTGGTCTTTCCATAGTTTTTCCAAGGCTATAAATAGATGAGTCCTTGATCCTGTTTTTTCATCCAAGCTTAGTTTCAGAACTCAAGCCATATATTTTCAGTATTGTAAAGTGATAAACTTCTCACATCGGGGAGCTATCACACTGTTTGATCGAGTCTGTAATCGAGTTTGGAGCACTCTGGTAGAAGTTAATCCTGCCGCCATTTTCATTTCCAGTAATTTATTTCCAGTTGTACCAGATTTAAAGCCTCCGATTTGGAGCAGGTTTCGATTTACTTTCCCGCACCATTTATTTTCTCGCACTATTTACTTTCCCGCACTATTTACTTTCCCGCACCATTTATTTTCTCGCACTATTTATTTTCTCGCACTATTTACTTTCTCGCACTATTTACTAAAAAAAGAATCTACTTTAACATGATCTATTTCAACATGTCTATTTACATTTCCATGTCCGGCTAAATTTTAAAGGTTAGAATGTAAGGATCATAGTTAAAGTAGTATTCCATACAAGGTGTCTATTGAAATGCTTAGGGGTTATTCTGATATTTAACACAAGTTTTCTGCATTTTATAGGGGATTTGTCCTGAAGGGGAAAACTTTAACTCAGTGTTGAGCAATGCCATTTTTCTTTCGGAGTCTTTCATGCTAAGAGAGGGACAGTGGCATGGATGTAAATAATCCAGAGGCTTGCCACTTACATCAATTAGATGAAAGAGGAAGTTTGCCAGGATAAGAGATGGACGACAACTCGGATATTTGAATCAACAAGCGTGCCACTTACAGCAGTTATATGGGATTGGGTTTTGTTTTGATTTTCTGTTTTGAAGAGTGATAAACAGAGAAATGTCTTCCTACAAAGAGATTTTGATTTAATCTGAGGGGATGTTGATTTTTGTGTGCCTTGATCAAAGCCCAAGGTTGAAGCTAAGAGATTAATTGACTCTACAGGGGAAGTGCTTATACAAATCCTAAGAGGAGGCTGGAAAAGACTGACTCAAAAAGAGTTTGTTTTGTCTGTCTTGTACGAAGCCCAAGATTGAGGCTAAAAAGAGACTGACTCTTTGGGGGATACCATTATACAAAGCCTAAGAGGAGGCTAAAAGTTGACTTTTCAGGGAAATATTTTGTCTGTCTTGTACAAAGCCCAAGGTTGAGGCTAAAAAGGGAAACTAACTCTATTGGTGAGAGGTTTTATCTGTCTTGTACAAAGCTCAAGATTGTGGCAAAAAGAAGATTGACTCTGCTAGAGAGATTTATACGGTGTCTTGTACAAAGCCCAAGATTGAGGCTGAAAAGAAACTGACTCTGTTGGAAAGAAATCTTTATCTATCTTGTACAAAGCACAAGATTGAGGCTAAAATAAGGCTGACTCAACTGAGGAATTTTAGGTGTCTTGTACAAAGCCCAAGATTGAGGCTGACCTTACTGGGAAAATCATTATACAATGCCCAATAGGAGGCTGGGAGGAATTGACTTTGCTGGGGAAGATATTTTCCCCATGCTTTAAAGGAGTTTATGAAGATTTTGACTTTATTGGAGAAGGTTTATATATGTCTTGTTCAAAGCCTAAGATTGAGGCTAAAAGAATGACTGACTCAACAAGAGTGTTTTTGGTACCATTGACTCAACAAGAGAGCATGGAAAGGTGATTCAGTAGGGAAAAATCTTTATACAAAGCCTAAGAGGAGGCTGAAAAAAGGTTGACTCAACAAGAGAGTTCCTTAAGGTGATTGACTCAATAAGAGAGTGCTTTGTTTGTCTTGTACAAAGCCCAAGATTAAGGCTAAAAAGGGTTAACTCAACAAGAGTGTGTCGAAAAAGTGATGGTCCCAACAATATAGTGCTTTTGAGGCTAACTCTGCTGAGGAAAGTCATTATACAAAGCCTAAGAGGAGGCAGACTTCTGCTAAGGATTATTGAGATCCAGAGGCAGGTCCAAGTTGGGGGATCAACTCTTACTGAGGGTTCCAAAAGAGTTGAGGAATCAGATTCCTTGAGGTTATGATTTGGGATAGTATTATACTGATGATAAACTGACCCTGGCTAGGGAAATTTAGGATAAAAGACGGGGTTTTAGAACCCATGGGTTTTAACTCTACTGGAGATTGATTAAAATGACCAGGGTTTCTGATAACACTGAATCACACTACGTATTTGACTCGGACTGCACATGTTTCTTAGGATTTTATTGCTATTTTCTTGTGTTATGCTTGTGTTTTGTTTTGTTTTCAGGTTCTTTGTATTCCCAGAGCTCCTCGTGAAGAAATGAAGAAAAACGAGGAAGAAAACCAGTTTTTGAGGAAATTATGCACATGGCATCCACCATGGCGGGCGCCATAGGGTAGGCCATGACTTGGATAGGAGTCAACTGCTGTCAACTGCCACGATCTCCACTTCTTTTTCCCTTGGTTCACATGGCAGGCGCCATGAGGGGGTGGCGGGCGCCATCTTTGTCGTATGGTTTCCCTCCCAAAAGAAGTTGGGGGGCACTTTGGTCTTTCCATAGTTTTTCCAAGGCTATAAATAGATGAGTCCTTGATCCTGTTTCTTCATCCAAGCTTAGTTTCAGAACTCAAGCCATATATTTTCAGTATTGTAAAGTGATAAACTTCTCACATCGGGGAGCTATCACACTGTTTGATCGAGTCTGTAATCGAGTTTGGAGCACTCTGGTAGAAGTTAATCCTGCCGCCATTTTCATTTCCAGTCATTTATTTCCAGTTGTACCAGATTTAAAGCCTCCGATTTGGAGCAGGTTTCGATTTACTTTCCCGTACCATTTATTTTCTCGCACTATTTACTTTCCCGCACTATTTACTTTCCCGCACCATTTATTTTCTTGCACTATTTATTTTCTCGCACTATTTACTTTCTCGCACTATTTACTAAAAAAAGAATCTACTTTAACATGATCTATTTCAACATGTCTATTTACATTTCCATGTCCGGCTAAATTTTAAAGGTTAGAATGTAAGGATCATAGTTAAAGTAGTATTCCATACAAGGTGTCTATTGAAATGCTTAGGGGTTATTCTGATTTTTAACACAAGTTTTCTGCATTTTATTTCTGTTGGGTAAGATCGAAAGCCGTCCAACCTTTGGTTAAACTTGGTTAGTCTTAACTGTTCAAAGGAAGCGAAAGCGCTTTGTCTAGTTAAGTAGGAGTTTTTAATACTTTAGAAAAACGATTTTAAAACTATTTTCGGACGCGTTTATGGGTTTAAAGTCCGGTTCGTATGAACCTCTTTTTGTTAAAAGTTCCAAGTCAAAATACTTTTCAACTGAGTCAAGAAACTATATTTCTTAAAAATAGGTTTATTACTTTAACGCAATGCGCGCCTTTTTATAAGTGACAATAAGAGTGTTCGATTAAGGGATAAACTCGGTTCTAAATACGCGAAAGTGACAGTTCCTGTTAAATTAGTTCTTTTCATAAGTAGAAAACATTACCCCATAAGTGGTTCTATTTACAAGAATTTGGAATACTATCCGACTATGTGAATTACATTCAGGCATGTTGTTTTAAATTGAATTTTATATCTTCGTACTTTACCTCGCTTTTACTGTGCACTCACGAACTCCCGATTGATTTGCCTTAGATAAACATCGTAACAATAGAAACCGATAGATTGACGTTTGGTCTCTGTGGGATCGATAATCTTTTATATTACTCTGACGCGATTCGTATACTTACGAAAACACCACATCAAGTTTTTGGCGCCGTTTCCGGGGACCAATTACGTCAAATTTCGTACCCTGTTGTTACACCGTCTAGACTAAGGCTTTACCTACTAGTCAATGTGAAGAACTCGCAGCACCGATAGTCTTATAGATCCTTTAGCGGAACCTGAACGTTACGCTGGCGCACGTCTCTCACTTCGTAGAATGAAGGAAACTATGGCCGAAGACCGTAACCAAAGACCCCTTAAGGATTTCGCTCAACCATCCGATGACGAACCCAGTTCTAGTAGAGTAAACCCTAATATTCCTGCTAACAATTTCGAACTGAAACCCTCCCTATTACAATTAGTACAACAAAACAAATTTGCAGGTCTCCCTTCTGAGAACCCAAATCAACATCTAAAAGTTTTCATCTAATTAGCTGACACTTTTAAAACCAATGGTGCTACTCCTGAGGCGATTCGTCTAAGACTATTTCCTTTCTCCCTCAGAGACAAAGCCCTTACATGGTTAGATTCCCTTCCAGCCAATTCTATAACAACTTGGGAAGACCTTAGGAGAGTATTCCTTGCTGGATATTTTCCCCCAAGTAAAACTGCTATTTTTCGAAACCAAATAATCAGATTCACTCAAAACCAAGGTGAATCACTCTTTGAAGCTTGGGAGAGATATAAAGACCTATTGAGAATATGTCCACATCATTGCCTTGAATCATGGCTAATCATTCATACCTTCTATAATGGACTTCATTATAACACTAAGATGACCATCGACGCTGCCGCTGGTGGCGCTCTGATGAATAAACCTTACCCTGAAGCTTGCGCTCTCATCGAAGATATGGCTCAAAACCATTGTCAATGGGGAACAGAACGAGCAACAGTGGAGAAGAAAGAAGCCCAAGGAGGAATACATGAGATAAGTTCTATAGACATGATGCAAGCCAAAATGGACGCTTTGGCCCTTAAGGTCGAACATATGTACGCAAACCCAGCTACTGCAGCAGCAGTCTCGTCGGAATGCGAATTATGTGGAACCAAAGGACACTAATCAGCGGAATGCAACCTGTTGAATGAAACTAAATCAGACCAGGTCAACTATGCCCAAGAGAACCCATTTTCAAACACTTATAGCCCTGGATGGAGGAATCACCCAAACTTTTCCTACAAAACCAATAACCTTATCCAAAACCCTGCACCTCCGAGACCACCCTGTTTTCAAGCCCAGAGACAAAACCAACCTATGCAAGTTGTGCCGCCCAAGCCGAACCTTGAGAAAATCATGGAAAATTTCATTTCGGCTCAAACCCAGCAAAACAAAGAATTCCTAAACCAAAAATTTCATGTAAACGAAATGATTACCCAGTTAGGAACCAAGGTAGACCAAATAGTCACCCACAATAAGATGCTTGAAACCCAGATCTCTCAGGTAGCTCTCAAACAAGCTCCCGAAACCACACCTGGAGGACAATTTCCTAGACAACCTCAACAAAACCCCCGAGGACAAGCCAATGCAATTACCTTACGAAGTGGGACCGCTTACGATGAACCGTTTAACCCGGCATTGGGCAAACCCAAAACTTCTAAGAAAAGCATTGTACCTACGGACGAAGTAGAGAAACCAGTGGAATCTGAAGAACAGAAAAACCCAGATAAGGGAGAAACTATAGATAAAACTAATGAACTACCCCCGCCATACAAACCTCCAATACCCTATCCACAAAGACTCAAACAAACCAAGATCAATAACCAATACTAGAAATTCATTAAATTCATAGAGAAACTTCATGTGGAGATCCCTTTCACAGAAGCCATCACCCAGATACCATCTTATGCAAAGTTCCTCAAAGACATCCTTACCAATAAACGTAGACTTGACGATCCAAAACCTTTGGAATGCAATTCCATTTCCGAGAATAAAGTTGCCAAAAAGGAGAAAGATCATGGAAATTTCTCCATACCTTGTACTTTGGGGAGTCATGTCATCGATAAAGCTTTCCTGGACTTAGGAGCTAGTGTGACCTTAATGCCTCTAGCAGTTTGTGAAAGGTTAAAACTAGGAGAACTGCAACCTACTAAGATGTCTCTTCAATTAGCCAATAGATCCGTCAAATATCCAGTAGGCATATTAGAAGACGTCCCAGTTAAGATCAGTCAGTTGTTTATCCCTACTAATTTAGTTGTCATGGACATTAAAGAAGATGATGACATCCCAATCCTCCTAGGTAGGCCATTCTTATCAACCGCAGGAGCCATAATAGATGTTAAGAGAGGAAAGTTGACTTTTGAGGTAGGTGATGAAAAGATAGAATTCATTTTGTCGAAATTTCTTATGGCACCAGTATTAGGAGATGCGAGTTACGCCATAGACATCATTGATGAATGAATTAGGGAACTAGATCAAGAAGAACCCATAGAAACAATCAAACTACCTTCAACCCTCATAAGGGAAGATGATGGATTTATGGAACCCTACATTGATGATAACCTTCATGAATGTTTATCCCTTACCCCCAATCCAATACCATGCCCCAAGAAACCAACCTTAGAACTTAAAGAACTACCCAAGAATCTAAGATATGAGTTTTTGGACGAGGAAATGAACCATCCAGTTATAGTCAGTGCTACCTTAAACTAAGAAGAAACAGACCAGCTCTTATATGTTTTGCGAAAATATCCCTCAGCCTTAGGATATAATATCTCTGATCTGAAAGGTATAAGTCCATCCGTGTGTATGAACCGGATTTTACTTGAGGAAGATTCGAAACCCTCCAGAGAACATCAGTGAAGGATAAACCCTATAATGAGTGATGTTGTTAAGAAGGAAGTTCTTAAGTTACTGGAAGCAGGTATAATTTATCAAATCTCAGATAGTAAGTGGGTGAGCCTTGTGCATGTAGTACCTAAAAAGGGAGGCATCACAGTCGTGCAAAACGAGAAAGGCGAACATGTAGCAAAACGGATAGAAGGAGGATGACGTATGTGCATAGATTACAGAAAATTAAACAAAGCAACTAGGAAGGATCATTTCCCTTTACCATTTATAGACCAAATGCTGGAACGTTTAGCTAGACACTCCTATTTTTGTTGTCTTGATGGATATTCGGGATTCTTCCAAATTCCTATTCACCCAGAAGATCAAGAAAAAACAACCTTCACATGCCCTTATGGAACCTTTGCCTATAGACGAATTCCTTTCGGCCTCTGTAATGCTCCAGCTACCTTCTAGCGTTGCATGATGTCAATCTTCGCTGATTACCTTGATGGAATTATGGAAGTATTCATGGATGATTTCTCGGTATGCGGATTTGATTTCAAAAACTGTCTCGTTAACCTTGAGAAAATCCTGAAAAGATGTGTGGATGTAAACTTGGTGCTAAACTGGGAGAAATGTCACTTTATGGTTACTGAAGGTATAGTTTTAGGACACATAGTCTCTGAAAGGGGTATTGAAGTAGATAGAGCCAAGATAGTGGTAATAGAAAACCTAAAACCCCCTAAGACCATTAGAGAAGTCTGAAGTTTTCTTGGACATGCTGGTTTCTACCGGTGTTTTATCAAGGATTTCCCTAAAATAAACAAACCTTTAACTGGCCTCCTGATGAAAGATGTCAAATTTAATTTTGATGAAAAATGTATTGAACCATTTAACCTTTTGAAACAAGCGCTAATTTCAGCACCCATTATGCAACCCCCAGATTGGGCCGAACCTTTCGAAATCATGTGTGATGCTAGCGACTACGATGTAGGAGCTGTTCTAGGTCAAAGAAAGGATAAGAAATTACATGTAATTTATTATGCTAGTGTTCGCTGGTAAATTTGACGAACAATCTCTGGTTTCCTAATTTATGAAAATTAGTTTACTAACAGGACCAACCACACAAATCCTAGGACAAAGTGGTTTTGAAAGTGTCTTTGATTTGAATAGGAAGGTATTCGTTTTGTATTTGCTAAGGTTTCTTTTAATGGTTTTCAACTAAAAGAACAAAGGTATAATATGGAGAAAAGATAATTGAAGATAAGTTTAAACGAGAAATAAAGTAAATTGTTGAAGTAAACGAAATGACTTGAACATAAAGAAAAAAATGAAGAAAGACTTGGAATTTTATTAAAGTGCATAAATGTAAACTGGTGTTTTCCATACATACATTTTCCAGAACACTCGTTTCTCTCACACGGTCACTTTGAGTAATTGTGGTAATTTGTACAAAGTTTGGAACACCCCGGTTCCTATCACAATTATCCTATTTATACACAAATAAAATAACTGCTAATAACAGTCACTTCCTAAAAATACGACACATGGCTTCTTGCATGTCTTTCTCCATCAGATTTGCTCCACGCGTAATCTGCCAAAGGTAACAACCTTTTACATTCAAATTTCAAACTTCATGCCGAAACAACAAATCCTTCCAGCAGTGTCGAATGTCGAAATCTTATATTTCAAATATCTTCTTCAATTTATACTTCCAGCTGTGAATAACAATAGTCTGTCGAAAATACTAAAAATCTCAAATCATTTAATGGCGTCGAAAAATAGCCATATACAGCTAGTAGAACCCTAGATGCTTCTCAGCTTAACTACGCAACCACTGAAAAAGAACTCCTTGTCGTGGTTTTTGCTATGGACAAATTTCGATCTTATCTGGTAGGAGCTAAATTTATAGTTTACACAGACCACGCTGCTATTCGTTACCTATTAAGCAAGAAAGATGCCAAACCTAGGTTACTTCGATGGATCCTTTTATTGCAGGAGTTTGATCTAGATATTCGAGACAAGAAAGGCACCGAAAATGTAGTTGCTGATCACTTTTCTAGACTTGAGTACCTGAAACCAGATTTAGTGCCTATAAATGATGATTTAGCCTATGACAGGTTAATAGCTAAGATAGAAGCCATTGAAGAAAATAACTTAGATCCTTATAAGAACCTTGAAAAATCTTTGGCGGTAAGTGGCGTACTTTGGTACGCCGATTTTGTTAATTACCTAGCCGCTGATATCATACCTCCTGACCTTAATTATCAATACAAAAGAAGTTCGTTAACGATTTAAGACAATTTTATTGGGACGAGCCACTTCTTTTCAAAAGAGGTACAGACGGTATTTTTCGTCGTTGCGTTCTAGAAGAAGAGGTAAGAAATATCATAGAACAGTGTCACTCTGCACCCTACGGAGGACATGCTAGCACCTCCAAGACACACGCTAAAATTCTTCAAGCTAGCCTTTTCTGGCCCACAATGTGGCGTGATGTTCATGGTTATATAGTCAAATGTGATCGGTGCCAGCGCACTGGGAACATCTCCAGACGTGACGAAATGCCTTTAAGGAACATTCAGGAAGTAGAATTTTTTGATGTTTGGGGTATCGATTTTATGGGACCATTTCCATCCTCATTAGGAAATAAATATATCTTAGTGGCTGTTGACTACGTGTCTAAATGGATTGAAGCCATAGCCTCACCCACAAACGACACACGTGTAGTGATTAAGCTGTTTAGGAATTATATATTCACTAGATTCGGAGTACCCCGTCTTGTTATAAGCGATGGTGGATCGCACTTCATATCAAGGATTTTTGATAAACTTTTAAGCAAATATGGAGTTAAGCATAGAGTAGCAACACCTTACCATCCACAGAACATCGGCCAAGTAGAGGTATCTAATAGGGAGATTAAACAAATCTTAGAGAAAACTGTTTCAATAACTAGAAAAGATTGGTCTCAGAAGCTACAAGAAGCACTATGGGCCTACAGAACTGCCTTTAAAACCCCTATTGGAACAACTCCTTACCAATTGGTCTATGGAAAGTCCTGTCACCTACCCTTTGAGTTAGAACACATGGCCTATTGGGCTATTAAAACCTTAAACTTAGATTATTTGAGTGCTGGTGAAAAGCGCATCCTTGACATTCATAAACTAGAAGAACTCCGCCAGTCTGCCTATGAAAATGCCATAATATATAAAGAAAGAACCAAAGCTTGGCATGATAAAAGAATTATAAAGAAAGATTTCAATATAGGAGATCATGTTCTCCTCTTTAATTCCAGGTTGCGACTTTTTCCTGGCAAGCTTCGTTCAAGATGGACAGGTCCTTTCGAAGTTTCTAAAGTCCTAACATCCGGAGCAGTTGAGATCAAGAACCATTCTTGTAGTCCATTCATTATAAATGGGCAGAGGGTAAAACACTACGAAGGAGGTGACATTCCCATTGACTACTCCAGCCACACTCTGATCGATCCACCACTACCTACTTTAGCTACATGAGTTCTACTCGTCAACCTAACGACGTTAAACAAGCGCTGCATGGGAGGCAACCCACAGTTTTCTTTATTTTTCTTTATTTTTTCTTTTATGTTTATTACTTTCCATGTATTACATTTTTTTTATTAGTTTGTTTGTATAGACTGACCTTTTATAATGTTTATGTTTTCAGGTCCCATTCTCTAACCCTTCTTTTCAGGATGCAGACCTTCGACGACATGCACGTCGCTTTCAACGAGAGCAGTCTCCCGATCATCATATGTCACCCCACCATGTATCACCTGCACCCACTGCACCGTCTTCTTCTCACCCTTCTGCAAGTACAGCTCCTGGTTTCTATATTACTGAGTAGATGTGGCGCGACCAGCTAGCCAGAGAAGAAAGGCGTGATGGCTCGCTTCCTGCCATCCAGCAGCAACTGACCGACAACATTAGATTCATGCAAGAGTCACAGCAGTAGACAGACCGTTCCATTCAAAGTATCATGCAATCTCAGGCTGCTTTGACCACCAGATTTGACGAGTTCGCAGCTTCTCAGAGCGATCGTCACCGCAGCAGATCTCGTCACCCTAGGCGCTCACCGCACCGTGGCGACAGTACCAGTAGCATACCATAGGACTTCCAGGTTACTCTTTCCCTATCTTATTTTGAAACATTGGGGACAATGTTCGATTTAAGTGTGGGAGGAGACTTTATCTGTTTTACTTGCATTTTATTTCCTTTTACTTTTCTATTGCTTTCTAGTTTATTTATCTTGTTTTTAGTTTGTTTTTAGAATATGCATGTACTTGACGAGTCATCTGTGTAGTGTATCCCTATTTCCCCATTTCCTTAGCCTTACCAAATTTTTTTTTTGACAAAAGAAAGTGTATTGTTCTTAAAATATGGGCTTTGAGACAGGTTTGAGTTAGGATGCGGATGACTTGGGAAAACTTTTTTGAAACATCGGTATCGTTTTAACACCATAGGCTTCGTGATTATAGGAATCGACCCCGATACCCCATATACCATGGCCTTAATTATCTTTTTAGAGTAGGTCCTAAGTAGTTTATCCTAGCAGTCAGCTCCGGCCTAAGCATGCTCTACGTAAGGGACCGATGAATATAAGTGAATGATCTGTATGTTGTGCTTTATAAAAATGCAACTCGGGTATAGGTAACCCTCACAAGGTCATTTAACCCAAAAAGTTGTAAAAACCCGCACCAAAAAAAAAAGAATAAAATTTTTCCATTGTTGGTTGGTTCAGAGGTATCTGGTGCTGGACTTGGTAGGGCGGGTTACGATCCGATCCCCCACAACTACAATTGGGTCAATAAAAGGGGTTACACTAGTTTGTGTACCAGAGCCCCATGCTTGAGATCAGAATCACTAACCGGTCACTTTACTATGAGTATGTACGGATAACGGGCTTAATGTGATTGCACCGGAATGAAGACGACCCAAAAGAGATGCAAAAGGTAGGCCTAGGTACAGTAGGGTAGTATGGATTGATTTGTATAGGAATGAAGTTTATGTCTGTGTCTGCGGAAAAGTGTCATTACAATATCCTTGGTTCACTTAGTTAGTACCTATCACTTCATCCTAGTTTGAACTTAGAAGCCCTTTTAGCCCAAAATCATTCATTAATACCACCTTTTGCTGTCATGAGCTATAAAGTGTTTTGCTTGAGGACAAGCAAAGGTCTAAGTGTGGGTGAATTTGATAACACTGAATCACACTACGTATTTGACTCGAATTGCACATGTTTCTTAGGATTTTATTGCTATTTTCTTGTGTTATGCTTGTGTTTTGTTTTGTTTTCAGGTTCTTTGTATTCCCAGAGCTCCTCGTGAAGAAATGAAGAAAAACGAGCAAGAAAACCAGTTTTTGAGGAAATTGTGCACATGGCATCCACCATGGAGGGCGCCATAGGGTAGGCCATGACTTGGATAGGAGTCAACTGCTGTCAACTGCCACAATCTCCACTTCTTTTTCCCTTGGTTTACATGGCGGGCGCCATGAGGGGGTGGAGGGCCCCATCTTTGTCGTATGGTTTCCCTCCCAAAAGAAGTTGGGGGGCACTTTGGTCTTTCCATAGTTTTTCCTAGGCTATAAATAGATGAGTCCTTGATCCCTTTTCTTCATCCAAGCTTAGTTTCAGAACTCAAGCCATATATTTTCAGTATTGTAATGTGATAAACTTCTCACATCGGGGAGTTATCACACTGTTTGATCGAGTCTGTAATCGAGTTTGGAGCACTCCGGTAGAAGTTAATCCTGCCGCCATTTTCATTTCCAGTCATTTCTTTCCAGTTGTACTAGATTTAAAGCCTCCGATTTGGAGCAGGTTTCTATTTACTTTCCCGCACCATTTGTTTTCTCGCACTATTTACTTTCCCGCACTATTTACTTTCCCGCACCATTTATTTTCTCGCACTATTTATTTTCTCGCACTATTTACTTTCTCGCACTATTTACTAAAAAAAGAATCTACTTTAACATGATCTATTTCAACATGTCTATTTACATTTCCATGTCCGGCTAAATTTTAAAGGTTAGAATGTAAGGATCATAGTTAAAGTAGTATTCCATACAAGGTGTCAATAGAAATGCTTAGGGGTTATTCTGATTTTTAACACAAGTTTTCTGCACTTTATTTCTGTTGGGTAAGATCGAAAGCCGTCCAACCTTTGGTTAAACTTGGTTAGTCTTAACTGTTCAAAGGAAGCGAAAGCGCTTTGTCTAGTTAAGTAGGAGTTTTTAATACTTTAGAAAAACGATTTTAAAACTATTTTCGGACGCGTTTATGGGTTTAAAATCCGGTTCGCATGAACCTCTTTTTGTTAAAAGTTCCAAGTCAAAATACTTTTCAACAGAGTTAAGAAACTATATTTCTTAAAAATAGGTTTATTACTTTAACACAATGCGCGCCTTTTTATAAGTGACAATAAGAGGGTTCAATTAAGGGATAAAATCGGTTCTGAATACGCGAAAGCGACAATTCCCGTTAAATTAGTTCTTTTCATAAGTAGAAAACATTTCCCCATAAGTGGTTCTATTTACAAGCGTTTGGAATACTATCCGACTGTGTGAATTACATTCAGGCCTGTTGTTTTAAATTGAATTTTATGTCTTCGTACTTTACCTCACTTTTACTGTGCACTCACGAACTCCCGATTGATTTGCCTTAGATAAACATCGTAACAATAGAAACCGATAGATTGATGTTTGGTCTATGTGGGATCTATAATCTTTTATATTACTCTGACGCGATTCGTATACTTGCGAAAACACCGCATCATTTTCTCCTATGTTTGTAGGGAACTTGAGAATGTCTTTGTGATCCAAGAGTAGATTAGACTGTCCAAGTCTACTGGTATGGAAGAATTTATCTTTGTATGATGCCCAAGAGGAGGCAGGTGTTTTAAGGGATGAGTATCAACCCTAAAATTGGTCGGAGGTTTTGACTCTATGGAAAGACTTCTCTAACAAAGGATGCCAAAGTTCTGTCTTATACCTTTAAGAGGTCTTCAGGGTCCTTGTATAAAGCCCAAGAGAAGGCATGAGAACTTCAAAGAAGCCGGAGGGTCCTTGTACAAAGCCCAAGAGGAGGCGGGGATGCTTTTAGGAAGCCTGTGGGTCCAAACCTAAGAAGAGTTCAAGAAAAGTTTCACCAGGAATAATCTTTCCTTTTAGTGAACAGTTCTAGGGTTTGAAGAAATTCAAGAGAGGTTTCACCGGGAATTAATCATCTCTGGGGAAATGAACTTCTTTGACAATTTCTAATAGTGGCAGTCTGAGAAAATTTTCACCGAGAATAATGCCTTTCTCTTTGTTCCATGTTGTTTAAGCCCAAGAGAAGGCAATACTGTATCTGGAAATTCCTAAGGGGAACTACGTTTGACTGTATTTAAGAGTTACCAATCGGCTTTACCTAATTATAGATTTAGTTGTCAGGGAATACTCTAAGCAGATATACAAGTATATATACAGTTGATATATGACAAGTATTTAAAAGGATATGTAAGAAGGACTTACAGGTGAGCAAGCTTCCACCAATACAGTTATATATATATATAAGCATGTAAATGAAAGCTGATAAAAACTTACAGGCGAGCAAGCTTCCATTGTAACAGCTGTATGGTTAGTTGTTTAAGAAATTAAAGAAAGTTTTAATAACAACTATGAGTTTGAACCTAAATCAAAAGGGAAGTTGTTTTTGAAAAGATTGTTGGGGCTTATACTCAAGGAGAGGCCCAGACGAAAAACAAAAATCATATCGTTGTTTTGTAAACTGTACTGGGGCTTACACAATGACTGAGGCCCAACAAAGGTTTTCTATACAAAGGGATGGGTCTTACAACTCAAGGAGAGGCCCAAAGGTTTGAAAAAGAAAAGAAATGAGACTTACAACTCAAAGGTAGGCCCAGATAAAAATGTTTTGAAAAGCGACGATCGCGCCGAGATTTTGAAAACACAGTGGGACTTATACAATGACTGAGGCCCAATTTTACTTATTTACAAAGGATGGGACTTACACTTATCAATAGGCCCGTAGATCTTTGAAAAGATTTGTTAGGGTGATAGTGATCAAAACCCTAACCAATTTTACTTATTTATTTTAATTGAATAAAAATTCAATTAAAATAATCAAACATGTGAAAAAAGGTTGTGATCTTGGATTTATATTTGGAAAATCATGTTTCATTCATGGGATGATTTAAAAATCATTTGAATTTTACAAAACCAAAAGAAAGAAATATTTTTAATGTTTAAAAACAAATAAAACATAATTCTTTACAAAAATATCAAATATATGAAATAAATAATATTTTTGTAAAATTTTAATGGAATAAAATATTTTAATATTTTTATGAATTTTCAAAAAAAAGAATCACTAAAAAATAATTAAAATTGAGAGAGAAATTAATTTTTGAATTAATTAACAAAAACATGAAAATATTGAAAAAATAACAAAAAATGAGAGAGGTAGCAAAAAAGGTCTGGGTGGGGTTTGAACCCGCGACTCAAACACAAACACACATGCGCGCTACCACTGGGGTGGTGATACATCCGTGTATCAAAACCATCCCATTAATACAAAAGGGGTGCCAAGTTTTCAAGCCTGGCCAAGGCAGGGCAAGGCAAGTTTTGGCAATTTACGTGAAGCCTCTAACTTTCTCATTTCCCCATGGATTTAGACAAAATTTAGGTGCATCTGGCCTATAATTTCACAAGAAATCCAATGGTGCTTTTAGAATTTTCAGAAAGTGTTCCTATTTTAAAACCCGATAGTAGTTTCAAAATAAGCCAAATTTTGCATGTTCTATGCTATCTCATGGTACAGGCAAGAATTGTATGAAAAATTGGTTCAAACACAACATATACAACATGTATGAGATGTTTATGATCAATGGACATCAAAGGAATGCATAATTCAAAGAGTTCAAGTAGTGATGCACTTACCTCTTGGAGCTTCTTGTGCTAACTGTCAAGTTCCTTGTGCCAGAAGTGATCCAATACTTTGAACACTCTCAATTGATCCCTTAGAAGCTTTTAGGATGATTAGAACTAGCTGGAATCTTCAAGAACAAGTTTTGGCTCTTTCTTGCAAATGGGGCAAAAATGACCAATATGACAACTCTCTTAAATGGTGTTCCAGATGAGGGGAACCATTTAGGACAGTTTGAGGATGCTATTTGGAGTGTGTTTGAGGCCTTGTTTTGTTTTGGAAGTGACTGAATCAAGGCATGGCTTGGAAAATGCAAAAAAGTCCAATTTTGAGGTTTTGGAAGTGGATTTTCTGATTTTGGTGTTTCATGTCACAAGTGAGTGTTTAAACAGCTTAGATATGACACATTGGATGTGTTTGGATCATGAGCTATGGTGGAATTGGTCTCTAACTCAAAAACTCAGAGATAACTTGCAAAAGAAGGCATTTTGGCCTAAAGAGAGAGATTTTGAGGAAAACATCAATTGTAGTGCTTTGGTGTACTCAAACTGATCACAATTGAGCTCAATTTATAGTGTGTCAAGTTTGTTTTGGCATCAATAGTGAATGGCAGCTGCAGCAGGCCTTTGGCCAATGTTGAGCAAAAGGAATCTTAAGTCTCCTCAAGCCATTGACTTGAGGTTAGGGCACAGGCCTATGGTCCTTTGATTCAGAGCATATTCTTGACTCATTCAGTTAGGAATGTGTCAGTCCATGCCACCTTGGTGCATCTATTGAATGCTTGGAAACAAAATTGGAGTCCTGACACCTTTTTAGCCTTTTTAGGTATGTCATGGCTAAGTGTAGATTCTTGGCCTTTGGAGGCTTGGGGATCAGATCATTCTCCTTTTGTTTTATCCTCAGATGTGTCCAAATGGATGACAAGGCTTGGAGTTGTCCAAATTTGCCAAATCGAGAAAAACACCAAATTCTGCCTTGCTTGGGATAGTTGGAAATGGTGATTTATCTCCTTGCTTAGGTTGAGTTATGGGAGGCTCTTGTGCTTTTTAGAAAGCCCTCATATGATACAAAACATGTGTGATCATAGTTTGTTTTGAAA
The DNA here is from genome assembly GCA_022829125.1 of Lathyrus tuberosus. Classification (NCBI taxonomy): domain Eukaryota; kingdom Viridiplantae; phylum Streptophyta; class Magnoliopsida; order Fabales; family Fabaceae; genus Lathyrus; species Lathyrus tuberosus. The sequence goes on along the minus strand of JALAZF010000065.1, from coordinate 14,776,891 downwards.
CTATTTGGACCCAACTGAAAAAAACTCATGAACATTGATGTTCAAGGCTAGTAACTTAGGCAGATTTTCACTAAGTGTTGGAAAAAGTGTCATTTTCATGTTTTTGTGATTTTGATCAATTTGTAACTCAAAACCATAAAGAATGGGAGTCTGAGGTAGTTGAAGCTTTTGTAGAGTGTAACAATACCTACAAATCCGACTTTGGATACCCCAAAATGGTTGCTTAGATCTCAAGTTATAGTCCTTGGAAGTTGGTACCAAAACCACTTTTGTTCCATAACTTAGAAAATTTTTTGTTTCTCAAGGTTGCCCCTTTTGCAAGAAACCTCACTTTTTTTTATTTTTCCTGATGGATGATAATCAATATCATACATTAACATTGTTTTTGACTTAGGGGAACCATATTTGTGAAAAATTCCAAAAAGTCAAACTTGATTTTGGGCACAACTGACTTTTTATCGGATGAAATCCAAACTGTGCGATCCGTTGTGAAATTAAGTCCTTGACCTAATTCAAACCTAATGGATGGATTCCATGGGTGTTATAGGGTGTATTGAATCATCTCCCAAGATTTGGGAGCATGTCCTGGTCAAAAGTCAAAGGTACAGTTGACTTTTTATTCAAAACCCTAATTGTGATCCTGAGGAAATTGAAACTTATGAACTAAGCTTCTTGGGTCAATCTATTGTTGCAAATGGTTCAATGAGGTGTATTTGGGTCCCTCAAATCATGTCTTAAGGTATTGACTCATGCTTTATCCCAAAAGTCATCTTAGGGGTGAATTAGGTCAAGAAACCCTAATTCCTGATTTTTTTGGTAAATGCATCCCCTGAGGTTAAATTGACTTGATGATGGGATCCATGAGGTCCCTTGGAGTATCTTGGGTTGTGCTTTGAAGCATTGGCTCATGCCCAGATGAAAATTTTCATGTGGAGGCCTCAGTCGATCGAAACCCTAATTTGGTGGCACTGGCGATCTTGAGGCTTGATCCACTTGGAATATTGCAACTTTGTGCTTGATTCTTGATGTGGGAGTCCTGTTGATCCTTTATAGGTGTTTGAGAGGTTTAGACAAGTTGAAGATCATGTCATTTCTTGATTGATCCTTTGTCTAAGTGCTCTGAGAGGGCTTGAAACCTTAATTCTTGATTGTGGTGAATGCTCAACCATCTTTGAGGAGATTGATGAGGCATGAAGGTACATCCATATTTTGATGATGACTTGCACAGTGATGGGAAATCTTAGTGGTCAAAATTTAGGGTATGACAGATGCCCCTGTTTAATCTTCTTGGACCCGAAGGTGTGAATGGCGAAGGTATTCCGGCATTCAGGGTGCAAGAGGATTAAATATCGGAATTCCCAAAAGATTGATGGTGGTTATGAACGGCAGTTTGCTCATCCATCTTCTTTTGCTAAGCAATAACGCTTAGTAAAGGGTGAAACTTCCCCTCGATCCTGGTCTTCAGCCAAGGAACTGGTCTCAGTTTCTGAAATAAACTTCCCCTCGATCCTGGTTTTTACCCATGGAACTGGTCTCAGTTTCTGATATAAACCGCCCCTCGATCCTGGTCTTCAACCAAGGAACTGGTCTTAGTTTCTTTTGTCAATAAACTTCCCCTAGATCCTGGTCTTCAGCCACGAAACTGGTCTTAGTTTTTTTTAAGTTCCTTCCTTGACAAGGGACGTTATGTGTAGTTGTTTTCCTTAAACTTCTCGCCGAATTTTCCTAGGGAGATGCCATTTGATGGGAAAAAGTTTTGATGTCAGACTTACTGGGGAACCCATTCGTCTGAGTTGTAGAGTTGTTCAAACTTCTCTCTTGGAGACGCCATTTGTTGACTCTACTGGGGAAAACGAGTCTCTTGAGAGGCTGTTTCCTGCTTGGGGATATTACATCATACTTTTCTTCGAGATCTTCTCGGAGAAATGCCATGTGATGTAATCCAATTTTGAGGTGCTGATGACTTCATTAACATTGACTTTCTGAAGAGAAAAACCAATGTGTTGCTGAGAGTCTTTAGTTGCGAGGCTTTCTCTGGGGATTTTCCTTAATCCGGGAAAGCGAGAACATCAACTTCAATGGTAAAGAGTGATGTTTGTAGAATGTCTTCTTGTTTCTCAGAGGCTCAAGTTATCAAAGTGGTCGAGGACCGTCTCCAATCCAGAAATAAACTGGGGAGAAACTGCTCAGACGCCGAATTTCCTAACAAGTAAAGGAGTGACAACTCGATTGAGAGGACTTTATCACTTGGGAACTAGACCGACTAGAGTGATAGTGATGCAATATGAATATGAATATGAATCAATAATGCAAGATGTATGTATGTATATGCTGACAAAACTGACATGACATACAAATTAATGGATGAACACGATTGGATACTCGGCCACGGTGGGGGATAAAAGTACCACTGGTTCAAAATAGCAATCCAGCCCTGCTTGGGAAAGACGGTCCCCATGGGGAAGAAGAATTGTCAATCGGTCTTAAGAGGTATGAAACCCTGACGGGGATGTCAGATGAAACATGGTCTCTGACACAGTTGATCCTTCATTCAGGCATACTGGTTTAGAAGGAGTACTTTGATTCTGCACTTTGAGGTTCAATCACCTATGGAGAAGCGATCGATGTTCTTTTTGATGTTCAAAGCCAAAAGGAATTTCCATTTTTATTTTAAAAGCAGAAAAAAATGTTGACAATTAAATTCATTTTTGTTTTATTTCAAGAATCGTTGGTTATGTTAAAAATGTCGTTCTGTAAAGCTAAAACAAATAAGAATTGCAAACAAAAGCACTAGGGCTAAAATTTTATTGATAGGATGGAAATAAGCCAAACGCGTGATCCCATAGAGTATTTACAAAGTTAGAAAATGGTAATTTAAGGGAAAAGGGCTTCATTGAAACATAACGACCGTTATCCTTCTACCAACTTTTAATTCTGGACATCTTGAGCTTTTGTCGAAGATGACCTTGACTAGAGTTTTCCTGATGGATGGAATTACTCCTAGGGATTTAACCTCGTCGGACGTAGTTACTTGCCATTGATCCCTAACTTTTTCCTGGATTGTACTTTGAGATTTCCAATCCACTGGGATTTTTTTGCTTGTGTCTCTAATTTTTTCCTAGACCGACCTTTTAGGTTTTCAATCCACCGAGACGTTATTTTTTATTTAGGCGAAATATTTCTTGACTACATCAACATTTGTGGGGGTAGGCAAATTCTTCTCCATCCATGGTTGTGAGTCTCAAGGCACCGCTTGAGAAGGCTTTCTTTACCACGTAGGGACCATCATAATTCGGAGTCCATTTGCCCCGGGAATCTGTAAGGAATGATCGTATCTTTTTTAGCACGAGGACTCTTTTCCTGAAGACGCGAGGTCAGACCTTTTTGTCGAACGCCTTCTTCATCCTTTGTTGGTACAACTAACCATGGCACAGAACCGTTATTCTCTTTTCTTCGATCAGATTTAGCTCATCGTGTCGACTTTGACACCATTCAGCTTCTGTTAGCTTAGCTTCCATCAATACCCGGATTGATGGGATCTCTACTTCTATGGGGAGCACTGCTTCCATGCCATATACTAGAGAGAAAGGGGTTGCCCCTGTTGAAGTGCGGACATATGTACGATAACCGTGAAAAGCATATGGTAGCATCTCGTGCCAGTCTTTGTAGGTTACAACCATCTTTTGAACAATCTTCTTGATGTTCTTGTTAGCTGCTTCTACCGCTCCGTTCATCTTAGGACGGTAGGGAGATGAGTTATGGTGTTCGATCTTGAACTCAGCGCACAACTCTTTCATCATCTTATTGTTCAAGTTAGATCCATTATCAGTAATGATCTGGCTTGGAACACCATAATGGTAGATGAGATTGTTCTTTATAAATTGGACCACCACTTGTCTGGTTACATTGGTGTATGATGCTTCTTCGACCCATTTGGTGAATTATTCAATGGCTACCAGGATGAACTGATGTTCGTTTGAAGCCTTGGGTTCGATCATGCCAATCATGTCAATTCCCCATATGGAAAAAGGCCATGGGGAAGAGAGAACTTTGAGATGTGTTGGCGGTACATGGGTTTTTTCTGAGTATATGTGACACTTGTGACATCTCCTCATGTACTTGTAGCAATTGGGTTCCATGGTCAACCAATAATATCCTGCTCTCAGAATTTTTCTTGCCATTGTGTGTCTGTTGGCATGAGTGTCAAAGGATCCTTCGTAAATTTGTTTCATCAACATGTTTGCTTCTGGTCTGTCTACGCATCGAAGCAAGACCATGTCGAAGTTTCTCTTATAGAGTGTATCATCGCTCAAGAAGTTGTTGCATGTCAGTCTTCTGATGGTTTTTCTATCTTTTCTTGATGCCCCAGGCGGGTACTCTTGTCTTTTAAGGAAGCACTTGATATCATGATACCAGGGTTTGTCGTCTATGACTGCTTCGATTCTGAAGATGTAAGCGGGTCGTTCTAGGCGCATTATGTCAATCTTAGGTATGTCGTTCCATTGACATATACTAATCATGGAAGAGAGAATGGCTAGTGCATCAGCCATGTGATTCTCTTCACGAGGGATGTGATGAAACTCGATTCTGTTGAAGAATGGTAACAACCTTCTCGCGTAATCTTTGTATGGAATTAGTCCTGATTGGTATGTGTTCCAATATCCTTTGATCTGATTGATAACCAGGGATGAGTCTCTATACACATCCAAGTTCTTAATTCTCAAGTAAATCGCTTCTTCGAGACGCATGGTACAAGCTTCATATTCGGCCTCATTGTTTGTGCATTTGAATGTCAATTGGGCAGTGAAAGGAATGTGGGTACCCTGAGGTGTTATGATGATTGCCCCAATTCCGTTTCCATAATTATTGACAGCTCCGTCAAAGATTAGTCCCCATTGGGAACCTGGTTCTGGCCCTTCATTGGGTAGTGGTTCATCGCAATCTTTCATTTTTAAGTACATGACATCTTCATCTGGGAAGTCAAACCCGACTGATCCTTGATCGTCAATCGGTTGATGAGCCAAATGATCGACTAAAATACTTCCTTTTCCAGCTTTCTGAGCATGGTACTCGATGTCGTATTCTGATAACAACATCTGCCAACGGGCGATCCTTCCCGTGAGAGCAGGTTTTTCAAAGACGTACTTGATCGGATCCATTTCAGAGATCAGCCTAGTAGTGTGACAAATCATGTACTGGCGAAGACGTTTGGCTGCCCAAGACAGAGCACAGTAAGTTTTCTCAAGCATAGTGTACCGAGTTTCACAGTTTGTGAATTTCTGGCTTAAATAATAGATGGCAGACTCTCTTCTTTTTGTTTCGTCTTGCTGACCAAGCACACAACCCATGGAGTCCTTCAAAACAGTTAAATATATGATCAGCGGTCTTCCCTCCACTTGAGGTGATAGAATTGGTGAGTTCAACAGGTATTCCTTGATACTGTCGAAGGCGGTTTGGCAGTCTTCTGTCCATACACAGTCCTGATTCTTTTTTAGTAATTTGAAGATTGACGCGCATATCGCGGTCATGAGGAATATAATTTTGGAAATGTAATTCAAACGTCCCAGGAATCCTCTGACTTGTTTTTCAGTATTTAGAGAAGGCATTTCTTGAATGGCCTTGACTTTGTCAGGATCAACCTCAATTCCTTTTTGGCTGACGATGAACTATAAAGGTTTTCTTGAGCGGACACCGAATGTGCATTTGTTGGGATTCAAGCGGATTTTGTACTTTCTCAGGCGCTCGATTAACTTTGACAGGTGGGTCACATGCTCCTCTTCTGTTTTAGATTTGGAAATCATATCATCGACATACACTTCTATTTCTTTGTGTATCATGTCAGGAAACAGAGTTGTCATGGCCCTTTGATAGGTCGCCTCAGTGTTCTTCAAACCGAACAGCATTACCTTGTAACAAAAGATGCCCCATGGGGTGATGAATAAAGTTTTCTCCATATCTTCCGGCTCCATTTTGATTTGTTTATAGACCGAGAATCCATCCATGAAGGAGAATAATTTGAACTTTGTTGTACTGTCTACCAGCATGTATATGTGCGGTAGGGGAAAGTCATCCTTTGGACTGACCTTGTTCAGATCCTTGTAGTCTACACGCATTCTGACTTTTCTGTCCGTTGTCGGAACTGGCACTATTATGGCTAGCCATTGCGGATACTCTGAGGTGGCGAGGAAATCGGCGTCAATCTATTTCTGTACTTCCTGTTTGATTTTGACGTCCATGTCCGGATGAGTCCGTCTCAGTCTTTTTTTCACCAGCGGACATTCTGATCTTAACGGTAGATGATGTTCCACGATTCTGGTATCCAACCCTGGCATGTCCTGGTAGGACCAAGCAAACACATCTAGAAACTCTCTAAGAAGTCTTATCAAGCTTTCTTTGACAGTCGGACTGAGCAGTGCCCCAATCTTGACTTCTTTTGTCTCTTCTTCTGAACCCAAATTGACCGTTTCCAATGGCTCTTGGTGAGGTTCAATGGAACTTTCCTCTTATCTGTGTAATCAGGAGATCTCTTCTGGAATTTCTTCGTCTTCTTCTTCTTCAGCTTTGAAATTCTGGCCTATGCAGACAACAAATGTCCTAGCACATGTTAAGACATTGTGCTGCATAATCTTTTAAACTCAGAGGCCCAACTGCAGACTGATACCTTGAATATTAGAACTGCATCATCACAGATGTCACAACATTTGATCCATCATGTCAGTCAAGAACATTAACAAACGTGTAAATTGCATAATGTTAAATAAGACAGTAATTGTTAACCTAGTTCGGTGCAATTCACGTACATCTGGGGGATACTAATCCAGGATGAAGATTTCACTATTGTATACTGTTACAAAGTTAAACTCCCACGTTTACAACTTTATCCCTAACATCTACCCCATGAACATCTTTACCAAGGCTAAACTCCATGATTTACAACCTTGATATGAGATACCCCACTCACATCCTAATCACAACCTGTGATATCTCTGTCTTCTGCCAATTCATAACTGTCGTGGTTTCTTGACCTTCAAGTTATCTTGGACTTGCTTCAAAGCTTCGTCCAAGAACAATACACCAACCATTACCTACAGGTTTGTGGTTGTGTCTTTGTACCTATGCCTTCCACCCTGCATCCCATAATACAGAGTGGAGACTTATAACTCCTAAGAGAGCCAACGACTCTCAAACCCTAAACCCTTATTCAACACAAAGGAACTAGGTTACAAAGTAATAAGTGATACAAAAGTTACATTACACTAACCCTAGGTCTAAGTCTTCATATATAATCTTCTTTCTTGGGCTTTCTATTTTTCATCCTTGATCCAGTATTGAAAAGCGTAGCAAATCTTAGACAGATTTCTTACACATTTAAATCCTGTTATATCAGTGTAGGATGTCGCATCTTGCTGTTAGGACATCTTCTTCGACATCTTTGATCTTGGCAATTTCTTCATCTTTATTGTTGATATGTTTTACCAAAATTTAGTCAAACTCTAGGAGCTTTCAATCTCCCCCTTTTGACAAATTTTGGCTAATACATCTTCTTTTGTGTTCTGCCATCAGCAAGAGTCCTCCATCTTGAGAATTGATTGGAGTTTGAAGAAATATACCCCTCAACACATTTCTTTTTCCTTCCAAGAAACATCCAGAACCAGTGTAGAAAACTCCTCCAGAAAAGAAACACTAGTTGTAGCCTTTATGACACCGGGTACAAGAATTATGTAACTCAGGTCACAAGACACAACCTGTTTCACAACTCAGAGCACAAGACACAAAAACTGGAAATTAGTAGGTAGATATGATAGAACATCTTCCTCCAACATTCTTGCACTGCCACTGCTCGAATGAACCCAAACACCAGAACACTATTCTTCTCCCCCTTTTTAGCCAAAACTTGGCAAAAGTGACCAAGACAACTCCATATCATAATGCAACCCATCCAGATCTTGAAAAATGCCATCGAACACTCACTTGGAAAGAAGGAATTATGAGACCAAGAAGTGTCACAACAATCTTATTTGTTGCTCCCTGGATATTCATCCAAGTACAAACGCGAAAGTGACGCGGAAACAGAGTCGCCAGCAATGTGTATTTATCCCAAGAGAGGGAAAGGAAACACTGCATAAACCTGAGGGAAAGGAAAAGCATGGTCTCGCGACCAAGAGAAATGAGTAAGGGAGTCGGTTATGTGAGGGGAAGGTATTAGCACCCCCACGCGTCCATCGTACTCGATGGGATCCACGCTTGCTATCTTGATCAAAGGGTGTCGTCATCCGGAGCTCCGCTGCTACTGGAAAGGAGAAAGAATGGGAACGGAAAAGAACGGAGAAACGAAGAAGAAGTGACTCGATAGGACATCGCTCGTCCTACGCCTACGTATTCCCTCGTGCAATGGGAAATTCAGAGTCAACGTAGTTCGGACACGAACTAAAGGGGGAAGGTTGCTCATCGAGATATCGCATCTCGTGCCTACGTATCCTCAATCTGATGGGAAAGAGGAATCAGAGCAAATGTAGTTCGACCTAACGAGGTCTTAGTGTTTTTTATGAGCGACGTTAGGTTCGCGTCCGACAGTTACGGTCGAGGCCTGTTTGCGACGAGACGGAAGTAACGTGCTCTTTTTTGAAAATGGCTTGAAACTTAACAATCCCGAAGGATAAAAAGGTTTGAGTTTGTTTTGTGTTTTTTAGACAGAAGTGGATTGAAGTTAGTTCGTAACTTACATTACACCAAAGTCTACCATGCGGGAACGAGTGAGTCGCATGGTCGCCTCCAAATGGGACGTATGCTAAACACTCTAGAAGAGGAGGGGAGACCCCTCGTTCTTCATTTCCTACACTTAAGGTTCGAGTGCAATATACGTTATATTTATTAAGTGTTTTAAGAATGTTATGAGATGAGAAGAGAGGACTCAAAGGAAAAGAAAAAAACACTAAGGGAAAATCTATCCTAATGTTGTCATGCAATGATGGCCCTAAGGTCGAGGTAAGAAGGGAAACATCTACCTAAGTTAGAATGCAAAATCAAATCGAATCCAAGAAACAAAACTAAAAGAGTGGCTACAACAGCGCTCCAGCACCTGCACAGCGGTAAAAAGAAGCACACCAACAAGACAGCTTTCAACAGCACACAGTTCAGCACAAAAAGAGGTGTGAAAAAAAACCAGGCAGCAGCACATACAACAACACGTATGCACAAAGACAGCAGTGAAAACAGGGCAGCACACCATGCATTTGAAAACAAATACTCATGCAAGCAACAATTGTAAATAGACACACAAAGCATGGAAAACGAATCATAAAGGTTGCAAGCATCAAGAATGAATAACATGATCATGCTAACAATTCAAGAACAATTACTCAACAAAGTTTGCACAACTCAAACATCGATCACAACGTCATGCATAAGCAACCACAGCAACAAACAACAACCACGCACCACATGTCCAGCAAGTTGAGCATCAGTTAAGAGTTAACATGATTCCAATGTGTTTACGTCGTGTTTAGCGCATCAATTAGTCAACAACACAAACATAAACATTTATCAATGAAAATCAAGAATCGCGTGTCGAAGAATCGTGTTCATGCAAAGATGTGAGGTGCAACATCATCAAAACAGTCAACAAACATGTGTCATATCAATCCATGAAGATTAAAAGTGAAACGGGATCGAAACATGCTCAAAAATGCACAAAAGATTCACTCTGCAACAGTGTTAATCGGTTAACCAAGTGTGTTAACCGATTAACAGCTCTAAAATCAGCAGGAAACAACAAAATACACTGGTTAACCGATTAACCAGTTTATACTGCATTTGGTTAATCGGTTAACCCTGTTACAGTAGCAACAAATTAAGTTGAAAAATCACTTCCAGCAGCAAAATCACTTATGCAAACATCTCCAATGATCACGTAATCGACAATGCACGAAAATTAAGTTCAAACATAGTATTCAAACATTATCTAGATCCAATAATCATCAACATCAAGAATCGAATTCAAGCAAATGGATCAAAAATCAACAACAACCAAAGATCTACATTGTATAAGTTGTAAATAAGCTAAATCAAGTATAGCTCTAAGGAAAACCAACCTACAAAGCTGAGATTTGCTTTGGTAAGTGTTGCAAACGAAAATTGATGAATCAACTCTAGAAATCCAGAGATCACTGAAGCTTTATCAAGAACAATTGAAGATCCAAGCAAGAACACCTCAAATAATCAAAATATCCTCCAAAAGTGATTCCAACAACTTAATTCAAGATCTAAACCAGTAGCTACTGCAGAATTGAACCAAGAATGAGGATGTGATGGGGGTTTAGCTCAAGAATTCACTAATTCCAATGAAGAATTTGTGAATCTATGAATATGGAGCTTTGAGTGAGGGTTTTGGGATGAGAGAAAAGTTGAGAGAAAATGGAGTGAGATGTGTAGAAAATTCAGAAAATGAATCAAGCCTCCTGAGAGGTTTGAAGTTGATTAAATTAAATAACCCCTAGGTTAGGAGTTAAGTTTGGGTTTGGAGTGAGGTTTTGTGGGTGGAAATTGAAGTGAAAAGTGAATTAGGAAAGGAAAATGTGGAATTAGAATGGAAAGAAATTGAATTTTTGAATGGAAAATCAACTCTCTAGATCCTTCTACTGGTGTAAAATGAAATTGGGTGATTAAAAATTGGGTTAAAAAAATGCAGTGCTGAAAAATGGAGTATTTGGGCAAAATTCGCCTTGGTTAATCGGTTAACCAAATGTGTTAACCGATTAACACAAGAGAAAATTCAAATATTTGCGCCAAACGGAGGGAAACTTGGAGAATTGCTTGATTCCTCCTGTTCTGAGCCACATTAGACCTCTGAAACTTGCCGTTGGACATTACCACTGGAAACCACTTGAAATATGCTGTGAAATGTGTTTCGCACTCGGAATAAACTACTGAAAACGACTGTCTGGTGCTGAATAGCTGATAAAAAAATGATTGTCGAAGCCTCTGATTATCAAATCATCTAATTAGCAAAATAAATGCTCGAAAAGACTTTGAAGACCATCTGCTTGGCTCTGAACATTGTTGCAAATGATACTGGAACTGATAACACCATGAGCTGCAGGAAACTACCTTGATCCCATGCCCAAAAGAAATATGCAAATGCAGAAGTGAGTATACAAATGAAGTGAAGTATAAGCCAATTAGTGCTAAAAGAAAGCGGGCAAATTTTGGGGTATTAAACTACTTATAGCAGATAATTACCTTTGAAAGAAACGAACAATCGAATAAAACACTGGTCAATTCAAAGCACCAATAACTCTACTAAATGCACACCGGCCAAGACTGTTGACTGTTTCTCCTTTTAAGAACACCTACCAAGGAACCCATTACATCCAAACATGTCTTACAACAATGTCCTGACATCATGTCAGACATTGTCTATTCTTCCAGGATTCTTCTTCTGATTTGACCATACAGAGACTTCTTCACAAATACACGATCCCTGTCTGCAAGAGAAAAATAAATTCTCCCAGACTCAGTCAATGATTCTTAAGCATCCAATAAGAACCATTTAAATATGCATTGCCAAGTTTCCCACAACTTGCAACAATACTCTAATGTCAAGACATCCTCCTTGACATCTCAGTTCGCTTGACGCACAAATGCAAACAGGAACTTCAACAATAATGTCAAGCCATCTTGACATCTCAGTTTGCTTGACGCACAAATGCAAACTGGAACTTCATCTCAGATCAAGAGGCCTCTCCCCTTGACTAAGGTAACTGGTGCTCCTCCACTGAACACCCAAGCTAAAGACTGGAAATCATAAGATGCATCTTCATGTCTTCAAGAGTGCACCCTCTGTTCAACACACCTGCTGAACGCAACCATTAACTCTTTATTGTTCCCTCTGACAAGAAACAATAATCATTCACACATGATCACCATTATGCTACCCGTGAGGAAGTGTATACCAACCATAACAAACTCTTGGCTTGAGATCAAAGTCCCATTGATCCCCCTCATCCTATAACCATCTACACACCACATGAACTCCTCTTGAATTCTCATGTATAGACCTCCAGTTGCTTGAGGCACAAACCAATTGAATCAGAATGCTTCACATTCCTCAAAGAGATGCACAGTGCCCCTTAGTTTGTTATAACGATGTCAGCTATCGTATGCATGCTCCAGAACTTCACAGCTACTAAACTGACCCACTACTAGCATGACTTGCTCTAAGGGCTCCAATGCCGTATGCAAGATTTTTCATTGACCTCACCAGTCCAGCATTAGAGGTAAACACCCTGCAATCCAAGACAGTCATTCCTATCATTCTCCCATATGATAATCTGGAATACTTCTGATTTATAGTGAATCTCCACTTCTGAACGCATTCAGGAACTAGACTTCCATGCAATCAAAACATGATCCACTTCAGTCTTTGCAAACACTTACATCCTCCTTCCAAGAACCCTTCTACTCCATCATTCTCTCGGATGATCATGTAGATACTTCTTGGACACGATGCAAGTAACCAGTTCATCACAGAACCTGAAATCCTTCACCAAGGATAACTAACCCAAGGATGTTCTAACATCAGTTAGGACATCTTCCACACATCATAGACACCACACACAGTTAGGACATCTTCCACACACCATGGTTCTTGATATGCTCCACCACTGGAATTACTATCAGCATAGTAATCCACACTGAAGGTCTTCGCACAACACTGATCCACCAGCTTGAACAAAGAAGACTTCAGAAACCCAAAGAGAAATAAACTCTCAACCACCAAAGAAGGTATGCTTCCATTCTCAACCCAGAACTTCTGCCAAAAACTCCCAGAGAACCAGAACCTCCTTACAATTTTAACTAACTACTCTTCTACAAAAGAGCAATCAGTTTCAAGCATCCTGCTTGAACGCACATTGTGAAACCAATCACATGCCACCTTTTGATTGACCTCACTCATCTTCAAAACTCCCACAAGATACCCTGATCTACTAATGAAATCATATCTTCAAGTCACATGAACTACTTGCCCTATAGCAAGACATCTTAGATCCACCAAGCCTCTTAGTCATGTAACATCTTCTCATCCACAGCTCCCGCAAACTATATGAGATAGACCCTTTTGAAGAATCCATCACTCCCATTCTGCTGTAGATCACCTTATCTTAAGCTGATGTGCCACATCACCAGCTGAGACTTCTGATGTTAAGCTAAATGTCAAAACATTATGACATCCAACTGTTAAATTCATCTCTTCCTTCTGCCACTTAGAAGAACCTCCTCCCTTTGCAGAAACAGATTCCCATGCTCTCACACACTTGATTGAACAACCAAGTTTTGAGTAGACAACCTCCATTCTGCTTTAAAACTCCAAAGACTTGAAACCTGCCACATCTGAATCTTTAGAGAATAAGTAGTCCAAGACTACCCCATAGTAATACCAAAGAATGCCACTTCCCTTAGTAGAGCCGTCAGTAGAAAACCAGAGATAACTGACACTTATCCTCGACCTTCACAACCAGAGAAAACACTATGCTCCGAAGCACTTGGATCAGAAATAAACTGACCCAAGCTGTAACCATCAAGATTATGATGTCTTCATAGTCTTCCATCTTCAACTTCAACAGCATCACCATCGGGACAAGTCATTCACAATACTTTCCAGGAAACAGACGTTAAGCCAATAATCCCAGGTCAACACCTAGGAGACTTTTGAACGAATGCAGAACCCCTCCCATGATTCTACAAGCCTCTAATGAAATGATGTTAGAACATCTGATAGAACATCCTCAATCTTGACTTTCAAGGATAATTAATTAAATACTTGTGGATTCCACAAATAGCAATTGATCTTAAATTCTTGTACCATAACCCTTCTTAACTGCTGTAGCTGAGCTCCACCAGATCATGTTATGAACACTTATACAGTATTTAATCTTATTGCAAGTATCTTCTTCAATGACAATGTCGAGAACATGACTCACCTCCACGGTCTTCACTCCTATGCTTCCTAGAAAGCACCTCCTAGTCTGAAGAATAACTAGAAGACTCCAGAACATGACTCAGTTGCCTTGATTGGACTTGATCAACATATCAAGTGTCTTCAACAACTTAGCCAACAAGAAATCATCAAACACCTAGAGCATGAGTTTGATAATTCATCTTACCCTTTCTCTTCAATCTGACTTCAGCATACATGATGACGCCACTCTGTAGCGAGCGATTTTTGTCGGTGACGCGACCACCTTATCGTTGAAGTTTGGGTTTTCTCCTCATGGAGAAAGGGTGCTACTTTCTGATTTCTTATTTATCCCGTGAAGCTGGAAGGGAAAAGGAAGGTATCTAAAACTAACCTTGCACGTGAATGGTTAACTGAACAAACGGTTTAAAAGAGATTGGGGGGTCCAGGGTCAGGTTATACAATGGGTAGTTGTCAGTTACCCATCCTATATGTGGTTATCCACAAGATGTTAGCTTTTAGGTCTTGCATTGCAATTGATAATGTCTATCTGCTGATGGGTTGGGAAAGTATGACTGGGAGAGTGAGTTTTGTTTATGTTTTGGGTAAGGTACTGGACCTAAGCGTTTGGTTAGTATGAAGGTACTGGACCTAGGGTTTTTTATTAGTATGCTCGCTAAGATTTTGTAATCTTATGCCTACGTATTCCTGTTTAACGAAACAGGGAAATCAGAGCGATCGTAGTTCCTCCTATTCTATGGAAGGAAAGAGATGTTTTGGTGTCTTGTTCAACGCCTAAGATTGAAGCTAAAGGTGATTTGTATCTTGTTTAAAGCCCAAGATGTGAAGCTAAAGGGTTCTGACTGAGAGAGAATTCGTCATCTCTAAAGCGGGATTGTTAATTTTCGTGTGCTTTGATCAAAGCACAAGTTTGATGCTAAAAGGTTGATTGACTCAACCGGGGATTTCTTTATACAAAGCCTAAGAGGAGGCTAGAAGTTGCCTTTTCGGGGGGAAATGTTATTTCTGTCTTTTACAAATCCCAAGATTGAGGCTAAAAGGGATTTTTTACTCCGTTGGGGAGAATGTATCTTGTATAAAGCCCAAGATGGAGGCTGAAGTGAGTTTGACTCAACAAGAGAGTGCTTGTCTGTGTCTTGTACAAAGCCCGAGACGGAGGCTAAAAGAGTTGACTCAATAAGAGAGTCTTGAACAGGTGATTGACTCAACAAAAGAGTCTGAAGGTTGATTGACTCAACAAGAGAGTCTTTAATACTCAACAAGAGAGTGATTTAATGTCTCGTACGAAGCCCGAGATTGAGGCTAAAAGAAGATTGACTCAACAAGAGAGTCATTTATACTCAACAAGAGAGTGTTTTATGTGTCTTGTATGAAGCCGAACACGGAGGCTAAAAGTGGACTCAACAAGAGAATCTTTTATACTCAACAAGAGAGTGGGTTTTTATATGTCTTGTACAAAGCCCAAGACGAAGGCTAAAAGTAGTTGACTCAACAAGAGAGTCTGAAAATGTTAGCTCCGCTAGGGAGAATCATTTGTACAAATCCCAAGAGGAGGCTGACTTACCGCTGTGGATTATTGAGATCCTGAAGTAGGTCCAAGTGTGGGGAACTCTCATGAGAAAGACCGGGTTTCTGTTGGAGATTGATCCATGGTGATCGATGTTTTTTCCTATGTTTGAAAGGAACTTGAGAATGTCTTTGAGACTCAAGAGTTTTAGACTGTCCAAGTCTAGAGTTTTATCTTTTGTACAATGCCCAAGAGGAGGCACGGGCATTAATGGATGAGTATCAACCCTAAAATGGTCGGGGCTTTGACGCTGGAAAGACTGCTCTAGCAACTGATGACTAAGTTCTGTCTTATACCTTTAAGAGGTCGTCAGGGTCCTTGTATTAAGCCCAAGAGAAGGCATGAGAACTTCTAAGAAGCCAAAGGGTCCTTGTACAACGTCCAAGAGGAGGCGGGGATGATTTTAGGAAGCCTGTGGGTCTCCAAATCAAGAAAAATTCAAGAAATGCAATTCAAAGTGAAAAGATCATTCCAGGAAAGTTCGAGAATTTGGAAGAAACTCAAGAGATGCCATTCACGGAGAAAAGATCATCTTTGGGGAGTTAGAGTTTCTTTGACAATTTCTAGGGGTGACAGTCTGAGAAAAGGTTCACCGAGAATAATGCCTTTCTCTTTGTTCCATAATATTGTTTAACCCCAAGAGGAGGGAAGATTGCATCTGGAATCCTACGGGGGATCTAGTTTTGTTTGTATTTAAGAGTGACTAACATGGCTTTACCTAGTGCTAGACGTAGTTGTCGGAGAAAACTCTAAATAACTATACTAGTATTACACAGTGGATATGTGACAAGTAATTAAAAGGATGTGAAAGAAGACTTACAGTGAAACAGCCCTATAATACAGTTATATATATGAAAGCGGTAAATGAAAGCGGATAAACACTTACCTGTTGTAGAGCTTCCATGTTGTTTGGTTAGTTGTTCAACAAAGAAATTAAAGAAAGTTTTGATGACAACATATATTTTAATTCAAAATGAAAGGAGAAAGTGCTTTGAAAAGATTGTTGGGCTTACAGCTCAAGGAGAGGCCCAAGTTTTAACGATGATTGCACCGTTGTTTTGTAAACTGTACAAAGGGACTTATACAATATGTGAGGCCCAAAAGGTTTTTTATGTAGAAGGGGATGAGGCTTATATCTCAAGGAGAGGCCTAAAAAGGTTTGTTTGAAAACGGCGATCGTGCCGAGGTTCTCTTTTAACGCATATGGACTTATACAATATCTGAGGCCCAAAAATGGTTTTGGTTAAACGGGGATTGGGTCTTACACTCTATTAGAGGCCCAAAGATTTATTTCTGTACAAGTGATGGGGCTTATAGCTCAAGGAGAGGCCCATGGATTTTTGTTTAAAAAGGGCGACGATTGTGCTAAACTTTTTTGACGGTATCGGGACTTATACAATACACTGAGGCCCAAAATGGTTTTCATTTATGAAAGTATGGGACTTACACTCTCTCAAGAGGCCCAGAGTGTTTGAAAATGATTGATGAGGGTTGAATCAATCAAAACCCTAATTTCATCATTTTTTAAAAGTAAATTCTTAAAGAAAATCAATAAAAAATGATAAAACACCAAATAAGCTTGAATAAACAACTTGTAATTTTTGGTTAAGCTTTGAAAAATGAGGTTTTAATCACAATATGAATTAAAACTCATTTGGTTTTGATTTTTCAAGATGAATATTCACTTTTAAAATGTTTAAAAACAATTAAAAATGAATTTATTCATAAAAATACCAACTATATTAAATAAATAATATAAATTTGATTTTTTTTTGTGTGGAATAAAATATTTCAACATTTTTGTGATTTTTTGCAAAATGAACCAATAAACAATAATTAAAATTGAGGGAGTAATTAATTTTTCAAATCATTAAAAATAATAAGAAAAATAATAAAAAATGGAAAAAAACATTAAAAAGGGGTCTGGGGCGAGAGGGATTCGAAACGCAGACCTCTTGTGTGCAGTGCGCGCTTTTTACCACTGGGGTGGTGATACATCCGTGTATCAAAACACACCCACAAATATACAAGGCTGGCCTTGTTTTTGGCCTGGCCAAGGCAAGGCAAGGCAAGGTTTTGGCCAAAAACGTGAAGCTTGTAACTTTCTCATTTCTACATGGATTGGGACAAAATTTAGGTCTATCCTGCCTAGAATTTGACAAGGAATCCAATGGTGGTGGTGGTTTTTTCAAATGAGGCTCCTATTGAAAAACCCGATATTGGTTTTGAAATAGGCCTCCCTTTGCATTTTCTGGGCTTTCTCATGGTACAGGCATGAATCACATGATGAATTGGTCCAAACACAACATATATAACATGTATGAGATGTGCATGATCAGTGGACCTCAAAGCAATGCATATTTTAAAGAGTTCATGTGGAGATGCTTACCTCTTTAGGAGCTTTTTGGGCAATCTGTCAAGGGCTTTGTTCCAAAATTGTTTTGATGCTTTAAACACTCTCAAATGATCCCTTATAAGCTTTTAGGATGATTGGAATCAACTGGAAACCTCCGGAATGGAAATTGGCCCTTTCTTGCAAAAGGAGCAAAAGTGACCAAAATAGCAACTCTCTCAAATGGTGTTCCAGATGTGGGGAACCATTTGGGGCAGTTCAAGGATGATATTTGGAGTGTGTTTGAGGCTTTATCTGGTTTTGAAAGTGACTGAATCAAGACATGGCTTGAAAAATGCAAAAAAGTCCTATTTTGAGGTTTTGAGATGGGACTTTGTGATTTTGGTGTTACATGTCACTTGTGAGAGTTTGGACAGCTTAGATATGACATATTGGATGTGTTTGGATCATGAGCTGTGATGGAAATGCTCTCTAACTCAAAAACTCAGAGTTACCTTGCTAAAGAAGGCATTTTTGCCTTGAGAAAGAGATTTTGAGGAAATCAAGTGTTGTAGTGCTTTGGTGTACTCAAACTGAGCACAAATGAGCTCTATTTATAGTAGAGCAAGTTTGTTTTCGCTGCAATAGTGAATGGCAACTGCTGCAGAGGTTTTGGCAAATGTTGATCAATAGGAATCCAAGTCTCCTCTAGCCATTGACTAGAGGTTAAAGCACAGGCCACCTTGATGCATCCATTGAATGCTCCAAAACAAAATTGGAGTCTTGTCCCATATTTAGGGTTTTTTAGGCTTGGCATGCTATTTTTAGTTCCAAAGACTTGAGAGGCTTATGGATCAGTGGTTGTCCCTCCTTGGTCTCTCCCCGAGGTGTTCAGATGGATAAACTTGTTTGTCATTTGCACTAATTGCTCAAATCGAGCAAAATGCACAAATCTGCCTAGTTATGACAGTTGCAGCAAGGCATATTGCCACTATCATAACTCTTAGCTCAAATGGAATTTCATGGGGTTCTTGGCCATTTTGGAAAGCTCTCATATGATACAACATATGTGTGATCATAGTTTGTCTTGACACTTTTTGGATCCAAGTGAAAAATACCCTTACATTTTGGAAAAAGTGAAACAGATTCTGACTTAGTGAAAATTTCACTAAGTGTTGGAAAAAGTGACATTTCATGTTTTCAGCCATTTTGATCCAACCATAACTCAAAATCCCTGATGAATTGAAATGAGGTGTAGTTGACACTTTTAAAGTATGACATGAGAGCTACAAATCCATCTTTGGATCAGCCCAAATGGTTGCTTGGATCTCAAGTCATGATCCTTGGAAGTTGGTACCCTAGACACTTTGTTCCATAACTTAGAAAAATTCTATGTTTTTTTATGGTTACCCCTTTTACAAGTTATCGCACTTTTCTTGATTTTCCTTAATGAATGATGATTCCAATCACATATTAACATCATTTTAGGGTTAGGGAACCGTAATTGATCAAAAAATAAAAAAGTCAAACTTTGACCTTTGGGCACAGTTGACTTTTTATCAGATGAATTCCCAATTATGCGGTCCTCTATGAAATCAAGTCCTTGACTTAAATAAAACTTGATAGACTAATTTCATAGGTGTTATAGGGTGTATTGAATCATGTCCCAAGGTTTGGGAGCATGTCCTGGTCAAAAGTCAAAGGTACAGTTCACTTTTCTCGCGAAACCCTAACTATGGTTCTGATGAACTTGAAACTTGTGCACCAAGCTTCTTGGATAAATCCATTGTTTCAAATGGATCAATGTAGTGTGTTAGATACCCTCAAATCCTCTCATGAGGTCTTGGCTCATGTTATGTCCCAAAAGTCAACTTAGGGGTGAATTAGGTCAAGAAACCCTAATTCCTGATTTTTGGTGAATGCAGCCCCTGAGGCAATATTGACTTGATGATTGGGTTCATGATGTCCCTTGGAGCATCTTAGGTTGTGCTTTGAAGCATTGGCTCATGTCTAGAGGAAAAATTCTATCTGGAGGCCTTGGTCGACCAAAACCCTAATTTGGTGACCCTGGCGATCTTAAGGCTTGATCCACTTGGAATGCTGCAATATTGTGCTTGATTCTTGAAGTGGAGTCCTCTTGATCCTTTGTGGATGTTTGAGAGGTTTATACAAGTTTAGGATCCTGTCATTTCTTGATTGATCCCTTGCCTAAAAGCTCTGAGAGGGATTGAAACCCTAAGTCTGATTGCAGTGAGTGTTCAACAACCCTTGAGGAAATTGATGAGGCACAAAGGTACATCCATATTGTGCTGATGATTTGCACAATGATGGGAAATCTTAGTGGTCAAAATTTAGGGTTTGATAGATGCTCCTATTTAATCTTCTTGGACCTGAAGGTGTGAATGGCGAAGGTATTTAGGCATTCGGGGTGCAAGAGGATTAAATATCGGAATACCCGAAATTTTGATGGTAGTTAGGAATGGTAGTTCATGCATCCTTCTTGTTTTGCTAAGCAATGATGCTTAGAAAAGGTAAAATCCCCCTCGATCCTGGTTTCCTACCAAGGAACTGGTCTTAGTTTTTGAAATAAACTTCCCCTCGATCCTGGTTTCCTGCCAAGGAACTGGTCTCAGTTGCTGAAACAAACTTCCCCTCGATCTTGGTTTCCTACCAAGGAACTAGTCTCAGTTTCTGAAATAAACTTCCCTTCGATCCTGGTTTTCTACCAAGGAACTGGTCGTAGTTGCTAAATTAAACTTCCCCTCGATCTTGGTTTCCTACCAAGGAACTGGTCTCACTTGCTGAAATAAACTTCCCCTCGATCCTGGTTACCTACCAAGGAACTGGTCTCAGTTGCTGAAATAAACTTCCCCTCGATCCTGGTTTCTTACCAAGGAACTGGTCTCAGTTTCTTTTGTCAATAAACTTTCTTGACAAGGGACGCTGTTCATAGCGGTTTTCCTTAAACTTCTCGCCGAATTTTCCTGGGGAGATGCCATTTGATGGAAAAAGATTTGACGTCAGAGTTGCTGGGGGACCCATCTGTCTGAGTCGTAGAGGTATACAAACTTCTCTATTGGAGATGCCATTCGTTGACTCTACTAGAGGAAAACGAGTCTCTTGAGAGACTGCTTTCGCTTGGGGGTATTACAACATGCTTTTCTCAGGATCTTCTCAGAGAAATGCCATATTATGTGATCTAATTTTGAGGTGCCGATGACCTTTTTTGTCAGCAAAATTTCCAGAGAAAAACTGTTGTACTGCCGAATCTCTGATTAAGAGGCTTCAGAGGTTCAAGTTATCAAAGTGGTTAAGGGACCAACTTCAATCCAGAAATAAACACGAGGAGAGGTTGTTCAGACGCGACGTTTCCTGACAAGGAAAAAACTGACAACGCGACTGAGAGGACTTTTATCACTTGGGGATAGGACTGACCAGAGTGATAGTGATGCAATATGAATGTGAATGTAAATCATGATGTATGTATGTATATGGTGACAAAACTGACATGACATACAGACTAACGGATGAACATGACTGGATACTCCGCCACTGCGGGGGACGTAGAGGTACCAATGGGTTCAAAATAGCAATTCTGCCTTGCTTAGGAGAGATAGTCCCCGTGGGGAACACCGTTGGTCGGACTTAGGAGATAAGAACTCTGTCGGGGGTCTCAGAGGAAACACGGTCTCTAACACAGTTGATCCTTCATTCAAGTGCACTGGTTTAGAAGGAGTACTTGGATTCTACACATTGAAGCTCGATTACTTCTGGAGTAGCGATCGATGTTCTTTCGATGTTCAACAGTCAAAAGAAATTGCCATCCTTATTTTGAAAAGCAGAAAAATTTTAACAAGTAAATTCTTTTTTGTTTTATTTCAAGAATAGTTAATCATATTAAAATGTCGTTCTATAAAGCTAAAACAAATAAGAATTGCAAACAAAAGCACCTGGGCTCAAATTTTATTGATAGGATGGAAATCAGCCAAGCGCGTGATTCCATAGAGTATGTACAAAGTTTAGAAAATGGTAATTTAAGGAAAAGGGCTACATTGAAACATAACGACCGATATCCTTCTACCAACTTTGAATTCAGGACATCCTGAGCTTCGGTCGAAGATGACCTTTACTAGAGTTTTTCTGGCCGATGGTGTAACTGCTGCTGAGGGACTTGCCCCTTTGTTGAACATAGTTACTTGCCATTATCCCTAATTTTTGCCTGGATTGTACTATGAGATTTCCAATCCACCGGGATGATTTTTGAACATGTCTCTAATTTTTGCCCGGACCGCCCTTTCGGGTTTTCAATCCACCGAGACTCTTTTTTTTTATATTTATTTAGGCGAAGTATTTCTTGACTATGTCAACATTTGTGGGGTAGGAAAATTCCTCTCCATCCATGGTTGCTAGTCACAAGGCGCCGCCTGAGAAAGCTTTCTTGACCACATAGGGGCCATCATAGTTCGGGGTCCATTTGCCCCAGGAATCAGTGAGGAATGATTGTATCTTTTTGTGCACAAGGTCTCCTTTCCTGAAGACGCGAGGTCAGACCTTTTTGTCGAATGCCTTCTTCATTCTTTCTTGATACAACTGACCATGGCATAGAGCCGTTATTCGCTTTTCTTCGATCAGGTTCAGTTCGTCGTGCCGACTTTGACACCATTCAGCCTCTGTTAGCTTAGCTTCCATCAATACCCGGATTGATGGGATCTCTACTTCTATGGGGAGCACTGCTTCCATGCCATATACTAGAGAGAAAGGGGTTGCCCCTGTTGAAGTGCGGACAGATGTGCGATAACCATGAAGAGCAAAGGGTAGCATCTCGTGCCAGTCTTTATAGGTTATAACAATCTTTTGAATGATCTTCTTGATGTTCTTGTTAGCCGCTTCTACCGCCCCGTTCATCTTGGGTCGGTAGGGAGATGATTTATGGTGTTCGATCTTGAACTCAGCACACAACTCTTTCATCATCTTATTGTTCAAGTTAGATCCATTATCAGTAATGATCTGGCTTGGAACACCATAATGGTAGATGAGATTGTTCTTTATAAATTGGACCACCACTTGTCTGGTTACATTGGTGTATGATGCTTCTTCGACCCATTTGGTGAATTATTCAATGGCTACCAGGATGAACTGATGTTCGTTTGAAGCCTTGGGTTCGATCATGCCAATCATGTCGATTCCCCATATGGAAAAAGGCCAAGGGGAAGAGAGAACTTTGAGATGTGTTGGCGGTACATGGGTTTTTTCTGAGTATATGTGACACTTGTGACATCTCCTCATGTACTTGTAGCAATCGGGTTCCATGGTCAACCAATAATATCCTGCTCTCAGAATTTTTCTCGCCATTGTGTGTCCGTTGGCATGAGTGCCAAAGGATCCTTCATGAATTTCTTTTATCAGCATGTTTGCTTCTGGTCTGTCTACACATCGAAGCAAGACCATGTCAAAGTTCCTCTTATAGAGTGTATCACCGCTCAGGAAGAAGCTTCTAGCCTGTCTTCTGAGGGTCTTTCTGTCCTTTCTGGATACCCCAGGTGGGTACTCTTGTTTCTGAAGGAAGCATTTGATATCGTGATACAAAGGTTTGTCGTCTATGACTGCTTCAATTGTGAAGATGTAAGCGGGCCGTTCAAGGCGCATTATGTCAATCTTAGGTAAGTCGTTCCATTGACCTATATTAATCATGGAAGAGAGAGTGGCTAATGCATCATCCATGTGATTCTCCTCGAGAGGGATGTGATGAAACTCGATTCTGTTGAAGAAGGGTAACAGCCTTCTCGCGTAGTCTTTGTATGGAATCAGTCCTGATTGGTATGTATTCCAATCTCCTTTGATCTGATTAATAAACAGGGTTGAATCGCTATATACATCCAAGTTCTTGATCCTTAAGTCGATCGCTTCTTCGAGACCCATGATACAAGCTTCGTATTCGGCCTCGTTGTTTGTGCACTTGAATGTCAGTTGGGCGGTGAAAGGAATGTGGGTACCCTGAGGTGTTATGATGATTGCCCCAAATTCGTTTCCATAATGATTGACAGCTCCGTCAAAGATTAGTCCCCATTGGGATCCTGGTTCTGGCCCTTCACTAGGTAGTGGTTCATCGCAATCTTTCATTTTTAAGTACATGACATCTTCGTCTAGGAAGTCAAACCTGATTGATTCCTGATCGTGAATCGGTTGATGAGCCAAATGATCGGCTAAAATGCTTCCTTTGACGGCTTTCTGAGCATGGTACTTGATGTCATATTCTGATAGCAACATCTGCCAACGGGTAATCCTTCCCGTGAGAGCAGGTTTTTCAAAGACGTACTTGATCAGATCCATTTCGGAGATTAACCAAGTAGTGTGGAAAATCATGTATTGGCGAAGAAGTTTGGCTGCCCAAGCGAGAGTACAACAAAATTTTTTTGAGCATAGTATACCGAGTTTCACAGTCTGTGAATTTCTTGCTCAAATAGTAGATGGCAAACTTTTTCCTTTTTGTTTCATCTTGTTGGCCAAGTACACAACCCATTGAGTCTTACAAGACTGTTAGGTAGATGATCAATGGTCTTCCTTCCACTGGAGGTGATAGAATCTATGGGTTCAACAGGTATTCCTTGATATTGTCGAAGGCGGTCTGGCAGTCTTCTGTCCAAACGCAATCCTGATTCTTTTTGAGTAATTTGAAAATCAGCGTGCATGTCGTGGTCATGAGGAATATAAATCTGGATATGTAGTTCAAACGTCCCAGGAATCCCCTGACTTATATTTCAGTCTTTGGAGAAGGCATTTCTTGAATGGCCTTGACCTTGTCAGGATCAACCTCAATTCCTTTTTGGCTGACGATGAACCCTAAGAGTTTCCCTGAGCGAACCCCAAATGTGCACTTATTGGGATTCAAGCGGAGCCTGTATTTTCTTAGACGCTCGAATAGTTTTGACAGGTGGGTCACATGCTCCTCCTCTATTCTAGATTTGGCAATCATATCATCGACATATACCTTTATTTCTTTCTGTATCATGTCATGAAAAAGAGTAGTCATGGCCTTTTGATATGTTGCCCCGGAGTTCTTCAAACCGAACGACATTACCTTGTAACAAAAGGTGGCCCATGGGGTGATGAATGAATTTTTCTCCATATCTTTAGGTGCCATTTTGATTTGGTTATAGCCCGAGAAACCTTCCATGAAGGAGAAGACTTTGAACTTTGTTGTACTGTCTACCAGCATGTCAATGTGTGGTAAGGGAAAATCATCATTCAGACTTGATTTATTCAGATCCCTGTAGTCTACACACACTCTGACTTTTCCTTCCTTTTTCAGAACTGGCACTATGTTAGCTAGCCATCGAGGATACTCTGAGGTGGCATGGAAACCTGCGTCAATCTATTTCTGTACTTCCTCTTTGATTTTGATGGCCATATCTGGATGAGTCCGTCTCAACCTCTGTTTTACTGGCGGACCCTCTGATCTTAATGGTAGATGATGTTCCATGATGCTGGTATCCAACCCTGGCATGTCCTGATAGGACCAAGCAAATACATCGAGAAACTTTTTGAGAAGCTTTATCAAACTTTCTTTGACAGTTGGACTGAGCAGCGCCCCAATCCTGATTTCTTTTCTCTCTTCTTCTGAACCCAAGTTGACCGTTTCTAATGGCTCCTTGTGAGGTTTAGTGGACCTTTCCTCTTGTTGAGTAATCGAGATATCTCTTCTGGAATTTCTTCGTCATCTTCTTCTTCAGCCTCAAATACCGGGAATTCAAAGTTGGGAGAAGGCATCAGATCGTATGTTTCAACGGGGTTTAAAACAAATAATCTGCATGATGTGATGATTTATTTTTTGAAGAGATAGAGAGAATGCAAAAGTGTGTGCAGTGTTTTTCTAAAAACTGCTTGTTTTTATTATTTTTTGTTTTTTAGGATTACCATTTTCTGAAAAATCGAAAAGAGAAAACAGCAATAAATGCGGAAATTACAGAACGACGTTTATTTATTTATTCATGATTTTGTCGATTCTTGAAACTACAGCCCTATAAAACAAAACTCTGTCGCTTTGGGCAAAGCGAAGAGGTATATTTACAGAAAGTGAGCCCTATCAAAACATCCGTTTCACCTGGGCAGGGTGAAAGGTTAAGATAAAGACAACAATTACTTTGACTTAGGAACAATCTTCGGAACATCGACTGCAACCCATTGGCGGCGAACTCCTCGGTGAATCACAAAGTCTGGTACCTTCTTTCTTGATTTGTCTTTAGAAATAACACTGATTTCTGGTGGAGCAGGATCATTGGAATCTGTCTCCCAGGCAGAGTTGTCGTAGGAGGATTCCTTAGTTGTATTTTGCATAGTATTTGTGCTCTCAGGTAAATCTCCCCATCCAGTTGGATGGATGTCTTTGAGCCTGATACAAGAGCTTTCAGGAGCGGTGTATTTGACCATGAAGTCATATTTGCCACTCGGTTGTCCCAAGGTGTCCCACACCTCTTTGGAACTGGAGGAGTCATCCCTTTTGATGACGTTGACCTCGAGAAAAGCATAGTTAATGAATTCTAGTCCTGCAAACATTGCAAATTCATCGTCGTGCTGGATATTTTTTGAATGCCCTGAGTGTTGATCCCATGATTCGGTGGGTACACAGGTATTCTTTTCGATGATGCTGAGCTGATAAGCATCGTTGGGCTGATTCTCTTGCCCCGAGTCTCCTGGGTACGGCTGCCACATAGGCAGGCCATCCATCGGGCCATAATAGTCGTGGTCAAAGTTTTATTTCATCGGAGTGTCCTCCTCTAATGAATTTGGTGGAGCACGGCATCCTTCCGGATCACAATCTCCGTATATCATTTCGACATCTGACCTTGGTATAAATCTTGGACTATGTGCGGGATAGAAAAATGGCATAGGCACCTCTTCCTGAGACATATAACCGTCCTCATTAAGATAGGACTTCAATTCCTCATCCGTGTCGGAGGAATCTCCCTCGTTGATGGTATGTACTTCTTGAGACACTGGGTGAAGGAAACCTCCATTGTGGAAGAAATTCTAAATGGGATGTAAACTTTCATCTTTAGTAGTCTGGGTACAGGTTGAAGGAATGCCAAGACCTTTCTTTGTCTTGTTATCAGTAGGAATGACAAGCTGTCCCCATCCTTTTGCGTTGTTACTCTCGATTACTTTGAGAGCATCTTTGTATGAGGAAATCGATGTTCCTTTTTCTGATTGATTCTCATTGCTCACTAAAAGCACTTGGAACTGGGTTCCCACAACCTCCTCGGGTTCTACACAAGTGGACAATGAAAGGTTACTCATGATCAAGGCTTGTTCTCCACAGACCGTGACGAGTTGGTCATTCTTGACGAACTTCAGCTTCTGGTGAAGTGTCGTAGTGGCTGCCCCAGCCTGGTGTATCCAAGGTCTTCCCAACAAATAGTTATATGTTTCTCGGATGTTCATGACCTGGAAAGTGACTTGGAAAGTGTGAGGACCGATAGTTATGGGAAGGTCGACTTCGCCAATAACTATTTTTTGGGATCCGTCAAATGCTTTGACGACGACCTCACCGCCCCTCATCGTAGATCCTTGAAATGATAGTCACATCAGAGTAGATTTTGGCATAACATTCAGAGCTGATCTGGTGTCTACCAGTATGCCGGCTAAAGCATCGTCCTGGCAGTTGACTGTAATGTTGAGCGCCATGTTGTGACTTTTACCTTCTTCTGGCAATTCCTCGTCGCTAAACCCCAAGTTGTTGCAGGAGGTGATGTTAGAGACGATACTGTCAAATTGCCTTATCGACACGTCCTGTTCCACAAAGGCCTGCTCTAAGACTTTCTGTAGAGCCTCTCTGTGGGCTTCGGAACTGAGTAAAAGTGATAACACAGAGATCTTTGAAGGAGTTTGTAACAGCTGATCAACAATGTTGTATTCACTCCTTTGGATGAGCTTCAGAATCTCATCATCTTTCTTTGAAAGGTCGGGATCACTGGATTGACCGACTGTTAGATTGGGAGCTTCTGTCTGAAGTTCCTTTTCTCTGTTAGGTTCTCCAACTCCTCTGTTGAAGATTCGACCGCTCCGTGTTACTCGACTGATGTCTGCAATATTCACTACGGAGGGTAATGGAGTTTCCTTTCCATTCTCAATTGTTGTTGCACCGTATTTGTAAGGGATTGCCTTAGCTGATTCATACGGTAGTGGTCCTGGCAGATAGATAACTACAGGAGCCTTCTGATTTCTCTGACTATCGTAAGTAACTTCAATCAATTCCTGGTTAAGAACCTTCGATTCTTCAAGTAGAGGGATGATGGTACAAACATCTTTGGTCCTTTAGTGATCAGAGATCACGACAACATCCATGTTAATTTGGCCAGGGGCATTCCTCCAAAGATCAATCAGATAGGGGCAAAATCACTTCAGAGCTCCCATTCAGGAAAACCACCTAAAGAGCGCAAGAATCCAACCTCTCCAAGAGAAGGTTAATCAGGGGCATACTGTTCCAATACACTGGGGCAAGCCGGATCAAGATCATCCTATGACACAAATTGTTCCCTACCTTGTAATTGGAGAAATCCACCAACAGGCTGGGGCAGAGACATGTTACCCAAGTACAAGTTCTCCCCCTATTTTGATGCAAAAGCAAAGGTGCATCAACAGTTATTGATCCTGAAGTAGGTGTCGGGGAATCACGTCTTTAGGGCTTACACCCTAACCTTAACTCTTCCGCCTCCCGCAAAAAAAAAAATTTTGAACCATTGCATAGATCTTTCTCATGCTTTGATCACGTCGCTTCACTCATGCTTATTTATTCATCTAGCATAACATGAAGCCTTAACTTAAGCCCGATCATACTCTACATCTCTTTAGAACCTAATCACTGACATTCTGCATATGGTAATCAGCTTCGCATAGCATTGCATCCTCAAACGCATATCATATTCATCAACATGGAGCATTATGCCATACAGGTTTAAACATGCATCCCAATCAAAATCTAGTTTTCGTCTGGCAAACCTTTCCAGAACCTTTTCAATTCCTTGGTCCGTCCAAAACCTTTTTGGTCTGTCCAGCACCTACAAACATGCAACACGGTACCTTAACCCTGCATCCTTGCATTACATGGTATCAAGCATCATAGCACAGACATGTAATATGCATCCAGCATACTCCCTCTCTTTTTTCCTGACTTATCTCCCAGCAGACTTTCAGCCAAACTTTGCACCTGTTAATTATGTATTTGCACCTTTTCCTTTTGCCGCCGTCGACCAAATTTTCGGGCTACTCTTTTATTTAATCCCCTTCTACCTCGAATCATCGAAAAGCTAGCTCAATTCGTACATTTAGGTCCAAGTGGATTAAATAGGGGCAGATGTCGTAACTCGAAATTTGACCTCCCTCTTTTGCCTTTTGCATAAGCATAAGCATTCGCATCGCAAGCATACGCATTCGCACTTTTCTTCGTGTGTTTCTTGTTGCAGGATAGTCAGGTTTTCCAAGCCCGATTAATCATATCCTCATGAGGTCATCACATCATCAAGACAAGAACAAAATGAAGGTTTCTATGCCTATTCATCAATACAAGAGGTGAAAAACCACAACCGGGACTTCAGTATCATTTCCTAAGCAATTTAGGCAAAATTTGACTGAATTAACCGGTTAACGCCTTGTGAGTAACCGGTTACTCAGTGCAAATTTGCAATTCCTGCTGCATTTTTGGGACAGAAGCCATGCACTCTCTTTGGACTTTGATTTTACTTGATTCTAGCAGTGTGTGGGACATTCTAGACTTCTCTAGACATTTCAAAGTTATTCAATTCATTTCCCTTACATTTATTCACATGCATGACTTTAAATTAAGCCCACCATGTTACTTAATTTACAAGTATGTGAACCTTTGGATGTTGGAGCTCACATTGGGATTGTTACCGAGTTGGTTCTAACTAACTAGTTAACCACCTTGACTCGGTGAGTCAAGCCTAACTAACTCCTAGCCTAGTTCCAAAGCTAATCCCAAACCAAATTCCAAACCTAGCAACTCCTAACCAAAAGTCTATATAAACAAAACTTCACCATTTTCCAAACTCTCCACAATCACTCACACAAATTCACACTTTCTTCACTCTCTATTCTCTCATTTTCCTCTACATTTTTCTGCAACTTCTACACACTCTTCTTCATCTTCTTCACCAAACCTCACAAACGCTCTTAATTCTTGAAGAATAATCACTTTTCACATTGAAAGTGATTATTTCTTGAACTTAACCTTCATCATTATTCCATTCTACTGATTTTTGTGGAGCTTCAGTAGCTTTGGGATTCAATTCAAGTGATCACATCAAGATTCTTCGGTGATAATTCGCATTTTTTGAGTTTCGTCGAAGTTTGCTCGGTTTCGATACGTTTCGGCCATAAGGGAAGATTCTTTTGGTTTTTGTTGATTATCTTCATCATCTTGCTTTTATACTTGAGTATCTAAAGTTTTATGAGCTTTTGGATTCATCTCAAGTGTTTACTTCAAGATCTTACGGTGCAAATTCGATTTCGGATCTTTTATCGCATTTTGCTCGGTTTCGCTACGGTTCAAAGCGCAAGTGGAGGAATCTCTGGTTTTCTCTGGTTTTCTTCACTTACTTTCATCACATTTCATTTACAACAATTACCAAGCCAATCCTCCGACTTGTAGGTTGGTAGATCTATCTTTTCTCTCTGTTTCGATAAATTTCGCGCGTTTACGTTGTGATTTCGTTCGTTTTCAGTTTAATTTATCATGCAATTGCTTGATCTTTGATCTTCATGATTAATGCTTGTAATTTGTGTTTAATTCCTCTTACATGATGTAATTTTCATGCACAATTTCTTGCCCTAGCATGTGGTGGTTGGTATAAGTGATTAAATGCTGAAAACTACTTTTGAAAAGCTGTTTTTTCTATTTTTTTTCACAACTGTTCAGTGTTAACCGGTTAACACCCGGTGAGTAACCGGTTACTCAGTTCAATTTTCACCAAAAACACTGATTTTCAAGCAAGTAACCGGTTAACGCATGGTGAGTAACCGGTTAACACTATACCAGAATGTTATTTTCTTGCATTTTCAAGTGTGTTTGCCATGCTTTCTTCTCTTAACTTCCATGGATTGATATGCTTGATATTTATGGATGTTTTTAATGCTATCACCCTCTGTTTGAAGCATATTTACATTAATTCAATGTTTGATTTATCAATTTTTGCAATTAGGTGTGTTCTTGATATTTGTTTGAACATGCTAGTTTTTGCATCCTTCTTGATCACTTGACACTTGATGTATGACACATACTAGTATTCATTTGGCACTGTTTTTCATTCTCCATTTCAGTTTGCATTAAGTTTATTCTTCATGGATAAACTTAATCTTGTATAATCAATAATTCACTCCTTTTTGCTTTAATCACTTTTCATTCTCTTTGGAAAGTTGTTAGCATAGTTCTCCCTTGATTAATTGATCGAAACTTTGTTTCGATTAATCGATCTTCCCTTGCCCTCTCTTTAGGCCTCCTTTATAGCTTTTTCTCTCAACTCCCCTCGTAGAGTCAGAGTTTCGCGCTACGCCTTGCATCGGAGCACTGTAAAAGTTGACGCTGTTATGTTGTCTGTTTCTCTACGCAAGAGCACTGTACAACATTGAAGTTGTTTCTCTGTCCGTTTCAATTTCCTCACTATACTTTGAGCGTTAGAGAAGGATTGAGGATGGTTGTCTTACCCTCATTCTGACTATTTCTTGGGTAATGGCATTTAGCCATCTCTTTCGAGAATAGCCACCTCTATCTTCAAGCTGTAGTGTTTCTCCTTCCCCAGTCGATTCGATCCTTGATCACTCTTTTCTCTTTGCGATCTCCCCTTTTGATCGATCACCATCCTTCTTGGTTAAGATCATTATTCTTGCGCTAGCAATCTCCCTTTGTTTCATTACTCCTTTCTTCTTGTAATCAATCATTGCCTTTTGATTCCCCTAGAGAATCTCAATCTCTTTTCTGCGGTTAATCACAGTCTGTCTGTTAAAACCATAAATCCCTTGGAGTTCGCAATCTTCTCTTGTTTCTTCTCCTGTCGTTGGTTTAATCACTGCTTGTCAGTTAAAACACCAATTTTGTTCTCTTACTCAGTTAATCACAGCCCGTCTGTGAATACTGAGCACCTTTTGGGTTAATCACCTTTCCTTGGTTAATCACCCGTTTCTTCAGTTAATCACAGTCTATCTGTTAATCACTGAGCTCTTCTAGGGTTAATCACCTTATCTTGGTTAATCACCCGTTTCTTCAGTTAATCACAGTCCGTCTGTTAATACCGAGTTCTTCTCGAGTTAATCACATTCTCTTGGTTAATCACTCGCTTTTTTCTCTTCAGTTAACCATAGTCCGTATGTTAAAATATTGAACCCTTTTTCGAGTTAATCACCTTCTTTTGGTTAATCACACGCTTTTCTCTTCGGTTAATCACAGTCCGTCACTAAACACCGAATCCCCCGCAGTTGGCAACCTCCTCTTGGTTCGAATACTTGCACCCTTGGGTTAGTAACCTTTCTTTGGTCCAAATACCCTTTCTTCGGTTGAGTACTGTTTGTTCAGTCAGTTTGTCGAACC
This sequence comes from Lathyrus tuberosus, assembly GCA_022829125.1. Taxonomy (NCBI): domain Eukaryota; kingdom Viridiplantae; phylum Streptophyta; class Magnoliopsida; order Fabales; family Fabaceae; genus Lathyrus; species Lathyrus tuberosus. Next base: position 14,744,421 of record JALAZF010000065.1, on the reverse strand, counting down.
CTTTGGGTCACGACCTTTGCTCGGTCCTACACCCGTCCTTTTGGGTCACGACCTTTACTCGGTCCTACAGCCGTCCTTTGGGTCACGACCTTTGCTCGGTCCTACACCCGTCCTTTGGGTCACGACCTTTGCTCGTTCCTACACCCGTCCTTTGGGTCACGACCTTTGCTCAGTCCTACACCCGTCCTTTGGGTCACGACCTTTGCTCGGTCCTACACCCGTCCTTTGGGTCACGATCTTTGCTCGGTCCTACACCCGTCCTTTGGGTCACGACCTTTGATCGGTCCTACACCCGTCCTTTGGGTCACGACCTTTGCTCGGTCCTACACCCGTCCTTTGGGTCACGATCTTTATTCGGTCCTACACCCGTTTTCCTGGTTAATCACAGTTTTCTCTGTTAAAACCAATGCTTCTATACCCCCACAGAGTTGCAGTCCTTTCTTTCCCCGGTTAACCACTGCCAATCAGTTAATATACCGAGGCCCCTTCAGAGTCAAACACCTTCTCTCGGTTCAGGACTCCCTCTCTTGGTTTATCACAGTCCGTCTGTTGACACCAGTTTCTTCTTTTCCCCGCCAGGGTCCTACTCTCTTTCTTCGGTTAACCACTGCCAGCCAGTTAATATACCGATTCTCCCTTTTCTCTTGGTTATGACACCATCCCTTTATTTGGATCCCCATCGGAGTCCTTCCTAGTCCCTTTGTTCTCACTTTCTTGGTTTCGACGCCATTTCTATTTGTTATCCCCAGTGGAGTTTCTTTCATTCTTGGTTATGACACCATCTCTTTCACATCCCCAGCGGATATTTCTTTATCTTTTATTCTCTTGGTTTGGACACCATTTCTCTCTTATCTCTTGCTCTAGGTTTAGACACCACTTCTCTCTTATCCTTTATTCTCTTGGTTTGGACACCATTTCTCTCTTACTCTTATTCTCTTGGTTTGGACACCATTTCTCTCTTACTCTCTTATTCTCTTGGTTTGGACACCATTTCTCTCTTATTCCCTTATTCTCTTGGTTTGGACACTGTTTCCCTCTTATTCCTTTATTCTCTTGGTTTCGACACCATTCACGCACTTTATTCTCAATACAGTTACCATTCCCTTTCCTTTGCACTCTTTTCTTGGTTTTGACACCATTTCTTTGGAATCCTTAGTGGATTTTCCTTCTTTCTTTCTTTTCCTTTTCCTTTTCCGTTTAGTTCCCCGAACTACGGAAGCTCTGATTCTGCATTCTTCTGAATTTCAGATATGTAGGCACGAGACACAATGTCTTGTCGAGCACACTTCCACCCACTTTCCTTCTTTTCTTTTCTTTTTCTCTTCCTTTTTCTCTCTCTCCTCTTCTTTTAGCTAGAAGCCTTTAGATAGATAGCCCATCCAAGCCTAGAAGCAAGCGAAATGGTTCCCGTCGAGTACGACGGATGCGTTAGGTGCTAATACCTTCCTTTCGCATAACCGACCCCCCGTTCCCGTTTCTCTTCCTCTTGGGTTTTATCGATATTTTCCCTGTCCTTTGGGACTAAATAAAGTTCGGTGGCGACTCTGTTGTATCTTTGAGTGTGCGATTCACTCAGGTAGATTTCCAGCCATCTTCACACGAGAGCGCACCCTTGGTTACTCTCACGACACACTTTACAGTTCTGATAATTATGCGAAGTCAGGAAACTGAGCTGGACTTGTGTAGTGTGTAACTCCACCAAGTTGGTATTCATCAAGCGAATATCAAAGATTTGAATCATATTCACTTGATACTGATTTCTATCGCGGTAATCCTGAATCCATCCAAGATCCACCTGACGCTGGAGGGCCTCTTGTACAAAATAGCATCCCTGTTTGTTTACCGAGCAAGTCAGACAGGATTTGTAATCATGTCGTGGCAAATTATGATGTTGGCTTTGCCTTGAGTGCATTTCCACCAAGTTGACATTCATCGCACAGATGTCATGGTTTTGAATGATGTTGGAATTCATAAAAGTCATGTTGACCCCACGAACTCGATGTTCCTGGATCCACCCGAGATCCACCTGTTCCTGTAGAGCTGATTGCACCACAGAACATCCTTGATTTTCTTTAGAGCAGATATCACACTGGTGATAGTTATGAGGTGTTATATGGCCATACCCGCTCTGTCTGCGATGCATCTTGACCAGATTGGTCCTTAATAAGAGTACATCATGAATTTAATAGATGTTGTTAGACTCTCCTTCTATCAAATTTACTGCAGCTTTCTCGTGTTGAGGCAGCAGGTTTGTGAGAACATTAGGATTCGTATCTTTGAAGGATAAAACCCCGCTCCTAACAAGCTTTTGTACATCGGATTTGAAACTAAGACAGTTTTCTATGTTATGCCCTGGTCGTCCTTGATGATAAGGGCAAGTCTTATCCACTTTGAACCAAAAAGGCGGATTCTCGGGTACTGTAAGAGGAGACCTGGTTTGGACATGCCCCTTGACCAGTAAGAGTAGAAACAGTTCTGCGTACAACATCGGTATAGGATCAAACCCTGGAGGATGAGCCTGCTGAAGAGGTTGTTGTGTCCTTTGCTGAAATTGTTGTTGATTCGGTTGGCTTTGAGCAACCTGAGGTTGATACATAGGACCAGACGCAGGGTTGATAGCAGAAGTTACAGCTGCTATTGGTTGATACCGTTGCCTTTGCTTTCTGAGAAAGATATTCCCAATATCCTGCTCTTTTTACTTAGGGAGAGCACTACCGTATCGTTTTGTATTACTTGATGATCCAACGTCTTTAACTAAACGTCCCTATCTGACTGCTTCCTCAAGACAGACTCCCATGCCCACCATCTCGGTGAAGTCACTGGGCGCACTGGCAACCATTCTGTCGTAGTAAAATGAGCTTAAGGTTTTCAATAAGATCTTTGTCATCTCTTTTTCCTCAAGAGGTGGACAAATCTGAGCGGCAATTTCACGCCATCTCTGAGCATATTCCTTAAAGGTTTCCCTGTCCTTTTGTAACATCGATCTGAGTTGATCTCTGTCCGGTGCCATGACTAGGTTATACTTATATTATTGAACGAAGGCAGTGCCAAGATCTCTAAAAGTGTCGATCTTAGTGCGGTTTAAACCCATGTACCATTTGAGTGCGGCACCAGTTAAAATATCCTAAAAATAGTGAATTAGTAGCTCCTGGTTCTTTGTTTGAGTTGACATTCGCCGAGCGTACATCACCAAATGGCTTTGAGGGCAAGAGTTACCCTTGTATTTTTCAAATTCGGGCACTTTGAACTTGTGCGGAACTTTCACATTGGGGACCAAACAAAGATCTGCGGCGTCTTTTCCAAATAGATCCTGACCGCGAAGGGCTTGCAGTTCTTTATGCATCTCCAGGAATTGTTCCTGGAACTTATTCATTCTTTCGAACATACTTTCGTTTCCACCAGAAGGCATCCGTGGAATCTGTCCTTCTAGGACAGTGTGTACCACGGGTGGTGGTATAGTCATCAAGGCAGTGACTCTAGGTCCTTCCCTCTCCCGAAGTTTGTAACCTTCAAGAGTTGCCGTCATGCCCCTGGCATTTTCGCTTTCCCGAAGTTTGTAACCTTCAGGCCCAGCGGTTCCTGCTGCAGTTTCCGGATCTTCAGTGATTGGCGGAATATATCCTTCCGGGATATAGTTGAGTGGCATGCCCCAGGGACGATCTTTTGGCATTTTATACCTAGGATCATACTTCTCCACTATGGGCGTTGATGTGATCTCTGAGATCACAGTCCTTTGTTGTTGCATCTGAACTTCTGCTAGAGCTTGCTGTAGCGCGATTTTTGTGGTTTCGAATCACTATCGCTTTGGAACTACAGTTCGATTCATTTTTTATCCTGTTGAGCTGATTAAGGAAGGTAAATAGATGTCTCCAATTAACCCTGCTTGCATACTGAGATTAAAATGTCAAAACTGTTGGTTTATAGATGCTATCGAGATGAGGTTCTTCTTTAGGGTTATTCGCTTAAAAACAGTGTCTAGGCTATTGGTAAGATGTTACATCTGATGCTTTTCGATTGATGTATGAAGGTACGGGATTTTTGGTTTTTGATTAGTATGCTCGCTAAGATTTTGCAATCTTATGCCTACGTATTCCCGAAACAGGGAAATCAGAGCGATCGTAGTTCCTCCTATTCTATGGGAGGAAAGAGGTGTTTTGGGTATCTTGTTCAAAGCCCAAGACGTGAAGCTAAAGGTGGTTTGTATCTTGTTCAAAGCCCAAGATGTGAAGCTAAAGGATTTTGGCTGAGAGAAAATTTGTCATCTCTAAAGAGGAGTTGTTGATGTTTGTATGCTGTGAGCAAGACACAACTTTGATGCTAAAAGGTTGATTGACTCAACCGGGGTTTTCTTTATACAAAGTCTAAGAGGAAGCGGTAAGTTTGACTTTTCCGGGGAAAATGTTCTTTCTGTCTTGTGCAAAGCCCAAGATTGAGGCTAAAAGGGATTTTGACTCCGTTGGGGAGAATGTATCTTGTATAAAGCCCAAGATGGAGGCTGAAATGGTTTGACTCAACAAGAGAGTACTTTTATCTGTCTGGTATAAAGCCCAAGACGGAGGCTAAGAAAGGTTGACTCAACAAGAGACCCTTGAACGTGTGATTGACTCAACAAGAGAGTCTGAAGGTTGATTGACTCAACAAGAGAGTGATTTGCTATCTCGTACGAAGCCCGAGATTGGGGCTAAAAGGAAATTGAATCAACAAGATAGTCTTTTATACTCAACAAGAGAGTGTTTTTCTATCTCGTATGAAGCCCAAGATTGAGGCTAAAAGGAGATTGACTAAACAAGAGAGTTTTTTATACTCAACGGGAGAGTGTTTTTATATGTCTTGTACAAAGCCCAAGACGGAGGCTAAAAGTGGTTGACTCAACAAGAGAGTGTTTTATACTCAACAAGAGAGTGATTTTATATGTCTTGTACAAAGCCCAAGACGGAGGCTATAAGTGGTTGACTCAACAAGAGAGCCTTTTATACTCAACAAGAGAGTGATTTTATATGTCTTGTACAAAGCCCAAGACGGAGGCTAAAAGTTGTTGACTCAACAAGAGAGTCTTTTATACTCAACAAGAGAGTCTGAAAAGATTAGCTTCACCAGGGAGAGTCATTTGTACAAAGCCCAAGAGAATACTACCTTACCGCTGTGGATTCTGGAGATCCTGAAGCGGGTCCAAGTGTGGGGAACTCTCATTGGAGAGACCGGGGTTTCTTCCTATGTTTGAAAGGAACTTGAGAATGTCTTTGAGACTCAAGGGTCTTAGACTGTCCTAGTCTAGAGTTTTATCTTTTGTATGATGCCTAAGAGGAGGCATAGGCATTAAGGGATGAGTATCAACCCTAAAATGGCCAGAGTTTCGACGTGGGAAAGACTGTTCTAGCAAAGGATGACTAAGTTCTGTCTTATACCTTTAAGAGGTCATCAGGGTCCTTGTATTAAGCCCAAGAGAAGGCATGAGAACTTTTAAGAAGCCGACGGGTTCTTGTACAACGCCCAAGAGGAGGCGGGGATGCTTTTAGGAAGCCGGTGGGTCCCCAAACTAAGAGAAGTTCAAGAAATGCAATTCACCGAGAAGAGATCATTCCACGAAAGTTCGAGGATTTGGAAGAAACTCAAGAGATGCCATTCACGGAGAAAAGATCATCTCTAGGGAGTTAGAGTTTCTTTGACAATTTCTAAAGGTGGCAGTCTGAGAAAAGGTTCACTGATAATACTGCCTTTTTCTTTTTTCCATATTATTTAACCCTAAGAGGAGGGAAGACTGTATCTGGAATCCTACAGGGGATCTAGTTTTGTTTGTAATTAAGAGTGACCAACAGGGTCTTACCTAGTGCTAGACGTAGTTTTCGGGGAAAACTCTAAATAACTATACTGGTATTACACAGTGGATATATGACAAGTATATAAAAGGATGTATAAGAAGACTTACAGTGAAGCAGCCCCACAATACAGTTATATACATATGAAAGCGCTAAATGAAAGTCGATAAACACTTGCCCGTTGTAGAGCTTCCATGCTATGTTGTTAGTTATTCAACAAAGAATGTTTTGATAACAACATATATTGGAATTCAAAATCAAAGGAGAAAGTGCTTTGAAAAGATTGTTGGGGCTTACATCTCGAAGAGAGGCCCAAGTTTTAACGATGATCGCACCAGTTTTTTAAGAATTGTACAGAGGGACTTATACAATACGTGAGGCCCAAAAAGTTTTTATGTACAAGGGGATGGGTCTTACACTCTATTAGAGTCCCAGAGATTTTGAAAAGAAAATAAATGGGGCTTACAACACGAGGGGAGGCCCAGATGATTTGTTTTTGAACTGGCGATTGCGTCGAGATTTTTCTTTTAACGCAGAGGGACTTATACAATGTCTGAGGCCCAAAATAGTTTTGGTTAAAAAGGGACTGGGTCTTACACTCTATTAGAGGCCCAAATAATTTATAAAATGAATCAAGATGGGTCTTATAGCTCGAGGAGAGGCCCAAATGATTTTTGTTAGAAAGGCGACGATCGCGCCGAACTTTTTGACGGTATCGGGACTTATACAATACACTGAGGCCCAAATTATTTTGGTTTTTAAGAGGGATGGGTCTTACACTCTATTAGAGTCCCAAATAATTTGAAAAAGTTTGATGAGGGTTGAATTAATCAAAACCCTAATTTGTTTTCAAAATATATTTTAATTGAATAAAAGTTCAATTAAAATGATCAAAATTTTAAAAATATGTGAAAACAAATTGTGATCTTGGATCAATGTTTCAAAAATCATGTTTCTATCCACAAAATGATTGGAAATCAATTAAGTTTGGAAAATCAAGGGAGAAAAACATTTTAAATGTTGAAAAACAAATAAAATATTAATTCTTTGTAAAAATATCAAGTATATGAAATAATTAATATTTTTGGGATTTTTTGGTAAAATAAAATATTTTAGCATTTTTGTGAATTATTCAAAAAAAATCAACTCAAAATCATTAAAAACCAGAGAGAAATTAATTTATGAATCAATTAAATAAAATCACAAAATTCAAATATTCAAATATTCAAAAAATGGCGCCAAGAACACGCGCCACCCTCTGTTTCTGCAGATTTGCATTTTCTATCCAATCTCACTGAATACTTGATGATATCATGCAATCTACATATCAATCTGCTCGTTTTCACCTCACGATCATGTCTGTGGTCTTTAATTTCATTTATTTTAAGCATGGAGTAAGAAATCAAAGAGAAACCTCAAGAACCCTAAAATTTGCATGAAGGCTCAAAAATTCCATACACGATTCAAACAAAGCAATTGATTGAGGGTAAACACTATATGCATGATTATGAACATATGGCCAAATTATTGTGCAACAAAATATGCATGGATCATAGAGTTAGAAGAGCTCAGGCCTACCTCTTGCAGCTGGTGATCGAGTTTTGTGTTAGAGGTGTTGCAAGCTGGTTCCAATGATTTGCACAGCTTCCTTAGGTGCCAAGTAATGTGTCTGAATGCTTGGAGTGGTTTGAAACAAGCTGAAACTAGAGATGGTACCTCAACTGCACCTCTGTCAAGAAATTGAGCATTTGGCAAGTGATTTTGTGATTTTGGTGTTACAGATGTTATGTGAGTGTTTGGATCACTTCTATATGATGTTTATGAGGTGTGTGTGTGTGATTGGTTTGGTTGGAATTGCTCTCAAACTCAAAACCCGATAGTGACTTGCTTTGGAAGGAAATTTTGGAGTGAAGGAAGAGATTTTGAGGAAAGCATCTGTTTGATGGCTTTGGTGTACTCAAACTGAGCACAAATGAGCTCTATTTATAGTAGAGCAAGTTTGTTTTGCAAGCCATAGTGAATAGCAACTGTTGCAGAAGTTAGGCAAATGTTGATCAATAGGAATCCAAGTCTCCTCTAGCCATTGATTAGAGATTAGAGCATAGGCTGCTGGTTCCCTAGTTCTTGGGTAAGTTTTGACTAAATTCAGTTGGAAAGGGCTCAGTCCATGCTACCTTGGTGCATCCATTAAATGCTCCAAACCAAAATTTGAGTCTTGTCCCTCTTTTAGGCATTTCTATGTTTGGCATGCTACTTTTGGTTCCAAGGACTTGGGAGGCAGATGGATGAGTGTTTGTCCCTCCTAGGTCTCCCCCTGAGGTGTTCACATGGATAAAATTGTTTGTCATTTGCAAAATTTTCTCAAATCGAGTAAAATACACAAATCTGCCTTGCCATGACAGTTTGCAGCAAGGCACATTGTCATTGTCATATCTCATGGCTTAAGAGGAGTTTCATGGAGTTCTTGGCCATTTTGGAAAGCTCTTATATGATACAACACATTTTTTATCATAGTTTATCTTGATACTTTTTAGATCCAAGTGAAAAATCCCCTTACTTTTGAAAAAAAAACAAGACAGATTCTGACTTAGTGAAAATTTCACAAAGTGTTGGGAAAAGTGGCATTTCATGTTTTCAGCCATTTTGATCCAACCATAACTCAAAATCCATGATGAATTGGAATGAGGTGTATTTGACACTTTTAAAGTATGTCGTGCGAGCTATAAATCCATCTTTGGATCATCCCAAATGGTTGCTTGGATCTCAAGTTATGATCCTTGGAAGTTGGTACCCTAGCCACTTTGTTCCATAACTTAGAAAATTTCTAAGTTTTTTATGGTTACCCCTTTTACAAGTTATCCCACTTTTCTTGATTTTTCTTGATGAATGATGATCCAAATCACACATTAACATCATTTTAGGGTCAAAGAACCATAATTGTGAAAAATGTCAAAAAGTCAAAGTTGACTTTTGTGCACAGTTGACTTTTTGTCAGATCAACTCCAAACTATGCGATCCTCTATAAAATCAAGTCCTTGACCTAAATCAAACTTGATGGACATGTTCCATGGGTGTTATAGGGTGTATGAATCATGTCCCAAGGTTTGGGAGCATGCCTGGGTCAAAAGTCAAAGGCACAGTTGACTTTTCCCGCGAAACACTAATTGTGGTTCTGATGAATTTGAAACTTGTTGATCAAGCTTCTTGGATCAATCCATTGTTGCAAATGGATCAATGTAGTGTGTTAGAGACCCTCAAATCCTCTCTTGAGGTCTTGACTCATGTTTTGTCCCAAAAGTCAACTTGGGGGTGAATTAGGTCAAGAAACCCTAATTCTTGATTTTTGATGAATGCATCCCCTGAGGTTAAATTGACTTGATGATTAGGTTCATGATGTCCCTTGGAGCATCTTAGGTTGTGCTTTGAAGCCTTTGGCTCATGCCCAGAGGAAAATTTCCATCTGGAGTCCCCAGTCGACCAAAACCCTAATTTGGTGACACTGGCGATCTTGGGGTTTAATCCACTTGGAATGTTGCAACTTTGTGCTTGATTTTTGAGGTGGGAGTCCTCTTGATCCATTATGGATATTTGAGAGGTTTAGACAAGTTGAAGATCATGTCATTCCTTGATTGATCCTTTGTCTAAGAGCTCTAAGAGGGCTTGAAACCCTAAGTTTGATTGTAGTGGATGCTCACCCATCTTTGGGGAGACTAATGAGGTATGATGGTTCATCCATATTGTGATGATGATTTGCACAATGATGGGGAATCTTAGTTGTCAAAATTTGGGATATGACACTTGCATATCAGTATGAAGCTTCCTCAGATCCTCTTTCAGAGTGTCGATCTCTTCCCTCAACTCTCTGTTCTCTTCCTCGAGATCATCCATCTTTTTTGTCGATTGGCCCGAGTATTGTACGAATAAAATAGTTTGACTCTATAATCGAGACGCAAACATGAGATTCGTAGGTAAGAAGAATGCGTTATGTGAGAATGATGAATGATATGCAATGATTATATTAATTGTATATATATTTTTGTTTATTCAAAGTAAACTTCGACAATTGGATTGCAAATATCAAACAGTGGGGAAGACCCCGTTTTATTGAATTCAAAGATTGCAGAATGGAAATACAGTAATTTACATAGTGCAGCAAAAAGAAATCTAAACTTATGGGTCCTGAGTCCTCTCTGAAGCGAGCTCAGGGGCTGGTTCTGGTACTTTCCTTTTCTTTGACCGGGGCTCTTGAGCCGTTTTCGGGTTATCCTTCCTTTGCCAAGTGAAAGGAGCGAGAAAATTCCTTTGGTCATCCTGATTTTCTACAGCATGTTGTTCCAAAATCTTAATCATGGCATTCTTTTCTTTTAACAGTTGCTGTACTTTCTTACATTCCACATTGATAATACGATACTTGTTCCTCCAAGACCTCTTCTCCTATTGAACATTGTTGAGAGTAACCTGAAGTTTTTCCGTATCAAACATAAAGTAAAGGACGGGGTCCCTTAACAGAAGAACTTCCTGACGAGGGTAAGGCATCCTCAGTTTGAGAGCTCTAGTTTGTACCCAGCGGAGATAAGGTTCCACAAAGACACAATCTGGTTTTCCTAAAGACTGTCTTCCTTTTCTATTAACATGTTTCAAGGCATGCACTATTTCTGTCTTTAGTGCTCTGTCATTTTCTCCTTCCTTGAAGAAAAGACCTTCTAGATGAGCATTACGCGGGACATGCCTCATTGGGTATCCGAATTGACGACGAACTAAAATTGGATGATAGTTGATTCCTCCTTTAGTTCCTATGAGGGGTACATTAGGGAAGTTTCCACAATGGTCAATGATTCTAATCCCGTCATAGATTCGATTGTACCAATCGATGTCAGAGTTGGTAAGAGACATTATTCTCTGTGACCAACATAAAGTATTCTTTTGATCCCAAAATGCAGCAGACTTTGGCAAATGGGAAGTGAACCATTTGTATAACAGGGGTACACAACATGTGATCATTCCTCCGCTGTACAAATTCCTTAAGTGTACAGAATGATAAGCATCGGCGAGCAAGGTCGGTACAGGGTTTCCAATCAGAAGAATCTTAATGGCATTGATATCTATGAAGTTATCGATGTTGGGAAACAGAAATAACCCGTAGGTGAGCAAAACAAAGATGCTTTCGAAAGCTGCCACGTTCCCTATACTAGCAAAGTACAGAGCTTTCTTTATCAAGAACTGGGCTGGCAAACCCTGGATTCCACCCTTAGTGGTCATATGAGTCCTGACTTCTGACTCGCCCAAATAAATTGCTCTTGCAATGGTTTGATCCTTTGGAATTTCTTCCAGTCCAGAAAAGGGAGCCTGGTCAGTAATGTGCAAATCAGTCAGGTGAGAGTACTCCTCCAGTGTTGGTGCTAGTTGATAATCCGGGAATGTGAAACTGTGATAGACTGGATCGTAGAACTGGATTAGTGTAGACAGGATTCCTTCGATTACATGGACCCTTAACAGAGACAGCAGTCCTCTATACTTAGCACTGAAAACCTCAGGGTTGGTTATCATCCTTGCTAATCCTCTTAAATCCTCTAATTTTGGAACTGGAAGATGTACTTGTGAGTTTTCCTTCTATCAAAATCCATTAGCGCAATCTCTTTATCTGACATTTGCAATCATTGTCTTAGTTTAATTTGAAAAAGAGAGACTAGAAGAGAAGATTTTTCTTTGTCTTTTAATGTTTTTTAATGAAATGAATGCATGAATGTAGCACACAAAAACATAGAAAAAACATGGGGTCAAAGGGTAGGTGTCATGAAGTCAAGGCTCTACGCATCCCCAAAGGTTTATACTGGTGATTTTTTGTACCTGTCCTCAAAATCACTGACCCCTCTTGGGATAACAACAGCAAGCGGATCGCCAGCGAGCTGTAGTATCTTAGAGTAGTCTCAAATGAGGGTAGTATCGCGTGACAAATATTTCCGATAGCTTCTGTACTACAAAATGTTTTCAGTCTACTAAAATCCTCAGCTTCTCAAATAACCCAATGGAAAAATCTGCTTTCAACAACCAAAGTCGTATAGGCATTGAATCCGCAAAGGGCGTCTCCACTGATTTGATGGTCGACCAGGACCTCTTATCTGGGATTCACTCCCCGTAAGATTACCCGCATAATTCCATCACTTATCTTAGGTGTATACTCATTCTTTCCACATGCGGCATCACACGCATTCCCATTAGCAGAAAAATAAACACGGATATCAATTAGGAATAGCAGTATATATATTTGTCCTAACATCCTAGACCTCTAGTCTTATGATCCTATACAAACAACGACTCCCCAGCAAAGTCGCCATTTCCTGTAGAAAATGGGGACGATGCCCCAAGGTTCATTCTAAGGACTCCCCAGCAGAGTCGCCATTTTCCTGTAGCGAGCGATTTTTGTCGGTGACGCGGCCACCTTATCGCTGAAGTTTGGGTTTTCTCCTCGTGGAGAAAGGGTGCTACTTTCTGATTTCTTATTTATCCCGTGAAGCTGGAAGGGAAAGGGAAATTATCTAAAACTAACCTTGCACGCGAATGTTTAATTGAACAAAAGCTTTAAAAGAGATTGGGGGGTCCGGGGTCAGGTTATACAATGGGTAGTTGTCAGTTACCCATCATATATGTGGTTATCCACAGGATGTTAGCTTTTAGGTCTTGCTTTGTAATTGATAATGTTTATCTATTGATGGGTTGGGAAAGTTTTTTGGGAAAGTATGACTGGGAGAGTGAGTCTTGTTTTTGTTTTGGGTAAGGTACTGGACCTAAGCGTTTGGTTAGTATGAAGTTGCTGGACCTAGGGTTTTTGATTAGTATGCTCGCTAAGATTTTGCAATCTTATGCCTACTGTCGCGGTGAGAAACGGATACCATAGCTATTATGTTAACCAGGATCATAACTCTTAATGTTCACCACCGATCTTTATTTTATCAAAAGGAAAGGTTTAAAGAACGAAAAAAAACCTAAGTGATCTAAGGTTCGGGGGTTGGTTACGCTTAGGGAAGGTATTAGCATCCTAAACATCCGTAGTACTCTACGGGAACCTTTTGTTATTATGTATGTTATTTATCGCTTGAAATAAGGAGAAGAAGTTATTTAAAAATTAAAATTAAAATAGGTAATATCTAAAAAAAGAAAATTTAGAACTGAGAACTAAATAAGCAGTATTTTTGAAATTTTTAGGATTAAGAAAAAAATTAATTTAAAATAATTAATTGAATTAAAGTCAAATATTTAATAAAATTAATCCTTTAATGGATTAATTAGTATTAAATAAAATAATTTAATAAAATTAATCAAAAGTTACTTAATAATTATTTTTTTGAGTTTTTTTTATTTAATAAAATATAAAATTAAAAGAAATTAAATTAAACATAAAATTAATAAAGAAAAGGAATGGGCTTAAGAGAAATAACAAATAAGTGGGGTGGGTGCATTTAGAAAAAATGGGATCAAAATGAAAATAAAATTGGTCTCGTCTTAATCAAGATTTAATCGATAAATCGATAATCTTGGATTTTTGACTTTCATCGACCAATAGAGATAAATAAAAAGAGTGGCCTCATACTTATCAAGACTTTTAGTCATTTTGAATAAATTCACTCAGTCATGATTTTTGTAATATCATAGGCCAAAAATAAAGAAAAGTGAAAATAAAGGTGGTTTCGTCTAAATCAAGATTTAACTCGATAAAATCGATAATCTTTTATTTAGCCTTTCATTAACTAACCAAGAGGAAGAAGAAGAAAAAAATACGGGCCCAACAACATTGCTATCGCGAAAACGCGGTCATCGCAACCGGATCCGAATTGTACGGATCCAAATATAACAAAAAAGCAACTAAAAAAAAGAGAAATTTAACTTTGATAAAACCTCAACAATATTGCTATCGCGAAAACGCGGTCATCGCAACCGGATCTAAATCGTAAGGATCTAAAATTTTTTAGAGATAGAGAACGCATGGAGGAATAAATTTTAAAATAAAAAGTTTTAAAACGATAAGGTTGCTACGCAAAATGCGATCATCGCAGTCGGATCGAACTAAATATAAAGGTCACGCATCATGCACATATATGCAGACAGCGTATCGACACAATTCGATCTGAATAATAAAAAACTAAAATAAAATTACATTATATTAAAACCAAAACATAAAACATTATTCATATTATAATATATATATATATAGTTTTGTAAAATAATGATAATTGTTAGTTTATTACAAAATGGTAGAAATTTATATTACGATGAAACAATAGTTTATAACAAAATTATATATAACAAACGTACAACACACCATATTATATATATATATATATATATATATATATATATATATATATATATATATATATATATATATATATATATATTAGCCATCGAAACGGTAGTATATTGGTAATTGAAAAAAGCAGCGGCGGATTGTATAGTGCTAGTATATAACCGAAAAGCATATATTAGTAATATATAAACATATAATTAGAAACTATATATAATAAGAAAAACAAAGAAAAGCCAAACTGTGAGTCATGTTCATGGTTTATAGTGAATTGAAAATAGTACGTACACCAATTGAAAATTACCTGACGGTACTATATACGACGACGGCGGAAAGAGTGAGAGGATCCTAAAATCAAACGTTTACTATTTGAAAATTTGAGAAGATTCGATCTCAATATCAGCCGCATGTATATTATTATTTTTTTTCTCTCAGAAATGCTACTTAGGAATATATAGGGACTAAAATTAGGGTTAACTTTTAGTTGTCAATAATGTCCCTAATATCTAATTTGAGGCCCAAAATAACATTAAAATTAAATAAAATTTAAACTAAATGAAATTTAAACAATTTAATTAAAATAAATTTAAAACAGAAACTAAAAATCCTATTTATTCATGAAAAACAATATTAGTTAAAAATAAAAATAAATATTTAAAATAAAATAAAATAAAAATACTAATTATCTTATTTATCTATTCTAAACATTATTTAAATTAAAAAATAAGAATAAAAGTGAAAATAAATATTTAAAATAAAATTTAAATAAAATGCTAATTACTATAATTATTTTTCTAAATAATATTAGTTGAAAAAGTAAAATAAACAGACCCTAAATAAATAAAAATCGGACGTCCAAGTGATCGAAAAAATAAATCGAGTACACTAAAATAGATCAGTACGAAATATACGACATGGAAAAGTACCAAATTTTAGGGTTAAAAATTAGGGTGTGACAGATGCCCCTATTTAAGTTTCTTCTATCTGGAGATATGAAGATTGAAATATTCATCTCGACGCGATAGGAGAGACTTAAATACAAACATGCACAAATTTTTTTTGGCCCTAAGATGCCTTATGATATGATATGATATGAAATGAAAGACAGGGATCCTGAAGATACACCCGAAACATTTTGAAAAGCATTAAATGTACGGGTAAAGATTTGGAAGACATATCTGGAAGAACGTCAGATAAGTTAGGGTCATATCTGGAAGAACGTCAGGTAGACACAAACAATGTTCTAGAAAAGCATCAGAATAAAGTCACATATTCGAAAGAACATCGGATAAACAAGGTCATATCCGAAAGAGCATCAGATAGACATAAAGGGGCTCTGGAAAAACATCAGGAGCAGATACATCTGGGAAAACATCAGATGGTAAAAGCAAGGTCATTCCAGAAAAGCATCAGAATAAACAAGGCGATATATCTGGAAGAACATCAGCTAACAAAGACTTAATCATAAATAGAGACATATCCGGGAAAACATCGGAATCAAAGGGTATATTTGGGAAAACATCAGATAAGTTCTGGAAGACCATCAGAACAAGAGACACATCTAGAAAATCATCAGACGCAAAGTCGTACCTGGAAGAACGTCAGATAGACACAGAGGGAGTTCTGGGAGAACATCAGATAAATTCTGGAAAAACATCAGAAATAAAGTCATATCTGGAAGAACATCAGATAGACACAGAGGGAGTTCTGGAAGAACATCAGAATAAAAGTACATATCCGGAAGAACATCGGAAAGAGGGGCCCATCCGGAAGAACATCAGATGGTGAAGAAACCAGACATCCAATAATGGCTTTGAATGAAAGGTATATCACAATATCTAATAATGGCTTTAGATGAAAGTGAACAAAGACTCGATCTGGAAGAACATCAGAAAGAGATACACATCCGAAAGAGCATCAGATGGTAAAGAAACCAGGCATCCAATAATGGCTTTGAATGAAAGGTATAATCACAATATCTAATATTGGCTTTAGATGACTGTGAACAAAGATATACCCAAGAAAGCATTGGATAGACGCGAAAATATATGTTTGGTAGGTTCCAACTGAATTGGAGTTTGACTGCAAAGGTAAGACGTGGATGCCAACACGACCTATGGAGAATGCAAATGAATGAAAATGAGTGCAAATGAGGATGACACTCTTGCTATGCGTATGTATATGAATTATGCATATGATATATGATCAAATGCAAATGTAAATGCAATGCAGATGTCGACGACACGGCTCGACTCTTTTGTGGAGAAGACATGACTGAAAGACTGATTCCTCAACACGGATATCATTTCCATTCTGCTTAGGGACTACAGATGCTACTGAACACAATCTCTGTCACACTTGGTAAATTGTATCAATTTGCTGATCCTTGTAGGAATGATGGAAAGCTGTATGGGGATTCTTCAAGTTAATTGCCCCAGATTAGCTGACTGTTATAGACGAACTGATCACTGCTTTAGCTTGTCTGATTATGTAAATGACTGAATTAATGAGCATTTGGAAAACTTGCCCCAGTATGAGTCTTAAAAAAGTCTTCTGTATAAACCAATTCTGTGAAGGACTTGTACTGAACAAATCTTGAACTAATTCTTAATAGGATCTGGAAGGAACTTGCCCCTGATTGGATCACTAACCAAGTTTCTCAAATGTTTGAAAATTCCTTAAGCGGAAGCCAGATTGCAAACAAAAGTGTTCATACAAACATAGTAAATGCAAAGTTCATGCAACTTTTGAAATCAAAATCATTTTTGGAAAGAGGTAAAACAATAGGGTCACTGGTCAGAACACGGTGGTTCAAGACGTTTAAAAGTGAAAGATAAAGCAAAAAGGCGTGATGCCAAAAAATGATCTGCAAAGATCTTTAGGAGTCAGTTTACGCAACCTCGTTGTAGTATGCTTTCAAAATAACCTTGCTTCAATTAGGTCTTTTGAGGGTTATAATGTTGCCTGGTTCACAGTTTAAGAAACAAAGGATAAAGGCTCAAAGTTTATTTGTACCCGCCCAATCTTCGTGATGATCTCCAGTCCTACACTCAGTTAACTCAGACTTTGCACTCAGGTTCCCATAGGTTAGGGATTGCATTGATGATAGTGATGATGGTTCAGAAGTTAAGGGACTTTTGAGGTGACAGTCACTACTTCCTTAAAACTCTTGGTTGTTTTTTCATTGAGGATTTGATGGTAAGGATTTAAAGATTTCTCCTTTTTATTATCCCTAACTTTTGCCTGAACTGTTTCTCGTGAGCCTTACAGTCAGCGGGATGCCCTAATTTTTGCCTAAGTCTCCTTCATAGGTTTCGACTTAGCGGGCTTTTTCCTTTTTTGATTTTTTTTATCTTTTTTTTTTTGAAAGAAAGTGACTGCTTGGCTTAATGATTACGGCGAACCATCATCGGCTTTTGACTTGAAAGACATCTTCGACACTTTCTTGTTGCGTGCGAAGGAAAAATTGAGAATGCAACCTTTTTGTTGAAAGATGTCTTGCATGAAACTCTTGTATTTGAATGCACAATCCAGTTAACTGAGAACTACCCTACCCCAGGTTAAGATTGCGGGTTTTTATTTGTAAAGCAAAGAAACTCCTACTTCAAGGCTCAAAGGGGTTGACGAGGGTTTATCTTCCTTATTTCTCCAGTGTTCGGGAATTGAAACAATGCCTTACATCCTCAGCAAAGTTTTGATTTGAAAGCATACCGACAACAATTATGAGTAATTTGTATTCATCATCCTCCCTCCAATCTTAGCATAATCAAAAGAAAGCAGACAAGAGATAAAATATATTTTTTTTTATATATATTTTTTTATTTTTTTGAAGAGAAAGCATAGAGATGTAAATAATGGACAAAATGAATTGAATCAAAAGTTGCAAATACTTATTTCATCAATCATGAAAGTACAAACACAATTCAAATGCAAACAACTAGTACAAAGAAAGTGTAAACAATAAGAAACATGGCCTAATGGCTAATCAGAAAAAAAGAGTGAGCTGTCCTGTCTAAAACACTGAAGTCTGTTGAAGTCGACTGAAGCTTCACTTGGCATGCTCTAGTAGAGGATTCGTCTGGACATTAGGATTGGGGTCACGAAAGTTGAGGATTCCGACCTTAATCAAGTCACGCACTCTAGCCTTTAGTGGATAGCAATGTTCCAAGTCATGGCCGGCGGCACCTTCATGGAATGCACAGTGGAGATCAGATCTGAATCCAGGTGGAAGTGGATCTGGAGGAGGAGGCAAAGCCTTAGTAGTTATCAAACCTTTCTGAACCAGACCAGGATATAATTCAGTGTACGTCATTGGAATTGGATCAAAATGACTCCTATTATGGTACTGATTCTGTCTAACAGCCGGACGTTGAGTAGCTTAAGCCGGCCGTGGAGCAGTAATCACGGGAGTAACAGCAGCAACAACAGGGTGATCAGAATGTTGGGGTCGAGGCTCTCTTGTTTCAAATATGACAGCATTAGTCTGATCTTCTCTCTTCTTCTGGAAGTTCCCATAGGATTTCTTCGCACCATTAGAAGATTCAGCAGTCTTTGACACTTTACATTTCTTAAGACCTTCCTCGAGTCTTTGGCCAATAGTAACCAAATCAGTGAAATTAGAGGAAACACTACCAGTCATCTTCTCCCAGTAGAATGGAGACAGTGTGTCCATAAACAATCCAGTTAATTCTTTCTCGGCCAAATGAGGTTCAACTTGGGAAGCGAGTTCTCTCCAACGCTGAGTATATTCGTTGAAAGACTCTTTCTCATTCTGAGACATATTTTGAAGCTGACGACGATCAGGAGCCATGTCGAGGTTATACTTGTATTGCTTCATGAAAGCATTAATAAGATCCTGGAAACAGTGAATGCTGTTCTGTGCAAGATTCATATACCATTTGAGAGAAGCTCCACTCAGACTATCTTGAAAACAGTGGATAAGCAACTTCTGATTCTTGGCATGAGCAGCCATCTTTCGGGTATACATGACCAAATGAGCTCTTGGGCAAGAATCACCTTTGTACTTCTCGAAAGTAAGAGTCTTGAATTTAGCAGGCATAACAAGGTCAGAAACCAAGTGCATGTTTTCTGCATCAATGTTGAAGAAATCAGTACCCTCTACAGCTTTAAGTCTCTTGTCTATAGTCTGAAACTGTTCACGGACAACCTCAGGTTCAACAAAGTCTTCACGATCTTCACCTTGAGCACTGGCAGCATTGTACTCATAGAGAGGGTTCTCAAAAGGAGCCCGAGTAGTCTGAACTATAGGTTGAGGCTCGGTAAAAATAGGAGCTTAAAAACCTGGTCCAGCAGTCTGACCAATCATACCAGTAGATGCGAGAGGTGGTGAGTAGTTGGAAGGTAAACCAAACTCTGGCCAAGTTGAAGGTTGCACCTGAACAGGATGAGGATCTGCATTTGAAACTTCCTGAATGACAGTCCTTTGAGGTGGTTCTCCTCTAGCAATCAAAACTTGGAGCATTTCAGTGAGCTTTGCCATACTTGACTTAAGGTCGTCGATCTCCATTCGCATCTCAGCATTGTGTGCTTCTTGCTCTGCCATTATGCGTCTGTAGTTAGCTCTAGTCTGGTATCGATGTCGAGGAATCAGCTTGACGACTCACAGGTGACACTGAAGATAAAGATAGCTGGAAATGAGTTGCTGGACAAACGGATGTATGCAATGAATCATGCAAATGATATGCAATGCGATGTAATGGTTTCAAGGAACTCAATAGTAGGTTGCAAACATTTCGGAAAGGCTGGAAAAAGTTTCATTTTATAATCCAGGATTTTTTATTGATTTTGCAAATGAAAGAACAATTGAGTTTCTTGAAACCGAATGGTTATGCATGAATGCATGAATGGATGCATAAGCACAGGTATACACATATACAAGCAAACAAAGGCCTAGGCTTGAAGATCACGAGCATGGAGCCATGGTCTACCCTTCCCAAGGTATGTACTAGAGGTTTATTTGTACCTGACGGACGGGTTCTACAAAGTTCCCAGAGTCTACAATCCATCTTTCGGATATTATCGATTTTCCAAATCACTTGGTAGTCAATAATATTCTCAAGAGAATCTCGTCTGAGTGTAGTATCGCGTAGCGACTATTGCAGAAATAGACTCCCGCATAGTCCCCGCACTACATCCTAATAGGCCAAGTTGGGTTAAAGGTAACTACGGTCCCCAGTCCCGAGGGCCTTTAGATCGAAACGATACCGTCTTCACGAATAAACTCGTTGGACAAATATTTTATTCGAGAGGGCCTAGACTGAGTGGTGAAGTCTCAATTTACTTTTTCAGGAATCGACTCCCTCAAAGTATCGTTGAAGTCTCACCGTTTTCCTATCTTAATTTCACTCTAATCCGGGTGTAGGACTTTGTCTCACCACACAAATAGTACCCTGCACACAGAAAAACCAAGCAAAACAGGTATATATACAGATATAAAAATATATAGGCAAATAAGCAAATAAACAACATAGATATAAACAAGTTAGGGGAAACCCTAAAAAAATCCCCAATGAAGTCGCCATTTCTGTCGCGGTGAGAATCGGATACCATAGCTATTATGTTAACCAGGATCATAACTCTTAATGTTCACCACCGATCTTTATTTTATCAAAAGGAAAGGTTTAAAGAACGAAAAAAAACCTAAGAGATCTAAGGTTCGGGGGTTGGTTACGCTTAGGGAAGGTATTAGCATCCTAAACGTCCGTAGTACTCTACGGGAACCTTTTGTTATTATGTATGTTATTTATCGCTTAAAATAAGGAGAAGAAGTTATTTAAAAATTAAAATTAAAATAGGTAATATCTAAAAAAAGAAAATTTAGAACTGAGAACTAAATAAGCAGTATTTTTGAAATTTTTAGGATTAAGAAAAAAATTAATTTAAAAAAATTAATTGAATTAAAGTCAAATATTTAATAAAATTAATCCTTTAATGGATTAATTAGTATTAAATAAAAGAATTTAATAAAATTAATCAAAAGTTACTTAATAATAATTTTTTTGAGTTTTTTTATATTTAATAAAATATAAAATTAAAAGAAATTAAATTAAACATAAAATTAATAAAGAAAAGGAATTGGCTTAAGAGAAATAACAAATAAGTGGGGTGCATTTAGAAAAAATGGGATCAAAATGAAAATGAAATTGGTCTCGTCTTAATCAAGATTTAATCGATAAATCGATAATCTTGGATTTTTGACTTTCATCGACCAATAGAGATAAATAAAAAGAGTGGCCTCATACTTATCAAGACTTTTAGTCATTTTGAATAAATTCACTCAGTCATGATTTTTGTAATATCATAGGCCAAAAATAAAGAAAAGTGAAAATAAAGGTGGTTTCGTCTAAATCAAGATTTAACTCGATAAAATCGATAATCTTTTATTTAGCCTTTCATTAACTAACCAAGAGGAAGAAGAAGAAAAAAATACGGGCCCAACAACATTGCTATCGCGAAAACGCGGTCATCGCAACCGGATCCGAATTGTACGGATCCAAATATAACAAAAAAGCAACTAAAAAAAAGAGAAATTTAACTTTGATAAAACCTCAACAATATTGCTATCGCGAAAACGCGGTCATCGCAACCGGATCTAAATCGTAAGGATCTAAAATTTTTTAGAGATAGAGAACGCATGGAGGAATAAATTTTAAAATAAAAAGTTTTAAAACGATAAGGTTGCTACGCAAAATGCGATCATCGCAGTCGGATCGAACTAAATATAAAGGTCACGCATCATGCACATATATGCAGACAGCGTATCGACACAATTCGATCTGAATAATAAAAAACTAAAATAAAATTACATTATATTAAAACCAAAACATAAAACATTATTCATATTATAATATATATATATAGTTTTGTAAAATAATGATAATTGTTAGTTTATTACAAAATGTTAGAAATTTATATTACGATGAAACAATAGTTTATAACAAAATTATATATAACAAACGTACAGCACACCATATTATATATATATATATATATATATATATATATATATATATATATATATATATATATATATATATATTAGCCATCGAAACGGTAGTATATTGGTAATTGAAAAAAGCAGCGGCGGATTGTATAGTGCTAGTATATAACCGAAAAGCATATATTAGTAATATATAAACATATAATTAGAATCTATATATAATAAGAAAAACAAAGAAAAGCCAAACTGTGAGTCTTGTTCATGGTTTATAGTGAATTGAAAATAGTACGTACACCAATTGAAAATTACCTGACGGTACTATATACGACGACGGCGGAAAGAGTGAGAGGATCCTAAAATCAAACGTTTACTATTTGAAAATTTGAGAAGATTCGATCTCAATATCAGCCGCATGTATATTATTATTTTTTTTCTCTCAGCAATGCTACTTAGGAATATATAGGGACTAAAATTAGGGTTAACTTTTAGTTGCCAATAATGTCCCTAATATCCAATTTGAGGCCCAAAATAACATTAAAATTAAATAAAATTTAAACTAAATGAAATTTAAACAATTTAATTAAAATAAATTTAAAACAGAAACTAAAAATCCTATTTATTTATGAAAAACAATATTAGTTAAAAATAAAAATAAATATTTAAAATAAAATAAAATAAAAATACTACTTATCTTATTTATCTATTCTAAACATTATTTAAATTAAAAAATAAGAATAAAAGTGAAAATAAATATTTAAAATAAAATTAAAATAAAATGCTAATTACTATAATTATTTTTCTAAATAATATTAGTTGAAAAAGTAAAATAAACGGACCCTAAATAAATAAAAATCGGACGTCCAAGTGATCGAAAAAATAAATCGAGTACACTAAAATAGATCAGTACGAAATATACGACATGGAAAAGTACCAAATTTTAGGGTAAAAAATTAGGGTGTGACACCTACGTATTCCCGATTAACGAAACAGGGAAATCAGAGCGATCGTAGTTCCTCCTATTCTATGGGAGGAAAGAGATGTTTTGGTGTCTTGTTCAAAGCCCAAGATTGAAGCTAAAAGTGATTTGTATCTTGTTCAAAGCCCAAGATGTGAAGCTAAAGGGTTCTGACTGAGAGAGAATTTGTCATCTCTAAAGAGGGATTGTTGATTTTCGTGTGCTTTGATCAAAGCACAAGTTTGATACTAAAAGGTTGATTGAATCAACCGGGGATTTCTTTATACAAACCCTAAGAGGAGGCTAGAAGTTGACTTTTCTGGGGGAAATGTTCTTTCTGTCTTGTACAAAGCCCAAGATTGAGGCTAAAAGGGATTTTTTACTCCGTTGGGGAGAATATATATTGTATAAAGCCCAAGATGGAGGCTGAACTGAGTTTGACTCAACAAGAGAGTGCTTGTATGTGTCTTGTACAAAGCGCGGGACGGAGGCTAAAAGAGTTGACTCAACAAGAGAGTCTTGAACAAGTGATAGACTCAACAAGAGAGTCTGAAGGTTGATTGACTCAACAAGAGAGTGATTTGATGTCTCGTACGAAGCCCGAGATTGAGGCTAAAAGAAGATTGACTCAACAAGAGAGTCATTTATACTCAACAAGAGAGTGTTTTATGTGTCTTGTATGAAGCCCTAGATGGAGGCTAAAAGTGGACTCAACAAGAGAATCTTTTATACTCAACAAGAGAGTGGGTTTTTTATATGTCTTGTACAAAGCCCAAGACGGAGGCTAAAAGTGGTTGACTCAACAAGAGAGTCTGAAAAGGTTAGCTCTGCTAGGGAGAATCATTTGTACAAAGCCTAAGAGGAGGCTGACTTACCGCTGCGGATTATTGAGATCCTGAAGCGGGTCCAAGTGTGGGGAACTCTAATGAGAGAGATCGGGTTTCTGCTGGATATTGATCCAGGGTGATCGGTGTTTTTTCCTATGTTTGAAAGGAACTTGAGAATGTCTTTGATACTCAAGAGTATTAGACTATCCAAGTCTAGAGTTTTATCCTTCGTACAATGCCCAAGAGGAGGCACGAGCATTAAGGGATGAGTATCAACCCTAAATTGGCCGGAGCTTTGACGCTGGAAAGACTGCTCTAGCAACTGATGACTAAGTTATGTCTTATACCTTTAAGAGGTCGTCAGGGTCCTTGTATTAAGCATAAGAGAAGGCATGAGAACTTCTAAGAAGCTGAAGGTTCCTTTTACAACACCCAAGAGGAGGCGGGGATGCTTTTAGGAAGCCTGTGAGTCTCCAAACCAAGAGAAATTTAAGAAATGCAATTCACAGAGAAGAGATTATTCCAGGAAAGTTATAGAATTTGGAAGAAACTCAAGAGATGCCATTCACGGAGAAAAGATCATCTCTGGGGAGTTAGAGTTTCTTTGACAATTTCTAGGGGTGACAGTCTGAGAAAAGGTTCACCGAGAATACTGCCTTTCTCTTTGTTCCATATTGTTTAACCCCAAGAAGAGGGAAAACTGTATCTGGAATCCTACGGGGGATCTAGTTTTGTTTGTATTTAAGAGTGACCAACTTGGCTTTACCTAGTGCTAGACGTAGTTGCCGGGGAAAACTCTAAATAACTATAATAGTATTACACAGTGGATATGTGACAAGTATATAAAAGGATGCGAAAGAAGACTTACAGTGAAACAGCCCCACAATATAATTATATATATGAAAGCGGTAAATGAAAGCGGATAAACACTTACCCGTTGTAGAGCTTCCATGCAGTTTGGTTAGTTGTTCAACAAATAAATTAAAGAAATTTTTTATGACAACATACATTTTAATTCAAAATCAAAGGAGAAAGTGCTTTGAAAAGATTGCTGGGCCTTACTGCTCAAGGAGAGGCCCAAGTTTTAACGATGATCACACTGTTGTTTTGTAAACAGTACAGAGGGACTTATACAATATGTGAGGCCCAAAAGGTTTTTTATGTACAAGGGGATGGGGCATATAGCTCAAGGAGAGGCCCAAAAAGGTTTGTTGGAAAACGGCGATCGTGCCGAGGTTTTCTTTTAACGCATAGGGACTTATAAAATATCTAAGGCCCAAAAATGGTTTTGGTTAAAAGGGGATTGGGTCTTCCACTCTATTAGAGGCCCAAAGATTTATTTCTGTACAAGTGATGAGGCTTACAGCTCAAGGAGAGGCACATGGATTTTTGTTTAAAAAGGGCGACGATCGGGCCGAACTTGTTTGACGGTATCGGGACTTATACAATACACTGAGGCCCAAAATGGTTTTCATTTATGAAAGGATGAGACTTACACTCTCTCAAGAGGCCCAGAGTGTTTGAAAATGATTGATGAGGGTTGAATCAATCAAAACCCTAATTTCATCATTTTTTAAAAGTAAATTCTTAAAGAAAATCAATAAAAAATGATAAAACACCAAATAAGCTTGAATAAACAGCTTGTAATTTTTGGTTAAGGTTTGAAAAATGAGGTTTTAATCACAAGATGAATTAAAACTCACTTGGTTTTGATTTTTCAAGATGAATATTTACTTTTAAAATGTTTAAAAATAATTAAAAATGAATTTATTCATAAAAATACCAACTATATTAAATAAATAATATAAATTTTATTTTTTTTGTGGAATAAAATATTTCAACATTTTTGTGATTTTTTGCAAAAATAACCAATAAAAAATAATTAAAATTGAGGGAGTTATTAATTTTTCAAATCATTAAAAATAATAAGAAAAATAATAAAAAATGGAAAAAAAAACATTAAAAAGGGGTCTAGGGCGAGGGAGATTCGAACCCCAGACCTCTTGTGTGCAGTGCGTGCCTTCTACCACTGGGTTGGTGATACATCCGTGTATCAAAACCCACCCACAAATATACAAGGCTGGCCTTGTTTTTGGCCTGGCCAAGGCAAGGCAAGGCAAGGTTTAGGCAAAAAACGTGAAGCTTGTAACTTTCTCATTTCTCCATGGATTGGGACAAAGTTTAGGTCTATCCTTCTTATAATTTCACAAGGAATCCAATGGTGGTGGTGGTTATTTCAGATGAGACTCCTATTGAAAAACCCGATAGTAGATTTGAAATAGGCCTCCCTTTGCATTTTCTGGGCTACCTCATGGTACAGGCATGAATCACATGATGGATTGGTCCAAACACAACATATATAACATGTATGAGATGTACATGATAAGTGGACCTCAAAGCAATGCATATTTTAAAGAGTTCAAGTGAAGATGCTTACCTCTTTAGGAGCTTTTTGGGCAATCTGTCAAGGGCTTTGTTCCAGAAATGTTTTGATGCTTTGAACACTCTCAAATGATCCCTTAGAAGCTTTTAGGATGATTGGAATCAGCTGGAAACCTTAGGAATGAAAATTGGCCCTTTCTTGCAAAAGAGGCAAACGTGACCAAAATAGCAACTCTCTCAAATGGTGTTCCAAATGTGGGGAACCATTTGGGACAGTTCAAGGATGATATTTGGAGTGTGTTTGAGGCTTTATCTGGTTTTGAAAGTGACTAAATCAAGACATGGCTTGAAAAATTGAAAAAAAAGTCATATTTTGATGTTTTGAGATGGGACTTTGTGATTTTGGTGTTACAAGTCACTTGTGAGAGTTTGGAAAGCTTAGATATGACATATTGGATGTGTTTGGATCATTGTAGCGAGCGATTTTAGATGTGGTTGCAAAGCACTATCGTTGTACAGTTCGATTCATTTTTTATCCTATTGAAGCTGATGAAGGAAGGGAAATAGATGTCTCCAATTAACCCTGCTTGCAAACTGAGTTTGAACAGATGACTGTTGGTTTACAGATTCCACAAAGATTGTGGGTCTCTCTTAGGTTATTTTGTTAAGAACACGGGGGTCTAGGCTATTGGTAGGATGTTAGGACTGATGCTTTTCGATTGATGTGTGAATGTATGGGGATTTGGGTTTTTTTTTTATTAGTGTGCTCGTTAAGATTTTTCAATCTTATGCCTACGTATTCCCATTTAATGAAACAGGGAAATCAGAGCGATCGTAGTTCCTCCTATGCTATGGGAGGAAAATGGTTGTTTTGGTGTCTTCTTCAAAGCCCAAGACGTGAAGCTAAAAGTGGTTTGTATCTTGTTCAAAGCCCAACATGTCAAGCTGAAGGGTCTTGACTTTAGAGAATTTGTCATCTCTAAAGAGGATCTGTTTGTCACAACTGTTGGGTGACTGGTCATAAAGGAGAATTACTTTAACTGGGATATGTGAATCCAGTAATGCCATAATTTCCTTTATAGGAGATTTTTAACCTGAAGAAGAAGACTTTAACTCAGTGTAGATCAATGCCATCTTTCCTTAGGAATTTCTCATGCTAAAAGAGGGACAGTGTCGTGGATATAAATAATCCAGAGGCTTGCCACTTACAGCAATTAGATGGGGGAAAAGGAGTTGTTGGTGTTTGTATACTGTGAACGAGGCACATATTTTGATGCTAAAAGGTTGATTGACTCAACCGGGGGTTTCCTTATACAAAGCCTAAGAGGAGGCTATTGGCCCAACAAGAGGGTGTTTTTATGTGTCTTGTACAAAGCCCAAGACGGAGGATAAAGGTTTGACTCCACAAGAGAGTCTTTTATACTCAACAAGAGAGTGTTTTGTATCCCGTACGAAGCCCGAGATGGAGGCTAAAGGTGATTGACTCAACAAGAGAGTTTTTGTATCTCGTACGAAGCCCGAGATGGAGGCTGAAAGATTCATGGACTCAACAAGAGAGTCTTTTATACTCAACAAGAGAGTGATTTGTATCCCGTACGAAGCCCGAGATGGAGGCTGAAAGGGGTTGACTCAACAAGAGAGCCTGAAAATGTTAGCTCCTTTGGGGAGAATCATTGTACAAAGCCCAAGAGGAGGTTGACTTCATTGAGGAAGGATCGTTATACAAAGCCTAAGAGGAGGCTATCCATTGGCGACTGTTTCAGTTTAGTGATAGGTCCAGTATGTTGGATAAAAGAGAAAATCAGTTCTTATGAGGTGAACGATTAAAGGTATTGTTGTGCTTTGGTACTGATCAGAGGATCAGGGTTATTTCCTGTTCTTTAAGGAAAGGGGAAATCCAAAGGGTATTGAGAGTGTCCCAATCTCAGGGTGTTTTGAGAAATCAAATCTCAGGTAGTGAATGATCTTTGTGTAATGCCCAAGAGAAGGCTGGTATATTAAGGGATGAATGTCAACCCATTAACTGGTCTGACACTTGACTCAGAAAGACAACTCTAGCAAATTGATGACTAGGTTCTGTTCCTATACCTGTAGAGGTCTCTTGGTCCTTGTACTAAGCCCAAGAGAATGCATGAGAGCTTTTAAGAAGCTGAAGGGTCCTTGTACAACGCCCAAGAGGAGGCGGGGATGCTTTTAAGAAGCCTGTGGGTCCCTAAACCCCGAGAAGTTCAAGACATGCTATTCACTGAGAATAGATCAAGCCAGGAAAGTTCGAGAATTTGGAAGAAACTCAAGAGATGCCATTCACGAAGAAAAGATCATCTCTGGGGAGTAGAGTCTCTTTGACGTTTTCTAAGAGTGACAGTCTGAGAAAGGGTGCACCGAGAATGCTGCCTTTCACGTCTCCATATTGTTTAACCCCAAGAGGAGGGAAGACTGTGTCTGGTAATCCTATGGGGATCTAGTTTTGTTTGTATTTAAGAGTGACCAACGGGGCTTTACCATGTGCTAGACGTAGTTGCCGGGGAAAACTCTAAATAACTATACTAGTATTACACAGTGGATATTTGACAGGTATATAAAAGTTTGTGAAAGGAGACTTACAGTGAGCAGCCCCACAATGCAGTTATATATATATGAAAGCGGATAAAGAAAGCGGGTAAACACTTACTCGGTTGTAGAACTTCCATGCTGTTTGGTTAGTTGTTCAACAAAGAAAACTTTGATAACAATTATATTCAAAATCAAAGGAGAAAGTGCTTTGAAAGAAATGTTGGGGCTTATAGCTCGAGGAGAGGCCCAAGGTTTTATCAGTGATTGCACTGTTGTTTTGAATTTGTACAGAGGGACTTATACAAGCGACTGAGGCCCAAATAGGTTTTCTGTACAAAGGGATGGGTCTTACACTCTATCAAGAGGCCCAAAGGTTTATTTTTATACAAGTGATGGGGCTTACAGCTCAAGGAGAGGCCCAGGGTTTGATTTGAAATGGCGATAGTGCCGAGATTTTCTTTTAACGCAGAGGGACTTATACAATATCTGAGGCCCAAAAGTGTTTTGGTTAAAAGAGGATTGGGGCTTACACTCTATTAGAGGCCCAATGATTGATTTTTGTACAAGTGATGCGGCTTACAGCTCAAGGAGAGGCCCAGATGGTTTTATTTTGAACTGGTGACGATCGCGCCGAACTTTTGAAATACAACGGAACTTATACAACATTTGAGGCCAAAAAAGGTTTGTATTTACAAAGGATTGGGTCTTACACTCTATTAGAGGCCCAAAGGTTTTAAAGAAAATAAATGGGTCTTATAACACGAGGGTAGGCCCAGATAATTTGATTTTTAAAATGGCGATCGCGCCGAGATTTTTGAAAATGCAGTGGGTCTTATACAATGACTGAGGCCCAAAAATGTTTTGGTTTTCAAAGGGGGGTTGGGTCTTACACTCTATTAGAGGCCCAAAGTATTTGAAAAAGTTAAATGAGGGTTGAATTAATCAAAACCCCTAATTTGTTTTCAAAATGTATTTTAATTGAATAAAAAATTCAATTAAAATGATCAAAATTATTAAACATGTGGAAAACAAATTGTGATCTTGGATTAATGTTTCAAAAATCAGGTTTTGATCCACAACATGATTGGAAATCACTAAAGTTTGAAAAATCAAGAAGGAAAAAATATTTTAAATGTCAAAAACAATTAAAATATTAATTCTTTACAAAAATATCAAGCATATAAAATAAATAATAGTTTTGGGATTTTTTTGGGAAAATAAAATATTTTAACATTTTTGTGAATTATTAAAAAAATCAACTCAAAATCATTAAAACTCAGAGAGAAATTAAGTTTTGAATCAATTAAATAAAATCACAAAATTAAAATATTCAAATTTTTGAAAAAGGGCGCCAAGAACATGGCAAGAACACGCGCCACCCTCTGTTTCTGCAGATTTGCGTTTTCTATTCAATCTTACTGAATACTTGATTATATCATGCAATCTACATATCAATCTACTCGTTTCAACCTCACGATCATGTCTTTGGTCTTTAATTTTATTTATTTTTAACATGGAATAAGAAATCAAAGAGAAACCTCAAGAACCCTAAAATTTGCATGAAGGTTCAGAAATTCCATACACGATTCAAACAATGCAATTGATTGAGGGAAAACAATCTATGCATGATTATGAAGATATGCCCAAATTATTGTGCAGCTAAAAATGCATGGATCATAGAGTTAGAAGAGCTCATGCTTACCTCTTGCAGCTGGTGATCGTGTTTTGTGTTAGAGGTGTTGCGGCTTGGTTCCAAGGATATGGACATCTTCCCTAGGTGCTATGGAGTGTGTCTGGATGCTTGGAGTGGATTGAATTGAGCTGGAACTTGATTTGGCACCTCAACTGCAAATCTGTCAAAGGCTTGAGCAGTTGGCTAGTGATTTTATGATTTTGGTATTCCAGATGTTATGTGAGTGTTTGGATCACTTCTATATGATGTTTATGAGGTGTGTGTGTGTGTGTGATTGGTTTGGTTGGAATTTCTCTCAAACTCAAAACCCGATAGTGACTTGCCTTAGAAGGCAAAATAGGAATGAAGAAGGAGATTTTGAGGAAAGCATCTGTTTGATGGCTTTGGTGTACTCAAACTGATCACAATTGAGCTCAATTTATAGTAGAGCAAGTTTGTTTTGCAAGGAATAGTGAATGGCAACTGCTGCATAGGTTTGGCCAATGTTGAGCAATGAGAATCCAAGTCTCCTCTAGCCATTGACTAGAGGTTAGGGCACAGGATGCTGGTTCCCTTGGTCTTGGATAAGTCTTGACTGAATTCAGTTGGGAAGGGCTCAGTCCATGCCACCTTGGTGCATTCATTAAATGCTCCAATCCAAAATAGGAGTCTTGTCCCTCTTCAGGCAATTCTAGGTTTGGCATGCTATTTTTGGTTCCAAAGACTTGGGAGGCTTGGGATCAGAGTTGGTTCCTCCTTGGTCCCCCCTTGAGGTGTTCAGATCGATAGAGTTGCTTGCCCTTTCCGAAATTTGGGTAAATCGAGCAAAACTCCAAAATCTGCCTTGCCATGACAGTTTTCAGCAAGGCATGTTGCCATTGTCATATCTCATGGCTCAAGTGGAATTTGATCGAGTTCTTGGACATTTTGGAAAGCCCTTATATGATACAACAACTATTTGATCATAGTTGGTTTTAATACATTTTGGATCCAAGTGAAAAATGCCCCTACATTTGGAAAAAAAGTGAAGGCAGATTCTGACTTAGTGAAAATTCCAGTAAGTGTTGGAAAAGTGGCATTTCATGTTTTCAGCCATTTTGATCATTCCATAACTCAAAATCCATGATGAATTGGAATGAGGTGTAGTTGAAGCTTTTGTAGAGGGCCATGAGGGCTACAGATCCAGCTTTGGATGGGAAAAATGGCCTTGTGGTTTAGGAGTTATGATCCTCCAAAGTTGGTACCCTAGCCACTTTATTCCATAACTTAGAAAATTTCTAAGTTTTTTATGGTTACCCCTTTTACAAGTTATCCCACTTTTCTTGATTTTTCTTGATGAATGTTGATTCAAATGAGACATTAACATCATTTTAGGGTCAAAGAACCATAATTGTGAAAAATCTCAAAAAGTCAAAGTTGACTTTTGTGCACAGTTGACTTTTTGTCAGATGAATTCCAAACTGTGCGATCCTCTATGAAATCAAGTCCTTGACCTAAATCAAACTTGATGGATATGTTCCATAGGTGTTATAGGGTGTATTGAATCATGTCTCAAGGTTTGAATTAAGTCAAGAACTTGATTTCTTAAAGAATCACACAATTTGGATTTCATCTGACAAAAAGTCAATTGTGCACAAAATCAAGTTTGACTTTTTGGAAATTTTCACAAATATGGTTCCCCTAAGTCAAAAACAATGTTAATGTATGGTATTGATCATCATCCATCAAGAAAAATCAAGAAAAGTGAGGTTTCTTGCAAAAGGGGCAACCATGAGAAACTAAATTTTTTCTAAGTTATGGAACAAAAGTGATTTTGTACCAACTTTGCAAGGTCATAACTCCTAAACCACAAGGCCTTTTTCTCCCATTCAAAGCTCAAGTGAAAGTCCATCTGACATACTTCAAATATGTGAACTACAATAAATTCCAAATCTCCATGGATTTTGAGTTATGGATTGATCAAAATCATAAAAACATGAAAATGACACTTTTTCCAACACTTAATGAAATTTTCAATAAGTCAGAATCTGCCTTACCTTTTCCAAAATGTAGGGACATTTTTCACATTTATCCAAGTTAAACCAGGTCCATAGGTGAACATCAAAGTTGAAGTATGCCATGAGGGCTTTCCAACAAGTACCAGATCATCTCCAAATTCCATTTGAGTAGTGAGATACAACCCTTGGAAGATTGCATCATGGACTGATTTTGTTCAAGGCAGATTATAGGTCATTTGCTCGATTCGGCCAAATCAGATAGCTCCAAGCCTTGTCATCCATTTGGACACCTCAAGGGATAAAATCAAAGAGGAATGATCTGAACCACAAGCCTCCCAAGTCCTAGGAACTACATGTAGCCATAAGTGCCCTAAAAAGGCTAAAAAACTCAAAGACTCCAATTTTGTTTCCAAGCATTCAATGGATGCATAAAGGTGGCATAGACTGAGACATTACTAATTGAATGAGTCAAGATTCAGCTCTGAACCAAAGGACCATAGGCGTGTGCCCTAACCTCAAGTCAATGGCTATAGGAGACTAAAGATGCCTTTATGCTACAATTGGCCAAGGGACTGTCCAAGTTGCCATTCACTATTGCTTGCAAAACAAATTTGCTCTACTATAAATAGAGCTCATTTGTGATCAGTTTGAGTACACCAAAGCACTACAACTGATGTTTTCCTCAAAATCTCTCTCATTAGGCCAAAATGCCTTCTTTTGCAAGTCACCTCTGAGTTTTTGAGTTAGAGAGCAGTTCCACCACAGCTCATGATCCAAACACATCCAATGTATCATATATAAGTTTTTCAAACACTCACCCTTGATCTGAAACACCAAAATGAGAAAGTCAACCTCCAAAACCTTAAATTTTGACTTTTCTGCATTTTTCAAGCCATGTCTTGATTCAGTCACTTTCAAAACCAAACAAGGCCTCAAACACATTCCAAATATCATCCTTAAATTGTCCCAATTGGTTTCCCTAATCTGGAACACCATTTGAGGGAGTTACTATCTTGGTCACTATTGCCCCTTTAGTAAGAAAGAGGCAATTCTTGTTCCTGAGGATTCCAGCTGGTTTTGATCATCCTAAAAGCTTCTAAAGGATCTATCAAGAGTGTCAAAAGCATTGGATTACTTCTGGCACAAGGATCTTGACAGTTAGCACAAGGAGCTTCAGGAGGTAAGTGCATCACAACTTGAACTCTTTAAATCATGCATTGCTTTGATGTCCATTGATCATGGACATCTCATACATATCATATATGTTGTGTTTGAACCAATTTGCCATGCTATTGTTGCCTGTATGATGAGATGGCATAGAAAATGCAAATCTAGAAATATTTTCAGAAAATTCGAAATGCACCATTGAATTCCTCATGAAATTCTAGGCAAGATGCACCTAAATTTTGTCAAAATCCATGGAGAATTGAGGAAGTTAGAGCCGTCATGCAAATCCACCAAAACTTGGGTTTTTGCCTTGGCCAGGCCTAAAACCCAAGTCACCCATATATATTCATGGGGTGGTTTTGATACACGGATGTATCACCACCCCAGTGGTAGCGCGCATGTGTGTTTGGATGGAAGGTCGTGGGTTCAACACCCACCCAGACCATTTTTGCTATTTTTTCACATTTTCATGGTTTTTGTTAATTAATTCCAAAATTAATTTCTCTCTCAATTTTCATTATTTTTTATTGTTTTTTTTTAGAAAATTCCCAAAAATGTTATATATTTTATTCTACAAAAATTTCACAAAAATATTATTTATTTTATATATTTGGTATTTTTGTAAAGAATTATGTTTTTATTTGTTTTTAAACATTTAAAAATATTTCTTTCTCTTGATTTTTTCAAATTCAAATGATTTTCAAATAATTCTATGAATGAAACATGATTTTTCAAACACTAATCCAAGATTACAACTTTTTCTTCACACATGTTTGATAATTTTGATCATATTAATTGAATTTTATTCAATTCAAATGCATTTTCAAATCAAATTAGGGTTTTGCTTATTTTCACCCTCACAAATCTTTTTCAAAACACTTTTGGGCCTCTAATAGAGTGTAAGACCAAACCCCCTTTGTACATAAATAATTTTGGGCCTCAGTCATTGTATAAGTCCCAATATAGTTTTTAAAACGACGGTGCGATCACTGTCTTTTCATGGGCATCTCCTTGAGTTGTAAGCCCCATCCCTTGTACAAAATTAAACTTTTGGGCCTCTAATAGAGTGTAAGACCTATCCCTTGTAAATATAAAAACCTTTTTGGGCCTCAGTCATTGTATAAGTCCCACTGTATTTTCAAAATCTCGACGCGATCATCGTTTTCAAACAAATCATCTGGGCCTAGCCTTGTGTTGTAAGTCCCATTTCTTTTCTTTTTCAAACACTTTAGGCCTCTTGATAGAGTGTAAGTCCCATCCCTTTATAAATAAAACCTAATTTGGGCCTCAGTCATTGTATAAGTCCCGATACAATTTTCAGATCAAAGATACGATTACTGTTTTTCATCCGGGTCTCTCCTTAAGTTTAGGACCCAATCAATTCAAAACAATTTTCCCTTTTCATTTAGGTTCGAATTCATAGTTGTTACCAAAACTTTCTTTAATTTCTTGAACAACTAACCATACAGCTGTTACAATGGAAGCTTGCTCACCTGTAAGTTTTAAACAACTTTCTTTTACATACTTGCACATATATATATTTATTTGTGTTGGAAGCTTGCTCACCTGTAACTCCTCATACCCTCTTTTACATACAGTATATATTTCATTTGTATATATATATATATATGCCTGTATATCTGCTTAGAGTTTTCCCCGACAATTAGGTCTAGGATTAGATAAAGCCAGTGGACACTCTTTCAACACAGTCAAAACTAGTTCCCCATAGGAATTTCCAGATACAGTCTTGCCTCCTATTTGGCTTATACAATATGGAACAAACAGAAAGGCATTATTCCCGGTGAAACTTTTCTCAGACTGTCACTATTAGAAAATTGTCAAGGAAATTCATTTCCCCCAGAGAGGATTAATTCCAGGTGAAACCTCTCTTGAATTTCTTCAAACCCTATAACTATTCACTAAAGAAAAGATTGTTCCAGATGAAACTTTTCTTGAACTTTTCTTAAGTTTGGACCCACAGGCTTCCTAAAATCATCCCCGCCTCCTCTTGGGCTTTGTACAAGAACCCTCGGGCTTCTTAGAAGTTCTCATTCCTTCTCTTGGGCTTAGTACAAAGACCAAAGATCTCCTACAGGTATAGGACATAACTTAGTCATCCTTTGTTAGAGCAGTCTTTCCAAAGATTCAAAACATAATATCAATTAAGGGTTGATTCTCATCCCTTAAAACATCTGCCTCCTCTTGGGCATCATGCAAAGATAAACCTTTTCATACCAGTAGACTTGGACAGTCTAATCTCCTTTTGGATCTCAAAGACATTCTCAAGTTCCCTAGAAGCACAGGAGAAAACCTGGTCATTTAATCAATCTCCACTAAAGTTAAAACCCCCAGAGGTTCTAAAATTCAATCTTTATCCTAAAATTCCCCAGCTAGGGTCAAATCACTATCAATAAACCTTTATCAGAACCTCAAGGTATCTGATATTTCAACTCTTCTGTAAACCCTCAGCAGAAGTTGATCCCCTAACTTGGACATGTCTTCTGATCTCAATAATCCTCAGTAGAAAATAGCCTCCTCTTAGGCTTTGTATAAAGATTTTTCAGCACTCTCTTGTTGAGTCAATCACCTTTCAGCACTCTCTTGTTGAGTCAATCACCTTTCAGCACTCTCTTGTTGAGTCAATCACCTTTCAGCACTCTCTTGCTGAGTCAATCACCTAAAAACACTCTTATTGAGTCAGCCTTTTTCAGCCTCCTCTTAGGCTTTGTATAATGATCCTTCTTTTCCTCAGCAAAAGACAACCTCAATCTTGGGCTTTGTACAAGACACCCATAAATATCTTCAGCTGAGACAGTCAAATATCTTTCAGCCTCAATCTTGGTCTTTGTACAAGACACCATATAAAATCTCCCTAAGCCGAGTTAATTCTCTTTTCAGCCTCCTCTTAGGCTTTGTATAATGATTTTCCTCAGTAGAGTTAGCCTCATTCTTGGGCTTTGTACAAAACAAATCATACTCTCCAGCAGAGTCAATCTCCTTTTAACCTCAATCTTGGGCTTTGTACAAGACAGATAAAACCTCTCACCAGTGGAGTCAAAACTCCTTTTATCCTCAATCTTGGGCTTTGTACAAGACAGACAAAATATTTCCCCAGAAAAGTCAACTTTTAGCCTCCTCTTAGGCTTTGTATAATGATATCCCCCAAAGAGTCAGTCTCTTTTTTGCAACAATCTTGGGCTTTGTACATGACAGATAATACACTCCCCAGTGGAGTCAATCAATCTCTTAGCTTTAACCTTGGGCTTTGATCAAGGCACACAAAAATCAACATCCCCTCAGAGGAAATCAAAATCTCTCTGTAGGAAGATACTTCTCTGTATATCACACATAAAATCAAACAAACCTTAATCCCAGATAACTGCTATAAGTGGCACAATTATTGATTCAAAAATCCAAGCTGTAGTCCATCTCTTATCCTGGTAAACTTCCTCTTTCATCTAACAGTTGTAAGTGGAAAGCCTCTGGATTATTTACATCCAAGCCAATGTCCCTCTCTTAGCATGAAAAATCCCTAAGGAAAAATGGCATTGCTCCTCACTGAATTAAAGTTTCCTCCTTCAGGACAACACCCCTATAAAGGAAATTATGCCATTGTTGGATTCACATATCCCAGTTAAAGTAATTCTCCTTTATAATCAGTCACCCAACTGTTGTGATAAATAAATGAGATGTCTCCCTTTAGAGATGACAAATTCTCTCTCAGTCAAAACTTTAGCGTCAATCATGGGCTTTTAACAAGACATAAATACTCAACCTTTTAGCTTCAATTTTGGGCTTTGAACAAGACGCCAAATATCTTTTCCTTCCATAGAATAGGAGGAACTACGATTGCTCTGATTTCCCTGTTCTCTTTAACGGGAATATGTAGGCATAATATTACGAAATCTTAGCGAGCACACCAATCAAAAAACCCTAGGTTCCGTACCTTCATACACTAATCAAAAACTTTAGGTCCAGTACCTTCACTCATCAAAAACCTCGAAAAACCCGAAATCAAACAAAAACTCTCTCTCTCAAACACTCCCAAAGGAGAAACTTTCCCAACCCACAACAGAAAAACACCAGTAAGTAGAAAGTAGTAAGGAAAATTGCTAACAACCTTTGGATAACCACATATATGATGGGTAATTGACAACTCCCCATTGTATAACCTGACCCTGAACTCCCCGATCTCTTCTTAGCATTTGTTCAGTTAAACATTTGCGTGCAAGGTTAGTTTTAGATAGCTTCCTTTTCCTTTCCAGCTTCATAGGATAAATAAGAAATCAGAAACTAGCACCCCACTCCTACCATTGCGGTGAGGAGAAACCCATGGTGATAAGGTGGTCGCGTCACCGACAAAAATCACACGCTACAATCCCAAAAAGCAGCAGATTTGGGCAAATGGGAAATGAACCATTTGTAGAGTAAGGGTACACAGCATGTAATCATCCCTCCACTGTACAAATTCCTTAAATGTACAGAATGATAAGCATCTGCGAGCAAGGTTGGTACGGGGTTCCCAATCAGAAATATCTTAACAGCATTGGTGTCGACGAAATTTTCGAGGTTGGGAAAAAGGAATAACCTATATATAAGCCGAACAAAGATATCTTCGAAAGTCGTTATGTTTCATATACTGGCAAAGTATAGAGCTTTCTTCATCAGGAATTTAGTTGGTAAACCCTGGATTCCTCCTTTAGTGGTTATGTGAGTCCTAACTTCTGAGTCGTCTGACGAGATTGCTCTTGCAATGGTTTGTTTCTTTGGAATTTCTTCCAGTCCATAAAATAGAGCTTGGTCAGTGATAGGTAAATC
Organism: Lathyrus tuberosus; assembly: GCA_022829125.1. Classification (NCBI taxonomy): domain Eukaryota; kingdom Viridiplantae; phylum Streptophyta; class Magnoliopsida; order Fabales; family Fabaceae; genus Lathyrus; species Lathyrus tuberosus. The sequence goes on along the minus strand of JALAZF010000065.1, from coordinate 14,705,975 downwards.
AACCAGGTGAGAGTACTCCTCTAGTGTTGGTGCCAGTTGGTAATCCAGAAAGGTGAAGCAGTGGTAAATCGGATCGTAGAATTGTATTAGCGTAGACAGGATTCCTTTAACTGTGTGGACCCTTAATAGAGACAACAATCCTTTGTTCTTAGCTCTGAAAGCCTCAGGGTTGGTAACCATCCTTGCCAATTTCCTTAAGTCCTCTAGTTTTGGAGCCTTGAAGGTGTACTTGTGTGTCTTTCTTCTACCGAAATCCATAACGCAGTCTCTGATATTTGCAATTATTGTTTTAGTTCATTTTGAAAAAAACAAAATTTTTTTTCTTGTTTGAAAAGAGTTTTTTAAATGAATGCATGAATGCAACACACAAAAACATTTGAAAAATGGGTTCAAAGGTTCAACGTCACAAGCATGAAGTCATGGCTCTACCCATCCCCAAAGGTTGTACTATTTTGGTCAATTTTTGTACTTGTAGAACGGGTTCTAAGGTTCCCAAAATCATCGACCCTCCTAGGAATATCAACAGCAAGCTGATTCACTCGAGCGAGCTTTAATATCCTAGGATGAATCTCATTTGAGTGTAGTATCGCGTATCAACTATTCTCGATAGTCACCACACTACCAAAATAGTCATATGGTTAAAATCTACTAAATCCTCAGGGTCATGGGTACCACACTAGGAAAGACAATGTTTTCACGGCAATCGGTCGTTCAACATCGATACTTCCGTACGGGTACCTCGACTGATTCGGTGGGCTACCAGGATAGCTTGTTCGGGATTCACTCCATATAAGTGTCTCCTGTCTATGCCGCCCTTATCTTAATGTTCTCTCAAACTTTCCACATGCGTATCAATCGCATTCCCATTTCACCGAAAAATAAACACGGATATCAAGTAGGAATAACAGTAAATATATCATTATAGTATATAGTATAGAAAATGCTAAACAACCTAGACCTCTTAGGAATTCTAATCCTAGTTTGGCTTCCCCAGTAGAGTCGACATTTTTCTGTAGCGTACGATTTTTGTCGGTGACGCGACCATCTTATCGCCATTGGTTTGAATTGGGTGCTACTTTCTGATTTCTTATTTAGCCTATAAAGCTGGAAAGGAAAGGGAAGCTATCTAAAACTAACCTTGCACGCAAATGTTTTCTTTAACAAATGCTAAGAGATTGGGGGGTCCGGGGTCAGGTTATACAATGGGGAGTTGCCAATTACCCATCCTATATATGGTTATCTATAGATTGTTTGAGATTTTCTTCCGTTATCTATATACTAGTGTTTGTCTGTCGTAAATGGGAAAGTTTCTCCTTTGGGAATGTTTGAGAGAGTATTTTTGTTGATTTTTGGGTTTTTTCGATGTTTTTGGTAAGGTACTGGACCTAAAGTTTTGATTTTGTATGCTCGCTAAGATTTCGCAATCTTATGCCTACGTATTCCCATTAAAGAAAACAGGGAAATCAGAGCAATTGTAGTTCCTCCCATAGATATTTGGTGTCTTGTTCAAAGCCCAAGATTGAAGTTAACTGAGTATTTGTGTCTTATTCAAATCCCAAGATTGAATCTAAAGGTTATTTGTGTCTTCTTCAAAGCCCAAGATTGAAGCTAAAAGGTTTGATTGAGAGAGAATTTGTCATCTCTAAAGGGAGATATCTCATTTGTTTATCACAGTTGTTTGGGCAACTGATTATAAAGGAGAATTACGTTAACTGGAATGTAGGCAATCCAGCAATGCCATAATTTCCTTTATAAGGGATTTATCCTGAAGGAGAAAACTTTAACTCAGTGTAAAGCAATGCAATTTTTCCTTAGGAGTCTTTCATGCTAAAAGAGGGACATTGGCTTGGATGTAAATAATCCAGAGGCTTGTCACTTACAGCAATTAGATGAAAGGAGGTTTTTACCAAGATAAAGAGGGACTACACCTTGGATTTTTTAATCAACAAGTGTGCCACTTACAGTAGTTGTCTGGGATTAGGGTTTGTTTGATTATTTGTTTTGGTGTGTGATTGTACAGAGAAATGTCTTCCTGAAGAGAGATTTTTTATTTCCTCTGAGGGGATGTTGATTTTTGTGTGCCTTGATCAAAGCCCAAGGTTGAAGCTAAAAGTTGACTATGCTTAGGGAGATCATTATACAAAGCCTAAGAGGATGCTGAAGAATACTGACTCAGCAAGAAAGTGTTTATCTGTCTTGTACAAAGTCCAAGATTGAGGCTAAAAGAGATTGACTCTTTTGGGGAATATTTTATCTGTCTTGTATAAAGCCCAAGATTGAGGCTAAAAGTTATGACTCCACTGGAGAGGGGTTTTATTTGTCTTATACAAAGCCCAAGATTGAGGCTAAAAGTTATTGACTGACTCAGCTGAAGAATATTTATACGTGTCTTGTACAAAGCCCAAGATTGAGGCTAAAACTGCTGAGGGATGACCATTATACAAAGCCTAAGAGGAGGCTGGTTGGGGAATTTCTTATATGAAGCCTAAGAGGAAGCTAACTTCTGCTGAGGATTATTGATATCCAGAAACAGGTCCAAATTGGGGAATCAACTCTTGCTAGGGATTGCAGAAGAGTTAAAATATCAGAAGCCTTGAGGTTCTGATTTTTTCTGAGGGTTTATTGATAGTAATTTGACCCTAGCTGGGGAAATTAGAGTGAAAGTTTATAGATTGAGCTTTAAAACCTGTGAAGATTTTTACCACTGCTGGTGATTGATCAGGGTTTTTCCTGTGTCTTTTAGGAAACTTGAGGGTTTCTTTGAGATCCAAGAGGAGATGAGACTTTCCAAGTCTACTGGTATGAGAAGGTTGATCTTTGTATGATGCCCAAGAGGTGGCTGATGTTTTAATGGATGAGAATCAACCCTAAACTGGTCTGATGTTCTGACTCTTTAGAGGACTGCTGTAATAAGAGATGAATAGGTTATGTCATATACCTGTAGGAGGTCTTTGGGTCCTTGTACTAAGCCCAAGAGGAGGCTGATAACTTCTAAGAAGCCCGAGGATCCTTGTACAAAGCCCAAGAGGAGGCTAGGGATGCTTTTAGGAAGCCTATGGGTCAAAACCTAAGAAAAGTTCAAGAAAGGTTTCACCGGGAATAATCCTTTCTTTAATGAACAGTTCTAGGGTTTGAAGAAATTCAAGAGAGGTTTCACCGGGAATTAATCCTCTCTGGGGAAATGAATTTCTTAGACAAATTTCTAAGTAGTGACAGTCTTGAGAAAAGTTTCACCGGGAATAATGCCTTTCTCTGTTCCATATTGTATAAGCCCAAGAGGAGGCAAGACTGTATCTGGAATTTCCTATGGGGAACTAGTTTTGAGTGTGTTGAAAGAGTGACCACTGGTTTGATCTAATCCTAGACCTAATTGTTGGGGAAAACTCTAAGCATTTGTATAAGCATATATATACAGATGAGATATATATGAGCAAGTATGTAAAAAAGAGCTGGTAGAACTTACAGGTGAGCAAGCTTCCAGTGTTATAAACACAGCTGTATGGTTAGTTATTCAAGAAATTGAAGAAAGTTTTGATAACAACTATGAATTTGAATCTAAATCAAAAGGAAAGTTGTTTGAAAAAGAAGTTTGGGGCTTATACTCAAGGAGAGACCCAGATGAATTCTTTTGAAACCAACATTGGGACTTATACAATGACTGAGGCCCAAATTTATAGTATTTTACAAAAGAGGTGGGTCTTACACTCTATTAGAGTCCCAAAAAGTGTTTGAAAAAAGAAATATGGGACTTACAACACAAGGGAGGCCCAAAAATGAGTTGTGTTTTGAAAGCGGCGATCGCGCTGAGATTTTTGAAATCGTATCGGGACTTATACAATGACTAAGGCCTAAAAAAGGTTTATTTACAAAGGGATGGGACTTTCACTCTATTAGAGGCCCAAAAGTTTTGAAAATATGGGAGAATGGGACTTATAATTCAGGGAGAGGCCCAGATGAAAATTGTTTCGAAAACGGCGATTGCACCGCGATTTTTTAAAATGTATCGGGACTTATACAATGACTAAGTCCCAAAAAAGGTTTATTTACAAAGGGATGAGACTTACACTCTATTAAAGGCCCAAAAGAGTATTTTTTAAAAAAAAAGAAGAGAAATGGGACTTACAACCAAAGGGGTTTTGTTTAAAAGGCGACGATCGCGCCGTGGTTTTATAAAACACGGTGGGACTTATACAATGACTGAAGCCCAAAGTTTATTTATGTGATAAAGGACGGGTCTTACACTCTATTAGAGGCCGAAAAGTTTAAAAGATTTATAAGGGTGAAAAATAATCAAAAACCCTAACTTGATTTTTAAAAAATGCATTTTAATTGAATAAAAATTTAATTAAAATGATCAAAGTTATCAAACATGTGTGAAAAACAAGTTGTGATCTTGGATTAATGTTTGAAAAATCATGTTTCATTCATAGAATGATTTGAAAATCATTTGAATAAAATAAATCAAGAGAAAAAAATATTTTTAAATGCCAAAAAAACAAATAAAACCAATTCTTTACAAAAATATCAAATATATAAAATAAATAATATTTTTGTGAGATTTTTGTAGAATAAAATATTTTAATATTTTTGTGAATTTAAAAAAAAAAGAACCAATAAAAAAATATTTAAAATTGAGAGAGAAATTAATTTTGGAATTTAGTAAGAAATTGTGAAGAAAAGTGAAAAGAAAAAGTGGTAAAAAATATGGGACGGTCCTCCCAAGGTTTGAACTCATGCCCTGGGGGTGGAGAGTTTAAAACTTTACCATCTAAGCCATGTGCGGGGGCTGATTGAGAATGGTAAGAGTGAATAATATATGAAAGCAACCTTTGAAAATGGTTCAAAAAATAAAACCAAAAGGTCTGGGGCGAGGGGGATTCGAACACTAGACCCTTTGCTCGCTACACACACAAAACCAGTTGATCAACCACTGGGGCGCAATGCCAATTCAAATGTATAGTGGCAAGGAAATAATATATACTAAAACTATGTTTGATTCTGAAGAATGGCGCCATGGCCATCTTCTTTCTTGGGCCAACACCAGACTTGCGTGAAGCAAGCTATCTCCCTCGTTTCTCAACCATTTTGGAAGATGTAAAAATGAAACTTGTCCAATTTTGGACGAGGAATATAATGGAATTACTCAATTTTATTTAAATTCAAAGAATCAAGAGATAACATGTTATAATCAGATGAACCATAAAAAATGTAAGAGCTATATGAAATCTTATACACGCAAGATAAATAGTAATTGATTGAGGGAAAATGATCTATGAACGTTCAGAAACACATTGGTAATTTCAAAACATGTTTATGATGCATGCATTAATGAGTTTGAAAGTTTAAGGCTTACCTCTGCAAGAAGGAATTGATTTCAGTGGTAGAGGTGTTACAGAAGTGAAACAATGATCTGGATAGCTTCCTTAGGCCTCAAGGATTGTGTTGCAACCTTTAGGATGTTTTGGAACTCTTTGGATAGGCTGGCTCAACTCTGACTGTAATTAGTCCAAGTGAGAAATGGAGATGATGATCCTGATGTTTCAGAAGTGTGAGGAGTGTTTGATCAACTCATATATGATGTATGGAATGTGTTAGAACAATTGCTGGTGATAGAATGGCTCTCTAATGAAAAATTCGAAAGTGACTTGCAAATGAAGGCATCTTTGGAGTGAAAGAGAGATTTTGAATAAAGCATCAGTTTGGGTGCTTTGGTGTACTCAAACTGATCACAATTGATGTCTATTTATAGTGCAACAAGTTTTTTTTGGCATCAATAGTGAATGGAGGCTTGGTCTATCCCTTGGCCAATGTTGATCAAATAAAATCTTTGGTCTTCTCTAACCATTGACTTGGGTCAGTGCATCAGGTTATGAGTCCTTTGGTTCAGAGATGAATCTTGACTCAATTCAGTCTGTAATGTCTTGATGCTTGCCACCTTGTGAATCCATTGAATGCATTGAAACAAAATTGGAGTCTTTGAGCTTTTTAGCCTTTTTAGGTGACACATAGCTACATGTAGATCCTTAGACTTGGGAGGCTTGTGGATCAAATCTTTTCCCTTTGATGTTATCCTCTGAAGTGTCCAAATGGATGACAAGGTTTGTAATTGCCTAACTTAACCAATTCGAGCAAAAATGCACAAATTTGTCTTGTACAAAATAGTTTGAAAGTGCCATTATGGGAGGATCATATCTCCTTGCTCAAATGGAGTTATGGAATGCTCATGTGCTTTTTTAAAAGCCCTTATATGATACAATTCATGTGTGGTCATAGTTTGTCTTGAAACTATCTGAATCCAAATGAAAAATCCTCATAAACATTGATTTTCAAGGCTGAAACTTAGACAGTTTTGTACTAAGTGTTAAATCCTTGATTTTTCACCACTTTGATCCATCCATAACTAAAAATCCATGAAGATTTAGAGTTTCATGTAGTTGAAGCTTTTGTAGAGAGTAGGAATACCTACATGTCGTAACCCGAAATTTGACCTCCCTCTTTTGCCTTTTGCATAAGCATAAGCATTCGCATCGCTGGCATACACATTCGCATTTGTTCCTCTGGTGTTTTGGTTGCAGGATATTCAGGTTTTCCAAGCTCGATTAATCATATCCTCACAAGGTCATCACCTCATCAAAACAAGCACAAAATGAAGGTTTCCATACCTATTCATCAATACAAGAGGTGGAAAATCGAAGTCGGGACCATAACATCTTTTTTTAGGCAAATTGGGCATATTTTGGCCTGGTTAATCGATTAACCATTTGCAGTGCAATTGTGTTAATCGATTAACACAGGCAAAATAGGCACAATTTGCTGCTTTTTCATGACATCACCTTTGCACACATTTTGGTCTTGGATTCTAGCAGCATATGGAATATTCTAGACACCTCTAAACATTTCCAAGCTACTCAATTCATTCCAAGTGCATTAGCTATGATACTTCACTTCAAATCAAGTGCACCATGTTCCTTGTTTTCCAAGTAATGTGGATCTTTGGATGTTGGAATTCACCTTGGGATGGTTACCGAGTTGGTTCTAACTAACCGAGTTAACCGCCTTGACTCGGTGAGTCAAGTCCAACTAACTCCTAACCTAGCTCCAAACCCAAAGCTAATTCCAAACCAAATTCCAAACCATCTCATATTCCAAACCTAAAGCCTATATAAACACACCTCCACTCACTTTTCAATTCCTCAACCATTCTCTACAATTTTTCACCAAGCTTCTCACATTTCACTTTCAATTCTCTCACTTTTTCTCTAATTTCTCTACTTATTCTTCATCTTCATCTAAATTCTCCTCCATCAAACCTCACCAAAAGCTCTTATTCTTGAAGGATAATCACTTTTCACATTGAAAGTGATTAATTCTTGAGCTTAACCTTCATCATTTGGCATTCTTTGGTTAGATTTCTGGAATTACATCTCATTCTACTTCAATCCAAGGGTTTCACACCATTTATTTTGGTGCAAGTTCGATTTCGGCGCATTTTCGCGATTTTGATCGGTTTCGACGCGTTTCGGATACAATTCAAGAATCCTCTGGTTTTCTTTGATTTTCTGCACCAAGATCACTTTGCAAAATTTACCAAGGCACATCTCAGCCTTGTAGGTTGGTGGATTTCATTCATTTTATCATTTCGATCGTTTTCGTATCGTTTGCGATGTAATTTCGATATTCTTGCATGCGAATTGATTACACTTTTGCTTGATCCATGATCTTGATTGTTAATTGATTCTTTTGTTGATCATTTTCTATTTCTAAGCTTGATTTTTCGTATATAATTGTTTGCCCTAGCATTGGAGTAATTGCACAATCAAAAAGTTGCCCAAAAAAGCACTTTTCAAAACTGATTTTCTGCTCCCTGTACAGTGTTAATCGATTAACACATTGCAGTGCAATTGTGTTAATCGATTAACCAGTGTTTTTTTGCACTTTTTCAAGTGTTAACCGATTAACACTTTGCAGTGCAATTGTGTTAATCGATTAACACTGAACCAGAAGGCCATTTTCTTGCATTTTCAAGTGTGTTTGCCATGCTTTCTTTATTTTAACTTCCATTGATTGTCATGCTTGATTTTATGGATGTTTTTAATGTCATTTCACTTTTGGTTGAATCATGTTCATGAACTTTCAATGCACATTTTCGATTATTCAATTGTTTCATGTTCTTAGCATTGTATGAACATAGCAATTCTTGCACTATCTTTGTTCACATGATGCATGACTTTGTGTGGCATTTTGATGATCATGTGGCACTGTTTTGCACTTTCCATTTCAGTTTGTGTAAAGTTTATTCTTCATGGATAAACTTAATCTTGTATAATAAATAATTCACTCCTTTTTGCTTTAATGACTTTTCATCCTCTTTGGAAAGTTGTTAGCATGTTTATCCCTTGATTAATTGATCGAAACTTTGTTTCGATTAATCGATCTTCCCTTTTCCTCTCTTTAGGCCTCCTTTAGAGCTTTCTCTCTCATCCCCCCCCGGTGGAGTTGGAATTTCGCGTTGCGCCTTGTATCGGAGCACTGTACAAACTGACGCCGTTATGCTTTCTATTTCTCTCCGAAGGAGCACTATACAACATTGGAGCGGTTGCGCTGTCCGTTTCACTTTCCACACTATATTTTGGGTGCTAGAGAAAGAATGAGGATGGAGTCTTTCAACCCTCATTCTGGCTATTTCTTTTGTAAGGGCGTCTTGTCCTCTCCTTGAGAATAGTCACCTTTATCCTCCAGCTATAGTGTTTCTCATTCCCCTGTCGAGTTGATCCTTGATCACTCTTCTCTCTTTGCGATCCTTTTCGATCCTTGATCACTCCTATCTCTTTCAATATCTCCTTTTGATCAATCACCATCGTTCTTGGTTGAGATCATTATTCTTGCGCTAGCAATCTCTCTTTGTTTCATTACTCCTTTCTTCTTGTAATCAATCATTGCTTTTTGATTCCCCTGAAGAGTCTCAATTCTCTTTCTTTGGTCTAACACAGTTTTCCTGTCACGACCATTCTTCCCCAGGAGTTCGCAATCCTCTCTTGGTTCTTCTCCCGTTGTTGGTTTAACCACTGCTTGTCAGTTACAACACCAATTTTGCTCTCTTACTCAGTTAATCACAGTCTGTCTGTTAATCACTGAGCACCCCTTGGGTTAATCACCTATCCTTGGTTAATCACCTGTCTCTTCAGTTAATCATAGTCCGTCTGTTAATCACTGAGCACCCTTGGGTTAATCACCTCTTCTCGGTTAATCACCCGTCTCTTCAGTTAACCACAGTCCTTCTGTTAAAAACTGAACCCTTTCGAGTTAATCACCTTCTCTTGGTTAATCACTCGCTTTTCTCTTCAGTTGGTCACAGTCCGTCTGTAAACACCGAATCCCCCGCAGTTGGCAACCTCCTCTTGGTTCGAATACTTGCACCCTTGGGTTAGTAACCTTTCTTTGGTTCAAATATCCTTTCTTCGGTTGAGTATTGTTTGTTCAGACAGTTTACCGAACCCCTTTGGGTCACGACCTTTGTTCGATCCTATACCCGTCCTTTGGGTTATGATCTTTATTCGGTCCTACACCCGCTTTTCTGGTTAATCGCAGTTTTCTCTGCTAAAACTAATGCTTCTCTATTCCCACAGAGTTGCAGTCCTTTCTTTCCTCGGTTAACCACTGCCAGCCAGTTAATATACCGAGTCTCCTTTTTCTCTTGGTTATGACACCATCCCTCTTTTTCGGATTCCCAGAGGAGTCCTTCCTATTCCCTTTGTTCTTACTTTCTTGGTTTCGACACCGATCCTCTTTGTTATCCCCAACGGAGTTTCTTTCATTCTTTGTTTTGACGCCATTCTTTTCCTATTCTTTTGTGCAATCACTCTTACTACGGGGTCTTTCCCAGTAGAGTTTTTCTTTCACTCTTGCTCTTGGTTTTGACACCACCTCTTTCATCTCCTTGTTTCTTTCTTGTTTTCCCTTTTCCGTTCAGTTCCCCGAACTACGGAAGCTCTGATTCTGCATTCTTTTAAATGTATGATACGTAGGCACGAGACGCAACGTCTCGGCGGGCACACTTCCACCTTTCTTCCGTCTTCCTCCTCTCTTTCCTTTTCTTCGTCCCCTGGTTCCATGAACTACGGCGCTCTGACTTCCTCATTGCACTATGAGGGTACGTAGGCACGAGAACTTCGTTCCTCCGCGAGCACTTTCTTTCTTTCCTTTCTTTCTTTTTCCCCTTTCTCTCTCTCCTTTTCTCTTAGCTAGAAGCCTTTAGATAGATAACCCATCCAAGCCTAGAAGCAAGAAAAATGGTTCCCGTCGAGTACGACGGATGAGTTAGGTGCTAATACTTTCCTTTCGCATAACCGAACCCTCATTCCCGTTTCTCTTCCCCTTGGGTTTTATCGATATTTTCCCTGTCCTTTGGGACTAAATAAAGTTCGGTGGCGACTTTGCTGTTCTCTTTGAGTGTGCGATTCACTTAGGTAGAAACCATCGATCTTCAGCTGGCGACTCTGCTGGGGACAGATAGACCTCTTGCTGGTCCATCCCTTGAGGGGTCTCGCCTAGTTTTGTTTTCTTTCTTGCTTGTTTGGGTGTTTATCTTCTGCGCTTTACTAGTTTTATCTTTATGCTTTATTCGCTTTATGTTTATTTATTGCATTTCTTTACTGCTTTGAATATTCATATTCTGGACATCTGCTATTTTCTCTGCTGTTGCCGGTTGGGGTTGCTACTTGAGAGATAAGCCCATTACACAGGCTTGAGAGTACATATAGGATTAGAGTGGAAAGTAGTGTGGCCTACGTAGCGTCTTGGTACGTATGGTTTACATGAAATCCCCACCCAAACGAGGTTTTCTTGGGAGATGTTCTGATTTGCGCGTCTTGTGCATTTCGGGGTGTTAACCTAGAAACCTGTCGACTCTGGTAACCATTCCCGAGTACTTAGTTGCGGCAATCCTCCCAAGGAACGATAATGGCAGACCAGAAATGGCAAACCCATTATGCTTCTTGATCCAAGGACCCAAAGCTGGGAACTTGCCATAGGATGACCTTTTTTGGGGGAATCAGTGGACGACCTCTTTGTTTGGCGATAGTATTGTACCCCGAGGGATGAATGTACTATTGCTTCTCAAATCGAGAATCTGAAACTGAGAATCCCACTTTCTATATCATACCTGTGAGGGGGATATTGGGTTTTTCTGCAGGAAACCAAGACTCTTCCAACCTTTGTTCTCTCATTGCTTCAGATCTCGCATCAACGCAGCACTACCTCTGTGGATGTTCAGATTTGACTATTCAGACTATGCTGGCTTGTTGTTTCTGATGTTGCATATCATCTCATCATGTCAAATTAATTTGTGCATAAGCATTTTAAAACATTATTTTTACATGAAATGCATTCATTCATGGCCGCATATGCACGTCCCTTCATCCGAAACTGTTACTCATCCTTGTCCGCATTCCTTGTAGCAAGACGAAGACTCGACATCGGTATTTTACTCGCTCAAACAAATCCAGAATCATGGCTGACTTTGAAGCTGAGAACGCTGCTTACAAGGAAACTATGGTACAATTCCAAGGACAGATGAATCAGTTCCAGACAAACATGGATGTCATTATGGAGCTCCTTCGTGCCCAGAGGGATGCCGCTACTGCTGCCATTGTTGTTGTAACTACTACTGATGCAACTGTTGTCACTCCTGTGACTGTTCCTCCTGTTGTTATAGCCACTCCTACTGTCATTGTTTCTTCTCCTGCTAGAGTTGAAGTGCCAGTTGAGCCTGTGAATCAGCCTGCTGTTCAACCTAGTTTGAACCAGATGCCCGCTGGTTTCCCTTGGGGCATGCCTCTAAATTACACTCCTCAGCTTGCCAATAATTGTAGTGCCTTCATTCCATATCAGCCTTTTGTTGCACTCATGCCTAATGGGAATGCTACCGCCTATCCATAGGTCATGCCTACTCCAGTCCCGCCTCCAGTGGTGAATGATGATCCTGAGAATCTTCAGGCTCAAACTCATCAAACTGCCGGATTGGTTGACACTGAAACTCCTGATGAAGAAGAGCATGTGTATAGGGGTCCAACTATTCATGTTCTGGTTCCATCTCAGGCTGCTCAAACTGCTGTTCAGAATGTTCATCCTGGGATGTTCTATCCTGAGGCATCTTCCTCAGCTGCTGTGATGCCTCCTCTGATTTATCCGTATGGTGTTCCGATGGGGCAGAATGTTGGTCAGATGGTTAATCCGGGTTTGGTGTATCCTTCTCAGTTTGGTACTCCGCAAGTGAATGCTCCTGCCGCTTCTCAACTGCCAAATCCTCAGGTTTTTGTTAGGCCCACTAATCAGAATAGATCTGTTGACTACAAGTTGTCTGAAGATCGTATCAGAGTTATTGAAGGGTTCTCTGCTTTTGGTATGGAAGCCAAAGATTTGTGTCTGGTTCCGAATGTTGTGTTGCCGCAGAAATTCAAGATACCTGATTTGCCAAAGTATAAAGGCTTGAGCTGCCCGCGTAGTCACATCACTATGTACTGCAGGAAGATGGCATCCCATATTGATAATGATGAATTGCTTGTTCATTGTTTTCAAGATAGTTTGTCGGGTGCTTTATTAGTTTGGTACATGGGCTTGGAGCGCAGCAAAATCTGTACTTGGAGGGATTTGTCTGAAGCGTTCGTGAGACAATACAAATATAACCTTGATATGGCGCCAACTAGATTGCAATTGCAGAATCAGCCACAACGCTCAGATGAAACATTCAAGGAGTATGCATAAAGATGGCGTGAGATGGCATCTCATGTGCGACCTGCTCTCTCTGATAATAAGTTGGTTGACATCTTTATGGGTACCTTGCAGGGATCCTACTACGAGAAAATGATGGGTAGTTCTTCATCGAACTTCGCTGATGTTGTGACGATTGGTGAACGGATTGAGAATGGTTTGAAGACTGGAAAGATTCTTGGAGCTGCTTCCCAGCAACCGGCCACTCGGAAATCTCAGAACAGTCATTCCAAGAAAAAGGAAGGTGAAGCTAACGCTGTGACAGCTCAAGTTTCTCCTCAGTATCAAGCTCCCATGGCTCCCTTGCCGTACTATCTGTATTAGTACATTGCTACCGCACAGTATTAACAACCTCCATATCAGTATCATCCGTAACAACCAGTTCAAAATGCTCAGAATCAACAACAGAATCAACAGAACAAAAATCAGCAGAATCAAAATCGTCAGAACAGCAAAAATCAAGGAAACCGTAAGCGTCCGAATTTTGATAGAATTCTGGTGTCATACACGGAATTATTTCCTTATTTGGTTCACCAAGGGGCAATTGTCCCCAAGCAGATTGCGCCTGCAGTTCCTCCATTTGGCCCGAAGCATAACCCAAATGCATCATGTGCTTATCATGCTGGATACATAGGACATGCAACAGAGGATTGCTTTGTTTTCAAAACCAAAGTTCAGGAACTCATTGATAAGAAGGTTCTGACTTTCGTTGAGGAAGGACCTAACATTCAGAGTAATCCGTTGCCGAATCATGGTGGGCCTGCGGTTAACATGATTGGGGATATTTCCAGGGCTGAATTGATCATGGATGTTAACGAAGTAAAGACACCGATGGCTACGGTTTTCAAGATATTGAATGAACACGGGCTGTTGAAAGGGTTGCATGGTAAGTGTTAGATTTATGACGATAATTCCAACCATTGTCGAAGGCTGAAGGGTTGTGTCTAGATTCTGATGAACCGTGGCGAAGTGAAATTTTCCAGATCTAAACCTGTCGAGGAAGTTGCTGCTATTGAGCCATTCACCATCGTCTATAGGAAGGTTCCTGTGGAATTCCCTAAACAAAAGAAGGTACAACCCATCGTTGTTTGCCCGCCAAAGCCGTTTCCGTATCAGAATTCTAAAGAGGTACCGTGGAATTATAGGTCTACTGTGTTTTCTGGAGGTCAAGAGATAAGGTTCGCCGAATCCGAGATCGTGAATGTTACAGCTGGTGGAGGTATGACTCGCAGTGGACGCATATTTGCTCCAAAGGTCACTACAAAGCCAGTGCAAATTCCAACTGTTGTTTCTCTTAGAGAAAAGCATGCAGCTGCAACCCCTGTTGTTCAACAAGGGGCATATACTGCTATTCCAGTACCGACTATCCCGTCTGAGGATGTTTCAAAGAGCAAGGAGACCCTTGATGATCAAGAGTTCTTCAAGCAGATCAAGAAAAGTGACTTTAAGATTGTGGATCAGCTGGGTCAGACTCCCTCGAGGATATCAATTTTATCCTTACTCATGAGTTTGCCTGCACACAGATCAGCTTTGTTGAAAGTTTTAAACAGTGCCCACGTTATGCAAGATTTATCCGTCGTCGAATTCGATGATGTAGTGGCCAATATAACTGCAAGTCGGTATTTGGGTTTCAATGAATCGAAATTGCCTCCTAAAGGAACTGCCCACAATAAAGCGCTGCACATATCTGTAACCTGCACAGACATCATGTTATCTCGTGTTCTAGTGGATACTGGTTCTTCGCTCAATGTGACGCCTAAGGGCATGCTGAGTCAATTACCAGTGGAAGGAAACGAGATGAGACCAAGTGCCTTAGTTGTCAGAGCCTTTGACGGTTCTCAAAGACAGGTTATTGGAGAAGTGGACTTACCCGTCAACCTTGGGCCGCATCTGTTTACCATTACCTTCCAAGTGATGGATAGTCATCCAGCGTACAGTTGCCTATTGGGTCGTCCATGGATCCACGCGGCAGAGGCAGTTACATCCACTTTACATCAGAAGTTGAAATTCCTGTTTGACGATCAGTTTGTCATTGTCTGTGGTGAAGAGGATTTGATTGTAAGCGAGTTATCATCCTTTCGATACGTCGAGACCAAAGAAGGCATAGCTGAGGTGCCGTTGCAGTGTCTCGAATTCGAAGATGTTAGCTCTGCTTCAACTAGTCAAAGTAGATCACCCTAGTTGATTTTAGCATCTGCTAAAAGTGCTAAAGAGACCATCGATAGAGGTGCCTCGCCAGTCTGGGGGCACGTGATTGATGTGGTCGAGAAGCATAATCATTTTGGATTGGGTTATCATCCTGGTCGTCAATCTGGTTCCTCTGATCAGAAGCAAAGCAACTTTGTCAAGTTCTACAGCGCGGGTTTCCAGCAAGGTGACATCGTGGTAGCTACTGAGGATGCTGGTCCTAGTAATCAGACTTCAAGCTTTTGCGCAAGTGTCCGCCGGGTTTCAAGCTCAACAATTGGACATCTACCGTGATTCCTGTGGTTTTCCCATATAACATGTAATGCATTTTACTTTCTCATTCCCTCGTCCTCGCCCGAGACGAGTGGATAGCTTGTAAAGGGCCTCACGCTTTTGCAATATTATGTGATCAATAAATAAAAGTTTTTTGCATTCAAAATCATGCTCTATTTTCTTTCTTTATTTTACTTTTCACAAAAAAACAAATGGAAAAAGTTTCTTTTCTTTCTCACTTTTAAATGGCTCATTCTAAACATATTCATAAACATGCAGAACTAATAAAAGCATTGATAACAACATGGCAAACATCCATTGTAATTATGGAATTCCAATTAACCAAGCCAAAGAAGATGGTGAGGAAGATTGTGAATTACCGGCTGAACTGGCTAGGCTCCTTGAGCACGAGCGTAGAGAGATTCAGCCGCATAAAGAGCCAGTGGAAGTTGTTAATCTTGGCACTGATGAGGTCAGAAGAGAAGTTAAGGTTGGCGCATCCCTCGCAAAGCATGTACACTCCGAGTTGGTCAAGTTGTTGAAAGAGTATGTTGATATCTTCGCCTGGTCCTATCAAGATATGCCTGGGTTGGATACCAACATCGTTGAACATCCCTTGCCACTCAAGCCCAGATGTCCTCCTGTCAAACAGAAGCTCAGAAAGACTAGACCTAATATGGCACTCAAAATCAGAGAAGAGGTAAAGAAGCAGCTTGACGTTGGGTTCCTAGTCACTTCTGAATATCCTGAATGGATTGCCAATATTGTCCCGGTTCCCAAGAAGGATGGCAAAGTCAGAATGTGTGTGGATTATCGAGATCTCAACGAGGCAAGCCCGAAGGATGATTTTCCTTTGCCACATATTGATGTCTTGGTAGACAACACTACGCAGTTCTCTGTCTTTTCCTTCATGGACGGTTTTTCAGGATATAATCAGATCAAGATGTCCCCAACTGATATGGAGAAGACTACATTTATCACGCCATGGGGTACATATTGCTACAAAGTCATGCCATTCGGTCTAAAGAATGCAGGGGCAACATACCAGCGTGCCATGACAACCCTCTCTCACGATATGATACATAAAGAGATTGAGGTTTACGTGGACGATATGATTGCCAAGTCCAAAACTGAGGATGATCACTTGGTTCTTCTGAAGAAGCTGTTTGACAGACTCTTGAAGTTTAGACTGCGGTTGAATCCTGCGAAGTGCACCTTCGGAGTTCGATCTGGTAAACTGTTGGGCTTTATTGTAAGTCAGAAGGGCATTGAAGTTGATCCTGATAAGGTTCGGGCAATTCAGAACATGCCGCCTCCCAAAACAGAAAAAGAAGTCAGTGGCTTTCTGGGAAGACTCAATTACATTTCAAGGTTCATTTCCCATTTGACGGCTACCTGTGAACCAATGCTCAAATTACTAAGAAAAAATTAATCGGTTGAATGGAATAATGATTGCCACGAAGCATTTGACAAAATAAAACAATACTTGCAAGAACCACCGATCTTAGTACCATCGGTTCTTGGTAGGCCTTTAATCATGTATCTCACCGTTCTCGATGAATCAATGGGATGTGTATTTGGTCAACATGATGACACTGGCAGAAAAGAACATGCAATATACTATCTGAGCAAGAAGTTCACTGATTGTAAGACCAGATACTCACTCATGGAGAAAACTTGTTATGCTCTGGTATGGGCTGCTCGACGCCTACGACAATACATGATTTGCCATACTACTTTATTGATATCCAAAATGGATCCGATAAAGTACATCTTTGAAAAGCCTGTTGTCTACGGAAGGATTACTTGGTGGCAAATGCTGTTAACTGAGTATGATATCCAACATGTTACCCAGGAAGCAATAAAAGAGAGCGTCTTGTCTGACTACCTTGCTCATCAACCTATAGAGGGTTATCAACAGATGAAGTTTGACTTTCCCGATGAGGATGTTCTATTTATCAGAGATTATGAGACTCCAGACTCCGATATAGGACCCGAACCAGAGGCGCGATGGACGCTCATGTTCGACGATGCCTCCAATTCTAAAGGTCGTGGAATCGGTGTTATCCTCATCTCTCCAATAGGTTTTCACCTTCCCTTCACTGCCAGATTATGCTTTGCATGCACCAAAAATATGGCTGAATACGAAGCATGTATCTACGGTATTGAAGCGGTAATTGACATGAGAATCAAGATTCTTGAGGTCTATGTAGGTTCTGCCTTGGTCATCGGTCAAGTCAGAGGGAACTTTGTGACTCGGGATTCCAAGCTGGTTCCGTACCAACAACACATAGCGAAGTTGATTCCATACTTTGATGAGATCACTTTTCATCATATTCCCAGAGAGGAAAATCAACTAGCTGATGCTCATGCCACTCTAGCATCCATGTTCAAGGTCAAGTGGAAGAATGAAGCTCCTCATATCTGCATTGATCACTTGAACGAACCAGCACACTATTTAGCAATCGAGGATGAGTCCGAGGACAAGCCTTGGTTCTACGACATCAAAAGATATCTGGAAAAACAGGAATATCTCGAGGGTATCGCTATCACTGACAAAAAGGCTCTTAGACGGCTTTGCACCAAATTCTTCTTAAGTGGTGGTATACTGTACAAGAGGAATTATGATTCCGTGTTTCTCAGATGCATGGATAGACACGAAGCAAACACGATCATAAGATCCATACATGAGGGTTGCGAGGGTGTACATGCTAAAGGTCCTTCTATGGCTAAGAAGATCCTTCGGGCTGGGTATTACTGGACAACAATGGAAGTAGATTGTTACAACTTTGCCAAAAGATGTCATAAGTGCCAAATCTACGGAGACAAGATCCATGTGCCTCCAACTCCATTGAATGTCTTGACTGCACCATGGCCATTCTCCATGTGGGGTATAGATATAATTGGAATGATCGAGCCGAAGGCTTCCAACGGTCATCGATTTATTCTGGTTGCTATCAACTACCTCACCAAGTGGGTTGAAGCTGCTTCTTATGCAAATCTTACACGACAAGTGGTTGCCGGATTCATCAAGAAAGAGATAATCTGTCGCTATGGCATTCCTAGCAGCATTATCACGGACAATGCAAGCAACTTGAATAACAACATGATGAAGGAGTTGTGTCAAGAATTTAAGATCGAGCACCACAACTCTTCACTGTATCGGCCCAAGATGAATGGCGCCGTAAAAGCAGCAAACAAAAACACCAAGAGGATTGCCCAGAAAATGGTCAAGACTTACAGGATTGGCATGAAATGCTTCCCTTTGCACTACATGGCTATAGAACTTCAGTTCGCACTTCCACTGGGGCAACTCCATACTCACTTGTGTATGGTATGGAGGCTGTTCTACCCATCGAAGTCGAAATTCCTTCGCTCAGAGTCATCATGGAAGCGGGTCTTGGTGAAGCCGAATGGGTTCAGTCCAGATACGACCAGCTGAATCTCAACGAAGAGAAGCGCCTTGCAGCAGTTTGTCATGGTCAATTGTATCAGAGATGCCTCAAGCGAGCTTTTGACAAGAAAGTTCTTCCTCGAAAATTCTGTGAAGGCGAACTCGTGCTCAAGATATATTCACCTGTTCACTCGGATCCACGAGGCAAATGGACTCCCAATTATGAAGGACCCTTTGTTGTCAAGAAGGCCTTCTCAGGAAGAGCCCTGATCCTCACCACAATGGATGGGGAGGAGTTGCCATCACCCGTGAACTCCGATACAGTCAAAAAATATTATGCCTGAAAAAAATGGATAAGAGTCCGCTAGATTGACACCCGCAAGGACAATCTAGGCAAAAATGGACGTACCGATGGACCAAAAAAAGAAATGTCCATGCAAAAGTTAGGGACAATGAAAAAAACAATAATAGCCCGCTAAGTTGAAAACCCGAAAGGGCGACTTAGGAAAAAATGGCCATCCCGGTGGACGAAAAAAAATGTGAAAGCATGTCCAGGCAAAAAGTAGGGACAAAGGCATTGACTGTGAACACTTGAGCCTCTTTTCCTCACGGCTAGACCTCAAACAGTAACAGAGCAGTCCAATCATCATCAACGGGTGCAAAGCGTTGGAACCTAGAATTACTATGGATGGTGGCCAATGTTGTAATCAATGCAAAGCATGATTTGCCTTTGCCATTTACATTTGTTTTTCAATTTTATTGCAAAGTTCCTCATCAAGGATTTTGCATCCTTGTACACACTATATGTACAAAAATTTTCACATTCAATAAAATGTATTTTTGTTATCCCAACTTGTTTTCATTCTAGTATTTTGTTTGCAAAATAAACAATTATCTGTGATCACATAATACAAAAAATGTTAAGAACAATAAAAAGCTAAATTCACAGAGAAAGCATTATGCATCGCATGTGTTACTGGTAACTCCTGCAGGGTGATCGGTAATATCCATTGGTAAGCCTAACGCCTGGCTGGCAAGGGGATGATTCTATGAAGAAGTATGTTGTCTCCTCAGCAGTTCCTCAGCAGAGTCATCATTCTCCCCAGCAGGTCGCCAAGGTGTTCCCCAGCAAGGACGCTTTGTCCTCTTTTCCCCCAGCAAGGGTTGTGTATCATCTCCAATTATTAGGAACTATCTGTCACCAGCAACAATGGTTTCTCCTCAGCTGAGTCAACATAATTCAGGAATCTCTTTTCCCCACGTAGAGCCAGTCTTGGTAGGAAGGATTGACTTGGTTCTTTCATCCCCAATAGGGACAGCCATGGTGATCTAGAAACCTGAGATGTTCTCAGTTTCTTTCCCAGGCGGAATCATCGTCCTTTGTGAACTGTTGTCTCCAGCCGAGATTGTCTTCATCTGCGGGTTCTCTCCCCTACCGAGGATGTCGAAGTCGTTTTGCTACGGTTTCTGCCAAATCACTTCTCACTGTGCCTCATCTTGAGCCTTTGCATTGCATGATATCAAGCATTATGTATTAACACATACATAGCATATGCATCAATCATACTCCCTCTCTTTTTGCCTAATTTATCTGCCAGCAGATTTTCAGCAAACTTTGCACTTATCAACCTCCAAACACTTTCAACTCTTCTTTTGTCGCTGTCGGCCAAATTCTCGAGCTACTCTTTTATTTAATCCCCTTTTACCTCGAATCATCGAAAAGCAGGCGCAATTCGTACATTCAGGTCCAAGAGGATTAAATAGGGGCAACTGTCGTAACCCGAAATTTGACCTCCCTCTTTTGTCTTTTGCATAAGCATAAGCATTCGCATCGCTGGCATACACATTCGCATTTGTTCCTCTGGTGTTTTGGTTGCAGGATATTCAGGTTTTCCAAGCCCGATTAATCATATCCTCACAAGGTCATCACCTCATCAAAATAAGCACAAAATAAAGGTTTCCATATCTATTCATCAATACAAGAGGTGGAAAATCGAAGCCGGGACCACAACATCTTTTTTTAGGCAAATTGGGCATATTTTGGCCTGGTAAATCGATTAACCATTTGCAGTGCAATTGTGTTAATCGATTAACACAGGTAAAATAGGCACAATTTGCTGTTTTTTCATGACAGCACCTTTGCACACATTTTGGTCTTGGATTCTAGCAGCATATGGAATATTCTAGACACCTCTAAACATTTCCAAGCTACTCAATTCATTCCAAGTGCATTTGCTATGATACTTCACTTCATATCAAGTGCACCATGTTCCTTGTTTTCCAAGTAATGTTGATCTTTGGATGTTGGAATTCACCTTGGGATGGTTATCGAGTTGGTTCTAACTAACCGAGTTAACCGCCTTGACTCGGTGAGTCAAGTCCAACTAACTCCTAACCTAGCTCCAAACCCAAAGCTAATTCCAAACCAAATTCCAAACCATCTCATATTCCAAACCTAAAGCCTATATAAACACACCTCCACTCACTTTTCAATTCCTCAACCATTCTCTACCATTTTTCACCAAGCTTCTAACATTTCACTCTCAATTCTCTCACTTTTTCTCTGATTTCTCTACTCATTCTTCATCTTCATCTCAATTCTCCTCCATCAAACCTCACCAAAAGCTCTTATTCTTGAAAGATAATCACTTTTCACATTGAAAGTGATTAATTCTTGAGCTTAACCTTCATCATTTGGCATTCTTTGGTTGGATTTCTGGAATTACATCTCATTCTACTTCAATCCAAGGGTTTCACACCATTTATTTTGGTGCAACTTCGATTTCGGTGCATTTACGCGATTTTGATCGGTTTCGACGCGTTTTGGCTACAATTCAAGAATCCTCTGGTTTTCTTTGAATTTCTGCACCAAGATCACTTTGCAACATTTACCAAGGCACATCTCAGCCTTGTAGGTTGGTGGATTTCATTCATTTTATCATTTCGATAGTTTTCGTATCGTTTGCGATGTAATTCTGATATTCTTGCATGCGAATTGATTACACTTTTGCTTGATCCATGATCTTGATTGTTAATTGATTCTTTTGTTGATCATTTTCTGTTTCTAAGCTTGATTTTTCGAGCATAATTGTTTGCCCTAACATTGGAGTGATTGCACAATAAAAAAGTTGGCCAAAAAAGCACTTTTCAAAACTGATTTTCTGCTCCCTGTACAGTGTTAATCGATTAACACATTGCAGTGCAATTGTGTTAATCGATTAACTAGTGTTTTTTTGCACTTTTTCAAGTGTTAATTGAGTAACACTTTGCAGTGCAATTGTGTTATTCGATTAACACTGAACCAGAAGGCCATTTTCTTGCATTTTCAAGTGTGTTTGCCATGCTTTCTTCATTTTAACTTCCATTGATTGTCATGCTTGATTTTATGGATGTTTTTAATGTCATTTCACTTCTGGTTGAAGCATGTTCATGAACTTTCGATGCACATTTTCGATTATTCAATTGTTTCATGTTCTTAGCATTGTATGAACATAGCAATTCTTGCACTATCTTTGTTCACATGATGCATGACTTTGTGTGGCATTTTGATGATCATGTGGCACTGTTTTGCACTTTCCATTTCAGGTTGCGTTAAGTTTATTCTTCATGGGTAAACTTAATCTTGTATAATCAATAATTCACTCCTTTTTGCTTTAATGACTTTTCATCCTCTTTGGAAAGTTGTTAGCATGTTTATCCCTTGATTAATTGATCGAAACTTTGTTTCGATTAATCGATCTTCCCTTTTCCTCTCTTTAGGCCTCCTTTATAGCTTTCTCGCTACGCCTTGCATCGGAGCACTGTACAAACTGACGCCGTTATGCTGTCTGTTTCTCTCCGCAAGAGCACTATACAACATTGGAGCGGTTGCGCTGTCCGTTTCACTTTCCACAATATATTTTGCGTGCTAGAGAAAGAATGAGGATGGAGTCTTTTCACCCTCATTATGGATATTTCTTTGGTAAGGGCGTCTTGTCCTCTCCTCGAGAATAGTCACCTCTATCCTCCAGCTATAGTGTTTCTCATTCCCCTGTCGAGTTGATCCTTGATCACACTTCTCTCTTTGCGATCCTTTTCGATCCTTGATCACTCCTATCTCTTTCAATCTCTCCTTTTGATCAATCACCATCCTTCTTGGTTGAGATCATTATTCTTGCGCTAGCAATCTCTCTTTGTTTCATTACTCCTTTCTTCTTGTAATCAATCACTGCTTTTTCATTCCCCTGAAGAGTCTCAATTCTCTTTCTTTGGTCTAACACAGTTTTCCTGTCATGACCATTCTTCCCCAGGAGTTCACAATCCTCTCTTGGTTCTTCTCCCGTTATTGGTTTAACCACTGCTTGTCAGTTAAAACACCAATTTTGCTCTCTTACTCAGTTAATCACAGTCCGTCTGTTAATCACTGAGCACCCCTTGGGTTAATAACCAATCCTTGGTTAATCACCCGTCTCTTCAGTTAATCACAGTCCGTCTGTTAATCACTGAGCACCCTTGGGTTAATCACCACTTCTCGGTTAATCACCCGTCTCTTCAGTTAACCACAGTCCGTCTGTTAAAATACTGAACCCTTTCGAGTTAATCACCTTCTCTTGGTTAATCACTCGCTTTTCTCTTCGGTTGGTCACAGTCCGTTTGTAAACACCGAATCCCCCGCAGTTGCAACCTCCTCTTGATTCGAATACTTGCACCCTTGGGTTAGTAACCTTTATTTGGTTCAAATACCCTTTCTTCGGTTGAGTACTGTTTGTTCAGTCAGTATACCGAACCCCTTTGGGTCACGACCTTTGCTCGATCCTATACCCGTCCTTTGGGTTATGATCTTTATTCGGTCCTAAACCCGCTTTTCTGGTTAATCACAGTTTTCTTTGCTAAAACCAATGCTTCTCTATTCCCACAGAGTTGTAGTCCTTTCTTTCCTTGGTTAACCACTGCCAGCCAAGCCTAGAAGCAAACAAAATGGTTCCCGTCGAGTATGAAGGATGCGTTAGGTGCTAATACCTTCCTTTCGCATAACCGACCCCCCGTTCCCGATTCTCTTCCCCTTGGGTTTTATCGATATTTTCCCTGTCCTTTGGGACTAAATAAAGTTCGGTGGCGACTTTGTTGTTCTCTTTAAGTGTGTGATTCACTCAGGTAGAAACTAGCCATCTTCACTACAAATCAGGCTTTGGATCACTCAAAATGGTTGCATGGATCAAAAGTTATGGTCCTTGGAAGTTGGCACCAAAACCATCCAAATTTAGTAACTTAGAAAAATTTTCAATTTTTTTAAGATTACCCCTTTTACAAGTTATCATGATTTCTTGATCAATTCTTGTTCAAATGACATTATAAATCATATTTTATGAAAATATGAGTCATAAGGACCATTTTTTCTAAAAAAAGTCTTGTTTTGACTTTTGGCTCCGGAGCCGTTCGCCGCGGAGGAACCCTAATTCCCGACTTTTGAGGAATACATTCTCTGAGGGTGATTTAACTTTGCAAAGGGACTCCTAGGGTTATTTTGAGCATATTGAATCATATTTTGAAGCCTTGGCTCAATCCCCTATGAAAATTTCACTCTGGAGGCCTCAGTCGACAAAACCCTAATTTGGTGACACTATGTATTTCGAGGCTCCTTCCACTTGGAATGCTGCAACTTTGTGCTTGATTCTTGAAGTGGGAGTCCTCTTAATCCTTCATGGAGTTTTGAAAGGTTAGACAAGTTGAAGATCGTGCCATTTCTTGATTATTCTTTTGTCTAAACTCAGAGAGGGGTGGAAACCCTAATTCTTAATCATAGTGAAGGCTCAACAATTCTTGAGGAGATTGATGAGGCCTGATGGTACATCCATATTGTGGTAATGATTCTTACAATGATGGGAAATATTGGTGGTCAAAATTTGGGGAATGACACCTGGGCCTTGAGGGCCTTCCTGCTTTCATATTGAATGTCAAATTCGAACAGTTCCAACGACCACTTAAGCATCCTGTCGGCCATGTCAGGTCGTCGTAGCAGTTGCTTCATGGGTTGATCTGTTCAGACCGCGATCGTGTGGGCCTGGAAATAGTGTCTTATCCTTCGCGCAGTATTTATGAGGGCCAGTGCCACCTTTTCTATTTGCTGGTATCTCAGTTCTGGTCCCTGCAATGCTTTGCTCGTGAAGTATATAGATTTTTGCCCGTCGGGCGTTTCACAGATGAGGGCAGCGCTAACGGCCTCGGTAGCTACGGCGAGGTAGAGGTACAAAGTTTCGTCGTTGTCTAGCTAAGAGAGAACTGTGGGTTTCGACAGTGCTTGTTTTAGATGTAGGAGAGCCTGGTCGCATTCCTATGTCCATTCAAACGCGACCTCCTTGCGAAGGAGTTTGAAGAAGGGCAGGGCGTGCTGGGCAGACTTGGCCACGAAACGAGATAAAGAAGTGAGCATCCCCTTGAGGGATTGGATGGACTTCTTCGAGTTAGGCGTTGGAAATTCAGAGAATGCCCTGTACTTGTCAGGGTTGGCTTCGATTCCTCGTTCCATAAGATAAAAGCCGAGGAACTTGCCCGCCCGCACCCCGAAAGTGCATTTCTCTGGGTTGAAACGCATCTGGTATTTCCTGGCCTATTCGAAGACCTTTCTTAAATAGGCTGTGTGATCGATTTCCTCGTGGTATTTCACGATCATATCGTCCATATAGACTTCGAGCATGTCGCCGATTTCTCCCCGGATGACCTTGTTCAACATCCTTTTGTAGGTCGCACCGGCGTTCTTCAAGCCGAAGGGTATTACGTTGTAGTAATAATTGCCCGACTCGGTCATGAAGGCCATGTATTTTTTATTACTTTTCGTCATTGGTATTTTGTACCCTGAATAGGCGTCCAAGAATGATAACAGCTTAAAACCGGCAGAATTATCAACAAGTTTATCAATATTGGGGAGGGGGTAAGCATCTTATGGGCATGCCTTATTGAGATCAGTATAATCAACACACATACGCCACTTTCCATTAGATTTTTTGACGAGTACAATGTGGGACAACCAAGTGGTGTACTTGGCTTCCGAAATAAAGTTTGCCTCGAGGAGGTCTTTTACAGCTTGTTTTGCAGCCTCCGTTTTCTCCCGAGACTGCTTTCTCCTATGTTGTGCTACTGCTTTGACGGAGGGGTCAATTGTGAGTTGATTGCAGGCGATAGTAGGATCCAAGCCGGGCATTTCCACAACACTCCAGGCGAACAAGTCGGTGTTTTCTTGGAGGCAAGCTTTGAGTTGTTTTCTCGCTATGTTGGGGAGGTCAGTCCCTATCTTTACTCCTGGCCGTGAATCATCGTCGAGCAAGCCGAGTTCGAACTCGCCATCCGGAATCGGGTGCATCGGATGGGAGTTGTTGCTAGTGCTGGTCGCAGTGGATGAGCTGCTCGGGCAAGTCTGGTCCTCTTTCTGATCATCTTTGGAGAAACGGCTATTGAGGTCGATAGAGTCGACGGGTGGCAGTGGCTTGGCTTCCTCTGAGCTGTTGGGAAAGCCTGGCTTCCTGGACGCCTTTGGCTTGGCAGCGATGGTGTTGAGTCCCTTGGTGGCCGCTTCGAAGCATCTCCGTGCAGCTTCAATGTCCCCGTGTAAGGTGGCGACCACACCCTTTGAAGTGTAGTACTTCATTTTGAGATGGACAATAATTCGGCTAAGGTTGGTCGCCCGAATATGCACTAATAGAGAAACAGGCAGTCAATTACCAGGAATTGGACTTTAATAGATATGGTCGTCTCTGCAGATCCAAAGGTCGCGATTAACTCGACATACCCCCAGGGTTTTGTGACCGACCAGTTGAAAACCTGCAGGTCAGAGCCCACGTAGGGAGTAAGGTGCGATTCATCTAGCTGGAGGGTTGAGAACAATTGTGTGTACATAATGTCGACCGAGCTGCCTTGGTCGATTAAAATTCGGCGAACATCAAAAATTTTCATATGGGCTCTTACGAGCTGCGGAATGCTCGAGTTCGGGGCACCTCCGAGGAGTTCTTCTCTGTAGAAAGAGATGGGGACCGATTCTCCCCGGGCCTTGTCGAGTGTTGTACACTTGTTGGAGCTCGTGCTGAGTAAGTTCTCGAACTTTCTTTTCACGAAGCCCACGTTGACTTTGTTGAAGCCCCCTTTGATGATGAACATGGCGGAGGGGAAATTTTCCTATGGGCTATGGGTCGCGAAATATGCGGGAGCGCTGAGCTCCTCAGGAACATTGAAGTCCTCAGGCCGTGATATACTCATGGCGACTTGGAAGTTTGTCTCTGCTGAGGAAGGCACCTCTTCCTCGACTTTCTTCGACTCCTGGGCGTCTTGTCGGGGAGTATCCTTCTTCTTTGTAAACTGCTTCAGGTGGCCGTCCCTGATCAGTATTTCTATGGCATCCTTCAGGTGGATGCAGTCTTCAGTGGTGTGGCCATGACTTTTGTGGAAACGAAAGTATTTCAACTTATCGCTGTTCAGCTTGGTCGGTACCTGCTTAGGGAATCGAACCCCAACTTATTTAAACTCTGAGTTAGCACATTCAGAGAGAATCTTTTACCTGGAGACAGCCAGGGAAGTGTAATCATGGAAGCGGCCGAAGGGCCCTTTATTGTCCCGGGATTCCCGGGGACGATCTTCACGTCTTCGGTCTCCCCGACGGGATGTCGAGGGTTCATCGCTTTTGGAGGCCCGGGCACTTTCTTGATGGCGTGAGGCCCGGGCGGAGCTGGCCGCATCTTTCTCCTCGTACTGAATATATGCCTGCGCCTTGAGGAGGAAGGCGTCCAGGCTCCATGGAGGTGCAAGGCCAACAGTTTTGGAAATTTCTTAATTGGGGCGAAGTCCTCATTCGAGCAGGAATTTCTTGATGTCATCAGTGGTGGGGACTTGCACGCCTTCTTTATTAAACCTCAATGTATGCCCGGAGAGGCTCATCCTTCCTTGGAATGATAGCCTCAAGAGAGGCTTCGGTCTTTGGATTGCGGCGTGATGCCGTAAAGTGTCTGGAAAACATTCTTCCCAGCTGTTTCCACGAGGTGATGGAATCCTCAGGCAGTTGTTTGTACCAGGTCATTGCTCCTTCTCGGAGCGTCGTAGGGAACAAACAGCATTTAATGGCGCCCCGGACGCCGCGATAGTCGAGCAGCACATCAATATTTTCGATGTGCTCATCTGGGTCTGTTGTTCTGTCATAAGTGCCAAAGACGGTGGTTTCTCCAAGCCTTTGGGGAGGCGTGTAGCCAGGATCTCCTGGGACAATGGGCCGTGGGGCTCATCGTCACTGCTGGAACTGGTCTAGGAAGGGGAGCGGATGCTTCACTCAGGGACAGGGCAGCGAGTTCTGCGGGGAGACCGTGTTCGTGCCCTTCCCTTCGACGATCACCTTCCCATCGGGGATGTGGACTTTCGGATCATCGGCGATCTTTCCTGGGCTGATGGGATCTTGGTCGGGGAGACTCTTTCAACGCCCCATTCCTCTCGTTTTGTTGGAGGATCAAGAGGTTAGTCTTGTTGATTGCTTCAAGGAGGGCCACCACGGCCGGGTCGGCGTTGGGTGGAGCTGGAACGGGCTGGAGGGCCAGTGTGGGATGGTCTTCACCATGATCAGTACGAGTGGGGAGGGAGACGCAGTAGCTCTATCTCTCAGGCGACGGACGTCTCCTCCGAGGAAGAATGCAGATCTGTCAGTGTCAGTTTTGTTGACAGGGAGGAAAGCAGGATTGCGAGCATCTTGGACGTGATCATGGCAAGCCATGATCGGAATCTTGGGCAGATAGCTGTTTTGGTCTTGAATCTGAGGTGGATGTTAAGACGAGGATAATAAGTTTCCCACAGACGGCGCCACTGATCTTGAAGGCTGATCAGAACCTGAAGTGGGCAATGAGAAACGTCTGTGATGCTTGGTGTGTGAGATGAGGAGGGGGTGTACCTGCAAGGCACTCCGATGTTAAAGTAAGAATCGGGAGAGGGAAAAGGCAAGTACAAAAGCATGTGTTTCGTAGGATGATTTAGAATACCTGACCCTCTCGAATAAGAGGATTTTTATAATGCCCCCAGCGCGTGGCCAATGGTCCCTATTTTCGAAGCGAAATAACCGTTTCCTGAAGAATACGTAACTTCCAAAATCTAGCCGTTGGGACGGGCAGAGGTGCCCGAAACTAGCCGTTGCTGCGGGCAAGGGCACAGTTCCGGGCACAGGCGTCGTGGCTGTTTCTGGATGGTAGAGCCGTGCATGACGGGGAGGAATGTCGAGGAGGAGCAGGAGACCTTGTAGTCCCTCTGACCATATGTGTCTAGTAGAGGGGTAGAAAGGTAAATGCTGCTCCACATTGGTTGGACTTAGACAATTGAGTCGTTCTGAGAGCAGAAGTAGACTGAGTCATGCCTAGCCAGTAGTAGACCAAGATCACTACTGGCAAACAAAATATCATCAAAATATAACACAAGAAAGATGAATTTGCTCCCATTAACCTTAAGATAGATGCACTGATCGACTTTATTTTCTTCAAAACCCACTGAATTCACCACCTCATCAAATTTCAAGTACCATTGTCTGGATGCCTGTTTAAAACCATAACTAGAATTTCTTAATTTACAAACCAAATTCTCTTTATCACTAGTCACAAAACCCTCAAGCTGTTGTTGCATGTACACCTCCTCATCAATAGATATTCACTCAATCATTAAGCAGTAAGGATATTTTCGAAATTTTATGTTGATTGGGATTTTGGGATAGTTATAGCTAGACTTATTAATATTTATATATATATATAAAGATTAATAAGTCTAGCTATAACTATCCCAAAATCCCAATCAACATAAAATTTCGAAATTATCCTTACTGCTTAATGATTGAGTGAAGATCTATTGATGAGGAGGTGTACATGCAACAACAGCTTGAGGGTTTTGTGACTAGTGATAAAGAGAATTTGGTTTGTAAATTAAGAAATTCTAGTTATGGTTTTAAACAGGCATCCAGACAATGGTACTTGAAATTTGATGAGGTGGTGAATTCATTGGGTTTTGAAGAAAATAAAGTCGATCAGTGCATCTATCTTAAGGTTAATGGGAGCAAATTCATCTATCTTGTGTTATATGTTGATGATATTTTGTTTGCCAATAGTGATCTTGGTCTACTTCAGGAGACCAAACTTATGTTAACTAAGTTCTTTGATATGAAATACCTTGGTGAAACATCCTTTATGTTGGGAATTGAAATACACATAGATAGATCACGTGGTGTACTTGGCTTGTCACAGAGGGCTTATATTGATAAAGTCTTAAAGAGGTTCAATATGCAAAACTGTAAGCCATGAGATGTTCCAAGTACTAAAGGAGACAAATTCAGTAAAGATCAATGTCCTAAAAATGAGATTGAGCAGGCAAAGATGAAGGGGAACCCCTTTGATAATGCATTGGGCCGCTTGGTGTATGCTCAAGTATGCACAAGCATGACAATATTGCTTTCACAGTTAACATCTTGGGATGATACCAGTCTAATCCATGGAATGATCATTGGATTGTTGCTAAGAAATTGGTGAGATATTTGCATAGAACTAAAGAGTACATGCTTGTTTTTAGAAGAGTTGACAACTTGGAAATAGTTGGGTATAATGACTCTGATCTTGTTGGATGTTCTGCTGATAGGAAATCTACATCTAGTTACATTTTTATGTTGGATGGGGGTGTAATATCTTGGAAGAGTAAAAAGCAAACTCTTGTTGCATCTTTTACCATGCAAGCATGGTTTATTGCTTGTTATGTTGTTTCCACTCATGCTATTTGGTTGAGAAATTTAGTGACTAGACTTCGTATTATTGATTTCATTGCTAAGCCACTAAAGATTTATTATGATAATAATGCAATTGTGTTCTTCTCTAAGAATAATAAAACTTCTAGTGGTTTTAAACATTTGGAATTGAAGTATTTGATAGTTAGAGATTTGTGAAGAAAAATGATATTGTTGTTGAGTATATTAGTACTGATTTCATGATATCTGATCCCCTAAATAAGGGACTTAGGCCCATAGTGTTCAAAAACCATGTTGAAAGCATATGCGTTGTGATTTTTTTTTGGATGTACTTGGTTAGTGGGAGTTTGCTCTTTATGCCATCTTCTTATCATGTTGTATTTTATTTTGGACAATTTAAGAGATGGATTGTCAAGTAATTTCTATTTTGAGCAATTGATATTACAATGAATATTGGTATTATTATTTGTCATTATTTATTTATATGTCAATTATTAAAATTAGGACTCATTATCATTGGGACCACCGTACCTATGGTCGACACTAGTTTGGAGTTCGAGGCATGGTTATAATTTTGAGCTCGGCGTCTTCGGGACCATTATACAGGTGGTCTATGCCATATTGGAGATGAGGTGTTATTTTAAGCTCGACATTGTCGGGGCAACTGTACCGGTGGTCGATGCCATATTGGAGCTGAGGTGTTATGGTTTATAAAACCATGCAATTTCTTTTCCATTAATGCATTTGAGAGAAATTGTTAAGGACTAACAAAGAAAATAACAGTCTGCTGTTGAATCACATTTGCATGCTATTTTATTATCACACTTCACACTGATGACTAGTTGACGAAGTCCGTAGTATTTGTAACCACAAAAAGGTTTTATGTCAATGAAGGATATAGTAATCACTGTGATTCAATACTACTTGACTTTTGTTGGATGGAGACATATTAAAATACTGCACCAGGAATCATCCATTTCCTTAAAATGCAGCCGCATTTTAAGAAATTAGTCATTAACCTGAGATTCGTTTTCAAAATGTGTTTTAAAAATAAAAATCACACAATTGATTTTTCCTAAGTGGGAACACTCCTACAGAAAACACATATAATAATGCCCACGTTACTACGAATATTCAATCAACCGTTGTAATATATGATATTTAGGCAAATTTTATTTTTATTTTATTTTATTTAACCACCTATAACCACATTTAATTTAATACTCGTGGTTGAAAGTGGCGTATGGTCATGGGTTCAAGTCCTAGCAGCAACATTTTTGGTTATTTACTTATTTTTGAAAAATGGTGACAGACCTTTCTCCTGGGTATTTAAATCAACCATGGTTATAGGTGGCGCCTTCTTTTTGAAGATATATATAACGCTTTTAGTTCATTCACTTTTGCCCTAGACGTACTTAGATAAACTTTATCTTCTGCGTCCAAACTTCTTCCATTTACGAAACATTACTCATCCACTAAACCAAACTTGAAAACATCATTTCTTCCACAAACGAAACTCAGAAACATTGCCTCCATTAATGTGTTATAGTTTGTTCCTGTTTAACGATTCTACAGGTAAAATGTTATTGTTTAATGATTCTATTTATTTATTTATTGTTGTTCGTGTTGTTTTTATTGTTGTTGTTGTTGTCATTGTCGTTGTTGTTGTTGTTGTTCTTGCTTTTGTTGTTGTTCTTGTTGTTTTTTTTGTTGTTGTTGCTTTGTTGTTGTTATTGTTCTTTTTTTTCTTGTTGTTGCTCTTGTTGTTCTTGTTGTTATTCTTATTTTTTTTCTTGTTGTTATTGTTGTTGTTATTGTTATTGTTGTTGTTATTGTTCTTTTTCTTGTTGTTCTTGTTGATGTTCTTATTGTTCTTGTTCTTGTTATTGTTCTTATTGTTCTTGTTGTTCTTGTTATTGCTTTTGTTGTTATTCTTATTTTTGTTCTTGTTGTTGTTATTGTTCTTGTTGTTCTTGTTTTTATTCTTAATGCTCTTGTCGTTCTTGTTGTTGTTTTTGTTGTTCTTGGCGTTCTTGTTGTTATTGCTATTGTTGTTGTTCTTGTTCTTCTTGTTATTGTTCTTATTATTCTTGTTAATCCTATTGTTCTTGATGTTGTTGTGTTAAAATATTTAATATTGTATATTGTGATGAAAGTTATAAATGTAGGTTGGCAAAACATGTGGCAGAAATTAAAAAAAATGTTGACAGGCCTTTCACAACGGGTATTTAAAATGAACGTGATTACAGGTAGTGTGCTTTTCAGTTTTTTACAAAGGTCATATGACTGTGATTGTAAGTAACGCATATACAACCACACGCAACGTAACAAAGGCCGATCCTACGTGATAATATATCTTTTTTAACCGTTGTGGTATGTGTTTTTTGTAGTAATGGAAAATGTTAGATTTAGATAACATTTGTGGGCTACAATCATTTGTTATTTAATTTGTGAAAAACTGGTTAATCGTAATTTGGATGGAGGTGCATAAATAAGTACTTCTATTGGTTAAGTGATATTTTATATTAAAGGCTGAGTATTTGAAACCTGATTAGTGTGGACAAAAGTGTGAGTTTTAACCATTGGTCTATAATGGGTTAGGACTAGGGTTATATATATTTATATATTATATGGTTAAGTCCCCTCTGTAATCACAAAATCAGAAAGACAAATGACGACTCCACAGATTATCCAATTGAGAATTTTGAATGGGAGTGTGATATATAAAGGAAGTTTTGGTCACTCATCTTTTTAAGATTCCGAATCAAGGTGAGTATTAATTTTCTAATTTCATATAATTGATCAATGAATTTTTTTCTTACATGTCATTGTTCTCGACTCTGGTACTCACACTATGATTCACTATTTGGGTGGTTTATAAAGACTCCACAAGTTCAAAGGAAGAACAATTCACCACTTGATTTAGTATTGTATCATTGTAATCTGGGATTGATTTTTTCATATTAATGTTAGTACTTATAGTTTCCTAAGAGAATGGAAAAATGTTTGTAGAAGAGAAGTAACCATGTATCTACTACATGTTCCAACCCAAACCATTTCATTCAGCAGGTATTTGTGTGTAAGGTTGTCTTTTACATGTAATATGCCTTTGTTATATTAAGAGTATTTGTCTATAAGGTTGTATTTGTATGTAATGCAAAGGTATTTTATGTGTATAAAATATCTATGTTAAGGGTATTTGTTTGTAAAGTTGTCTTTATATGTAATGCAATGGTGTTTATATGTATAAAATACCTATGTTAACTGTATTTGTGTGTAAGGTTGTCTTTATATGTAATTCAAGGGTGTTTTATATGTATAAAATACCTATGATAAGGGTATTTATGTGTAAGGTTGTCTTTATATGTAATGCAAAGGTATTTTATATGTATAAAATACCTATGTTAAGGGTATTTATGTGTAAGGTTGTGTTAATATGTAATGCAATGGTGTTTATATGTATAAAATACCTATGTTAAGGGTATTTGTGTGTAAGGTTGTTTTTATAGGTAATGTAAGGGTGTTTTATATGTATAAAATACCTATGTTAAGGGTATTTATGTGTAAGGTTGTCTTTATATATATGTATAAAATACCTATGTTAAGGGTATTTATGTGTAAGGTTGTCTTTATATGTAATGCAAGGGTGTTTTATATGTATAAACACTACTACAAAACGCTAAAACAACAACGCCAGGCTTACAACGCATCCTTTTACGTCGTTGTAATAAATTAAAAATTTCGCGCCCAGGCAAAAGCTCGGGTATAAACAATCATTTAATGACGGTTGACTTAAACCACCGTAGTAATAAATAAAATGTAGCAAGCTTTGATTCCCCGCAACTACATTTTTTCCATTTTTTAGAGTACATTTAGCGTGTGTCACTTAAGTCCATTATTTAAAAAATAAATTGTAAATGATTTTACAATGGTTAAGATGAACAACCGTAGTAATAAATGAAATGTAACAAGCTTCGATTCCCTGCAACACATTTTTTCTATTTTTTA
This sequence comes from Lathyrus tuberosus, assembly GCA_022829125.1. Taxonomy (NCBI): domain Eukaryota; kingdom Viridiplantae; phylum Streptophyta; class Magnoliopsida; order Fabales; family Fabaceae; genus Lathyrus; species Lathyrus tuberosus. The sequence continues at coordinate 14,671,629 of JALAZF010000065.1, read as the reverse complement.
GGATACATTTAGCGTGTGTCACTTAAGATTCCACTACGGTTTGTTTCTCCAACCGAGATTAAAAGCTTTACTGATAAATTAAAACAAAACTTATTCTATATTTCTTTCATAAGACGCCCTAATCGAACAAGTGAGCCAGAGACGCCCTAACCTTTACCCTCTTCGTATCCATTCATTTCGAGCTCAAATATTGACCGTCTTCATTCATTTGCTTCTTCAGCTTCGAAGTAAGGTACACTACGCCAAAAATATGTTTAGACGACACCTAAAAGACAGCGCTTTTATACAAAAGCGCTGCTAAAAAGAATAAAAAAATTTCGTTAAAAAAAAGCGCCTTAAAAGTAAGGCTTTAGAAAGCGCTTTTCAAAAGCGTTGTAAAAGACTGCCACCTTAGACCACCTTAGAAAGCGCTTTCCAAAAAGCGCTGCTATAGGTATTACTTTAGAGAGCGCTTTTAAAAAGCGCTGTCTAAAGGCCACCTTAGAAAGCGCTTTCAGAAAGCGCTCTTATAGGGCTCTAGTTATTTTCACTTTAGAAAGCGCTTTCTAAGGAAAAGCGCCCTCTAAAGTCCTTTACTAATTAAAATATAAAACAATTCTAAACATTTTCAGAGACACTTCTATTCATTTTCTCTCTCTCTCTCTCTATCTCTCTCTCTCTCTCTCTCTCTCTCTCTCTCTCTCTCGACCGTTTCTCTAAACCCTTGCCGTCGTTCTGCATTGTCATTGCCGTCGTTCTTGCATTGCCATTGCCGTCACCGTTGCCGTCATTGTTGCATTCCATTCGTGAAAACATTGTTGTTGTTGTTGTTCTTATTCTCTTATCCTCCGAAAACGAATAAGGTATGTTGTTACTCTTTTATTATTCATTTCTCAGTTTTTAATTTTTGTTTTTAATTTGATTTTTATGCTGAAAAAGTTTTCACGATGAGGATAAAAGCTCCCTCTTTTATTGTTGCAGAATCGAACCTATTTTTTGCTTTTATTTTTCATGTATATTTGGCATAGTATCAATCCTTAATCTTTCATCTCTTATTTTTACAAATGTCCCTCTTTTTTTATAATAAGCTCATTGTGTTATGCATTCATGATACAACCTAGTTTTGTGGAAGGTTACTTTTAAATATTTTCTACTGTATATTTGGCAAAGTTGATTAGTATAAACAACCTGAAATTGTATTTCGCTAGTTGTGTTGTACTGTTTTTCCAATTGATTGTGTTTGGTCTATCCTTTTTTTCCAAGTTCATTTCTTTTATTTTCTAGAACTTGTGACTTTTTGTTATAAGTTAATTGTCTAATTTATACTTATTGAGGAGAGAATTTTTTTGATACTTTAAATTATAATTTTTCGTGGTTTTTAAAGTTATATTATAAGTCAATGAGCCTATATTAATGGTTGTCTCTCACCTTTCTTGAGTACTTGGAATATGTAGGTGTTTACCTCTAATTGTTGCTTGTTTGTGATTACATGTTGCCACTTATCAAGTTATGACTCATAATTGGTCACTTAATGATATTTCATTTTATGATACGTGTATAGGGGTTACTTGTGTTCAAAGTGTGAAAGTCGGATCGTTTCCCTACAGGTATAACATTTTTTCTTTTTGTTTTTGTTTAGTTTAATTAGTATAACTATGGATAAGAAATGAATGTCTTCAAGTCGATTGTCGAAAGAGTACGACAATGGGGTATCGGAATTCATTAAGTTTGTTGTTGCGCACGCCAAAGATCCCAGTAGAATGATATGTCCTTGCTTGGGTTGCTGTTTTGGGAGTCGGGTTGACGCAGTTCAGTTGGCATCGCATTTATTGAGGAGTGGAATTGATAGAAGTTATACATGTTGGAATTTGCATGGTGAGAAAATTAACGGGAATGTTGAATCGGGGGATAATACGACCTACGCTTCATACGACAATGGTACAGATACATACGATTCTGATCGAGTCGAAGAGATTGCAGAAGCACTTGAAGAAGATCTTAAGGATTGTCCCAAAATGTTTGATAGGTTGGTAAGCGATGCAGAGAAACCGTTGTATAATGGTTGCACCAAATTTACAAGATTGTCTGCGGTATTAAAGTTGTACAACTTAAAGGCAGGCAATGGATGGTCGGTTAAAAGTTTCACAGAATTATTGGCCATTATGAAAGATATGCTTCCAGAGGATAATGCTCTTCCCAATCGAACATATGAAGCCAAAAAGATGTTGTGCTCTATTGGCATGAGCTATGATAAGATACATGCCTGTCCAAACGATTGCGTATTGTTTCGAAATGAGTATGCATCGTTAAATGAGTGTCCTAAATGCGGTGTCTCTCGATATAAGAAAAAGTTGTCTCCAACAAAAGTCTTATGGTATTTTCCTATAATTCCGAGATTTAGACGCATGTTTCGTAGTGAGACCGATTCAAGACACTTGACTTGGCATGCAGATGAAAGAATTATTGATGGAAAGTTTCGACATCTGGCAGATTCACCACAGTGGATGAAAATTGATGATGATTATCCTGAATTTGGAAAAGAAGCAAGAAACCTTCGCTTTGCATTATCTACTGATGGAATGAACCCACACGGTATTCAAAGTATCTCACATAGCACTTGGCCTGTGATCATAATGATTTATAACCTACCTCCATGGCTATGTATGAAGCTTAAGTACATGATGTTATCTATGTTAATTTCTGGGCCTAGACAACCAGGGAATGACATAGACGTATACTTGGCACCCTTAATCGAAGATTTAAAATTTTTGTGGGAGAACGGTGTGGAGGTTTATGATGGGTATAGGAAAGAAAGTTTCAACTTGAGGGCGATGTTGTTTGGCACAATTAATGATTTTCCAGCATACGGAAATCTATCAGGGTACAACATAAAAGGTCAATGTGCGTGTCCTATTTGTGAAGATAAAATAGATTGGACGCGATTGGAGTTTGGTCAGAAGAATGTCTTTCTTGGTCATCGTAGATTCTTAAATTCTAATCATCACTATCGTGGGTGGAGAAAAGCATTCAATGGAGAGCCAGAACATGGTAGAGCTCCAACTATATTGACAGGTGATTAAATTTTTGAAAAGGTGAAAGATGTGAGAACTCAGTTTGGAAAGCCTTTTGCACATACACTTGTCAAGAGTGGGTGGAAGAAGAGGTCAATTTTTTTTGAACTGCCATATTGGAAGTCGTTGTATGTAAGACATTTTCTCGATGTTATGCATATTGGAAAAAATGTATTTGATAGTGTTATTGGTACGTTACTCAATATACCAGGAAAGTCTAAGGATGGCCTTAAAGCAAGAAATGACTTGGTACATATGGGGATAAGAACTGAATTAGGACCCTTGAAGAAAGGAAAACGAACATATCTACCACCTGCTGCGTATACTCTATCTTGAAAGGAGAAAAAAGTATTGTGTAAGTTTCTAAGTGAAGTTAAAGTTCCAGAAGGATACTCTTCAGATATTAGAAGACTTGTGTCTATGAAAGACCTCAAGTTAAAGAGTTTAAAGACGCATTGCTGCCATGTTATAATGGAACATTTTCTACTAATAGGTATACGTTTTATTCTGCCAGAAAAAGTAAGAAGCGCAATAACTAAATTGTGTTTTTTTTTCAAGTCAATTTGCAGTAAGGTGATCGATCCTACGATCTTACCAACATTGCAAGAAGAAATAGTTAATACTTTGTGTGATCTTGAAATGTATTTTCCTCCCTCGTTTTTTGACATAATGGTTCATCTAGTTGTTCATCTGGTGAAAGAGACACAATTGTGTGGACCGGCTTATATGAGATGGATGTACCCTGCTGAACGTTATATGAAAATATTAAAAGGGTATGTGAAAAACCGAAGTCGACCAGAGGGTTGTATTGCCGAACGATACATTGTTGAAGAAGCGGTTGAGTTTTGTACTGAATATCTGTCCAATGTACAATCAATTGGACTCCCCAAATCTCATATTGTCGAAAAAAAAGAAGGAAAAAAGTTAATTGGAAATGAAGTTGTGACAGTATCAAGGGTCGAACGGGATCAAGTGCATTTGTATGTTCTGCACAATGAGAATGAGGTTGAGCCGTATGTTGCAATGCACAAGGATGTTCTCCGAGGTTTAAATCCGAATAGAAATGAGAATTGGATAGTACGAGAGCACAATCGAAGTTTCATACCTTGGTTTAAGGATCATATTTATTCAAAGTATTATTCAGACTGTGCTTCAATAACAAAAAGGTTGAGATGTTTAGCATATGGTCCAAGTATGGTCGTGTTTTCTTATAGCGCATACGCAATTAATGGATACACATTTTATACTAAAGAACAAGATGATAAAAGTACTATGCAAAATAGTGGTGTCGCCGTGGTAGCTGAAGCAATGCACATTTCAAGTGTGAAAGACTTAAACCCCAAATTTGCAAATCTGTCATATTTTGGGGTTATCGAGCGCATTTGGGTGTTTGATTATGAGAAGTTTCAGATTCCTATATTTCGTTGCAAGTGGGTTGAAAATAATAATGGCGTACGAATGGATAAGTCAGGATTTTTGTAAGTGGATCTTAATAGGGCGGGGTACAAAGATGAGCCTTTTATTCTAGCCTCTCAAGCTAAACAAGTGTTCTATGTCACTGATCCGACAAGTACAAAATGGTCTATAGTGCTTTTATCTAACAAAGTAATTGATGAAAACGTTGGAGATCAAGGTGATATTGATGTTGATATTGAATCATTTACTAGAAATGATCAAGATGAAAATATTATAGTGAATGAATCATATACTAGAAATGATCATAATGAGGGTATTTGGATCAATCCAACCGTCCGTGTTGTTAAGAGACAGGTAGAACATACTCCAAACAAGAAAAGAAAGAGACGTTAGTGAAAAAGGTACTAGTTGTAAAATTATAGCTTATATCATTCAATATAGCTTATATCATTCAATGGATTAGGATTATGGATTTTTATATTTGTCATTTAATTTCTGTTTTTTTCTTTCTTACAGGTCAAATGTCTAGTAACCAGGAAGATACGCACGAGTAGCACGGGCTAGAGCAACCAATATTACATGGGTCAAAGTGGAGGTATATTAATTTTCACAATATTGCTTATTAGTGATGCTACTTGATAACACAAAAAATCTATATGTTATTTCTTATTTGTTTGTCTATGTGTAGTGCCCTCGTCAGCGTAATGACATAGACTGCGGGTACTTCGTTTTGAGGTTCATGAGAGAAATCCTTCAAATGAGACAATTGGAGATTCCTATTATGGTATGCATGGTTTTATAACTTAGGATTTATTTTAATATTTATCGGATATGTCATATAATTTATTATTTTTAACTAAATAATGCGTATTTTGTTTTGTTATGTAGTATTTCGATGATATGGCGTGTCCTTATTACACGAGGAAACAATTGCAAGATACTAAGGAGGAATTGTGCGAATTATTTATTGCAAGAAGAATTCTTTCTTGAATGTATAGTTTTGTGAATGTAAATTCTAGTTTATTGAAATGTAAATTCTATACAAGTTTGAAACCATACAATAGAATTTGTGCGAATTCTGCATGTAAATTCTAGTTTATTGAAATGTACAAATTCTAGTTTATAGAGTTTGTGCGAATTCTGCATTAATGTAAATTCTAGTTTTGAAATAGAATTTGTTGATAGAAATGCGTATCCATATTGGTTTATTGAAATGTGAATTATACAGGTTTATGGAAATGTGAATTATACAGGTTTCTGCATAAAAATAATGGTTAAAATGGGATTTTTAAAAAAAATCTTCAAAATTATACGTAGACAAAAGACAGCGCTTTTGAGAAAAAAACGCTGTCTAATGTATAACTTTATACAACGCTTTTAAAAGCGCTGTCTAAAGGTATATAAAAAAATCATTATACGTATACATTAGACAGCGCTTTCAAAAGCGCTGTCTAAAGTCCCCCTTTATAGAGCGCTTTTGAAGAAAAAAGCGCTCTCTAAAGTATATAAAAAAGTTCTTTAAAATTTTAAACGTATACATTAGACAGCGCTTTTAAAAGCGCTGTCTAAAGTCCCCTTTTAAAGAGCGCTTTTTCATAAATAAAAAAGCGCTGTCTTTACCTACGACAGCGCAGGCTTAGAAAGCGCTTTTAAGCGCTGTCATAGGCCAAAAAAAGCGCCCTCTTTTCCCTTTTTTGGCGTAGTGGTACTCTTCAACATCTTCATTCCTTTTTTCTTGGTTTATGCTCAAATATTGACCGTCTTCATTCATTTGCTTCTTCAGCTTCGAAGTAAGGTACCCTTCAACATCTTCATTCCTTTTTTCTTGGTTTATGCTCAAATATTGACCTCTTCATTCATTTGATTCTTCAGCTTCGACATACGGTACTCTTCAACATCTTTATTCCTTACGTTCATTTGATTACAGCTTCGAAGTACGATATTCTACAATATCTTCATTCCTTTTATCTTTGTTCATATTGTATATGCTCAAGTCAGAATGAGATGTTTCATATGCTTTACGTTTAGTATGAGAGTACATCTTCATTGATTTTTTCTTTGTTCATATTGTATATGCATATGCTTGAGTTTTTGGATTAGATTTTGGTGTGTCATTCACATTATTATACATGTCTAAATTTCAGAAGTCGTAATGAATCGTAGTTGGATGAAGGCCAATAGATTAGGTCTGGTTTTGAGAACCGAGTTCGTGAATTCCTTGAATACGCTGATAAACATCTTCCCGTCAATAATGGTATTGATCCGGAGTATCCGATCAGATCCACGTATGCTGGTCGTCAGATGGGAAAGGTGCTCGAAATGTTGATGAGGAGAGGAGGGGGGTGTACCTGCAAGGCACTCCGACGTCAGTGAAAAGGGGTAAGTACAAAGTGTATTCTTAGGGTGAATATTCGATACCTGACCCTCTCAAGTGAGAGGGTTTATATAGAGCCCCCAGCGCGTGGCCAACGGTCCTATTTTCGGGGCGAAATAACCGTTTTCCCCAAAGAATAGGTAACTACCCAAACTAGCCGTTATGTCGGACAGGGTGCCCGAAACTAGCCGTTATGTCGGGCATAGGCGTGGTTCTGGGCACCTGCCCATAGCTGTTCGGGGAGAAGTGAAGTCGTCCGTAACGGGCAGTAATTCCGGGGAGGAACGTCGTGTTCCTTGCCCGGTTGGAGGGGCAGAAAGGTAACTTTTGCTCCTCTGTGGATTGGACTTAGGCAATTTGGGCCGCTCTGGAGCAGAGGCGGATTGGGCCAATTCTAGCCATTGGTCCAGTCCAGAACAGGAGCCCCCCAAGTCGTTGCTCCCGAGCATGGGAGTGATGACTTAAGGACTGCTCGTTGCTCCAGGGAGCCAGCATGGAGTCGTCGTTTGAAGACGAGGAGGATTGTCTCGAAGTGCTCGTGGCCCCCCATGTCCGTGAGATTCGTAGTCGTGACCTTGTTGCCCGGTGTTCGGGGAGACTAGGAGTCAGACAGAATTGGAAACAATGGGAGGCCACGTGTACCTAGAGCTCTGTGTGGCCGTTAATAGGCAATGATGGCTAGCGAATAGTCATAATGACCTACGGGCGCATGGCTGCACGTGCCCCTTTATATAAAAAGGGAGGAAATCGTCTCATTTGAAAGTTTTCCTTTCTGATTTCTCCTCGTTTCTTCTTAGTTCCTGATCGTCACCGTCTACAAGCGTTCTGACCACCGTCAACAGCTTCGAGCAACCTCTACTTTCTTCTTAAATCAAGTAAGTTTCCTGCTCTGTAGCTTGTTTTACTTCCCTTTGTCGTTCATCGTAGGCTGTATGCGATTAGGGTTAGCTTTAGATGAAAAAATAGGTAGGTTTCTGGCGAGTGTTGGTGGTGGACGGTGGCTGAGCCATTTCTCTGCCTCGTGCACTTCGCCGGAGTATGTAGCGCATTCAGCAAGGAGGGTGGTTCACGGCGTGGTCGGGGTAGTTGCGCATGTGTGACCACCGTGTTTATTCATCTTTAGGTAGAGCGATGATTTTTTGGTGGAACGTTTCCAGACTCCGGTGAAGCTTTGCGGTCTCCGGTTGAGCTTCAAACGGAATCTGGGCATGAGTGCGGGGAGGCTCCTCGGGGGAGATGATGTGTTTCGAGCATCTCCTCGCGGGGAGGCTTTAGCTTTTCTGTTGACGTTAGGGCTTAGGCTGGGGACGTTGTCCTCGGCCCTTCGCGCGCCCTTTCACTTGACCTGGCAGTGGAAGGGTGGATCTGATTTACTGTCGAATTCACTGTCTTCTCTGCTTTTTAGGTGATCGTAATGGCGTCGGAGCCAGACCAAGAGATTATTCTTGACACTTCCGAGGAGGAGACCGGTTCTGAGGAGAGTAATAGCTCGACGGCCTCGAGCTCTGCGACTTCAAGTTCCTCTAGTGCTGCTGGGGAGGAAGAAGAGGTGGATGTGATGGAGGAAGACGGCGAAGGGTTTTCCGCGGAGGAGTGGGAGGTGGCGGAGCCTTCCGAGCATGTATCAACGTTCACAAATTCTTTGGCGGACGTTTTTATGGAAGTAGGGTCGGAGGGGGAGTGGAAGGTGCACTTCCCCACTTTGGACAAGCGCGTCTGCTCGAACTTCGGGGACCGCTTCGCCATGTACGAGTATGCTTTTAAAGAGGTGAGACTGAGGTTGCCCTTTACCGACTTTCAGCGATCGGTGTTCGAAAACCTGAAATTGGCCCCTACTCAACTGTATCCCAATTCGCTGGCCTTTATCCGGGCTTTCGAATTGGTGTGCGAGCATCTTTCTCTGGGGGCTACTCTACCCTTGTTCTTTGTTGTTTTCCATCTTCAACGGCAACTGACGGGGAAGAAATACGGCTGGGTCTCTTTGAAGCAGCCCCGCAAACTTTTCAAGCTGTTCTCGGAGTCAATCCGAACATTCAAGGAGCGGTATTTCATCGTCGAGCCAGTGTCCGAGGTTGCCCAGGACAGCACGTATGTCTGGGAGATAGAGGTTGATGAGGATGGAGAGGAGCTGCTCACCAAGGAGGGGAAGTATATTGGGGAGAGGGTGTACAAGTTCCCAATCCGCTGGGCACCCGACCATTTCGCCAAGAAGCCAGACAATTATGTCTATCAGCCAGGTGAACTGTGCGGGCAAGACGCCGTGGCTTATGAAGTGCTGGTGAAGTGGGTTAACTCCTTCAGCCTTGCTAAATGCTAGACGAGCACGGGTAACCCTATTTTCGAGGAGGATGAGAGCCGGAGGGTCGAACGCCGGTTCATCCCTGTTAAGGCACTGCTGGAGTGCAAGACTCCCGCGGATGTCGAGAGATTGCTCGGTAGTTTTATTTACTTAGATTCTGTTTGTGTTATCTCTTTTCCTCTTAACTAACGTGCTCGTTTTTGTTCGTGCAGGTGAAATGCCTCAGAAACATGATCGGGCCGTGAGGAATGCTATGGCGAGGAACAAAGTTAGGATGGCCCCTCCTAAGTCTCGGCATGCTGGTACCCGTGTTCCTCCTCCCCTTCAGGCTACAGCGGGGACCTCTTCTTCTCCCACTCCAGCTCCTCGGGACTCTCTGCCTCTGGTCGGGCGATCGAAGCGGCAAAGGGCGTCTGACGGTGTGGATCTGATCCGGGCGCCTGAGAAAGGGAAGTTTGAGCTCCCCCCGTGCATCCTTGATAGGAGATTTTTTTAGGGCAACACCCTAGTCGTTCCCCGGGCAGAATCTCTTAGCTTGGGGAGCATGGGCCGACAGAGCAAGAGGGCGCTGGTAGCCCAAGATGCTTCTGCCCTTGTGAGGATGCTGGAGATGGCGGCCGTTTATGCAGAAGGGGACTCTGCGCTTGAGGCTGAGCTTACTGATGCCCGGGCCTCCGAGGCGTACCTAAAGGAAGAAGTTAAGAGGGTTAGGGAGGCTCGGAAGAAGGCTGTAGAGGAGACGGCCAGGCTGAAGGAGGAGGTCTCCAGGCTGACGGCAGAGAAGAAAGCTGCCGAAGAGCTGAACAAGGAGCTGATGGCGGCCAATGCCCCGGTTGCCGACGAGCTAGATGATGTGAAAGTTTTGAAGACCAGATCTGAGCTGGTGGCTCGTATTTTGCAGGCCGAGGACGATGGTATCGCCGTCGCGGAGGAGTCCTTCTGGAATGCCGTGGCTCAGCTGCGCGTGGTGAACCCTGGGTTTGAAGATTCTTCCGAGGGCACTCATTACCTGGCGCGCGTTGAGCATGGTCGCATTGTCGTGCCCGAAGGCCTTGTTTTAGACACTCCCGAGGACCAACCTGAGGACCAGCCCGAGGAGGACCTGAGACCTGAGCCGGCGTCAACTGAGCATGCGGATGAATGAGGAGTTTTGTTATTTTGTTGTAACTTGTCCGGCCTGCGTGTCGTAGAATTATTTGTAATTTTATTTTTGGGGGGGTATGGCCCCCGTTTTATGTAACAACGTACAATCGTGGTCCTTGTGGGCACCATTAATTTATTATGTTTCTGGCTTCTTCACGTGCATGATTTTGCTTGCGTTTATTTTTGCTAAGTGTTATATGCATGCTCGCTGTGAATGTATGTCCGCCCGTGAAAAGGGGGGGTACTTGACTTGTGTGAATATTTTAGGGGATTTGCTCGTTATAGATGTGTTCGATAGTGAGGGGAACTGGTCGAACTGCCGGGGAATGTCCTGGCGGGGAGCGGAGCTCGGGTCACGTTTGAGACCTGAGTTCGCGTCGTGAACGTCCCATCGCGAGCTGGGGTTCTGCCAATCATGGTACTCTGACGACGGCGATGCTCGGTCGAGGACCGCTGTCGAGCAATTACCCAGCACGTCACTGAGCGGGTTATGCTTTAATCGTATGCGACGCTTGTACCTAGACGCGCATAGTGGTCGGTAGCTGACGTTCGTAGTCGAACCGAGGATCTAGCTGTAGTATTGTTTTAACTTTTCAGCGTTCCATGGTCGAGCGAGTTCTTCCCCAGTGAGATGTTCTAGGTAGTAGGCCCCATTTTCCGTTTTTGCCCGGACGCGATAGGGTCCTTCCCAATTGGTTGCTAGTTTGCCTTCGCGAGAGTCTTTGTGGTTTCTTCGCAGGATAAGGCTGCCCACATCGAACTCTCATCGTAGGACTTTAGCGTTGTGCCTGATTGCTATTTTTTGCTTAAGAGATGCTCCGCGGAGTGCTGCTCCGGTTCGGATTTCCTCGACAATGTCGAGCTCCTCTCTTATTGCTTCGTCATTCATTTCCTCGTCTAGAGGTGATTCGGTCCTCCTGGACGGTACGTGAATTTCAATGGCTATAACAGCCTCCGTGCCATATGCTAAGCGGAAAGGTGTTTCCACGGTGGTAGACTGAGGAGTGGTGCGGTATGCCAATAAGACGTTGTGGAGCTCCTCGACCCAGGCTTTCTTTGTTTCATCTAGTCTTCGCTTGAGGCCACGAAGAATGACACGATTGGCTGCTTCCGCCTGCCCGTTGGTCTGGGGATGTTCTACGGATGCGAAATGTTGCTTTGTTCCGAGATGAGCGACAAAGTCTTGGAACTTCTTGTCCGTGAACTGCGTTCCATTGTCCGTGACGATTGCTTGGGGAATCCCAAAACAGGAAAGTATATTCCGCTTGTAGAAGCGCAGAATGTTAAGTGTTGTTATCTTTGCTAAGGCTTATACTTCTATCCACTTTGTGAAATAGTCTATGCCCACTATCAGGTATTTGTTTTGGCTGAACCCCGTCACGAAGGATCCCAGGATGTCCAGGCCCCACCAGGCGAATGGCCATGGGGAGGTCATGCTTTTCAGTTCGTTAGGTGGGGCTAGATGTATATCCCCATGCCGTTGGCACTTGTCGCATCTCTTCACATGCTCCTTGGCATCGTGTTGCATGGTTGGCCAATAATACCTTGCTCGGAGGGCCTTGCGGGAAAGTGACATTCCTCCTAGGTGCTGGGCGTTAATGCCTTCGTGGATTTATCGTAAAACGTGAGGGACAACTTCCTCCTCTATGCATTTGAGCAGTGGGATGGAGAAGCCTCGTCGATAGAGTTTGTTTTCAAGAAGGACGTACAAGTAAGCTCTTCGTCTGATTGTGCTAGCTTCCTTGGGGTCATCCGGAAGCTCGTCCCTGGTGAGGTTGTTGTACACGGGTGTCATCCAGCAATCGCTGTCCCCAATCGCGTGCACGTGTAGGGTCGAGGATCCCTTATCGATGCTAGACCGGGGAAGTATCTCTTGGATGACTGACCTGTTTCCTCCTTTCCTCTTAGTGCTTGCTAGTTTGGACAAGACGTCTGCTCGCACATTATGTTCGCGTGGAACATGTCTTACTTCTACCGTTCTGAACCTCGACATCTTTCCCTTGACTAGGGTTAGGTATTCAGAGGGACTATCGTTTTTGGTATGATATTCTCATGATATCTGGTGGGCTACGAGCTGGGAAACCGTGCAGATGATGATTTCTTCAGCCCCTAGGTCTTCGGCTATGCGCAACGCGGCGAGGAAAGCTTCATACTCGGCCTGGTTATTCGACGTAGGAAAGGAGAATGTGAGAGAAGCCTCGACTATGGTCCCTTAGTCGTTCTCCAAGATTACCCCTGCCCCGCTGCCGGTCGACCTGGATGCCCCGTCTACAAAGACGGTCCACCTGTTTGCTATGTGGACTGGGGAGTCTGAGAACGTCATTTCTGCTATGAAATCGGCCAGAGCTTGGGCCTTAAGGGCTTTCCTGTTTTCGTACTAGATGTCGAACTCGGACAGTTCCAATGACCATTTGAGCATTCTGCCTGCCATGTCTGGTCGTCCCAGTAATTGCCTTATGGGCTGGTCAGTTCTTACCACGATCGTGTGAGCCAAGAAATAGTGTCTCAGTCGTCTAGCAGCGTTGACGAGGGCCAATGCTACCTTCTCTATCTGTTGATATCGCAACTCTGTGTCCTGTAATTCCTTGCTCGTGAAGTATATTGGTTTTTGTCCGCCAGGATTCTCGCGAATGAGGACGGCGCTAACGGCCTCGGCGGTGACGGTGAGGTATAAGAATAAGACTTCTCCAGTATCTGGTCGTGATAATACGGGCGGTTTCGACAGAGCCTGCTTCAAGTGAAGGAGGGATGTTTCACATTCCTCGGTCCACTCAAACGCTGCTTCTTTCTGCAAGAGCTTGAAGAAAAGAAGAGCGTGTTGGGCAGATTTTGCTACGAAGCGGGACAACGAAGTAAGAACCCCATTGAGGGATTGAACGTTCTTCTTAGACGTGGGCGTGAGGAACTCAGAGAATGCCCGACACTTGTCGGGGTTAGCTTCGATTCCTCGTTCTGTTAGGTAGAAGCCGAGGAATTTACCTACTCGTACACCAAACGTGCACTTCTCTGGGTTAAAACGCATTCGATACTTTCTTGCTTGCTCGAAGATTTTGCGAAGATGGGCGACATGATCTAGTTCCTCATGGGACTTGACGATCATATCGTCCATGTATACTTTGAGCATTTCGCCTATTTGTCCTTGGAAGACTCTGTTCATCATTCGTTGGTACGTAGCGCCGACGTTCTTCAGCCCGAAGGGCATTACGTTATAGTAATAGTTGCCCGATTGGGTTATGAAGGCCATGTAATTTTTATCGCCTGCGGCCATTGGGATTTTATTGTAGCCCGAGTAGGCGTCGAGGAACGACAAAAGCTTAAAACCTGCTGAGTTATCTACGAGCTTATCGATATTGGGGAGGGGGTAGGCATCCTTCGGACAGGCCTTATTAACATCGGTATAGTCAACACACATCCTCCAATTGCCATTATTTTTTCTTACAAGTACAACGTTTGAGAGCCATGTAGTGTATTTGGCCTCAGAAATAAACCCAGCTTCTAGAAGGTCTTTGACAGCTTTCTCCGCGGCTTCCATCTTTTCCGGGGACTGTTTCCTTCTGCGCTCTGGGCAACGGCTTTGACGGCCGAATCAATTGTAAGCTGATGGCAAGCGACGGATGGGTCCAGTCCTGGCATTTCGGCAGCCCTCCACGCGAACAAGTCTGCGTTCTCACGAAGGCATGCTTTTAGTTGTCTCCTGGCCAGGTCGGGGAGGTCTTCTCCGATCTTTACTCCCTGTTAAGGGTCTTCTCCGAACGGAACGATCTCGAAGTTGCCATCTAGGACAGGGCGTAGGAGATGGCTGCTGTTATTGGATTGGCTGCCCGAAGTCGCTGGGTCCTTGGCGTGGTCTTCCTCGCTGAAACGGCTGTCCAATTCGATAGATCTGACCCGGGGGAGCGGTTTTGGCTGTTCGGAGCTGCTGGGCAGAGGGGGACGTCCAGAAGTCCTTGGTCCTGCTGAGATGGTGCTTAGTCCTTTTGATGCTGCTTCAAAGCACCGACGGGCAGCTTCGATGTCGCCGTGGAGGGTGGCGACCATCCCTTCAGAAGTGTAGTACTTCATCTTGAGATGTACGGTGGAAGGCACTGCAATTAACTCTGCCAGGGTTGGCCTTCCAAAAATGCGCTGGTATAGTGACGGGCATTCAATTACCAGAAACTGTGCTTTAATCGCTCAGGTTGTCTTTCCTGAACCGAAGGTTACGATGAGCTCTACGTAACCCCGGGGCTTTGTCACCGCTCCGTTGAATCCCTGCAGGTCGGATCCAACGTATGGAGTGAGGTGAGAGTCATTCAGCTGCAGCGTTTAGAACAGGTGGTTGTACATTATATCAACCGAACTGCCCTGGTCCACGAGTATTCTGCAAACGTCGAAGTTCGCCATCCTTGCTCGGATAAGCAGCGGAATGCTTGAGTTCGGCGACCCGCCGAGGAGCTCTTCCTTATAGAAGGAAATAGGAACGGATCCTTTGTGAGTGGTGTCCAGCGTAGTGACTTCATTGGAGCTTTTGCTGATCAGTTGGTCGAATCTCCTATTGACTGAGCCGACCGTAATTTTGTTGAATCCACCACCAGAAATGACCATGGTTGACGGGAAGGCTTCCCACGGGCTGTGAGCAGCGAGGTACGTGGAGACAGGCAAACTATCAGGGATGCGGAAGTCCTCTGGCCGAGTTATGGACATAGCGACCTGTACGTTGGTGTCATTCGAGGGCAGAGTCTCTTCTGCAACTTTTTTTGTTCTCCTGGGTTTCCTGCCGGGGAGTATCTTTCTTTTTCGCGAACTGCTTCAGGTGGCCGTCACGAATAAGGATCTCTATTGCATCTCTGAGGTGGATGCATTCTTCCGTCGTATGACCGTGACTCTTGTGGAAGCGACAATACTTGGATTTGTCTACACCCGGTCTGGCCGGCAGCTGTTTGGGGAAACGGACTCCCGCTTGCTTGAATTCCAAGTTGGTACACTCAGACAAGATTTTCTCCCTCGAGGCAGTGAGGGGGTATAGTCATGGAACCGCCCAGAAGGTCCCTTCTGTTCGCGTACATCGCGAGGCCGATCGTCGCGTCTTTTATCTCCTCGACGGGATGTCGAGGCTTCTTTAGCTCTGGATGAGCGGGCACCTTCATGGTGTCGAGAGGCCCGGACGGAGTGTGTAGTAACCTTCTCTTCGTACTGTATATGCGACTGGGCTTATAGGAGAAGGGCGTTATGGTTCCTTGGTGGATCGAGGCCGATGGCTTTCGCGAAGTCTGAGCCAGGACATAACCCCTGCTCGAGCAGGAATCTCTTCATGTCGTCGATTGTTGGCACTTGAACGGCCTCCTTATTGAACTGTTCAATGTAAGCCCGAAGGGGCTCCTATCTTCTCTATACGACAGCTCCGAGGGACGCCTCGGTCTTTGGGTGGCGTCGCGAGGCGGTAAAATGACGGGAGAAAATCCTCCCCAGTTGCTTCCAGGATGTAATGGATTCTTCTGGCAGTTGCTTGTACCATGTCATTGCTCCCTTCCGGAGCGTGGTCGGGAACAGACGGCATTTGATAGCTCCTCGTACCCCTCTGTAGTCCAAAAGAGCATCTATGTTTTATATGTGCTCGTCTGGGTCAGTGGTTCCATCGTAAGTCCCTAGAGACGGAGGCTTCTCTAATCCTTTAGGGAGATAGGTGGCCAAGATCCTGTGAGACAACGGGCCGCGAGGCTCGTCGTCGCTGTCTAAACTTGGAGTTGATGGTGACCGTTGTCTGCGCTCACGGTGGCGGTTTCTGCGAGGCAACGGCGAACTTAGCCGGTCACGAGGTCCGACCGGTGGAGAATGCATATCCTGCCTCATTCTCTTGTGTCTTGGTGATGATCGACCTCGCGGGGAGATCTGGTCACGCTTGCGAATGTGTTGTGATTCAGGTTCACGCCTCGATCTATGGTCTTCCCCCCGCCTAGGTGGCGGGCTTCTTGATTTTCGGCGCTTACTTTTTGGAGGAGAGAATCTTGGAAGAGATTCTTCCTCGAGAGCTCATATCCTCTCTCCCTGCTGCAAGATATGGAGGTTTGTGCGGTTGACAGCTTCCAAAAGAGCTGCAACGGCCAGGTCGGCGCTGGGAGGGCCAGGAATTGGTCGTTCACCCGACGGTAGCTGTTTTCCTCCTTGCTCGGTGGGAGGAGGAGTTGGAGACGCAGTAGCCCCGTCTCGAAGGAAACGGGGATCAGAAAGTAATGGAGATCTACCGTCAATGTCCATCTTGTTGACGGGAACGAGAACCGTAACGTCATCCCCCTTTGCGGAGTTTTGAGCGACCATATGTGGGTGGATTAAAGAAAGTATGTTTTGATCTTTTAGTTTCCAAGGAGGAAAGAAAGAAGGGGAGAACAAGGAGTTCCCACAGACGGCGCCACTGATCCGGAGTATCCGATCAGATCCACGTATGCTGGTCGTCAGATGGGCAAGGTGCTCGGAATGTTGATGAGGAGAGGAGGGGGTGTACCTGCAAGGCACTCCGACGCTAAAGTAAGAATGGGTCAGAGAAAAGGGGCAAGTACAAAGTGTATTCTTAGGGTGAATATTCGATACCTGACCCTCTCAAGTGAGAGGGTTTATATAGAGCCCCCAGCGCTTGGCCAACGGTCCTATTTTCGGGGCGAAATAACTGTTTTCCCCAAAGAATAGGTAACTACCCAAAATAGCCGTTATGTCGGGCAGGGTGCCCGAAACCAGCCGTTATGTCGGGCATAGGTGTGGTTCCGGGCACCTTCCCATAGCTTTTCGGGGAGCAGTGAAGCCGTGCGTAACGGGCAGTAATTCCGGGGAGGAACGTCGTGTTCCTTGCCCGGTTGGAGGGGCAGAAAGGTAACTTTTGCTCCTCTATGGATTGGACTTAGGCAATTTGGGCCGCTCTAGAGCAGAGGCGAATTGGGCCAATTCTAGCCATTGGTCCAGTCCAGAACAGGTATCTTTTATTGTCCTTGTGTTGTTTGCGCGAATATCAAAAAGGGTACAAAGAAAGAAATACACAATCACCTTTGATCTGATGGTATATGTCAAATTATGTAATATGGACGTGGCATGGTGAGGTGGATAATAAGGAAAGTCGGGCGTCATAAAGTCAAAGAGTGGATGAAGATGAATATATGGAAGATCAACTAGAGGATATATTCCGTGATATTGGGGAATCTTCTTTTATGAATGCTCATATTTATGATAATTTATATAATGATAAAGACACCCCTTTATATAAGGGATTCACAGAGTTCACACAATTGTCGGCGTTGTTAAAGTTGTTTAATCTGAAGGCAAAAAATGGATGGTCGGATAAAATTTTCATGGAATTACATGAATTGCTACAGCAAATGTTAGCAGAAGATAACAAATTGTCGGATCGTTGTTATGAGGCCAAGAAGATATTGTGTCCAATGGGTCTGGAGTATATCAAGATACATGCTTGCCCTAATGATTGTATATTATACCGAAAAGAGTAAGAAGACTTGTTTCAATGTCAGAAATGTGGTGTGTCGCGTTACAAGCTGAAGGCTAACAATGGTGATGAAAAAGGGGCAGTTGCGAAAAATATATGGAAAAAGAGGTCCATCTTCTTTGATCTTCCATATTGGTCAAGTCTTGATGTTAGACATTGTCTTGATGTGATGCACGTGGAAAAAAATGTGTGTGATAGTTTGATTGGCACACTTCTAAACATTCCGGGCAAGACTAAAGATAGTAAGACTTCCCGTCTTGATATGGAGAAGATGGGTATACGAAAATAGTTGGCTCCAATAGAGAAAGGAAAAAGAACTTATCTTCCTCCAGCATGTCACACTCTATCTAAAAAGGAAAAGAAGATGTTCTGCGAGTGTTTGCAAGGTATTAAAGTTCCGCAAGGTTACTCATCAAACATCAAGAAATTTGTATCAATGAAAGATCTCAAGTTAATTGGTTTAAAATCTCATGATTGTCATGTATTGATGCAACAACTTCTACCAGTGGCTATCCGTGGGATCCTTCCAAAAAATGTGAGAGTAACTATAACGAGACTGTGTTTATTCTTCAATGCCATATGTAATAAAGTTCTTGATTTCAAAAAATTGGATGAATTAGAAGATGAGGCTACCATAATCTTGTGTCAATTGGAGATGTATTTTTCGCCATCATTTTTTGACATTATGGTTCACTTACTTGTTCATCTCGTAAGAGAAATCAGAATTTGTGGTCCAGTTTATTTAAGGTGGATGTATCCAATAGAGCGATATATGAAGATCTTTAAAGGATATACGAAGAATCATCACAGACCGGAAGCTTAGATTGTTGAAAGGTACATCACAGAAGAAGCTGTTGAGTTTTGTACAAACTATTTGTCAGATGCAGATTCTATAGGAATTCCAAAGTCTCATCATGCTGACACGGACGGAAGAGGTATTCAAGGTCTAAATGTTAGGTCAATGGCTCGGGATGTAGTTATTCAATCACATTTCTATATATTGAATAATATAGATGAGGTTCAACCTTTCATAGATGCTCAAAAAAGACTTTTGAAGAAAAAATATCCCCGAATGAGTGACAAGTTGTTGTTGATAGAGCATAACAATAGATTCATGGATTGGTTTAATAAAAGTGTATCTAATGATCGTAGTGCATCCGAGATACTTAAATGGCTGTCGTACAAGCCAAAATTTTGTGTCATTACCTGGAGTGCATACGACATTGGTCATTATACCTTTTATACAAAATCAAAAGATGATCGTAGTACAATGCAAAATATTGGGGTTATGGTTGAAGCTGAATTGATATATTTCTCTAGTTTGAAAGATAAGAATCTGGTATTGGCAACTACCGTGTTTTATGGTGTCATTGATGAGATTTGGGAGATTAATTATGTTATTTTCAAAGTGGCTTTATTTAAATGCAAGTGGGTTCCCAATAATAGTAATGGTGTAGACATTGATGACTTAGGATTCACCCGGGTCGACCTTGGCAAGGCATCTTTTAATATAGAACCATTCATCATGGCTTCTCAAGCAAAACAAATTTTCTATGTTACCGATCCATCAGACATATCGAGGAAATGATCAATCGTTCTCCAAGGAAAATACATTCCTCTTAGTGATGAAAGTCTTGATATTCCGTCCACACCTTCTTACACAACACAAGTTCCTACCTCATATGATGAAATTGATGGAGATGTCGTGCATGCTATACGACTCGATCATGAAGAAGGCATATGGGAAAATTAACAAGTACATAATTTATTATTTATTCATAATATATTAATTGTAGGTTATAGTTTAGAAGTATTTTTACTAACAAGTATAATTATTTGAAATCATAGGTATTTTGAGTCCAGACACCAGGCCAAGAGACAAGACACCAAGAGATAAGATACCAATACACCAAGTTACAATTATGTGAAGTTATGTAATGTGTGTAAACTGTAATATGGTATATGTGATATTTTATTTATGTAGGTTGTTTGTTCTAATAAACTGTAATGTGGTATATGTGATATTATGAATATGATACGATTAATATTATTATGAAAACTTTATCACAAAATGTGAATTGTATTTTTCTACTGTGCTGTGATATGGAGAACAATAATATAGGTAAAAAATGGGATTAATTATAAAAGCAGGATCATATTTGTTAATTTTGCAAAAACTTTAACGACGGTTATATTTCATAACCCTTATAATATCTGGCGCGTTGTCTAGGAAAAAATAAATATCAAAACTGCGCTGCTGGGAATTGAGCCGAGGACAATTATTTTTATTACAACAGTGTATTGTAAAATTCGTTGTGATAGTTAGCGCGCTTTCCAGTTTATTACAACGCCTACTAGATCGTGGTTGTAAGTATCATATATATAATGACAATCTACATAACATCGTCTTCGCCCATGTCATTATATGTCACTCCCAACCGTTGTTAAATGAGTTTTTCGTAGTAGTGAAAATACTTATGTTAAGGGTATTTATATGTAAGGTTGTCTTTATATGTAATGCAAGGATCTTTTATATGTATAAAATACCTATGTTAAGGGTATTTATGTGTCAGGTTGTCTTTATATGTAGTGCAAGGGTGTTTTATATGTATAAAATACATATGTTAAGGGTATTTATGTGTAAGGTTGTCATTATATGTAATGCAAGGGTGTTTTATATGTATAAAATACCTATGTTAAGGGTATTTATCTGTTAGGTTGTCTTTATATGTAAAGTAAGGATGTTTGATATGTATAAAATACCTATGTTAAGGGTATTTTTGTGTAAGGTTGTCTTTATATGTAATGCAAGGGTGTTTTATAAGTATAAAATACTGTTGGGTATTTGTGTGTAAGGTTGTCTTTATATGTAATGCAATGGTGTTTTATATGTATAAAATACCTATCTTAATGGTATTTTTGTGTAATGTTATCTTTATATGTAATGCATGGGTGTTTTATATGTATAAAATACATATGTTGTGTGTAAGGTTTTCTTTATTATTATTTGTTGCTTGTTCTAATAATTCCTTGTTGACTCCGACCTTTGAGAAAATTCTACCATTTAATTAAATTAGTTTACTCAAATCCAATGTTTTATTTAGCTGAAAGTGTTAGATTTTGTATTAGAGGTCTGCTGCTTTTGAAGGAGAAAATCTAAATGATATGATGAAAGTTAAATAAAATAAATTCTAAAACATGTGTTCATACTAAGTTTTAGGTTTGATTCACTCCTATCAATTTAGATAAATTGAATGCAAATGAATAATCCATTGAATCTCCTTTAAAATACTTTGAAAACCTTAAAATAAATCGCACATTCACATTAAATATAACAGTCAATAATATTTTATATAATAAAGTTCCTTAATTTATTTTTGTGCAAAAATAAATTAATGACTTAGATATATATTTTTCCTCTTGAAAAATGTAATTTTTGTGTGTATTTCACTTTGCATAATATTTTTATTTATAAAAAAAATTATGTCATTTGATGAAGAGAACAGTTTTTAAATCACTAGATATTTAGAGCACTTATAGATTATTACGGTTCAAAAATAATACAAAACAACACATTAATCCTGTGGCATCAATCGCAATCGACGTGTCCCTTGAAACTGGATAGAACAAGTGAGAAGTTCATGACGGTGAACCTCAAAATGGAGCATATTTTGCTTTTAATTTATCATTGAAATTATAAAAATAAATAAATAAAACAGTAGTATTTAAGAGATACTACCATTAGTTGTGAAAAAATTTGTGGCATTTCCCTAAATTTTATCTAAAAAATATTCATTATTTTTGCTTTTAATTCATCCTTTAAATATAAAAATGTTTTGTATAGACAACTTAAATTCATCGAAAATACGACCCTTCGCACGAAAGGCGCGGAACGGTTCGACAGAGTCGCCACCGAACTTTATTTATCCCAAAAGAGGGAAAGGAAAATATCGAGAAAACCTTTAAGGAGGGATAAGAACATGGTCGTCGCAACCACATTCCGGGTTCGGGAGTCAGTTACGTGAGGGGAAGGTACGCGCACCCCCTCACATCCGTTGTACTCAACGGGAACCTCTTAGTTCGAGTTGTGAGGAATGTTATCTAAGCTTGTTTGTTTTCTTCTCAATGGTAAACGCGGAACGATAAGATAAAGGGAAAAGATACTAAGGGGAAATGGGGTGGTTTTAGGATAGGGTGCTCGGCAAGATCATCGCAACCTCGGGCCTATGTATGCTCATTCGGACGAGAATGAGAAATCAGAGCAATCGTAGTTCGACTACGGGGTTTGACAGAAAAAGATGGTAGTGTGGAAAACGGAAGATGGAGGGAAGGTAGACGCAAATGGTGGAAAAAGAAAAAGTGTGGACGCAAACAGGGAAAAAAGAAAAAGTGTGGACGCAAACAGGGAAAAAAGAAAAAGTGTGCTCGCCATGATCTACGCAATCTTGTGCCTATACGTATCTTTACTCGGACGCGAATAAATAATCAGAGCAGTCGTAGTTCGTGGTACGCCCACGAAAAGAAGAAGGAAATGATGAAAAATGGAGAAGGTAGCCCGCCAAGATCTACGCAATCTTGTGCCTACGTATCTTTACTCGGACGAGAATAAAGAATTAGGGCAATCGTAGTTCGTGGTACGCCCACTGTAACGCCCCGATTTTGATTATTCCATTATTCTTGAGTCTTTTAATTTAATTGGGTGATAAATTATTTTATTTGTTAAATTGGTGTGTTAAATGTTATTTTACCATTTTCGAGAGTTTTCGGGGAAATTAGAATGGAGGGTATTTTAGTCTTTTCTCAATTAATTATAAGTTAGAAATTTTGTGGAATTAGAATTGTGTGAGAAAAAAATGAATTAAATTGATTTAGTGGAAAATGAGAGAAAAGAAATAGAAAAGAAAGAAAATAGAAAGAAAAGAGAAATAGAGAGAAATAGAAAAAAGATAGAGAGAAAAAGAAGAGGAAGAGAAAAGAAGAGGAAAGGAGGAAAAACTTAGAAATTCATCAAGATCAATCAATTAGCAAGCTTGGAATCCGGGTAAGGGTGTGAAACATTGTTATCTTATCAATGTATATGATTATGTATGAATTGTTGTTGTTGTTGATGAATTTTGTGAGTTTTAGGGTATAACCCATTTTTGGGAAATTGATTAGAAATTGATCCAAATGTATTAAAACTTATGTTGATTGTGTTCATAGTTGTTTATACATGATTGGTATGTATTGTTATACATCAAATTGGCATTTTTCTGAGTATTAGGTGAAGATTTGGATGATTGGGGAGTGGAAAACGCAGAACTTCGTTCTGCAGAATTTTTCTGGGTATGCTCTGGCCATACGCGTAAGGGGAATGTCCATACGCGTATGAGCCAAGGCAATACGCGTATCATTGGCTTATTTTTGGGCCAATACGCGTATGAATATTGACATTACGCGTAACAGGGGCGAGCCATGGGCCAATACGCGTATGGGTTTTGGAACGAGGAATTTGTGAAGGAAATGGGGTCTGTCCGTACGCGTATGGACATGGGTGATACGCGTATGGACAGGAGGAATGTAAAAATGGGATTTTTCAAAATGTCGTTTTCGGTTTCGTCCGTAACTTTTGTTCCGAGTATCCGATTTTTACATTCTTGGTGTCGTTGGAAAGGTATTGAGCTGTACTTTCTTATTATGATGTTTTGAAAATCGTTAGCCGATTTAATTATGTCGGAAAGTCGGGAATAGTGCTATTTAGCGACTTTTACCGTTTTGACTGTGTGTTTGAATGTGAATCATACAATAGTGCATTGATGTGAATGTATATAGATTGTATGTGATTGTATGAGATGAATGCATGAATATATTGTGAATATGTATGCATTTCAAGAATGTCTTTTGAGTCATTTTGCATGTGAAGCATCATGATGTGCATTCTTGTGGTGTGCGATTCTAATGAGAATCCGTCGTAACGTCGTGTGCCCATGTGGGGTGTGAGCGATGATTACGAATAATTGTGTGCCCATGTGGGGTGTGAGCAATCGGATCGTGTGCCCGTGTGGGGTGTGAGCGATCGGGTCGTGTGCCCATGTGGGGTGTGAGCGATCCATAAACATTGTGTGCCCATGTGGGGTGTGAGCAATGGGTGAACATCGTAGGCCCGACGGGGAGTTACTTCGGTAACGAGCGATGGTTCCAGCAGAGTTCCTGAGTGAACTAGTGATGATTGAGTCGGTACCCGCATTGCATTTGCATAGAGTCGTGAGTCGGTCTCTATGATTTGCATTTATCATCTTTATAATGATGTGTTGTTGAATGAACATAATTGTGTATGTTTATACGGAATGATTGAGAAATGTGAAAGTGTGCATGATGAATATACTTGTTATATATATATATATACATTGTGATGTATATAGATGAAAATGTGATGAATTGTGGTGAGAATGTGTAATATGTGTATTTTTATGTTAAGATATATATAATTGTATGCATTGTTATTATGATAATATTTCTCACCCTTCTGCTGTTTTATGATGCTCTATGAGGCATTGCAGAGTAGGTATGCTGGAGGTCTTTTTGTGA
Organism: Lathyrus tuberosus; assembly: GCA_022829125.1. Classification (NCBI taxonomy): domain Eukaryota; kingdom Viridiplantae; phylum Streptophyta; class Magnoliopsida; order Fabales; family Fabaceae; genus Lathyrus; species Lathyrus tuberosus. The sequence goes on along the minus strand of JALAZF010000065.1, from coordinate 14,647,315 downwards.
AGCGTGTCTTCATTCTTTTGGTCGGTTGACTCTGATATGTAGCACCGGGTAGCTAGGATGTATATTATTCTTTTGTGATACATTTGCATATGTATCTTGCTGATGAATTTGTGTATAAACATGATGTAGCTAGTGATTCATACTGGATGATGTACATAGGTGTTGTTCTTCAATATTTTAGATGTTTCCGCTTTTATTCTAAATATTGAGATGTGGGTGTAAGGACAAAGTTCCTCTGTGGCAAGTTACCCCACTGTTGCATATCAATATAATGAGCAGGTGTTGTATGTATTAATTGTGTGTATGATGTGACATGCCTCTTTTATACCATGTTTTAATCGTACTCTGGCGAATTTTTATATTTTTTTTTTATATATGTGCCTAAATGATTTATGTGATTATTTGGGGGTATAGAAAGGGGGGTGTTACATTAAGTGGTATCAGAGCCAGAGTTGAGTCAGTTGTGTCTGTCTTGTTGTTGTGTTGGTTGAACTGTCATTTAACCTTGTTGTCATTTTTGGGAATAATCAGAAGATGGCTGGTAGAAACGACAATGCGATGGCTGCTACTTTGGAAGCAATGGCTAGGGCGGTGCAAGGTGCACCTAACGTGAATGCTAATGACGAGTTCAGGAAGAATCAACCACCGGTTTTCAAAGGAAGATTTGATCCCGATGGAGCTCAATTGTGGTTGAAGGAGATTGAAAGAATCTTCAGAGTGATGGGCTGTGCGGAGGAGAATAAGGTGAGGCTTGGGTCTCACATGCTGAAGGAAGAAGCCGACGATTGGTGGGTCGGTATGCGTGAAGTTCTTGAGGTGGATGATGAAGAGGTAACTTGGAATTTATTTCGTACTGAATTTTTGAGGAAGTATTACCCTGAGAGTGTGAAGGGAAAGAAGGAGATGGAGTTTCTTGAACTGAAACAAGGTAGTATGTCTGTGGTGGACTATACTGCTAAATTTGTGGAGTTGGTTCAATTCCATCCTCATTATGCTGCGATTACTGCTGAGTTCTCAAAGTGTATTAAATATGAGAATGGTTTACGTCCTGAGATCAAACAAGCTGTGGGATATCAAAGGATAAGGAGGTTTGCGGATTTGACGGAATGTTGTAGAATCTTCGAAGAAGATAGTAAGGCTCGTTCTACACATTACAAAAGTTTGAATGAGAGGAAGGGGAAGCAACAAGCTAGAAGTGGACCTTATGTGACACCCGTTGATAAGGGTAAGCATAGGGGAAGCTTTGATAGGAGGTCTGGAGGAGGAGGTTCCGGTGTTGTTAGGTGTTACAAATGTGGTGATATAGGTCATAAATCTTTTGAGTGTGGGAAGCCTGTAGCGAAATGTTCTAATTGTGGTGGTCTTGGGCATGCTGCTACAGATTGTAGAAGAAATATGGTGAAGTGCTATAATTGTGGAGAAGTGGGTCACATTAGTACTAAGTGTACTAAGCCGAAACAAGCTCAAGCGGGCGGAAAGGTGTTTGCATTGGCGGGGACTCAAACTACGAATGCGGACCGTTTGATTAAAGGTACATGCTTTATTAATAGTACACCTTTAGTTGCTGTTATTGATACGGGAGCGACTCATTCGTTTATTTCGTCTGAGTGCGCGAAGCGTTTGAATCTTGCGTTAACTGTGATGGGTGCTGAAATGGTTATTGAGACTCCTGCTTCAGGGTCGGTAATTACATCTTTGGTGTGTATGAGTTGTCCTTTGACCATGTATGGTAAAGACTTTGTTATGGATTTAGTATGTTTGCCGTTGGAGGGATTGGACGTAATCTTGGGTATGAACTGGTTGCAATTTAACCGAGTTCATATAGATTGCTATCACAAGTTAGTAAGGTTTCCTTCTTTGGAAGATGATGAATTTGAGAGTTTCCTATCCACTAAAGAGTTGAAGAAACTTTTAGCGGACGAAGCTCAATTGTTTGGTTTGTTTGCATCATTGTCGGTGGAGAGTAAAGTTGAGCTTGATGTGTTCCCAGTGGTGTGCGAATTTCCAGAAGTGTTTCCGGAAGATATTACGGATGTACCGCCGGAAAGAGAAGTTGAATTTTCTATTGATCTAGTTCCGGGTACTAGACCGATTTCGATGGCACCGTATCGTATGTCGGCATCGGAATTGGTAGAATTGAAAAAGCAATTGAATGACTTGTTGGACAAGAAATTTTTAAGGCCAAGTGTTTCTCCTTGGGGTGCTCCGGTATTGTTGGTAAAGAAGAAGGACGGGAGTATGCGGTTATGCATTGATTATCGACAGTTGAACAAGGTGACAATTAAGAACAAGTATCCGCTTCCAAGGATCGATGATTTGATGGACCAATTGGTTGGTGCGAATGTTTTTAGCAAGATTGATTTGAGATCAGGATACCACCAGATTCGTGTGAAAGGAGAGGATATTCAAAAGACGGCATTTAGGACACGGTATGGTCATTACGAATACTCCGTGATGCCATTCGGGGTTTCTAACGCGCCGGGTGTGTTTATGGAATACATGAATCGTATTTTTCATGAACAGTTGGATCGTTTTGTGGTTGTGTTCATCGATGATATTTTGATTTACTCTAAGTCTCAAGAGGAGCATGAAGAGCATTTGAGAATTGTGTTGCAAATTTTGAAAGAGAAACAATTGTATGCTAAGTTGTCGAAGTGTGAATTTTGGTTGTCGGAAGTAAGTTTCCTTGGGCATGTTATTTCCGGTAGTGGTATTAGTGTTGATCCATCCAAGATAGATGCGGTGATGCAATGGGAGGCTCCTAGGTCGGTTACGGAGATTCGAAGCTTTTTAGGCTTGGCGGGTTATTATCGGAGGTTTATTGAGGGATTTTCGAAATTGGCACTTCCTTTAACGCAATTGACTTGTAAAGGAAAGGCTTTCATTTGGGATATTCATTGTGAAGAGAGTTTCAATGAGTTAAAGAGGAAGTTGACAACGACTCCGATCTTGATTTTGCCTAATCCTAATGAACCATTTGTTGTGTATTGTGATGCTTCATTGACAGGTTTAGGTGGTGTTTTGATGCAAGATGGAAAAGTTGTGGCATATGCTTCTAGACAATTGAGAGTGCATGAAAAGAATTATCCTACACATGACTTGGAGTTAGCGGCGGTGGTGTTTGTTTTGAAAATATGGAGGCATTATCTTTATGGTGCGAGATTTGAAGTTTTTAGTGATCACAAAAGCTTAAGATATTTATTTGATCAGAAAGAATTGAACATGAGACAAAGGAGGTGGCTAGAACTTTTGAAGGATTATGATTTTGGTTTGAATTACCATCCGGGTAAGGCAAACGTGGTGGCCGATGCCTTAAGTCGGAAGTTGTTACATATGTCCGCATTGATGATGGAAGAATGGGAACTTTTGGAAGATTTCAGAGATTTGAGTTTGGTTTGTGAAATGACGCCGAGGAGTGTGCGACTTGGTATGTTACATGTTACGAATGATTTTCTTGCAACGGTTAGTGAAAAGCAAAAGTTGGACTTGAAATTCGTTGATTTGATGTTGAATGAGAATGAGGATTTCAAGGTTGATAATTATGGAGTTTTGAGATTCCGTGGTCGTATTTGTATTCCCGACGACGCGGAGTTGAAAAAGATAATTCTAGAGGAAGGACACCGAAGTAATTTGAGTATTCATCCGGGTGCGAATAAGATGTATCAAGATTTGAAGAAGATCTTTTGGTGGTCCGGTTTAAAGAGGGATGTGGCTCGATTTGTGTATGCATGCTTAACTTGTCAAAAGTCTAAGGTGGAACATCAAAAACCAAGTGGATTTATGCAACCGTTGGATATTCCGGAATGGAAATGGGATAGTATATTGATGGATTTTGTTACGGGATTGCCAAATACGCAAAGAGGTCATAATGCTATTTGGGTAATTGTTGATAGGCTTACTAAATCTGCTCACTTTATTCCAATTGATATTAGTTATCCTTTGGAGAAGTTAGCCGAGATTTATGTTCTTGTGGTTGTGAAGTTACATGGAGTTCCTAAGAGTATTGTATCGGATAGAGACCCAAGGTTTACATCGAGGTTTTGGGAGAGTTTACAAAAGGCTTTGGGTTCTAAGCTAAGATTGAGTTCGGCTTATCATCCGCAAACGGACGGTCAAACCGAGAGGACGATTCAATCGTTGGAGGATTTATTGCGTGCTTGTGTACTCGAGCAAGGTGGTGCTTGGGATGGTTATTTGGCGTTGATTGAATTCACTTACAATAACAGTTTTCATTCGAGTATAGGTATGGCACCATTTGAGGCTTTGTATGGCCGGAGATGTCGAACACCTTTGTGTTGGCATGAAACCGGCGAGAGGACGATAGTTGGACCGGAAATGGTACAACAAACAACGGAGAAAGTGAAGTTTATTCGGGAGAAGATGAAAGCTTCTCAAAGTAGACAAAAGAGCTATCATGACAAGAGAAGGAAGGATCTTGAGTTTCAAGAAGGTGACCATGTGTTTTTGAGAGTTACACCAGTTACTGGTGTGGGTCGTGCTTTGAAGTCGAAGAAGTTGACTTCTCGTTTTATTGGTCCGTATCAGATTACTTCACGAGTTGGTGTTGTGGCTTACCGTGTGGCGTTGCCTCCGAACCTTTCGAATTTGCATGACGTATTCCATGTTTCGCAACTTCGGAAATATGTTCCGGATCCGTCACATGTTATTCCTATGGACGAGGTTGAAGTGAGAGATAACCTTACGGTGGAAGCTTTACCGGTTAGGATTTTGGACCGCGAAGTTAAGAAACTAAGGGGCAAGGATATTGCGCTTGTGAAAGTAGCGTGGGGAGGCGCTGCGGAAGGCAATATGACGTGGGAACTAGAGAGTGGGATGCGAGAGTCGTATCCGGAGTTATTTGAATCAGGTATTATTTTCGAGGACGAAAATTTCTAAGTGGGGGAGAGTTGTAACGCCCCGATTTTGATTATTCCATTATTCTTGAGTCTTTTAATTTAATTGGGTGATAAATTATTTTATTTGTTAAATTGGTGTGTTAAATGTTATTTTACCATTTTCGAGAGTTTTCGGGGAAATTAGAATGGAGGGTATTTTAGTCTTTTCTCAATTAATTATAAGTTAGAAATTTTGTGGAATTAGAATTGTGTGAGAAAAAAATGAATTAAATTGATTTAGTGGAAAATGAGAGAAAAGAAATAGAAAAGAAAGAAAATAGAAAGAAAAGAGAAATAGAGAGAAATAGAAAAAAGATAGAGAGAAAAAGAAGAGGAAGAGAAAAGAAGAGGAAAGGAGGAAAAACTTAGAAATTCATCAAGATCAATCAATTAGCAAGCTTGGAATCCGGGTAAGGGTGTGAAACATTGTTATCTTATCAATGTATATGATTATGTATGAATTGTTGTTGTTGTTGATGAATTTTGTGAGTTTTAGGGTATAACCCATTTTTGGGAAATTGATTAGAAATTGATCCAAATGTATTAAAACTTATGTTGATTGTGTTCATAGTTGTTTATACATGATTGGTATGTATTGTTATACATCAAATTGGCATTTTTCTGAGTATTAGGTGAAGATTTGGATGATTGGGGAGTGGAAAACGCAGAACTTCGTTCTGCAGAATTTTTCTGGGTATGCTCTGGCCATACGCGTAAGGGGAATGTCCATACGCGTATGAGCCAAGGCAATACGCGTATCATTGGCTTATTTTTGGGCCAATACGCGTATGAATATTGACATTACGCGTAACAGGGGCGAGCCATGGGCCAATACGCGTATGGGTTTTGGAACGAGGAATTTGTGAAGGAAATGGGGTCTGTCCGTACGCGTATGGACATGGGTGATACGCGTATGGACAGGAGGAATGTAAAAATGGGATTTTTCAAAATGTCGTTTTCGGTTTCGTCCGTAACTTTTGTTCCGAGTATCCGATTTTTACATTCTTGGTGTCGTTGGAAAGGTATTGAGCTGTACTTTCTTATTATGATGTTTTGAAAATCGTTAGCCGATTTAATTATGTCGGAAAGTCGGGAATAGTGCTATTTAGTGACTTTTACCGTTTTGACTGTGTGTTTGAATGTGAATCATACAATAGTGCATTGATGTGAATGTATATAGATTGTATGTGATTGTATGAGATGAATGCATGAATATATTGTGAATATGTATGCATTTCAAGAATGTCTTTTGAGTCATTTTGCATGTGAAGCATCATGATGTGCATTCTTGTGGTGTGCGATTCTAATGAGAATCCGTCGTAACGTCGTGTGCCCATGTGGGGTGTGAGCGATGATTACGAATGATTGTGTGCCCATGTGGGGTGTGAGCAATCGGATCGTGTGCCCGTGTAGGGTGTGAGCGATCGGGTCGTGTGCCCATGTGGGGTGTGAGCGATCCATAAACATTGTGTGCCCATGTGGGGTGTGAGCAATGGGTGAACATCGTAGGCCCGACGGGGAGTTACTTCGGTAACGAGCGATGGTTCCAGCAGAGTTCCTGAGTGAACTAGTGATGATTGAGTCGGTACCGCATTGCATTTGCATAGAGTCGTGAGTCGGTCTCTATGATTTGCATTTATCATCTTTATAATGATGTGTTGTTGAATGAACATAATTGTGTATGTTTATACGGAATGATTGAGAAATGTGAAAGTGTGCATGATGAATATACTTGTTATATATATATATACATTGTGATGTATATAGATGAAAATGTGATGAATTGTGGTGAGGATGTGTAATATGTGTATTTTTATGTTAAGATATATATAATTGTATGCATTGTTATTATGATAATATTTCTCACCCTTCTGCTGTTTTATGATGCTCTATGAGGCATTGCAGAGTAGGTATGCTGGAGGTCTTTTTGTGAAGCGTGTCTTCATTCTTTTGGTCGGTTGACTCTGATATGTAGCACCGGATAGCTAGGATGTATATTATTCTTTTGTGATACATTTGCATATGTATCTTGCTGATGAATTTGTGTATAAACATGATGTAGCTAGTTATTCATACTGGATGATGTACATAGGTGTTGTTCTTCAATATTTTAGATGTTTCCGCTTTTATTCTAAATATTGAGATGTGGGTGTAAGGACAAAGTTCCTCTGTGGCAAGTTACCCCACTGTTGCATATCAATATAATGAGCAGGTGTTGTATGTATTAATTGTGTGTATGATGTGACATGCCTCTTTTATACCATGTTTTAATCGTACTCTGGCGAATTTTTATATTTTTTTTTTATATATGTGCCTAAATGATTTATGTGATTATTTGGGGGTATAGAAAGGGGGGTGTTACACCCACAAAACAAGGGTTAGGGTTTGAATTTTAGGAGACGAAAGATTGAATGACGTACAACCCAAGGAGCGTACCTCGAGAGCAGTCACTCAAGAATTCAAGGAATGCTAGACTCCAAGAACTCAGCTCTTTCGTGAGTTGATTGCGAAAATGTTTGATAATGGTTAAGTGTTTTAAGACGAATGGGTGAATGAATAACAACCCAAGGGCGTGTCTCGAGAGTCATTCATTCGAAGATCCAAGGAATGCTAGATTCCAAGAATCTCCTCCTTTCGTTATTTGATTAAGAAAGCGTTTGAAAAAGATTGTGTCGAATTGGTTGAGAAAAGAGGCGAGGTTCGATACTAGTCCCTAGGGGTGCTCCTAGTAACAAAACCTACGAAATGTGCAAGTGTGCATTTGACGACGAGGCAAAAGGCACTCGACTTACGAGAATGTTTCGAAGAGTGGCTCGACGACGAGTCGAGAATTGGTTTGAAAATGGTTTGAGTTGTTAAATGTTTTAGGGAAAATGACGATTATTCGATAAACGAGACGTCGACCTCGCAACCAATTAATCGGGGCATTATTGGGATGCTAGATCCTAACGACGCCTTTTCCATTCGATTGATTTACGAAATATTGTTTGATGAACAACGAAAGTACCACATGGAATGCTAGACTCCAAGGCATTCCTTTGTCCAAATAGTTAAGGCGAGTGTTTTAGGAGTGAAAGGTCGAATGACACACCACCCAAGGCGTGCGCCTCAATGGTGGTCACTCAAGAACCCAAGAGGTGCTAGCCCTGAAGAATTCAGTTCTTTCGCGATTTAATTAAGAAAAATGATTTGAATATGTGTTGAGTATTTTAATCGGGAAGTAGGCGTTTGAACAAATAAAAATGATTAGGTAAACATGAATATGAATATGATATGGACAATAATAATCAAGATAATATTGACAAGAGATAGTATTGACATAAAATTAAAGTTGGGCTCGTCTTAATCGGATTTAATCGATAAATTGATAATCGGCGACTTTTGACTTTCATTGACCAAAAGAGACATAAAAGAAATATAAAGTGACAAATAAGAAATTAAATCGAAAATATGAGCACAAAGCATAAAGGTCTCACCTTTATTGAGATTTAGTCGAGAAATCGATAAATCGATCGATATTTAGTTTTCATTGACCCAAAATGAAATTAAAATGAAATAAAATCGAAAAGGTGAATACAAAGAGTAAAGGTCTCACCTTTATCGAGATTTAATCGATAAATCGATCGATATTTGGTTTTCATTGACCAAAATGAATAACAAATAATGAATAAATAAAAATTGAAAACACGACCCTTCGCGCGAAAGGCGCAGAATACTGTTCGACAGAGTCGCCACCGAACTTTATTTATCCCAAAAATAGGGAAAGGAAAATATCGAGAAAACCTTTTAGGTGGGAGAATTACTCTTCTCAAATCGGTCCTTAGTAGCCTTTCGATTTTTCATCTTTCTTTTTACAAGTTGTCGGTGAAGATTCGAAAGGTTTTTACTAAAATTCAGGGCGGTTTTCTTTGGGGTAGTTCGGAGGAGAAAAGGAAGACTCATTGGTTGAGATGGGATTCGCTATGCCTTCCGTTAGATAAAGGGGGTTTGAATTTGAAGCGGATAGATGTTTTCAATATGGCGCTTCTTCATAAATGGAGGTGGAGAATTTTAGAAGGATCGGATGATTTATGGTTTAAGGTTTTGAAAGCGCGTTACGGCGATATTAGACTCCAAATGGCGGGCTGCAATGGACCTCGTGCGTGTAAGAAATCTCAATCATCTTGGTGGGGGAATTTAATTTCTCTTCAGAGTTTCTACCATCCGGATATAATGTTATCCAATACACTGTTCCGGATTGGAAATGGTTACAATACGTCATTTTGGCATGCGGATTGGACCGGCATCGGAAGCTTGAACCTTATTTTTCCGGGTTTGTACACTCGATCGCAGTTAAAATTTGTGTCGGTTGGTGGAATGGGGGGCTGGTCGGGTGGAGTTTGGCGTTGGGGAAATTTTGGAATTCAGGAGGATGAGAGCACTGTAAATGGGGGTGAGGGAGATCATGAAACATTAGCAGTAGGAAGTGAGGTTTTCCAACATTTTTTTGATTCAGTGACAGGTACAGGAGCTGAGGAGCAGGCTGCGGACTGGGGTATGGAAAATAGAACTGAAGCTGTGAGTGATGCTTCGGTGGTACACCATGCTGGAACGGACAAAACAGTGGGAGGGGCTGTTACATCTTTAACGGCGGCTGCGGACGAAAGCGGTATTGCAGTTCAGGCGCAGCAGGTCCGCTCTGAAGTAACAGCTGGTGGCCGGTCTCAGGCAGTGGTAGAACCTGTTTTGGATCATCCGAGGGTTGATTCGATTGAAGCTCAGCGACAGGCTGTGTCGACTTTTCCTCCGGATTTTACTTTAAAGGATTCTTTGGTGTGGAATTTGGAGGACAATTCTCAGTTCTCGGTAAGATCATTTTACAAAAGTGCGAATTCTTTTAACATTCCTTTAGGTCCGACAAACCGTGATGATGAGGCTTTCTCGTTGATTTGGAAAGTATCTGCTCCTTTGAAATGCAAGGCGTTTGGATGGCGTTGTTTTCTTAATAGAATCCCGACCAAGGACGTGTTGTTATCAAGGAACATAATTGCTGCGGATAGCAATGTGGATTGTGTTTTTTGTGGTACCCACTCGGAGTCATTGAGGCATACTTTTATGGAGTGTTCTGTTGCTAAGCTGGTGTGGAGGGAGGTGGCTATGTGGATAGGCTTTAGAGAAGAAGGTGGGAAAGATTTCAAGGGGAGGTTCTTGGATTGGTATTCTTTTGGTAAATCCAAAAAGATTAAAAAAGGAAGAGAAGGGGTGTTTTGGTTGGCGACTTGTTGGAACATATGGTTACTGAGGAACAAAATTACTTTTAGGAAGAGTGGATGGAACGTTGTTGATACGGTTTGGAAAGTTAAATTTACGGTTTGGAGATGGGCTTTTATAGGAGATATTACCCATTCTAATTTCAACTTTTACGAATTCGACAAAGACCCTTTGTTCTTTTTGTCTTAGTCTTAATTGGTGGGTAATCTCTTTGTTCTCCGTCGTGATGTTGGTATCGCGTCTTTTGTAAACAGGTTGGAATACCCTTTGTATTCCTATTATATACAACTTGCTTACCAAAAAAAAAACATTAGTGGTTATTAAAATAAGTGCTTATGTATGAGCATAAATAAGTTATTTTCATAAAAAATATAATAAAATATATTTAATTTTTTTTATATACTATAAGCTATTTTCATAACTTATATATACAAAAAAAACCATATTTCATCTATGCTAAAAAAGGGCTTTTTTTCATAGGGCACATAATATATTAAAAAGGGCTAAAAAAAGGGGCTAAAATAGGGTTTGTATGTCCGAAGTAACGTAGAGTATATATATAACTCCACTTCCTCATAACCCAGTTACCGTTTTGAACTATCATACTAATTTAACTAAGGTGTGTATTCAAAGTATCCATTGTTCTAAGGTAATTAACTTTTGCTGTGTTTATAAGGATACACTAACAATAATATTGATGCATCCATGAAATACTATATAGACTCGTTAGTTTTTAAATTTTTTTATTTGATGGTTGTTTAGAAGGAGAGATAATGAAAAATGAAGTGGATAACCATGGCAGTTCTGTTGAAGAGTCAAGGAATGGGAAAGCAAAGAATGGATGGAGAAAAATATTAGAACTAGTATGGAGTTGGATGGCTTACAAAGACAAGGATAAATGGTTTAAAGAAATGAGAGGGAATTTGAGCTTAATTTCCGCCGTTATCTCAACAATGACATTTCAAATGGCTCTTAATCCACCCGGCGGCATTAGGCCAGTTAAAGACGGCGGAGATAAAAGCCCTGATATTTTAACATGTACCATCATACACAAAGGCGCTAAGGAAACTGATTGGTCGATTGGTTGGTTATGTCCCGGTCAAGCTGTCATAGGCGCTACGGATCCGGGTGCTTATGCTCAGTTCATTATTTGGAACACTGTGTGTTTTGTTGCATCACTAAGTGTTTTATTCTTGTTTGTGAGTGGAATTCCTTTGAAACATAGGTTTACTATGTGGCTTTTATCAATTGGGATGTGTCTCACTCTCACAAGTCTTGCGCTTACATACATAAATGCACTTTTAATGGTTACTCCAGGTTCTGTTTGGCTTCAACAAGAATATTTTCAAAAACTCTTGACTAGTACCATTTGGATTTGGATTGGAATGTTATCGTTCTTGGCTTTGTTCCTCACACTTCGTATCACTATTTGGGGAGTTAGAGTTTTCGGCAAAAAAGATAAAAAGGCAATCACACCAGAAATTTCAAGGAAGAACACTCCACCGGCTTGATTCAGTATGTTGTTATGTATTATATTATGTATCGTTTTAATCTGAGATTGTTTATTCTCTTATGGGTAATATAACTATGTTAAGGGTACTTGTGTGTAAGGTTGTCTTTTATATGTAATATAACAATCTGGGTACCTTTGGTGCCTAGCTAGAATCTATGAGTATTTTTATGTGGACCTTTTGAATTCTCTGTACGTAAATTTGGACAACGTAAAACTCATACAATTTCATGTGAACATGGGAAGCATCATCTTGAGACCCAAATATGCATCGAACCTCCTATAATATGAATAAAGTAATGTCAGACCAATAAACTCTTTCAAAGTTTAGGTTTTCTTTTCAGGTTCACTTTCAACCTCTCACTCTACAACATATGTCTTTCACCACACTCATATTAAATATCCTCACACACACTAGGTTCTACAACATGTTAATTAATCAGGACTGCGATTAGAAATATCTGGATAAGAAATCGCCACTTTTGAGGGAGTGTAGTCAACTGTTTTAGAGAGAGAGAGAGAGAGTGTCCTTTCTCTCTAACCTTTTTTACTCATGGTCGGTTACGCTAGCAACAATGGAGATGGAGAATGGCATTTGGTGACAAGAAGGAACAAGGTTAAGAATAGAAGGTGGGATACGAAGATAAATTCGGAAGCAAGAGCGAGGACTAGTGCTAAGGCTGAAACGACGGTTTTTATCACAGAGTTTCCAGAATCCTTCAGGGCAAAGGACATTTTCAATCATCTTGAAGTTTTCAGGGTGATTGACGAGGTCGTTATTCCGGAGAAAAGGGATAAATTCGGAAGAAAATATGGCTTCGTACGTTTCTTAGATGTTCAAGATGTTAGAAGATTAGTGCTCAAGATGGACAAATTCTGGTTAGAAGGCAAGAAGATTCACGCTAACTTACCTAGGTTCCAAAGGGCAGTGAGGGCGGCTTTTCCTGACATTGGGGTCTTGAATAAAGAGAGACATCGATCAAGTTGAGAAACAACATCAGAAATCGACTTTTGGAGTCCGAAACAATGCATTCTTCCCAGGTAAGCGGGTCTTTAAGAGTAGCAGTACTTTCGCTGAAGTTGTGGGAGGAGGTGGAGGTTTTTTTCCTAGCCAGTGGAAGGTGTTATCCTTCAAGGTTGAGGATGAAGTTTTGAAGAGGTTTCAGAAAGCTTATGTCAGCAAAGTTCTTAACCCCGGTGCTTCATACAACATTCAGAGATTAATGCATGAAGAAGGTTATTTTGCTGTTAAGGTGACTCCGATGGAAGTCAACCTTTGTCTCCTTGAAGAAGATGATCCAGGAGAGTTGGAAGCATTAGTGGAGGGTGCAGCAGATTGGCTAAGTCAATGGTTCACTGAGGTTAGAAAATGGAGGTTAGATGATTTACGGCATCCCCGGTCATGCATGGTACGTTAATTTTTTCGAAGTCATTGCTAATATTGTGGGTAAGTATGTTTTTTGCGACGAATCTACCTCTAATCAGACAAGGTTGGATGTAGATAACATTATGATTAGGACCTCTTGTGGCTCAATGATCAACGAGTTGCTGAAGGTTAGTGCTGAAGGTTAGTGTTGAGGAAACTCTGGGTCAGATGACTAAGGTGGTTAAACCAGCGGAGGAAGGTAGTTCTTCTTCGTCGGATTCTGATGACCTCTAAGACCACTCTTCTCGGAATGACAGAATTAGTAATGATGACTTGGATGAATTTTTCGAAGATGGTGGGTCCATGGGCAGAGGAATCGATTCATCGAAGATAGAGTCTTACTCCAAAAAGGCTTCTTTTGGTTCTGATCTTGAGTATTCGATCAGATCCACGTACGCTGGTCGTCAGATGGCAAGGTTCTCGATCATGTGCTGGTCGTCAGATGGACGAGGTGTTCGGACTGTTGATGAGGAGAGGAGGGGGTGTACCTACAAGGCACTCCGACGCTCAAGTAAGAAAGGGTCAGAGAAAAGGGGCAAGCACAAAGTGTATTCTTAGGGCGAAAAATATGATACCTGACCCTCTCAAGCGAGAGGGTTTATATAGAGCCCCCAGCGTGTGGCCAACAGTCCTATTTTCGGGGCGAAATAACTGTTTTCCCCAAAGAATAGGTAACTGCCCAAACTAGCCGTTATGTCGGGCAGGGTGCCAGAAACTAGCCGTTATGTCGGGCATAAACGCAGTTCCGGGCACCTGTCTCTTGCTGTTCGGGCAGCGAGGAAGCCGTGCGTAACGGGCATAAAATCCGGGGAGGACGTTGGGTTCCTTGCCCGGTTGGAGGGGCAGAAATGTTGTTTTTGCCCCTCTGTGGATTGGGCTTAGGCAATTTGGGCCGCTCTGGAGCAGAGGCGGATTGGGCTAATTCTAGCCATTGCTCTAGTCCAGAACAGGAGCCCCCCAAGTCGTTGCTCCCAAGCATGGGAGTGATGACTTAAGGACTGCTCGTCGCTCAGGGGAGCTAGCGCGGAGTCGTCGTTTGGAGACGAGGATTATTGTCTCGAGGTGCTCGTGGCCCTCTGTGTCCGTGATATTCGTGGTCGAGACTCTATAGCCCAGTATTCGGGGAGACTAAGGGTCAGACGGAATTGGAAACGTTGGGACGCCACGTGTGCATCGAGCCCTGTGTAGCAGTTAATAGGTAATGATGGCTAGTGGGCAGTCATTATTGCCTACGGGCGCGTGTGTGCACGTGCCCCTTAGTATAAAAGGGGGGAGATTGTCCCATTTTGCACTTTTTCTCTCTGATTTCTCTTCGTTTCTTCTGCGTTCTTGCTCGTCGCCGTCTTCAGAGCAACCGACCACCGTGCCAAGCTTCGAGCAGTCTCTTTCTTCTACTTAAATCAAGTAAGTTTTCTGATTTCCATCTTGTTCTACTTTCTTTTGTTGTTAGTGGTAGATTGCATGCGGCTAGGGTTAGCTTTTGGTGGCAAAATAGGTAGATTTCTGGAGAGTGTTGGTGGTGGACGGTGGTTTTGCCCTTTTGCTGCTTCTAGCATCTCGCCGGAGTAGGTTGTGCGTTCGGTGAGCGTGGTGGTCCACGTCGTGGTTGCGAGTCGTGACCACCGTGTCTGATTATCTTCTGATGGAACGGTGAATTTTCCGGTAGAGCGTTCCCAGATTCCGGTGGAGCCTTGTGGTTTCTGGTGGAGCTTCGGACGGAATCTGGGCGCGAGTGCGGGGAGGTTCTTCGTAGGAAGATGGTATATCTCGGGCATCTCCTCGCGGGGAGGTTTTTCGTTTGATGTTAGGGCTTAGGCCGGGGACGTTGTCCTTAGCCTTTTGCCCGCCCTTTCACTTGACTTGGTAGTGGAAAGGTGGATTTGATTTTCTGTCGAATTCACTGTCTTTCTCTGCTTTTTCAGGTGATCGTTATGGCAACAGGGCCGGAGAGAGAAGTTATTCTAGATACGTCCAAGGAGGAAACTGGCTCCGAGGAAAACAGCAGCTTGACAGCTTCGAGTTCTGCGTCTTCAAGCTCGGCGGTATCGAGCTCCTCGAGCAGAGTTGAGGAGGAGGAAGAATTGGATGTCATGGAGGAAGATGTTGACGGGTTCTGTCCAGACGAGTGGGAGGTGGCCGAGCCTTCCGAACATATTTCTACGTTCACGAGGTCTGTGGCGGACGCCTTTATAGAGGTGGGCCCGGTGGGGGATTGGAAAGTGCATTTTCCCACCTTGGACGAGCGGGTCTGCTCGGATTTCGGGGACCGCTTTACGATGTACGAGTACGCTTTCAAAGAGTTGGGGCTGAGGTTGCCTTTCACTGATTTCCAGTGGTCGGTATTCGAGCATCTGAAGCTGGCGCCCTCTCAACTCTACCCCAATTCACTGGCCTTCATATGGGCTTTTGAGTTAGTGTGCAAGCATCTCGCTCTGGGGCTTACTCTCCCTCTGTTTTTTGTTGTTTTCCATCTTCAACGGCAGCTGGCGGGGAAAAAGTATGGATGGGTTTCTTTGAAGCAGCCCAAAAAGTTATTCAAGCCGTTCTCGGAGTCAATCCGAACGTTCAAGGGACGGTATTTCATCGTCGAGCCAGTGTCTGAGGCAGCCCAAGACAGCACGTATGTCTGGGAGATAGAGGTTGATGAGGACGGAAAGGAGATACTCAACGAGGAGGGGAAGTATATCGGGGAGAGAGTGTACAAGTTCCCGATCCGCTGGGCACCTGACCATTTTTCCAAGAAGCCCGGTGTTTACGTTTTCGAGCCGAGCGTGCTACGCGGGCAGGACGACGTGTCTTACGAGAAGCTAGTGAACTGGGTCAACTCCTTCAGTCTTGCCAGCTACTGGACGAGCAAGGGCAACCCTATCTTCGAGGGGGATGAGAGCCAGAGGGTTGAGCGCAGATTCATCAACGTTAAGGCACTACTGAAGTGCAAGACTCCCGCGGATGCCGAGAAGCTGCTCGGTAGTCTTAGTTGTTTAGACTTTGTTTGTGTTATTTATTTTCCTCGTAACTAACGTGCTTGTTTTCATTTGTGCAGGTGAGATGCCTCAAGCTCGCGATCACGTGGTGAGGAATGCCATGGCGAGGAATAAAGTTGGAGCAGCTCCCCCTAAGACCCGGACTGCTGCTGATACTCGTGCTCCTCCCCTTGTTCAAACTGCCCCGAGGACCTCTTCTACTCCTTCTCCTGGTCCACGGGATTCTCCACTGCCTCTGACCGGGCGGGCGAAGCGGCCACGGACGTTAGATGTTGTGGATCTGACTCGGGCGCCTGAGAAGGGGAAGTTTGAGCTCCCCCCGTGCATCCTTGACAGGAGATTTTTTGAGGGCAACACCCTGATCGTTCCTCGGGTAGAATCTCTTAGCTTGGAGAGCATGGACCGGCCGAGCAAGAGGGTACTGGTAGCCCAAGATGCTTCTGCCCTTGTGAGGATGCTGGAGATGGCGGCCGTTTATGCGGAAGAGGACTCTGCGCTTGAGGCCGAACTTACTGCTGCCCGGGCTTCCGAGACGGCCTTGAAGGAGGAAGTCAAGAGTGCTCGCGAGGCTAGGAAGAAGGCCGAAGAGGAGACGGCCAAGTTGAAAGGGGATGTCACCAGGCTGGCGGCGGAGAAAAAGGCTGCCGAGGAGCTAAACAAAGAGTTGATGGCGGCCAGTGCCCCGGGTGCTGATGAACCGGATGAGATAAAAGCATTGAAGACTAGGGCTGAGCTGGTTGCCAGCATTCTGCAGGCCGAGGATGACGGTATCGCAGTGGCAGTGGAGTCCTTCGATAGTGTCGTGGCCCAGTTGCGGGTGGTGAACCCTGGGCTTGAGATTTCGACCGAGGGTATCCACTATCTTGCGTGAGTGGAGGATGGTCGCATCGTCTTGCCCGCAGGCCTTGTTCTTGATACCCACGAGGTTCAGCCCGAGGACCAGCCCGCGGAGGAGCAGAGACCTGAGCCCGCGTCGACCGAGCATGCGGAAGAATGAGGAGTTTTGTTATTTTGATGTTGTTGTATCTTGTCCGGCCTGCGCGCCGTTGATTTATTTCTAACTTTATTTGATTTTGGGGGGGGGGGGGTGTGGCCCCCCTTCTTATGTAATTTGCACAATCTTTGGCCCTTGTGGCCTTTTTCACTTCATGCCCGGTTTATGTTATTTATACAATTTTTGTTTATATTGCTGTACTTTTCATTAGTTGTGCATGTGTGATTGTTAATGGAGCTTTCTTTTGAAAGATAGCTCGTTGTGTGTGAATTCGCCAGTGCTGAGAACTGGTCGAATAGTCGGGGAAGGTTCTGGCGAGGTTGCGGATCTCAGGTCGCGATCGAGGCCTGAGGTCGCTGCGTGAACGTCCCATCGCGAGTTGGGGTTCTGCCAATCATGGTACTTGGGCGAAGGCGGTGCTCGGTTGAGGACCACCGACGAGCAGAGTTCCGACTCATTTACTTGAGCAGGATTCTACTTTGTACGTATGCGTCGTTTGTACCTGGACGAGCATGATGACCGTTAGGTGGTCCTTTGATGCGAGGAAGCCTATAGTTACTTTAGCTGTAGCATTGCTTAAGTTTTTCAGCGTTCCACGATCGAGGGATTGTGTCCCCGTTGAGGTTTTCGAGGAAGTATGCACCATCCCCCGTTTTGGCACGGACTCTGTATGGCCCTTCCTAGTTGGCTGCTAGTTTGCCTTCGCGAGAGACCTTATGGTTTCTTTGTAGGACAAGGCTGCCCACATCGAACTCTCGTCGTAAGACTTTGGCGTTGTGCCTGATTGCTATTTTTTGCTTAAGAGATGCTTCGCGGAGGGCTGCTCCTGTTCGGATTTCCTCGACAAGGTTGAGCTCCTCTCTTATTGCTTTGTCATTCATTTCCTCGTCTAGAGGTGATTCGGTCCTCCTGGACGGTACATGAATTTCAATGGGTAAAACAGCCTTCGTGCCATATGCTAAACGGAAAGGTGTTTCCCCGGTGGTGGACTGGGGAGTGGTGCAGTACGCCCATAAGACGCTGTGGAGCTCCTCGACACAGGCTTTCTTCGTTTCATCTAGTCTTCGCTTGAGGCCACGAAGAATGACGCGATTGGCCGCTTCTGCCTGCCCGTTGGTCTGGGGATGCTCTACAGAAGCAAAGTGTTGCTTTGTTCCGAGATGGGCGACAAAGTCTTGGAACTTCTTGCCCGTGAGTTACGTTCCATTGTCCGTGACGATTGCTTGGGGAATCCCAAAACGGGCAAGGATATTCCGCTTGTAAAAGTGCACAATGTTAAGTGTTGTTATCTTTGCTAAGGCTTATGCTTCTATCCATTTTGTGAAATAGTCTACGCCCACTATCAGGTATTTGTTTTGGCTGGACCCCGTCACGTAGGGTCCTAGGATGTCTAGGCCTTACCAGGCGAATGGCCACGGGAAGGTCATGCTCTTCAGTTCGTTAGGTGGAGCTAGGTGCATATCCCCGTGCCGTTGGCATTTGTCGCATTTCTTCACATGCTCCTTGGCATCGTGCTACATGGTAGGCCAATAGTACCCTGCCCGGAGGGCCTCGCGGGCAAGGGACCATCCTCCTTGGTGTTGGGCATTAATGCCTTCGTGGATTTCTCGTAATACGTGGGGGATAACTTCCTCCTCTATGCATTTGAGCAGTGGGATGGAGAAGCCTCGTCGATAGAGTTTGTTTTCAAGGTTGACGTACAAGCAAGCTCTTCGTCTGATGATGCTGGCTTCCTTGGGGTCATCCGGGAGTTCGTCCCTGGTGAGGTAGTTGTATACGGGCGTCATCCAGCAATCGCTGTCCCCTATCGCGTGCACGTGTAGGGTCGAGGATCCCTTATCGATGCTGGATCGGGGGAGTATCTCTTGGATGACTGACCTGTTTCCGCCTTTCCTCTTAGTGCTTGCTAGTTTGGACAGGACGTCTGCTCGCACATTATGTTCGCGTGGAACATGTCTTATTTCTACTGCTCTGAACTTCAACATTTTTCCCTTGACTAGGGTTAGGTATTCAGAGAGACTATCATTTTTGGTCTGATACTCCCCTGATATCTGGTGGGCTATGAGCTGGGAGTCTGTGCAGATGATGATTTCTTCAGCCCCTAGGTCTTCGGCTTGGCGCAAACCGGCGAGGAAGGCTTCATAGTCGGCCTGGTTTTTCGACGTGGGAAAGGACAATGTGAGAGAAGCCTCGACTATGGTCCGTTCGTCGTTCTCCAAAATTACTCCTGCCCCGCTGCCGGTCGAGCTGGATGCTCCGTCCACATAGATGGTCCACCTGTTTGCTATGTGGGACGAGGAGTCTGCGAAGGTTACTTCCGCTACGAAATCGGCCAGGGCTTGGGCCTTAAGAGCTTTTCTGCTTTCATACTGGACGTCGAATTCGGACAGTTCCAATGACCATTTGAGCATTCGGCCGGCCATGTCTGGTCGTCCCAGTAATTGCTTGATGGGCTGATCCATTCTTACCACGATCGTGTGGGCCAAGAAATAGTGTCTCAGTTGTCTGGAAGCGTTGACGAGGGCCAATGCCACCTTCTCTATCTGTTGATATCGCAACTCTGCGTCCTGCAGCGCTTTGCTCGTGAAGTATACAGGCTTTTGCCCGTCCAGTGACGACGAGGTATAAGAACAAGACTTCCCCGGTATCCGGTCGTGATAATACGGGCGGTTTCGACAAGGCCTACTTCAAGTGAAGGAGGGATGCTTCACATTCCTCGGTCCATTCAAACGCTGCTTCTTTTCGCAAGAGCTTGAAGAAAGGAAGGGCGTGTTGGTGTTGATTGCAGAATAGGGCAAGCAAGCAAAAATATTTATTTTCGGAAAGAATTCCCTTCGGGATTTATGTCGTGTCCACAGAGATCGGTTCGAGGGAAAGAATGTCGTTCGACAGTCTCTCGCGTTTATGAGTTTGGATTAAAATAGTTTCAAACAAGAAAACATAAAAGTAAACATTAAAACAAAAATAAATCATTCTTCAAAGAGAAAGACTCGTCCGACAATGCATATAAATCACTCCTCACAAACTTAAACTTACCGACCAGTTATACTCCACCTACAATACTCCTCAATATCACCCAGCATCGCTCACAACACAGGTTATGTCTAACGCAAAGTTGAGATAACAACCGTGTCACTCTCTTCGTCACTCTCGCGAGCGAAGCCTCGAAACACGTAAGGCATTAAGCTTCGACGCCTATTGAAGATTGTTAGCTCCTATATCTATCTCTAAAGTCCAGAAACTAACAGACCAATCGTCCCTAATCGAAGTTCGTGAGGGTTATGTCTAACGCAACCCAAACCCCGCGCATAAAGCAAAAATCAGAGACAATCATCAATAGAGATTTATAAAGCAAGTTTTATACAATGCCATGGGCGACAAATATACATGAGTTTACAGCAAATACATAGACACAACCCAACCATAAAGAAAAAACACAAAGAAAAAGAGAAATGAACCAAACATCTCGTGGTTTGTCAAAGCCGGTCGACGATTAATCCACCCCGGTTCATTCGTATGCATGCTTCATAGTTGTTTTCTAAGAAATCTATCAAAGAATGAAGTTTGATGGAAGTGGGATCAAGAAACCCCAAAACCATCCCTAAAAAAGTAACTGAAATGAACTATATACATTGCAAATTCTGCATAATTTGCAGTGCGAACGATCATTCGCAGTGCGAATGACTCAAAAAATGGCACTTTAAGTGCCTCTGATTGCTAAACCGCCTTTGTTTTCCTCGTAGGTTCGCAGTGCGAACGAACCATTCGCAGTGCGAATGCTCGCTGACTGGTTCGCAGTGCGAACTTTGGCTTGTTTCTCTTTTGTAACTCTCTGCCAGCCTTCGCTGGGACCTTCGCTGGACCTTCGCAATGCGAATGCTCGCTGCCAGTTCGCAGTGCGAACATGACAGAAAACCAACCCTTATTTTTGCCACAACTTCTTCACCGAAACTCCGATTTACGCACGGTTTAAAGCGCTGGAAAGCTTATTCAATGCTCTTCAAGAATATGGAAAGATAGACTTTATTTAATACCTAAAAAAATGAGGTAAAATCAATTAAACTACGTAATATTTACATAATACGCAATATATACACTAAAACGTAAAGTAAACGTATTTATAAACAAAGTGGGGTTTTTTTGCATGATATAGACAAAAACGTATCGATAAGTGCAACAAAACTTATATACAATAATATGTAAATTTTGCACTTATCAAACTCTCCCCAACTTACCTAATTGTTTGTCCTCAAACAAGAATCAAACAACTCAACGAAACCGAGTGATAACCGAAGAATCACGAATCAACAAGTTTTGAAAAACGGAAGACGAATGTATGGTTCAAATGAAAAAATGGTACACACAAAAAGTAAATACTTACCACTAAACTACGACGACCACATAGTCACAAAACAAAAGCAAAGTACAAAAGTCATGCCAAAAATTCTAAAACAACACAAGTTCCAAAGTGAATCACACCTAGAAAAAACAATCATCGGTAGATGAAAAACACACAATAAGGTACTTTACACTCACACAACATTCATGCAAACAAAAGACTAAATTATGCATACATCCACAAATTCACATTGAACATACAAAGGCAAGAATCACAAGGGTTTTTCAAGGTTGTAACGTGGAAGGGTAAACAAACAAGGGGCAATTTCTAAAGGTAATTGAAACAAAAACTTGCCTAAACCTAAGGGAGTGAAAACTCACAAAGATTCACACACAAAATTTCAACCAACTTCTTCCAAAATCCCAAGTGCTACACAACACACAATACTTATTTAGCACAATTATTGAAACTCTTTTTGTTTCCTTTTTCAAGGATTTTTCTTTTTCTTCCTTTTTTCTTTCTTTTTCTCTTTCACAATTTTTTTTCTCTTTTTTCTTTTCATTTTCAATCCTCATAGAATCCAATCAATGAGTATACAATCATCCTCTCCCCAACTTGAATTCAACCGCACCATCATGTGAATACTCCCTACTTTCTAAGGCAAGGAAAAAATCCATACAACAACACAAAATTGAGATCCAAGAAAAAACAAAATCCATTCAAAAATAAGTGAACTAAATACTCATAGACAAGCATTAAGTTCAAATAGAAACATGGATCAAAAAGCTCAAAGGGGTTACGAATTCTCACACACTCACAAGGTGAATTGACTATTTGACTAAAGTAGTTGTGCTCAAAATGAAACAATTGCCTTGATCCTTTTCATGCATTCATATAATCAACACAAATAAAAGATTTAACATAATAAAATCCAATTAGAACAAGAATGTTGGTTCTCCGCGCATATATGAACAATGGAAGGCTACCTCACAAAAAGGTTGGGAACTAAAGTGATTCACAATAGAACAAGTATACAAAAGAATGGACGGCATGGAAGTTTGTAAAATGCCTAAGTATCATGAATATGCTAAAGTATAGAAAGCGATAAATACATACCTCAGACGTGTACAAAACTTAACAAAATCATTACCACGCATTCGCAAGTTGAAACGAACCAACTTGGAAAATCACAAAAGCATCCTCAAGTAAGTCAATCAAAATCTGTGAGCAAACAACAACCAAAAACATTCGAAAAGAAAAACTATAAAATATGCTTGTTTTACGTCGTAAGCTCGACGCCTTTAAGGTGCTTAATTAGAAACTTCCTTCATTCATGCCATGGTGATGCCTCACTGCGCAAACCAAAAGCAAGCGTCCAAACCAAACACTTAAACAAACGTTAAAATATACAAGTATCATTATAAACAAGTGAAAATACATAATATATACGATATATACAAAACTAAAAAACAAAGAAACTATCGCAATGCGATTCAATATCAAAACCAATCCCCGGCAACGGCGCCATTTTGTTGATTGCAGAATAGGGCAAGCAAGCAAAAATATTTATTTTCGGAAAGAATTCCCTCCGGGATTTATGTCGTGTCCACAGAGATCGGTACGAGGGAAAGAATGTCGTTCGACAGTCTCTCGCGTTTATCAGTTTGGATTAAAATAGTTTCAAACAAGAAAACATAAAAGTAAACATTAAAACAAAAAGAAATCATTCTTCAAAGAAAAAGACTCGTCCGGCAATGCATATAAATCACTCCTCACAAACTTAAACTTACCGACCAGTTATACTCCACCTACAATACTCCTCAATATCACCCAGCATCGCTAACAACACAGGTTATGTCTAACACAAAGTTGAGATAACAACCGTGTCACTCTCGCGAGCGAAGCCTCGAAACACGGAAGGCATTAAGCTTCGACGCCTATTGAAGATTGTTAGTTCCTAAATCTATCTCTAGAGTCCAGAAACTAACAGACAATCATCCCTAATCGAAGTTCGTGAGGGTTATGTCTAACGCAACCCAAACCCCGCGCATAAAGCAAAATCAGAGACAATCACCAATAGAGATTTATAAAGCAAGTTTTATACAACGCCATTGGCGACAAATATACATGAGTTTACAGCAAATACATATACACAACCCAACCATTAAGAAAAACACAAAGAAAAAGAGAAATGAACCAAACATCTCGCGGTTTGTCAAAGCCGGTCGACGATCAATCCACCCCGGTTCATCCGTATGCATGCTTCATAGTTGTTTTCTAAGGAAATCTATCAAAGAATGAAGTTTGATGGAAGTGGGATCAAGAAACCCCAAAACCATCCCTAAAAAAGTAACTGAAATGAACTATATACATTGCAAATTCTGCATGATTCGTAGTGCGAATGACTCAAAAAATGGCACTTTAAGTGACTCTGATTGCTAAACCGCCTTTGCTTTCCTTCGTAGGTTCGCAGTACGAACGAACCATTCACAGTGCGAATGCTCGCTGACTGGTTTGCAGTACGAACTTTGGCTTGTTTCTCTTTTGTAACTCTCTTCCAGCCTTCGCTGGGACCTTCGCTGGACCTTCGCAATGCGAATGCTCGCTGCCAGTTCGCAGTGCGAACATGACAGAAAACCAGCCCTTATTTTTGCCACAACTTCTTCACCGAAACTCCGATTTACGCACAGTTTGAAGCGCTGGAAAGCTTATTCAATGCTCTTCAAGAATATGGCAAGATATCCTTTATTGAATACCTACAAAAATGAGATAAAATCAATTAAACTACGTAATATTTACATAATATGCAATATATACACTAAAACGTAAAGTAAATGTATTTATAAACAAAGTGGGGTTACTTTGCACGATATAGACAAAAACGTATCGATAAGTGCAACAAAACTTATATACAATAATAGGTACATTTTGCACTTATCAGTTGGGCGGACTTTGCAACGAAGCGGGATAACGAAGTAAGTACCCCGTTGAGGGATTGGATGTTCTTCTTGGACGTGGGCGTTGGGAACTCAGAGAATGCCCGGCACTTATCGGGGTTAGCTTCGATTCCTCGTTCTGTTAGGTAGAAGCCAAGGAATTTACCTGCCCGTACGCCGAATGTGCACTTCTCTGGGTTAAAATGCATTCGATACTTTCTCGCTTGCTCGAAGATTTTGCGAAGATGAGCGACATGATTCTAGTTCCTCGCGGGACTTGACGATCATATCGTCCATGTATACTTCGAGCATGTCGCCTATTTGTCCTTGGAAGACTTTGTTCACCATTCGTTGAATACGTAGCGCCAGCGTTCTTCAGCCCGAAGGGCATTACGTTGTAGTAATGGTTGCCCGATTCGGTCATGAAGGTCGTGTAAGTTTTATCGCTCGCGGACATTGGGATTTGATTGTAGCCCGAGTAGGCGTCGAGGAATGATAAAAGCTTAAAACCTACTGAGTTATCTACGAGCTTATGATATTGGGGACGGGGTAGGCGTATTTCGGACAGGCCTTATTAACATCAGTATATTCAACACACATCCTCCATTTGCCATTATTTTTTCTTACAAGTACAACATTTGAGTTCCATGTAGTGTATTTGGCCTCAGAAATAAACCTAGCTTCTAGAATGTCTTTGACACCTTTCTCCGCAGCTTCCATCTTCTCCGGGGACTGTTTCCTTCTGCGTTGGGCAACGGCTTTGACGGCCGGGTCAATTGTAAGCTCTTGGCAAGCGACAGATGGGTCCAATCCTGGCATTTTAGCAGCGCTCCATGCGAACAAGTCTGCGTTCTCCTGGAGGCATGCTTTTAGTTGTCTCCTGGCCAGGTTGGGGAGGTCTGCTCTGAATCTTTACTCCCCGTTGGGGGTCTTCTCCGAACGGAACGATCTCGAAGTTGCCATCTGGGACAGGGCGTAGGAGATGGCCGCTGTTGTTGGACTGGCTGCCCGAAGTCGTTGGGTCCTCGGCGTGATCTTCCTCGCTGAAACGGCTATCCAAGTCGATAGATTCGACCTGGGGGAGCGGTTTTGGCTGTTCGGAGCTGCTGGGCAGAGGGGGATGACCAGAAGTCCTTGGTCTTGCTGAGATGGTGCTTAGTCCTTTCGATGCTGCTTCAAAGCACCGGACGGGCAGCCTTCGATGTCGCCGTGGAGGGTGGCGACCATCCCTTCAGAAGTGTAGTACTTCATCTTGAGATGTACGGTGGAAGGTACTGCAATCAACTCTGCCAGGGTTGGCCTTCCAAAAATGCACTAGTATAGTGACGGCAATTCAATTAATAGAAATTGTGCTTTAATTGCTCGGGTTGTCTTTCCTTAACCGAATGTTACGATGAGCTCTACGTAACCCCGGGGGCTTTGTCACCGCTCCGTTGAATCCCTGCAGATCGGATCCAACGTATGGAGTAAGGTGAGAGTCATTTAGCTGCAGCGTTTCGAACAGGTGGTTGTACATTATATCAACCGAACTGCCTTGGTCCACAAGTATTTTGCGAACATCGAAGTTCGCCATCCTTGCTCGGATAAGCAGCGGAATGCTTGAGTTTGGCGACCCGCCGATGAGCTCCTCCTTGTAGAAGGAAATAGGAACGGATCCTTTGTGAGTGGTGTCCAGCGTAGTGACCTCATTGGAGCTCTTGTTGATCAGTTGATCGAATCTCCTCTTGACTGAGCCGACCGTGATTTTGTTGAATCCACCACCAGAAATGACCATGGCTGACGGGAAGGCCTCCCACGAGCTGTGAGTAGCGAGGTACATGGAGACGGGCAGACTATCAGGGATGCGGGAAGTCCTCTGGCCGAGTTAAGGACATGGCGACCTGTACGTTGGCGTCATCCGAGGGCGGAGTCTCTTCTGTAACCTTTTTGTTCTCCTGGGTTTTCCTGCTGGGGAGCATCTTTCTTCTTCGCGAACTGCTTCAGGTGGTCGTTGCAAATAAGGATCTCTATGGCATCTCTGAGGTGGATGCATTCTTCCGTCGTATGACCGTGACTCTTGTGGAAGTAGCAATACTTGGATTTGTCTACGCCCGGTCTGGCCGGCAGCTGTTTGGGGAAACGGACTCCCGCCTGCTTGAATTCTGAGTTGGCACATTCGGACAAAATTTTCTCCCTCGAGGTAGTGAGGGCCGTATAGTCGTGGAACCGCCCAGAAGGTCCTTTGTGCTCGCGTGCATCGCGAGGGTCGATCGTCGCGGTCTTTTATCTCCTCGACGGGATGTCGAGGCTTCTTCGGCTCTGGACGAACGGGCACCTTCTTGGTGTCGAGAGGCCCGGACAGAGTGTGCAGCAACTTTCTCCTCGTATTGTATATGCGACTGGGCTTGGAGGAGAAGGGCGTTAAGGTTCCTTAGTGGATCGAGGCCGATGGCTGTCGCGAAGTCTGAATCAGGACGTAGTCCCTGCTCGAGCAGGAATTTCTTCATGTCGTCGGTCGTTGGCACTTGGACGGCCTCCTTGTTGAACCGTTCAATGTAAGCCCGAAGAGGCTCATCTCTTCCCTCCACGACAGCTCCGAGGGACGCCTCGGTCTTTGGATGGCGTCGCGATGCAATAAAGTGACGGGAGAAAATCCTCCCCAGCTGCCTCCAAGATGTAATGGATTCTTCTGGCAGTTGCTTGTACCACGTCATTTCTCCCTTCCAGAGTGTGGTCGGGAACAGGCGGCATTTGATGGCTCCCCGCACTCCTCTGTAGTCCAAAAGAGCATCTATGTTTTCTATGTGCTCGTCTGGGTCAGTGGTTCCATCGTACGTCCCTAGAGACGGAGGCTTCTCTAGTCCCTTAGGAAGACGGGTGGCCAAAATCCTGCGGGACAATGGGCCGCGAGGCTCGTCGTCGCTGTCTGAACTCGGAGTTGATGGTGACCGTTGTCCGTGCTCGCGGCAGCGGGTTTCTGCGAGGCGACGGTGAACGTTAGCCGGTCACGAGGTCTGACCGGTGGAGAATGCCTGTCCTGCCTCGTTCTCTTGTGTCTTGGTGATGATCGATCTCGCGGGGGAGATCTGGTCGCGCTTGCGAACGTGTTGTGATTCAGGCTCATGCCTTGATCTATGGACTTCCCCACGCCTAGGTGGTGGGCTTCTTGATCTTCGGTGCTTACTCTTGGGAGGAGAGGATCTTGGATGAGATTCTTCCTCGAGAGCTCCTATTCTTTCTCCTTGCTTCAAGATGAGGAGGTTTGTGCGGTTGACAGCTTCCAAAAGAGCTGCAACGGCCAGGTCGGCGCAGGGAGGGCCACGAATTGGTCGTTCACCCGACGGTACCTGTTTGCCTCCTTGCTCGGTGGGAGGAGGATTCAGAGATGCAGTAGCCCCGTCTTGAAGGAAACGGGGATCGAAAAGTAACAGAGATCTACCGTCAACGTCCATCTTGTTGATGGGAACGAGAACCGTAGCGTCAGCACCCTGTTCGGAGTTCTGAGCGGCCATACGTGGGTGGATTAAAGAAAGTATGTTTTGATCTTTTAGTTTCCAGGGAGGAAAGAAAGAAGGGGAGAACAAGGAGTTCCCACAGACGGCGCCACTGATCTTGAGTATTTGATCAGATCCACGTACTCTAGTCGTCAGATGGCAAGGTGCTCGGTCATGTGCTGGTCGTCAGATGGGTGAGGTGTTCGAACTGTTGATGAGGAGAGGAGGGGGTGTACCTGCAAGGCACTCCGACGCTCAAGTAAGAAAGGGTCAGAGAAAAGGGGCAAGTACAAAGTGTATTCTTAGGGCGAAAAATATGATACCTGACCCTCTCAAGCGAGAGGGTTTATATAGAGCCCCCAGCGTGTGGCCAATGGTCCTATTTTCGGTGCAAAATAATCGTTTTTCCTAAAGAATAGGTAACTCCCCAAACTAGCCGTTATGTCGGGCAGGGGTGCCAGAAACTAGCCGTTATGTCGGGGCATAAACGCAGTTCCGGGCACCTGTCCCTTGGTGTTCGGGCAGCGAGGAAGCCGGTGCGTAACGAGCATTAAAGCCGGGGAGGACGTTGCGTTCCTTGCCCGGTTGGAGGGGCAGAAATGTTGTTTTTGCCCCTCTGTGGATTGGGCTTAGGCAATTTGGGCCGCTCTGGAGCAGAGGCGGATTGGGCCAATTCCAGCCATTGGTCCAGTCCAGAACAGGTTCCATTATGAAAAGGTGTGAGCAGAAGTTTGACAAGAGTAGTTGTAACTCTAGCCATGAGTGCAGACCTACTGCTGTAGTAGCTTTTCCTGCTGACCCTCCCCCCGAGGATGCTTTTGACAGTTTAGGAGAAGTGGGTGGCGTTAGTGTTTTGGGCCAGTCTCCTAACTTGGTTTTTGACGAACTTCTTAGAGCCCAATCGCTTAAGCCCAAAGACTGTGGTGAGAGATATGATGGTACTTTGAACTCTAATGGTTCCGGTCCTACGCTTGGGCTTTCCCAACTATCCAATTCAGATATTGTAGTTAATGGAGGTAATTCTTTAAAACCCATTAATATTAACCCTTTGTCTACTCATTCCATTCTTCCAGAACAATCAGAAGGCAATTCAGGCAGAGTTCTTATCTCAAAAGATTTAGTGACCCCCTCTTATGTCAGTGGATCTCTCCCTAATCCTATTCAATGATGCAGGTTGTCCTCCCTATCTGAGCATAGCAGTAGTTCTCCTAAAAGTAAACACAAGCGTCCTATTAAAACGAAGAAGCAGAAGGCGGGTGAGTTCCAAAACAGCTAAAGTGAGATGCCATTCAGTCACAGATTCGGAAGTCCTCCAAGGAAATAAAAGATTTTGGGCTGAGGTTGAATCTAAAGTAGCCAAGAAAATCAGTGAGATGTTAACTAATCTGGGAGTTTCAGGAGGAGGGGGTGAGAAGGTCATTGAGGAAGAAGTTAGATTGATGGAAGAGAGGGATAAATGCAGAGTTTCTAAGAAGGAGTCAACAAAAAAGGTGTCATCATGAATATTCTTTCTTTTAATATTAGGGGGGAGGGAATGGGATAAAGAGAAAAAGGCTTGTCCATATCATTCAAAAAGAGGGGGGTTGACCTGTGTTTTGATCAAGAGATGAAGTTGGGAGATATTGATTTAGGTACTGTTGCTTCTTTCTGGGGAGATGCGGGAGGTGGAATGGACGGATTCAAGCGCCTTAGGGGCTTCAGGAGGTATGCTAATTTTATGGAGAAAATGTATTTTAGATTCACTTTTCAGTTTTAGAGGTGTTGGATTTGTTGGTATTAAAGCTTGCTGGAAAGGAAGGGAGATATTCTTCGTTAATGTTTATTCTCCGTGTAAAGCTTCTCTTAAAAGGATTTTCTGGCATGATCTCCTTTCTCTGAAATCCAAATTCTCGGTGAACCTTTGGCTTATCGGAGGTGATTTCAACTCAGTGATGAGGGGATAGCGAAAGAAAAGGAGCTTCTTCTAACATAAGGAGGTCGAAGACTCTTGGGTTCTGTAACTTTGTAGATGAGTTGGGCTGTGTGGATGTTCCGTGCATTAGTGGCCTTTTTAATTGGTTCAACGGAAGTGGAACGACTATGAGTAGAATAGACCGTTTTCTGCTAACAGAGGAGCTGGCGGAAGAATGGAGGATAGTGGGTTAAGTCATAGGGGAAAAGAGATATTTCCGACCACTGCCCTATTTGGTTAAAGGCTTGCAGAGCAAATTGGGGCCCTAAACCCTTTAGGTTTTTCAATGGATGGTTAGAGCATCCTAAATTCAAGGATTTTATGGTGAGCGAGTGGAAATCGTTTAATGTTATTGGGAGAGGGGATTACGTGTTCAAAGAGAAAATGAGGCTTTTTTAGGAATAGTCTGAGGAAGTGGAGTAAGGAAGTGTACGGGTGGATCGATTTAAAGGTGGATAACCATGTGTCTGACCATAATGATTTGGATTTTTTTGTTAGCAACGGTGTTGATTCGGAAGAGGATAGTCGCAATATTTAGGAAGATAGATGTAGGATTGTAGAGGATCTTTGGTTTAAGTTACAAATGAAGGAAAAACTTCTTAGACAAAAATCCAGGATGCTTTGGATGATGGAGGGTGACGCTAATTCGAGATTCTTTCATAGAGTTATTAGAGGGGGGCAGAAAAGGAACCACATATCCTTTGTTCAAACTGAAGGGGGGCGGGTTGAGGAGGTGGATGAAGTGAAACAATCAATTGTGGATCACTTTCAACGTAAATTCTCGGAGTCTTGCGCTAACAGGCCTGTCATGGATGGAATTCTTTTTCCATCTTTAACAAAGGAGGAGAGGAACTCGTAGGTGGTGGATTTTTCGAATGAGGAGATAAAGGAGGCGGTGTGGGATTGCAACGGGAGTAAAGCCTCGGGCCCCTGACGGTTTATCTTTTCTTGTTTTGCAGGATCACTGGGATATTGTCAAAGATGATATTATTAAGATGGTTACGGATTTCACCAAACACCCTGTGTTAACTAAGTCTGCAACGACTTCCTTCTTAACACTGATTCCTAAAGTTAAAGATCCTCAAAGGCTGAATCAGTATAGACCGATTTGTTTAGTCAGATGTGTGTAGAAAATCATCTCCAAGTTGCTTGCCACCTGTCTCAAGAAGGTTATTGAGTTTGTTTTTGTTTTTTTTAGACAGAAGTGGATTGAAGTTAGTTCGTAACTTACATTGCACCAAAGTCTACCATGTGGGAACGAGTGAGTCGCATGGTCGCCCCAAATGGGACGTAAGCTAAACACTCTAGAAGAGGAGGGGAGACCCCTCGTTCTTCATTTCCTACACTTAAGGCTCGAGCGCAATATACGTTATATTTATTAAGTGTTTTAGAAATGTTAAGAGATGAGAATAGAATACTCAAGTCGAAAAGAAAACTCTACGGGAATTCTATCCTAATGTTATCATGCAAAGGTGGCCCTATAGTTGAATGAAGAAAAGAATCTACCTAAAGGACAAGTAGGGATTGCACTACCTAATGCTTATCTTACCTTATCTTAATCCAAAATTAAGTTTAAGCTAAGATCCCAAAGGGGTGTGAGAGAGTTGTTCAAACAAGCATTATATCATGTAATCCGCACACAAAAGAGAAAGGGAAGTAAAAGAAATGAGAGATGAAAGGAAGAATGAGCATGGATAAGCATACACATACTCATGTGTCTTACCTCTACCCCTACATAAAAGGTTAGATCAAAATAAACACAAGTATTGAATACAGGTGGTAGAAAGAAGGCAAACAAGTCCTACTTAGCCTAAGAAAACAACCTAAGAATTAGACAAGGTTTGAACTAAAAGGAAAGAGTCCTAAGGGTTAAGAATCACCCAAGGGTAGTAGGTATATGTCAAGGTATCCTACTAAGGTTAACATGCCCAATGAAAACAAATAATGTCAAACTATGCATCCAATGATCATACAAATGCAAGTTATGCACTAACTATGCAAGATGAATGTATATGATTCATGAACATGAATAAATGCTTGTACAAACATTAAAGTCAGAATTGAATGACATTCATGAATGTATGGGAATGTCATTGAGATGGCATATGAATTATGAATGCAAGCATTGAGAAGATGAAGCAAGAAGAAGTGAAAAGCACTTAAGCTCAAACAATGAAGCATACTTGTAATGCAAGTCACAGAATGAGGATGAAATATGATCATACATGGAAATGAATGCAAATCAGTAGCATATGGTATTTGGGATGACATTTAGAATGCAAGAATGAGCACACAAAACTCACACATCTCAAGTTGAAGCATATTGAAGAAGAGAAACAAACTAGGTACAAACAAGTTCAAACAAGTGTATACAAGTCAATCCAAGATGAACAAGTAATGACCTATAATATGAGAAAGAGGACCTATAATATCCACACAACATGATCTCAAAGTATCTCAACAAGTACCAAATAGGATTTGCATACAATGCACCTCAAAACCATAGCACAAGTGCTCTAACATTCACATAAAAAAAAAGATGCACTTATGAATTCCCAAAGAACATGTTAAGAGGACAAGAAAAAATGAAAGATACAAGTATATTAAAGTGCAAACAGCAAATGAACATGTATCAAAATAATGGACTCAAAATTCATTAAGGATCATACTCAAACATGCTTCACAAGTTCACACAAGTAACACAAGAACTATGCACAAATGTGACATTCAAACATCAATAAAAAATGCACTTAAAAAT
This sequence comes from Lathyrus tuberosus, assembly GCA_022829125.1. Taxonomy (NCBI): domain Eukaryota; kingdom Viridiplantae; phylum Streptophyta; class Magnoliopsida; order Fabales; family Fabaceae; genus Lathyrus; species Lathyrus tuberosus. The sequence continues at coordinate 14,614,799 of JALAZF010000065.1, read as the reverse complement.
CCACAAAAATATGCATGAAAGGCCTCAAGATGTCTTACAAATATGTATCAAGTCTTATGTGCAAATTCAACTCATAAGTGCCTCAAACAATTCATCAATGCAACATGTATCAAGAGAGAAACTCATATAAATGCAACTTAAAAGAAAATTCCATGAAAAATATGAAAACAACTCCAATCAAAAATGAAAAAAATGTACAAAAATTAGTTAAATGGATGAGGATGCTCCATGAATTATCTTGGAGTTTTTAAGGATGCACAAGTATTTTTAATAAAATGTTTTTATTCATGTATGAAAAGAAATAAAAAAACAAAGAGAAATAGAGCAGGGGGGTGCAACGAGAGTAAAACATAGTTCAAAATATGCATTGGGCCCGAAGGAGGGGTGTGTAAGTAACTAATGAAGACCCAGCCCACACGCGTGGGGGGTCTGAGAGTGCATACCATGTGCCTAGTCAAACATTGACTCAAGGAGAGCCATTGGATCAAGTCCATGTGAGATAATCAGATAAGTCAAGCAATCAAGTGGATCAACACGCATGCACATGAGATGATATGATGCAACAACCACACGTGATTGTCAGAGTAAAAAATATTCCAAAGTGAGAACACGTGCAAGGCATGTGAATAATTAATTCGCTGGCAAAATCCTATGCGTTGGATCAAAGTAAATGGATGGACACGATTAGATCTAGACTGAACTAGGGTTTATGAGAGGTTCAACTCTCAGGCGGCCGGAGAAGACTCCAGTCATCTTCTCCGGCGTACCTCCGTCGTGGCCAGGCGGCTACATCACTAGAAATGGACGAATCCTATACCAAAATATTTGTCTCTTCACATATATCTTAAATCTATTCTTAGTTTTCTACAAATAACGCACGAGTGAAGCGAATCGAAGCCAAACATCTTGCCCTAGGATTTCAAACTAAGCACCTATGGTGCCTATCAACTAGCCAGAAGATCACATTGCTCCTATTGCACTCCAAAACACACAAAAACACGCTTAAATCCACAAAACGAATGCGACAAAGTTTGAGAAAGAAACCTGTGCTCGATGAAGCTTTGGACAAAAGAAAACCAGAGATGAGGTTCCTTGCTTCCTTAATCTCAAAACCAGCCAAATAAAGTCACTACAAAGCTTGTAATCTCTTGAAATTCAGTTGATGAAGATGAAGAAAACTGAAGTGGAATAAGAGGATGCAAGTGGCTATACTTTAATGCTTTCACTCCATTGATGATTCTTGATGAAGAAAAAATGGAGAGATTTGCAGAGAGTTGAGATCTCAGAAGCTTCGAGAGAGAGAAAAGTTTGAGAGGGAGTGTGAAAAATGGTGAGAATGAAAAGTGAAGTTAAAATTCATTTAGGATTTGACTTATATCTGAGGTTAGAATCTAACTGTTGTGGTTTACAGTTAGAACCATGGTTGAGTTAAGTTAGAAGGTGAATTGAGTAGAATGAAGGGTGAAATGAGAATCATAGTGAGTTTAATGGTGGAGCTCGAGTTATTGTTTTGCTATGGTGAGGAAGAGGCTTATGATGACTCATGGTGTGGTTTAAAATGAAAGGTGATGATGGTATGAATGAGCTTGCAACAACAACAACTTATTCACCAAGTTTTCTTTCTCTTTTGTTTGACCAAATGAAGCAAAAGGTGCATGAGTATGTATGTGTGGGAAGGGTTTTGTTTGGCTTTGAATGGTAATGTATGATGTGTGTATGGCTGAATGTAAGAAGCAAATGCAATGCAGCACAATGCCACCAATTTGTAACACGAGCACTAAGTTCAAGTGAGGGTCTTTGGAGGGAATTATCTCAATGATAAATGGATGAAAATGATTGATAATGGAGGCTATGGAAAGATCTTGTGGTGGATAGCAGTGTTGGTGTCAAGAACAATCAAAATAGAAGCCTTTAAGATGCCTAAAAATGCTCATGAAAGTCTTTGGTCACAACTGAATTGGCTAGCCAACATGACTTTGTTCGTGGCCAACCCATGGGCGTATGGAATGACCATGTGATGCACCTGGCTTTTGTAACGCCCCCGAATTTAATTAATTAGTTAATTAAATTAGTGAAGGGTTTTATTATTGGATTTAGACGAAGTTTGAGAATTAATCGGGTAATTGGGGTGTTATCGGTATTATTTTAAGAGGCTAATTGGTTTGATATGTCGATCGGAATTATTAAGTTAAAGTCGGATTAATAGTCGGTTAATCGAAAAATTAATAAGTTGATTATGCTGAAGGAGTAATATTAGTAATAATATTATTATTTATTTGGGTTAGTTGTAGTGTGGAATTTGGCAATGTGGAGGTGTGGATTAGTTGGCCCATTAAATCAAATAATAGTATTATTAGTTATTATTAGATTATTTGGAAAATAAAAGAAAAGAAGTAGCAGTAAGGTGAGAAAAAGGAAATGCAGAACGAGGGTTTTGTGTGGAGAAAGAGATAGGCAGTTACGAAGGGAAAACGGGAGAAAAAAGGGAACAAAGATGCCGTACGAGGAGAAGTTGCAGAGCACATATTTGAAGCTATAGTGAACAAGGATTCAACCGGTGGGTTTAGAGCGGTCTCCAATCCAAGGTAAGGGTAGGTTCGACTATTATAACCGGGTTATGATGAATGTTATGGGGGTATTAGGTTGTATTGAATTGATACTGTCTGTAATTTTGTTGAGTAATCTCTGTTTGGTCTCATACTGTCACACAATGTGAAATTGGGTTTATGGGAAATTTATTGTTGTGATTGAAAATTGATGTTGCAGTGGGTATAAGTTGATTGTAGCTGAGATAGTTGATCGAAGAGAATATGTTTGGTGTGTTGATGTGTTATATGTCGTAATTGGTTAAATTGACATTGAGTGGAATATGGAAAATATACAAGCAAGTGGCAATATAGGAAACTATACATGTGAATAAAAAGAAATGAAATCTGAGGCGGGGGGAAGGAGAAAGGAAAAATTGAGGCGGGGGGCCTCAAGAGGTGAGGTGGGCGCCTCCTATTGTTTTTTTTTTGGGTTCTTTGAATTTTTGTTGGTGTGAGTGCATGAAGAAGGCTGGGACGGGCGTCCTATGCCTTGAAAAGGGGAAATATATATATATATATATAGGTTTGAGGCGGGGGCCTCACGAGGTGGGGGAGGTGGGCGCCTCCTAAGGGTTTTTGGGTTCTTTGGATTTTGTTTGATTTTTGGAGTGTGTGTATATATATTAATTAATGTATTGGTTTGTGAGTAGCATATGGAAAATAAGAAGACATAAGTACAGAGCATGGAAAAGGATTTAGAGAAGTGGCGCAAGCCACTGTGTCTTTCTTAGAAAGTGATTTGCTTTTAGTTTAATTAAGATATACATGTTTCATTAGTATAATAACTTTAGAGCTTGTGGCATTAAATTAGTTCTATTTAATTAATATGGTTGATGGTAGTGGCATATTTAGCAGAGTTGTTCAAAAGTTAGCAGAGCCAATAATTTAATTAATTTAGTAGCAGTATGCATTTCAGTAGCAGTGGTAATTATGACAGCAACGGGATTTAATAACAATTCATGACAGAAACTTGGAAATGATTTTCAGGAAATCGTAACAGAAAGTAGAAGTTTGTAATTAAACTGGGATTAAATGACAGAAGGTAAAATAGTACTGTTTCAGTCGGTTTAGCCGGTTTAGGCGGAGAAACTTAGTTGTCCGGAATTTAACGAAAATTGTCGAGGTAGTTCGTAATAATTAGTAGGTGATTTTAGTCGGTTTGTTTTGTTGAATTAAGTTGAACGCGTGGAATTGCAGGCAAAGTTGGATAAGTTGTATTGTCCCGATTTACGGGTGAAGTATTTAAGTTGCAGGTCTTATGACCAATGTTGTTTGAGTTGTGTTGTTGTTGATTAAGTTGTAGGTCGAATGACCAATGTTGTTTGAGTTGTGTTGTTGTTGATTAAGTTGTAGGTCGAATGACCAATGTTGTTTGAGTTGTGTTGTTGTTGATTAAGTTGTAGGTCGAATGACCAAAGTTGGATTAAGTTGATGCTATTGATGCATGTTTGAGTTGTTGTTTTCGTTGATGTTGTTCTGGTTGTTCTTGTTGATGATGTAGTTGATTGTATGCCTTTGATCATTGTCGCATACATTGCATTCATGAGTCGGGGCTGTATGCTCACACCACGTTGGCCTTGATGGCATTGATTAAGTTGGCCCTTGATGGCATTGATTAAGTTGGCCTTGATGGCACCACGTTGAAGGCTTATGCCTTGTTGAAATGCCTCGATAACCTGGCGTATGTTTAAGTTGGGAGTTTTACTCCGATGGTACCACATGCATGTGCATAGTTGTGTCACATTTTGAGTCGTTGTGCAGTTGCTGTTGTTCTTGATTCGTTGTTATTGTGAAGTTGTTGTTGTTGTGAAGTTGCTGTTGTTGTGAAGTTGCCGTTGTTATTGCTATGTCTTGTTGCTTGATATAAATTACTAATGTCGTGAGCTGTTGTTATATATGTTGTACTTACTATAATTTACATCTTTTATATAAGTTGTTGGTATATGTTGTTATTTGCTGTCAATACCAGTTGGGGCTGCTATTAAGTTGTTTATTTCTAGTTGTTGCATGACTGTTGTATGAAGCGGTGAAATTCGTATGATCCTAATCTAGTATGTTAATTATCACATTTTGTTTATAATATTCGATATCTCACCCCTTCTGTAATGATGTTTACCTATTACGGGTAACTGAGCAGGTACTCAAGAATAGCTGCAGAAGTTGAGGTATAATGTGAAGTCTTAGATGCTGTTAGCTCGAGTTGGTCTTGCTCTGATACGTAGCACTCGGGGGGGGGGGGGGGGGGGGGGGGGGGGGGGGGGGGGAATGAAACGATTGTTGTTTATTTGTTGTTATTGTCTTAGTAGTTGAATCTTAAATTGTTGTTATTAAAGAATTGTTGTTTCAAAGTTGTTTTTGAGTTGGACATGAGGTTATGTCATTATAAGTTGAATTATGTGAAGCCGCTTATTAATAAAAGTTGTTTTGTTTTCAAAAGGATAATTCAGGGTTGTTATCAGTTCATCCGAATCAGTGTTATGTATCTGAATTATTTGTGATTAATATGAAGTTGTTTTCTGTTGAAAATGTGACATCCTGTTTATGTTGAAGAATTTTTAAAATGAAAACTCTGATTTTATTACTTATCCGCCGGGTAGAAATGGGGGTGTTACATTATTGGTATCAGAGCACGTCGGTCCGTCCGGCCAATGTTGTCTAATGTTGTTTCTTCCTTAGTACTCGACATGGGTGTGGAACACTGTCGGTGCTTGTTTGTTAGTAGTTTCTAGTAGTTGTCTACAGGTTGGTTTGAATTAAGTGGGGGAGAAGTTTGCTCCCGTACGTGTTGTTGGTATGTAGAAGTTATTTCAAGGTGATGTTGCTTGCAAGAGTGCATATGTTGGAGCGATGTTATTGCGGACCAGCGAGAGTTTGGACTCGCGAATCCATATCAGTCAAGTTGGAGATGCGCGTAGAGTCTGGACGGTGAATCGAAGATGATTGAAATTAAGGAATTATTCTGAATGGAATGATAAGTTGGTGGATTAATTCGGGTAAGTTGTATATCTTTAGTATAGTTGGATTAAAGTTGAGTGATTTTCGTAGTTGAATGAAAGGAAAGGGTTGTTGCTAGATTTTGGAGCAAGTGGGAGAGAAATGGAACTTATGTTCATCGACCTCAAATTCTGGTTTTTGTGATTTTGGAGCAGCTGTCAGTAAACGAGGTATAACTTTCGACTCGTGATTCGGATGGAAGCGGTTCTGGACATTTTGGAAAGCTTACGAAATTCCCTACAGTTTTCATATAAGATTTGTCTTCAGGAATTTTGTGAAGAGGGAGAAAGGTGCGTTTTAATATTTGGGTCTGTTGCTGATTTTTTTTGGAAAATTCTGCATACGGAAATTCTGGGACCAGTCCCGTTGTGTAGCTGATAACTTTTTACTCGTAAGTCGGATTTACGCGATTCTTGAAGTTCTGAAATCTACACAAAATTCTCTTCATTTTGGAATATGATTTTGTGATTGAGAGATCTGTATTGAAGGAGATATATATGGTTGAAGTTGAGCGAAATTTGCTGAAAAAATTTGGAAGGATGAAAACAAGTGTGGAATATTATTAAGAATAAAGTGTTGGTATTTGTAAGATGTGACTGTATCGGAGAATGCTTGGAGATGCAACTTATGTTGAATGAGGATGATTAAGATGATGATGCTAAGTAAAGGTAATGTTGAGAGAAATGCGAAAGTTGATTTGTGTTGCTAAGAATTTTCACCTTGGTTGGAAGTTGTAATTGGAGCAAACTGAATTGGATCGTTCTCAATGTTGTAGCGACTTCGGTATTGGAAAAATATTTAAAGTCGTGTTGTACTATGAACGTGCATAAGAGGACGCGTAATGGATTTTGAACGTTTTTGTATCGTTGACGAAGTTGAAACTAAAGAAACTAAGAGTGGCATTGGTAAGCCTTAGAAAGTTGGCGGAGCATTATGCTTACGGACTTTGGGGCACAAGTTGAAGTACGCTATTGGGTTGGGTATTGATGATTTATTTCACCGTTATGGTTGTCGGCTGTCTATTGACAAATTGAGGAACTGATCACCCTTAATCTCTTGTTGATAGTAGACGGAGTCATAATTGATGGATAGATGTGTCGTGCCAACTAGTATAGTATGTACGTTGAATTGGTCGAAGTCAAGCCAAGTGCTTGAAGGTTGTTTGTTTTGCTGATACAAGTTCATATGTTAGAATATTAGTTGAATTTAAGGATGACAGCACGAAGCTGTGTTTGATTGATGAGTAGTATGGAAAATTTCAGTTGAGACTGGAGAATGTGAGGGTTGAGTTAGGTAGAACAAGAAGTTAAATTATAAGTTGATTTGTAAAAGTGGAGTTTTGGTTGGTAAAGATGATTGATCTTGTTGAAATTTAAGTGGACTCAGGTGTCAAATGTTGCTGTAATGTTGTTATGCGCCTAAGGTGATTTTGAGAACTATGTTGATAAAAGATGGTAAAGTTGTAATTTATGTGTGGTGTTAACGGGGAGATCCCGAAGATTTAAGTCGAAAGCCTTGGTATTATGTCGATTTTGATGATTGGAAGTTGGAGGTCAATTGAGTAGAGTTAGTACCTTGAAAGTAATCAGAGTGCGCAGCGAGCGCGTAGTGTATTGCGGTTGTTCAGACGTGAATTGTACCGATGTTAATATTTGGTTACGTTGATGTTGTGTTTAAGTTGGTATTCTTAAGTTGTTGTGTTCTGGTTCTTAAACCGGTAAATTCTTAAGTTGGTTACTTCTTGTGTTGCGATGTTAGTTGTCAATTGCATCACTTGGGTAGTATTCGCGTTGTTGTCGCCGTGAGGTTAAGAACCGTTGTTGGTGTTATACGTGGGTTTCCTTCAGAGTATGGAGATAAGGATCGTATATGTGTTTTGGTGTTGTTTACGTTGCTGCGGTAATGATGCGATGTTGTATAGTCGAGTGTAGGCAAGTGAAGGTTGTTACTATGTGTAGGTGATTGTTTCAAGGTATTACTAGAATGGTTGGCGAATAGTAACGGTTATGTTGCAAGAGTAATTGAAGTATCAGAGTATACGTATTGGGGTTTAAACCGTGATTGAGTTGTTGTTAAATCGAAAGATTAAAATACGAATGTTGTGTTAAGGATGGTTGTGTCGGATAGATTTTCGAGAACGAAAATGTCCTAAGTGGGGGAGAGTTGTAACGCCCCGAATTTAATTAATTAGTTAATTAAATTAGTGAAGGGTTTTATTATTGGATTTAGACGAAGTTTGAGAATTAATCGAGTAATTGGGTGTTATCGGTATTATTTTAAGAGGCTAATTGGTTTGATATGTCGATCAGAATTATTAAGTTAAAGTCGGATTAATAGTCGGTTAATCGAAAAAATTAATAAGTTGATTATGCTGAAGGAGTATTAGTAATAATATTATTATTTATTTGGGTTAGTTGTAGTGTGGTATGTGGCAATGTGGAGGTGTGGATTAGTTGGCCCATTAAATCAAATAATAGTATTATTAGTTATTATTAGATTATTTGGAAAATAAAAGAAAAGAAGTAGCAGTAAGGTGAGAAAAAGGAAATGCAGAACGAGGGTTTTGTGTGGAGAAAGAGATAGGCAGTTACGAAGGAAAACGGGAAAAAAGGGAACAAAGATGCCGTACGAGGAGAAGTTGCAGAGCACATATTTGAAGCTATAGTGAACAAGGATTCAACCGGTGGTTTAGAGCGGTCTCCAATCCAAGGTAAGTGTGGGTTCGACTATTATAACCGGGTTATGATGAATGTTATGGGGGTATTAGGTTGTATTGAATTGATACTGTCTGTAATTTTGTTGAGTAATCTCTGTTTGGTCTCATACTGTCACACGATGTGAAATTGGGTTTATGGGAAATTTATTGTTGTGATTGAAAATTGATGTATCAGTGTGTATAAGTTGATTGTGGCTGAGATAGTTGATCGAAGAGAATATGTTGGTGTGTTGATGTGTTATATGTCGTAATTGGTTAAATTGACATTGAGTGGAATCTGGAAAATATACAAGCAAGTGGCAATATAGGAAACTATACATGTGAATAAAAAGAAATGAAATCTGAGGCGGGGGAAGGAGAAAGGAAAATTGAGGCGGGGGCCTCAAGAGGTGAGGTGGGCGCCTCCTATTGTTTTTTTTGGGTTCTTTGAATTTTTGTTGGTGTGAGTGCATGAAGAAGGCTGGGACGGGCGTCCTATGCCTTGAAAAGGGAAATATATATATATATATAGGTTTGAGGCGGGGGCCTCACGAGGTAGGGGTGGGCAGCTCCTAAGGTTTTTGGGTTCTTTGGATTTTGTTTGATTTTGGAGTGTGTTATATATATTAATTAATGTATTGGTTTGTGAGTAGCATATGGAAAATAAGAAGACATAAGTACAGAGCATGGAAAAGGATTTAGAGAAGTGGCGCAAGCCACTGTGTCTTTCTTAGAAAGTGATTTGCTTTTAGTTTAATTAAGATATACATGTTTCATTAGTATAATAACTTTAGAGCTTGTGGCATTAAATTAGTTCTATTTAATTAATATGGTTGATGGCAGTGGCATATTTAGCAGAGTTGTTCAAAAGTTAGCAGAGCCAATAATTTAATTAATTTAGTAGCAGTATGCATTTCAGTAGCAGTGGTAATTATGACAGCAACGGGATTTAATAACAATTCATGACAGAAACTTGGAAATGATTTTCAGGAAATCGTAACAGAAAGTAGAAGTTTGTAATTAAACTGGGATTAAATGACAGAAGGTAAAATAATACTGTTTCAGTCGGTTTAGCCGGTTTAGGCGAGAAACTTAGTTGTCCGGAATTTAACGAAAATTGTCGAGGTAGTTCGTAATAATTAGTAGGTGATTTTAGTCGGTTTGTTTTGTTGAATTAAGTTGAACGCGTGGAATTGCAGGCAAAGTTGGATAAGTTGTATTGTCCCGATTTACGGGCAAAGTATTTAAGTTGCAAGTCTTATGACCAATGTTGTTTGAGTTGTGTTGTTGTTGATTAAGTTGTAGGTCGAATGACCAATGTTGTTTGAGTTGTGTTGTTGTTGATTAAGTTGTAGGTCGAATGACCAATGTTGTTTGAGTTGTGTTGTTGTTGATTAAGTTGTAGGTCGAATGACCAAAGTTGGATTAAGTTGATGCTATTGATGCATGTTTGAGTTGTTGTTTTCGTTGTTGTTGTTCTGGTTGTTCTTGTTGATGATGTAGTTGATTGTATGCCTTTGATAATTGTCGCATACATTGCATTCATGAGTCGGGGCTGTATGCTCACACCACGTTGGCCTTGATGGCATTGATGGCATTGATTAAGTTGGCCTTGATGGCACCACGTTGAAGGCTTATGCCTTGTTGAAATGCCTCAATAACCAGGCATATGTTTAAGTTGGGAGTTTTACTCCGATGGTACCACATGCATGTGCATAGTTGTGTCACATTTTGAGTCGTTGTGAAGTTGCTGTTGTTCTTGATTCGTTGTTATTGTGAAGTTGCTGTTGTTGTGAAGTTGTTGTTGTTGTGAAGTTACCGTTGTTATTGCTATGTCTTGTTGCTTGATATAAATTACTAATGTCGTGAGCTGTTGTTATATATGCTGTACTTACTATAATTTACATCTTTTATATAAGTTGTTGGTATATGTTGTTATTTGCTGTCAATACCAGTTGGGGCTGCTATTAAGTTGTTTATTTCTAGTTGTTGCATGACTGTTGTATGAAGCGGTGAAATTCGTATGATCCTAATCTAGTATGTTAATTATCACATTTTGTTTATAATATTCGATATCTCACCCCTTCTGTAATGATGTTACCTATTATGGGTAACTGAGCAGGTACTCAAGAATAGCTGCAGAAGTTGAGGTATAATGTGAAGTCTTAGATGCTGTTAGCTCGAGTTGGTCTTGCTCTGATACGTAGCACTCGGGGGGGGGGGGGGGGGGATGAACGATTGTTGTTTATTTGTTGTTATTGTCTTAGTAGTTGAATCTTAAATTGTTGTTATTAAAGAATTGTTGTTTCAAAGTTGTTTTGAGTTGGACATGAGGTTATGTCATTATAAGTTGAATTATGTGAAGCCGCTTATTAATAAAAGTTGTTTTGTTTTCAAAAGGATAATTCAGGTTGTTATCAGTTCATCCGAATCAGTGTTATGTATCTGAATTATTTGTGATTAATATGAAGTTGTTTTCTGTTGAAAATGTGACATCCTGTTTATGTAGAAGAATTTTTAAAATGAAAACTCTGATTTTATTACTTATCCGCCGGGTAGAAATGGGGTGTTACAGCTTTAGCTCACTATATCTCTCAATAGATTGATCATATAAAAAAACTTCCAACACCATTATTGTAGAGAGGATTGAGAGGAACAAGTTTGATGTTAAGCATTTTTTGATTTGAAGCCACCATCATAAAGTAATTGGCCTTGGAACTTGGACACTGCATGCACATAAGGTGTTTGTTGAAAATACGCCGAGCTCACTCGCCCATAATCTACTTGGCTAGCCCAAATTGCCTTGTGTCTCCAACTTTGAATAATCATATCTTCCTCAATTTTGATCCAAATGGGATGTTCTTGCTATGGTTTTGAAGCTTAGGATGTGAACTTTAATTTGGACCTTGGAATTTTTCAATTTTGAGTTTCTATCATGGAGAAAACTAGCCTCAAAGTTGGTGGTTCAGCTTGCCAACACTTACTAAATTTAGAAACCCTAGCTTCTATTTTTAGCAACTTTTCACATCTCTTGATTTCTTGAGAATCTCTTGACATTTCTTGATCAAATCTTCATCAATGGACATATTTGAGATGAGGGACATGAATTTGATCTCAAAAAGTTAGGAGTTGACTTTTTCCTCTACACAGTTGACTTTTCCCCAATCTGATTGATTCTCCACCAATTGATCAATTGAAGATCTTCTGAAATGAACCAATGGACAATACTCCCTCCTTAGACAATTGAGAGCATATAGAAAACATTGAGATCAAGCATTGGCTAAAAAACACACTTGCACTGACTTTTCACCAAAACCCTAATTTTGCATTGGTTAGGAGAATGTGATTCACTTGAAATTTCTTGCCAAGCTTGATCATATGATGAGGTGATGGACCAATAAGATACCTTGAGGTCCAAGGCTCCTTTGTAGCTCAAGTAATGATGACATTGAGACTATCTCTCCTCTTGGTGTCTTGGATAACACACATGAACTTTTACTTGAAGCTCTGGAAAACATCTTCTTCTCTTGAGTTAGCTCATATACCTTGATCCCATGCTAAGAACCAATGATATGCAAAGAAGATAATGCAAGAATGAAATGAAACATAAGTCAGTTAGTGCTAAAAGTAAGAGGGCAAATTTTGAGGTGTTACAGGGCGGTGCGAAGAGGCGCAGAAATGCTGCTGCGCAATTTTTGTTGTTTCTTTGTTGTTTCGCGTGGTTTCCTGTTGCTTCGTTGATGATTTATTTAGATGATGTATTTTGGAGGATTGCTATGAATATGCCTGTTCGAATATGTGTATGTGTGTTGTTGTGAAATAATGAGTTGAGTAATGATGATATGCTATGTTTATGTATTTGTTTCATTGTTGCATGTTGTCGTTGAAGGTGCATAGCATGATGCATGAGTTGAGGGATGACGTGTGCCCATGTGGGGTGTGAGCGTCTATCAGGATTCCATTTAATGGAATCGATGTTATTGTTGTTGAGGTGATTGTGTGCCCAGGTGGTATGTGATCAATCACGATTGTCGTGTGCCCATGTGGGGTGTGAGCAACTAGATAGACATTCCAACGAGAATTGTGATCATGAAACAACGATCAAAATTGGTACCACATGCATTGAGTCTAGTTTGTGTCTCATTGCATTATTCTTTTTAGTTGTGTTGCATTATGTTTTGATTGATGAATTGTGGTTGTGTTGAGGTGTGTGATTCTTGTTGGTAGTTGTGATATGGGTGAATGACTTGGTGATTTATGTTATTATAATTATATCATCTTCTTCTTTTTTTTATTTGAGAATCTCACCCCTTCTGTGTTTGGCGTTGCTTTATACGGCATCTTGCAGATAATCAGGAGTAGTTTGGAAGTCGTGGTCGGTGAAGACGAGGTGCTTCACTTTAGTGGCGTCTGCTCTGATATGTAACATTAGGAGTTGGGAACGCTTTTATGCATATTTTATTTTGGGTAAAGAATTTTGGTTTCCTTTACAGTTTACACAACTAATTTTTTTGGTAACTTGAAATTGTTATGCTTTATTATTCGAATGATTCATTTCCGCTGCGTAATAAGGAGTATTTTTGGATTAAAGTATGTTTTAAATTATGTTACATGTCTACTTATGAGAAAGTTTATGTTGAAAGTAATGCCCTTTATTTCTAAGTTGTATTACTTTACTCTGATTATTCGATTAAATTATGCGAGGGAATTTAAGGTGTTACACTTGCTCGCATTCTTCAGTCCATTCGAACGTGGATTTCAGGCGTAGAAGCTTGAAAAACGGGAGTGCGTACTGTGCGGACTGTGCGTACTGTACCGAATTCTTCGAGTTCGGGGTCGGGATCTCGGAGAATGCCCTGCACTTGTCGGGGTTTTCCTCTATTCCTCTCTCTGTGTGGTAGAAACCGAGGAACTTGCCTGCTCGGACGCCAAAGGTGCATTTGTCGGGGTTGAACCTCATCCTGCATTTTCTCATTGTGTCGAAGACCTTCGTGAGATGGGCAGCGTGGTCGACTTCTTCTGCTGATTTGGCGATCATGTCATCCAAGTAAACCTCGAGCATGTCACCGATCTCTCCCTAGAAGACTTTGTTCATCATCCACTGGTAGTTCGCGCCGGCGTTCTTCAGGCCGAAGGGCATTACGTTGTAGTAGTAATTGCCCGACTCGGTCATGAAGGCGGCGTGGTGCTTGTCGGCCTTGGCCATGGGGATTTGATTGTACCCCAAGTAGGCGTCCATGAAGGAAAAAAGTTTGAAACCTGCAGAATTGTCGATCAACTGGTCGATGTTAGGTAATGGATAAGAATCTTTCGGGCACGCTCGGTTAATATCGGTATAGTCAACGCACATCCTCCATTTTCCATTATTTTTCTTGACAAGTACAACGTTGGACAGCCAGGTTGTGTACCTGGCCTCCGAAATAAAATTTGCCTCTAAGAGGTCTTTTACAGCTTTTTCATCCCTAGAGCTCTGGGGACCTTCTTGGTATCGCGAGTCGCGGGCAACATGGGCGGCCTCCGACTCTTCAAACTGGATGTACGATTGGGCTCGGTGTAGGAGGTCTTCCAAGTTACGGGGTCTATGGATGCCTACAACCTTGGCGAACTCGGTCCCGTGACGCAGTCCCCGCTCGATCAGGAACTTCTTCATGTCGTCGGTGGCGGGTACCTCGACGGCTTCCCAGTTGATTCTCTCGATGTAACCTGTAAGAGATTTGTCTCTCCCTTATAGGATGGCTTCCAGGGAGTCCACCGTCTTCGGGTGGCGCCGGGACGCAGTAAAATGCCTAGAGAACTGTCTCTTCAGTTCTTTCCAAAAGGTGATGGATTTCGGCTTGAGGCTTTTGTACCACGCCATGGCCCCCTACTGGAAGGTGGACGGGAAGAGCCTGCATTTGATGGCTCTCAGGAAATTCCTACAGTCGAGCATTGCCTCGAAGATCTCTATGTGATCGTCGGGGTTGGCGGTGTCGTTGTACGTCCCCAACGGTGGAGGCATCTCCATCCCTACGGAGATAGGGGTCTCCATAATCTCCTTGGACAGCGGGGTACGCTGGTCATCCTCATAACTCCTAACTGGTGATTGTGACGGGGAGTGGTGGCCCTGACCAGGCTCGTGCCGGCGGGGGGAGCTCCTTGGGCGGCTCTTCGGCTTTTCGCCGTCAACTTTGCTCCTCTTCTGGGCAGGAGAGTGTCGTCGTTCCTTACGAGGAAGTGAGTGATGGCGCTTCTAGGCGACCACGGGCTAGGGTCGCTCAAGGAACGGGCGGCGTCCCGTAGGTGGGGGAGTCGGGCTCCTAGAGTCGACCAGTGGTGTCCTTTGCGGAGAAGGAGAACGACTGGGAGATGGAGGACGGCGATGTCTCCGCGGGGGAGAGCATCGTTGTCGCCCCCTTTTGAGTGCTTATATCCTCATGTTCTGCTAGGAGATCAATTGGTTGATCTGATTGATCAGAGCGAATAGAGCCACCGTGTTCGGATCAGTATTTGGTGGTCCGGGGATCGGTTGGTAGACATCGGGGGCGATGTCCTGTTGGGTTGCGTTGTATGTCGAGTCGTTAGAGGAAAGGGAGGCAGTCTGCCCGTCCCTTTCGTCGTCTTTTTCGACGTTGACGACCACATTGTCCTCGCGGTCGTCTTAGTTGTCGAACTGTGCAAAGGTGGTGTCCGGAGTCTTGGTCTCTGGTTGGGAGCTGGCCAAGGTTGTCAAAGAATGGGGGTTGCTTTGTTTTTACGAAGAGGAAAACGGGAAGCAAAGATTCCCACAGACGGCCCCACTGATCGTACCTGATCAGAAAGGGGATTAATGGCCAGCAACATCGTGAGCTCCGCTACTCAGGTGGTGATGAGACGATCGGGGGTGTACCTGCAAGGTACTCCGATACCAAAGTAAGGACAGCAGCAAGCAAGTACAAAAAGTAAGAGTCAGAGTTAGAATGTAAATGTAACCTGATCCTCTCATGAGAGAGGGTATTTATAGGTTGCGCCCAGCGCAAGCCCAATGGTCATCTACTTTGGGCCTTACAACCCAGCACAGTGGTGATAAATGCCAGGGCTTACGTGGCGTAGTGAAGACCAACGTGTGGTCTTCGCCCTGGAGTAACGGTCCCGTGATCTCCGGAAAGTGGATTGACCAACTCTTTCGGATATGAACGTTACTTAATGACGTGTCCTCGCG
The DNA here is from genome assembly GCA_022829125.1 of Lathyrus tuberosus. Classification (NCBI taxonomy): domain Eukaryota; kingdom Viridiplantae; phylum Streptophyta; class Magnoliopsida; order Fabales; family Fabaceae; genus Lathyrus; species Lathyrus tuberosus. The sequence continues at coordinate 14,599,345 of JALAZF010000065.1, read as the reverse complement.
GGGAGGAGCATGTGGAGATCTTGGGGGTGAGAGGCGTGACCTCTCCCCGGTGTATGTAACTTCTGCTCGACAATAACTAATTATTATGTGATCGAAGATGAAGTGGTCTAGGTGTGCTCGATGACAGGCAGACTTGGGCCTTGTTGGGCCGCATCGCAGTATTGGGTTGGGCCTGCCCGACGGTAGGGCAGGCGCCGACCCAGTCCAGAACACCTTAAATTAGGGTTTGGGTTGTTGGAGCCTTTTTATTGTATTTTGGATCCAATATTTTTCAAATGTTTTGACACTTAAATGATGATTTTTTGGTCTCTTTTCAATTGGCTTTATTTGATCCATGATGCATGCTGGATTAGTGACATTCTTGATCTTGTTTGACTTGATTTGGTGTTGCATTTACGCAATCCTTGTGGGATATTTTTTATGATGAATCTTGATTGTTTTAATTTGAATTAGAGCTTTGGATTCACTTTTATTTGTCTATTTCTCTATTTTTGGTTGAATTTGCAAGTTGATGATGTTTTGACCTTACTTCTTTGGTGTTCTTGACCTAGTTTCTTGAGATGGTTTCTTGTATGATCCAATTGATATTAGGTGATTCTTGTGTGATTCAAATGACTTATTTAAGGTTCTGATACTCATTTTGTGATGATTATTTCTCATGTCTTTCTTCACATGATCTTTTGGTTTCAATTTGGGGATAACTTGAGTAGATGTTTGAGTTGTTTTTTTGTGCATGATCTTGAACATGTTCCTTCTTGAACTTGCTTTATATCTTGGAATTGAATGTGAATTGAACCATTTAAGTTTTCTTCTGACCCTCATGTTATGATGTGCATTATTTGATCATTTGGTCTTTGTACCTTGCTTGAACACATGTTTTTCTTTGAAGATGATAATGGTATATGTTTAGTTAGTTTTGATGCATGTCTTGAATTTGTTCCTTGATGTTTCCTCATTCTATTCATGAGTTGATGTTTAAGTTGATATTCATGTTCATGCTACTTCCTCCCATTGATGCCATGCCCTAATTTCATGTGTTTGAACCATGTATGACTTATTGTTATAAGTTGATGATTTATGAATACATAGTCTTTGTTGTGGTTCATGTTGGATGGTGTGGTGCCTCTCTTTTCATCTTTGAATTGGGTTGATCATAATGTGGTGTGAGTTATGACTTTGTTTGATTCCTATCTTGCTTAACTCGTGTTGTCTTGATATGATGCTTAATGGTATTCAATCATGATACTAAACAAGTGTGCTTGTGCACTTCCTTGTTTGTCTTCATCTATTCTCTTAAACTTTAAAGTGTGGACACTTTGATCTTGGTGCATAAAATTTAAGAGTGTGTATGATTGATTATGTTCCTGATCCATCTATGATGTCTTGTTTCATTTGATGAGCATACTTTTACATTTCCTTGATGTGTGACACTTGTGCATTGATGTTGATTCCTCTTATTTAGTGTTGCTTTGACACCCTCCTTCTCTTCATCTCTTTTCTTTTCCTTTGGGTTTTGAATTCATGTGTGTTGTTTGAGATTGAGTTGTATAATATTTACTTGTGTTTGATCACATGCTCCCTTAGGGCTTCTAGTTTGAACTTAATTTTTTATTAGGTTCAAAGCAGGATAGACATTAGGCTCTCAATCCTTTGCAGGACAACATTAGGGTAGTCCCATCTTAACCTCAACCTTAGGTCCATCATTTGTATGATAACATTAGGTAGACTTCCCTCTTATCCTCAACTATAGTACTATTTTGCATGACAACGTCTAGGTGAGTTTCCCTTAGATTTTCTCTTTGCCCTTTGAGTGTCTCTTCTTTCTCAAAACAAAAATAAAAAAATACTTAATAAATACGATGAGTATTATGCGCCATAAGCCTTTAGTATATGGGAAATGATGAGTGAGGAGTCTCTCCTTGCTTCTTCTCGAGTGTTTATCATACGTCCTGTTTGGGGGCAATCTTGCGACGCATTCGCTCCTATGTCATAGACTTTAGTGCAATACGAATCTCAAACAAATTCAATTCACTTATGTTAAAACTCACAAATAAACTGCAAACAATTTTATCCTTCGGGATTTTCTGTCAAACCTTTTTTCATAAAAAGGCATGTTATTTCTGATCTAACGCAAACAGGCATCGACCCTAACTACTAGGACGCGAACTTAGCATCACTCATAAAAAACACTTAACAATTGGTGCCACGAACTACGAACGCTCCTACTTCCTCATTCTCGTCTGAATGAAGATACGTAGGCACAAGACGACGAAGTTTTGGCGAGAAACCTTCCCTCATTCATCCGTACTCCTCGAAATAACGTTGACTCTGAGTTTCCCATTGCATGAGGGAATACGTAGGCCTAGGACGGTGAAGTCCTATCGAGTCTCCTTTTTTTTCGTTTTTTCCCTTTTCATTTTCGTTTAGCAAATAGGCTTTAGATAAACACACCTTTTGATTAGAACAACAAGAGTGGATCCCGATGAGTACAACGGACGCGAGGGGGTGCTAATACCTTCCTCTCGCATAATCGACTTCCGAACCTGGAACTTGGTTGCGATGGCCATGTCCTTTCCTTTTTTGAGGTTTCTTCGATCGTTTCCTTTCCCCCGTCGGGATAAATAACATTCGGTGGCGACACTGTTTTTCCACCGATTGTTTTTTGCGTTGCGACAGGTACACCCAAGTCCCCATGGAAAAATTAGGCAAGATATACACGGCTTTCATGATTGAGTTGGGCAAGTATTACTAAAATGTAATGCCCTTTGGCCTGAAAAACGTCGGCGCTACTTACCAGCAGATGATGAACAAACTCTTCCGATGTGAGATTAGGGACACGCTCATGGTCTACATGGACGACATGATCGTGAAGTCCCAAGAGGAAACTTACCACACACTCCACCTCAAGAGTGTTTTCGACCAGGCGAGGAGATGCAAAATCAGGTTCAACCTGAAGAAGTGTACCTTCGTCGTTCGAGCAGGCAAGTTCCTCGATTTCTATCTAACCGAATGAGGAATTGAAGCGAACCTAGACAAATGCAGGGACTTCTCTGAGTTCCCAACACCTAACTCAAAGAAGTCGATTTAGTCCCTGAACAAGATGCTCATCTCGCTATCTCACTTCGTAGCAAAGTCTTCCTAGCACGCACTTCCCCTCTTCAAAATTCTTCGCAAGGAAGCAGCGTTCAAATGGACCGAGGAGTGCGAACAAGCCCTCCTCCACCTCAAACGAGCTCTATCATAGTCGCTGGTTCTTTTTCAACCAGAATACGGGGAAACTCTCTACCTCTACCTCGCCGTCGCAGCCGAGGGCTTCAGTGCGGCTCTCATTCGTGAGACCCCCGACAGACAGAAACCTATATATTTCACCAGCAAGGCCCTGCAAGGACACGAACTCAAATACCAGTAGATAAAAAAGGTAGCACTGACCCTCATTAACGCGGCGAAGAGATTGAGACACTACTTCCTAGCCCATATAATTGTGGTGCGAACTGACCAGCGCGTAAAACAGCTGCTCAGTCGTCCTGACATGGCCGACAAAATGCTTAAATGATCACTAGAACTCTCTGAATTCGACATTCAGTATGAGAGAAGAAAGGCCCTTAAGGCCCAAGTACTGGCCGTCTTCGTGGCAGAGATGACCATGCAGACCTCCCCGACAAACGAAGCCCACAAGTGGACCATTTTCATGGACGGAGGATCTAGTTCAACAGAAAGCGGGACAGGAATCATCCTGGAAAACGAGGAGGGAATCATGATCGATGTCTCCCTCACCCTATCCTTCCTGACCTCGAACAACCAGGCCAAATACAAAACTTTCCTCGCGGGGGCTGCACTTGGACGAGGATTTGGGAGCTAGAGAGGTAAATATCTTCACCGACTCACAGCTCGTCTCCTCACAAGTAATAGGGGAATACTAGGCCAAAAACGACAATCTCTCTAAGTACTTGGCTCTGGTCCGAGAAAGAATACCTAAATTCGACTCCGACGAGGTAAGACACGACCCTCACGAGCACAACACCCGTGAAGATATCCTGTCAAAACTCGCGAGCACGAAGAAGAAGGGTGGGAACAAGTCTGTCATTCAAGAGATACTTTCCTGCCCGAGCATCGAGAAACTGTCCGCGATTCTCAACGTGAATGCCATCGGTGACAGCGACTGCTGGATGACCCCGATTTACAACTACCTCATGACAGGAGAACTATCGCCCTACTAGAAGGAGGCTAGCATAACGAGACGCTGAGCTTCCGCCTATGTCCTTATCGAGGACAAGTTATACAGACGAGGATTCTCCATCCCTCTCCTCAAGTGTGTCGAGTAATCTAAGTTCGCCCACATCCTACACGAGATCCACGAAAGAATCAATGTTCAATACCTCGGAGGAAGATTCCTTTCCCACAAGGCCCTGTGAGCAGGATACTATTGGTCCACCATGTAGCATGATGCGAAAGAACACATTAAAAAGTGCGATAAATGCCAACGTCACGGGGACATTTACTTGACACCTCCCAATGAGCTCAAAACCCTCCCGTCCCCGTGGCCATTCTCGTGGTAGGGAATGGACACCCTCGGACCGTTTACCATGGGGTCGTACCAGAATAAATACCTGATAGTCGGAGTTGACTATTTCAAGAAGTTGATAGAGGCAGAGGCCCTCGCAAAAATTACTGCACATTACATACTTTGTTTCTACAAGAGAAACATACTCTCCCGGTTTGGCGTACCATAAGTGATCGTCATCGACAACCGGACGCAGTTCACAGAAAAAAACTTAGAGGACTTCGGCGAGGCCAATAAAAAATGGGTTGAGGAGAATTCGAAGTCATAAAACGAAGCACTAAGATAACTTTGCGACACGATTCCAAAGTCATAAAACGAGAATTCGAAGTCGAAATCCTATTCCTGCGAAGAAATCACAAAGACAATCGCGAGAACAAACTCGTAGCGAACTGGGAAGGCCCTTACCGTGTTCGAGTAAAAATGGAGAACGGGGCCTATTACCTTGAAAAATTACACTGGGAAGAACTTGCTCGACCATGGAACGTAAAAAAACTGAAATTGTATTACAGCTAGGCCTGACAGTCAGTGTACCCTATTCAACGACAACAGAATGCGTCCCGACAATGGAGGAGTGCTCGGGTACAAGCACAAAGTCCCAAACATAAACAAAAAGGCAAGTTTCCACTCTTTTGACGAGCAGATTCTTGGCTCGATGGGGAATCCTCAAACGAGCTCCACCGTCGGCGTACCACGAAGGCAGAACACCCAACTTGTAATGGGAGGTTCACACCACAGAGTTAAGACCTCAACCGAGATATTAGCTCCGCTATCAATCGGAAGCCGACTCCGATCACTCGAACCAGTTCCCTTTACTGTCGAGCACCAATTTTACAAGCAGGACCCCACATACACTTAGCAAAAATAATTCACAAACAAACATAAGTATTAACCGAGAAAACTATATACTCCGCGAGCAAAACATACAAAGGCATATATGCATATGTCAAAAAAGTAAAGTTATATTAAGATAACGGCCACAAATGTCGATGACGTCAAAGCATTATAATAAACGGGAAGAGCCTAGTATTCAAGTATTGCGAATTATGGTACGCGTGGCAGACAAATACAAATCATGGCACGTAGGCCAAACGAATACAAGCAAATAAATTTAAACATTTTCTCCTCCTCAGGATGGGTCTCCCTTTCGGTATTGTCGTCGTCGTCAAGGCTAGGCGGAGCAACTATTTTATCGTCGACCACCTGGTTCAGAAATCCAATCCCCTCTGTGATAAGCTCGACCTCGAGGTTCACAACTTGGAGCTGAGCCGCTACATGATCGAAACCCATCCCGATTGCGTCCAATCAATCTTGCTCAAGGACCCTGATCTGCGAGACCAGCACACCGTGAGTCAGCAAGGCCCTCTCTTTAGTGGACTCGGCATCGGCAGGGGCCGCAGCGACTTCCAATTCAGTGATCCTCGCCTCGAGGGTCTTCTTCTCCCCAACTTCCTTGGCCTGTGCCCCCTTCATCTCACCTAGCTCAGTGAGAAGCCCGACTTGGATCACATGCTTTTCCTTGTAGTTGTCGAAGGCATTCTCCACCTTGATCTTCTTCGCCTCGAGTTTTCTGTTCACTGCCTCAAATTTTCTCAGCTCGGCGGTAGGACAAGTATCTGTGTCGCTGAGAACTAGGAAAATCTCTAAGACACTCATCAGGGCCGTCGTATCCTGAGCCAATGCTTTCCTCCGGCCCGCCTTATCGAGCTTCAAGATGGTCGACGAATCCACTTGATGCACGACCAAGGAATGGTCTCCCTCGAAGAAACCCCTATTGAGATGACAGGGGGCAACACAAACTTCTCTCCGAAATTATCCGCAGTGAGATCAATGGCTCCGATTTCCGCGACGCGGTGCCTTTTCTTGTCCTGAGAGTCCCATTGAGAGGGAGATTAGATACCCGACGGTGAAGAAGAGGTTCCAAGGACGGAGTCCTCCTTGGATTGTTCCATAATATGAGTGACCCGGTTCTTGGGAGCTTTCTTGCTTGCCTTGGCCGCAACAAGCTTGACGATCCGATCTTGAAGATTGGCCATTTTACCTGCAACAAAGAAGAACACGGGTTAGCATACTTAGGAAAAATAAGCACACGATCAAGTTAAGAAAAATAACTACTTAAAAGCGTTAAAGCCTCCTCAATAGTACGACACTAGAGTAGGTCCTTGGTATTAATGAGTCGGGCCTCGTAATCATGTTGGCCTCCCTCGTCGACGATAGCGCTTCCGTTCTTGGTCACACACGGACTGGGCACAAAGCTGTCCAGGAATACCACAATCTTGTTGTAGGCAAGTTGATCTTCAATATCTAGCTCGTTGGGCTTGGCGACATAATAGTTCGTGCCTTTATTGAAATGGGTCCTCTCCCAGTAAAGGGCAAACCTCGCCTTCAACTGCATTACCTCCTCCACGTTTTCATCACGACATACACTGCCACCTTTCTCGAGCGCTACCATGCGCTCAAACACGAAGTCGGTGGCTGTCTCCGACACAGGTCTTTCCACAAAGTACATATCCTTAAATGTACGAACGGAGTCCATGTACACCTTGAACAACTTCCTCGGATGCTTGAAGGACACCCAACTATGTTTCTCGTGTGAGGATTGTCGTTGCAGGTGGAAACAGCGGAAGAACAATGGAAGGGTGGCCCCGACCTCTAGATACGGACATACGATCTCGAACACCTGGATGAATCTTATCGCATTAGTATGCAAGTGAGAAGGTGCCAACTCCAGACGAACAAGGATCCCTATTTGGATATAAGTAAATATGTTAAAGTAATTGGCAGCCTCTCTTTTTTTTATACACACACTTTGACGGTGCACTTTTCCAATGTTTTTATTTCAATATATTTAATATATATTATATTTTTATTTAAGTATAATTACTTTTTGTACTTGTTAAAAGTAGAATACATGATAATCTCAAGTTATTAAGAGTTGTTAAAGGTTTTAGGGTTTGTTGTAGTATTTAAAGCTAACTTACATAACAAGGTGATAAGCTCTGTACATATAGTATTTGTAAGAATGTCGGATTGTCCCTTTCAAGTTCAGGGTTGAGATATTTGTGAGATCTTTTTGGCCTGAATCTCGTACACCTAGGAAGTAACAACTACTATTGAAAGAATGTGGGAATGGGTAACTAATCCAATATTATTCATGAGAGTGTGGTTAATTTTCTTATGATTTCTTCTGCACCATTTTGGACGGAGGACACGTCAGTTCTCACGTCCTTACGTTTTAGGATAATCATCTAGAAAGTGGGTGATGTATCTAAGAAATAGGCTTCACATCCAATAAATGATCAATCAATCTAGAAGACACTTCTACTAATAATTAATTTTACCTAGGTTGAGAACACTACTATAAAATAGAACTTTTTATAACACCAATTTTACAACAGTCTTCGTGTTAACCATGGTAATAATTTATATTTGAGTGTTTTTTTTTTTGTATTTACTAAAGGACATGTCACAAAGATCATATGTAATAACTGTAGTGAAATATACATAGAGTGGAATGGTTCGAATCCAAGCACCAACAATTTTTTTCTATTTATTGTGATAATACTGTGATTGACCTTGTATATCACCACAGTTTTATAATCAACCGTGGTGTAACTTTCAATAATTTCATCACGGTTCTTGTTGTCAACAGTGGTGAAAGGTGCTAATTATTTATATATAAGCGAAATTATATCTCACTTCACTACATAATAGTCGTCGCTCTCAAAATAAAACCCTAACAACTCTTTCACTCGTCTCTCTCAAAACAAAACCTTAACATCTTTGTCACACCTCTCTCTCATTTGGAAACCCCAAAACTAAACCATAACATCAAATCTTAGCCATTGGTTATTTACATGTTTGTACAATAGTTTTTGTTTCAAAATCTGTTTATGTATTATTCTTTGTGTTTCAATAGCTTGTTTCATAATGTTTGAACTTTCAATAGCGTTGCAAGCTTGTGTGAAAGATCCAAAATGACATCCGTTCAAAATAGACACAAGTTTCCGACTCTAACTTCAGCTTCATCCTTTTATTTATTGTGGATACACCATTATGGGACATGTAACGTACGTTTCTGAAACATTCTATGACTTGATATTTTTGTTGTATCGTGTATGTTGTTTATGGTTTGTTATCACTACTACAAATAATACATTTTATGACGGCGATTTCACCTCACGTAATGAAAAACTGAGTTAAATACCTAAACACACCCTGTTTTTGTTTTTTAAAAAATATACAATATATTCCACTGGTTATTTGGAAAACAGATGGGTAAACATATACATTGTACATGCTTCGAATCCTAGTAGCATCAGTTTATGTTTTTATCTCATTAAAAGTGGTGCACTCTTGAATTTTTTTTTTAATTTAAAAGTACGCTACTCTACCCATTAGTTTTTTTACCAACCATGGTGAATATGTTTCTCTTATATATATATAGCTTTAGCTTGTAGCATTTAGTTTCATTTGTCTAAACAACACAAATAGAACCCTAACGAAGAGCCCTAAACAACGAAAGCCATAAACAAATATCATCTTCAATACGAAGATGTTATGTATTTAGGGCTCTCTTTTCTTTTTCAGAGATTTAAATCACTTTCTTTTACTTTTTCTTCAGATATATGGTGTGTCAAACATCACTAATAATATTTTTGTCATATTGTTGTTGTTGTTGTCGTCATTGTTATTGTTGTTGTTGTTATTATTATTGTTGTTGTTATTGTTGTTGTTGTTGTCATTGTTGTTGTTGTTGTTGTTTAGATCCGAAACCCTAGAGTTTTTTTTGTTATTATTATTATTGATGTTGTTTTGGTCATTGTTGTTGTTCATGTTGTTGAGACCCTAAACCCTAGAGGTAGTTTGTTTATGTTGTTTTTATTGATATTGTTATTGTTTATTGACCTTATTGTTCTTGATATTGTGTTTGATGTTGTTGTTGTTTTCTTGTTCCGTCTAGTTGAGTTTATTATATCTAATGTCGATTTTTTCTTTCACTAACCCCTCTTTGAACATATAACCTAGTAAATTGAGTTTGTAAATAATCATATGTAAACATATGTTGTATCCGAAACTTATTTTACACAGATTAATGATTTTCTAGAATCTTGAAACTCATCGTTCATCTCACGCTGTTTTATAGTGAAAATCTCTCCAATACTTCTAGTTTTTCTTCAACTTTCTTCCATATTTGTTCATTTTTCAAAGAACCAAATTTTATGCTTTCAAGGATGAATAAGTAGAAAACGAAGTGTTGAATAAATAACTTGAAACATTGGATATATTTTAACCATAAAACAACTTGAGAAGAATGATGCTTCAAAATCATAATCAATGTAAGTTGTTCTTCAAATATAACACAATTGTTCATATAATTATTTTCCTAACCAATTTTTAAAAGTTATATATTCAGTATCGGGTTTAGTGAAATAAGCAATCCACATTAGATTTAAAAAACTAAAAAGTGTTTTACCCCCCGGTTTTATTATTTCACTGAGGTGATAATGTGGTATATCCATCGTTGAAATTGCAAAACCGAGGGTACATGTGTTTTTTCCATTTCGGAATTTCTAAAAGGTCTTTTTAGGGATCGAACCCATGACCATTTCACTTACCCGTCAGTTATTTTAAAACCGAGAGGTAAAGTGTGAACTTTTCATGACGCCCTTTGTTACCTCGCCTCTCTAGCCGAGGTTAAATGCATTTCGCGTTTGACGTTATATGTGTTTTTTCTAGTAGTGTGTTGATGAATGTTTTTTATGAATGTTGCTGTTATGTTTATTTAAAAGACGAGTTTATTATATATTATGTGGTTTGAGTGTTTTTTCAACCCTTACGAATATATAAATTTTTAGATTGTTTTAGAAAATTTTAATATGATAGATAAAGTTATATTTGAAAACAAGTACACGTTCAATTCTTGATAAGAATTCTTCAATCTATTATCTTCATTTTGTTCGTTAACCGTTAAAACTTTAACAGTTAAATCCAGAATTTTTGACAAAGATAAGGATAAATGGTTGAAACAAATGATATGGAATTTAAGCTTAATAGCCACAATGATCTCAACAATGATACTTCCAATGGCTCTTAACCCACCGGGCGGCAATAGGCAAGTTAAAGATGGCGGAGATAAAAACCCTTATGTTTTTACATGTACTATGAAAGATGAAGGCACTGCAATAACTGACGGTGCGTAGTTGGACCTATGTCCAGGTCAAGTTGTCTTAGGCGTTACATATTCATTAAGTTATTTTCAATTCCTTATTTGGAACACTGTAAGTTTTGTTGCATCACTAAATGTTTTATTAATGCTTATAAGTGGAATTCCTTTGAATCATAGGTTTCCTACATGGCTTTTATCAATTGGGATGTGTCTCACTCTCATTAGTCTTGCTATTAGTAACATGATAGTAGTATCAATGGTTACACTAGATCCTGTTTTGGGTTGAGCTATAGGATATGTAAAACTCGTGCTTTTCACTGAAGGTGAGAAAAATACACAAGAAGGGGCAGTTAATTATATTTGAAAAAGTATTTTTACTTCTGAACCCGAGTTCAGATTCTAAACCACAGTTCAGAATCTGATAATGAGTGCAGCAGAAAATGTAACAGAAGTAAATCAAAACAGCAAAGAGCACACAACGGTTATCCTGGTTCTTATCCAACTGAAAATACTCCAGTTCCCTTGCCACACAAGATATTTCCACTATAATCAAACTGATTGCAACTGCTTATACTCACCAGTATAAGACTTTCCCTGCTCAGACCTACAACCTAAGACTTCCTTGCTTAATCAACACCTGATCAAGACTTCTCTTCTTAGCTCCTCAGATCCTAAGACTTTCCTAGCTTAAACCTTCTTGGTTCAATAATTCACTACTTAGACATTCTTCCTAAGACTTCTCTGCTCAGAAGCACCGTCTAAGACTTCTTTGCTCAGATTCACAATCCAAGACTTCACTGCTCAAGCCCAAGGCAAGAGACTTTTATCTAAACTGACTATTTAGAGAAGGATTAACTTATAACAACACTTGATTAACAATCAGAGGTGTTCAAATATAATACAAAACACTCTGACACAATGGATTCTTAAGCTATACAAGAATAAGAACTCTTTAACAGATTAGCTTCTCTTGAGCTGATATGAATGTAGTGCGTGTATATCTCAGTTGTAGTTGCAACATTATTTCTTTAGTTGATCTTCCAATCTTCTGCTCCTTTTATAGCTGAAGAAATATAGTCGTTGAATTATCCTCAATGGTTATAATCAAATCAAATCTTCAAGTACATCTTCTTTACCAATAAAGCAGATGTTGGAACTCGTAGTCAAGGAGTTATCCACAGAACAAGGCCTTTGTCTGGAGAACACTCCTATGAAACAAGTACAACACAATCTTTTGAAGATAATGTCAACATTTCTTGAGTCCTGTGTCAGCAAATCTTTAGTTAACATTACTCAGTTTCAGAGGCAGCCACAATACACTTCTAACTCTAAAATGTACTAGCATTAACTTTCTGATCAGACTCTCCCACGAGTGTATAATTAGAATCGAACTAAATCCGCTTCTATGTCAAAACCAGTTACATCAAATAAATATAATTATGCACACACGAACCAGCTAGTTAGAAACCCTAATTGTTCTTCAAATACTTTGTTGTCATCAAAACTTTAGAGGATACATGGTATGAACCAAAATTTTCTCAACTATCTCTAACTTTTTTATGATGGCAACTTTAAGTATTTAATACAATTGGTAGTAAATTAATTACTCAACAACTTTCAGGGTCTGAGGTTTGTAAGCTCCCTCTGTGTCAAACAATCTTAGAGTTGAGGTTTGTAAGCTCCCCCTGAGTCATATCTCTGAAGTCTAAGAGGTGAGGTTTGTAAACTCCCCCTATATAGAATAGTTGAATCTACTCCAAGGGTGAGGTTTGTAAGCTCCCTCTATATAGATACACTAATCTCATCCGAATCCACAATTAATTTAGAAGAATACATAATCCATTCTCCCCCTTGGTCATCAACAAAAAGACAGAGGAAAAAGGAAACTTCAATGATTAATAATGGTTTTTGAATACCAGTAAGGAACAAGTTTGTCAATCAACCCAGCCTTTTGCACATGAGCAACAACACCCTGTTGAACAAGAATTACATAAAGAACCCTACCAAAAGGAATGAGAAAGGATATTTCCTCACGAGATGCAAGTATCGCTTCTTTTAGATAATTAAACATAGACAGAGGCAGATTGATTTTATTTCTGGAGACTAGGAATAGAATGAAGTGTTTATCATTAGAAGAAATCCATCATGTCCCATTTTCTCCAGGCCTTAGATTGGTCCCCATAATTTGATACCAGACTTTTTCCTTATGATTAAGAGTAGAAGGACTTTCAACAGGGCCTCCACTACCATAGATGTTGTGCACAAGGTTCATAAACCCATTGTTATGTATGTAGTTTTCAATAGTAACTCCATCTTCTTCATAGTTTATTGCTTGAGATATGATTTTAGAGTTGATCACAATAAGAAAACAATAGACATTAGATAGAATCTGACAATCATCACTACTACGGAAAACCCTTTTCACAACGGTTTGAAAAGGGGTACCATCATGCCTGACATATTGTTGCTAAGTAGAGTGTCGTTGTAAGTTTGTTGTTTCTACAATGGTCTGGAAACCGTTATTAAAAGGTAGGACACGTGCCATATATAACAATAATTATGATAATAAACCGTTGTGATACATACACTTAGGTACTGGGTTCGAAGCCCAGCAGCTGCAAATTATATAAAACATAAATTATCTATGATCTCGGTTACAATAGATAACCGTTGTTGAAAGTTCCCAGATTATCTTTGATCTCGGTTACAATAAATAACCATTGTTGTAAGTACCCTGAGTTTATTATATTAAATGCGGATTGCTTGTTTTCCAAACACCTCACTAACAAAATATACATGGATTCAATTTGATGAACAAGTCTATAATCTGCAAATTAAACTATTCTTGAAAACCAACTTAAACAAACCAATGTTTTCTGATTGCATTCGTCTCATCGTGCATTTCACGCTGTTTTACATATATATTGTGGTTTATTGATCCGACTCCTTCGATATATCGCTATCTTTGATTATAGTTAAATTTCCATAAGAGGAAGACATTGGATAATCTTCCTCATCATCATCACCTATCATCATAATTTTTATAATCGGAAGTTTTACGATTATAAGTGTTGATGGATAGGCAAATTAACTAATAATTTGTTGTTAATGAAAATTAACTATAATAGAAGATGGAGATGCATCTAAGGATCCAGATCATTATACCATAATATATATATTAAACATCGTGAGATGAACAATGAGAGGGAAGCAATTCGAAAACATTGATTCATATAAGTTGGTTTTCAAATACAACTTAATTTGCAAATTTTAAGTATCTATGTCAAATTAAATGAATGTATTTTAAGTGAGGGTTAGTGAAACAAACAATCTACCTAGAATATAATAAACCCAAACAACATTCTATACCAGATCCAGATATTATAAACTCATATAATACGCTTGCTACCACCAGCAAACTTTAAGTGAGGGTTAGTGAAACAAAAAATCTAAATAGAATATAATAAACTCAAACAACATTCTATACCAGATCCAGATATTATAAACTCATAAAATACGCTTGCTACCACCAGCATCATCACCCTGTATCATCCCCTTAACCTGTAAGGAAACACAACAAACTTAAAAAATGAGCATCCTCAGTTGAAACCAAACCCTAAAACCATAATCCAGTGAAGAGTAAAGAGAGGAACACGAATAACACACCTTTTAATGAAACTAATTGTGGAACAGGAATCAATTATGATGTTCAACTAGTTTGGGAAGCAATGAAAAAGATATACAAGGAGGAAGAAGCTTCCACAAAAGCTTCATACTTCTTATATTTCTTTTCATTGTTTCTAAAACTAGATGATGTTTGCTTACACTGTTGTTTCTTCATTTATTGACATCTTGTTCATGAAGCTATGAAAAAAAAAGTATAAGGTGGATGAAGTTTCCAGCATAGCTTCATGATTCTTATACTTTTTTCCATAGCTACACAAACATTATGAAGTTTCCAAAGTATGGTCTTTGTTAAGGTAGTGAAAACGAATCTGAAAAAATGAGAACAATCAACAAAAACAACATGCAACAAACGAGATAATGGGAAATATCTAACACTAGATGGAAGAAGAAGAATAACTTAATGTATGAAGCACAAGATTCACGGCTAATGGTGAAAACGAAGAGAAAAAATGGGTTCTAGGGTTTCACTGTGAAGGCAACGACGCTATTGTCAATAAGTGAAAGTTAATTCACTTATATATGGGTAAACTATTTCACAACGGTTAACAATATCAATCGTATAGATAGGTATTTATTTATTATAAATACTAGCGTCCAAACGGGCACTCCCGTGCCCGTTTGTCCGCTTTTTAAATGTACACACGTCTAAAAACACAAATGTATTTTTTACTTAATTCTGAACTGACACACTCGTGCTCGTTTATCTACATTTTTAGTGTGCATACAAATCAAAACATGAACGAACATTTTTGTATGAAACTTTTATGATGAGCAACGGCCGTCCACCCACTTTATTTAATGCGCACACATAAGAAATTATAAATATCTAAAATCTCAAAGTAAATATATTTCATAAATATTTTTTACAAATTAAATTACTAACCAAAAACAAATAATATAAATAGATATTTTTACAAATAAGTATAAATATAAATAAAATATTGTTTTAAATAATTATAATTTTACTTAACTATCAAAATAGAAATAGTAATTATCCGCTCACTTAAATTTAAACTCATTTTTCCATTTTCTTTTTCTCTCACACATATACAATATCATAATACACATGAACATGTAGTCATGTTTTCTTTTTTTTCATTTTATATTTGTCTTTCGAAAAATATAATAAATAATTCTACAAATTTAGTTGCTTTTATAGTTTCAGTAGATAATCCAGTTAAACCTTCAAAATAAAGAATTTGATTATTAATAGTTGTCTCACATTTTAGCAAAACACAAATAAATAAAATATAAAATAAGATAATTAAAAATGAGAAAATATTTGTTTTCTTATATAAAAAATTCATTACACTCAGAGCAAAAACAATAAAAAAAAATGACAAAATAGGTAGAAGATATAAGATTGAGAGATTGAAAACCAAATGAAAAGAAAAAATGATAAAAATAAAAATTCAACACAATGTATTTTATTCCCCAAATTATGGATGAAACATATCTTTGTTGTTGTTGTTGTGTACCACTTTGAATAGAGAAGATATAATAATTACATTGTACATATGAAAAAGTTAAATAGGAGGAGAAATCTTAAGATTTGATTGAACACTACCTTTTGTTATTGTTATGATGACATGATGACATTGTTCACTTGATGTATTTCATTTCATTTATCATGAATATTGTTCTGGACTGGGCCGAGGCTGCCAAACAGTCGAGCGGACCCAACCATACAGCCTGGGGAGGCCCGATAAGACCCTTCTGCGAGGACATGACTGCCACGGGCAAGCCACGGTTTCGCTGGGCACTTTGACAGTGTCGGGCACTGGGGACAATAATACAGGAGGACCTCGCACCCTGCTGAGAGGTACCTCCCCGACATATCAGCTTCTCCCCCCGAGAATGCCACACATCACTCCTCGACAGACATGTCTCCTCCCCGCGAGACCATGTCCATTCTACAGGCTTAACTCGTCCTCGACACAGAAGGCTCCTCCCCCCGCGAGGAGCACCCAACGGTCTATCCCGCGTGGACACGTTCCAAGTAACCTCCCACTTCCGAAAGGTTCGGTCTGCCCTACTTTCGGAAATCTAGGAGGAGTTACTCTAGGGCGATGACCACGTGCTGGTCTTCACTACTACACGTAAGCCCTAGCAGTTACTTGGAGTGGACCTAGTTGATCCAGCCCATTGCAGGTAACCGTTGGCCCCGCGCTGGGGGCTCTCTATAAATACCCTCTCATTTGAGAGGGTCAGGTTAGACACTTTTTTCCTACCTTTCGCACTTTCTGTACTTGCTGATATTCTGTGCACTCTCTCACTTGTTGAGAGAGAAACAGAAAAGTGGGAAATGAACGAGGGGAGCGGCTTTTATAAGCGGTTCTCGTGGAACTCAAGGGGCATAGGGCACTCGAGTGCGCTACCCTAGCCAGCCGCCCTAGCCTCCTTAGGTAATAATGGCAGGCAACACGTGGCACACATGCAACCGCTCATCTTCCCACGCGTGTCGTTTTAGTTCTCCCCAACGTTTCGAATCTGAAACCCCTCATCTCCTCGGCGTTATGACCAGACACAGCTGTCCGATGCCCGACTTCTATGCGACCTTGGGACCGTCGAGCACGATAATGGCCTCCCCGGTTCCTCTCTTGGTGTATCCCCGACATGCCAATAACCCTTAAGTCATTACTCTGACATCTCAGAGCAACGACTTGGGGGGCTCTGAAAAAGCTGTAAAAGACCTCCTAGAGGCAAACTTTATTTCCGAGGCCAAGTACACAACTTGGCTCTCAAATGTTGTACTCGTTAAGAAAAATAATGGAAAATGGAGAATGTGCGTTGACTACACGGATCTTAACCGGGCATGCCCGAAAGCCTCTTACCCTTTACCTAACATCGACCAGTTGGTCGACAATTCTGCAGGGTTCAAATTACTATCCTTCATGGATGCCTACTCGGGGTACAACCAAATCCCCATGGACGAGGCTGACAAGCGGCATACCGCTTTCATGACCGAATCGGGCAACTACTACTATAACGTAATGTCCTTCGGCTTGAAAAATGCTGGCGCCACCTACCAACGTATGATGAACAAAGTCTTCCGGGCAGATATCGGCGACGTACTCGAGGTTTACATGGACGACATGATCGTCAAATCCGCGGAAGAAGTCGACCATGCCGCTCACCTCAAGAAAGTGTTCGACACGGCGAGGAAATGTCGCATGAGGTTCAACCCCGACAAATGCACCTTCGGTGTCCGCGCAGGGAAATTCCTCGGCTTCTACCTCACGGAGAGGGGCATCGAGGCAAACCCCGAAAAATGTAGGGCATTCTCCGAAATCCCTACTCCGAACTCGAAGAAGTCGATCCAGTCACTCAACGGAATGCTGACTGCTCTCTCCCGTTTCGTAGCCAAATCTGCCCAGTACGCACTCCCCTTTTTCAAGCTTCTCCGACAGAAGGCGACTTTTGAATGGAGTGAAGAATGCGAATAAGCCCTCCTCCATCTAAAACAAGTCTTGTCACGACCCCCGGTGTTGTCCCGACCAGATACCGGGGAAACACTTTTCTTATACCTGGCCGTCACCGGCGAAGCGGTGAGTGCTGTCCTTATACGGGAGACCCCCGATGGACAGAAACCGATTTACTTCACGAGCAGAGCTCTTCAGGGCCCCGAGCTCAGATACCAACAGATTGAAAAGGTCGCCTTGGCCCTCGTATCTGCAGCCAGAAGATTACGTCATTACTTCCTGGCCCACACAATCGTGGTTAGGGATGGCAAAAAAACCCGTACCCGCGGGAACCCGCGGATAAAATCCGTCACGGGTACGGGTAAGATGGCTTAACGGGTATCCACATGTAATATAAACGGATATTTAATTACCCGTTTCATTATGGGCACAGATACGGATTTAATGGTACCCGTACCCGCGGGTATCTGTATCCGTTTATAATTAATAAAATTAATTAAATATCCTTTAAAATTAATATATACTAATTACTTATCCTTTGGAAAAATTAATCACATATTATAGAATAGATTCTACTAAATCACATGTATAATATATGTGCAATTTATGGTATTTGTACTAAATCACATGTGTAATATATTGTTATATGTTTGATGTTTCTATAAATTAATATGCATTATGTGATCATTTTTCTCACATTCTCAAAGCATAGTTTCAATATATATTTGTTTGAAGTTTGTTGAATCATGACTTTCATGAAAAATTATAGATAGATTTTCTATTTACACATAATCTTCTAATTACAAAAAAGCTAAAATTTCTATTTAACAAAAGAAAAATTAGTAAATTACAATAAAAAAAAATATTCATGGATATCCGTTAATACCTGCGGGTATCTCAAAATCCACGGGTACCCGTCTGACAGATACCCGCTCGGATATGGGGCGGATACGGGTATCATATTTACTAAACGGGGAGGGTAGCGGGGGACTAGTACCCATCCCCACGGGTACCCATTGCCATCCCTAATCGTGGTAAGGACAGAGCAACCCATCAGACAACTCCTCAGTCGGCCAGATATGGCGGGGAGAATGCTCTGGTGGTCCCTCGAGCTATCCGAGTTCGACCTTCGATACAAAGGAAGAAAAGCCTTGAAGGCCCAAGTACTGGCCAACTTCGTAGCGGAAATGACCGTCCCCGAATCCTCGACTGAAGGCTCCCAGAAATGGACGATTTACGTCAACGGGGCCTCTAGTACAAAAGGTAGCGGAGCGGGCATTATCCTCGAAAACGAGCAGGGCATCTTGATAGAGGTCTCCCTCGAACTGTCCTTCAAGACATCGAATAACCAAGCCGAATACGAGGCCTTCCTCGCGGGACTTCGACTGGCAGAAGACCTTGGCGCAGAAGAAGTCAAGATCTTTACAGACTCCCAGCTCGTGGCATCGCAGGTTCGGGGAGAATTCCAGGCCAAAAACAATAGTCTCATCGAGTACCTAACCTTGGTACAAGAAAAGTTAAAGAAATTTGTCTCCGCGGAGGTGGCTCACATCCCGCGCGAGCACAATACTCGAGCAGACGTGCTCTCCAAGCTTACGAGCACTAAGAAAAAAGGAGGGAACAAATCAGTTATCCAGGAGATACTGACCCAGCCGAGCAAAAACAAAACTGCACCGACCACAGAGGTCAACGCAATCGGGGACGCAAACTGTTGGATGACCCCGGTTTACGAATACTTGACGATGGGAAAACTGCCCGACGATCCTAAAGAAGCAGGGATAGTCAAAAGGCGGGCATGTGCGTATACCGTCGTTGAGGGTAAGCTATACCGTCGAGGATTCTCCATTCCCTTACTCCGGTGTGTCGAAGAAAGCAAAGTTTCGGGGATCCACCAAGAAATCCACGAAGGGATCAACGCCCAGCACCTCGGCGGAAGGTCCCTAGCCCGAAAAGCGCTCCGAGCAGGGTATTATTGGCCCACTATGCAACATGATGCAAAGGAGCACGTTAAGAAATGTGACCGCTGCCAAAGACACGGAGACATGCACCTCGCTCCTCCAAACGAGCTTAAGTCATTGTCGTCTCCGTGGCCGTTTGCGTGGTGGGGAATGGATATCCTCGGACCTTTTGTCACAGGGTCGTACCAAAACAAATACCTCATCGTCGGAGTGGATTACTTCACGAAGTGGATTGAGGCCGAGGCGCTGGCCAAGATCACTGCTTTCAACATACTCTGTTTCTACAAAAGAAACATCCTCGCCCGATTCGGTGTGCCCCAAGCCATTGTCACCGACAACGGGACACAGTTCACCGACAGGAACTTCCAAGACTTCATCGCCAAATTGGGCACAAAACAGCACTTCACGTCGGTCGAACACCCGCAAACCAATGGGCAGGCCGAAGCGGCGGACAGAGTGATACTCCGGGGACTGAAGCGACGACTCGGCGAGGTCAAACAACGGTGGATCGAGGAGTTGCACAGCGTCCTGTGGGCGTACCGAACAACCCAACACTCCACAACTGGGGAGACCCCGTTTCGTCTAACGTACGGAACCGAGACAGTTATCCCCGTGGAGATCAGGGAACCCTCGAGGAGGACAGAAGCTCCCCTCGACGAAGAAACAAACAACGAAGCCCTGCGAGAGGAACTCGACCTTGTCGAAGAGATAAGGACCGATGCTTCACTCCGAGAAGCCTCTTTAAAACAGAAAATAACTCTGCGTTATAACGACAAAGTTATCAAACGGGACTTCCAAGTAGGCAGTCTTGTTTTACAAAGGAATCAGAAAGATTCACGCGAAGGAAAGCTGGTCGCAAACTGGGAGGGCCCATACCACGTCACCGCAAAGACGGGAACGGGCGCCTATTACCTCGAGAACCTCCACGGTGAACAACTTGCTCGACCATGGAATGCTAAGAAGCTCAAGCAATACTACAGTTAGACACTGTCCGCGACATTACAACATCGCGACCACGGGGGCGTGCAACGGTACATGTGCGACACCTCTATACAACACACGACAGCCGAAAACCACGAAGTGTGTGCGTGAGTCTTTTTGGCCCGACGGGGAGGCCTCAATCGAGCTCCGTCGTCGACGTACCAATTTGGCAGAACACCCAGCTCGCGATGGGAAGTTCACGCCACGAAGCTAAGACCTCGACCGACCTCTTAGCCTCGCTGACGGTCGGAGTACAACCCCCGACCGCTCGACTAGTTCTCTTCACAGTCGAGGATCATCAGAGTCGAGCAAAACCCCCAAGGCGCCAGCTATCTCAACTACTTAGGCAAAAATAAGTAACGTATAAAATATCACACACAAGCAAAATCAATAAAGAGGCATAGCGAAGTATGAAAATCGGGCGAAGCCCTTAGTACAAATGTTACATATATGAGTCCACAAACCGGGCAAAAATAACCATTGTGCTAATATTACATCAAATAAGCCCACAAGCCGGGAAAAAACAACAAAATGGCACGCAGGCTGAGCAAACTATATCCCTACTCTGCGGCAGTCTCAGCGGCGTCCGGCCCACCTCCCTCGTTGGCATCTCCTCCTTGCCTGGGCGGAACTATCCGGCCGTCGACCACCTCGAAGTCAGCATCTGCCCCATCGGCCACCGCATTCCGGAACCCTATGCCCGCAGTTTCAAGAGCATCATCCTCGGCTAGCCGGAGATCCTGCTCGAGTTTTCTGAGTTGGGCCACCAGCGCTGCTCAAGTGGTTAGGAGCCTGTCCTCTTCGGTTTCGCCTTCAGCTGGCCGCACAGCATCCTCTAACTCGGCGACCCTCTCCTTGACTCGCTTCTCCTCTGCCTCCAGCTCGGCAATCCGGGCAAGGTGGCCTCTCTCCGCTTCCTCGACTTCCTTTAGCTTGGTCTCAGCCCGCTGCTGCTGCTCGCTTTGTTCTTTGTTCAGGTCCCTGCATTCCTTCAACTCTTTGCGCAGTTCGAGCATCTCAGCATCCAATTTCTCGAGCTTTTCTTGCAGTCGAGAAAGTTCAGCGGTGGGGCGAGTCTCATCGTTCAGGACAATGGCAGTCGAACAAAGCCGCATGACCGCAGACAGGTCCTCGAAGATCATTTTCCTCCTCGCTTCCGCAGCGGCCCCCAGCACAGCTTGGACTTCAGAGGGAGGGACGCGAGGATAGATGACTTCCGAGAAGAAGCGGGGCTTTTGATGGCATGGTGGGAGATCAAAGCTGGAAGGAGGCGGGGGACTGTCTTCACTGCCCAGGTCGACGATCTCTGCGTGCGAAACCCGTTGTCGTTTTGCCGTCCCTTGAGCACCCAGAGACTGGCTCCCAGCAGGAGGTGTCCGCCTGCCCGAAACCCCCGACACGGTCGTAGCCGGCTGAGATTGGCTGGAACCCTCGGGCATCGCGGCGGAGGAAACACCCTCAGGCACGACCCCAGAAGGAGCAACATCTTGACCCTTTGAATGAGATGCTTCTCCCCGGGCCTGCTCTTCCCGAGCCCTTTTCGCCTTTAACTTTTTGAGTCTCTCCTCGGCTCCGACGATTTTTCCTACAGAAAGAAAAGAAAACATTAGTAAGGCAAGGTATACATGCGCGAGGAAGGGTAAGATCGTGGACGTTTTCACCACCTAATAACTCGACCGCTTCTTCGTCGGAGAATGTTTCGAGCACAGCACGGGTATTGATCAAACGGCGTTGTTTCTTCACCTGCCCGTCTGCTCCCGTTATAGGCTGGTCGTCCAGCGTTTCATGCTGAGCCTCGTTGAAGCTCTCGACGAATGCGACGATTTTGTCATAAGCTGCCTGATCGTCGACGTCCAGCTGACTATGTCTCACCTTGTATTTGTCAACCCCCTTTTTGAAATGTTCCTCCGTCCAGTATAGGCGAAACCTCGGCTCCAAAACCTCCTCGGGGACACCGTCGACCTCCCGGATAACTTTCTGGTACAATGAGTGTATAGCCCCGAGGGTGACCGGCTTCACGAAATAGTAACGGAACTTGAAGTCCCGGATAGAATCTAAATACGTGTGGAACAGAGCTTTGCTCTGCTTGAAGGACACCCATCTGTGTCGTCCACCGGCCGACGACCTTTGAAGGTGGAATATCTGGAAGAAAAGGGACACTGTCGGAATGATTTTTAAGTGCTTACAGATAAGCTCGAAGGCCCGGATGAAGGCCAGCGAGTTCGGGTGAATCTGCGAGGGAGCCAGCTTCAACCAGGCGAAGATCCCCTCTTGTAAGTCCGTGAAGGGCAGCCTCCACCCCGCCTTTTCGAACATAAATTCATATAATGGGATGCGCATTCCCCGGTAAGGCGAACATATCCGATGATGCTCCTCTGGGCGGAAAACCTTCCAGGATTTGTCAGACCCGATGAGCCTATGCTCGACGGTGCAGAACGCGTCGTCCACGTCTTTGTAGAAAAAGATAGACGACATCTCCAGGGCTTCATCACAGACCCACTCCTCGAGCGGGCGCTTCTGTGCGAAAGCCATGTGAGCCATAGGGGATTCGGGTTGGTCGTCTTCCTCGAAGGATCCTACGGCCACCTTCGCAGCCAAATCGTCCATTTACCTGAAAAGCAGAAGGAAACGGTGAATTCGATGGGTCGTATCAAATTCACCCCTCCACCGCTGTTCAAGCGAACGGGCGAGGAAGGGGCAAGGCTCTCTCGGTTCCCCGACATAACCGGCCAAGGATCAACATGTTCACCGGGGAACTCATCGCCTCCCCGGAAGATTCTGCCCCCGTGTTCCCGCGACACTAACAAAAAGAGTGATTATTGGGGACCCCGAGACATTCAACGTGTCCCCGACATGTTCATCCCTGGTCCCCGAAATATTCAACAAAAGTGGGTGAAACCCGTAGCACCCCCTCTTTCAACAGCTAAAGATTCCCGCCATATCCGCCAGGAATCCTTTCATTTCTCGTGGGAACATCGTCAGTTCACCAAGGAAATGCTATACACTAGTTGAAATTAAAGAAAAAACTCAAGAGAAAGGTCGGTTTTGGAGCAAGTACCTTGTAAGCGACGGTTTAGGGTTCCGGCACGGAGTTTCCGGCGGTTTGCAGCGGCGAACGGCTGCTGTAGAAGTGATTAGGTTTCTGGCACGGGGTGTCTGGTGGTTGACGGCGACGAACTGCTGTTGTAGAAGGTAGAGAGAGAAGGAGAGGGATTGTTGAGAGAGAAACGGAAAAGTGGGAAATGAACGAGGGGAGCGGATTTTATAAGCGGTTCTCGCGGAACTCGAGGGGCATAGGGCACTCGAGTGCGCTACCCTAGCCAGCCTCCCTAGGTAATAATGGCAGGCAACACGTGGCACACATGCAGCCGCTCATCTTCCCACGCGTGTCGTTTCAGTTCTCCCCAACGTTTCGAATCTGAAACCCCTCATCTCCTCGGCGTTACGACCAGACACAGCTGTCCGATGCCCGACTTCTGTGCGACTTTGGGACCGTCGAGCATGATAATGGCCTCCCCGGTTCCTCTCTTGGTGTATCCCCGACATGCCAATAACCCTTAAGTCATTACTCTGACATCTCAGAGCAACGACTTGGGGGGATCCTGTTCTGGACTGGGCCGAGGCTGCCAAACAGTCGTGCAAGCCCAACCCATACAGCCTGGGGAGGCCCAATAAGACCCTTCTGCGAGGCACGTGACTTCCACGGGCAAGCCACAGTTTCGCTGGGCACTTTGACAGTGTCGGGCACTGGGGACAATAATACAGGAGCACCTCGCACCCTGCTGAGAGGTACCTCCCCGACATATCTGCTTCTCCCCGCGAGAATGCCACACATCACTCCTCGACAGACATGGCTCCTCCCCGCGAGGCCATGTCCATTCTACGGGCTTAACTCGTCCTCGACACAGAAGGCTCCTCCCCCCGCGAGGAGCACCCAACGGTCCATCCCGCGTGGACACGTTCCAAGTAACCTCCCACTTCTGAAAGGTTCGGTCTGCCCTACTTCCGGAAATCTAGGAGCAGTTACTCTAGGGCGAAGACCACGTGCTGGTCTTCACTACTACACGTAAGCCCTAGCAGTTACTTGGAGTGGGCCTAGTTGATCCAGCCCATTGCAGGTAACCGTTGGCCCCGCGCTGGGGGCTCTCTATAAATACCCTCTCATTTGAGAGGGTCAGATTAGACATTTTTTTCCTACCGTTCGCACTTTCTGTACTTGCTGATATTCTGTGCACTCTCTCACTTGAGCTTCGGAGTACCTTGCAGGTACACCCCCCCCCCCCCCCCCCCCCCGGCCGTCTCTCATCACCATCGGAGCTGTTGTTCCAGACGCCGTTGGCCACTATCATTGTCTGATCCAGGTACGATCAAATAT
This sequence comes from Lathyrus tuberosus, assembly GCA_022829125.1. Taxonomy (NCBI): domain Eukaryota; kingdom Viridiplantae; phylum Streptophyta; class Magnoliopsida; order Fabales; family Fabaceae; genus Lathyrus; species Lathyrus tuberosus. Next base: position 14,574,195 of record JALAZF010000065.1, on the reverse strand, counting down.
GATTATAATATGATATGAATTTTCATATGGAAAAAAGTGTATCAAATTTAGAGAAAAAAATATCCATTATTATGAAGTTTACTTCTTCTGAAGTTCCATTTATCTCTCTCATCCTTATAACTTCTTGGTGGTTATTTCCCTTATAACTTCTGGGTGGTTATTTCATATCCATCTCTTTCTTATAACTTCTAAGTGGTTAATGTAAGTGGAAGTTACTTAAATTAAATTGATGTTTTGTGTTGTAAAATATTGAATATGTGAAGGGTAATTATGGAATAGAAAATAGGCCAGACCAAAATTACCTATCCTCTTTATATAATGATATAGATATCACTACGGTTAACTAGAAGAACCGTAGTGATAACTTTTTTATTTGTGAGTTTTAAAATAAATAAAAACTATATAGATATGTATTTATTTATTATAAATATATCACTACGGTTAACCAGAAGAACCGTAGTAATAACCCTTTTATTTGTGAATTTTAAAATAAATAAAAAAGAAAAAGTGCGCCTTAACGTTAAAGGAATAAAATATTTTATGGCGCTGAGGTTCGAACCGAAGAAAGTTTGAGTGTATCACAACGGTTGGTTCTGTAACCGCTGTTATATACAAATAGTTTTTAATCAAAAAACAAAATAAGTATGGTAGCGCCTTAATTAAGATATGTCACCATGGTGTAGGGAAAAACCGTGGTGACCATGGCGTTGTTGAATGCGTTTTTTGTAGTTGTGCATATAGCTCATTATGATGAACATGAGCATTTGCCCAAAAATCTTTCACAAGATCTGGATGGTTTGAATCTTCAAATCCAGGAGGTTGTTCGACATACACTTCTTCAATAATAAATTAATTCATAAAATCACTTTTCACGTCCATCTGATAGAGTACAAAGCTATTGTTGATGCCATAAGAGAGAAGAAGTCTTATGGCTTCTAACCTTGCCAGATGAGCAAAGGTTTCAAAGAAGTCAATTCCATCTTGCTAACTATAGCCTTGAGCTACAAGTATGGCTTTGTTTCTAACTACATCTCCATGTTTATTCAGCTTATTTATGAAGATCCACTTGGTCCCAATGATGTTTTTCTTCTGTGGTCTTGGAACAAGATCCCACACATCATTTCCCTGGAATTGATTTAGTTCATCTTGCATAACCATGATCCACCCGTTATCTGATAATGCATCATCAATAGAAGTATGCTATATCAATGAAATAAGTCCAAGCATTGATTGATAATTTCTGAAAGCAGATATGGTTCTCAATGGATTGCTTTTATTTCCAATGATTTGCCCTTCTGGATGAAATGCTTTATATTTAAACGATCTCTTAGGTGGAGCAGAGACTTCAGTACAATTTTGAGCAATCACTGAATCAGTAGCAGTAGGACCAGTGGGATTAACTTCAGTTTTTGCAGCCTCTAGTAATCCTTCAATAATAGTAATCGATTCTAAAGTATCATTATCTATACTCTTTTCCTTAGGTACGCATACCACAAGTTGTTCTTCAGAATTCTGAATACCTGCAATGTTATCATTTTGGGCCAAAGACTCTGACTTGTCATAGTCTGGTATTTTGTCATCGAATTTAGCGTGCATAGACTCTTCAATTATTCTGATTTCTAAGCAATACACTATGTATTCTTTTGAGCGTTCAGAGTATCCAAAGAAGATACCCTTTTGAGCTTTAACATCAAATTTCTTTAGGTAGACTTATTGTACATCCAAATTGATGAAAATAAGAAAAACTTGGTATTCTACCTTTAAATAATTAATACGATGTTTTATTCAGACTTGGTCTAATATATATTATGTTATGAATATAACAAGTAGTATTAACAGCTCCGGCCCATAAGTACTTAGGGATTTTATTTTCATGAATCATTGTTCTTGCCATTTCTTGCAAGGATCTATTCTTTCTCTCTACAACCCTATTTTATTGTGGAGTTCTAGGAGAGGAGATATCATGGATAATTCCATATCTTTCACAAAAAGACTCAAATGGTTCATTTTCAAATTCTCCCCCATGGTCACTTCTGACTTCCAAAATCTTTACTTCCATCTCAAATTGTACTTGAATGCAGAAGTTGCTAAATACTTAGTATGTTTCATAGTTAGATCAATGAAAATTTACCCAAGTCCATATGTTGAAGTCATCAACAATAACCAAACCATATTTCTTCCCATTGATTGAAGAAGTCCCAATAAGACCAAACATATTAATGTGAAACAATTATAAGGGTTTTGAGGTAGAGACAATGTTTTATGTTTTAAAAGAAGTTTTCACAATGTTTCCAACTTGACATGCTCCACAGAGAGCATCTGAGTCATAGTCAAGATCTGGCAGCCCTTTAACAAGTTTTTGCTTGGTAAGTTTAGAGATTAATCTCCAGTTAGCATGACCTAACCTTTTGTGCCAAATCCATTTATCATCACTCAATGTCATTAGGCAAACGACCTTCTGATCAGCCAATTCAGTAAGATTGATTTTAATAACATTTCCCTTTCTTTTCCCTTTGAATATAATATTTTTTTTCTGAATTAACAACAAAGAAAAAGTTCTTATTGAACAATACTTCACAACCACTATCACACAATTGGCTTATGCTTAGTAGATTATGCTTCAAGCCATCTACTAGCCATACTTTATTTATAAGAGTTTGAGAATTACCAATGGTACCTGTACCAATGATTCTTCCCTTTTAGCCTCCTCCAAAACCCACATTTCCTTCCTCTCTCAGAATCAGAGTTTAGAACATATGCTATTCTCCAGTCATATGTCGTGAGTAGCCACTGTCCAAGTACCATGATTGGCTTTCCATCCTTTACTTTTGACATATCTGCAGCAAAGCTAATTTGAGATTTAGGTACCCATATGCGTATGGGTCCTTTTAGGTTAGCCTTAACAGGTTCTCTCTTTCGCTCCCAGGATTTTCATCCAGGTACAAACGCGAGAATGGCGCGGAAAAACAGAGTTGCCAGCCGTGTAAATTTATCCCAAGAGAGGGAAAGGGAACACCGCATAAACCTTAGGAAGAGGGAAAGGAATGGTCATCACAACCATAACCTGGGTTCGGGAGTCGGTTACGCGAGGGGAAGGTGCTAGCACCCCACGCGTCCATCGTACACGATGGGATCCACGCTTGTTGTCTATTCTAAGGGTGAGTTATCCTATCATCTATGGTTGTGCTAAAACGGGAGGGGAAGACAAAGACCGACTCAGTAGGACGTTGACGTCCTAGGCCTACGTACCCCCCTTGTGCAATGGGGAATTCAGAGTCAACGTAGTTCGGACCAAGTTCTTTTTGTGTTTTTTATGGGCGACGTTAAGTTCGCGTCCGGCAGTTAGGGTCGATGCCTGTTTGCGACTAAAACGGAAAGTAACGTGCCCTTTTTTTGAAAATAGCCTTTAAGTTGAAGGTCCCGAAGGACAAAAAAGTTTGAAGTTGGTTTGTGTTTTTTAGGACAGAAGTGGCTTAAGTTAGTTCCTAAGCTGCATTGCACCAAAGTCTAGGGCACAGGGGCGAATACTTAACGCATCGTCCCAAGACAGGACGCTCACTAAGCACTCTAGAAAGATGAGAGGAAGCCCCTCATTTCTTATTAAGTGTTTTAAAGAAATTTGAGATGAGAAGAGAAAAGACGCGAGGGTAACTCTAAAGGGAGACTATGAACCCTAAAGTTATCATGCATGGGTGACCTACGGTTAGTGAGGTTTGACGACAACCTAAATCCTAAAGGAAGAGGATAGGAGATAAAGAAAGGATAAGGGCGACCATGGATACCTATCCATACCCTTAAAGAACTTACCTTAGTCCCTGCATAAAAGGTTAGTGAGAAACAGACATAAATAAGAGAAATGAGGTGAATGAAAATCAAGCAATGGCAAACAATAATGATAATCATCCAAACATGAATCAAAGAAACAAAGAAACAGCCACAAAGCAAAGGGGCACAAGTGCCTTTTCAAACAGATAATCATACAAGGTCAAAGATGCGCCTGCAAGAAAATATCAAGTGAAAACAAATCAAATAATTAGAAAAGTGACTCCTAAAATTTCCAAATTAAATATCAAAGTCCCTCAACCAGAGGCAAACAACATACCAAAAAATTCCCTGCAAAAATTCAAAGTGTTAGTCATCCAATTAATCATACAAAATTCAGGTGAGGAATAGGGTTCAATGAGCCAAAGGGAAGGACCAAAATGCAATATGAAATAAATTTAAAAATGAAAGAAAAATATTTTAATGCATTTTAGAATGTTAATGAATAAATACAAAAGGAACGGATCAAAAATATTTTATAGATGAGGAGAATTAAAATAAAGAAATTTATGTATGCATGAGATGTGTAATGCAAAAGGAAATTATTCAAATAATATTACAAAAAAGAAATTTAACTTTGATAAAAAAACCTCAAAAATATTGCTATCGCGAAAACGCGGTCATCGCAACCGAATCCGAATTGTACAGATCTAAATATAACAAAAAAAAGGCGACTCAAAAAAGAGAAATTTAACTTTGATAAAAACCCTCAACAATATTGCTATCGCGAAAACGCAGTCATCGCAACCGGATCTAAATCGTAAGGATCTAAAATTTATAAAACACATAGAAAAGGTAAATTTAGTGTGCTAAAAAAAATCAACAATGGTGCTACGCAAAATGCGATCATCGCAGTCGGATCGAACTAAATATAAAGGTCACGCATCATGCACATGTATGCAGACAGCGTATCGACGTAATTCGATCTGAACAATATACTAAAAAAGTTTTAAAAAAAGTAGAATTAACAATATATATATATATATATATATATATATATATATACATATACATATATATATATATATATATATATATATATATATATATATATATATATATATATAAATAAGACAAAACGTGATAGAAAAAAACATATTATGAAAATTATATATACATGAACAGTGGCACCGGATTTTCTTATTAGTAACCAAACGGCATCGGCGACGGCATGTGAAAAGTTGTGATATCATTTCAGTTAGCTGTTTATAATATATATATATATATATATATATATATATATATATATATAAACTAATAAAGTACAAAATATATGTATGTAAAAATAACTAACGATATATAATAAACTTTCAGTATGTATGTAGCATATATCAAACTTTTAGAAAATGCTAGAAAACGTTCACATTACGTATATTGAACGGTTAGAAAACGTTCATATTATTTATATTAAACTTTAAGATCTATAGCCAGGTATGTATATAATGTTATAAGCCTTTGAGGAAACAAACAAAAAACATGACGGCACCGCAAATCGCTTATTAATTGGACGGAAAGACGCATATGTATGTATACCAATTACCTGATAATGTAGCAACAGTAACGGCGCAGCGCAGCTTTACTTTTTTCGGTCCCTCTCTTTTCCAGTTTTTTCCTCAACAAAGTGTAACTTTGGTATATATATAGGGACTAAAATTAGGGTTAAGTTGTAGTTGCCAATAATGTCCCTAATACCCAATTTGAGGCCCAAGTTTAATAATATTAAAAATTAAATAAAATTTAAATAATTTAATAAATCTGAAATAAAAACTAAACTTACTTATTTATAAAAATAAAAATTTAAGATAAAATTAAAATAAAATGCTAATCACTACTTATTTATTCTTTAAAAAAAGTAATATAAACGGACCCCAAATAAATAAAAATCGGACGCCTAAGTGATCGGAAAAAAAACAAACCGAGTATACTAAAATGATTAATACGAAATATATGACTCGAAAAAATACAGCATTTGGTCAGATTTTAAAATAAATTTTAATCCGTAAGAATGCTCAAATTGATCAAAATATGACGAAAAATTAAAACGAACACGCCAAGTTAAACTACGCGAACCGTAGAATAATATAATTGACGTCTGCAAGTTCGATTTTAAAATTTTCCGTCCCCTGAGTTTAAGCGCCGCTGAAATTCAATTTGACCACTCTGTCTGTAAATTTCTGAGAAATTATTCCGACTAATATTTTAGGCAGTATGCGAGATGAAAAGCACTATTTTATGCTATTTAGATGATGCAGAGTGGAAATACAGTCAGATGAATGAAAATACGAAAAAATGCCTGGAATAAGCTGTGAACTCTCAAAATACCCTGTTGGAAAAAGAATGATCTGGTACCAAATTACCGAGCAAAATAAATGTTGGGGCACTCTAATGCTTGCTGCTTAGAATAAGAGAAGTCCTTAGCCACAAGGATACCGTGATCCGATGTCTCGAGAGCTCAATGCAATGCATGATTATGAGTTAAGACCTAAACGAGATGCAAATGAAAAAAAAAGAAACATAAGCCAGAAAAAGTTAGAAAAAGGTAGGGCAAATTTTGGGGTGCAACAGCTGCCCCTATTCAATCAACTTGGTTCTGAGGGTATGATAGCGACGACTTTCAGACAATCAGGATGCCTGGAGATTGAATACCAAAGAACCCGGAAATTTGCCATCCTCAAAAGAGTTAGTCATAAATGCTGCTACGCCGGGTATAAAAGGCAGACCATCAACTCTGAGGTTGAGGAAAAATGGCATTCGCGCCGAGATTGAGAAGATTTGATGTAAACAATTACACTGAGGTTGAGGACAAGGTAGACATCACCTCTGAGGTTGGTCAGAAGGGCTTCAACTCTGAGGTGGGAGAGAAGATATACGACAACTTTGAGGTTGGGGAAAAAATATATTTTATCAACTCTGAGGTCGAGGAAAGGTATACGACAACTTGGAAGTTGGTAAAGGAAGGATATTTCATCAACTCGGAGGTCGAGAAAAGGTATACGACAACTTTGAAGTTGGGGAAGAAAGGATACTCATCAACTCTGAGGTCGAGAAAAGGTGTACAACAACTTTGAAGTTGGTAAAGGAAGGATATTTCATCAACTCGGAGGTCGAGAAAAGGTATACGACAACTTTGAAGTTGGGGAAGAAAGGATATTTCATCAACTCGGAGGTCGAGAAAAGGTATACGACAACTTTGAAGTTAGGGAAGAAAAGATATTTCATCAACTCGGAGGTCGAGAAAAGGTGTACGACAACTTTGAAGTTGGTAAAGAAAGGATATTTCATCAACTCGGAGGTCGAGAAAAGGTATACGACAACTTTGAAGTTGGGGAAGAAAAGATACTTCATCAACTCGGAGGTCGAGAAAAGGTGTACAACAACTTTGAAGTTGGGGAAGAAAGGATATTTCATCAACTCGGATATCGACAAAAGGTGTACGACAACTTTGAAGTTGGTAAAGAAAGGATATTTCATCAACTCGGAGGTCGAGAAAAGGTATACGACAACTTTGAAGTTGGGGAAGAAAATATATTTCATCAACTCGGAGGTCGAGAAAAGGTGTACAACAACTTTGAAGTTAGGGAAGAAAGGATATTTCATCAACTCGGAGGTCGAGAAAAGGTGTACGACAACTTTGAAGTTGGTAAAGAAAGGATATTTCATCAACTCAGAGGTCGAGAAAAGGTATACGACAACTTTGAAGTTGGTAGAGGAAGGATATTTCATCAACTCGGAGGTCGAGAAAAGATATACGACAACTTTGAAGTTGGGGAAGCAAAGGATACTTCATCAACTCGGAGGTCGAGAAAAGGTATACGACAACTTTGAAGTTGGGGAAGAAAAGATATTTCATCAACTCGGAGGTCGAGAAAAGGTGTACAACAACTTTGAAGTTGGGGAAGAAAGGATATTTCATCAACTCTGAGGTCGAGAAAAGGTATACAACAACTTTGAAGTTGGGGAAGAAAGGATATTTCATCAACTCTGAGGTCGAGAAAAGGTATACGACAACTTTGAAGTTGGGGAAGAAAAGATATTTCATCAACTCGGAGGTCGAGAAAAGGTATGCGACAACTTTGAAGTTGGTAAAGGAGGGGGTCAACTCTGAGGTTTGTAAAAAAAAGGGCGTCAATTCTGAGGTTGGAGCTCTCTTTGGAGGATTGGAATCACTGTTTTGATTGAGGGTTGATCTGGGCTTTCGCACAAGGTACCAAATCTGGCTTATGCTTCGATGCATGTTTGAATTTTCTTTCTACGGCGTAATGCTCCATACGAAATGGAAATGCTACGCGTTTAAGGATGCAATGCAATAATGATTACTACATGTAAGCATGAGAGGACACTCCACCATGGAATGCGCAGAATAGAACAAGCAGACTTCACTGAGGAAGGGATCACCAATATTTGATCTCCCGTGGGGAGATAACCAACTGTACCATCAATAACCAATGGTGATGTAAACTCTGTAGGGGAACTGCAAGCTGAATTGCAAACTCTGTCGGGGAGATGCCAATGAAGATTGGACTTTGAACTGCTGAAACTGCCAATAACCATTGGACTTTGACTTGCGGGGAAATACCGAATCTGACTTTTGAGGAAGAGAAATACTCTAACTTCTCACTGTCTCCAACCTGCATGAATATATTCCATCGTCTTACCCTGCTGGGAAAGAGGAATCCACCTGCACTGTTGGGGATAAGGAGTCTCCATAAAGAACCCTTTTAGATTTGAGGACGACCCTCTGCTTGAGGCAAAATATCAATTCCAACACCTCGCTGGCAGGATATCTTCTGGCTCTTTGCCGGGGGAGAGACTTAGTACTTCAAGTTTCTGCTGATCGCTGCATACTGATTATCAAGAGTGAACAACGGTTCCTTTGATTCTTGACTTGCCCCGGCCCACAGGGTTTGGTGGAAGAAATCATCTCAAGAGGATTTTATAGAAGACCGGGCGTTCACACTGCCCCAGGGTCTTCAAACTCTTGAAGAGGCTTCTTGGATCTCGACGTAACTGCCCCAAACTTTATGACTTATGAAGGAGTTTGCCTCGAGAGGATTCGTAGCGGCTTGAAGTACTCTGTCTCTGTGTTTTGAACCTGGAAGAGGTGCTTCTGATTAACCGTCTTCTGGAGAGGACAACTTCTCATGCTCTAGGGATGATCTGCCTTGGAAGTGACTTTGCCCCTGATCTTAGAATGAATGCCCCAGAATAACTGAATTTCGGAGAGATTTCTCGACGTGACTGCCCCAGATTGGCTACATCTTAACACGGCTTACTGGGGAGAGCCCACTCTACACTGAGTCTCTTGGCAGCATGCCCTTTGATATGATCGTCCTTCAGAATTTTCAAGCATCCCAATTTGGCAAGATCAAGCTTCTTGACTGACGTTCACCATGTAGGCTGCATTGATGCTTAGGCACATGTATGCAAGCAGAACAAGTTATTTATGAGAATGATAATTCTAATGCAACAAATATGTTAACCTTGAAGTTTTTATCGAAAACGCGTCGCCAAGCCTTGTGAGCGAATCACTTGCTAGGATGCGACCTTGATTTTTTTGAATGGCAAAACAATACGCACATGCAATACCAACAAATCTTATTATTACAACTCGTAGGAGTCAGGAACGCTATCCTGTTGAAGTACGCTTTCAAAATAAACCATGTTTCAATTAGGACTTTTAAGGGTTGTAACGTGGTTTGGTTCACGGTTTCAGAAAAAGGATTTATGGCTCAAAATTTATCGGTGCCCACCCGCTCTTCGTGATGTTCTCCAGTCCTATGTTCAGTTAATCTGACCCAAATGCTCATCTCTCCAAAGGTTTATGATCTTTAAGGAACCTGTGCAACTGATGATTTGACACCTAAGGAGGTTTTGGAGTGACAGTCGTCCCTTTTTATCTTCTGTGTCTGTAATCACATGAATTTGTTCTTATCGGGGATTTTCTTTTGTAGCGCTTTTCGCTTTTTCCTTTTGCTTTTTGATCCCTAATTTTGCCTGGACTGACCCTTTTGGTTTTTCGATTTTGAAGTCCAGCGGGATGCCCTAACTTTTGCCTAAGTCAAGTTTCGACTTAGCGGGCTTTCTCTCCCTTTTTTTTATTCCCCTTTTGAACAAAGCGTGTGACACTGGTTGTCTTGTTTGCTTGAAAGGGTTGTGACTGCCTCGCTCCTTAGTTGTTGACGGATAACCATCGGGGTCTCATATCTCTTGCACATTCTCCTCGGAATTTGAGCGCTTGGTCAAACTAACTGACGCCTACCCTGCCCCTGGGTTAAGTATGAGGGTTTTTTTCGGAAAAAAGAAACTCCTACTTCAAGGCTCGAAGGGGTTAACGAGGGTCTGTCTCCTTATCTCTCCAGTGTTGGTGGATTGGAAACAATGCCTGTACATCCTTAACAGGGTTTTATCCAAATGCGCACCATTAGAGATCTGCGTTCTTATTTCGTCATCCTCCCTCAAGAATTCTGAACAAGAAAATTGGTATTGCAGTGCATATAAACATTTAAGAGTGAACACGAATGGATTACTTCAAGGAAAACATACTCATTGCATTAATATCATCATTAAAAAACAAACGAGTCTTACACGCATACGATGCTTTCACAAGAAATGAAAGAAAACTACAAATGAAAATGCAGTAAAGAAGCTGAAGATTACCATTGCTGAGGAAGCTTGATTCTGCCTGGACGTGCTTGCAGACTGAGTGCACACTTGAGAAGGGAGGCTTCAATTGATGTACATATCATCTTCAGTAAAAATAATGACCCCTGCATCAATTAGATCTTGCACTTCATGTAAGAGTGCCTTACAATCCTCAGTCGAATGCCCCCGTGCCCCAGCATGGTATTCACATCGAGCATCAGCATTAAACCCTGGTGGATATGGAGGAATGATCAGATCAGGTTTCATTGGCACAATCAACCCTCTTTTAACCAACTCTGGCAATATCTGACCATACAGCTTTGGTAGTACATCAAAATGTCTGCTTCTTGGCTTCTCTCGAACCCCTCGAGAACTATTCTGCCGTTGATTCTGATTTGCGTATTCATCTGGCTCAGGCGCTTCCCCCCTCAGACTTAATCGAGGAGTAGGTAGCAATTGCGGGCGTGGGGACTCTAAGACCAAAGACTGCAAGAAGTGCCCCTGACTTGATGTAGCTTTGGGAGAGGCAACAGGGATATCCACCTCTTTTTCAGCAGCTAAAGTAGGACCACCATGTATGCTTACGCCGCTCGGCGTGAATTCAATTGCCTTCGAATCTATCAGATCCTGGAAAACATGCTGAAATGCCCTACAATCTTCCATATTATGCCCCGGTGCACCAGAGTGAAAATCACAGTGGGCTCTTGCATCATAACCTGGTGGGGGAGTACTAGAGGGAGGAGCCAAGGTCCTTTTCCGTACCAGTTGCAACCGAAGGAGATGCTGGAATAACTGAGAATATGGCACCGGTGGAGCCTCAAAATTCCTATTCCGCTTAGGCGTAGATTGTGGCGGGCGCAGAGCACGATTCTGTCGTTGTTGAGGTACAGCCGGGACAGTCACAGTGGCAATCTGCTCACCCTTCTTGAACACCGGTGGAGAGACAATTACAGTCGCAGCTTCAGGCATGAGGGTATTACCTTTGCTTATCACACCTCTCACAACTTCCATAATCAGACTCATTTGAGTCTTTAGTTGGTTGACCTCTTCCTTCAGCACTTTTTGCTCTTGAACCAAAGTTTGCATCTTCCCCATATACTGGCCCATTTGGCTTCGTACATCCCTCAACTCAGCTTGAATTTGATCCATAATCCGCTTCCAGCTCCTTTGAAGAGTTAAGTCTGAAATTCTGAAGAAGACCAGATCAGGATGAGAATAACCAGCTTCAAACACCTATTATGCAAATGATTATGCAATGCAAATGCAAATGAACATGTTTAAAAATTCGCAGGGCGATCCACCCCTTTATTCCAGTTTAGTTTCAGAATCAAAGTTAGGATGCAACCCTACAAATGAACAAACATGTTGGGATGCAAAATGATGATGCAAATGCACACATGGGGTCAAGGATGCCACACAGACTGGACACTGCTGCACTGTACCAGCTGAACCATCTCAAATACCTGCCCAAATACCCTGAATATCGGAATAACTATAATATCACACTGATAAATCTGCCGATCAGAAAAACCGGGTATGTTGAAGGTCAAGGTTACCTGCAAACCTGCAAACACCCATTCCCTCTCACGTGTGGGTACTAGGATGTTCAGTATCCCGGGCTCTCAGGTCGAGAAATGATGATACGTTCACCACTTCTGGTTTGGCATCATCATCGATCGAGGAGGCCTCAACTGATTCTCCAAAGCGGAAGGTCCTCAGCTTTGGCACTGAGGTCGAGAAACAATAGTACATTCATCCCTCGGGGTACAGTACTATCGTCAATCGAGGAGTGCCTCCACTGATTCTCTTCCAAAGATAGGGGCCATCCTATGCGAGTTCCAAAGCGGGCCCTCGGGTGCGAATGGGTTTGCCACAGGATGTGGTCTGCCACTGTCACCACTAAAGAGGGATGTTTCCACTAAGGTCCTCAATGATCGGTCACCAGAGTCGACAGCTCTCTAGATCGACACCCCAACATGCGCAAGACACACACGTTAGAATGCGTTCCAAGATAGCCTCGTCTGGTTGTGAATTTCGTGAACACACAAACGTACCAAGCGGGCACGTAGGTCCCACTTCTTTCCACTCTGGTCCTAGGGTATTCTCAAGTCTTGGTGTTGGGCTTATCTCTCAGACCCCCCAACCTGCAAAACAAAGACAGCCAGCACAGCACAGCAGCATGACAGTAATAAAAAATGAAATGCAGAAAATGCGGTAAAAATAAAATAAAATACAACACATAAAGCAAAACAAACACAAAACACCCAAAGAAAACAAAGACAGGCAGGCGTTAGGATTGACTCGCTTAGGGATGGACCAGCATAGGTCAACCAGAGTCCCCAGCAGAGTCGCCAGCTGTCGCTCCCAGGATTTTCATCCAGGTACAAACGCGAGAGTGGCGCGGAAAAACAGAGTCGCCAGCCGTCTAAATTTATCCCAAGAGAGGGAAAGGGAACACCGCATAAACCTTAGGAAGAGGGAAAGGAATGGTCATCGCAACCATAACCTGGGTTCGGGAGTCGGTTACGCGAGGGGAAGGTGCTAGCACCCCACGCGTCCATCGTACTCGATGGGATCCACGCTTGTTGTCTATTCTAAGGGTGAGTTATCCTATCATCTATGGCTGTGCTAAAATGGGAGAGGAAGACAAAGACCGACTCGGTAGGACGTTGACGTCCTAGGCCTACGTACTCCCCTTGTACAATGGGGAATTCAGAGTCAACGTAGTTCGGACCAAGTTCTTTTTGTGTTTTTATGAGCGACGTTAAGTTCGCGTCCGGCAGTTAGGGTCGATGCCTGTTTGCGACTAAAACGGAAAGTAACGTGCCCTTTTTTTGAAAATAGCCTTTAAGTTGAAGGTCCCGAAGGACAAAAAAGTTCGAAGTTGGTTTGTGTTTTTTAGAACAGAAGTGGCTTAAGTTAGTTCCTAAGCTGCATTGCACCAAAGTCTAGGGCACAGGGGCGAATACTTAACGCATCGTCCCAAGACAGGACGCTCGCTAAGCACTCTAGAAAGATGAGAGGAAGCCCCTCATTTCTCATTCCCCATACTTAAGGCTCATGCGCAATACACCTTATTCTTATTAAGTGTTTTAAAGAAATTTGAGATGAGAAGAGAAAAGACGCGAGGGTAACTCTAAAGGGAGACTATGAACCCTAAAGTTATCATGCATGGGTGACCTACGGTTAGTGAGGTTTGACGACAACCTAAATCCTAAAGGAAGAGGATAGGAGAGAAAGAAAGGATAAGGGCGACCATGGATACCTATCCATACCCTTAAAGAACTTACCTTAGTCCCTGCATAAAAGATTAGTGAGAAACAGACATAAATAAGAGAAATGAGGTGAATGAAAATCAAGCAATGGCAAACAATAATGATAATCATCCAAACATGAATCAAAGAAACAAAGAAACATCCCCAAAGCAAAGGGGCACAAGTGCCTTTTCAAACAGATAATCATACAAGGTCAAAGATGCGCCTGCAAGAAAATCTCAAGTGAAAACAAATCAAATAATTAGAAAAGTGACTCCTAAAATTTCCAAATTAAATATCAAAGTCCCTCAACCAGAGGCAAACAACATACCCAAAAAATCCCTGCAAAAATTCAAAGTGTTAGTCATCCAATTAATCATACAAAATTCAGGTGAGGAATAGGGTTCAATGAGCCAAAGGGAAGGACCAAAATGCAATATGAAATAAATTTAAAAATGAAAGAAAAATATTTTAATGCATTTTAGAATGTTAATGAATAAATTCAAAAGGAACGGATCAAAAATATTTTATAGATGAGGAGAATTAAAATAAAGAAATTTATGTATGCATGACATGTGTAATGCAAAAGGAAATTATTCAAATAATATTACAAAAAAGAAATTTAACTTTGATAAAAAACCTCAAAAATATTGCTATCGCGAAAACGCGGTCCTCGCAACCGAATCTGAATTGTACGGATCTAAATATAACAAAAAAAAGGCGACTAAAAAAAGAGAAATTTAACTTTGATAAAAACCCTCAACAATATTGCTATCGCGAAAACGCGGTCATCGCAACCGGATCTAAATCGTAAGGATCTAAAATTTATAAAACACATAGAAAAGGTAAATTTAGTGTGCTAAAAAAAATCAACAATGGTGCTACGCAAAATGCGATCATCGCAGTCGGATCGAACTAAATATAAAGGTCACGCATCATGCACATGTATGCAGACAGCGTATCGACGTAATTCGATCCGAACAATATACTAAAAAAGTTTTAAAAAAAGTAGAATTAACAATATATATATATATATATATATATATATATATATATATATATATATATATAAATAAGACAAAACGTGATAGAAAAAAACATATTATGAAAATTATATATACATGAACAGTGGCGCCGGATTTTCTTATTAGTAACCAAACGGCATCGGCGACGGCATGTGAAAAGCTGTGATATCATTTCAGTTAGCTGTTTATAATATATATATATATATAAACTAATAAAGTACAAAATATATGTATGTAAAAATAACTAACGATATATAATAAACTTTCAGTATGTATGTAGCATATATCAAACTTTTAGAAAATGCTAGAAAATGTTCACATTACGTATATTGAACGGTTAGAAAACGTTCATATTATTTATATTAAACTTTAAGATCTATAGCCAGGTATGTATATAATGTTATAAGCCTTTGAGGAAACAAAAAAAAAAACATGACGGCACCGCAAATCGCTTATTAATTGGACGGAAAGACGCATATGTATGTATACCAATTACCTGATAATGTAGCAACGGTAACGGCGCAGTGCAGCTTTACTTTTTTCGGTCCCTCTCTTTTCCGGTTTTTTCCTCAACAAAGTGTAACTTTGGTATATATATAGGGACTAAAATTAGGGTTAAGTTTTAGTTGCCAATAATGTCCCTAATACCCAATTTGAGGCCCAAGTTTAATAATATTAAAAATTAAATAAAATTTAAATAATTTAATAAATCTGAAATAAAAACTAAACTTACTTATTTATAAAAATAAAAATTTAAGATAAAATTAAAATAAAATGCTAATCACTACTTATTTATTCTTTAAAAAAAAGTAATATAAACGGACCCCAAATAAATAAAAATCGGACGCCTAAGTGATCGGAAAAAAAACAAACCGAGTATACTAAAATGATTAGTACGAAATATATGACTCGAAAAAATATAGCATTTGGTCAGATTTTAAAATAAATTTTAATCCGTAAGAATGCTCAAATTGATCAAAATATGACGAAAAATTAAAACGAACACGCCGAGTTAAACTACGCGAACCGTAGAATAATATAATTGACGTCTGCAAGTTCGAATTTAAAATTTTCCGTCCCCTGATTTTAAGCGCCGCTGAAATTCAATTTGACCACTCTGTCTATAAATTTCTGAGAAATTATTCCGACCAATATTTTAGGCAGTATGCGAGATGAAAAGCACTATTTTATGCTATTTAGATGATGCAGAGTGGAAATACAGTCAGATGAATGAAAATACGAAAAAATCCCTGGAATAAGCTGTGAACTCTCAAAATACCCTGTTGGAAAAAGAATGATCTGGTACCAAATTACCGAGCAAAATAAATGCTGGGGCACTCTAATGCTTGCTGCTTAGAATAAGAGAAGTCCTTAGCCACAAGGATACCGTGATCCTATGTCTCGAGAGCTCAATGCAATGCATGATTATGAGTTAAGACCTAAACGAGATGCAAATGAAAAAAAAAGAAACATAAGCCAGAAAAAGTTAGAAAAAGGTAGGGCAAATTTTGGAGTGCAACACTCTCCTATCATGTACTTTTTCCATGTGAAAAAGTTTGGCTTCACTACAAGTATTTTGTTTCCAAAAACTTTGGCTGAAGTTAACCATAGTTACAAAATCAGTCTTCGTCTGTGATTCAGATATTGTGGATACTGAAGATACCAGAGCTTCTGAACTATTAGGTTCTGATATTACAATGCCCTTTAACTTATGATCAATATGTTTAGTCAAATTCATAAGTTTCACATTATTAGCAATAGGAACAAAATAGTTACTTAACATTGTTTGAGCAATGCTGGATGAGCAAGAATTTGGGAGTACTTTTAACGAAACATCAGAACTAGAGCAACCTTTATCATACCTCAAACCTTCTCTATTATTTTTTCCAACTCCATATATCATAGATGGAATTTTAGTTTTATCAATGTCAGATGTAATGAATTTATGAAAAGCTTGATCATGGTTACCTAGAGATGAATATTCATTTTGAGATGTGTTAATTTCTTTTAATTCTTCTTTCAAAATGAAAGTATCTCTTTTTAAGATTTTAATGTGACTGGCTTGATCCTTGTTATAATTTATAAGATTATTAGCACATGAATTAAAGTTAGAGTAAGAGTATACCTCATCTTCATCTTCAGATTCAGATAAGTGTCCTTCATCAGATGAGTGTGTCATCAAAGCAATATTGGAATCACCTTCATTTTCTTTATCTTAGTCATCCAGATTTCCCATGTAGCCATAAATTTCTTCTTAAATCTGTTTCTGAAGTTGTCCTTCTGATGACTTCCTTTCTTCTGACTATCTTTCTGAAGATCAAGACTGTTGTATCTGAAGTGACTAGGTTTGTTGCAGTTATAGCAGATCTTGTCTTCATCTTTTTATTTGAAGTTGGATCTCCTATTACTTCTAGGAAATATCATTTTCCTTCTGGCCATTCACTGATATCCTTTGATGAAGCAAGCCATATCATCATCAGATCTACCATCAGAATCTTCTTCAGAAGTTTCATCAGGTTTACTGTTATTTGAAGAATTTTTTGACTTTTCACCAGATATTTCAGAAGCAAATCTCAAGGCAAGAGACTTAAATTTCTTTAAAGAGTCATCTCCATTTAGTTCCATCTCATGGCTTTAAAGATTGTTGATCAGACTTTCAAAAGACGGCGTATTCAAGACCTTAGCTTCCATAATAGCTGTTACTTTAGGTACAAACTTTAGAGGGACATTTCTCAGAATCTTCTTAACATGATCTGAAGAGGAGTAACTCTTGTTTAGCACCTGAAGGCATGATACAATAATATGAAACCTGGAGAACATGGTTTCAATAACCTCATCATCCTTCATTTTGAACAGCTAGTATTTCTATATCAGCAAGTTATCTTTTGATTCTCTAACTTGGTTGTTCCTTTCATATGTAGAGCACAGAGATTCAAAGATAGTCTTTGCAGAAAACTTATCAATGATTTTCAAGTACTCATCTTGTGGTATAAGATCGACAAGAATACCTCTGACTCTATGATGTTTTCTATAGATTTTCTTTTGAGCTGGAGTCAGAGTTTTCTTGTAAGATACCATACCAACGCTGTTAACAACGATTTCAATGCCATCTTCAAGTATGTCCCACAGTTCATCATCAAGTTCAATGATATACGTGTACATCTTGCTTTTCCACATTTAAAACTTTGTGGAGTCACCAATGAATACATGAGGTTTAGCCGAGTAATGATTTCTCTCAGAGTTATTGTAGTCATAGGGAAATCCCCTTACCGAGGAACTAGAATTATTATCCTCAGTAGTCATATTTTTCTTGTTGAATCTTTGATTGTACCACTGTTAAGTGTTATGTACAGACCTTGCTCTGATGCCAACTGAAGGTGAGAAAAATACACAAGAATGGGGGTTGAATTATGTTTGCAAAATTCTTTTTACTTCTGAAGCAGAGTTCAGAATCTAATAATGAGTGCAACGGAAAATGTAACAGAAGCAAATAAAAACAACAAAGAACACACAACAGTTATCCAGAATCCTCTCCAACTGAGAGTACTCTAGTCTCCTTGCCACACAAGATATTTCCACTATAATCAAACTGATTACAACTGCTTATACTCACCAGTATAAGACTTTCCCTGCTCAGACCTACAACCTAAGACTTCCTTGCTTAATCAGCACTTGATCAAGACTTCTCTGCTTAAATCCTCAAATCCTAAGGCTTTCTTTACTTAAACCCTCTTGGTTCAAGACTTCCCTGCTTAGACATTCTACCAAAGACTTCTCTGCTCAGACGCACCGTCTAAGACTCCTTTGCTCAGATTCACAATCCAAGACTTCACTGCTCAAGCCTAAGGCAAAATACTTTTATCTAAATTGACTGTTTAGAGAAGGAATAACTTACAACAAAACTTGATTAACAATTAGAGGTGTTCAAATATAATACAACACATTTTTCACAAAAGATTCTTAAGCTGTACAAGAATAAGAACTCTTCAACTGATTAGCTTCTCTTGAGCTGATATGAATGTAGTGCATGTATTTCTTGAGTTGTTCTTCCAATCTTCTGCTCCTTTTATAGTTGAAGAAATATATTCTTTGAAGTATCCTCAACGGCTATAATCTGATCAAATCTTCTAGTACATCTTCTTTTCTAATAAAGCAGGTGTTAGAACTTGAAGTCAAAGAGTTATCCACATAACAAGGCCTTTGTTTGGAGAACACTCGTATGAAACAAGTACAACATAATATTTTGAAGATAATGTCAACATATCTCAAGTCCTGTGTTAGTAGAGCTTGAGTTGACACTACTCTGTTTCAGAGGCAACCACATCACGCTTCTGACTCTGAAATGTACTAGTAGTAACTTTCATATCAGCCTCTCTCACGAGTGTATAATCCGAACCGAACCAAAGCTACTTTTGTGTTAGAACCAGTTACATCAAATAAATATAATTCTGCACATAAGAACCAGCTAGTTAGAAATCCTAATTCTTTTTCAAATACTTTGTTATTATCAAAACTTTAGAGGATACATGGTATGAACCAAATTTGTCTCAACATTCACTTCGATTGGAATGCTATTGTTGTCGGCTTTGTTCCTCACTCTTGTATCACTATTTTAAGAGTACATTATTTCCTCAAAAAAGATAAAAAGGAAATCACTCCAAATATTCCAAGGGAGAATACTCTACCCGCTTGATGTAGCATATGTATCGTTGTGATATGGAATTGTTTATTCTCTTATGGTTAATGTTAATTGTTATAGTTTGATAAGGTTGTCTTTAAATATGTTGTTTAGTACCTGTTGTTCTATACCTCATTCACATAAACTTTGTTCTTTTTTAAAAGAAAAAATAAATAAATCAAAATAGAGATACTTGAGCCTATAACAACAAGCTATATATGTTAAGGATTAATATATGCTTTTTGGTGTAGGATTTAAAGATAACTCAAATGGGGAGGTGAAAAGCTCTGTATATCTAGTATTTGTAAGAATATCAAATTGTCCCTTTCAACTCTAGGGTTGAGATTTTTATATGAGCTTTTAGGCTTGGATCCCACACACCTATGAAGTAGAAACTACTATGGAAAGAATGTGGGAGTAGATAATTAATATCCTGTTATTCATGAGAGCATGGTTAATCCTCTAATGACTTATTCCATATCATTGTAGACTGATGACACGTCAGCTCTCACGTCCTTACGCTTTGGCCAATTCGTCTAGGAAGTGGGCGATGTATATGAGAAATTGGTGGCACATCTAATAAATGGGCGATCTATCTAGAATACACTATTACAAATAAGTTATTTTATTAAATTTTGTTATATCGCACTTAAGAATTTTTATATTAAAAAAACAAATAAAATGTTCTAAATCCCAAATTAAGTGGGTCATTTTTTTTCTTTGTTCCAATTAGGATTTCTTGAGAGTGCAAAAGGTTTCATCTTACGAACGACTTCTCCTTGTTCAATTTCTAAATAGACGATAGGTGAAGGAATTCTCAGCACTGACTGCATAACGATCAATGAGATTCACCGATTCCCAAACTCAAACCATTAATGAATCGACGTTGTTAGTAGTATAGACTGAAGAGGTTCTGGGTAATACTATAACCACCATTGATTTATATTTAACATATAATCTACAGCTATAAATGCTCCCTGATGGTGGAGCCTATAACTAAGCTTATGTCAAATCCGGTTCAGAGAATCATAGAAGAAAAATTAATTACTCTATTGCATTCATGTAAATCCTACAAATGTCTCTACCAGATTCAAGCCCAAATAGTTACCCATGGACTCGAGCACAACGAGTTCGTCGCATCGAGTTTCATCGTAATGAGTTCGCGACTCGAAGGAAAGCACCACGTACGAAAACTGTTTGATAAAATTCCTGAAACAAATACTGCTACATGGAACATTATGTTCTGTGGTTACTCCCAAAACGAACAGAACGGTCCATTATTTTGTAGGCCCCTATTAAATGAATATTTTTTGGGTCTTTATTTTTAAACTCATTCATATTTTTGTGTTATATGAGACCTAAGTGAGGGGTTCAAAATCTAATTTGTTTGAAAAAAATAAAAAGTTGAAGATTTTTTTCAAAAACAAAAAAGTCGATTTTTTTAAATAAAATAATTAATTTTTTTTCAAAAATTAAAATAAGAAACAGTCCATACTAAGGTTCAATATTATTATTCAGTTTTTTGTTTTCTTTTGATTTTTCAATTAGATCTAGATAGATTTACTTATTCTTAATTATTTGGCATGCTATGATTTGAATATATGTAGTTAAATATGCAATTTATCTCCATGTAATTTTTTTCACTAAAATTGTGTGTAATAAACACTGTCTCACACATTTATGTCAACTTTGTAATGTTCATATATGTTACTTTTTCTCAACAAAGAAAAAAAGGATTAAAAGATAATTTACCGATAAGAACTTTCTCGTTAGATAGTCTTTAGATTTAGAGCTGTCAAAAAATCCCATTTTAAAATAAAAAACAGTCAAATTTTTTCGAAAATAAAATAAAAAGTTAATTTTTTCAACAATTAAAAAAGTAATTTTTTTCAAAAATAAAAAGTCCATACTATATTTTCAAATACTGTGACGATAGTTAAGTACATCCCTAAGCTCCAATACTGTGACTATGTTTTCAAATACGATGACGATAGTACAGCTCATTCTTAAACTTTTAAATTAAATTAGGATTTTTTTATAAATTAAAAAGTTTATATTTTTCAAATATAAAAAAAAGTTGAAATTTTTCCAAATATTAAAAAAGATCGGTTTTTTTTCAAAAATAAAAAAGTCAATTCTCTTTGAAAATAAAAAACTAATCGATTTTTTTAATTTAAAAAAATAAATTTATTTCAAAAAAACAATTGAAAAATAAAATCAATATTTGAAAATATTGGGGCCTTGAAGCCTTTCTTGAATTTTAAGGGCCTTCACTCTAGGGGGCCTACATATTTTAAGGCTCATTTATTTTTAAAATTTTTGCTCCCCTATATTTTTGGGGCCTCAAAAGTTAGGCCCCGGCCCCTTAAATTGACGGCTCTATGCAGCATCTTGGGGACTCCGGTGTCGAAGTGCTAGCTGAGGCTTTTATAGCTTGAACGTTTGTTTCTTATCAGTAATTGATGATATTGTTGGATATAAAGGTTTTTGTGTTTAGGGAGATGTGTGAGAATATTAGAGGCTTAAGGAGAAACTTGATCGGTAGGAGAATTTTTTATGGAAGAGAGAATTTTGTATTTTTGCTTGATATGAAAGTGTAGAATTACTTCTATATTTATAGTACTCTAAGGAGAACTCTAGACACACTAAGTCTAGAGAGTTCTCAACTCTTGAAATTTCAAGAGTATTCTGGAAAATACTACAAACCTAAGAAATATCTAGACACTCCAAACATTACAAGACTTTTCTAGAAACATTCATTAAAATTACCTAAACCAAAAATAATTAAGCCCAAAAATCCAAACAATATGTTTAGGCCTAAATTGTAATACCTCATATTATCTAAATGCTCAATTGGATATCAGATGAGATCATATGAGTATCTATGTGCTCTATCTTTAGTAAATTGGATTAATGGAATCCTCTAAGAGTTGTAAGTATAGTCAAATGGGATCAATAGAGCAACTGGTGAACTCTAAAGAGATCAATTATTTTATGAAAGAGACATATCAATAATTATTAGTTTAAGAGAATATATTAAGGTAACTCTAATAATTGATCAATTGGTTTGAATCGATAAAATATCAATTGGAGATGTTTTACCCTATTGGATTATATTATATAATATATATATATATATATGTTATAAGAAAAAGAAAAGAAAGGAGAGAGTAAGAAGAAGAAGAAAAGAGAAAGGAAGAGAAGAGAAAGAGGAAAGAAGAGAGGAAGAAGTTAGGAAGAAGAAGAAGAAGAAGCTCATGGATCATCATCATCTTCTTCAACCTCCTTTTCAATGCTAAGGTGGGTTCTAGTTAGAAACTCTAAGTTCTAGAAATCCATGATTTGAACTTAGGTTATATTTGAGAGAAAATGATTAAGCAGATAAATCAATGAAATCTAACGGATGAAATTCGATATAAATTGCGTAGTGTAGTCGTACTATGCATGTGATCAATTGATGATACTTGTTTTGATGTTTGTAAATGATCTGGTGTGGAAAGGGTGGGATTTAAGGCCCTTGGAACCCTAAAAACGCAGCTGAGAAATGTTGTTTCTGCAACGCACCGTCGGGCAGCGCATTGAGCGCCAGGCGGCGCAGGCTTATGCCGCTGCTCCGCCAGGCGAAAGTTGAGGGGCGCAACATGTTTTGATTCTGGAACTTTTGGTTTTTGACATGGGACTTACGCCGCTGCTTCGTCGGGCGAAGTAACAAGCGCAGGGAGCTTCACCGGGCGAAGCTTTGACCGCGGGGCGCTCCTGGGAGTTTTCCAAATAATTTATTTTCTTTAAAAATTCATAACTTTTGAACAGTGATTCCGATCGAAGCGTTCTTGGTATTTGATCGTACCTGGATCAGACAGTTTCCGATGGCCAACAACGTCGTCTGGGCTTCAGCTCCTGTGAGGTTGAAAGACGGCAGGAGGGGTGTACCTGTAAAGGAGTAGCATCTGGGTGCCGAGGAGGGGCGAGCTTCGGGAAGGCTCGGTGCCTCTGCCCAAAGCTCTATGCCGTTTGTGCCCGACACTGTTGAAGTGGCACGTGCCTGACATTGACTGGACTAAGGCCTTCGTTGGGCCGCCCTAGAACGTGTGGGTCGGGCCTGCTCGACTGAGGAGCAGACCTCCGGCCCAGTCCAGAACAGGAGCCCTCCAAGTCGTTGCTCTGAGGTGTCAGAGTGATGACTTAAGGGTCAAGGCTATGTCGAGGGCGTGTCCGGTCGGGAAAGGGCTTCGAGCGAGGAAAAGTTGGTAAATCGGGCAGAAATAAATAGGCCTGCTCGTGTAAGCCTGGCTGCAGATGGCCGACTTCGCGGGGATACGAGGAGTCTGGATCGAGGTGAACGAAGAGACATGTTGGGGAATGAAAAGACGTGCCTGGGGAAGTGTGTGCCACGCGTCACACCTCATCATTGCATAGGGCGGCTACCATAGGGTAACGTAATTGATTCCCTAGGAAATCCTCGAGGCTCGTGAGGGGCCTATAAAAGGGGCGAGTTCGTGCCATTTACACGTTCCCACCTTTTTCGCTTCGTATTTCTTCTATTCACCGTTGCTGCTCCGCCGCCGTACACCGCTGTGCGCTGCCGTTTTTGCTGTTCCAACCCGCTCTCCACCACCGCTCAAGTAAGCTCTTAATCCCTTCTGGTTCCTTTTTTTTTCTCTTTTAGTAGTTTTCTGGTGAGCTGAGGAAGTTCCCAGTACTCCGTTAGGGTTCCGGCCGGGAACGGTGGGGCGTTCCTAGGGTTCCGGTAGGTTTCGAAGGAGGTTTGGGATGAATATCCCGAGGACTCGATAAATGTCCCGAGGACTCCATGAATGTCCTGAGGACATGTGATGAATGTCACGGGGAAGTGAGATGGGAGGATTGGAGATTGAAAAAGGAAAGGACGGGGCGACGGCCTCGGGCAGTTCGCCATGTCCCCGAATGTGTTCTTGCTCGCTGCCCTTTCACTTGATCGGCGGTGGAAGGGTGGATTTGGTCGCGGCCAACAAATTCACCTATTTCCTCTGCTTTTCAGGTAATAAATGGCTGCGAGGATTCTAGGAATTCTCCAAATAAACGCCGAACCCGACGTGGATGGACCCGCTCAGATCCCTGGGGAGATGCTCGTGCGTCCGACCGCCGAATGGGCCGGGGAAGAGCCTCTACATATTGGGTTGTGTTTCGCTGTCGACGAAATGGACGCTTTCGCCTTCGTCGAGAACATCCCCGAAGGAGAGGAGGCCATGTGGAATGCTTTCCAGCCTCGGGCACACTGTCATACCCCAAATTTGTCCTACCTGTGTATAACTTTCATTTGTACATCCATCCACTAACCATATTAAAAAAAATACAAAAAAATATGTTGTCTTCAACTTCATCTCTCTTTTATTTGTTACCCATTTTTATTTTAAGTCATATCTAGTTTTTAACCATTTTTTTTTATCATTCATCCAATTAAATATCCATTTGAACCATTTCCATATCCAATTTCAATTCAAGTATCCATTCATAAAAACATTTCATTTAGTTATCCACCTATCCCATTATCCATTTAGAACAAAATCCAAAAATTCAATTTTTTTTCCAATAACCAAATCACCTTTTTTCAGTCATTAATCATTATTCACTAATCCACACTAATATTCTTAGTTAAAATACAAATCCACATTCCAAGTTTTTTAAGCCTATTACAAGAAAATCACAAAAAAAAAAAATCTTAGTCCATACATTACAAGAATCATCACCAAATAACCAAGAAAAATGTCTCAAGCTCCAAGCTTCAAGGATATGACATTGCCAAAAGAGTCCATTACATTTTAAAGGGCCATGGAAAACATTACACCAAAGGCCAAGCAAAATACAGAACGAGCTGCCAGGATAAGCTACATGATAAGCTATCTACATGTGCCACATGAGTTTCTATCAAAGGCTTCACTCCACACAACTCCAATTCCAGCCTGCTTTTGAACTTCAGCCAAAAGCACAACAAATTGCCACTACCAAGACAAACCGTACAACACAACCCCACTTGCTGAAGCTTTTCCTACCTTCACTGCTTCAGCCTTCAATAAACCTGTTATAGCCTGCTGCTTCACCAACCAACAACGTGACTACACTCCAAAACAAACGGTACGACACTCACCAAAACATTCCACATAATGCCTCCTATTGCAATTTCAGCCAGCCTCCACACAAGTCGTACACAAAACTCTACTACAACAGAAACCTGCCACACCATTTCCAAGCAATTACCACGCCGGACCAAAACCTTGTCACGCCAGACAACATCTGTAACAACATCATGGTGGCAATAGAAAAATTCAAACGAGGGAGGGAGGAAATTGGGAATACAACAACATAAAGAACCTGATTTCTTTTTGTCACATGAATATATAAAAACAAAAGAGCCAACAAAGCATAAGAAAAGGGTAGGATACCTTTGCGCTTCTTGGGAACCCTTCTCCCACCCTGTAAAAAATTGTTCTGCTCTTCATTTCACATACAACACAACCAAGTCGCACGAACCGTACAAAACGAGCCCCAAAACCGTATCTTGTACGACACAAAAACAATCCCAATTTCACAATACAACATATTCAGCAGCCAATTTTCACGCGTAGCAGCAAAACCGTATACTCACACCACAATTCCTGCTCACGATTCCTTTCTTCATTTTCTCCTATAAAGCCACACTCTTCTTCACTCTTAGGAAGCCCTAGCCGCCAGAAACCTCTGCCAAAATATCTCCCCTAACTCTTCAAAACCTCACTCAATCACAGAACCACCTTCTTCCACTTAAACATCACTCACCACCCTTCAAAAATCAACCACACAAAAACCACTCTTCACCAACAACAACAACCCAGACCTCTATTCCTCCATTCTTCAACCTCACAACACCTTCAACCCACTCAAATCCTCACCCTTCAACCACAACCATATACCTCCAATTGAAAACTGGAATGAAACTCAAGCTATTCACAGAGAGATCGAGAAGAAGAGAAGACGGAGAGTGAGAGCAAAACAGAGACGAGGCGGAAGTGAACCTGGAGCACATTTCCGAGCGAGAGAGTGAATTTGTGACGAGTTGAAGGTTAGACCATCTTGTCCGTTTTCTCCTGCGTTGTCGTGTGGGTATGCCTTGTTTTGAAAATAGCTTTTGTTTTTTAAAAGAAAAAAATAATGAACCTTAGTTTTGTTTTGAAAAGTAAAAAGAAGGTCTGATGTTGATAGCTCTACCTTTACCTTTCCTGTAGCGTGTTTTCACAAGACCAAGGTCGTTGTTTTTTTTAAAAGAAAAAAATCAAATGTTGTGGTTGGAGTTTGTTGACCGTGCCCTAGTAGGCATATTGGGCTCAGCCCATGAATTACTTTGACATACCACACCCTTCGTATTCAGTCTACACCCCTTTCCATTCTATTTTTTCTATTTCAATTTTCTTTGAATCTCCTATTTTATTTTCTTTTCGGTTTTTATTTTTAATTTTAAACACATTTTTGTTAGTATGGACTTCTTTTGATTTCATTGGTTTCTAATCTATTTTCATTTCTATTTCTTATTTCCATTTTCAATTTTTAGGGCCAATGATATCACAACAATCTTGATTAAGTTGATTTCGTCAAATCGATTCTACATCTTGATTTATATGAGGCCTACTTTTATTTTCTTTTATTTTTGTTTCAACTTTTTGGTCAATGAAAACCAAATATCTAAGATTTATCGATTTTAAATCTTGGTAAAGGTGAGACCTTTATTCTTTTTCTTATCATTTTCCGATTTTATTTCATTTCTATTATTTTTATTTCATTTTATTCATTTTTGGATCAATGAAAATCAAATGCTAAAGATTATCGTTTTTTCGATTTAAATTTTTAGTAAAGATGAGACCTTTCTTAGTTTTCCGATTTTTAATTCTTTTCGATTTATATTCTTTTATTTTCACTTTTGGTCAATGAAAGTCAAAAGTCGTCAATTATCAATTTATCGATTAAATCGTGATTAAGAATAGACCAACTTTAATTTTATGTCAATACTATCTCTTGTCAATATTATCTTGATTATTATTATTCATACTCTTATCATATTGTGCATATCCATATTCATATTTATCTAACCATTTTGTTTGTTCATATTTTAATCAAAAAACATTAACAAATATCGAAACCCTAAAACAATAACTTAATGGACTGTTGGTTACTATACTTCGCTTGGCAACTTTGGTTCGAGGTTTAGTTTAGGACACTTCGCACACACACAACTTTCTCTTAGGCTACCTTACAATGAGATCATTTATTTCATGTCATCCCTTGTAATTTACATGTACCCCGCTCCCCATTCTAATGTACGCATTTAGTTTTCTTTTGATTGTGGTTTGTTTACTAGGAGCACCCCTAAGGACCAGCATAGACAACCCGTTTTCAAACTAATTCTCGATTCGTCGTAGAGCCATTTTCAAACAAACTCATTTTCAAACCAAATCCTCGATTCGTCGTCGATCCATTTTCAAACAAACATCTTTTCAACCAAACTCTCGATTCGTCGTTGAGCCCTTTTTCAAATCAACCTCTAACCAAATCCCTTTTCAAACCAAACTCTTTTCATAACAAATAAACCCTTGATCCAACTTCAAGTGGATTTTCATAATCAAACTTCAAAAAACAACTAACAACTATCGCAACTCTTTTAGGGTGAAAAATGGGGGGTTCAAGTCTTTAATCTCCCTTCGATTGTTTGGGTGCGAGTTCTCTTACTCGTGTGTGAGCAATTGACGCCTCTTCTTTTAATATATCAAATCCTTTTCAAAATAACCAAGCGCATACAATAAACCCTTGATCCTACGTCAAGCAGACTTTCATAATCAAACTTCAAAACGACTAACAACTATCGAAACTCTTTCAAGGTGAAAAATGGGGGTTCAAGTCTTTGATCTTCCTTTGGTTGTTTGGGTGCGAGTTCTCTTACTCGTGTGTGAGCAATTGAAGCCTCTTTTAAAAATCAACCAACTCCCTTGTTTTGTGGGCGTACCACGAACTACGACTGCTCTGATTCTTTATTCTCGTCCGAGTAAAGATACGTAGGCACAAGATTGCGATGATCTTGGCGAGCACACCTTTTTCTTTTTCCCCCGTTTCCAGACTTTTCCTTTTTCCCCCGTTTACGTCCACACTTTTTCTTTTCTCCCTGTTTGCGTCCACACTACCATCTTTTTTCCGTCAAACCCCGTGGTCGAACTACGATTGCTCTGATTTCTCATTCTCGTGCGAATGAGCATACGTAGGCCCGAGGTCGCGATGATCTTGCCGAGCACCCTATCCTTAAACCACCCATTTCCCCTTAGTATCTTTTCTTTTTATCTTTACCTTTCCGCATTTATTTTAGAGAAGAAAATAGACAAACTTAGCTAACGAGTATCGCGATTCGAATCAAGAGGTTCCCATTGAGTACAACGGACGTGATGGGGTGCGCGTACCTTCCCCTCACGTAACCGACTCCCGAACCCAGAATGTGGTTGCGACGACCATGTTCTTATCTCCTGTTATACCCCAAATATTTCCCTTAGATTCACTGATTCGTCTGCATATCATCCTAGGTCAATCATCCGTGCATAACTAACCGCTTTATCTGTTTTTGCTGGTCGTTTCATTCGTGAGCACAGGTACCGGTGCAGAAGGTTCAGAGGTCATGGAGGTTGTGTGTGAGTGCTCATTATGGCTCGGATTCTCGGCAAGCTGTGTTGAATTCCTATGGAAAAATATGCCCTTATTCTCATGGATTTTTAGTCAATATACAAGGACACGACCTTTGTACCAAGTTCATATTTGATTGTGAGGATGACGAGTTCATCGTTTATGCTCTTGTGAGCTTAAGAGGATGAAGTTTGGATTTCCTGGTTGATCGCTTGAAGTTGTAAGGTGGGATAAAAAAATATTGAATCAAGTCTTAGATTCCTCAAAGCGTCGCTTCCGATTCAAGTACTCACTACACGTAATAGTTATTAAGAAATGAGAATTTTGGGGAAGTATTCATTCAAGTGTTCAAGTCCAAAATTAAGAAATTTAAGTTCTCGTCTTCAAGATCCAATTCCAAATTTCCAATTCAAATTCAAACTATTATTCAAAATTATAAGTTCAAGGAATTCAAGTTGCAACATTTTTTGTCTATGTATAAATTACAAAATTTATGAGTGCAAGTATGTTGTTAACCTCCTCAAAGAGCATGGAAAGGAAGTATTTAGTGAAGTTCATCATATTCATCCACTTTAATCATTGAAGTTACAAGGTGCAAGTTGAATTTGTAAATTTTCAAAGGTCTTCAAAGTGTCCAAGAATTCTTTACAACTCAAGCATATTTCAAGGTACGATTTGAAGAGGTATACAAGATCAATATCAAAAATGACCAATCTTCAAAGTTTATTCAAGTATCATTCAAAGAAGTTCGAGCTTTGAAAAAAAATTACAAGCCAATAATGACGGTTGATAGCCTCGTACTTCCAAGTTCTATGGCAATACAAATACTTTGACTCGAAGTTTATGGGGCATTGAACAAACGTGCTTCTTTTCACCTGGTCGAGCAGATTTGGCATTGACATGTTTCATTGTTATAACATGTTCTCAAAAAATTTCGAAAGATAGGAGAATTGAAAAGGCATATCGTTAGAAGAGAGAACAAGTTTATAAGATTACTGGTTCCAGCTCCAAAGTTTTTTACAAATGTTAAAAGCTCAAAATCAAAGATACAAGAGATTTTCACTGATGGTGATTATACAGGAGTAGGGGGGACTTGGTTCATTTACGGTTCGTACGATGTATGAATCCCATTCGGAAGGCATAAAGACTGAACACAACATTGCAACAATCCAAAAGCAAAGGCGGTCATTTTGGCTGAGATGAATACCGTTCAAAGAGGCTCAATCCAGAGATTTTAAATTTGGTGGCTGAACCAGTTGCGATGAAAAATGGTCTCACACGAAATAGAAGATGCTAACCGAGAGCATGCGACTCCACCTCCTAAGCTTCCTAAACCGACAGATGACAAAAGTAAGATCATTAGGAAAATCAAACATACGAGCTCTACCCAACAGTTGCGGTTTCTGTGAAGACAAAGTTGTTGTGCTTTGAAGCTCGCCTTCATCCTTATAAGGCTCGCGCCGGTCTCGATCTCTAAATGTTGCCAATAATGTTGAACCTGCAAAAACAAGTAATTTGTGGTTAATAAAACAAGATGGCAAACTATTCCAGACCAAGTTAGAAGTTTACCGATGATTTTGTTAGATGCCTCTAAACTATCAGATGTGATATGAAATTTAGGCCGTGCGAACCGGTGTTGATGGTTCACCAACCATTTCCATGTTACATATAACTTCCTGCAAGATCAAAATGATGATCAACATGTCCTGTGAGAAAAAAAAGAAGAGGGGGAAGGAGTCATTAGATATCAATTCACAACTATTAGACCGTATCTTTTTTAGAAAGATTCACAGAGAATAAACCTCCTCACTATCAACACATTTCCTCATGCTAAATAAACCACACCATAATCGAATCAAGACAGAAAAAGAAGAAATATTGGTTAAGGTGGGAATAAACGTTCAGACGTGACATCAATTTTGGTTGCAATAGCAAGAGTCGAGATAGATACATCTCTTGTTCATACTAAGGACCATGAATCCAAACTTTCAATCAAAGATGATGATGAGACAGAAGTGGATGGTTTACCTGTAGAATAAGCAAGACTAACTGTGTCAATAATGGACAACCTTTCACAACCAGCATTTACGTTCAGAACACGAGTTATTGGTTTGGGATGTTGCATTGCCTTCTCCTTTGTAAACCGATTCTTTGGGTACAGGACTACCTCTCTATATGTCTCTACTGTGACAACACGAGTTGTTCCTCTCTCAATTGGAAAAACGAAAGGCTGCAAACAATTACCAACATTAAAACAAACAGTCAAAAAAGATATCAAATCGAATTGAAATCTTTTCCAAAACAAAACAAGGCGTGTTCAGAGAAGGATTTAAGAAACTTTCCAAGACCACATTAAAACTTTCCTAAACTAAAACCAACATTTATCAGACAATTTTAAACCATTCCAAAACAATGATAACACGATTCAGACATTTCCTAAAGTTTCCTAAAACAACCAAATATGTCAAGACATGTCTTGATAGAAATGGAAAGAGTATTAGCAAGTTTACCAAACAGAATGAGCAACATTTTCTTAAATTCCAAATATAATCATAACATGTCTGACTGAATTTGGAAATGCTCATTACAGCGTGTCTCTCCATCCAATTTCTTCTAGCCTATAAAACCTGCAGAATTCACAATAGCAAGGGGAGGAGGAGATAACGATGAGAGACCCCTTTACATGACCCAAATTATCATCACACCTGAAAATCCACCTTTTAAAGAAAAATCGCCAAATTCAAATACATTAGAACAAACACACGCGGTCTTGCATGGGAATTCACACATACGTCTACACCAAAATCACAATGACAAAATACCAATTTCATAAAATTCATATACACACACAGAGCAACAAATAACAGAAGTTAGAGGCACACAAAATCATCATATTCAAGGGAGGAAGATACACAAAGCGTAGGGAAAAAGTGAGGAAGAAGACTCATCTTTGGAGGTCACGAGCTTCACGTCCTTTCGTCTTCAACTACCGGCAAAGACCATTTCCTCCCTTTTTTTCATGCTTTGATATCTTTTGTAAATTGTAATCACCATGAAAGTTAATGAGAATGGGGTATCGGGTTTAATCTGGGATTAGGGTAGATTTAGGGTTTGCGCTGTTTGATCGAGAGAGATGGAGAGAGTGAAGACGAAACAGAGAGATTGGGGAGCGGCGATGTCGTAATATTTTAGGGTTCTGGTTTGGGTCTTGGCGGCGGCGCCTTAGGGTTCTTAAAGCCCTTTGGCTGAGAGAGAGAAGACGGAGGGAGTGTGATCTCGCTTGGCATTTTGTTTTCTTGTTTATGAGTATACCATGATCACACGCGTACACACACTCCACAGCACCACCGTGCACCCTCACCATTTTATCTGTCTGATCACACTACACACACATCTCACGGTTGGAAGTTGAGGCTCCACCATGGACCTTTCTTCTTTCGCAAGCACCTAATTCCTCCATTTGTTTAATTAATCTGCTTATAAAAACCAATTTAACCTTTTAATAAGTAATTTCCTTTTTTACACTTTTTTAAACTAACTTAAGTATAGAACTTTTTCTAAATCGATATAAAAAATAATGGATAATTTCTTTTACTTTAAAACTTCTTTTTTAAATACAACTGAATGTTAATTAATAACTTTCTATTAACTTTTTTTTAATTAGTAAAACCTTAAAAAAAAAAACAATGAAAACTTTTACTAGAAATACTAAAATAAACCTTATTTATTAGAAATACTTTAACTTTTAAATTTAAATAATCATTAACAATTTCTCATAATAAACCTTCATATAAGATTAAAAACCTTTCACAAGTAAACCTTTATTCCTAAGTTAATAAATCTTTAAGTTTAATTCTAATTAAACCCTTTTTCAAAATAATTAAAACTTGATAGGAACATTTTTTATTAGTCAATAATCTTTGAGCTTGATTCTAACTAAAATAAACGTTTTCTCAATAAACCTTAAAATTAACTTTTTCTCAATAAACCTTAAGATAATCATCCCCTTTAGATTCCCCACGTCCGAGTGAATTGCATGCTGTAATACCCCAAAATTTGCTCTCCCTCTTTGTCATCATAGCATGGCATTATCATCTATCATATCATATCCACCTCATTAACATTACATTGCATTTAACATAGAAAAATGAAGCATAGCATCCTTCTTACCATCAGGGCATGTGATCAGGTGGAAGGTGGACAATCAAGGAATCATTCAAAGCACAAAAAGGTCAATCAAGTTTCCTCAAGGCAAGCCAAGAGGCCTTTCATGTCTCATACTATCTCAATGGAACATCCACAACCTCAAGAATGAGAGAATCAATGGGAGATTGAAGCACTACATCTTTCACTATGCAAGAGGTTCAAAAAATGAAGGAAAACCCTCAAAAGAGATAGCTCATTGATCCAAAATCATCCTCAAATGGCATATATCATCATCTTTTAAGAGGATACATAACATACTCTGAGGAATTGGAAATTGAAGACTGCACATTTTTCTCCTAGGAGGTGGGCACCAAAACTAGGGTTTCTAATAAAATCAGGGAATTTTTTATTTTTTGGACCAAATTTGATGTCATGGTATTTCATATGTCCCTAAGTGTATGGAGGTGGAAAATTGCTTCTCAATTGGTTTTGGAAGTGGGTCAATTGGAAGAAAGATCAGAAATCAGGAAAATTGGGGCCAAGTCAAATAATCAGAGGAAAAAGTCAACTCTTGACTTTTTGAGCCCAAAATCATGAAATTCGTGTTACATATGTCCAATGTACAAAATTTGATCAAGAAACTCCAAAGGAATCATGAAAAAATCAAGATGTAAAAAGTTGCCATTTTTGGATGAAGAAGGGTTACTAAATATAGCAAGTTTTGGCCATTTTGCATCAGAGTTTGAGCCAAGGCCATTTAAAATTGGGGCATCAAATGAAAATTCCACTCGGTCATAACAGAAGATCTTGTTTCAAGCTTCAAATCCATGTGTGGAACATCTCCATTGGATAAAAATTGAGTGAGATATGATTGATCAAAGTTTGAGCAAAGTAGGTTCAAAACTAGGTCATGACCAAGACTTTCAGGGCACGCGCGTAGTCATTTTAACAAACATGTGGTGGGCCAAATGTCCACTCATTTTTCTCATGGTTAAAGGCCTCAAATGAAAAATCTTTCAACATGAAAGTTGTTCCTCTAGGTGAGATCTTTAAGATTGGTGTTCATGTTTTTTTCACTTGATCAAAGGGGAAGAAGTTATGTTGAGTCCAATGTGCTTTGATCATGCTGAAAACCTAAGGGCCATGTTACCTTGTCAACCAACCTTTGCCACGCCCTCATACCAGTTCCAAACCTATGTGTTATAAGTCTTTTTTCAACTTCTTCCAAGCATCATTTCACTTCATTTTTCATACCAAACATGTAGCATTACATCTCCCCTTTCCAATGACTCCAAAAACACACCAATTCATTCATTGAGCAGAGAGAAAAACTTCCTCAAACCACCTCATGTTGGCACTGGTGCATTGACAGTTTAGTGCATGATTTTGGGTCAGTCATCCCACAAACACTTCACGAATTTTATTTCCCCATTTAGTCAAGCATATGTTACTTACACAATGCATACTATCACGTGCCATACATGGGAATAGAAAGAACAAACTTGCTTAGCAAGTTTCTGTCACAATAACCTCACCACCTCAGCTTCACTCTCATCCTCACCACAACTGTTATGAGCTTGACCTCACCATAACCCAACCTTGGCTACTCGCCCCTAACTAACTTGACTCAGTTAGTTAGGGTGGACTCAGTTTAACCACCTTGACTCACTTAACTCCACTCACTAAACCATGATTAGAACTCACCATAAATAGAAGTCACACTCTCCAATTTGGGGGCTAGCTTCATTTTTCTCATTTTTCACTCTCTCTCTCAAACACTCTCGCATTCTCTCCACCATCTCTCTCTGCTCGAATCTTCATTCACCTTCATTTACTTCATCTTCATCATCATCATTGGCACAAGACTGAAGCTCAACTGCATTTATTTTGCACGAATCAAGCTCCATATCAAGAGTGGATCTCTGGTTTTCTTTTGCTTCAAGGATCTGCAAACTTCAGGTTTCAATCACTCCAACTCTATTGCATTGTTTTAGCTTGTTTCTATATGGTTTAAAGCTTATTAGAAGCTGCGTGAGTCCTGGCTAGTTGATAGGCTCTTTAGGAGTTTAGGTGTGATTTTAGGGCAAATTGTTTTGGCTCGGTTTGTGTTATGTGTGCATGATCTATGAGAAATAATGGTGTATTCTTGATCTCCATAGCTTCCTCTTCATTTTGGTATATGAATGATGCATTTCTGTGAAAGTTGAAGTTTGCAGGTGGTGGTGGTTCGCCGGAGAAGATGACCGGAGGTCCTTCTCCGGCCAGTGGTTGAATGTTAGGGTTTAGCACGTTTTAATCCTGTTCGTTCATTTTTCCTCATCGTATGGCTAAGGGCGTGACAGCACATTAAAATGCATGTGCATGTCATGTGCATCATTTCTGAACTCACTTAAGCATTATGTGGTGTGGCACATGGTAGGGAGTATGGTCATTCATGTACATGCGTTAGATTAGCTTACTTTGACTGGTTGTTGACTTGACTTGATCCTATGGTTGTTATTGTTTTGACTTGGTTTGACTGAAGTGCATGGTTACTAATGCGTACTGGCGCGTAAATGGACTTAAGCCTTATGCTATTCACACCCCACGCTTTCAAAGCCCAATCATATTGAACTCACATTTTGCTATGCTTGCACCCCCATTCACATTTACATGTCACTTTATTTTTTTTATTTTCATACACGTTTGCTTTTTAATTTTTAAAAATACTAAATAGTATCATAAAATTCCACAAAAATTCATGAGTATCATTAAAACATTTATAAAATTTTTGGTGATTTTATTTTATGATTTTATGACCTTTTTACCCCTGCTCCATAATTTTCTTTGAATTTCTTTGGTGTGCATTCTTAATGTGGTACATGATCTTGTTTAATTTTGTTCTTGATCATTAAAAATTGTTTTGATGCTCTTCTTTTTGCATTGAGTCATTAGCATCTTGAGGTATGTTAAGTGATGTTTATTTGTTTTTTTAGGTCATTTTATGGCACGTTTGGTGTTCACTTTTGTGTTACTTGGTATGTGCATCCAATTTGACCTAAATGCATTGTTTGACATCATTTTGCCTTGGTTCCTTGCATGCTAATTTGATATGTGATTCATCTCTGATTAGTGAACTTCAATACCATGTTTTCATAATTTTCATGAGGCCATTTGATTTTTGTTTGATGCATTTCATTTAAAGCATTATAACATGTCATATCATTGTAATCTTTTGTGCATGTTTACATGTTTTCTTTTGTGTATACTTGCCTGATCATTTGCCTATTTGGTGAGCTACACTCTTGACATTATAAGACATTGATACATATCATATGTCATCTTTGCATGTTGATTATCATTTGAACCTTGTGCACCTTTAACATGTTGTGTTTGCACTTTCCTTTGTTTGGAACTTCCATTTCAATCCTACTTCTTCTATCACTTCTTAAAAGTCTTGATGTGCCTCATAAATACTTATGAGATGTTTGTGAATCATTTTTCATTTCATTTCAATTCTGATCCATGGATTACATGTTCCATTTATGCACATTTCTTCTTTTTCCTTTCATCTTTCATTCTCCCTTTTCTTATGATATCAAGTTCTAATGTCATGGATGATGTTTGTTGCCTATCCACTTGAGTTTGCTTGATAGTAATCATTGGCTTTCTATATGATGTACATTCTGGTTGTGGTTCTAGGATTTGATTTCTCATTTAATTCTTTTGAGTTTTATGATGCATTACATGTTCTTTTACTTCTTATACTTCTTATACATGTTTACTAACCATGTAGGGGCTTTGGTAAGTTGCAATTGAGTGTGGATAAGGAATCCGCATTCAAATTTATTTCCTTTCATCTCTTTTACAATTCCATTTTGTGTTTTGTTAAGCACTTATGTGCTTTCTTTTAACAACTCATCACCTTCCCCTTTTTGGATTACAATTCATCTTCTACTTTAGAAGTGAATTGTTTAATTCACCCTTTCTTTAGACTTTAGGTTGGAACCTCACAAACCATTAGGATCACTCCCTTTAATCTTCAATTAGGATTGAGTCTTAGTTCATATAGATTTTTACCTTTTCTCCTCTCTTGAGTCTCTCTTCTCATCTTAAAGAAAATCCAAAACATCTAATAAAGGTAAGCATTTATTGCATTTAGGCCTTTCATATAAAGAAAAGATTATAAAGGGGTTTTCTCTTATAATCTTAGAATGTATAGCATTATAGCCCATCTTGGGTCAATGTGTTAAGCATTCGATCTTGTATGAGGGACTTGAATGCAATGCTTGTTGAAGGTGCAAATAATAAAAAACACTTCTTCATTTCTTAATCAACAAAAACACTTAATAAACACAAGTATGCTAGTGTGTTTGAACCTTGACAATTGGAACTAAGTGTGGGGGTCTTCTTCGCTCTTAGTGTGTCTTCTTGCTCATTCCATCTTGGAATGTGAGAATGTACACATTCCAATAACTAAGATTCAGATACACTCTCATATGCAAATAAATGGGAAAAACTTCTAAAAGACAAAAACAAACAATTACGTCTTTCCTTCGGGAATTCTTTTCTCACCTCATTCACTCTTAGCGTACGAACGCGCTTCTACTCGTTCTCTTGCAAGATGGTAACGCACTCGGACCAGCGAGCCTGCAACACCTGAGCTAGAACGTAAGCCGTTCTCTAAAAAACACAAACAATCCATCCCTAGTGAGGGGAACTACGTCGCTCTGATTCTCATGTTCCCGATGAGATACGTAGGCAGTGGGGTAGGGCCCATTCGAGCACTTCTTTTATTTTCCCTACATTTGTTTCCCGTTCCTTTTCTTTTCTTTCTCCTTTCTTTCTTTCAGTTCCTTTTCCAGTATCCTTTCTTTACACCCTTTGATCGAAACAGCAAGCGTGGATCCCACGGGTACGATGGACGCGTGGGGGTGCTAATACCTTCCCCGCGCGTAACTGACTCCCGAACCCAGTTCTCTTGGTCGTAAGACCATGTTTTTCCTTTCTCTCAGGTTTACGTGGTGTTTCCTTTCCCTCTCTTGGGATAAATACACATTGCTGGCGACTCTGTTTCGGTGCCACTTTAGCGTTTGTACTTGGATGAAATCCCGGGAGCGACAGCTGGCGACTCTGCTGGGGACAATGTTGACCTATTGCTGGTCCATCCTAAGTGAGTCAATCCTAACGCTTGTCTGTTTTTCTTTCATTGGGTGTTTATTGTTGTGCTGTACTTACCGTTTTACTGTATAGTTATTTACTATATATTACTGTATATTACTGCATTTACTACATTTTACCATCTTTATTCCATATGATATATTATGCTATGCTGGACTGTGCTGTTTTCTGTTTGGCGGGATGGGATTTCTGAGAGATAAGCCCATTACACAGGCTTGAGGATACACTTAGAATTAGAGTGGAGAGTAGTGGGACCTACGTGCCATTTGGAGTGCGTTGGGTGTTCACGAAATTCACAGCTAGACGAGGCTATCTTGGGACACGTCGTGGCATGCGCATCTTGCGTATTCCAGGATGTAGATCTAGAGAGCTGTCGACTCTAGTGACCGATCATGAGGACCTTAGTGGAAACATCCCTCTTTAGCGGTGACAATGGCAGACCACATTCTGTGGCAAACCCATTCGCACCCGAGGGCCCACTTTGGAACTTGCATAGGATGACTTTTATTTTCTAAGGGGAGTCAGTGGACGACCTCTTTGATTGGCATAGCATTGTATCCTACGGGCTGAATGTGCTATGGCTTCTCAAACCTCCGAAGCTGACAAGCCTTATTTTCTAAGAACCACATGTGAGTATGGGCGGGATGTTTACAGGTTTGCAGGAAACCCAGCCTCCTACCTACCTTACTTGTGATTCTATGATGATTTCAGACATTGTATCCTATGACAGTGATTTAAGTGTTCATCTCAGATATTGCCAGATTCAGTACAGAGACACAGTGCACACAGTTCAATACAGACACAGACACTTGATTACCTGATCACATGCCCTTTTGCATTGCATTATCATATCATAACAGTTATGTTTGTCATTTTCAGGTGCATAATACATTTCTGATTCCAATCCATGGGTTCAACAGAGATCGTTGCCGAGAGAAAGAACAATGTGTCTTACAAGTTTCCAGATCCTGTTTTGGATTCATTGCTCAAAGTTATAGATATGGCTGGTCCGGGTATTCTTGATAGGTTTCAGAAGAGCTACGGGAATTTGGTTGGGATGGTCCGTACAATCACCAAGTATGAACATGATGCTTTGTACACTCTGCTGCAGTTCTACGAGCCTTCGTTGAGATGCTTTCTTTTTTCAGATTACATTTTGATGCCAACACTGGAAGAATTCTCATTTATTTTGGGAATTCCGATCACGCCGGCAATACCATTCTTCTCTGGTAGTTCTCCCAGCGTAAAAGAAATTGCTGCTGCGTTACAAATGGATCAGGCAGTGGTAAAGAGTGGTGTGAGCAGTAAAAATGGAGTTAGCGGATTTCATTTAGAATTTCTGTCTGGACAAGCCCAAGAGGCTGCAAGTGCTAAAAATTGGACGGTTTACAATTCCATTCTGGCTCTCTGCATATATGGCCTAGTTTTCTTTCCCAATCAGCAAGACTTTGTGGATATGCAAGCAACGAGAGTTTTCGTCCTTAAAAATCCAGTCCCTACTTTGTTAGGAGATTTTTATCATTCCGTGCATTACAAGAATGAGAAAAGGAGGGGAGGATCTGTTAGTTGTTGTACTCCACTGCTGAGTCATTGGTTTTTCAAACATTTGCCTCAGACAGGTGCCTTTGTGGAAACCAAAGATGTGGCGAAATGGTCTAAACGATTGATGGGTTTAACTGCTGATAACATTGTATGGTTTGACCACCGGTTATTGAGAATAGAGCTTGTCACAAGATGCGGAAATTTTCCAAAT
The DNA here is from genome assembly GCA_022829125.1 of Lathyrus tuberosus. Lineage (NCBI taxonomy): Eukaryota > Viridiplantae > Streptophyta > Magnoliopsida > Fabales > Fabaceae > Lathyrus > Lathyrus tuberosus. Next base: position 14,534,046 of record JALAZF010000065.1, on the reverse strand, counting down.
GTGCCTTTGATTGGCAGAAAAGGAGGGATCAATTATAATCCAGTTTTGGCCATCCGACAGTTTGGGTATGCTTCCAGGGATCCTCCTACAGAGCAAGATGTGGAAGAATCTTTATTCTTTACAGGAACTAAAGATGCGAAGGTGGTAGAAGTAGTGAATGCTTGGAAAGATAAGCACAAAATTGGAAAAGCAGTTTTCGGAAAAGGAGATTGTAGATCTTATCCTGAATATGACAGGTGGATTGAGACGAAAGTAAAGGAATTGCTTTTACCCTTTTCAAGGGGACCTCTTTTATGTTCAGTACAGCCAGAACAACCCACTATGGTGGCTATTGAAGAATGTGAGAAGTGGAAGAAAATGGTCAGAGAGTTGCAGATAGAGAATTCTGGAATGAGCAGATGTCTTCAAAAAGCTCTAGCTGACAACAAAGAGTTGGAAAAGAGAGCCTTGAAAGCGGAAAAAACCTTGACTGACAAAGAGGAAGATTTTGATGACAGAGCTCGGTACTTTCGGAAACTTACTTTGGGAGCAGATGACACTAGTCGGGCTCACAAGATTACAAAACAGGCTTTAGCCCGAAGCAAGGATTCATTAGCTCAACTTCGTCAAGCTTGGGATGAAGTCAGAATTGAAAATGCCGAGTTAAAGGATCAGTCGAAGACTAAAGACGAGGAGCTTAAAAAGGCACATGAGCAGAGGAGAAAGTATCGGGAAAGTCTCGGTAAAAGTCAAGAACAGTTAGAAGAAGCTAGAAGCCAGCTGAAGAATACCAAGAAAGAGCTTGAAGAAGCCATGATAGAAAGAGAGATACTCAAGACGCAAGCTGGCGTAAAGAGACACAAAGGAGTGCATGATGGCGAAGCTCTTATGCTGCATATGGGTTCTTTAACTGAAGCTCTTGAGAAAAGGGATGTCTTGATCAAAGAAATGATTGAAAAGCCGAATCACCAGCGTACCCGTATACTTTTTGAGGAGATCAAATACTCAAGTGATAAGCTGAAGGATGTGGAATTGTCAGATTGATGTTCTTTTCCCTGTATTTTGTTGTTAATGGTTACCATCAGGCTTGTTGATGGATCCATTTTTTCCTTGTATTGCATTGGCGGATGAGCCTTTCTTAAATACTTGAATACTTTGTTGAATGAGTATGAGCAGTTTATTCAGAATTACTCTTTATCAGATATCTGTACACAAGCACATGACCACTACACGTCTCTTTATATCACGATTTCTGGTCTTCAGATTTCCGTGGTTTGGATTGGAATCAGGGTGTAAAGCACTTTGGAAATGATAAACATAACATTGCATGGCATTGCATATCATTCTGCATTTATGTTACTTGCTTTTCAGGTACTCGTTGCAGGGTCTCTAACCTTTATTTGGTTTCAGGCAGTATAGCTGAGAATCATATTCACCGATATTCGACGCGAAGAAATCAAGTAAGAATCATGGATCAAGTGCAAAGTGATTTGGCCGAAATGAGGGCGCGTATGGACCAGTTCATGACCCTCATGACTGGCATGGCGCAAAATCAGGAGAGATTGAGGCTTCTGGTCGAGCGTCCAGACAATGGGCCCGAAGGTGATCAGCATGACAATTCACAGGGACATGGCATCCCTCCTCCCGGTGGCAACCCTCCTCCTGGTGGTAACAATCAGGGTAATGGAAATGGTAGGCATGCTGGTGTTACTCTTGAAGATACTCTGGAAGACCAATTTACTCTGCTGGATGCTGATGTGGGTAATCAAGGTGATCGAAGGTATGATGAGTTAGCAGAAAAGATCAGGGCCATAGAATGCAAGAACTCTATGGGTATTGATGTTACCAGCTTGGGGCTGGTCCCAGGAGTCAGAATTCCTCCTAAATTCAAGCCTCCCACTTTTGATAAGTATCACGGCAATGCGTGTCCCCAAACGCATCTTCAAGCTTACTTTGGGAAGATTTCAGCCCATACGGATGACGAGAAGCTATGGATGCACTATTTTCAGGACAGTCTGACTGGAGCGTCCTTGACCTGGTATATGAAGTTGAATAGAGCTGCTGTGAAGAGTTGGAAAGATCTGGCAGAAGCGTTCCTGAAGCAATACCAGTACAATATTGACATGGTGCCCAACCGCACCCAATTGCAGGGGTTGTCCCAGAATGCCAAGGAGAGTTTCAAAGAATATGCACAGAGGTGGAGGGAAATGGCTGCCCAGGTCCAACCTCCCTTGTCAGACAGAGAAATGGCAGATATGTTTATGGGCACCTTGCAAGGGGCCTATCTTGATAGATTAGCTGCTTGTCCGTCAACTGGATTTGCTGATATTGTGATTGCGGGAGAAAGAATAGAAAGTCTGTTAAAGCTTGGAAAGATCCAGGATGTGAGTGGGGCTGGCTCTTCGGGGACGAAGAAACCGTTTGCTAGTAACCAGAAAAGAAGAGAAGGTGATACGAATGCTGTGTTTAGAGGACGAGGCAGAGGGCGTTCTCAAGCTTATTATCAGGTAGATGCTGTAACAATCCCCACACCGTCTGTTCAGAAACAACAACCCCAACAACAAGTTCAACAGCAACAACCTTTTTTCCAGCAAAGGTCTAGGCAGAGGGATCGTAAGATGGATCCTCTCCCAATGACTTATGTCGCGCTGTTGCCCCGACTACTCGAGTTAAAGTTGGTAGAACTCCGTACTATGAAAGCTCCGGTTGCTGGAAACCTGCCACCTAACTTCGATGCTAATGCTCGTTGTGAGTTCCACTCAGGTGCTCAGGGGCACTCCATTGAAAAATGCTGGGCTTTCCATCATAAAGTACAAGATTTGATTGATGCTAAAGCCATCAATTTCTCTCCCGCTCCTAATATTACTCAGCATCCCATGCCTGATCATAGTGCAGCAAAAGTGTACGCTATTGAAGATGGGAGGAGATTGAATCTGGTGACAGATATCCATCAAGTGAAAACTTCTTTGTTGGTTGTAAAAGATCGTTTATTGAAGGGACAGGTGTTCCTGGGCTGTAATCAAGATTGCTCCGAGTGTATGAATCAGGAGAATGGCTGTAATAAGTTGAAGGTGGGTTTACAGAATCTGATCGATGAAGGATGTCTACAGTTCGACAGAGTCGTGAAAGACACTGATGAGATATCAACCGTGACCATCTATTACACTCCCGCTGAGATTCAAATGCCGGTCAATGCAGTTCCCGTGGCGAGTGTTACGCCAGAAAGGCCCAGTCCTGTCACTATCACGGTGCCAGGACCAATTCCGTTCACGTCTACGAAGGCTATCCCATGGCACTATGGGGCAGATGTATATTACGAAGGTAAAAAGCAGGAAGTTGAGTCGTCAGTCAGCCCAAATATTGATAACGTAGGGGGTGTAGGGGGCTTTACAAGGAGTGGAAGGTTGTTCGCTCCCCAAACCTTGAGAAGTGATAAAGAGGCAGAAGCCGCAGCAAAGGCTAAAGGTAAACAGGTGGTTGAAAATGCGCCTACACCTGAAGCAGAGACAAAGATTACTTTTGATAAGGAAATGGAAGAATTTATGAAGATAATCAAGAAAAGCGATTATAAGATTGTGGACCAACTGAATCAGACCCCTTCAAAGATTTCAATCTTGTCACTATTGATGTGCTCTGATGCGCATCGGCAGGCGTTGTTGAAAGTGTTGAAGAGTGCATACGTGCCACAAGAAATTACTGTTAATCAGCTCGAGGGCGTAATCTCCAATGTTAATGTTAGCCATGGCTTGGGCTTTACAAGTAGAGATTTGACTATTGAAGGAAGAAACCATAATAAGGCTTTGCATATCACGATGGAGTGTAAGGGCGCAGTGTTATCTCATGTACTGGTAGACACTGGTTCATCACTCAATGTCTTGCCCAAGAAGGCATTAATGAAGCTGGAAGTTGATGGTTTGATCTTAAGGCCTAGTGAATTGGTGGTCAGAGCATTCGATGGAACTAGACGATCTGTGTTTGGTGAGGTGGAATTGCCCGTACAAATTGGACCACAGGTATTCAAATCCACGTTCCATGTAATGGACATACAACCTGCATATAGCTGCCTATTGGGGCGCCCTTGGATTCACGGAGCCGGGGCTGTTACTTCTACTCTACATCAAAAGCTAAAGTATGAGTTTGAAGGGCAGGTTGTGACGGTGTGTGGGGAAGAAGACATCTTTGTGAGTCACTTGTCCACGTTCAAGTACATTGAAATGGATGGGGAAATTCATGAGATGCTGTGCCAATCATTTGAAGCAGTCAATATTGACGATGCACCTGAGTCTTCTTCTGTACCAATTGGGGCCGGTACCTCCATTTCATCTTACAAACAAGCTGTCGAAGTCGTCAGGGCAGGCAACGCCCAAGGTTGGGGCAGGTTGATAGAGACCCCAATGAAGGAAGACAAATTTGGTATTGGTTATCATCCCTCTACAACTTCAGATGCGGGGAGCAGGGGACCCATTACTTTCAATAGTGGGGGAATTATCTACACGGACCAGTCTTGTGCAGCCACAGAGGATAGTGTTGACAGTAATTGTGACCTGGACAACTGGGTACGCCCTCATGCTCCAGGACAACAAGTGCAAAACTGGTCCGTTGAAGAAGTCATCTGGGTTACTCTTCAGACAGAGTAATTTTTCTTTGTTTTTTTTCTAACCATAATGCATGTCAAAATCTTGCGCTCTGCCCAAGGCGTATAGATTCATTTGTAGGGCCACCATGGTTGCATTTGCAATGTTTAATCATTAATAAAGGACGTTTTGCAATCAAATTTTGTTCTCTGTCTTTCAGTTTTTATTTTTGCACAAAAATAAAATGGCAATGTTTCATTTTCTTTTGTTTTGCTTAAAAATAAAATTCTAAAATAAGGCATGAACCCGTTCATGCAGACTTGATCCTCCGGATACCACTGATAACGATTTTGATATGGCTATGTATGACTCTGACAATCCGATTTATCAAGCCGAAGAAGGGGATGAGAAAGATTGTGAACTCTCTGAAGAACTGGCCAGATTGTTGAAACAAGAGGAAAGGGTCATCCGGCCTCATCAGGAGACTGTAGAAATCATCAATATTGGTACCAAGGACGCCAAGAAAGAGATCAGGATTGGTGCCAGCTTGCAAGCAGGTGTGAAGCAAACTTTGACGGAAATGTTGCGCGAGTATGTTGACATCTTCGCCTGGTCGTATCAAGACATGCCGGGGTTGGATACGGATATTGTCGTGCACAGGCTGCCATTAAGAGAAGAATGCCCGCCAGTCAAGCAGAAACTTCGTCGGACTCACCCCGACATGGCTTTAAAGATCAAGGAGGAAGTCCAGAAGCAGTGGGATGCTGGTTTTCTTGCTGTGACAAAATATCCTCCGTGGGTAGCCAACATCGTGCCAGTACCGAAGAAAGATGGAAAAGTGAGAATGTGTGTGGATTATCGAGATCTTAATAAAGCTAGCCCGAAAGATGATTTTCCACTACCTCATATTGATGTGCTGGTCGATAATACAGCTCAATTTTCAGTGTTCTCATTTATGGACGGTTTCTCCGGGTACAACCAGATCAAGATGGCACCTGAAGATATGGAGAAGACCACGTTCATTACTCCGTGGGGTACATATTGTTATAAAGTAATGCCTTTTGGGTTGAAAAACGCAGGGGCAACGTACCAGCGGGCGATGGTGACATTGTTTCATGACTTGATTCATAAAGAGATCGAATGTTATGTAGATGATATGATTGCCAAGTCGAGAACAGAAGAGGAACATCTGATTAACCTGAAAAAGCTGTTTGAAAGGTTGAGAAAGTTCCGTCTGAGATTAAATCCAAACAAGTGCACGTTTGGGGTGCGTTCTGGAAAGTTACTGGGTTTCATTGTGAGCGAAAGAGGAATCGAGGTTGATCCTGCCAAGGTGAAAGTAATACAAGAAATGCCTGAGCCGAGAACAGAAAAAGAGGTTCGTGGTTTCTTGGGTAGATTGAACTACATTGCAAGGTTCATATCTCACCTAACAGCCACGTGTGAACCAATATTTAAACTGCTAAGAAAGGATCAAACGGTCAGGTGGAATGACGATTGCCAATTGGCATTCGATAAGATAAAGGAATATTTGCAGGAACCTCCGATTCTAATGCCTCCAGTTGAAGGGAGACCGCTGATAATGTATCTGACAGTGCTTGAAGGTTCCATGGGTTGTGTTCTCGGGCAACATGACGAGACAGGTAGGAAGGAGTATGTTATCTACTACCTGAGCAAAAAGTTCAATGATTGTGAGTCCCGGTACTCAATGCTTGAAAAGACATGTTGTGCGCTTGCATGGGCCGCTAAGCGATTGAGGCAATATATGGTCAGGCACACAACCTTGTTAATTTCAAAAATGGATCCTATCAAGTACATTTTCGAGAAACCAGCACTGACAGGCAGAGTTGCACGGTGGCAAATGGTCTTGACAGAGTATGACATTCAGTACACTTCCCAAAAGGCCATCAAAGGAAGTATCCTGTCCGACTATCTTGCGCAACAGCCGATTGATGATTACCAACCCATGAAATTTGACTTCCCTGATGAGGACATCATGTTTCTCAAAGCTAAAGACTGCGAGGAACCACTTCCGGAGGAGGGGCCAGACCCTGAATCCAAATGGAGTCTGATGTTTGATGGGGCTGTCAATATGAATGGGTGCGGAGTTGGAGCAGTTCTTATCACGCCGGAAGGTGTTCATATGCCTTTCACTGCACGAATAACTTTCGGATGCACCAACAATAAAGCAGAGTACGAAGCTTGTATAATGGGGATCGAGGAGGCGGTTAATCTACGAATTAAAACCCTTGATATATTTGGTGATTCAGCTTTGGTAATCAATCAAGTGAAAGGGAGTTGGTACACGCACCAAGCAAATCTAATGCCGTATAGAGATTATACAAGGAGATTGCTGACATTTTTCACAACAGTAAAACTGTACCATATTCCTCGAGATGAGAATAGGTTCGCTGATGCCTTGGCCACTTTGTCTTCCATGATCAAAGTGCAAGGATGGAACCATGTACCTAAGATTGAGGTATCTCGCCTTGACAGACCAGGATTTGTGTTTGCAGTCGATGCAGCGTCTGATGACAAGCCATGGTTTCATGACATTAAGTGTTTCTTGAAAAGTCAAGAGTACCCGCCCGGGGCATCGTCCAAAGACAGGAAGACGTTGAGAAGGTTAGCTGGTAGTTTCTTCTTGAACAAAGATGGCGTGCTGTATAAAAGAAATTTTGACACGGTCCTGCTTAGATGTGTGGATAGACATGAAGCAGACTTGTTGATGATTGAAGTGCACGAAGGCTCTTTCGGTACCCATGCCGGAGGACATGCAATGGCTAAAAAGTTGTTAAGATCGGGATATTATTGGTTGACTATGGAGTCAGATTGTTGCAAATATGCCCGTAAATGCCATAAATGCCAGATCTATGCAGACAAGGTGCATGTGCCTCCAAATCCGTTGAGTATCATGTCGTCGCCTTGGCCGTTTGCCATGTGGGGGCATTGATATGATCGGAAAGATTGAGCCTACAGCTTCCAATGGTCATCGTTTCATCTTGGTGGCAATTGATTACTTCACCAAATTGGTTGAAGCCGCATCCTATGCCAATGTTACAAAACAAGTGGTCGCTCGTTTCTTAAAACGGGATATCATTTGCCGATATGGAGTTCCCGAAAGAATCATTACCGATAATGGTTCTAATTTGAATAATAAGATGATGGCTGAGTTATGTCGTGACTTCAAAATCGAACATCACAATTCTTCTCCGTACCGCCCAAAGATGAATGGCGCGGTCGAAGCGGCCAACAAAAATATCAAGAAGATTGTACAGAAGATGGTTGTCACGTACAAAGATTGGCATGAGATGTTACCATTTGCTTTGCATGGGTATCGAACGTCGGTACGCACGTCCACTGGGGCAACCCCATTCTCACTTGTATATGGTATGGAGGCAGTACTACCGGTTGAAGTGGAGATTCCGTCTCTCAGAGTCATGATTGATGTTAAGCTAGATGAGGCTGAATGGGTACGAGCCAGATTTGATCAGCTGAGCCTTATTGAGGAAAAGCGATTGGCGGCTGTATGTCATGGGCAATTATACCAGCGCAGAATGAAGCAGGCATTTGACCAAAAGGTACGTCCTCGGGTTTACAAAGTCGGAGATGTGGTACTCAAAAGGATCCTTCCTCCCAATACAGATCACAGGGGCAAATGGACTCCTAATTATGAAGGTCCATTCGTGGTTAAAAAGGTCTTTTCGGGCGGAGCCTTATTGCTTACAACCATGGATGGCGAAGACTTTTCATCCCCTGTCAACTCGGACGTAGTCAAAAAATACTTCGCATGAATAGACCCGCTGGATAATAAAATGAAAAAAATCCAGGCAAAAAAGGGCATCCCGGCGAACCAAAAACAGAATAAGGTTCGGGCAAAAATTAGGGATATAATTGAAAAATTGTACACCCGGTAAGTTGAAAACCCGAAAGGGCAACTTAGGCAAAAAAGGGTATCCTGGTGGATTGAAAACCTGAAAGGGCGGTCCACGCAAAAGAGGGATTTAAGCGAATGACTACGGTCTGAGTTATCTGTACCCCATTACCGTTTGAACAACTGACGTTCTGAAAGATAGGAATCGGTCTGATCGTTCCTCAGAAGGCAAGGTCGGGGAGTTTTGAAGACATACTGGTCATAACAGAATGGAAACTCAGTGGAATTCCGTTTTCACATTGCCATTAGGATAGTTTCTTTTCTCAATTTTCAGCGATCACCTCTTTCCAGGGATTGCTTCCTGATGTAATTGCCTATTCTGGGCTCTCAGTCAATAAATTGAATTTCAATAAAAAGCTTTCTATTTTTGTTTTATTGCTTTGTTTGCAAAAATGTCCTAATTGTTGATAAAATATTGCATTTGAAAACATGGCGGCCTTGCAATAACATGCGCAGAAAAAAACATTTGAAATTACTTTGAATGTTGAATACCCCCGGATGGTGGATTCTAGCCACGCAATATTCGGGGCATGTGTGCATATTCTTTTGTTGCAGGTAGCAGGTGCAGATGATTTTAAGCACAAGACCAGTAATCAATTACCCCACGCAAAAGACTGGGGCAATTACGGGTAAGGAGGTCGGCGTTCATCGGTCGGTTGACGGTCGTTCAACTGGGTACCGTTGTGTCTTCTTAAGTCGATTCTCTCATACAGTACTTCCAACAGCTACAAACTTTTCTGTGCCGATAACGGTCACAAGTTCCCCAAAAGAGTGGTCTCGTCGACACCGAAACTGATGGTCATTATCCCCAGCGAAGTCGCAGGAGTTTGAAGAGGCTAAATCTTCTATAAAATCCTCTTATGACATCCTCTTCGGGGACGAATTGTTGGTTTGTCCAAGCATGGGGCATGTTTGTTTCCCCAGCATGAAGTGTTGATCATCCCCAGTAGAGTTTGAGGACAGTTGGTCTTCTATAAAATCCTCTCAAAAGGCATTCCCCAGCACGAGACGCTTTAAAGCAGTTTCCGCCAGTAGAGTTTGTTATAAACTCGTCATCCTTAACGGAATTGTCTAAAGGGAAGCTCGCCTAACATAGGGCATTGTAGTACTTATCCTAAACTCGACAGTCATATTCCTCAGTAGACTACCGTGGATTTGCTTTGGGTTTCCCCAGCAGATCTCTGAGGACTCTTTCCCAACAAGTTGCAGTGGAATGGTATAACCAGGATTTGTATGTCCCCGGCAGAGTAACCCTGATCCCCCGGCAAGATCGTATCTCTGGTAATTGTATTCCCCACAGAGGTCAGCATCGAATCTTGTCAGCAATACTCCCCAGCTGAGTTGTTGTTCTCCCCGCAGAGGTTTATAAGATCGGCAGAATCTATTCCTCCACAAGGATGGTACAGTCTTTCCCCAGCCGGGTCAGAAGGTGGATAACCCCTACAAAGGGTCTTGGATTGGATAGATCCCCAAGCAGAGTTTTTATGACTTTTCTTCCCTTGCAAGATGCCATGCAAAGAAATTCTCATCCCCAGCGAAGTCGCTGTGACCAGAATTCATTCCCCCAGCAGATGAAGTGATTACTGGCAGATTTATTATTCTTCAAGCCCAATTTATTTTTGGCAAACTTGACAATTCGAAGCAGACGGATTGTTCATTTATTCTCCAGCAGAGATACTATCCTCGCAGGAACCTCTAAAGTCAAGTCATTGATCATTGTTCCCCAGCAAAGTCGGCAGAGATGTCTGACACAGATGCAGAGTGCAATCCGGTATTGGAATATTTTAAAAGTCCAACAGTGGATTGGCAAAAGTCCGTCTTCGGGTGGCAAGAGTCCAACAGTGGATTGGCGAAAGTCCATCTTCGGGTGGCAAAGCAGCTAAAAGTCCAACAGTGGATTGGCAAAAGTCCGTCTTCGGGTGGCAAAAGTCCAACAGTGGATTGGCAAAAGTCCGTCTTCGGGTGGCAAAAGTCCAACAGTGGATTGGCGAAAGGTCCATCTAAGGGTGGCAAATTCTAAAAGTCCAACAGTGGATTGGCAAAAGTCCGTCTTCGGGTGGCACGAAGCTGCAAAGTCCACCAGTAGTGTGGCAAGCCAGTAGTCGTCTGGCGTCGTTCAAAAAGACATTTCTAAAGTCCACCAGTAGCGTGGCAGGCCAGTAGTCATCTAGAGTTGCATAAAAGACATTATTAAAGTCCACCAGCAGCGTGGCAAGCCAGTAGTCGTCTGGCGTCGTTCAAAAGACGTTATCAAAGTCCACCAGTAGCGTGGCAGGCCAGTAGTCGTCTGGAATTGCATAAAAGACATTGTTAAAGTTTACCAGTAATGCGGCAGGCCAGTAGTCGTCTGGAATTGCATAAAAGACATTGTTAAAGTTTACCAGTAATGCGGCGAGCCAGTAGTCGTCTGGTTTCGTTCAAAAGACAGATTTCTCCGACAATGTTTCATTGAAGATTCAATCCAGCAATGTCGGGGGGGGGGGGGGTTTCCTCCTCATCATCCAGAGCAAATTTTTGGTTATATTTGGTATTCAATCGCTATATACCTTGAAAGTCCGAAAGCAATCGCTTTCAGGCATTCAGGTCTACAGCGCTTGAATAGGGGCAGCTGTAATACCCCAAAATTTGCTCTCCCTCTTTGTCATCATAGCATGGCATTATCATCTATCATATCATATCCACCTCATTAACATTACATTTCATTTAACATAGAAAAATGAAGCATAGCATCCTTCTTACCATCAGGGCATGTGATCAGGTGGAAGGTGGACAATCAAGGAATCATTCAAAGCACAAAAAGGTCAATCAAGTTTCCTCAAGGCAAGCCAAGAGGCCTTTCATGTCTCATACTATCTCAATGGAACATCCACAACCTCAAGAATGAGAGAATCAATGGGAGATTGAAGCACTACATCTTTCACTATGCAAGAGGTTCAAAAAATGAAGGAAAACCCTCAAAAGAGATAGCTCATTGATCCAAAATCATCCTCAAATGGCATATATCATCATCTTTTAAGAGGATACATAACATACTCTGAGGAATTGGAAATTGAAGACTGCACATTTTTCTCCTAGGAGGTGGGCACCAAAACTAGGGTTTCTAATAAAATCAGGGAATTTTTGATTTTTTGGACCAAATTTGATGTCATGGTATTTCATATGTCCCTAAGTGTATGGAGGTGGAAAATTGCTTCTCAATTGGTTTTGGAAGTGGGTCAATTGGAAGAAAGATCAGAAATCAGGAAAATTGGGGCCAAGTCAAATAATCAGAGGAAAAAGTCAACTCTTGACTTTTTGAGCCCAAAATCATGAAATTCATGTTACATATGTCCAATGTACAAAATTTGATCAAGAAACTCCAAAGGAATCATGAAAAAATCAAGATGTAAAAAGTTGCCATTTTTGGATGAAGAAGGGTTACTAAATATAGCAAGTTTTGGCCATTTTGCATCAGAGTTTGAGCCAAGGCCATTTAAAATTGGGGCATCAAATGAAAATTCCACTCGGCCATAACAAAAGATCTTGTTTCAAGCTTCAAATCCATGTGTGGAACATCTCCATTGGATAAAAATTGAGTGAGATATGATTGATCAAAGTTTGAGCAAAGTAGGTTCAAAACTAGGTCATGACCAAGACTTTCAGGGCACGCGCGCAGTCATTTTAACAAACATGTGGTGGGCCAAATGTCCACTCATTTTTCTCATGGTTAAAGGCCTCAAATGAAAAATCTTTCAACATGAAAGTTGTTCCTCTAGGTGAGATCTTTAAGATTGGTGTTCATGTTTTTTTCACTTGATCAAAGGGGAAGAAGTTATGTTGAGTCCAATGTGCTTTGATCATGCTGAAAACCTAGGGGCCATGTTACCTTGTCAACCAACCTTTGCCACGCCCTCATACCAGTTCCAAACCTATGTGTTATAAGTCTTTTTTCAACTTCTTCCAAGCATCATTTCACTTCATTTTTCATACCAAACATGTAGCATTACATCTCCCCTTTCCAATGACTCCAAAAACACACCAATTCATTCATTGAGCAGAGAGAAAAACTTCCTCAAACCACCTCATGTTGGCACTGGTGCATTGACAGTTTAGTGCATGATTTTGGCTCAGTCATCCCACAAACACTTCACGAATTTTATTTCCCCATTTAGTCAAGCATATGTTACTTACACAATGCATACTATCACGTGCCATACATGGGAATAGAAAGAACAAACTTGCTTAGCAAGTTTATGTCACAATAACCTCACCACCTCAGCTTCACTCTCATCCTCACCACAACTGTTATGAGCTTGACCTCACCATAACCCAACCTTGGCTACTCGCCCCTAACTAACTTGACTCAGTTAGTTAGGGTGGACTCAGTTTAACCACCTTGACTTACTTAACTCCACTCACTAAACCATGATTAGAACTCACCATAAATAGAAGTCACACTCTCCAATTTGGGGGCTAGCTTCATTTTTCTCATTTTTCACTCTCTCTCTCAAACACTCTCGCATTCTCTCCACCATCTCTCTCTGCTCGAATCTTCATTCACCTTCATTTACTTCATCTTCATCATCATCATTGGCACAAGACTGAAGCTCAACTGCATTTATTTTGCACGAATCAAGCTCCATATCAAGAGTGGATATCTGGTTTTCTTTTGCTTCAAGGATCTGCAAACTTCAGGTTTCAATCACTCCAACTCTATTGCATTGTTTTAGCTTGTTTCTATATGGTTTAAAGCTTATTAGAAGCTGCGTGAGTCCTGGCTAGTTGATAGGCTCTTTAGGAGTTTAGGTGTGATTTTAGGGCAAATTGTTTTGGCTCGGTTTGTGTTATGTGTGCATGATCTATGAGAAATAATGGTGTATTCTTGATCTCCATAGCTTCCTCTTCATTTTGGTATATGAATGATGCATTTCTGTGAAAGTTGAAGTTTGCAGGTGGTGGTGGTTCGCCGGAGAAGATGACCGGAGGTCCTTCTCCGGCCAGTGGTTGAATGTTAGGGTTTAGCACGTTTTAATCCTGTTCGTTCATTTTTCCTCATCGTATGGCTAAGGGCGTGACAGCACATTAAAATGCATGTGCATGCCATGTGCATCATTTCTGAACTCACTTAAGCATTATGTGGTGTGGCACATGGTAGGGAGTATGGTCATTCATGTACATGCGTTAGATTAGCTTACTTTGACTGGTTGTTGACTTGACTTGATCCTATGGTTGTTATTGTTTTGACTTGGTTTGACTGAAGTGCATGGTTACTAATGTGTACTGGCGCGTAAATGGACTTAAGCCTTATGCTATTCACACCCCACGCTTTCAAAGCCCAATCATATTGAACTCACATTTTGCTATGCTTGCACCCCCATTCACATTTACATGTCACTTTATTTTTTTTATTTTCATACACGTTTGCTTTTTAATTTTTAAAAATACTAAATCGTATCATAAAATTCCACAAAAATTCATGAGTATCATTAAAACATTTAGAAAAGTTTTGGTGATTTTATTTTATGATTTTATGACTTTTTACCCATGCTCCATAATTTTCTTTGAATTTCTTTGGTGTGCATTCTTAATGTGGTACATGATCTTGTTTAATTTTTTTCTTGATCATTAAAAATTGTTTTGATGCTCTTCTTTTTGCATTGAGTCATTAGCATCTTGAGGTATGTTAAGTGATGTTTATTTGTTTTTTTAGGTCATTTTATGGCATGTTTGGTGTTCACTTTTGTGTTACTTGGTATGTGCATCCAATTTGACCTAAATGCATTGTTTGACATCATTTTGCCTTGGTTCCTTGCATGCTACTTTGATATGTGATTCATCTCTGATTAGTGAACTTCAATACCATGTTTTCATAATTTTCATGAGGCCATTTGATTTTTGTTTGATGCATTTCATTTAAAGCATTATAACATGTCATATCATTGTAATCTTTTGTGCATGTTTACATGTTTTCTTTTGTGTATACTTGCATGATCATTTGCCTATTTGGTGAGCTACACTCTTGACATTATAGGACATTGATACATATCATATGTCATCTTTGCTTGTTGATTATCATTTGAACCTTGTGCACCTTTAACATGTTGTGTTTGCACTTTCCTTTGTTTGGAACTTCCATTTCAATCCTACTTCTTCTATCACTTCTTAAAAGTCTTGATGTGCCTCATAAATACTTATGAGATGTTTATGAATCATTTTTCATTTCATTTCAATTCTGATCCATGGAATACATGTTCCATTTATGCACATTTCTTCTTTTTCCTTTCATCTTTCATTCTCCCTTTTCTTATGATATCATGTTCTAATGTCATGGATGATGTTTGTTGCCTATCCACTTGAGTTTGCTTGATAGTAATCATTGGCTTTCTATATGATGTACATTCTGGTTGTGGTTCTAGGATTTGATTTCTCATTTAATTCTTTTGAGTTTTATGATGCATTACATGTTCTTTTACTTCTTATACTTCTTATACATGTTTACTAACCATGTAGGGGCTTTGGTAAGTTGCAATTGAGTGTGGATAAGGAATCCACATTCAAATTTCTTTCCTTTCATCTCTTTTACAATTCCATTTTGTGTTTTGTTAAGCACTTATGTGCTTTCTTTTAACAACTCATCACCTTCCCCTTTTTGGATTACAATTCATCTTCTACTTTAGAAGTGAATTGTTTAATTCACCCTTTCTTTAGACTTTAGGTTGGAACCTCACAAACCATTAGGATCACTCCCTTTAATCTTCAATTAGGATTGAGTCTTAGTTCATATAGATTTTTACCTTTTCTCCTCTCTTGAGTCTCTCTTCTCATCTTAAAGAAAATCCAAAACATCTAATAAAGGTAAGCATTTATTGCATTTAGGCCTTTCATATAAAGAAAAGATTATAAAGGGGTTTTCTCTTATAATCTTAGAATGTATAGCATTATAGCCCATCTTGGGTCAATGTGTTAAACATTCGATCTTGTATGAGGGACTTGAATGCAATGCTTGTTGAAGGTGCAAATAATAAAAAACACTTCTTCATTTCTTAATCAACAAAAACACTTAATAAACACAAGTATGCTAGTGTGTTTGAACCTTGACAATTGGAACTAAGTGTGGGGGTCTTCTTTGCTCTTAGTGTGTCTTCTTGCTCATTCCATCTTGGAATGTGAGAATGTACACATTCCAATAACTAAGATTCAGATACACTCTCATATGCAAATAAATGGGAAAAACTTCTAAAAGACAAAAACAAACAATTACGTCTTTCCTTCGGGAATTCTTTTCTCACCTCATTCACTCTTAGCGTACGAACGCGCTTTTACTCATTCTCTTACAAGATGGTAACGCACTCGGACCAGCGAGCCTGCAACACTTGAGCTAGAACGTAAGCCGTTCTCTAAAAAACACAAACAATCCATCCCTAGTGAGGGGAACTACGTCGCTCTGATTCTCATGTTCCCGATGAGATACGTAGGCAGTGGGGTAGGGCCCATTCGAGCACTTCTTTTATTTTCCCTACATTTGTTTCCCGTTCCTTTTCTTTTCTTTCTCCTTTCTTTCTTTCAGTTTCTTTTCCAGTATCCTTTCTTTACACCCTTTGATCGAAACAGCAAGCGTGGATCCCATCGGGTACGATGGACGTGTGGGGGTGCTAATACCTTCCCCGCGCGTAACCGACTCCCGAACCCAGTTCTCTTGGTCGTAAGACCATGTTTTTCCTTTCTCTCAGGTTTACGCGGTGTTTCCTTTCCCTCTCTTGGAATAAATACACATTGCTGGCGACTCTGTTTCGGTGCCACTTTCGCGTTTGTACTTGGATGAAATCCCGGGAGCGACACATGCGGTGTGCTTTTTTTTTTTTATGATTGATATATTTTTTTCCTTGATATTGTGGATGTATGTTTTATTCTCCAAACCCTTTTCAAAAATAAAAAAAAATCTCGATCCAACGTCGAGCCACTTTTCTACCTATATAAGTCGAGCGCCTTCGGGCCTCGCATTCAACCTTTTCGGTCACAATACACTTTAACTAGCCCACTTTGCTAGTATGCACAAATAATCAAAGTTAGTTGGTCCCCTCGACATTCCAAAGTAAGGTTCCTTAAAATTGACTAAAACGTCATAGGACTAACCCTTTAGAACCATTGGCCTTAGGATTCGGAGTCGCCGTACTCCACGTCTCACCGTAGACACTTAGAATCTTAGCCTTAGGATCGGAGTCGCCGAACTCCAAGTAAATGCTCCACCGCGAACTTTTACAATCCTACCCCTCTTAAACCAACCTACAACTTTAGAGTCGCCGCACTCTATGTAAGGTCTTGCCCAAGACTTTACCTCCCCTTGGAATCTTGACTACGTCAAGAAGTTCCTCTTTTCAGAACTACGCATACTCTGATTCTACACCCGAGGATACGTAGGCGTAAGGTGCGATACCTTATCGAGTATACTTAGATACTAACCCCTAGGGTTCAACCTTTAGCATAACACCTTAGCAAGCGAATGAGAGATAACATAAGTACTAACGAGAGGTTCCCGTAGAGTACTACAGACGTTTAGGATGCTAATACCTTCCCTAGGCGTAACCTACCCCCGAACCTTAGATCTTTAGGTTTTTTCGCTTTTGAACCTTTCCTTTGGATAAATCAAAGACGGTGGTGAACATTTAAAGAAATGTGATCCTAGTTCATTAATAACTATGGTATCCAATTCTCACCGCAACATCTCCCTTAAAGGTTTTCTCGATATTTTCCTTTCCCTCTTTTGGGATAAATAAAATTCGGTGGCGACTCTGTCCGAACCGTTTTCCGCGTCTTTCGCACGAGGGTTGTATTTTCGATTAAAGCAATTTTTTTCGAGGTGCGACAGCTGGAGACTCTGCTGGGGAGAATTTGCTCCATGCAAGAGAGAGTCGAGCCTATCTTTATTCGAATCGCTAGCTTTTTAGCTTTGTTTATCTTTTTCTTCTCCTTTGCTTACTTACTTGTTTTCCTATTCCTTATTTGTGTTACCTTTTGTAACATTGTTGGGTTGTTCTGATATTGGGAAATTTGTGAGATGGCTCTACACCCGTGTCGAGAAAAACCCTAGGATTAGGATGGTGGTTGTCTAGTGTAGGCTTGCGCGGTCTCTTCCGCGTGAGTTGAAGTGAAAACCACCGCTTGGAGTAGATTCCCTTGGAGATATTATTGTTGTGGTGAATCTATGCCATGGCGGTAATACTTTTGAGGTGGGTCGTTGATCCCAAGGACCATTAACCCAATTTACCCATGGTGGTTGGTAGCGTTAATTCTAGGTGAGTTAATGTGAACGCCCCAATCAGATGAGATCCCTCGAACGTATTACTTCCTGACAGTAATATTTTTGACCTCGATCTAGGATTCTGAGAACCCTATTTAGAACCCGTGTGTCGATGGTTGTGTAGTGGGCGCCTCAGAGGAGTCTTTCTCGTAGGGAAGAAACGAAGACCTCACCTAGACGAGATTATTTCAAGGATATTATAGTCGGATGTCTCTTCGTCTTGGTTATAATGTTTTTGAAATATATCTATAACTCTAGGCACCTATTCATTTTAGAAACCTACCCGTGGGCTTTCTTGATCCTAGTTGTGGTTCTTGACCCGTCATCTCCGGCCAACCGCAGAACTGTTTGAAGCTGTTTGATTCTGCGATCCTGGATCTTGCATCTTGCATTGCATCCCATATCATTGTATTGCATTACATCTGTTATGCATCTTGCATTGCATTTTCAACCTCAAAATCTCACTCCAACTTTCTTCCTTCTCCTGTAAATCAAGCCGATTCCTCGACACCAGTACGCAGCTCAAACCAAGAGCAGACGAATGATGAATCATATCCAACAAGATCATGCTGCCACATGTCAGGCAAGACCATCAGTTGTTGAAGGGGTTGCCGAAGACAAGCTGAATAGTTTCCAACTCTGACCAAGCTAGTTCAAGTCAATCAAGTCAAGTCAAGTTTATTCCCCGAAGAAGGCAGTCATGTTGCCATCCCATTATTTGCATTCTTGTATTTTTGTCTTTATTTGTTTAAGTACTGTGTGCTTTGAACATTGCCGTTTGTATTTGGTTTTCTTAATGTAATGATTATGCATGTTTTGAATCAGTTATGTCGTATTCACTCTTTTTTTTTCTTTTACTGCAAATCACAGACACATTCATCTCCACTTCACTCTCTTTATCAACTGTCGCTTAACAATGTTTGGAGGGAGGATGATGACAACGAAATACCCATAATTGAAAAATGTATGCTTTCGGATAGAATCCCGTCGATGATGTGCAGACATTGTTTCAATTCCCCAAATACTGGAGAGACAAGGAGTTAATCCCTAGTAAATCACTTCGAGCCTGGAAGTAGTAGTTTGCTTTGGATCTATAAACCCTTACACTTGACCTGGGGCAGGGTAGTGTTCAGTTAATCCAACTACGAACCCGAATCACAAAGCAAAATTCCACAAGACATGACTTGGCAGTCACAATCCTCCAACAAAAACAAAAAACAAAAACAAAAACAAAAACAAAAATAAAAAAATCAATCAAAAGCCTGCTAAGTCAAGCACCTCAAAGGAGACTTAGGCAAAAATCAAGGCAACCCTGATGGACTCGACAGGTAAAATCAGTCCATGCAAAAGATAGGGATTAAAAAAACAACAAAAGAGGCCCTCGAATTCTCAACAAAAACAAAATAAGATCCAGTGACCACCATGTCAAAATCCAAAAGGTCACTGACATCCATTCACAACAAAATAAAGGTGACTTCCATTTCAAGCATACCTTGAACCGTCAACCCTTTTGGAAGATAAGCATGTGCAGATTTAACTGAATGTAGGACTGGAGATCATCACGAAGAAGGGGTGGGTACAAATTATACTTTGAGCATAATATCCTTTGTTTCATAAACCGTAAACCAGACCACGTTACAACCCTCGAAAGACCTAATTGAGGCGAGGTTTATTCTGAAAGCATACTATTACAAGGTTGCGTAAACTGACTCCCCATATTTGCTAATCTTCAGCATTGGTGTCATTTTCTTTGCTATATCTTTCACACCATCAAAATCAGTACACGTTTGGGCTAACGGTCCATTCGTCTCACTATCACGACACTCCAATAAACGACTCTTTTTCAAAACTTGCATGAGTATTGCATTAAGATTACCATTTGTGAAGGTTCAATTTTAACTGCAAATCAGTGCTAGACATCAAGACAATCCCAACAAGGGGCAATCAAATAGGAACTTGAACTTTCAGTGGTGCCGACCCGAAACAAGACTACCTCAAAATCCACAATCTGGGGCAAACTCGTTCAACAACTCGATCAGGAGCAAGTCATCTCAAAGCACATCAAATCTCAACCTCTAAAGATCAGACTGCTCAAGAACTGGTTAATCAGGGGCAGACCATTACCATGTTCAGACTGGGGCAAGATCCATTGCAGCAGGCAGGTCCCTTTGTATCTTCAAGTTGGTCAAGCAGACTATCCTGACCATCGAGCACATAGTTGTGGTACTCTTAGAAACAAAATCACTACTAAAAGACCAAACTTGAGGCGTCAAGAGTATCTTCGTCTGCTCCGATCATGGCGTCTTCGACAAACTGAGTGTCGAGGAAATCAACCCCTCCTACCACCCAAAGTCCAATCCGCATTGGCAACTACCAAAAGTCCACCAAGCTGGCACCTCTCCAAAACATATCCAATCACCAGTCTGCAATCATATGCATCATACGCATCATACGCATCACATTCGTCATCATAAGCATCATGTGTATCATATGCATACCAAAAACCAAATCATACTTCCCCAGCACCTGCATGTCCGCGCGTCAGCATTTGCATTGCACATCATTACAAAATCAAGCATTCATACATGCATAAGTCAAGATCCAGGATCAATCTCAAGACTCCAAGACGATCTTCAGCCCAGCCAGGGGCATCTTCTTCAGTTCATGGGCGTTCCTCATGAAGTTCTTCAGCCTTTTGTTGATGAAGCTGTGATCTCCAAGCAAGTTAGTGGCCGTTCCTCATTGAATTGTCTCTTCAACCTTTTGTTGATGTCTCCAAATAAATCTCACTCATCATATCCCCAGCAAATTTGACCTTTTGTCAATTTCCTTACTATCATCCTTTTGGTGATAGCCATCCTATCAATTTAACCTAACCTTCATCCTTTTGGTGTCGGTCCTAGCAAGTGGGAACTTCCTATCATCCTTTTGGTGGTAGTAGCTTGTATTGATCCGTCATCCTTTTGGTGCCGTCGATCTGTTAACCCTTGGTCTGTGTGTCATCCTTTTGGTGTGTGATAGCCTTTGGTATCATTTTGCTTGCTATTATCTCGTTGGTAATAGCAGGTTTTGACCTCATTTTCATCCTTTTGGTGGAAGGTTCTGTGTGTGTGTGTTCCATATTATCTCGTTGGTAATAGCAGGTTTTGACCTCATTTTCATCCTTTTGGTGGAAGGATCTGTGTGTGTGTGCCCTGTTATCCTTTTGGTAATAGCAGGAGTTGACCTCATTTTCATCCTTTTGGTGGAAGGGTCTGTGTGTGTGTGTGCCCTATTATCCCATCGGTAATAGCAGGCGTTGACCTCATTTTCATCCTTTTGGTGGAAGGGCCTCTGTGCATGTGTATGCCCTATTATCTCGTCGATAATACCAGGCGTTGACCTCATTTTCATCCTTTTGGTGGAAGGGTCTGTGTGTGTGTGTGCCCTATTATCTCGTCGGTAATAGCATGTTTGACCTCATTTCCATCCTTTTGGTGGAAGGGTCTGTGTGTGTGCCCTATTATCTCGTTGTTAATAGCAGGTTTTGACCTCATTTTCATCCTTTTGGTGGAATGGTCTGTGTGTGTGTGTGTGCCCTATTATCCTTTTGGTAATAGCAGGCGTTGACCTCATTTTCATCCTTTTGGTGGAAGGGTCTGTGTCCGTGTGTGCCCTATTATCCCGTCGATAATAACAGGCGTTGACCTCATTTTCATCCTTTTGGTGGAAGGGTCTTTGTGCGTGTGTTTGTGCCCTATTATCTCGTCGGTAATAGCAGGCGTTGAACTCATTTTCATGCTTTTGGTGGAAGGGTATGTGTGTGTGTGTGCCCTATTATCTCATCGGTAATAGCAGGCTTTGACCTCATTTCCATCCTTTTGGTGGAAGGGTCTGTGTGTGTGCCCTATTATCTCGTCGGTAATAACAGGCTTTGACCTCATTTCCATCCTTTTGGTGGAAGGGTCTGTGTGTGTGCCCTATTATCTCGTCGGTAATAGCAGGCGTTGACCTCATTTTCATCCTTTTGGTGGAAGGGTCTCTGTATGTGTGTGTGCCCTATTATCTCGTCGGTAATAACAGGCTTTGACCTCATTTCCATCCTTTTGGTGGAAGGGTCTGTGTGTGTGTGTGCCCTATTATCTCGTTGGTAATAGCAGGTTTTGACCTCATTTTCATCCTTTTGGTGGAAGGGTCTGTGTGTGTGTGCCCTATTATCCTTTTGGTAGTAGCAGGCGTTGACCTCATTTTCATCCTTTTGGTGGAAGGGTCTGTGTGCGTGTGTGCCCTATTATCCCGTCGGTAATAACAGGCGTTGACCTCATTTTCATCCTTTTGGTGGAAGGGTCTCTGTGCGTGTGTGTGTGCCCTATTATCTCGTCGGTAATAGCAGGCGTTGACCTCATTTTCATCCTTTTAGTGGAAGGGTCTATGTGTGTGCCCTATTATCTCGTAGGTAATAGCAGGCTTTGACCTCATTTCCATCCTTTTGGTGGAAGGGTCTGTGTGTGTGCCCTATTATCTCGTCGGTAACAGCAGGCATTGACCTCTTTTTCATCCTTTTGGTGGAAGGGTCTGTGTGTGTGCCCTATTATCTCGTCGGTAATAACAGGCTTTGACCTCATTTCCATCCTTTTTGTGGAAGGGTCTGTGTGTGTGTGTGCCCTATTATCTCGTCGATAATAGCAGGCGTTGACCTCATTTTCATCCTTTTGGTGGAATGGTATGTGTGTGTGTGCCCTATTATCTCATCGGTAATAACAGGCTTTGACCTCACTTCCATCCTTTTGGTGTAAGGGTTTGTGTGTGTGCATGCCCTCTTATCTCGTCGGTAATAGCAGGCGTTAACCTCATTTTCATCCTTTTGGTGGAAGGGTCTTTGTGTGTGTGTGCTCACTATCATCCTCTCGGTGATAGGTCTGTCATCCTTTTGGTGTCAGATTTCTTGTATTTTAACTTCCCAATCCCTTTTCTTTCTTTCAGACAAATTTGTGGTCTTTTTATATCTAATTGACTTATACCTCGATAAGATTGAACGTCGCAGCAGTTCATCTTACTGGGTTCAAGCCAATTAGATAGGGGCATTTGTCATACCCCAAATTTGTCCTACTGTGTATAACTTTCATTTGTACATCCATCCACTAACCATATTAAAAAAAATCCAAAAAAAATGTTGTTTTCAACTTCATCTCTCTTTTATTTGTTACCCATTTTTATTTTAAGTCATATCTAGTTTCTAACCATTTTTTATATCATTCATCCAATTAAATATCCATTTGAACCATTTCCATATCCAATTTCAATTCAAGTATCCATTCATAAAAACATTTCATTTAGTTATCCACCTATCCCATTATCCATTTAGAACAAAATCCAAAAATCCAATTTATTTTTTTTCAATAACCAAATCACCTTTTTTAGTCATTAATCATTATTCACTAATCCACACTAATATTCTTAGTTAAAATACAAATCCACATTCCAAGTTTTTAAGCCTATTACAAGAAAATCACAAAAAAAAAATCTTAGTCCATACATTACAAGAATCATCACCAAATAACCAAGAAAAATGTCTCAAGCTCCAAGCTTCAAGGATATGACATTGCCAAAAGAGTCCATTACATTTCAAAGGGCCATGGAAAACATTACACCAAAGGCCAAGGAAAATACAGAACGAGCTGCCATGATAAGCTACATGATAAGCTATCTACATGTGCCACATGAGTTTCTATCAAAGGTTTCACTCCACACAACTCCAATTCCAGCCTGCTTTTGAACTTCAGCCAAAAGCACAACAAATTGCCACTACCAAGACAAACCCTACAACACGACCCCACTTGCTGAAGCTTTTCCTACCTTCACTGCTTCAGCCTTCAATAAACCTGCTATAGCCTGCTGCTTCACCAACCAACAACGTGACTACACTCCAAAACAAAACGTACGACACTCATTAAAACATTCCACATAATGCTTCCTATTGCAATTTCAGCCAGCCTCCACACAAGTCGTACACAAAACTCTACTACAACAGAAACCTGCCACACCATTTCCAAGCAATTACCACGCCAGACCAAAACCTTGTCACGCCAGACAACATCTGTAACAACATCATGGTGGCAACAGAAAAATTCAAACGAGGGAGGGAGGAAATTGGGAATATAACAACATAAAGAACCTGATTTCTTTCTGTCATATGGATATATAAAAACAAAAGAGCCAACAGAGCATAAGAAAAGGGTAGGATACCTTTGCGCTTCTTGGGAACCCTTCTCCCACCCTGTAAAAAATTGTTCTGCTCTTCATTTCACATACAACACAACCAAGTCGCACGAACCGTACAAAACGAGCCCCAAAACCGTATCTTGTACGACACAAAAACAATCCCAGTTTCACAATACAACATATTCCTCAACCAATTTTCACGCGTAGCAGCAAAACCGTATACTCACACCACAATTCCAGCTCACGATTCCTTTCTTCATTTTCTCCTATAAAGCCACACTCTTCTTCACTCTTAGGAAGCCCTAGCCGCCAGAAACCTCTGCCAAAATATCACCCCTAACTCTTCAAAACCTCACTCAATCACAGAACCACCTTCTTCCACTTAAACATCACTCACCACCATTCAAAAATCAACCACACAAACCACTCTTCACCAACAACAACAACCCAGACCTCTATCCTCCATTCTTCAACCTCACAGCACCTTCAACCCACTCAAATGCTCACCCTTCAACCACAACCATATACCTCCAATTGAAAACCGGAATGAAACTCAAGCGATTCACTGAGAGATCGAGAATAAGAGAAGACGGAGAGTGAGAGCAAAACAGAGACAAGGCGGAAGTGAACATGGAGCACTTTTCCGAGCGAGAGAGTGAGTTTGTGACGAGTTGAAGGTTAGACTGTCTTGTTCGTTTTCTCCTGCGTTGTCGTGTGGGTATGCCTTGTTTTGAAAATAGCTTTTGTTTTTTAAAATAAAAAAATAATGAAACTTAGTTTTGGTTTGAAAAGTAAAAAGAAGGTCCGATGTTGATAGCTCTACCTTTACCTTTCCTGTAGCGCGTTTTCACAAGACCAAGGTCGTTGTTTTTTTTAAAGAAAAAAATTAGATGTTGTGGTTGTAGTTTGTTGACCGTGCCCTAGTAGGCATATTGGGCTCAGCCCTTGAATTACTTTGACATACCACACCCTTCGTATTCAGTCTACACCCCTTTCCATTCTATTTTTTCTATTTCAATTTTCTTTGAATCTCCTATTTTATTTTCTTTTCGGTTTTTATTTTTAATTTAAACACATTTTTGTTAGTATGGACTTCTTTTGATTTCATTGGTTTCTAATCTATTTTCATTTCTATTTCTTATTTCCTTTTTCAATTTTTAGGGCCAATGATATCACAACAATCTTGATTAAGTTGATTTTGTCAAATCGATTCTACATCTTGATTTATATGAGACCTACTTTTATTTTCTTTTATTTTTCTTTCAACTTTTTGGTCAATGAAAACCAAATATCTAAGATTTATCGATTTATCGATTTTAAATCTTGATAAAGGTGAGACCTTTGTTCTTTTTCTTATCATTTTCCGATTTTATTTCATTTCTATTATTTTTATTTCATTTTTATTCATTTTTGGGTCAATGAAAATCAAATGCTAAAGATTATCGTTTTTTCGATTTAAATTTTTAGTAAAGATGAGACCTTTCTTAGTTTTCCGATTTTTAATTCTTTTCGATTTATATTCTTTTATTTTCACTTTTGGTCAATGAAAGTCAAAAGTCGTCGATTATCAATTTATCGATTAAATCATAATTAAGACTAGATCAACTTTAATTTTATGTCAATACTATCTCTTGTCAATATTATCTTGATTATTATTATTCATACTCTTATCATATTATGCATATCCATATTCATATTTATCTAACCATTTTCTTTGTTCATATTTTAATCAAAAAACATTAACGAATATCGAAACCCTAAAACAATAACTTAATGGACTGTTGGTTACTATACTTCGCTTGGCAACTTTGGTTCGAGGTTTAGTTTAGGACACTTCTCACACACACGGGCTTTCTCTTGGGCTACCTTACAATGAGACCCTTTATTTCATGTCATCCCTTGTAATTTACATGTACCCCGCTCCCCATTTCGATGTACGCATTTAGTTTTCTTTTGATTGTGGTTTGTTTACTAGGAGCACCCCTAGGGACCAGCATAGACAACCCGTTTTCAAACTAATTCTCGATTCGTCGTTGAGCCATTTTCAAACAAACTCATTTTCAAACCAAATCCTCGATTCGTCGTCGAGCCATTTTCAAACAAACATCTTTTCAACCAAACTCTCGATTCGTCGTCGAGCCCTTTTTCAAATCAACCTCTAACCAAATCCCTTTTCAAACCAAACTCTTTTCATAACAAATAAACCCTTGATCCAACGTCAAGCGGATTTTCATAATCAAACTTCAAAAAACAACTAACAACTATCGCAACTCTTTTAGGGTGAAAAATGGGGGGTTCAAGTCTTTGATCTCCCTTCGATTGTTTGGGTGCGAGTTCTCTTACTCGTGTGTGAGCAATTGACGCCTCTTCTTTTAACAAATCAAATCCTTTTCAAAATAACCAAGCACATACAATAAACCCTTGATCCTACGTCAAGCCGACTTTCATAATCAAACTTCAAAACGAATAACAACTATCGAAACTTTTTCAAGGTGAAAAATGGGGGTTCAAGTCTTCGATCTTCCTTTGATTGTTTGGGTGCGAGCTCTCTTACTCGTGTCTGAGAAATTGACGCCTCTTTTAAAAATCAACCAACTCCCTTGTTTCGTGGGCGTACCACGAACTACGACTGCTCTGATTCTTTATTCTCGTCCGAGTAAAGATACGTAGGCACAAGAT
Source organism: Lathyrus tuberosus (assembly GCA_022829125.1). Lineage (NCBI taxonomy): Eukaryota > Viridiplantae > Streptophyta > Magnoliopsida > Fabales > Fabaceae > Lathyrus > Lathyrus tuberosus. The sequence goes on along the minus strand of JALAZF010000065.1, from coordinate 14,507,402 downwards.
TGCGATGATCTTGGCGAGCACACCTTTTTCTTTTTCCCCCGTTTCCACACTTTTCCTTTTTCCCCCGTTTACGTCCACACTTTTTCTTTTCTCCCTGTTTGCGTCCACACTACCATCTTTTTTTCTTCAAACCCCGTAGTCGAACTACGATTGCTCTGATTTCTCATTCTGGTCCGAATGAGCATACGTAGGCCCGAGGTCGCGATGATCTTGCCGAGCACCCTATCCTTAAACCACCCATTTCCCCTTAGTATCTTTTCTTTTTATCTTTACCTTTACGCATTTATTTTAGAGAAGAAAATAGACAAACTTAGCTAACGAGTATCGCGATTCGAATCAAGAGGTTCCCGTTGAGTACAACGGACGTGATGGGGTGCGCGTACCTTCCCCTCACGTAACCGACTCCCGAACCCAGAATGTGGTTGCGACGACCATGTTCTTATCTCCCTTAAAGGTTTTCTCAATATTTTCCTTTCCCTCTTTTGGGATAAATAATGTTCGGTAGCGACTCTGTCCGAACCGTTTTCTGCGCCTTTCGCGCGAGGGTCGTATTTTCGATTAAAATGATTTTTTCGAGGTGCGACAGCTGGCGACTCTGCTGGGGAGCATTTACTCCATGCAAGATAGAGTCGAGCCTATCTTGATTCGAATCGCTAGCTCTTTAGCTTTGTTTATCTTTTTCTTCTCCTTTGCTTACTTATTTGTTTTCCTATTCCTTATTTATGTTACCTTTTGTAACATTGTTGGGTTGTTCTGATATTGGGAACTTTGTGAGATGGCTCTACACCCGAGTCGAGAAAAACCCTAGGATTCGGATGGTGTTTGTGTAGTGTAGGCTTGCGTGGTCTCTTCCGCGTGAGTTGAAGCGAAAACCACTGCTTGGAGTAGATTCCCTTGGAGATATTATTGTTGTGGTGAATCTTTGCCATGGCGGTAATACTTTCGAGATATTATTGTTGTGGTGAATCTTTGCCATGGCGGTAAATCTTTGCCATGGAGTAGATTCCCTTGGAGATATTATTGTTGTGGTGAATCTTTGCCATGGTGGAGTCTTTCTCGTGGGGAAGAAACGAAGACCTCACCTAGACGAGATTATTTCGAGGATATTATAGTCGGATGTCTCTTCGTCTTGGTTATAATGTTTTCGAAATATATCCATAACTCTAGGCACCTACCCGTTTTAGAAACCTACCCGTGGGCTTTCTTGATCCTAGTTGTGGTTCTTGACCCGTCATCTCCGACCAACCGCAGAACTGTTTGAAGCTGTTCGATTCTGCGATCCTGGATCTTGCATCTTGCTTTGCATCCCATATCATTGTATTGCATTGCATCTGCTATGCATCTTGCATTGCATTTTCAACCTCAAAATCTCACTCCAACTTCCTTCCTTCTCCAGTAAATCAAGCCGATTCCTCGACACCAGTACGCAGCTCAAGCCAAGAGCAGACGAATGATGAATCATATCCAACAAGGTCATGCTGCTACATGTCAGGCAAGATCATCAGTTGTTGAAGGGGTTTTCGAAGACAAGCAGAATAGTTTCAGTCGCTCCCGGGATTTTCATCCTGGTACAAACGCGAAAGTGGCACCGAAACAGAGTTGCCAACAATGTGTATTTATCCCATGAGAGGGAAAGGAAACACTGCGTAAACCCGAGGGGAAGGAAAAAGCATTGTCTTTCGACCAAGAGAACTGGGTTCAGGAGTCGGTTACGCGAGAGGAAGGTATTAGCACCCCCTCGCATCCATCGTTCTCGATAGGATCCACGCTTGCTGCTTCAACCAAAGGGTGTAAGGAAAGGATACTGGAAAAAGAACTGCTGGCTGGAGAACGGGAAAAGGAAAGGAGAGAGAAAGAGAAACAAATGTAGGGAAAATAAAAGAAGTGCTCGCATGGGCCCTACCCCACTACCTATGTATCTCATAGGGAGCATGAGAATCAGAGCGACGTAGTTCCCCTCAACAAGGGTGGCTTTGTTTGTGTTTTTTAGTGGAAACGTCAACGTTCGCGTCCTAGCAGTTAGGTGTTGCAACTCGCTGTGTGGAGACTTAGGCGTTACCTGTTTGCGGTAGAACGGAAATGATGCATCCTTAAGAAATGAGTGAATGAGATGAGGAGAGAAATCCCGAAGGAAAAACGTTATTGTTTGTTTGAAGTTTTTTTAGAAAGAAGTGTCTTGGTTATTTTGTGTTTACAACGTATATTGTATTTATGTCCTTCACGTAGGATCGAATGCCTCGCATATCGACCCAAGACGGGACGTACGCTAAACATTCTAAGAAAGTGAGGGAAGACCCCTCACTATCTCACTCTCACATGAAAGGGTCAAATACAATATTTGTTATGCCTTTCGTTAAGTGTTTTTTATTTTTGTTTTGAGATGAGAAGAAGAGAGACTCAAAGGTTGATCAAAGGTGAAATTCTAATGAGGGAGACTAAGACTCAATCTTAATGTTAGCATGCTTGGAGGTCCTAAGGTTTAGTGTGGTATGAGAAGCACTATCCTAAAAAAGGAGGAGAAGAACATAAGAAGCAACTTACTTCCAAGACGGAAGTTAAGTTGATCTTAAAGAGGGATGAAGAAAATTAAGCAAGCAAAGAAGCATTTAATCAGGAATTAACCAGAATAAGCATAAAAAACCCAAGTTAGAATTAAAATGCTAAGTAAAAAACAAGATTAAATTCTAACAAGAAAATATTAATCTAAGATTAAAAATTAATTCTAAAATTAAACCTAAAATTAGTTTAAGGCAATTCTAAACTAAAACATTAATCCTAAAGTTAAATCTAGAATTAAAACTAACATTAATCCTAAAATTAATTCCAGTTAATTTCTAATTAAAACTAATTCTAACTAATCAAATTCTAAAATTAAATCTAACTACTAAAAGTGAGTTAACCCAAAATTATGATTAAGAATTAAAATCAAAACCAAAATTAAATTCTAATTCCTCTAATCAAAATTTAATTTCTAAACTATAAATCCTAAATTTATTAACTAAAACAACTAATACAGCCAACAATCTAAACTAATAAAAAAGGTAGTGTAGACAGGTCCAAGATGGTGTGCATAACAATTATGGGCGCTTGGGCTTCTAAAGCCTCAGGCCCAATGACTTAAAGAAGCCACAGGGGGGCGCAGTAGTGAAAGAAAGGTGTGAATACTGAAAATAGGCATTGGGCTTAGGTGAGTTTAGGCCCAATGTTTATTGTGAACAAGAGGGGGGTGTACGAATGATTGTGGTGGTGTGAGAAAAAAACATGTGGGCCTGAGGTTTGATCCACGATGTGTTGATAATACAAGTCAAAACTCATCAGCAAAAACCTAGCTTCTTCATATCCCTCTCTTCTTCTTCACACGCCGCCGGACCACCCTCTTCCTCTCCAACTCTCAACGTCCCCTCGCATCCTTTTCACAACAAGTCACCGCCGAAAACTAAAACCACACCGCGCCAGAATCTTCTTCCGCCGTGAACTTCCCCTTCCCTTCTCCAAATCTCCTATGCTCTACTCCGTCGCAACGCCTTCTCTCAACCATCTCCGTATCCGTCTCAAGCTCACAAACAACATCACCGGAATGACACCACCATGAGTAGTTTTCTTCTTCCTCAACGATTTCCTCCGTCAATGATGCCGCCGCGGACACGTCGTCATCGACGTTAGTCCTCCTTCGCCATCCTCTTCTCCGATCGCTCAAAATCGCCGGCTCGTCTCTACGTCGCAATATCTCCTCCTCTATAAGACTCACACCTCACTCTTAATTCATACACAATCAACACGATTCGTCGAGAAATAAACAAACTGGAAGAATAGATCACCAAATTGCAAACTCACAGCGAAAACAAGTCGATCCGAAATTACACGGCAACATCAAGGTTTAGATAAGGATTAACGTACCTACCGGAGAACCATCCGGTGCGTCTTCAGATCGGAGAATACAAAGAGAAAACCAGAGGTAATCGGCTCAGGTATGCGCAATTTCTTCGTTCTTCGCTCTTCCTCTTCGATTCCGCTATGCACTGCTGCTTTCGATCCTCTTCTATCTTTCACTTCTGAAATTGTTGTTGTTGCGAGCTTAACGCATTGTTCTTCTTCTTCTTGCGTTGCTACATGTCGATTTCTCGTTGAAGTCGAACTGAGTTGTAAATTGTTGTGGTTCTGAACTATTGTTGTGGTTGGATATGCAGGTTCGTGATGATGATGAACTGATGAATCGGTGAATGTTTGCGTACAATTTCAATCTCACTTTGTTTCAACCTCTTCTACTCCATTCTGATTCTGCTTGTGATGTTCTTGATTTCTGCTACAAGTTCGGAGATGAAGATGATGGAAGTGTATCAGTGCTTTCTCAGATTTGTGAATTTGAAAGAATGAAGCAGAAGAAGGTGTAGAGGAGTGGATCGAGAAAATGAATAATGAAGAGTGAAAAGTTGTAGAATAAATCAGAGAGTCTGAAGAATGAAGAGGATGAAGTTTTTATAGCAGGAATCAGGGAGGGTAAAATAGTATTTTCACCAAAATTCTGTTAGGACTTTGTGATTTCGGTTAGAGTTTTTGTAATTTTCTGTTTGGGAAAGTTTGTGAAATTCTACTGCTGCATTATTTTCTCTTTCTGAGTTTGCTGCATTTTTTCTCTTGTGGAGTTGTAGTGTTTTTTCTTTTTAAATTTTATTCCATTGTGAACTTTGCTGTTATGATATTTTCTGATGTGAAATTCTCATCCTGATATACACCCTTTTTTTACTGCCATCGGTTTATTCATGCTGTAATATTTTATTTCCCAATAGTGACTGCTGACGTGGCTAACATCCACTGTGCTGAGGTCAATTCCATTATGTAACATTGACCTGAATCTCTGAGTTAATGAAAAGGGTATTTTTTTGCTCGTGGACTTTGTCATTGGAAGCAGCTGGTACATTGCATTTCACGGCTGAAGTTTATGTCGAACGTGGCTTGTGAATTGTTGGCTTATGAAATTGGCCAAATGATTTAATGGCTTAAGTGGTCCGTGTGGATTCATTTGATCTTCCCTCTTTTTGTGATGCTCTTTCCTTCATGACATGAATTTAAATAGACTTTGGTAAAAAGGTAGATAATGGATTTGAATAATAAAAGTAAAAAATGTTAAATTGGATTGGATGAATTTAGATATTTTCAAAATAAGGATATGCAAAGAAATGAAAATGGATAATACAAAATGAAAATGGAAATTGGATATTAAGAAGATAATGGGTATGGAAAATGGATATTTTCAAACTGGATTATAGTTTCAACAAATGGATATGGTTTATGGCATTTGGAATTTGGAGAAATAGTTATTAGATCCAAAAGTGAATTGAAGATGGACTTTAAATGGATGTGGATTTAAAATGAATATGGATTTGGTTATTTATGATATAAATGGATATTGAATATAAATTTTGGATATGGATCTGAGATTAGACTGTAAATGGACTTGAAATGTGGATGTGGATTTATTTTCATTTTGAATATGGATGATGAAATTGGATAGAACTAGATTTGGGAAATGGCTATTGGGTAATTGGATTTACAAATGAAATTGAATTTAGGAAAAGGTGATTAAATGGATAATGACGGACATAAAATGGATTAGGGATAAAAACCAATCTTGACTCTTTCACCCATGCTACTGAAATAAAACATCTGAATCAAACATCCTTTGCATTTCTGACCAATGGAAACCTGACTTTCTGAACCTACGCCTCACATGGCCCACCGTTCAATGACCTGAAGACTTCCACTCACAACAACTTGACCTTATACACACCTCCTGAGAAATAACCACTTTGAATGCACCCTGATAATCTTCTGAATACAGAAAGCTCAAACCAAAGGAAGATGCCTTGATCACACGTCTTAGGAGCCCAATGCAAATGTATGACGATGAGTTATGACCTAATGGAAAATGCAGATGATTGCGAAACAAAAGCCATAAAAAGTTAGAAAAGGGTAGGGCAAATTTTGGGGTACTACAGCTGCCCCTATTCAATCAACATGGACTTGAAAGGATGATAGCAACGACTTTCAGACGTTCAAGGTACAAGGTGATTGAATACAAAAAGAACCGCAAAATTTGCACTCTGCGAGGAGAGAAAACAATACTGGAGCCTAGTCACACTTCGTCAAAGGAATCTTACGGGAAGACAACATACCCAGAGAACCACATCATCAAAGGGATTTGACGGAAAGAAAAATAAAACCCCACCGAAAGGACACATCGTCAAAGTAATTTGACGGCAGGAAGACTCAACGGAAGGAACACATTGTCATAGGGATGACAGGAAGAAGACTCGACCAAAGGAACACATTGTCATAGGGATGACAGAAAGACGACTCGACCAAACGAAACACATTGTCATGGGGATGACAGAAAGAAAACTTTTGACTGAAGATAACACATTGTCATAGGGATGACAGGAAGGAAACCTGACCGAAATGTCGTCATCAAGGGGTTAATGGACAATGACTGGTCGAGGGTAAGATCAACGTATGATCTACGACCCAAAAGAAAGGTAAGCAGAGGGGTTGATTGTAATGTCTGCTGGGGATATGTCACCATCTTGATTGAACATGGATTCGGGCTTTCGCGCAAGGTACCAAATCTAGCTTATGCTTCGCATGCATATGTTTGAATTTTCTTTCTATGGCGTAATGCTCCATACTAAATGGAAATGCTACGCGATTTGAGGATGCAATGATTACTATATGCAAAATGCTAACGCATGCTCGGGCTGTCGGGAAAAGAGGGATGTGCCAAGTACAATTGGACTTTGCTGGCAAGGACAGGTGAAACCTAATGGTGATTGTTTTTCAAAGACGAAATCTTTCGGGGTACCAATGGGGATTGGATTTTGTATGAAGTGCCAATAGGGATTGGACTTTTGGTTTGAAATAAACGCCAATAGGGGTAGGGCTTCAGGTTTTTCAAATATGCCAGCAAAGTGGGCTGTTGAAGGTGCCGAGCAAAGTTGGGCTAAAGATTTTCTGTTTGGTTTTACGAGGCTTCATGAAATGCTATGCTGATGATTATGTGTGGTGATGATTATGCTACGATGTTTATGATATGCAACAGGAGCACTCCAGCAAAATAAATGCTGAAGAGACGAGGCTAACTCCGTTGGGGATAACAAACTGAACCGCCTTCAGTGTCATAACTGCTCGAGATCCCGACTAAACCTTCATTCGGCAGGAAAGCATGAATAGCAACCATCTGCTGGAGAAACATCCCAGGAATCTGCTGAAGAAAAGTGCCAATGACAATCGACCTTTGACTTGCTGGGGAAAGCTAACCACCATCCAAAAATATGCTTGGGGGACAGTGGTTGATGACATCAGCTCTGCTAGGGAACAAGATCAGACTTGGTCCTCTGTTGGGAATCTACCTTCTACCCTTACTCCGTTGGGGAGACGGAAGCCACCTTACCGTAAACTAGGGAAGCATAAACCCAACATTCTGTACAGGAATATGAACTCCTGCTGAAGAGCAGTAAACTTCGCCAAACTAGCTATGGGAGAGCGAACCCCTGAATTCTTGCTAGGGAGAATGATTCACAATCTTCATATGCTCTACTGAGTGTGATAAAACTTCAGCTATCTCTGCCAAGGAGAGAAACTCTACTGGGGACGTCACGTGTCAGCTATCAACATGAACTTGCAAATATGATATGACTAAAAGAGGTGCCCCGATGCAGCATAACCTGTAAAGGAACATGTCTTCAGAATGTCTCGTGAAGATCTGACATATATTGCCCCATGGCTTTTGATTAACCGTCCTTCGGAGAGAATAACTTCTTTCCCTTTTAGGGTGACCTGCCCCAGCCTTGTAATGATTTATGCCCCTGTCTGGCTGATCTGTGAAGGAGTACCTTTGACTGACTGACCTTCGAGATATTGTCAAAATCTCGACTTGATTGTCCCAGATTAACTGAATCTTGGAATGAATAGCCCATATGATATGACTTGCCCCGACTCAACGGAGTACTCGGGCACTTTGAATCTTAGATTAATCAATCTTTCCATTGTAGAAACTTTTCTGATCGAGCACTTACTCGCAAGTAAAACCGTTCGTTTTGAGAAGATAATTTTGATGCAATGCATATGACAGTTTTGAAATCCAAGTTTGTTCACTGGAAAAATGTTATGACATGTGGTGAACGAATCACTGATCAGAATGTCACATCGATACCAACATGAATGGTAAGAAAGTCCTTTTGGAAGTCAGAACTGATGCAATTTTAACCGAAGTATGCTTTCGAAACAACCCTGCTTCAATTAGGTCTTTTGAGGGTTGTAACGTGGTTTGGTTCGCGGTTTAAGAAAGAAAGGATATAAGGCTCAAAATTTTGTTTTAACCCACCCATTCTCCTTGATGTTCTTCAGTCCTACGTTCAATTAACTCGACACATACGCTCACCTTTCAAAAAGGTTAATGAATGGTATGAGGATGGAAGGAACCCGCACGATTTTCGGAGTGACAGTCACCCCTTTTGTCCTTGGTGTCCGTATTCACATGATTTGTTCTTTAATCGAGGATTTTTCTTTTATAATCCTTTTTGCTTTTCGTTCTTTTGTTTTTTGATTTCCCTGATTTTTGCCTGGACTGATTCTTTTGAATTTTTCGATTTTGAAGTCCAGCGGGATGCCCTAACTTTTGCCTAAGTCACTTGTTTTCAAGTCTTGACTTAGCGAGCTTTTTCCTTTTTTCTCTTTTTTTTGAACTAATCGTGTGACACAAGTTTGTCTTGACTTGTAAAGGGTTGCGACCGTCTCACTCTTCGGTTGGTGAGGGATAACCGTGGATGTAATTGATCCTCGAATGGAACGCTCCTTTTGAAACTTAAACGCTCGGTCAAATTTGCTGACACCTACCCTGTCCCAGGTTAATATTGAGGGTTTTTCGTTTTCAGAAATAAACTCCTACTTCTAGGCTCAACAGGGTTGACAAGGGATTATCTTCCGTATGTCTCCGGTGTTTGGGGAATTGAAACAATGCATGTACATCATCAGCAGGGTTTTGTCCCAAAAGCATACAATTGGAAGTTCCGCGTCTTTGAATATCATCATCCTACCTAGGATCCTGCTTAAACAAGCATATGATATTGATAGAAAGTATGAGTGAACACGACTGGATTTAATCAAAACATGCATATTTATTTCATTATCATTATCATTCGAAAACAACAAGTTTTACAAATGAGTTTGTACATTTTAACAGAAAAGAAACTACAAATGCAAAGAAATGACATGATCCAAATGGTCGTCAGCTTCGTGGAACTGGGTTTTCCAAGCTTGATTTGCTAATGAGCTAGCCATCTTCAGAATTGCTCGTCGAAGTCAGTCCGATGATCAATTGCACCACTGCTCTCGGTGATTTCTTCCATGACCTGAACTGATGAACCTACCTGACTGGACGAAGGTGAATTGTTGATCTGAATACCCTGAGGCGTGAATGAGAACATGTTGGAGTCAAGAGTCTGAATCTTGCTCCTGAGCACCTTACAGTCTTCCGTTGAATGCCCCTGTGCCCCAGCATGATAGTCACAACGGGTGTTGATATCAAAACCTGGTGGATACGGAAAAGGCACTGGCTTCAAATCCTTTGGAACTATTAATCCTCCTTTGATCAAATATGGCAGTATTTGACTGTACGACATTGGAAACTGAGTGAAATTCCTCTCTAGCTTCCTTGGTCTTTGTCGGGTGTGCTGACACGGCTGACGGCGATATGATCGTTGACTCTGAGGAGGTCTCTGATTTGCAGAAGAATATTGTCCCTGATATGAAGACCCATAAGATTGTTGACTCTGAACAATTGATATGTATGAACACTGAGAACGAGGTGGTGAAGATTCCTGAATGGAACTATTTTCTTCCTCGAATTCTTCTTGAGAACTGACAACTGATTCATTTTCATTAGCTTGGGAGTTCGAGACGCCTTGGAGCTTTCCACACTTGAGAAACTTATCAATTCGTTCTCCCACCATCACCAGGTCAGAAAATTTTGCTGCCCCATTGACAATCATCTTTTCCAAGTATGGCCCTTGCAAGGTATCCATTAACAAATCAACCAATTCTCTATCCGAAAGTGGCGGTTGAACACGAGCGGCTAACTCTCTCTATCTCTGAGCATACTCTCGGAATGATTCGTTATCTGCCTGAGATAAATCTTGCAAATGCATCCGGCTGGGATCCATGTCAAGATTATAATCGTACTGCTTCACAAAGGCGTTGGCTAGATCTGTCCATGATCGGATGCTACCACTCTGCAACTGCATATACCAATTCAGTGATGCCCCACTCAGACTGTCCTAAAAGCAGTGAATCACGAGCTTATCATTGTCGACATGTGAGGTTATTCTTCTACAAAACATCACCAAATGTAGTTTTGGGCAGCTATCCCTTTTGTATTGCTCAAAGTTCGGCATTTAAAACTTTGGAGGCATTACCAGGCCGGGCAACAAACACATGCTTGAAGCATTCAAATCAAGAGTATCACGCCTCTCTAGGGCTTTAATTTTTTCTTCCAACCAACGGTATTTTTCATCAACCTGAACAGATTGTGGGTCCTTAGGCTTCATCTTTGGAATTACCCCCTGGACATCTGGAACAGAGAAGGCAAAGCTCTGATAGTCTGTGGCATCAAGAGAAGAAGAATGTCCGTCTCGGACGATGGTACACTTGTGTATAGCATGAATCTCAACAGGAATTCGTACAGGCTGAGCTTGAGCAACATTATTCACCAGAGGTGAAATGACATTCCTGTCGCTCCCGGGATTTTCATCCTAGTACAAACGCGAAAGTGGCACCGAAACAGAGTCGCCAGCAATGTGTATTTATCCCATGAGAGGGAAAGGAAACACCGCATAAACCTGAAGGAAAGGAAAAGCATGGTCTTACGACCAAAAGAACTGGGTTCGGGAGTCGGTTACGCGTGAGGAAGGTATTAGCACCCCTACGCGTCCATCGTACCCGATGGGATCCACGCTTACTTGTCTCGATCAAAGGGTTTAAAGAAAGGATACTGGAAAAGGAACTGAAAGAAAGAAAGGAGAAAGAAAATAAAAGGAACGGAAAAAAAAATGTAGGGAAAATAAAAGAAGTGCTCGCATGGGCCCTACCCCACTGCCTACGTATCTCATCGGGAGCATGAGAATCAGAGCGACGTAGTTCCCCTCACTAGGGGTGGATTGTTTGTGTTTTTTAGAGAACGGCTTACGTTCTAGCTCAGGTGTTGCAGGCTCGCTGGTCCGAGTGCGTTACCATCTTGCAAGAGAACGAGTAGAAGCACGTTCGTACGCTGAGACTGAGTGAGGTGAGAAAAGAATTCCCGAAGGAAAGACGTTATGGTTGGTTTTTGTCTTTTAAGAGTCTTTTCATTTGTTTGCATATGACAGTGTATCTGGATCTTAGCCATTGGAATGTGTACATTCTAACATTCCAAGATGGAATGGGTAAGAAAGCACACTAAGAGTGAAGAAGACCTCCACACTTAACTCCAATTGTCAAGGTTCAAACACACTAGCATACTTGTGTTTATTAAGTGTTTTTGTAAATTATGAAGTGAAGAAGTGTTTTTTATTATTTGCACCTTCAACAAGTATTGCATTTAAGTCCCTCATACAAGATCAAATGTTTAACACATTGACCCAAGATGGGCTATATGCTACACATTCTAAGATTACAAGAGAAGACCCCTTATAATCTTTTCTTTATATGAAAGGCCTAAATGCAATAAATGCCTACCTTTATTATATGTTTTGAATTTTCTTTGAGATGAGAAAAGAGACTCAAGAGAGGAGAAAAGGTAAAACCTATATGGACTAAGACTCAATCCTAATTGAAGATTAAAGGGAGTGATCCTAAAGGTTTATGAGGTTTCAACCTAAAGTCTAAAGAAAGAGAGAATTAAACAATTCACTTCCAAAGTAGAAGATGAATTGTAATTCAAAAAGGGAAAGTAATGAGTTATTAAAAGAAAGCACATAAGTGCTTAGCAAAACACAAAATGGAATTGTAAAAGAGAAAGGATAGAAGTTGAATATGGATTCCTTATCCACACTCAAATGAAACTTACCAAAGCCCCTACATGGTTAGTAAACATGTATAAGAAGTATAAGAAGTAAAAGAACATGTAATACATCATAAAACTCAAAAGAATTAAATGAGGAAACAAATCCTAGAACCACAACCAGAATGGGCATCATATGGAAACCAATGGTTATTATCATACAAGTGCAAGTGAATAAGCAACAAGCATCACCCATTAGCATTTAAACATGTTACAAGAAGAAGGGGTAGATGAAAGATGGAAAGAAATGAAGAGGACATGCATAAATGGAACATGTAAATCAACAACCAGAATTGAAACTAAATGGAAAATGGTTTATAAACATCTCAAAAGTATTTATGAATCAACTTCAAGACATTCAAGAAGTAATATAAGAAGAATTGAAATGAAAGTTCAAAAAGAAAGTGCAAACAATACATGTTAATGATGCACAAAGTTCAAATTGAAATGAACATGTAAAGATGACCTATAATGTGTATCAAAGACCTATAATATCATATGAATGGCTCCTAACATATGTAAATGCTCATACAAATGTGCACAAAAGAATTCATGTAAACATGCACTAAAGTTGTAATGACATGCCATGGATTATACTTCCAATGTAATGCATCAAACAAAGACCAAATGGATTCATGAAAATTATGCCAGCATATTATTGGAATGCCTAGGTCAGAAATGCATCATACATCAAGATAGCATGTAAAAATTCAGAGCAAAATGACTTCAAACAAAGCAATTAGGTCAAATTGAAACATCATGCAAAGTGGTGCAAATATAGGCATCAAAACATGTAATAAAGTGACCTAAAAAATCAAACAAAAATCATCTAACATGCTTCAATGTATTAGTGAATCAATGCAAAAAGAATCATGTCAAAATAGTTGGTAATGAGCAAGAACAAAATTAAACAAATTCAAGTATCATGCTTAGAATGCATCTAAATGGAAATTCAAAGAAAATTATGGACCAGGGGTAAAAAGGTCATAAAATCAGAAAATAAAATCATGAAAAATTTCCTAAATGTTTTAAGAATACACATGAATTTTTGTAGAATTTTCCAATCTGGTTTGGTATTTTTTTAAAATTAAAACGAAAACGTGTAGAAAAATGAAAAAAATAAAATGCAATGAAATGAGGGAAGGGGTGTATGCCTAGTAACTATTCAGTTCAAATTACATTGGGCCTTAAACAAGGGGGTGTGGATATCAATCTGGCTTAGGTCCAATTACGCGCATAACATATTAACAACAATGCACCTTCAGTCAACATCAGTCAACACAATCCAAGCCATCAGATTAAGTCATAGTCAAGCGAAAGTCAAAGTAAAACGAATCAACGCGCACATGTGAATGACCACACAACATACAATGCACCACACCACAAAATGCTTAAGTGAAATCAGAAAAACGCACGTGAGGAGCACATGGATTTTAATGTGCTGTCAACTTTTGGACCACACGATCATGGAAAATGAATGGACAAGATTAAAACGTGCATAAACCCTAGTCAATAACAGTCACCGGCCGGAGGGGACCTCCGGTCACCTTCTCCGGCCAACAGCCCCCACCTGCAACCTTCGAACCTCACCAAAATGCACAAAACGTATATCAAAATGATGTTGAGCTCACGTACATCATGAATATGCCCATGAAAGCCACAAAACACATACGCACAGCAAGAACAGAGTCAATCAAATTAAGCCCTAGGTTTGAAACTATGCCTCTAAGAAGCCTATCAACTAGCCAGGACGCACACGACCTCTACTAGGCCACAAACACCACAAAAACAAGCTAGATTCAATAAAACAAAGTTGAAGAAGGGAACCTGAAATGTGATGAACTTTGGATCTACCAGAATACCAGAGATCCTATCTTCTTCTTCTTCCTTGGAGCTTCACAAACTAAGCAAAATAAATGCTGTTTGAGCTTGATATCTTGAGAGCAGAGAGAAAATTGCAAAATGTTGATGAAGCTTCACTTGGAGAATGATGAAGATTCAGTGTGCTCCTGATCCAACAATGCCAAACAATGATAATGCAGATGAAAAGTGGAAGAAGAGTGTTGAAATCGTGTGGAATCAGAGAGAGATAATGGAGAGAATGTGAGAGCGTTTGAGAGAAAGAGTGAGAATGAAGTCTTTTTCTCAAATTGTGGAGAGTGTTGGAACTTATATGTTGAGTTTAATCTGCTAACTCATGGTTAAATGAGTGAGTTAGAGTGAGTTGAGTGGGTTAAGCTGAGTCCATCCTAACTAACTGAGTCAAGTTAGTTAGGGGACGATTTATCAATGGCTGTGCTATGGTGAGGTGGAGGTTTAGAGTGTTATGGTAAGGAGCAAGTGGAAGGAATGGTGAGGATGAGCTGTTCTGGTGTAGCAGCAAGAGAAACTTGCTTCGCAAGTTTTGTTCTTCCTCTTTAGTGTATAATGATCATGAGCAGCACGTGCAAGTAAGAATTTGTTGGTTCAAATGAGGAAAAGTGGCAACAACACTTGCTTTTTTCTGATTTTATGACAGTTGGAACCAATGAAAACAAGCAAGTTTGAGAAGGAAATTCTCCATGTATTGTGAATAATTTGATGAGGCTTTGTGATCATTAGAAAGAGGGATCATAGTAGAACATGTTTGGTATGAAAAATGACTTGAAAGGAGGCTTGCAATAAGTTGCAAAATGACTTATAACATCCACATTGGGAAATGGTATAAGGGTGTGGCATGTGGTCGGTCGACCTGGCACCTTGGCACCTGGGTTTTCAGCACAATCACCATGACTTGAGGCCACTATTTCTTCATCATAACTTGATCAGACGAAATTTTGCCCAACATGAACATTGGAGAGGGCACTACAAGGAACATTTTTTATGTTGAAAAGTTTTTCATTTGGAGCTTTCTTCTTGGAGAAATTGAGCTTGACATTTGGCACACCAGGTGTTTGTAGAAATGACATGCGCGTGACCTGAAACTTGCCCAAGCTGACTTGCATTTTGCCCAAGTTTCCCTCAACTTTGATCATCTATAACTCTCTCAATTTTTATCCAATGGAGATGTTTTACACATGGATTTGAAGCTTAAAACAAGATCTTTCATTGAGGCAGAGTGGATTTCTCATTTGGTGCTCCAAATTTGAATGGCCTTGGTTCAAATTCTGATGCAAAATGGCCAAAACTTGCTATTTTTAGTAACCCTTCTTCATCCAAAAATGGCAACTTTCCACATCTTGATTTTTTCATGATTCCTTTGGAGTTTCTTGATCAAATTTTGTACATTGGACATATGTAACATGAATTTCATGATTTTGGGCTCAAAAATTCAAGAGTTGACTTTTTCCCCTGATTATTTGACTTGGCCCCAAATTTCCTGATTTTTTATCTTTCTTCCAATTGAACCACCTCCAAAACCAATTGAGGGGCACTTCTCCATACACATACACTTAAGAACACGTAGAATACCATGACATCAAGTTTTGTCCAAAAAATCAAAGATTCCCTGATTTAATGGGAAACCCTAGTTTTGGTGCCCACCTCCTAGGAGAAAAATGTGCAGTCTTCAATTTCAAATTCCTCAGAGTATGTTGTGTACCTTCTTAAAGGATGATGAGATATACCATTTGAGGATGATTTTGGATCAATGAGCTATCTCTTTTGAGGGTTTTCCTTCAATTTTTGAACCTCTTGCATAGTGAAAGATGTAGTGCTTCAATCTCCCATTGAATCTCACTTCCTTGAGGTTTTGGATGATCAATTGAGATAGTATGATACATGAGAGACCTCTTGGCTTGCCTAGAGCCAACTTGATTGACCTTTTTCTGCTTTGAATGATTCCTTGATTGTCCACCTTCCACCTGATCACATGCCCTGATGGTAAGAAGGATGCCATGCTTCATTTTTCTATGTTAAATGCAATGTAATGTTAATGAGGTGGATATGATATGATAAATGATAATGCCATGCTATGGTGACAAAGGGGAGAGCAAATTTTGGGGTATTACAGCTGCCCCTATTCAAGCGCTGTAGACCTGAATGCCTGAAAGCAATTGCTTTCGGACTTTCAAGGTATATAGTGATTGAATACCAAATATAACCAAAAATTTGCTCTGGATGGTGAAGAAGAAAAGGGATATAAACCCAACAAGACTGCTGGATTGAATCTTCGATGAAACGTCGGAGAGATCTGTCTTTTGAACGACGCCAGACGACTACTGGCTTGCCACACTACTGGTGGACTTTAATAATGTCTTTTGAATGACGCCAGACGACTACTGGCTTGCCACACTACTGGTGGACTTTAATAATGTCTTTTATGCAATTCCAGACGACTACTGGCTTGCCACACTACTGGTGGACTTTAATAATGTCTTTTATGCAATTCCAGACGACTACTGGCCTGCCACGCTACTGGTGGACTTTGCAGCTTCGTGCCACCCGAAGATGGACTTTTGCCAATCCACTGTTGGACTTTTGCCACCCGAAGACGGACTTTTGCCAATCCACTGTTGGACTTTTAGAATATGCCACCCTTAGATGGACCTTTCGCCAATCCACTGTTGGACTTTTAGAATATGCCACCCTTAGATGGACTTTTGCCAATCCACTGTTGGACTTTTAGCTGCTTTGCCACCCGAAGATGGACTTTTGCCAATCCACTGTTGGACTTTTGCCACCCGAAGACGGACTTTTGCCAATCCACTGTTGGACTTTTGCCACCCGAAGACGGACTTTTGCCAATCCACTGTTGGACTTTTAGCTGCTTTGCCACCCGAAGACGGACTTTTGCCAATCCACTGTTGGACTTTTGCCACCCGAAGACGGACTTTTGCCAATCCACTGTTGGACTTTTAGAATTTGCAAAATTGTATTACTCTCTGCATCTGTGTCAGACATCTCTGCTGACTCTGCTGAGGAACAATGATCAATGACTTGACTTTAGAGGTTCCTGAGAGGATAATATCTCTGCTGGCGAATGGATGAACAATCCGTCTGCTTCGAATTGTCAAGCTTGCCAACAATAAATTGGACTTTAAGATATGAGGGAATGATGACTCTGCCAGGAATTATTCCATCTGTTTGGGGCTGGATTCTGGTCACAGCAACTCCGCTGGGGATGAGAATTTTTAAATGACGTCCTGCTGGGGAAATGAGCCATTAAAACTCTGCTTGGGGATTTATTCAACCCAAGATCCTTTATAGGGATTATCAACCTTATAACTCGGCTGGGGAGTATTGCTGACAAGATTCGATGCTGACCTCTGTGGGGGATCATTACCAGAGACACAATCTTGTTGGGGATCATGGCTACTCTGCCAGGGATATGCAAATCCTGGTTAGAACATTCCACTGCAACTTGCTAGAAAGAGTCCTTAGAGATCTGTTGAGGAAACCCAAAGCAAATCCACAGTAGTCTGCTGAAGAATATGACTGTCGAGCTTAGGATAAGTACTACAATGCCCCATGTTAGGCGAGCTTTCCTTTAGACAATTCCGTTGGGGATGACGAGTTTATAACAAACTCTGCTGGAGAAAACTGCTTTAAAGCGTCTCGTGTTGGGGAATGCCTTTTGAGAGGATTTTACAGAAGACCAACTGTCCTCAAACTCTACTGGGGATGATCAACACTTCATGCTGGGGAACCAAACAATTTGTCCCCGAAGAGGATGTCATAAGAGGATTTTACAGAAGATTTAGCTTCTTCAAACTCCTGCGACTTCGCTGGGGATAATGACCATCAAACTCTACTGGGGGGTGATCAACACTTCATGCTGGGGAAACAACATGCCCCATGCTTAAGAAAACCAACAATTTGTCCCCGAAGAGGATGTCATAAGAGAATTTTACAGAAGATTTAGCCTCTTCAAACTCCTAGTGATTTCAACGGGGATAATGAACATCAGTTTCGGTGTCGACGAGACCACTCTTTTGGGGAACCTGTGACCGTTATCGACATAGAAAAGCTTGTAGTTGTTGGAAGTACTGAATGAGAGAATCGACTTAATAAGATACAACGGTACCCAGTTGAACTTAATTCACTGAGATCGACCCGATGAACGCCGATCTCCTTACCCATAATTGCCCCAGTCTTTTGAGTGGGGTGATTTATTGCTGGTCTTGTGCTTAAAATCATCTGCATCTGCTACCTGCAACAAAAGAATATGCCCGCATGCCCCGAATATTGCGTGGCTAGAATCCACCATCCGGGAGTATTCAACATTCGAAGTAATTTCAAATGTTTTTTCTGCGCATGTTATTGCAAGGCTGTCATGTTTTCAAATGTAATGTTTTATCAAAAATTAGGACGTTTTTGCAAACAAAGCAATAAAACAAAAATAGAAAGCTTTTTACTGAAATTCAATTTATTGACTGAGAGCCCAGAATAGGCAATTACATCCGAAAGCAATCCCTGGAAAGAGGTGATCGCTGAAAATTGAGAAAAGAAACTATCCTAATGGCAATGTGAAAACGGAATTCCACTGAGTTTCCATTCTGTTATGACCAGTATGTCTTCAAAACTCCCCGACCTTGCCTTCTGAGGAATGATCAGACCGATTCCTATCTTTCAGAACGTCAGTTGTTCAAACGGTAATGGGTACAGATAACTCAGACTGTAGTCATTCGCTTAAATCCCTCTTTTGCGTGGACCGCCCTTTCAGGTTTTCGATCCACCAGGATACCCTTTTTTGCCTAAGTTGCCCTTTCGGGTTTTCAACTTACCGGGTGTACAATTTTTTTAATTATATCCCTAATTTTTGCCCGAACCTCATTCTGTTTTTGGTTCGCCGGGATGCCCTTTTTTGCCTGGATTTTTATTTTTATTATCCAGCGGGTCTATTCATGCGAAGTATTTTTTGACTAAGTCCGAGTTGACAGGGGATGAAAAGTCTTCGCCATCCATGGTTGTAAGCAATAAAGCTCCGCCCGAAAAGACCTTTTTAACCACGAATGGACCTTCATAGTTAGGAGTCCATTTGCCCCTGTGATCTGTATTGGGAGGAAGGATCCTTTTGAGTACCACATCTCCGACTTTATAAACCCGAGGACGCACCTTCTGGTCAAATGCCTGCTTCATTCTGCGCTGATATAGTTGCCCATGACATACAGCCGCCAATCGCTTTTCCTCAATAAGGCTCAGCTGATCAAATCTGGCTCGTACCCATTCAGCTTCATCTAGCTTAACATCCATCATGACTCTGAGGGACGGAATCTCTACTTCAACCGGTAGCACTGCCTCCATACCGTATACGAGTGAGAATGGGGTTGCCCCAGTGGACGTGCGTACCGACGTTCGATACCCATGCAAAGCAAATGGTAACATCTCATGCCAATCTTTGTACGTGACAACCATCTTCTGTACAATCTTCTTGATATTTTTGTTGGCCGCTTCGACCGCGCCATTCATCTTTGGGCGGTACGGAGAAGAATTGTGATGTTCGATTTTGAAGTCCCGGCATAACTCAGCCATCATCTTATTATTCAAATTAGAACCATTATCAGTAATGATTCTTTCGGGAACTCCATATCGGCAAATGATATCCCGTTTTAAGAAACGAGCGACCACTTGCTTTGTAACATTGGCATAGGATGCGGCTTCAACCCATTTGGTGAAGTAATCAATTGCCACCAAGATGAAACGATGACCATTGGAAGCTGTAGGCTCAATCTTTCCGATCATATCAATGCCCCACATGGCAAACGGCCAAGGCGACGACATGATACTCAACGGATTTGGAGGTACATGCACTTTATCTGCGTAGATCTGGCATTTATGGCATTTGCGGGCATATTTGCAACAATCTGACTCCATAGTCAACCAATAATATCCCGACCTTAACAACTTTTTAGCCATTGCATGCCCTCCGGCATGGGTACCGAAAGAGCCTTCGTGCACTTCAATCATCAACAAGTCTGCTTCATGTCTATCCACACATCTAAGCAGGACCGTGTCAAAATTTCTTTTATACAGCACGCCATCTTTATTCAAGAAGAAACTACCAGCTAACCTTCTCAACGTCTTCCTGTCTTTGGACGATGCCCCAGACGGGTACTCTTGACTTTTCAAGAAACACTTAATGTCATGAAACCATGGCTTGTCATCAGACGTTGCATCGACCGCAAACACAAATGCTGGTCTGTCAAGGCGGGATACCTCTATCTTAGGTACATGGTTCCATCCTTGCACTTTGATCATGGAAGACAAAGTGGCCAAGGCATCAGCGAACCTATTCTCATCTCGAGGAATGTGGTACAGTTTCACTGTTGTGAAAAATGTCAGCAATCTCCTTGTATAATCTCTATACGGCACTAGATTTGTTTGGTGCGTGTACCAACTCCCCTTCACTTGATTGATTACCAAAGCTGAATCACCAAATATATCAAGGGTCTTAATCCGTAGATTAATCGCCTCCTCGATCCCCATTATACAAGCTTCGTACTCTGCTTCATTGTTGGTGCATCCGAAAGTTATTCGGGCAGTGAAAGGCATATGAACACCTTCCGGCGTGATAAGAACTGCTCCAACTCCGCACCCATTCATATTGACAGCCCCATAAAACATCAGACTCCATTTGGATTCAGGGTCTGGCCCCTCCTCCGGAAGTGGTTCCTCGCAGTCTTTAGCTTTGAGAAACATGATGTCCTCATCAGGGAAGTCAAACTTCATGGGTTGGTAATCATCCATCGGCTGTTGCGCAAGATAATCGGACAAGATACTTCCTTTGATGGCCTTTTGTGAAGTGTACTGAATGTCATACTCTGTCAAGACCATTTGCCACCGTGCAACTCTGCCTGTCAATGCTGGTTTCTCGAAAATATACTTGATAGGATCCATTTTTGAAATCAACAAGGTCGTGTGCCTAACCATATATTGCCTCAATCGCTTAGCGGCCCATGCAAGTGCACAGCATGTCTTTTCAAGCATTGAGTATCGGGACTCACAATCATTGAACTTTTTGCTCAGGTAGTAAATAGCATGCTCCTTCCTACCTGTCTCGTCATGTTGACCGAGAACACAACCCATGGATCCTTCAAGCACTGTCAGATACATTATCAGCGGTCTCCCTTCAACTGGAGGCATTAGAATCGGAGGTTCCTGCAAGTATTCTTTTATCTTATCGAATGCCAATTGGCAATCGTCATTCCACCTGACCGTTTGATCTTTCCTTAACAATTTAAATATTGGTTCACACGTGGCTGTTAGGTGAGATATGAACCTTGCAATGTAGTTCAATCTACCCAAGAAACCACGAACCTCTTTTTCTGTTCTCGGTTCAGGCATTTCTTGTATTGCTTTCACCTTGGCAGGATCAACCTCGATTCCTCTTTCGCTCACAATGAAACCTAACAACTTTCCAGAACGCACCCCAAACGTGCACTTGTTTGGATTTAATCTCAGACGAAACTTTCTCAACCTTTCAAACAGCTTTTTCAGGTTAACCAGATGTTCCTCTTCTGTTCTCGACTTGGCAATCATATCATCTACATAACATTCGATCTCCTTATGAATCAAGTCATGAAACAATGTCACCATCGCCCGCTGGTACGTTGCCCCTGCGTTTTTCAACCCAAAAGGCATTACTTTATAACAATATGTACCCCACGGAGTAATGAACGTGGTTTTCTCCATATCTTCAGGTGCCATCTTGATCTGGTTGTACCCGGAGAAACCGTCCATAAATGAGAACACTAAGAACTGAGCTGTATTATCGACCAGCACATCAATATGAGGTAGTGGAAAATCATCTTTCGGGCTAGCTTTATTAAGATCTCGATAATCCACACACATTCTCACTTTTCCATCTTTCTTCGGTACTGGCACGATGTTGGCTACCCATGGAGGATACTTTGTCACAGCAAGAAACCCAGCATCCCACTGCTTCTGGACTTCCTCCTTAATCTTTAAAGCCATGTCGGGGTGAGTCCGACGAAGTTTCTGCTTGACTGGCGGACATTCTTCTCTTAATGGCAGCCTGTGCACAACAATATCTGTATCCAACCCCGGCATGTCTTGATATGACCAGGCGAAGATGTCAACATACTCGCGCAACATTTCCGTCAAAGTTTGCTTCACATCTGCTTGCAAGCTGGCACCAATCCTGATCTCTTTCTTGGCGTCCTTGGTACCAATATTGATGATTTCTACCGTCTCCTGATGAGGCTGGATGACCCTTTCCTCTTGTTTCAACAATCTGGCCAGTTCTTCAGAAAGTTCACAATCTTTCTCATCCCCTTCTTCGGCTTGATAAATCGGATTGTCAAAGTCATACATGGCCATATCAAAATCGTTATCAGTGGTATCCGGAGGATCAAGTCTGCATGAACGGGTTCATGCCTTATTTTAGAATTTATTTTTAAGCAAAACAAAAGAAAATGAAACATTGCCATTTTATATTTTTTGTGCAAAAATAAAAACTGAAAGACAGAGAACAAAATTTGATTGCAAAACGTCCTTTATTAATGATTAAACATTGCAAATGCAACCATGGTGGCCCTACAAATGAATCTATACGCCTTGGGCAGAGCGCAAGATTTTGTCATGCATTATGGTTAGAAAAAACAAAGAAAAATTACTCTGTCTGAAGAGTAACCCGGATGACTTCTTCAACGAACCAGTTCTGCACTTGTTGTCCCGGAACATGAGGGCGTACCCAGTTGTCCAGGTCACAATTACTGTCAACACTATCCTCTGTGGCTGCACAAGACTGGTCCGTATAGATAATTCCCCCACTATTGAAAGTAATGGGTCCCCTGCTCCCCGCATCTGAAGTTGTAGAGGGATGATAACCAATACCAAATTTGTCTTCCTTCATTGGGGTCTCTATCAACCTGCCCCAACCTTGGGCGTAGCCTGCCCTGACGACTTCGACAGCTTGTTTGTAAGATGAAATGGAGGTACCAGCCCCAACTGGTACAGAAGAAGACTCAGGTGCATCGTCAATGTTGACTGCTTCAAATGATTGGCACAGCATCTCATGAATTTCCCCATCCATTTCAATGTACTTGAACGTGGACAAGTGACTCACAAAGATGTCTTCTTCCCCACACACTGTCACAACCTGCCCTTCAAACTCATACTTCAGCTTTTGATGTAGAGTAGAAGTAACAGCCCCGGCTCCGTGAATCCAAGGGCGCCCCAATAGGCAGCTATATGCAGGTTGTATGTCCATTACATGGAACGTGGATTTGAATACCTGTGGTCCAATTTGTACGGGCAATTCCACCTCACCAAACACAGATCGTCTAGTTCCATCGAATGCTCTGACCACCAATTCACTAGGCCTTAAGATCAAACCATCAACTTCCAGCTTCATCAATGCCTTCTTGGGCAAGACATTAAGTGATGAACCAGTGTCTACCAGTACATGAGATAACACTGCGCCCTTACACTCCATCGTGATATGCAAAGCCTTATTATGGTTTCTTCCTTCAACCGTCAAATCTCTACTTGTAAAGCCCAAGCCATGGCTAACATTAACATTGGAGATTACGCCCTCGAGCTGATTAACAGTAATTTCTTGTGGCACGTACGCACTCTTCAACACTTTCAACAACGCCTGCCGGTGCGCATCAGAGCACATCAATAGTGACAAAATTGAAATCTTTGAAGGGGTCTGATTCAGTTGGTCCACAATCTTATAATCGCTTTTCTTGATTATCTTCATAAATTCTTCCATTTCCTTATCAAAAGTAATCTTTGTCTCTGCTTCAGGTGTAGGCGCACTTTCAACCACCTGTTTACCCTTAGCCTTTGCTGCAGCTTCTGCCTCTTTATCACTTCTCAAGGTTTGGGGAGCGAACAATCTTCCACTCCTTGTAAAGCCCCCTACACCCCCTACATTATCAATATTTGGGCTGATTGATGATTCAACTTCCTGCTTTTTACCTTCGTAATATACATCTGCCCCATAGTGCCATGGGATAGCTTTCGTAGATGTGAACGGAATTGGTCCTGGCACCGTGATAGTGACAGGACTGGGCCTTTCTGGCGCAACACTCGCCACGGGAACTGCATTGACCGGCATTTGAATCTCAGTGGGAGTGTAATAGATGGTCACGGTTGATATCTCATCAGTGTCTTTCACGACTCTGTCGAACTGTAGACATCCTTCATCGATCAGATTCTGTAAACCCATCTTCAACTTATCACAGCCGTTCTCTTGATTCATACACTCGGAGCAATCTTGATTACAGCCCAGGAACACCTGTCCCTTCAATAAACGATCTTTTACAACCAACAAAGAAGTTTTCACTTGATGAACGTCTAACACCAAATTCAATCTCCTCCCATCTTCAATAGCGTACACATTTGCTGCACTATGATCAGGCATAGGATGCTGAGTAATATTAGAAGCGGGAGAGAAATTGATGGCTTTAGCATCAATCAAATCTTGTACTTTATGATGGAAAGCCCAGCATTTTTCAATGGAGTGCCCCTGAGCACCTGAGTGGAACTCACAACGAGCATTAGCATCGAAGTTAGGTGGCAGGTTTCCAGCAACCGGAGCTTTCATAGTACGGAGTTCTACCAACTTTAACTCGAGTAGCCGGGGCAACAGCGCGGCATAGGTCATAGGGATAGGATCCATCTTACGATCCCTCTGTCTAGACCTTTGCTGGAAAAAAGGTTGTTGCTGTTGAACTTGTTGTTGGGGTTGTTGTTTCTGAACAGACGGTGTGGGGATTGTTACAGCATCTACCTGATAATAAGCTCGAGAACGCCCTCTGCCTCGTCCTCTAAACACAGCATTCGTATCACCTTCTCTTCTTTTCTGGTTACTAGCAAACGGTTTCTTCGTCCCCGAAGAGCCAGCCCCACTCACATCCTGGATCTTTCCAAGCTTTAACAGACTTTCTATTCTTTCTCCCGCAATCACAATATCAGCAAATCCAGTTGACGGACAAGCAGCTAATCTATCCAGATAGGCCCCTTGCAAGGTGCCCATGAACATATCTGCCATTTCTCTGTCTGACAAGGGAGGTTGAACCTGGGCAGCCATTTCCCTCCACCTCTGTGCATATTCTTTGAAACTCTCCTTGGCATTCTGGGACAATCCCTGCAATTGAGTGCGGTTGGGCGCCATGTCAATATTATACTGGTATTGCTTCAGGAACGCTTCTGCCAGATCTTTCCAATTCTTCACAGCAGCCCTATTCAACTTCATATACCAGGTCAAGGACGCCCCAGCCAGACTGTCCTGAAAATAGTGCATCCATAGCTTCTCGTCATCCGTATGGGCTGAAATCTTCCCAAAGTAAGCTTGAAGATGCGTTTGGGGACACGCATTGCCGTGATACTTATCAAAAGTGGGAGGTTTGAATTTAGGGGGAATTCTAACTCCTGGGACCAGCCCCAAGCTAGTAACATCAATACCCATAGAGTTCTTGCATTCTATGGCCCTGACCTTCTCTGCTAACTCATCATACCTTCGATCCCCTTGATTACCCACATCAGCATCCAGCAGAGTAAATTGGTCTTCCAGAGTATCTTCAAGAGTAACACCAGCATGCCTACCATTTCTATTACCCCGATTGTTACCACCAGGAGGAGGGTTGCCACCGGGAGGAGGAATGCCATGTCCCTGTGAATTGTCATGATGATCACCTTCGGGCCCATTGTCGGGACGCTCTACCAGAAGCCTCAGTCTCTCCTGATTTTGCGCCATGCCAGTCATGAGGGTCATGAACTGGTCCATACGCGCCCTCATTTCCGCCAAATCACTTTGCACTTGATCCATGATTCTTACTTGATTCCTTCGCGTCGAATATCGGTGAATATGACTCTCCGCTATACTGCCTGAAACCAAATAAAGGTTAGAGTTCCCGCAACGAGTACCTGAAAAGCAAGTAACAAAAATGCAAAATGATATGCAATGCCATGCAATGCTATGTTTGTCATTTCCGAGGTGCTTTATACCCTGATTCCAATCCAACCACAGAAATCTGAAGACCAGAAATTGTGATATAAAGAGACGTGTCGTGGTCATGTGCTTGTGTGCAGCTATCTGATAAGGAATAATTCTGAATAAAACTGCTCATACTCATTCAACGAAATATTCAAGTACATTTAAGAAAGGTTCAACCGCAAAGGCAATATAAGGAAAAAAATGGATCCATCAACAAGCCTGATGGTAGCCATTAACAACAAAATACAGGGAAAAGAACATCAATCTGACAATTCCACATCCTTCAGCCTATCACTTGAATACTTGATTTCCTCAAAAAGTATACGGGTACGCTGGTGATTCGGCTTTTCAATCATTTCTTTGATCAAGACATCCCTTTTCTCAAGAGCTTCAGTTAAAGAACCCATATGCAGCATCAGAGCCTCGTCATCACACACTCCTTTGTGTCTCTTTATGCCGGCTTGCGTCTTGAGTATCTCCCTTTCTATCATGACTTCTTCAAGCTTTTCTTGGTATTCCTCAGCTCACCTCTAGCTTCTTCTAGCTGTTCTTGACTCTTACCGAGGCTTTCCCGATACTTTCTTCTCTGCTCATGCGCCTTTTCAAGCTCTTCGTCCTTAATCTGCAACTGTTCCTGTAATTCAGCATTCTCTATCCTAACTTCGTCCCAAGCGTGCTGAAACTTTGTTAACTTTTCTTTGGTCTGTGCTAACGCCTGTTTGGTTTGCTTGTGGGCTTGAGTAGCATCATCAGCACCTTTACTAATCTTCCGGAAATGTTGGGCTCTTCCAGCAAAGTCTTTTTCTTTTGCAGTTAGGATTTGTTCAGCATCTTGGGCTTTCCGCTCCAGCTCTTTGTTGGCATGTAGAGCATTCTGAAGACGGCTACTCAACTCGGAATTCTCTCCTTGGAGCTTTTTCACCAAGGCTTGCAACTTGTCAACTTCTTCCACAGTAGCAGTGCTTTTTGCTTTCTCATTCTCCGGATACAAAAGGGGTGCCTTACCAAAAGGCAAGAGAAAATCTTCAACTCTTTTCTTCACCCACTCTTCATATGCTGGATAAACCCGGTTGTTAGGCTTTCCTAGAGTAACTTTCCCCTTTTTCAGTATGCTACCCCAGCTTTCAGAAGCTTTCTGTGCTGCTTCCCACCCATCTGATGTATGAAAATAGAGGGACTCCTCCACATCTCTCTTAATAGGCGGACCTGTCAGGGCATACCCAAACTGTCGAATGGCCAAAGAAGGATTGTAGTTAATCCCACCCAGTCTTCCTATCAGTGGAACGTTAGGGAACTTACCACAGCTGTGGATAATATTCTTGCCAATCAGCCCATGATCTACCCATACGATGTCCTTGGCCACCAATCCCATTAAGCGCTGTTTCCACTCTAGAGAATCTTTGGAATCCACAAAAGCCCCTGATTGTGGTAAACGGCCTGCGAACCACTTATAGAACAAAGGTGCACAACAACGAATTATCCCTCCTCTTTTCTTTTCGTTTCGGTTGTACAACGAGTAGTGAAGATCTCCCAGTAGCGTTGGCACCGGGTTCTTCATCATGAATATTCGTATAGCGTCTGTATCAATGAAATCCGGCTCGTTGGGAAACAACACTATGCCGTATATACAAAGGGCTAGCAAAGCATTAAAAACAAGCCAATTCTTGCCTTTAGCTGCTTCCTGGGCCTTCTTAATCAGATATTCCAGCTTGTAACCACGAATCTTTCCTTTGTTGGAGACATTGTCACTTAACTCTGATTTGCTCAAATAAAGAGCACCAGCCAACTTCCCAAAGTCAAGATCCCCCACCGATCCAAAGAAAGGGGGCTCCTCCTTGATAGCAATCCCCAACATGTTGGAATACTCCTCCAAGGTAGGAACCAACACATAGTCTGGAAATACAAAACACCTCAGAGGCGGATCATAGAACTGCATCAACGTATGGAGACCTCTGGCTTCATAATCACTGACATTACGGACCATAGATAAAATCCACCCATATTTCTCTTCAAAAGCTTCTCGTGCTGCAGGGCTCGCCATTCCCTTCAGCACAACAATAGGGCCCAAAGTAGGCGTAAGGAACTTATAGCTGATGATATTCTTCCTCTCTTTAGTGTTCATCTTTGCAGGGACCTGATGACTGGAATCAAGGGTAATATATGCACCTGGAAATGAATAAACATGTATGTTAGGATATGGTAATGCAATGCAAAGAGTAATGTGATCAGGTAATCAGGTGTCTGTGCTGAACTGTGAACGGTGTCAGTGTAGCTCTGAGACTAATATAGAACCATAGATAAGAACCATCTGAATACAATAGGATGAAACTTCCTTTCTGTGCAATGATGATAGAAAACCGGGTATGTAGGAGGTCATGGTTACCTGCAAACCTGTAAACAACCCGCCCTTCTCACATGTGGGTACTAGGATGTTCAGTATCCCGGGCTCTCAGGTCGAGAAATGATGATACGTTCACCATTTCTGGTTTGGCATCATCATCAATCGAGGAGGCCTCAACTGATTCTCCAAAACAAAAGGTCCTCAGCTTCTGGCACTGAGGTCGAGAAGCAATAGTACGTTCATCCCTCAGGGTACAGTACTATCGCCAATCGAGGAGTGCCTCCGCTGATTCTCTTTCAAAAAGGGATGTCCTATAGCAAGTTCCCAGCATTGGGTCCTCGGATCGAAAATGTGCAATGGGTTTGCCACGAAATGTGGTCTGCCACTGTCACACCTCGGGAGGAGTGCCGCAACTGAGTCCTCGGGAATGGTCACCAGAGTCGACAGTTCCTCAAGAGAATAACCACTGGCCTGCATAACATGCAGTAGCAGAAAGCTCCTGATAGAACCTCGTCTGGTTGTGGGTCTCATGAACAACAATACGTGGTCACCACCACGCAAGCGTCATGACTATCCACTCTAATACCTATGTGTGTACTCAAGCCTTGGTAGTGGGCTTATCTCTCAGAACACCCATCCCGCCAAACAGAAAACAACACAGTCCAGTATAGCATAATATATCATGTGAAATGAAAATGCTAAAATGCGGTAAATACAGTAATGTACAGTAAAGCAGTAAGTAACCATACAATAAAACAGTAAATACAGCACAACAGTAAACACCCAATGAAAGAAAAACAAACAAGCGCTAGGATTGACTCGCTAAGGAAACCAGAGACTCTGGGTTAAATCCCCAGCAGAGTCGCCAGCTGTCGCTCCCGGGATTTTCATCCTAGTACAAACGCGAAAGTGGCACCGAAACAGAGTCGCCAGCAATGTGTATTTATCCCATGAGAGGGAAAGGAAACACCGCATAAACCTGAAGGAAAGGAAAAGCATGGTCTTACGACCAAAAGAACTGGGTTCGGGAGTCGGTTACGCGCGAGGAAGGTATTAGCACCCCCACGCGTCCATCGTACCCGATGGGATCCACGCTTGCTTGTCTCGATCAAAGGGTGTAAAGAAAGGATACTGGAAAAGGAACTGAAAGAAAGAAAGGAGAAAGAAAAGAAAAGGAACGGAAAAAAAAATGTAGGGAAAATAAAAGAAGTGCTCGCATGGGCCCTACCCCACTGCCTACGTATCTCATCGGGAGCATGAGAATCAGAGCGACGTAGTTCCCCTCACTAGGGGTGGATTGTTTGTGTTTTTTAGAGAACGGCTTACGTTCTAGCTCAGGTGTTGCAGGCTCGCTGGTCCGAGTGCGTTACCATCTTGCAAGAGAACGAGTAGAAGCACATTCGTACGCTGAGACTGAGTGAGGTGAGAAAAGAATTCCCGAAGGAAAGACGTTATGGTTGGTTTTTGTCTTTTAAGAGTCTTTTCATTTGTTTGCATATGACAGTGTATCTGGATCTTAGCCATTGGAATGTGTACATTCTAACATTCCAAGATGGAATGGGTAAGAAAGCACACTAAGAGTGAAGAAGACCTCCACACTTAACTCCAATTGTCAAGGTTCAAACACACTAGCATACTTGTGTTTATTAAGTGTTTTTGTAAATTATGAAGTGAAGAAGTGTTTTTTATTATTTGCACCTTCAACAAGTATTGCATTTAAGTCCCTCATACAAGATCAAATGTTTAACACATTGACCCAAGATGGGCTATATGCTACACATTCTAAGATTACAAGAGAAGACCCCTTATAATCTTTTCTTTATATGAAAGGCCTAAATGCAATAAATGCCTACCTTTATTATATGTTTTGAATTTTCTTTGAGATGAGAAAAGAGACTCAAGAGAGGAGAAAAGGTAAAACCTATATGGACTAAGACTCAATCCTAATTGAAGATTAAAGGGAGTGATCCTAAAGGTTTATGAGGTTTCAACCTAAAGTCTAAAGAAAGAGAGAATTAAACAATTCACTTCCAAAGTAGAAGATGAATTGTAATTCAAAAAGGGAAAGTAATGAGTTATTAAAAGAAAGCACATAAGTGCTTAGCAAAACACAAAATGGAATTGTAAAAGAGAAAGGATAGAAGTTGAATATGGATTCCTTATCCACACTCAAATGAAACTTACCAAAGCCCCTACATGGTTAGTAAACATGTATAAGAAGTATAAGAAGTAAAAGAACATGTAATACATCATAAAACTCAAAAGAATTAAATGAGGAAACAAATCCTAGAACCACAACCAGAATGGGCATCATATGGAAACCAATGGTTATTATCATACAAGTGCAAGTGAATAAGCAACAAGCATCACCCATTAGCATTTAAACATGTTACAAGAAGAAGGGGTAGATGAAAGATGGAAAGAAATGAAGAGGACATGCATAAATGGAACATGTAAATCAACAACCAGAATTGAAACTAAATGGAAAATGGTTTATAAACATCTCAAAAGTATTTATGAATCAACTTCAAGACATTCAAGAAGTAATATAAGAAGAATTGAAATGAAAGTTCAAAAAGAAAGTGCAAACAATACATGTTAATGATGCACAAAGTTCAAATTGAAATGAACATGTAAAGATGACCTATAATGTGTATCAAAGACCTATAATATCATATGAATGGCTCCTAACATATGCAAATGCTCATACAAATGTGCACAAAAGAATTCATGTAAACATGCACTAAAGTTGTAATGACATGCCATGGATTATACTTCCAATGTAATGCATCAAACAAAGACCAAATGGATTCATGAAAATTATGCCAGCATATTATTGGAATGCCTAGGTCAGAAATGCATCATACATCAAGATAGCATGTAAAAATTCAGAGCAAAATGACTTCAAACAAAGCAATTAGGTCAAATTGAAACATCATGCAAAGTGGTGCAAATATAGGCATCAAAACATGTAATAAAGTGACCTAAAAAATCAAACAAAAATCATCTAACATGCTTCAATGTATTATTGAATCAATACAAAAAGAATCATGTCAAAATAGTTGGTAATGAGCAAGAACAAAATTAAACAAATTCAAGTATCATGCTTAGAATGCATCTAAATGGAAATTCAAAGAAAATTATGGACCAGGGGTAAAAAGGTCATAAAATCAGAAAATAAAATCATGAAAAATTTCCTAAATGTTTTAAGAATACACATGAATTTTTGTAGAATTTTCCAATCTGTTTTGGTATTTTTTAAAAATTAAAACGAAAACGTGTAGAAAAATGAAAAAAATAAAATGCAATGAAATGAGGGAAGGGGTGTATGCCTAGTAACTATTCAGTTCAAATTACATTGGGCCTTAAACAAGGGGGTGTGGATATCAATCTGGCTTAGGTCCAATTACGCGCATAACATATTAACAACAATGCACCTTCAGTCAACATCAGTCAACACAATCCAAGCCATCAGATTAAGTCATAGTCAAGCGAAAGTCAAAGTAAAACGAATCAACGCGCACATGTGAATGACCACACAACATACAATGCACCACACCACAAAATGCTTAAGTGAAATCAGAAAAACGCACGTGAGGAGCACATGGATTTTAATGTGCTGTCAACTTTTGGACCACACGATCATGGAAAATGAATGGACAAGATTAAAACGTGCATAAACCCTAGTCAATAACAGTCACCGGCCGGAGGGGACCTCCGGTCACCTTCTCCGGCCAACAGCCACCACCTGCAACCTTCGAACCTCACCAAAATGCACAAAACGTATATCAAAATGATGTTGAGCTCACGTACATCATGAATATGCCCATGAAAGCCACAAAACACATACGCACAGCAAGAACAGAGTCAATCAAATTAAGCCCTAGGTTTGAAACTATGCCTCTAAGAAGCCTATCAACTAGCCAGGACGCACACGACCTCTACTAGGCCACAAACACCACAAAAACAAGCTAGATTCAATAAAACAAAGTTGAAGAAGGGAACCTGAAATGTGATGAACTTTGGATCTACCAGAATACCAGAGATCCTATCTTCTTCTTCTTCCTTGGAGCTTCACAAACTAAGCAAAATAAATGCTGTTTGAGCTTGATATCTTGAGAGCAGAGAGAAAATTGCAAAATGTTGATGAAGCTTCACTTGGAGAATGATGAAGATTCAGTGTGCTCCTGATCCAACAATGCCAAACAATGATAATGCAGATGAAAAGTGGAAGAAGAGTGTTGAAATCGTGTGGAATCAGAGAGAGATAATGGAGAGAATGTGAGAGCGTTTGAGAGAAAGAGTGAGAATGAAGTCTTTTTCTCAAATTGTGGAGAGTGTTGGAACTTATATGTTGAGTTTAATCTGCTAACTCATGGTTAAATGAGTGAGTTAGAGTGAGTTGAGTGGGTTAAGCTGAGTCCATCCTAACTAACTGAGTCAAGTTAGTTAGGGGACGATTTATCAATGGCTGTGCTATGGTGAGGTGGAGGTTTAGAGTGTTATGGTAAGGAGCAAGTGGAAGGAATGGTGAGGATGAGCTGTTCTGGTGTAGCAGCAAGAGAAACTTGCTTCGCAAGTTTTGTTCTTCCTCTTTAGTGTATAATGATCATGAGCAGCACGTGCAAGTAAGAATTTGTTGGTTCAAATGAGGAAAAGTGGCAACAACACTTGCTTTTTTCTGATTTTATGACAGTTGGAACCAATGAAAACAAGCAAGTTTGAGAAGGAAATTCTCCATGTATTGTGAATAATTTGATGAGGCTTTGTGATCATTAGAAAGAGGGATCATAGTAGAACATGTTTGGTATGAAAAATGACTTGAAAGGAGGCTTGCAATAAGTTGCAAAATGACTTATAACATCCACATTGGGAAATGGTATAAGGGTGTGGCATGTGGTCGGTCGACCTGGCACCTTGGCACCTGGGTTTTCAGCACAATCACCATGACTTGAGGCCACTATTTCTTCATCATAACTTGATCAGACGAAATTTTGCCCAACATGAACATTGGAGAGGGCACTACAAGGAACATTTTTTATGTTGAAAAGTTTTTCATTTGGAGCTTTCTTCTTGGAGAAATTGAGCTTGACATTTGGCACACCAGGTGTTTGTAGAAATGACATGCGCGTGACCTGAAACTTGCCCAAGCTGACTTGCATTTTGCCCAAGTTTCCCTCAACTTTGATCATCTATAACTCTCTCAATTTTATCCAATGGAGATGTTCTACACATGGATTTGAAGCTTAAAACAAGATCTTTCATTGAGGCAGAGTGGATTTCTCATTTGGTGCTCCAAATTTGAATGGCCAAAACTTGCTATTTTTAGTAACCCTTCTTCATCCAAAAATGGCAACTTTCCACATCTTGATTTTTTCATGATTCCTTTGGAGTTTCTTGATCAAATTTTGTACATTGGACATATGTAACATGAATTTCATGATTTTGGGCTCAAAAATTCAAGAGTTGACTTTTTCCCCTGATTATTTGACTTGGCCCCAAATTTCCTGATTTTTGATCTTTCTTCCAATTGAACCACCTCCAAAACCAATTGAGGGGCACTTCTCCATACACATACACTTAAGAACACGTAGAATACCATGACATCAAGTTTTGTCCAAAAAATCAAAGATTCCCTGATTTAATGGGAAACCCTAGTTTTGGTGCCCACCTCCTAGGAGAAAAATGTGCAGTCTTCAATTTCAAATTCCTCAGAGTATGTTGTGTACCTTCTTAAAGGATGATGAGATATACCATTTGAGGATGATTTTGGATCAATGAGCTATCTCTTTTGAGGGTTTTCCTTCAATTTTTGAACCTCTTGCATAGTGAAAGATGTAGTGCTTCAATCTCCCATTGAATCTCACTTCCTTGAGGTTTTGGATGATCAATTGAGATAGTATGATACATGAGAGACCTCTTGGCTTGCCTAGAGCCAACTTGATTGACCTTTTTCTGCTTTGAATGATTCCTTGATTGTCCACCTTCCACCTGATCACATGCCCTGATGGTAAGAAGGATGCCATGCTTCATTTTTCTATGTTAAATGCAATGTAATGTTAATGAGGTGGATATGATATGATAAATGATAATGCCATGCTATGGTGACAAAGGGGAGAGCAAATTTTGGGGTATTACAATTCCCAATAACTGAAGTCCTCTAAACATTGGCCTCTCCCCTAGTCATGGCTCTCATAGCTTCCACCAGTTGGACCAACTGACTCTTCATCAATTCAACATCGGCCCGATTCACAATTTGATTCTGGTCCCCTGAGTTCATCATTCTTCCAGAAGCTGATTCAAGTCTAATACAAAAGTCGGGAAATCAACTGTAGGTCAGACAAAGGATGGATGAGCTCACTGGTCTGGCCTGGAGAAAGATATGCAAAATGATGCAAGATGCAAATGCAATGAAATAATATGAATGCAATAAGACATGGGATCAAAGCTTCTATATAGTCTGAATAAGTGTTGTGCTGATGACTGAATAAGTTCATAGGTCTGCTCTGAAGAAAATACCAGAATACTAGGATATCCGAATAATCAGAATACCAAAATGCCAGAATATCGGCATAATCAGAATACCGACCTAATAAGAATACCGGGATAGTCAGAACATTAGAATACCATAATACCAGGCTGATAAGTCCACATTGATAAGAAGACCAGAATATCGGGTAGGATGAAGGTTATGGATACCTGTAAACCTGTAAACCTGTAAACAACCCACCCCTCTCACATGTGGGTACTAGAAAGGCGAGGATCCTCAATATCACGGACTCTCAGGTCGAGAAATGATGATACGTTCACCACTTCTAGTTTGACATCATCATCAATCGAGGAGGCCTCAACTGATTCCCCTAAAAAAGGTAATCCTATATGAGTTCCCAGCATTGGGTCCTCGGATCGAGAAGTGTAATGGGTTTGCCATTTCTGGTCTACCATTATCACATCTTGGGAGGAGAGGCGTTGCTGGGTCCTCGGGAAATGGTCACCAGAGTCGACAGCTTCCTAGGTTAACATTTTGGAATGCACAAGACGCGCAAATCAGAACATCTCCCAAGAAAACCTTGTCTTGTTGTGGATTTCGTGTAAACCATACGTACCAAGATGCTACGTAGGCCACACTACTTTCCACTCTAGTCCTATGTGTGCACTTAAGCCTGTGTAATGGGCTTATCTCTCAGAACACCCTTCCTGCCAAACAGAAAAATCCAGGACAGTCCAGCACAGTATAATATATATGGCAACAGTAGATGAAAAGCAAGTAAATGTAATAAAACAATAAACATACAACAATGCCATAAATAAAGCGAGTAAAGTAAATAGATAAACACCCTAAAATTTAAAACAAGCAAGCACTAGAATTCACTCGCTTAGGGAACTAGATCCCCAGCAGAGTCGCCAGCTGTCGCTCCCGGGATTTTCATCTTGGTACAAACACGAAAGTGGCACCGAAACATAGTCGCCGGCAATGTGTATTTATCCCATGAGAGGGAAAGGAAACACTGCGTAAACCTGAGGGGAAGGAAAAAGCATGGTCTTACGACCAAGAGAACTGGGTTCGGGAGTCGGTTACGCGAGAGGAAGGTATTAGCACCCCCTCGCGTACATCGTACTCGATGGGATCCATGCTTGCTGCTTCAATTAAAGGGTGTAAGGAAAGGATACTGGAAAAAGAACTGCTGGCTGGAGAACTAGAAAAGGAAAGGAGAGAGAAAGAGAAAAAAATGTAGGGAAAATAAAAGAAGTGCTCGCATGAGCCCTACCCCACTACCTACGTATCTCATTGGGAGCATGAGAATCAGAGCGACGTAGTTCCCCTCAACAAGGGTGGCTTTGTTTGTGTTTTTTAGTGGAAACGTCAACGTTCGCGTCCTAGCAGTTAGGTGTTGCAGCTCGTTGTGTGGAGACTTAGGCGTTACCTATTTGCGGTAGAACGGAAATGACGCATCCTTAAGGAATGAGTGAATGAGATGAGGAGAAAAATCCCGAAGGAAAGACGTTATTGTTTGTTTGAAGTTTTTTTAGAAAGAAGTGTCTTGGTTATTTTGTGTTTACAATGTATATTGTATTTAAGTCCTTCACGTAGGATCGAATTCCTCGCATATCAACCCAAGACGGGACGTACGCTAAACATTCTAAGAAAGTGAGGGAAGACCCCTCACTATCTCACTCTCACATGAAAGGCTCAAAGACAATATTTGTTATGCCTTTTGTTAAGTGTTTTTTATTTTTGTTTTGAGATGAGAAGAAGAGAGACTCAAAGGAGGATCAAAGGTGAAATTCTAATGAGGGAGACTAAGAATCAATCTTAACGTTAGCATGCTTGGAGGTCCTAAGGTTTAGTGTGGTATGAGAAGCACTATCCTAAAAAAGGAGGAGAAGAACATAAGAAGCAACTTACTTCCAAGGCGGAAGTTAAGTTGATCTTAAAGAGGGATGAAGAAAATTAAAGCAAGCAAAGAAGCATTTAATCAGGAATTAACCAGAATAAGCATAAAAAATCGAAGTTAGAATTAAAATGCTAAGTAAAAATCAAGATTAAATTCTAGCAAGAAAATATTAATCTAAGATTAAAAACTAATTCTAAAATTAAACCTAAAATTAGTTCAAGGCAATTCTAAACTAAAACATTAATCCTAAAGTTAAATCTAGAATTAAAACTAACATTAATCCTAAAATTAATTCCAATTAATTTCTAATTAAAACTAATTCTAACTAATCAAATTCTAAAATTAAATCTAACTACTAAAAGTGAGTTAACCCAAAATTATGATTAAGAATTAAAATCAAAACCAAAATTAAATTCTAACTCCTCTAATCAAAATTTAATTTCTAAACTATAAATCCTAAATTTATTAACTAAAACAACTAATACAGCCAACAATCTAAACTAATAAAAAGGTAGTGTAGACAGGTCCAGGTTGGTGTGCATAACAATTCTGGGCGCTTGGGCTTCTAAAGCCTCAGGCCCAATGACTTAAAGAAGCCACAGGGGGGCGCAGTAGTGAAAGAAAGGTGTGAATACTGAAAATAGGCCTTGGGCTTAGGTGAATTTAGGCCCAATGTTTATTGTGAATCCAGGGGTGCGAGTTGAAAACGGGGGTGCGGACAGGACCATGCATATGGGTTTTACATGTTGGACCCAAGGTTTTCAATTGTGAACAAGAGGGGGGTGTACGAATGATTGTGGTGGTGTGAGAAAAAAACATGTGGGCCTGAGGTTTGATCCACGATGTGTTGATAATATAAGTCAAAACTCATCAGCAAAAACCTAGCTTCTTCATATCCCTCTCTTCTTCTTCACACGCCGCTGGACCACCCTCTTCCTCTCCAACTCTCAACGTCCCTTCACATCTTTTTCACAATAAGCCACCTCCGGAAACTAAAACCACACCGTACCGGAATCTTCTTCCGCCGTGAACTTCCCCTTCCCTTCTCCAAATCTCCTCTGCTCTACTCCGTCGCAATGCCTTCTCTCAACCATCTCCGTATCCTTCTCAAGCTCACAAAAAACATCTCCGGAATGACACCGCCACGAGTAGTTTTCTTCTTCCTCAACGAGCTCAACGATTTCCTCTGTCAATGACGCCGCCGCGGACACGTTGTCATCGGCGTTCGTCCTCCTTCGCCATCCTCTTCTTCGATCGATCAAAATTGCCGGCTCGTCTCTACGTCAGAATATCTCCTCCTCTCTAAGACTCACACCTCACTCTTAATTCGTACACAATCAACACGATTCGCCGAGAAATAAACAAACCGGAAGAATAGATCGCCAAATTGCAAACTCACCGCGAAAATAAGTCGATCCGAAATTACACAGCAACATCAAGGTTTAGGTAAGGATTAACGTACCTACTGGAGAACCGTCCGGTACGTCTTCAGATCGGAGAATACAAAGAGAAAATCAGAGGTAATCGGCTCAG
Source organism: Lathyrus tuberosus (assembly GCA_022829125.1). Lineage (NCBI taxonomy): Eukaryota > Viridiplantae > Streptophyta > Magnoliopsida > Fabales > Fabaceae > Lathyrus > Lathyrus tuberosus. The sequence continues at coordinate 14,469,156 of JALAZF010000065.1, read as the reverse complement.
GTATGCGCAATTTCTTCGTTCTTCGCTCTTCCTCTTCGATTCCGCTATGCACTGCTGCTTTCGATCCTTTTCTATCTTTCACTTCTGAAATTGTTGTTGTTGCGAGCTTAACGCATCGTTATTCTTCTTCTTGCATTGCTGCACGTCGATTCCTCGTTGAAGTCGAATTGAGTTGTAAATTGTTGTGGTTCTGAACTGTTGTTGTGGTTGGATATGCAGGTTCGTGATGATGATGAACTGATGAATCGATGAAGGTTTGCGTACAATTTCAATATCGCTTTGTTTCAACCTCTTCTACTTCATTCTGATTTTGCTTGTGATGTTCTTGATTTCTGCTGCAAGTTCAGAGATGAAGATGATGGAGTGTATCAGTGCTTTCTCAGATTTGTGAATTTGAAAGAATGAAGCAGAAGAAAGTGTAGAGGAGTGGATCGAAAAAATGAAGAATGAAGAGTGAAAAGTTGCAGAATGAATCAGAGTCTGAAGAATGAAGAGGATGAAGTTTTTATAGCAGGAATCAGGGAGGGTAAAATAGTATTTTCACCGTAATTCTGTTAGGACTTTGTGAATTCGGATAGAGTTTTTGTAATTTTCTGTTTGGGAAAGTTTGTGAAATTCTACTGCTGCATAAATTTCTCTTTCTGAGTTTGCTGCATTTTTTCTCTTGTGGAGTTGTAGTGTTTTTTCTTTTTAAATTTTATTCCATTGTGAACTTTGCTGTTATGATATTTTCTGATGTGAAATTCTCTACCTGATATACACCCTTTTTTTACTGCCATCGGTTTATTCATGCTGCAATATGTTATTTCCCAAGAGTGACTGCTGGCGTGGCTAACATCCACTGTGCTGAGGTCAATTCCATTATGTAACATTGACCTGAATCTCTGAGTTAATGAAAAGGATATTTTTTTGCTCATTGACTTTGTCATTGGAAGCAGCTGGTACATTGCATTTCACAGCTGAAGTTTATGTGGAACGTGACTTGTGAATTATTGGCTTATGAAATTGGCTAAATGATTGAATGGCTTAAGTGGGCCGTGTGGATTCATTTGATCTTCCCTCTTTTTGTGATGCTATTTCCTTCGTGACACGGATTTAAATAGACTTTGGTAAAAAGATAGATAATGGATTTGAATAATAAAAGTAAAAAATGGTAAATTGGATTGGATGAATATAGATATTTTCAAAATAAGGATATGCAAAGAAATGAAAATGGATAATACAAAATGAAAATGGAAATTGGATATTAAGAAGATAATGGGTATGGAAAATGGATATTTTCAAAGTGGATTATAGTTTCAACAAATGGATATGGTTTATGGACTTTGGAATTTGGAGAAATAGTTATTAGATCCAAAAGTGAATTGAAGATGGACTTTAAATGGATGTGGATTTAAAATGAATATAGATTTGGTTATTTATGATATAAATGGATATTGGATATAAAATTTGGATATGGATCTGAGATTGGACTGTAAATGGACTTGAAATGTGGATGTGGATTTATTTTCATTTTGAATATGGATGATGAAATTGGATAGAACTAGATTTGGGAAATGGCTATTGGGTAATTGGATTTACAAATGAAATTGAATTTAGGAAAAGGTGATTAAATGGATAATGACGGACATAAAATGGATTAGGGATAAAAACCAATCTTGTCTCTTTCACCCATGCTACTGAAATAAAACATCTGAATCAAACATCCTTTGTATTTCTGACCAATGGAAACCTGATTTTCTAAACCTACGCCTCACATGGCCCACTGTTCAATGACCTGAAGACTTCCACCAACAACAACTTGACCTTATACACACCACCTGAGAAATAACCACTTTGAATGCACCCTGATAATCTTCTGAATACGGAAAGCTCAAACCAAAGGAAGATGCCTTGATCACACGTCTTAGGAGCCCAATGCAAATGTATGACGATGAGTTATGACCTAATGAAAATGCAGATGATTGCGAAACAAAATCCAGAAAAATTTAGAAAAGGGTAGGGCAAATTTTGGGGTACTACAGTTTCAAACTCTGACCAAGCTAGTTCAAGTCAATCAAGTCAAGTGAAGTTTATTCCCCGAAGAAGGCAGTCATGTTGCCATCCCATCATTTTCATTCTTGTATTTTCGTCTTTATTTGTTTAAGTACTGTATGCTTTGAACATTGCCGTTTGTATTTGGTTTTCTTAATATAATGATTATGCATGTTTTGAATCAGTTATGTCGTATTCACTCATTTTTTATCTTTTACTGCAAATCACAGAGACATTTATCTCCACTTCACTTTCTTTATCAACTGTCACTTAGCAATGATTGGAGGGAGGATGATGACAACGAAATACCCATAATTGCAAAATGTATGCTTTCGGATAGAATCCCGTCGATGATGTGCAGGCATTGTTTCAATTCCCCAAATACTGGAGAGACAAGGAGTTAATCCCTAGTAAACCACTTCGAGCCTAGAAGTAGTAGTTTCCTTTGGATCTATAAACCCTTACACTTGACCTGGGGCAGGGTAGTCTTCAGTTAATCCAACTACGAACCCAAATCACAAAGTAAAATTCCACAAGACATGACTTGGCAGTCACAATCCTCCAACTACAAAATCAAAAACAAAAACAAAAAAATCAATCAAAAGTCTGCTAAGTCAAGCACCTCAAAGGAGACTTAGGCAAAAATCAAGGCAACCCTGATGGACTCGACAAGAAAAATCAGTCCATGCAAAAGATAGGGATTAAAAAAACAACAAAAGAGGCCCTCGAATCCTCAACAAAAACAAAATAAGATCCAGTGACCACCATGTCAAAATCCAAAAGGTCACTAACATCCATTCACAACAAAATAAAGGTGACTGCCATTTCAAGCATACCTTGAACCGTCAACCCTTTTGGAAGATAAGCATGTGAAGATTTAACTGAACGTAGGACTGGAGATCATCACGAAGAAGGGGTGGGTACAAATTATACTTTGAGTCTAATATCCTTTGTTTCATAAACCATAAACCAGACCACGTTACAACCCTCGAAAGACCTAATTGAGGCGAGGTTTATTCTGAAAGCATACTATTGCAAGGTTGCGTAAACTGACTCCCCATATTTTCTAATCTTCAGCATTGGTGTTATTTTCCTTGCTATATCTTTAACACCATCAAAATCAGCACACGTTTGGGCTAACGGTCCATTCGTCTCACTATCACGACACTCCAATAAATGGCTCTTTTTCAAAACTTGCATGAGTATTGCATTAAGATTACCATTTGTGAAGGTTCAATTTTAACTGCAAATCAGTGCTAGACATCAAGACAACCCCAACAAGGGGCAATCAAAGAGGAACTTGAACTTTCAGTGGTGCCAACCCGAAACAAGATGACCTCAAAATCCACAATCTGGGGCAAACTTGTTCAACAGCTCGATCAGGAGCAAGTCATCTCAAAGCACATCAAATCTCAACCTACAAAGATCATACTGCTCAAGAACTGGTTAATCAGGGGCATACCATTACCATGTTTAGACTGGGGCAAGATCCATTGCAGCAGGCAGGTCCCTTTGTATCTTCAAGTTGGTCAAGCAGACTATCTTGACCATCGAGCACATAGTTGTGGTCCTCTTAGAAACAAACTCACTACCAAGAGACCAAACTTGAGGCATCAAGAGTATCTTCGTCTGCTCCGATCATGGCGTCTTCGACAAACTGAGTGTCGAGGAAATCAACACCTCCTACCACCCAAAGTCCAATCCGCATTGGCAACTACCAAAAGTCCACCACGCTGACACCTCTCTAAAACATATCCAATCACCAGTCTGTAATCATATGCATCATATGCATCATACGCATCACATTCGTCATCATAAGCATCATGTGCATCATATGTATACCAAAAACAAAATCATACTTCCCCAGCACTTGCATCTCCGCGCGTCAGCATTTGCATTGCACATCATTACAAAACAAGCATTCATACATGCATAAGTCAAGATCCAGGATCAATCTCAAGACTCCAAGACGATCTTCAGCCCAGCCAGGGGCATCTTCTTCAATTCATGGGCGTTCCTCATGAAGTTCTTCAACCTTTTGTTGATGAAGCTGTGATCTCCAAGCAAGTCAGTGGGCGTTCCTCATTGAATTGTCTCTTCAACCTTTTGTTGATGTCTCCAAATAAATATCACTCATCATATCCCCAGCAAATTGGACCTTTTGTCAATTGCCTTACTATCATCCCTTTGGTGATAGCCATCCTATCAATTCAACCTAACCTAATCCTTTTGGTGTCGGTCCTCGCAAGTGGGAACTTCCTATCATCCTTTTGGTGGTAGTAGCTTGTATTGATCCGTCATCCTTTTGGTGCCGCCGATCTGTCAGCCCTTGGTCCGTGTGTCATCCTTTTGGTGAGTGATACCCTTTGGTATCATTTTGCTTGCTATTATCTCGTCGGTAATAATAGGTTTTGACCTCATTTTCATCCTTTTGGTGGAAGGGTCTGTGTGTGTGTGCCCTATTATCTCGTTGGTAATAGCAGGTTTTGACCTCATTTTCATCCTTTTGGTGGAAGCGTCTGTGTGTGTGTGTGCCCTATTATCCTTTTGGTAATTGCAGGCGTTGACCTCATTTTCATCCTTTTGGTGGAAGGGTCTGTGTGCGTGTGTGCCTTATTATCCTGTCGGTAATAGTAGGCGTTGACCTCATTTTCATCCTTTGGGTGGAAGGGTCTCTGTACGTGTGTGTGCCCTATTATCTCGTCGGTAATAGCAGGCGTTGACCTCATTTTCATCCTTTTGGTGGAAGGGTCTGTGTGTGTGTGTGTGCCCTATTATCTCGTCGGTAATAGCAGGCTTTGACCTCATTTCCATCCTTTTGGTGGAAGGGTCTGTGTGTGTTCCCTATTATCTCGTTGGTAATAGCAGGTTTTGACCTCATTTTCATCCTTTTGGTGGAAGGGTTTGTGTGTGTGTACCCTATTATCATTTTGGTAATAGCAGGCGTTGACCTCATTTTCATCCTTTTGGTGGAAGGGTTTGTGTGCGTGTGTGCCCTATTATCCCGTCGGTAATAGCCGACATTGACCTCATTTTCATCCTTTTGGTGGAAGGGTCTCTGTGCGTGTGTGTGTGCCATATTATCTCGCCGGTAATAGCAGGCGTTGACCTCATTTTCATCCTTTTGGTGGAAGGGTCTGTGTGTGTGTGTGCCCTATTATCTCGTCGGTAATAGCAGGCTTTGACCTCATTTCCATCCTTTTGGTGGAAGGGTCTGTGTGTGTGTGCCCTATTATCTCGTCGGTAATTGCAGGCTTTGACCTCATTTCCATCCTTTTGGTGGAAGGGTTTGTGTGTGTGCCCTATTATCTCGTCGGTAATAGCAGGCCTTAACCTCATTTTCATCCTTTTGGTGGAAGGTTGTGTGTGTGTGTGTGTGTGTGCTCTATTATCTCGTCGGTAATAACAGGCTTTGACCTCATTTCCATCCTTTTGGTGGAAGGGTATGTGTGTGTGTGTGCCCTATTATCTCGTCGGTAATAGCAGGCGTTGACCTCATTTTTATCCTTTTGGTGGAAGGGTCTATGTGTGTGTGTGTGCCCTATTATCTCGTCAGTAATAACATGCTTTGATCTCATTTCCATCCTTTTGGTGGAAGGGTCTGTGTGTGTGTGTGCCCTATTATCTCGTCGGTAATAGCAGGCGTTGACCTCATTTTCATCCTTTTGGTGGAAGGGTCTGTGTGTTTGTGTGCTCACTATCATCCTCTTGGTGATAGGTCTGTCATCCTTTTGGTGTCAGATTTCTTGTATTTCAACTTCCCAATCCCTTTTCTTTTTTTCAGACAAATTTGTGGTCTTTTTATATCTATTTGACTTATACCTCGATAAGACTGAACGTCGCAGCAGTTCATCTTACTGGGTTCAAGCTAATTAGATAGGGGCATCTATCATACCCCAAATTTGTCCTACCTGTGTATAACTTTCATTTGTACATCCATCCACTAACCATATTGGAAAAAATATCCAAAAAAATATGTTGTCTTCAACTTCATCTCTCTTTTATTTGTTACCCATTTTATTTTAAGTCATATCTAGTTTTTAACCATTTTTTTTATCATTCATCCAATTAAATATCCATTTGAACCATTTCCATATCCAATTTCAATTCAAGTATCCATTCCTAAAAACATTTCATTTAGTTATCCACCTATCCCATTATCCATTTAGAACAAAATCCAAAAATCCAATTTTTTTTTTCAATAACCAAATCACCTTTTTTTAGTCATTAATCATTATTCACTAATCCACACTAATATTCTTAGTTAAAATACAGATCCACATTCCAAGTTTTTAAGCCTATTACAAGAAAATCAAAAAAAAAAAATCTTAGTCCATACATTACAAGAATCATCACCAAATAACCAAGAAAAATGTCTCAAGCTCCAAGCTTCAAGGATATGACATTGCCAAAAGAGTCCATTACATTTCAAAGGGCCATGGAAAACATTACACCAAAGGCCAAGGAAAATACAGAACGAGCTGCCAAGATAAGCTACATGATAAGCTATCTACATGTGCCACATGAGTTTCTATCAAAGGCTTCACTCCACACAACTCCAATTTCAGCCTGCTTTTGAACTTCAGCCAAAAGCACAACAAATTGCCACTACCAAGACAAACTGTACAACACGACCCCACTTGTTGAAGCTTTTCCTACCTTCACTGCTTCAACCTTCAATAAACCTGCTGGTTAACCAACCAACAACGTGACTACACTCCAAAACAAACCGTACGACACTCACCAAAACATTCCACATAATGCCTCCTATTGCAATTTCAGCCAGCCTCCACACAAGTCATACACAAAACTCTACTACAATAGAAACCTGCCACACTATTTCCAAGCAATTACCATGCCGGACCATAAACCTTGTCACACCAGACAACATCTGTTTCGCTCCCAGGATTTTCATCCAGGTACAAATGCGAAAGTGGCGCCGAACACAGAGTTGCCAGCAAATGTATATTTATCCCAAGAGAGGGAAAGGAAACACTGCATAAACCTGAGGAAGAGGGAAAGGAATGGTCATCGCAACCATAGCCTGGGTTCGGGAGTCGGTTACGCGAGGGGAAGGTGTTAGCACCCCACGCGTCCATCGTACTCGATGGGATCCATGCTTGTTGTCTATTATAAGGGTGAGTTATCCTATCATCTATGGCTACACTAAAATGGGGAAAGGGAAAACAAAGACAGACTCGGTAGGACGTCGTCGTCCTAGGCCTACGTACTCCCTTTGTGCAATGGGAAATTCAGAGTCAACGTAGTTCGGACCAAGTTCTTTTTGTGTTTTTTATGAGCGACGTTAAGCTCGCGTCCGGCAGTTAGGGTCGATGCTTGTTTGCGACTCAGACGGAAAGTAACGTGCCCTTTTTGAAAATAGCCTTTAGTTTGACAATCCCGCAGGATAAAAAAGTTTGAAGTTTGTTTATATTTTTTAAGACAGAAGTGACTTGAGTTAGTTCATAACTCAACTTGAACCAAAGTCTATGACACGGGAACGAATGCGTCGCATGGTCGTCCCCAATGGGACGTATGCTCAACACTCTAGAAGAATGAAGGGGGACCCCTCAATCTTCACTTCCTATTGTCGCTCCCGAGATTTTCATCCTAGTACAAACGCGAAAGTGGCACCGAACAGAGTCGCCAGCAATGTGTATTTATCCCAAGAGAGGGAAAGGAAACACCGCATAAACCTGAGATAAAGGAAAGAGCACGGTCTTACGACCAAGAGAACTGGGTTCGGGAGTCGGTTACGCGAGAGGAAGGTATTAGCACCCTCTCGCGTCCATCGTACCCGATGGGATCCACGCTTGCTTGCTCGATCAAAGGGTGTAAAGGAAAGAATACTGGAAAAGGAACTGAAAGAAAGAAAGGAGAAAGAATGGAAGAGGAACGAGAAACAAATGTAGGGAAAATAAAAGAAGTGCTCGAATGGGCCCGACCCCACTGCCTACATATCTCATCGGGAGCATGAGAATCAGAGCGACGTAGTTCCCCTCACTAGGGATGGATTGTTTGTGTTTTTTAAGGAACGGCTAACGTTCTAGCTCAGGTGTTGCAGGCTCGCTGGTCCGAGTGCATTACCATCTTGCAAGAGAACGAGTAGGAGCACGTTCATACGTTGAGAGTGAATGAGGTGAGAAAAGAATTCCCGAAGGAGACGTGATTGTTTGTTTTTGTCTTTTAAGAGTTTTTTCCATTTGTTTGCATATGATAGTGTATCTGAATCTTAGTTATTGGAATGTGTACATTCTCACATTCCAAGATGGAATGGATAAGAAAGCACACTAAGAGTGAAGAAGACCCTCACACTTAGTTCCAATTATCAAGGTTCGAACACACTAGCATACTTGTATTTATTAAGTGTTTTTGTTGATTAAGAAGTGAAGAAGTGTTTTTTATTATTTGTACCTTCAACAAGTATTGCATTTAAGTCCATCATACAAGATCAAATGTCTAACACATTGACCCAAGATGGGCTATATGCTACACATTCTAAGATTATAAGAGTAGACCCCTTATAATCTTTTCTTTATATGAAAGGCCTAAATGCAATAAATGCTTGCCTTTATTAGATATTTTGAATTTTCTTTTAAGATGAGAAGAGAGACTCAAGAGAGGAGAAAAGGTAAAAATCTATATGAACTAAGACTCAATCCTAATTGAAGATTAAAGGGAGTGATCCTAATGGTTTGTGAGGTTTCAAAACCTAAAGTCTAAAGAAAGAATGAATTAAACAATTCACTTCTAAAGTAGAAGATGAATTGTAATTCAAAAAGGGAAAGTGATGAGTTATTAAGAAAAAGCACATAAGTGCTTAACAAAACACAAGAGGGAATTGTAAAAGAGAAGGGATAGAAGTTTGAATGTGGATTCCCTATCCACACTCAATTGCAACTTACCAAAACCCCTACATGGTTAGTAAACATGTATAAGAAGTATAAGAAGCAAAAGAACACTTAATGCACCATAAAGATCAAAAGAATAAGATGAAAGATCAAATCCTATTAATCCCCACCAGAATGTACATCATATGGAAAACAAATGATCATTATCATGCAAGTCCAAGTGGATAGGCAACAAACATCATCCATGACATTAGAACATGCTACCATAAGAAAAGGGAGAATAAAAGATGAAAAGAAATGAACAAACATGCATGAATGGAACATGTAATCTAAGGATCAGAATTGAAATGAAATGAAAAATGATTCACAAACATCTCACAAGTGTTCATGCATAACACATCAAGACATTTAAGAAGTGATAGAAGAAGTAGAATTGAAATGGAAGTTAAAAAGAAAGGAAGTGCAAGCACAACATGTTAAAGGTGCACAAGGTTCAAATGACAATCAACATGCAAAGATGACATATAATATGTATCAATGACCTATTATGTCACATGAATGGTTCACCAAATATGCAAATGATCATGCAAGTATGTACAAAAGAAATCATGTAAACATGCACAAATATTAAGATGATATGACATGTTATTATGCTTCAAAGGTAATGCATTAAACAAAAATTAGATGGCCTCATGGAAATTAAGCAAGCATGGTTTAAAGATGCACAAGTCAGAAGTGAATCATATACCAAAATAGCATGCAAGAAACCAAGGCAAAATGATGTCAAACAATGCACTTAGGTCAAGTATACACATCATACAAAGTAACACAAAAATGAACACCAAACATGCCATAAAATGATCTAAAAAAATAAAATAAAAACCATAGGACATACTCCAAGATGTTAATGATCTAATGCAAAAAGAAGCAACTCAAAACAATTTTTAATGATCAAGAACAAAAATGCACCAAATCATGTACCACATTAAGAATGCACACAAAAGAAAATCAAAGAATATTACAGAACAGGGGCAAAAATGTCATAAAATCAAGAAATAAAACCATTAAAAATTTTCTAAATGTTTTAAGAAGGCTCATGAATTTTTTTGGAATTTTTAATGAGGCTTTGGTATTTTTAAAAATTGAAAAGCAAACGTGTACAAAAATGGAAAATAAAATGAAATGGAAATAAAGAAAGGGGGTGCAAGCATAGCAATCCATCAGTTCAAAATTGATTGGGCCTTTGAAAGAGAGGTGTGGATAACAATCTGATTAGGTCCAATTACGTGCAAAACACCATAATAAGCATGCACTTCAGTCAACAAAATTGACTCATTAATAGCCACTATATTGAGTCAAGGTCAAGCCAACGTCAAAGTAATCAGATCAAACGCTCACACACGCATGTCCATGTTCCATACCATATGCCACAACACACAATGTTTAAAATGAAATCAGAAGCAACACGTGAGAGGCATGTGTGTTTTTTATGCGTTGGCAAGCTTCAAGCCACACGATGAGGAAAAATGGACGGTTATGATTAAAACGTGAGAAAACCCTAGCAATCAAACTCAACGGCCGGAGGTGACTTCCGGTCACCTTCTCCGGCGAACCATCACCCTCTGCAACTTTAATTTCTCCAGAAATCCACAAAAATATACTAATCGAAAGCTGAGCTCATGTAGAGCATGAATCCAGTGATAAAACATACAAAATATTCATGACATGAGAGAATCGAACAGAGGAATATTTGCCCTAACATTTCAACTATGCCTCTAAAGGCCAATCAACTAGCCAGACAAGTTCTGGAGCTTATAGGAAGCATCAAGAACCTGATAACATCTTCACATTATGTCTATAATGGAAGAAATTCGTACCTGAAGATTTATGATCTTGATGTGTTCTTCAAAAAACCAGAGATGTTGCTTCCTCTTTGAGCTTCTTTTGGCCAAATAAACGCTTAGATGCAAAAATGGATGATGCTTCAGTGGAGAAGAGCTGAAATCCAAGCTTCAAAACAGTTGCAATGTGATGAAAATGGAGAGAGAATCAGAGAGATTCTGAGATGAAGATGAGGAAGATGAATGAAATGGAGCTCGAAAATCAGTTGCAATGTGGAGAAATTGAGAGAGAATGGAGAGAGTTTCTGAGTTGAATGTGAGAAAATGAAGTTAGGAATGAAATTTGAGAGAGTGATTTCTATTTATAATGTGCTCTAACCATGGTTATCATGAGTGAATTAACTGAGTCACAGTTGAGTTAAGTGAGTCATCCCTAACTAACTGAGTCAAGTTAGTTAGGGAGAGCAAGGATATGGTGGTAACAACTCATGGCAAGCTATGGTGGAAGTGAAGAGGAAGTGAAATGGCAAGGCTGCTGCACTAGAAACTTGCTCAGCAAGTTTGTCTTTTCTATTTCCATGCAAAGCACATGCTAGTGTATGAGATTTATGTCATGGGTGTTTGGTTTAATATGGAAAGCTGAAGTTATGAAGTGTTTGTGTTGTGTGAACCAAATCGTGTGTCAAACTGCTAATGTATCAGTGCCAACATAGGGTGGTTTGCAAATGTTTTTCTCCTTATTCAATGAATGGTTTGGTGTGTTTTTGGAGTCAATTGAAAGAGGAGATATTGGAGAATAGGTTTGGTTTGAAAATTGGAGTGAAATGATGCCTCAAATATGTCTAAAAATGACCACCAACAGATGGAAAAAAAACTGGCTCATATGCGTGCAAAGCAAGCCATGGCATGGAAAGTGACATGTATGAAAGTTCAGCCTAATCAACCTATCTTGAGACCACTATAACCCACTCATAACTTGATCAATTCAAAATTTTCCCCACATCAATATTGAAGATGACACTACAAAGAACAACTTTGATGTTGAAAATTTTTCCATTTGAGGCTTTTATCTTGATGAAAAATGGGTGGACATTTGGCTCACCACATGCTTGTGAAAATGACTGCGCGCGCGCCTTGAAAATCCTTGGTCATGACATGGTTTTAGCCTACTTTCCTCCAACTTTGATCATCCATATCTCTCTCAATATTTATCCAATGGGGATGTTCTACACATGGATTTGAAGCTTAAAGCAAGACCTTTTGTTGTGGCCTGGTGGAATTTTCATTTGATGCTTCTATTTTATATGGCCTTGGTTCAAACTCTGATGCAAAATGGTCCAAAATTACTATTTTTGGAAACCCTACTTCTTCCAAAAATGGCAACTTTCCACCTCTTGATTTTTTCATGATTCCTTTTGAGTTTCTTGACCAAATTTTGTACATTGGACACATATAACATGAATTTTATGAATTTGGCCTCAAAAAGTCAAGAGTTGACTTTTTCCTCTGATTATTTGACTTGGCCCCAATTTCTCTGATTTTTTATTTTTCTTCCAATTGAACCACTTCTAAAACCAATTGAGAGGTGATTTTCCACATACATACACTTAAGAACATATAGAATACCATGACATCAAGTTTTGTCCAAAAAATCAAAGATATACTAATTTTATTAGAAACCCTAATTTTGACCTCCTCTGGTTAGGAGGGAAAAATGCAGTCTTCAATTTCAAATTCCTCAGAGTATGTTGTGCATCCTTTTAAAGGATGATGGGATATGCCATTTGAGGATGATTTTGGATCAATGAGCTATCTCTTTTGAGGGTTTTCCTTCATTTTTTTTTTGAACCTCTTGCATGTTGAAGTATGTATTGTTTCAATCTCCTATTGAATCTCACTTCCTTGAGATTTTGGATGATCAATTGAGATGGTATGAGACATGAGAGACTCTTGGCTTGCCTTGAGGCAACTTGATTGACCTTTTTGTGCTTTGAATGATCCCTTGATTGTCCACCTTCCACCTGATCACATGCCTTGATGGTAAGAGGAATGTTATGCTTCATTTTTCTATGTTAAATGAAATACAATGCTAATGAGATGGATATGATATGATATATGATAATGCTAAACTATGATGCCAAAAGGGGAGAGCAAATTTTGGGGTATTACAGCTGCCCCTATTCAAACACTGTAAACCTGAATGCCTGAAAGCGATTGCTTTCAGACTTTCAAGGTATATAGTGATTGAATACCAAATATAACCAAAAATTTGCTCTGGATGATGAAAAAGAAAAGGGATATAAACCCAACGCGATTGATGGATTGAATCTTCAAGTGAAACGTTGTTGGAGAAATCTGTCTTTTGAACGACGCCAGGCGACTACTGGCTTGCCATACTGTTGATGGACTTTAACAAATGTCTTTTTGAATGACGCCAGACGACTACTGGCTTGCCACACTGCTGGTGGACTTTAGAAATGTCTTTTTGAACGACGCCAGACGACTACTGGCTTGCCACACTGCTGGTGGACTTTAGCTGCTCTGCCATTCTAAACAATGGACTTTTACCAGTTCGTGCTGGATTTTTGCCAATCTGTCGTTGGACTTCAATGATTACCAAACAGGCTTTGGAATCTCAAAATTGCCATCCTCGGATGGACTTTTGCAGCTTTGCCAAATTAAACTTGGACTTTAATGCTTACCAAACCGGCTTTGGAAGCTTTGCCAAATGATCGTCCCACCGGCTGGAACAACCATCTGCCATACTATCCCACTAGCTGGAATAATATGAACAAACTGTATATAATGATCATCCAACTGGCTGGAACAACCATCTACCATACTATCCCACTGGCTGGAATAATATGAACAAACTGTATATAATGATCATCCCACTGGCTGGAACAACCATCTGCCATACTATCCCACTGGCTGGAATAATATGAACAAACTGTATATAATGATCATCCCACTGGCTGGAACAACCATCTGCCATACTATCCCACTGGCTGGAATAATATGAACAAGCTGTATATAATGATCATCCCACTGGCTGGAACAACCATCTGCCATACTATCCCACTGGCTGGAATAATATGAACAAACTGCATATGACGATCATCCCACTGGCTGGAACAACCATCTTTCATACTATTCCACAGGCTGGAGTAATATGAACAAACTGTTCATGTGCCAAAATAAATTGGACTTTGAGTTGTAAATGAGCAATGCTAAGAATTACACCACCGGCTGGGTAATATCATGCGCTGTCACTTTGCTAAAGAAGAAATTCCCTCGATCTATTTAAACCTTGCTGGGGATATCTCTGTCAAAATGCTGAACTCTGTGGGGATATCATTACCAAAGATATGATCTTGCCGGGGACCAAGGCTACTTTACGGGGAATATCCAAATCTTGGCTGAAAGACAATCCATTGCAACATACTGAGAAAGAGTCCCTAGAGATCTGCTGAGGAAACCCAAAGCAATTCCTCGGTAATTTGCTGAGGAAAATGACTGTCGAGCTTAGGATAAATGTCACAATGCCCCGTGTTGGGCGAACTTTCCCTTTGACGACTCCGCTGGGAATAACGAGTTTATAACACACTATGCTGGAGAAAAAACCGCTTTAAAGCGTCTCTTGTTGGGGCTACCCTTCGAGAGGATTTTACAGAAGACCAAATGTCCTCAAACTCTACTGGGGATTATAGATCGGGAATATCCTTTGCTGGGGAGATAACATGCCCCATGCATGGGATGGTCAATAACTCCGCTGGGGATTATTCTTTGACAAATTTCCCCTGCCGAAACCTACGGGAGACATGATACTACCACTTGCTGGTACATCCTGCCAAGAGTAAACTCCACAAGGGATGTTAGTACTAAAAGTTTCGTCTCTTAAGAGGATTTTATAGAAAACCAAGCATTTTCAAACTCTTAGACAAACACTCTGCCTTGAACTACCTTTCCCATCGTCTGCAAGGTACTGGAGGATTGGCACTTGTTGTCAACCTGGAGTGTTCGCTGCATTAATAACCATTATCAACACAGAAGAAATCCATCTTCGAACACCGTTGCCGTCACGAAACTTAGTGGGAACTCTTGAATGGAAGAATCAACTTAATAAGATACAACAGTATCAAGTCATAGCAAATATCTGCTCATGGTTACGATCATGCTGTTTGGATCCATCGTGCTCATTACCTGCAACAGAAAAAGAATATGCACCTGCCCCAGGATATTGCGTGGTCTTTTGGGTCCACCATCCAAGGTTGTCCAACAAGCAACGTAATTTCCATTGTCTTTGTGAATGTTTTTGCAAGGCCAAGATATTTTCAAAGTAACGTTTTATTATAAAAAATCGGACGTTTTTGCAAACAAAACAGTAAAATGAAAATAAAAGCCCGTGACTGAATATTCAACTTTATTGATGAAATGCCAAAAATTTGCGAATTTACAATCAGAAGCAAACCCCTGAAAGAGGCAATTGCCATAAAATTGAGAAAAGAAATCTATCCTAATGATAATGCGGAAATTGGATTCCAACTGATTCTGATTCTGTTATAGCCAGTATGTATTCCAGCTCTCCTGATTATCTCTGCCTTCAGAAGCTCGTGGTCCGACCAATTCCTCCTTTGGAATTTTGCCAGCTTGCTGAAGAGTAGAAAACGTACAGATTAATTCAGACTGCAGTCATTCGCTTTAATCCCTCTTTTGTGTGGATCGCCTTTTCAGGTTTTCAATCCACCGGGATACCCTTTTTTGCCTAAGTTGCCCTTTCGGGTTTTCAACTTACCGGGTGTACAATTCTTTTCAATTATATCCCTAATTTTTGCCCGAACCTTTATTCTGTTTTTGGTTCGCCGGGATGCCCTTTTTTGCCTGGATTCTTTTTTTTTTATCCAGCAGGTCTCTTTATACGAAGTATTTTTTAACTGCATCTGAATTAACAGGGGATGAAAAATCTTCACCATCCATGGTTGTCAGCAACAAGGCTCCACCTGAGAAAACCTTTTTTTACCACAAACGGACCTTCATAGTTAGGAGTCCATTTGCCCCTGTGATCTGTACTCGGAGGAAGTATTCTCTTGATTACCACATCCCCGACCTTGTAGACTTGAGGTCGAACCTTTTGATCAAATCCCTCTTCATTCTGCGCTGATATAAATAGCCATGGCATACCGCTGCTAAACGCTTCTCCTCAATAAGGCTCAGCTGATCAAATCTGGCTCGTACCCATTCAGCTTCAACTAGCTTAACGTCCATCAATATTCGGAGAGAGGGAATCTCCACTTCTATCGGTAGAACTGCCTCCATACCATATACAAGCGAGTATGGTGTTGCCCCAGTGGACGTGCGGACTGATGTTCGATACCCATGCAAAGCCAGTGGTAACATCTCATGCCAATATTTGTACGTGACAACCATCTTCTGCACAATCTTCTTGATATTTTTGTTGGCCGCTTCAACCGCGCCATTCATTTTCGGGCGGTACGGAGAAGAATTGTGGTGCTCGATTTTGAAGTCCCGCATAGCTCAGCCATCATCTTGTTGTTCAAATTAGAACCATTATCAGTAATGATTCTTTCGGGCACTCCATATCGACAAATGATATCTCGCTTCAAGAAACGAGCCACTACTTGCTTAGTGACATTGGCGTAAGATGCTGCTTCAACCCATTTAGTGAAGTAATCAATGGCGATCAAGATGAAACGATGGTTGTTTGAGGCAGTAGGCTCAATTTTCCCGATCATATCAATGCCCCACATTGCAAATGGCCACGGAGAGGACATGATACTCAATGGATTGGGAGGAATGTGCACTTTGTCTGCATAGATCTGGCATTTGTGACACTTGCGAGCATACTTGCAGCAATCTGACTCCATTGTCAACCAATAATACCCTAATCTCAGCAATTTCTTAGCCATCGCATGTCCTCTGGCATGGGTACCGAAAGAGCCTTCGTGCACTTCAATCATCAACAGGTCTGCCTCGTGTCTATCCACACATCTGAGCAGAACCGTGTCAAAATTCCTTTTATACAGCACACCATCTTTGTTCAAGAAGAAACTACCAGCTAGCCTTCTTAATGTCTTCTTGTCATTGGAAGATGCCCCAGACGGGTATTCTTGATTTTTTAAGAAGCATTTGATGTCATGGTACCAAGGCTTATCGTCAGACACTGCATCTACCTCAAACACAAAAGCAGGCCTATCAAGACGAGATACATCAATCCTGGGCACAAAGTTCCAACCATGCACTTTGATCATCGAAGAGATAGTGGCCAAGGCATTTGCAAACTTATTCTCATCTCGGGGAACATGGTACAACTTGACAGTTGTAAAGAATATCAGCAATCTCCTCGTATACTCTCTACACGGAATCAAATTCTGCTGATGTGTGTGCCAAGTTCCCTTTACATGATTGATTACCAGTGCTGAATCACCAAAGATATCGAGGGTCTTGATTCGTAAATCAATAGCTTCCTCGATCCCTAGTATGCAAGCTTCGTATTCTGCTTCATTGTTGGTACACCCGAAAGTTACTCGGGCAGTGCAGGGCATGTGAACACCCTCTGGCGTAATAAGGACTGCACCAACTCCGCACCCATTCATATTAACTGCCCCATCAAACATCAAACTCCATTTGGATTCAGGGTCAGGCCCCTCCTCCAGAAGTGGTTCCTCGCAGTCTTTCGCTTTGAGAAACATGATGTCCTCATCAGGGAAATCAAATCTCATGGGCTGGTAATCATCAAGAGGTTGTTGCGCAAGATAATCTGACAGTATACTTCCTTTGATTGCCTTTTGCGAAGTAAATTGAATATCGTACTCTGTCAGTACCATCTGCCACCTTGCAACTCTGCCTGTAAGTGCTGGTTTCTCAAAAATATACTTGACCGGATCCAATTTAGAGATCAACAGGGTTGTATGTGTGAGCATGTATTGTCTCAATCGCTTGGCGGCCCATGCGAGTGCACAACATGTCTTCTCAAGCATTGAATAACGCGATTCACAATCTGTAAATTTCTTGCTCAGGTAGTAGATAGCATGTTCTTTCCTACCTGTCTCGTCGTGTTGACCGAGAACACAACCCATGGATCCTTCGAGCACTGTCAAGTACATAATCAGTGGTCTCCCTTGAACTGGAGGTATCAGAATTGGAGGTTCCTGCAAATATCTTTTTATTTTATCGAATGCATTTTGACAATCATCATTCCACCTGACCGTTTGATCTTTTCGTAGCATTTTGAATATCGGTTCGCAAGTGGCAGTTAGGTGTGATATGAACCTTGAAATGTAGTTCAATCTTCCTAGAAAGCCACGAACTTCTTTCTCAGTGCTCGGTACAGGCATATCTTGTATAGCTTTCACTTTAGCAGGATCAACCTCTATCCCTTTTTCACTGACAATGAAACCAAGCAATTTTCCGGACCGCACGCCGAAAGTCCACTTGTTAGGATTCAGTCTCAACCTGAATTTCCTCAGCCTCTCAAACAACTTCTTCAAGTTGATCAGATGTTCCTCTTCTGTCTTTGATTTAGCAATCATATCATCCACATAGCACTCGATCTCTTTATGAATTAGATCGTGGAATAATGTCACCATTGCTCTTTGATAAGTTGCCCCTGCGTTCTTCAACCCAAAAGGCATTACTTTGTAACAGAAGGTACCCCAAGGGGTAATGAATGTCGTCTTCTCCATGTCTTCAGGCCCCATCTTTATCTGATTGTACCCATAGAATCCATCCATAAATGAGAACACTGAAAACTGAGCGGTATTATCAACCAGCACATCAATATGAGGGAGTGGAAAATCATCTTTAGGGCTCGCCCTGTTGAGATCTCTGTAATCCACACACATTCTGACTTTGCCATCTTTCTTCGGCACCGGTACTATATTGGCCACCCAGGGAGGATAGTTGGTTACTGCCAGAAAACCTGCATCCAACTGTTTCTGTACTTCTTCCTTGATCTTCAAAGCCATTTCTGGTTTCGTTCTGCGCAGCTTTTGCTTGACCGGTGGACAATCCTCTTTCAACGGTAGTCTATGCACAACTATGTCTGTATCTAAACCTGGCATATCTTGGTATGACCAAGCAAAGATGTCAACGTATTCACGTAGCATGACTATCAACTCTTGCTTTACATCGACCCGCAGACTTGCACAAATCTTGATCTCTTTCTTGCTTTCCTCTGACCCAATATTGATGATCTCAAGAGCTTCCTGGTGAGGCTGAATGGTCTTCTCTTCCTGTTTCAACAACCTAGCCAACTCTTCCGGGAGTTCATAATCTTCATCACTTTCTTCCTCAACTTGATAGATCGGATTGTGGAAATCATACGTGGGCATAACAGAATCATTTTTAGAGAAATCCACAGAATCCAGTCTGTATGATTGGGTTTATGCTTTATTTTAGATTATTTTTTGCTTGAAAACAAAAGAAAAGAAAGTGCATTATCATTTTTAATTTTCTTTGTGCAAAAATAAAATAAAGAAAGAGTAAAGGAACACAAATTTGTAAACAAAAACGTCCTTTTATTGATATTTGAACATTATATGAGAAAATATGGTGGCCCTACAAATGATTCCTCACACCTTGGGCAGAGTGTGGGATTTCATGCATTATGAAAGACAAGAATTATTACTCTGAATGGTGAACAACATGAACGATTTCTTCACTAGACCAATTTTGCAACGCCTCGCCTGGAGCCAGTGCATATACCCATCTGTCCAGATAATCTGAGCTTTCAGCGCCATCTTCTATTGCTGAGCAGGACTGGTTGGGATTGATAATTCCTCCACTGTTGAAAGTAATTGGCCCACGGAACCGGGGAACTGGCGTCCGGCCCGGCTGGTATCCAATGCCAAACTTATCTTCTTTCACAAACACGTCAATAGCTTTACCCTAACCCTGGGCATTCCCGCTTTCGACCACTTCTCTGGCCTGCTTGTATGACGCAATTGATGCACTCGGCCCACCTGGCACATTCGACACTACTGCTACTGAAGTAGACTCTGGTAAGTTATTGATATTCAGGGCTTCAAAAGATTGGCACAAAGTTTCATGAATTTCTCCATCCATTTCCACATATTTGAAAGTGGACAGATGACTCACGAATATATCTTCCTCGCCGCAAACAGTAACCACCTGACCCTCAAACACATATTTGAGCTTCTGATGAAGTGTTGAGGTAACTGCGCCCGCTGCGTGAATCCATGGTCGACCCAACAAACAGCTATAAGCAAGCTGAATGTCCATAACATGAAAGATCGTCTTGAATATCTGTGGACCAACCTGTATTGGTAGTTCAACTTCCCCAAACACTGATCTTTGGGATCCATCGAAAGCTCTCACAATCAGATCGCTGGGTCTCAGAACCAATCCATCTACTTCAATTTTCATCAGGGCCTTTTTGGGAAACACATTTAAGGAAGAACCTGTGTCAACCAGCACGTGCGACAAAACAGCTCCTTTGCATTCAAGTGTGATGTGCAGCGCTTTGTTGTGGTTACGTCCGTCCGGTGTCAAATCCCTGTTCGTAAATCCCAACCCGTGGCTCACATTCACATTAGAAATTACTCCCTCCAACTGATTCACTGTAATATCTTGGGGAACGTATGCCATATTCAGAACTTTCAACAAAGCAGCCCGGTGTGCATCTGAACTCATTAACAGGGATAATATCGAAATTTTAGAGGGTGTCTGATTAAGTTGGTCAATGATCTTGTAATCACTCTTTTTGATAACCCTCATAAATTCCTCAACATCATTATCAAAATTGACTTTAGGGTCCTCTTCCTGAGCAGGCACCTTGTCATCAACAACCTGTTTTCCTTTCGCTCTTGCAGCGGCTTCAGCCTCTTTATCATTCCTTAGAGTCTGGGGAGCAAACAGTCGACCACTCCTAGTGAAACCACTTGGTCCACTGACATTCTCAATGCTAGTACCAACAGCCTCTGCCTTCTGCCGACTTCCTCCTTGAGTATCAGTTCCATACTGCCACGGAACTGCCCTATTAGACACATAAGCAGCCGATTCAGGAACTATAATCGTAACTGGTCTCGGCCTCTCGGGCACGATGATAGCAACAGGCTCCTCAACAGGCACCTGTATCTCGACTGGATTATAGTAAATGGTAACGGCAGAAACATCCTGTTCTTTCTCTACTTTATCAAACTGAAGACTTCCCTCGTCCATAAGATCCTGCAGTCCAACTCTCAACTTACTGCAGCCATTAACCTGCTTTGAACAATCCTCGCAATCAGAGGTGCATCCAGGAAATACCTTTCATTTTAACAAACGTTCTTTTACAAACAACAGCGGAGTCTTCACCAAATTAACATCAGTAATCAAATTCAACTTCTCGCCATCAAAAATAGCATTTTTGCCTGTACCTCCATGATGAGGCATTGGATTGTCACGAACATTCGGCGGCCTAGAGAAGTTAATAGCTTTTGCGTCGATCAGATCTTGAACCTTATGTTGAAAGGCCCAGCACTTTTCTATTGAATGACCTGGCGCCCCAGAATGAAATTCACATCGAACATTAGCATCGTAACCTTGAGGCAATTTTCTGGAATCCAGCGGCTTCATAGTCCGAAGTTCAACCAACTTCTCTTTGAGCAGTTGTGGTAACAAAGCAGCATATGTCATAGGCAAGGGATCAAACTTACGGTCCCTTTGTCTATTGTTCTGGAATCGGGGTCTACCTTGCTGATCTGGAGTTTGCTGTCCAGCTGGAACCGGAATGGTTACCGCATCTACCTGATGATAGGACTAATTCCTTCCTCTGCCCCCTCCTCTATACACAGCGCTGGACTCCCCTTCTCTTTTCCTTGGTCCATTGGCAAAGGGTTTCTTCGAACTGGCAGCAACATCTTGAATCTTACCCAATTTCAGTAGACTTTCTATTCGTTCCCCAGCAACGACGATATCAGCAAACCCCGTGGAAGGACATGCAACAAGTCTATCCAAATACGTCCCTTGAAGTGTGCTCATGAACATACCAGCCATCTCACGATCACCCAAAGGTGGTTGAACTCGAGCAGCCAATTCTCTCCATCTCTGTGCGTACTGCTTAAAGCCCTCCTTGTTATCCTGAGTCATACTCTGCAATTGAGTACGATTAGGTGCCATGTCCAGATTATATTGATATTTCTTTAGAAACGCGGCGCACAAATCTTTCCAACTCCTTATATGAACCATGTCCAGCTTAATGTACCATTCCAGGGAAGCGCCTGACAGGCTATCCTGGAAAAAATACATCTAGAGCTTTTGGTCCTCGGTGTAAGCAGCAATCTTGCAATTGTAAGCTTGCAAATGGGTTTTGGGACATGTACTGCCGTTGTACTTATCCAGTGTAGGAAGCTTGAACTTGGGAGGAATCCTCACACCCTGCACGAGACCCATGTTTTCTACATCAATTCCAAGAGGATTTTGGCTCTCAATAGCCTTGAGTCTTTCATCCAGCCCTTCATACTTCCGGTCGTCATTATAGAAACCCATGTCATTGTTAAATGCGGTGAACTGGTCTTCCTGACCATCCTCATTGTAGTCAAATCCCAGATGTACCCCACCAGCAGGGATTGTGCCAACAGGAGGAGTGCGCACGTTGCGATTTGGGATTTCAGTTTCCAGCCTCTGGATAGTGGTTCTCATAGCTTCTTGTCCAATCCTCATGTTTTCTTAACCAGTCCTCAGCTCTTGATGTCCTTGAGCAATCCCCTGCATGAGGTTCATGAACTGTTCCATCCTTCCCCTCAAATCAGCTAACTCTGTCTGAACTTGCTCCATTACTCTTGCTTGGTTGCGTCGGGTAGAATATCGGTGAACCGGGGTATCAGCTATCGTGCCTGAAGACCAAATAAAGGTTAGCAGGTGCCTGCAAAAAATAAAACCTGCAAAGCAAAAAATGATATGCCATGCAAATGCAAATGCCATGTTTATCATTTCCGAGGTGGCTCACACCCTGATTCCAATCTTAACCACGGAAATCTGAAGACCAGAAATCGTGATATAAAGAGACGTGCCATGGTCATGTGCTTGTGTACAGATATATGATAATGACTAAATCTGAATAAAACTGCTCATCCCCATTCAACAAAGTGTTCAAATACATTCAACAGAGATTCATCAATAACTGAAGTACAAAGGAAAGATGGATCCATCAACAAGCCTGATGGTAACCATTAACGACAAAATACAAGAAAACAAAGAACATCAATCTGACAATTCCACGTTCTTCAGCTTATCACTTGTGCATTTGATCTCCTCAAAGAGTATGCGAGTACGCTGGTGATTAGGCTTTTCAATCATCTCTCTGATCAAAACATCCCTTTTCTCGAGAGCCTCTGTTAAGGAACCCATATGCAGCATCAAAGCTTCGTCATCGCACACTCCTTTGTGTCTTTTTATGCCAGCTTGCGTCTTGAGTATCTCCTTCTCTATGATGACTTCTTCAAGCTCTTTCTTGGTATTCTTCAGCTCTCTTCTGCCTTCTTCTAACTGTTCTTGACTTTTACCGAGACTTTCCCGATACCTTCTCCTCTGCTCATGTGCCTTCTTAAGCTCTTCGTCTTTAATCTGCGACTGTTCCCGTAACTCAGTATTCTCGAGCCTGACCTCATCCCAAGCTTGTTGAAACTTAGATAACTTCTCTTTGTTCTGCGCTAAGGCCTGTTTGGTTTGCTTATGGGCTTGAGTGGCATCATCAGCACCTCTGCTAATTTTCTGAAAATGTTGTGCTCTTTTGGCAAAATCCTTTTCTTTTGCTGCTAGGACTCTTTCAGCATCTTGGGCCTTCCGTTCCAGTTCTTTGTTGGCATGTAGAGCATTCTGAAGACAACTACTCAACTCGGAATTCTCTCCTTGAAGCTTTTTCACCAAGGCTTGTAACTTGTCAACTTCTTCCACAGTAGCAGTGCTTCTTGCTTTCTCATTCTCCGGATACAAAAGGGGTGCCTTACCAAAAGGCAAGAGAAAATCTTCAACTCTTTTTTTCACCCACTCTTCATATGCTGGATAAACCCGGTTGTTAGGCTTGCCTAGAGCAACTTTCCCCCTTTTCAGTATTCTACCCCAGCTTTCAGAAGCTTTCTGCGCTGCTTCCCAACCATCTGATGTATGAAAATAAAGGGACTCCTCTACATCTCTCTTAATAGGCAGACCCGTCAGGGCATACCCAAATTGCCGAATGGCCAAAGAAGGATTGTAGTTAATTCCGCCCATTCTTCCTATCAGTGGAACGTTAGGGAACTTACCACAGCTGTGGATAATATTCTTGCCAATCAGCCCATGATCTACCCATACGATGTCCTTGGCCACCAATCCTATTAAACGCTGTTTCCACTCTAGAGAATCTTTGGAATCCACAAAAGCCCCTGATTGTGGTAAGCGGCCTGCAAACCACTTATAGAACAAAGGTGCACAGCAACGAATTATCCCTCCTCTTTTCTTTTCGTTTCAGTTGTACAAAGAGTAGTGAAGATCTCCCAGTAGCATTGGCACCGGGTTCTTCATCATGAATATCCGTATGGCGTCCGTATCAATGAAATCCGACTCGTTGGGAAAAAACACTATGCCGTATATACAAAGGGCTAGCAAAGCATTAAAAACAAGCCAATTCTCGCCTTTAGCTGCTTCCTGGGCCTTCTTAATCAGATATTCCAGCTTGTAACCACGAATCTTTCCTTTATTGGAGACATTGGCGTCTAACTCTGATTTGCTCAAATAAAGAGCACCAGCCACCTTTCCAAAGTCAAGATCCCCCACCGATCCAAAGAAAGGGGGCTCCTCCTTGATAGCAATCCCCAACATGTTGGAATACTCCTCCAAGGTAGGAACCAACACATAGTCTGGAAATACAAAACACCTTAGAGGCGGATCATAGAACTGCATCAACGTATGGAGACCTCTGGCTTCATAATCACTGACATTACGGACCATAGATAAAATCCACCCATATTTCTCTTCAAAAGCTTCTCGTACTGCAGGGCTCGCCATTCCCTTCAGCATAATAATAGGGCCCAAAGTAGGCGTAAGGAACTTATAGCTGATGATATTCTTCCTCTCTTTAGTGTTCATCTTTGCGGGGACCTGATGACTGGAATCAAGGGTAATATATGCACCTGGAAATGAATAAACATGTATGTTAGGATATGATAATGCAGTGCAAAGGGCAATGTGATCAGGTAATCAGGTGTCTGTGCTGGACCGTGCACGGTGTCAGTGTAGCTCTGAGAACAATATAGAACCATAGATAAAGACCATCTGAATACAATAGGATGAAACTTCCTTGTGAGCGACGATGACAGAAAACCGAGTATGTAGGAGGTTATGGTTTCCTGCAAACTTGTAAACAACCCGCCCTTCTCACATGTGAGTACTAGGATGTTCAGTATCCCGGGCTCTCAAGTCGAGAAATGATGATACTTTCACCATTTCTGGTTTGGCATCATCATCAATCGAGGAGGCCTCAACTGATTCTCCAAAACGAAAGGTCCTCAGCTTCTGGCACTAAGGTCGAGAAGCAATAGTACATTCATCCCTCGGGGTACAGTACTATCGCCAATCGAGGAGTGCCTCCACTGATTCTCTTTCAAAAGGGATAACCTATAGCAAGTTCCCAGCATTGGGTCCTCGGATAGAGAATGTGCAATGGGTTTGCCACAGAATGTGGTCTGCCACTGTCACAACTCGGGAGGAGTGCCGCAACTGTGTCCTCGGGAATGGTCATCAAAGTCGATAGTTCCTCAAGAGAATAACTACTGGCCTGCATAACATGCAGTAGCAGAAAGCTCCTGATAGAACCTCGTCTGGTTGTGGGTCTCATGAACAACAATACGTGGTCACCACCACGCAAGCGTCATGACTATCCACTCTAATACCTATGTGTGTACTCAAGCCTTGGTAGTGGGCTTATCTCTCAGAACATCCCGCCCGCCAAACAGAAAACAACAGCACAGTCCAGCACAATAATGATATGTAATGCAGTAAATGCGATAAATACAGTAAAGTACAGTAAAGCAGCAATACAATAAATAGCAATACAGTACAACAGTAAATACAACAAAAAAAGTAAACACCCAATGAAAGAAAAACAGACAAGCGCTAGGATTGACTCGCTAAGGATGGACCAGCAATAGGTCAACCTCTCCCCAGCAAAGTCGCCAGCTGTCGCTCCCGGGATTTTCATCCTAATACAAACGCGAAAGTGGCACCGAACAGAGTCGCCATCAATGTGTATTTATCCCAAGAGAGGGAAAGGAAACACCGCATAAACCTGAGAGAAAGGAAAGAGCACGGTCTTACGACCAAGAGAACTGGGTTCGGGAGTCGGTTACGCGAGAGGAAGGTATTAGCACCCTCTCGCGTCTATCGTACCCGATGGGATCCACGCTTGCTTGCTCGATCAAAGGGTGTAAAGGAAAGAATACTGGAAAAGGAACTGAAAGAAAGAAAGGAGAAAGAATGGAAGAGGAACGAGAAACAAATGTAGGGAAAATAAAAGAAGTGCTCGAATGGGCCCTACCCCACTGCCTACGTATCTCATCGGGAGCATGAGAATCAGAGCGACGTAGTTCCCCTCACTAGGGATGGATTGTTTGTGTTTTTTAAGGAACGGCTAACGTTCTAGCTCAGGTGTTGCAGGCTCGCTGGTCCGAGTGCGTTACCATCTTGCAAGAGAACGAGTAGGAGCACGTTCATACGTTGAGAGTGAATGAGGTGAGAAAAGAATTCCCGAAGGAGACGTGATTGTTTGTTTTTGTCTTTTAAGAGTTTTTTCCATTTGTTTGCATATGATAGTGTATCTGAATCTTAGTTATTGGAATGTGTACATTCTCACATTCCAAGATGGAATGGATAAGAAAGCACACTAAGAGTGAAGAAGACCCTCACACTTAGTTCCAATTATCAAGGTTCGAACACACTAGCATACTTGTATTTATTAAGTGTTTTTGTTGATTAAGAAATGAAGAAGTGTTTTTTATTATTTGTACCTTCAACAAGTATTGCATTTAAGTCCATCATACAAGATCAAATGTCTAACACATTGACCCAAGATGGGCTATATGCTACACATTCTAAGATTATAAAAGTAGACCCCTTATAATCTTTTCTTTATATGAAAGGCCTAAATGCAATAAATGCTTGCCTTTATTAGATATTTTGAATTTTCTTTTAAGATGAGAAGAGAGACTCAAGAGAGGAGAAAAGGTAAAAATCTATATGAACTAAGACTCAATCCTAATTGAAGATTAAAGGGAGTGATCCTAATGGTTTGTGAGGTTTCAAAACCTAAAGTCTAAAGAAAGAATGAATTAAGCAATTCACTTCTAAAGTAGAAGATGAATTGTAATTCAAAAAGGGAAAGTGATGAGTTATTAAGAAAAATCACATAAGTGCTTAACAAAACACAAGAGGGAATTGTAAAAGAGAAGGGATAGAAGTTTGAATGTGGATTCCCTATCCACACTCAATTGCAACTTACCAAAACCCCTACATGGTTAGTAAACATGTATAAGAAGTATAAGAAGCAAAAGAACACTTAATGCACCATAAAGATCAAAAGAATAAGATGAAAGATCAAATCCTATTAATCACCACCAGAATGTACATCATATGGAAAACAAATGATCATTATCATGCAAGTCCAAGTGGATAGGGAACAAACATCATCCATGACATTAGAACATGCTACCATAAGAAAAGGGAGAATAAAAGATGAAAAGAAATGAACAAACATGCATGAATGGAACATGTAATCTAAGGATCAGAATTGAAATGAAATGAAAAATGATTCACAAACATCTCACAAGTGTTCATGCATAACACATCAAGACATTTAAGAAGTGATAGAAGAAGTAGAATTGAAATGGAAGTTAAAAAGAAAGGAAGTGCAAGCACAACATGTTAAAGGTGCACAAGGTTCAAATGACAATCAACATGAAAAGATGACATATAATATGTATCAATGACCTATTATGTCACATGAATGGTTCACCAAATATGCAAATGATCATGCAAGTATGTACAAAAGAAATCATGTAAACATGCACAAATATTAAGATGATATGACATGCTATTATGCTTCAAAGGTAATGCATTAAACAAAAATTAGATGGCCTCATGGAAATTAAGCAAGCATGGTTTAAAGATGCACAAGTCAGAAGTGAATCATATACCAAAATAGCATGCAAGAAACCAAGGCAAAATGATGTCAAACAATGCACTTAGGTCAAGTATACACATCCTACAAAGTAACACAAAAATGAACACCAAACATGCCATAAAATGATCTGAAAAAATAAAATAAAAATCATAGGACATACTCCAAGATGTTAATGATCCAATGCAAAAAGAAGCAACTCAAAACAATTTTTAATGATCAAGAACAAAAATGCACCATATCATGTACCACATTAAGAATGCACACAAAAGAAAATCAAAGAATATTATAGAACAGGGGCAAAAAGGTCATAAAATCAAGAAATAAAACCATGAAAAATTTTCTAAATGTTTTAAGAAGGCTCATTAATTTTTTTGGAATTTTTAATGAGGCTTTGGTATTTTTAAAAATTGAAAAGCAAACATGTACAAAAATGGAAAATAAAATGAAATGGAAATAAAGAAAGGGGGTGCAAGCATAGCAATCCATCAGTTCAAAATTGATTGGGCCTTTGAAAGAGAGGTGTGGATAGCAATCTGATTAGGTCCAATTATGCGCAAAACACCATAATAAGCATGCACTTCAGTCAACAAAATTGACTCATTAATAGCCACTAGATTGAGTCAAGGTCAAGCCAAAGTCAAAGTAATCAGATCAAACGCTCACACACGCATGTCCACGTTCCATACCATATACCACAACACACAATGTTTAAAATGAAATCAGAAGCAACACGTGAGAGGCATGTGTGTTTTTTATGCGTTGGCAAGCTTCAAGCCACACGATGAGGAAAAATGGACGGTTATGATTAAAACGTGAGAAAACCCTAGCAATCAAACTCAACGGCCGGAGGTGACTTCCGGTCACCTTCTCCGGCAAACCACCACCCTCTGCAACTTTAATTTCTTCATAAATCCACAAAATTATACTAATCTAAAGCTGAGCTCATGTAGAGCATGAATCCAGTGATAAAACATACAAAATATTCATGACATGAGAGAATCGAACAGAGGAATATTTGCCCTAACATTTCAACTATGCCTCTAAAGGCCTATCAACTAGCCAGACAAGTTCTGGAGCTTATAGGAAGCATCAAGAACCTGATAACATCTTCACATTATGTCTATAATGGAAGAAATTCGTACCTAAAGATTTATGATCTTGATGTGTTCTTCAGAAAACTAGAGATGTTGCTTCCTCTTTGAGCTTCTTTTGGCCAAATAAAGGCTTAGATGCAAAAATGGATGATGCTTCAGTGGAGAAGAGCTGAAATCTAAGCTTCAAAACAGTTGCAATGTGATGAAAATGGAGAGAGAATCAGAGAGATTCTGAGATGAAGATGAATGAAATGGAGCTCGAAAATCAGTTGCAATGTGGAGAAATTGAGAGAGAATGGAGAGAGTTTCTGAGTTGAATGTGAGAAAATGAAGTTAGGAATGAAATTTGAGAGAGTGATTTCTATTTATAATGTGCTCTAACCATGGTTATCATGAATGAATTAACTGAGTCACAGTTGAGTTAAGTGAGTCATCCCTAACTAACTGAGTCAAGTTAGTTAGGGAGAGCAAGGATATGGTGGTGACAACTCATGGCAAGCTATGGTGGAAGTGAAGAGGAAGTGAAATGGCAAGGCTGCTGCACTAGAAACTTGCTCAGCAAGTTTGTCTTTTCTATTTCCATGCAAAGCACGTGCTAGTGTATGAGATTTATGTCATGGGTGTTTGGTTTAATATGGAAAGCTGAAGTTATGAAGTGTTTGTGGTGTGTGAACCAAATCGTGTGTCAAACTGCTAATGTATCAGTGCCAACATAGGGTGGTTTGCAAATGTTTTTCTCCTTATTCAATGAATGGTTTTGTGTGTTTTTGGAGTCAATTGGAAGAGGAGATATTGGAGAATAGGTTTGGTTTGAAAATTGGAGTGAAATGATGCCTCAAATATGTCTAAAAATGACCACCAACAGATGGAAAACAAACTGGCTCATATGCGTGCAAAGCAAACCATGGCATGGCAAGTGACATGCATGAAAGTTCAGCCTAATCAACCTATCTTGAGACCACTATAACCCACCCATAACTTGATCAATTCAAAATTTTCCCCACATCAATATTGAAGATGACACTACAAAGAACAACTTTGATGTTGAAAATTTTTCCATTTGAGGCTTTTATCTTGATGAAAAATGGGTGGACATTTGGCTCACCACATGCTTGTGAAAATGACTGCGCGCGTGCCTTGAAAATCCTTGGTCATCACATGGTTTTGGCCTACTTTCCTCCAACTTTGATCATCCATATCTCTCTCAATATTTATCCAATGGGGATGTTCTACACATGGATTTGAAGCTTAAAGCAAGACCTTTTGTTGTGGCCTGGTGGAATTTTCATTTGATGCTTTTATTTTAAATGCCCTTGGTTCAAACTCTGATGCAAAATGGTCCAAAATTACTATTTTTGGAAACCCTACTTCTTCCAAAAATGGCAACTTTCCACCTCTTGATATTTTCACGATTCCTTTGGAGTTTCTTGTCCAAATTTTGTACATTGGACAAATATAACATGAATTTTATGAATTTGGCCTCAAAAAGTCAAGAGTTGACTTTTTCCTCTGATTATTTGACTTGGCCCCAATTTCTCTGATTTTTTATTTTTCTTCCAATTGAACCACTTCTAAAACCAATTGAGAGGTGATTTTCCACATACATACACTTAAGAACATATAGAATACCGTGACATCAAGTTTTGTCCAAAAAATCAAAGATATCCTGATTTTATTAGAAACCCTAATTTTGACCTCCTCTAGTTAGGAGGGAAAAATGCAGTCTTCAATTTCAAATTCCTCAGAGTATGTTGTGCATCCTTTTAAAGGATGATGGGATATGCCATTTGAGGATGATTTTGGATCAATGAGCTATCTCTTTTGAGGGTTTTCCTTCAGTTTTTTTTTTTGAACCTCTTGCATGTTGAAGTATGTATTGTTTCAATCTCCTATTGAATCTCACTTCCTTGAGATTTTGGATGATCAATTGAGATGGTATGAGACATAAGAGACTCTTGGCTTGCCTTGAGGCAACTTGATTGACCTTTTTGTGCTTTGAATGATCCCTTGATTGTCCACCTTCCACCTGATCACATGCCTTGATGGTAAGAGGGATGCTATGCTTCATTTTTCTATGTTAAATGCAATGCAATGCTAATGAGATGGATATGATATGATATATGATAATGCTAAACTATGATGCCAAAAGGGGAGAGCAAATTTTGGGGTATTACACCTTTGTTTAAGGCTTGTGTGCAAGGCAAGTTGACCTTATTAAGTATCTTAGAAATTATTATGAGATGAGAAGAGGGACTCAAAAGAAAAGACAAAAAAAACTACGGGAAAATTTATCCTAATGTTATCATGCAAAGATGGCCCTAAGGGGAGGATTAGGAGGGAAACTATCCTATGGAATCTAGTCCTAATGTTATCATACAAAGGATTGAAAGCCTAATGTCTCTCCTACCTCCAACTTAATCAGAAATTAAGTGGAGCTAGGAATCCTAAGGGGATCATGTGAACAACGACAAGTAAACATTAACCAATTCAATCACAGGCAAAGGAAAAGAAATGAGATGAAAAGAATGAGGGTAAACATGGATAATCATCCACACCCTTAAACAACTTACCTCAGCCTCTGCATAAAAGGTTAGTACAAAACAGACATAAGTAACTATAAGATAAGTGAAATCCAAGCAAATCAAAAACCAAAGAGAAATGGCAATCAAGTGACCTATAACAATTCAAACATGATTCATGAAGTCAAAGAAGCAACCCCAAACAATGGAACAAGTGCCTTCCCAAACAAGTAATCAGACATGATCATGGATGTGCATAAAAGAAGACATCAAACAAAGAGCAACCACATAATTAGTAAAACATCTTTTAAAATGACCAAATTAAAACCCAAAGTACCTCAACCAGTGGTAAACATCATATTAAAAACTCATGCAAAAATTAACAAGATAGGTCACTCAAACAATTATTCAAATTCAAATGAGCATTATGAACTAGCATGCAAAAGCAATGGACTAAAATGCAATATGAAATTTTTTTTAAAATGAGATAAAAATATTTTAATGCAATTCAATGTGTTGGTTAAACGATGCAAAAAGAACGAGTTCAAAATGTTTTATGGATGATGAGAAATAAATTCTACAAGTCATGGTATGCATATATGGAATAAATTCAAAAGAAAATAAACAAATAATTACTTCAGATGCTAAAAATAAAATAAAATAATAAAATAAAATTTTATAAAATTTTATAAAACTATAAATATGATTCAAGATTTTTTTGGTGATTTTTGGATGCAAATATATATTTTTTTAAAATTAAAAATGAATTAATGCAAATTAAATAAAATAAATAAATTGAAATAAACATGGGGGTGTGACCAGCAACCCAAACACGTTGAGAATGGAACATGGGCTTAAGTGGGGTTGCGAACAGAAGGCCCAAAACCTAAAATCCATCAGCGAAAATACAATAAAATAAAAAGGTACATGTGAAACCCAGTCAACGGATTGACTCCACCACAACCTTCAGATCAATCTAACGCCTCACACTTAGTCAACCCAAACCAGCATGTATTCATGATTAACGGTATAGATCATACAGTACACAATAACCAACATACGTGCGCGCTCACCAAAGTACTCAGAATACCTTACACTCCCACGTGAGCAGCACATGGGTTTTTTAATGTGTTGTCACAATTCCATCCATATGATTCATCAAACGCACAAGATTAAGTCAACAATATGGAAAGTAATTAAGATGCGTGATGCAGATCTAAGGTACATGGCAATAATCATGGGATGGCACGCATACAACTAATAAAATAAATCAGATTTTTTAAATAATGTGGCAACGCATGGACCGTGAGATCTGGGCAACGGACGGTCACGATTTCGTCTCTCTCCCTGAAACCCTAGCTCGCCGGAAAACATAACCAGACGCCAGAACTAGGGTTCCGGCCGTCTTCTCCGGTAACCACCACCCAAAAAATTCCCAGAAATGGCATATGAGTACACTAAACTGATCAGAAAAACACGAGGATCAATAATATCACGTCATTTTTTACAAACAAACAACGCATAAAGCAAATCGAAGGAAAAAAGGTTTGGGTCCAAAACTTAAAACTCATCATACAATCAAACCATGCGTCCAAACTCAAAACAAACTATACCAGAATTATCAGTGAATGTCACGCATTATTAGGCGCATCAAAAAGAGGAGTTTTAAGAGCATGCAAATTATCACTAACCTGAGATCAAGCAATCCTTATCCTTGATGTTAGCTTCAAACGATGGATGATTTGCGTTCTATGGTTCCCAAGGATTGATGTTGTGAAGGAATTTTTGGAAAAGCATTTGTGGATTGAGAGATTCGATGAAGAAAAGTTTTAGGGTTCACTCTTGAAAACTCTCCAAAATCACGTGTTCTCCCCCTAACCAGTGCATGAGTTAGCTTAAATACTTAGGGTTAATCCACTGATAATCACTTGGGCCTTGTTATTCCTCACTTAATGAGTTTTGGGTGATTTTGGAAATTTGCATAATGTGAAATACACCCTCCTCCATGCATGTATATCCAAACCCTTGATGATGGATCACTTATTTAACAATTGCTAACCACACCTGAATTGGATTTGGGCCTTGAGATGTCTTGGTTCATGAGTTTTCAATGATCTTGCAATTTTGCATAATGGAAAATAAGTGATGAATAAACCATGGATCCACTTGATTCAAAGGCCAAAAATGATCTTTATGGATTGTTCTTTGATGTTAGAATGTGCCTTGAAACAAAGGAAACAATTATAGGTCACTATGTCCCAAAATGAAAAAGTTGTGAAAATGGAACCATAAGGAAACCCTAAAAACCACCTTGCCTTCTTTTGATCATAACTTGGGATTCACAAATGACATGGAGACCATCTAGTACTTGTTGGAAAGAGGAGAAAAATATCTTCAACTTTTATGTTTAAGAAAAATTCATATGAAGCTTCCTTGATGGTGAAAATTCAAGTTGAATGTAGTGTAAAAACCTGCCAAAAATGGAAACTTCTCATTATAGGTCACTTTCCAAATTTAGTAACTTTTGTACCAACCCTTGATTTTTGATAAATGGCATGAAACTTGACCCTTGGAGACCATATGAGGATGTGAGACCTTGAAAACCTTGAAGAGAGCCTCAAAATTTCACAGTTGACTTCCCCTCTCACTGTTGACTTTTCCTTATTTCACAAGTAACTGATCCATTAAACATCCTCCTCAAAGAACGAATGACCAAAATTCCATCCATGAACACTTAAGAACATAAGGAATACCATGAGACCAAGTCTTGCCCCAAAAATAAGATATGCCATTTGGTGATGATGAAATCCCAAGAAGCTTGCCCATTGGGGAAATAAACCCAAGAATCTCAAAACCCTAATTTCTGCACTGGTTAGGAGAGAGTGATCCACTTGAGATCTCTTGCCAATTGTGAACTCCTGATGATGTGATAGACCAAATAGGATCTCTTGGACAATATATGGGCTTTTGCTTGATCCTTTGAAGAACACCTTCTCCTCTTGAACTGCCTCCAGCACCTTGACCCCATGCTAAGAACCAATGATATGCACACATGATAATGCAAAATGAAATGAAACATAAGCCAGTTAATTCAAAAGTAAGGAGAGCAAATTTTGGGGTGCTACAGTTGCCCCTATTCAATTAATATGCTAATGGCGAGAATAACGAAATGGAGCGTGCTGAAAAATAAGGAGTATGACCTCAGCCATACCCAAAAAAATAAGACGAATACGACCTCAATTGTACTCGCAAAGAAAAGACTGACCTCAATCACTCTACCCACAAAGAAAACATGAATACGACCTCAATCGCACCCACAAAACGAATACAACCTCAATTGTACCCGCAAAGGAAGACTGACCTCAATCACTCTACCTACAAAGAAAACATGAATACGACCTCAATCGCACCCACAACACGAATACAACCTCAATTGTACCCGCAAAGGAAGACTGGCCTCGATCACTCTACCCACGAAGAAAACATGAATACGACCTCAATCGCACCCACAAAACGAATACAACCTCAATTGTACCCGCAAAGGAAGACCAACCTCAATCACTCTATCCACAAAGAAAACATAAATACGACCTCAATCGCACCCACAAAACGAATACAACCTCGATTGTACCCGTAAAGGAAGACTGACCTCAATCACTCTACCCACGAAGAAAACATGAATACGACCTCAATCGCACCCACAAAACGAATACAACCTCAATTGTACCCGCAAAGGAAGACTAACCTCAATCACTCTATCCACAAAGAAAACATAAATACGACCTCAATCGCACCCACAAAACGAATACAACCTCGATTGTACCTGCAAAGGAAGACTGACATCAATCACTCTACCCACAAAGGAAACATGAATACAACCTCAATCACACCCATAAAACGAATACAACCTCGATTGTACCCGCAAAGGAAGACTGACCTCAATCACTCTACACACAAAGAAAACATGAATACGACCTCAATCGCACCCACAAAACGAATACAACCTCAATTGTACCCGCAAAGGATAACCAACATAAAATGGAATTCGCTGGGGATAACGTGAGACAAAACTTCTGGTTTAAACCACCCCTACCGAGAAAGGGAAACTGGCAAACAAAAAGTGTCAAGCGTGAACTGACTACTAGGCGAGAACTGGATTTCGTAAAAGAGAAAGGCCAAACAGAGGCAAACTCTAACGGACTCACGATCCACAGGTAAGATGACTCCGCTGGGGAAAGGAGAAGTCTAAATAAAAGATTCTGCCGGGGAGCACAAGTATGAGGAATGCATCCCTCCAAAATCTCCTGAGTTATGCCATCTCTGCTGGGAAAGAGAACTGGCAAGGAAAGCATCAAATCTGGCTTATGCTTCGAATGCAAATGTTTGAATTTTGCTGTAATGCTCCACACGAAGTGGAAATGCTACGCGTTTGAGGATGTAATGCCAATGCTTATGATATGCAAAAGGGGTCCCTCCAGCAAAATAAATGCTGGAGAGAAAAGACCAATTGAGCTGGGGATGACAAAATAAATTGTCCTCTGAATCCAAGAACTCTGCTGAGAAGGATCACGCTGACCGACCCTTTGGATCAACAACCTCTACCGGGGATGAAATCCCAAAAGAACATCCACACTACCGGGGATTACACCTGTCCTTTACTGAAGGTAACATCCAAAACCTGAGATTTCTCCTCTGCTGAGGGAGTTGAGAATGAATGCCAATAACGGAACTGGAAGTCTATTACTGAAGATTGCCAATAACAGATGGGCTTAGGACCTGCTGGGGGATGCCAGCCCATAATACCATCCTGCTTGGAGATACTGCTGAACTTAGCCTGCTTATGGGGAGAATGACTTTACTCCCACCTTGCTGGGGATTAGAATATGACATTGTCGGTGAAAACACGCTTCCTGACTGGATGAGGAAGGTGAACACCCTGATTCTGTGGGGAAATAATATCTTGATCCAGAGAAAAATACTTCCCAAGTCTCCTGCTGGGGAAGGTCTGCTCTGCGGAGGAAAGGTGCAATCTCAATGATGGGGAGCGCAACCCTACTGGGGGAGTACAATGTTGTTTCCCTGCAAGTCAAATAACAACAAATAGAATATGCCACAACATGACTATCACCATTAATGCCTAAGTAATTTCTACTGCTCTTCGTTATGCTCCGCAAAGCTCGAAGTTTTATATGCAATGTTTATCAAAAGTATCGGACGTTTTTGCAAACAAAACAGTAAAAGTTAAACAAACAACGGGAAGCTCTCTGAGTGAAATGAAAATTTTATTGAGAAAAGTGGCTTGTAAATAGGTATTTACAATCGGAAGCAATTCCTAAAAAGAGATATCCACCATATGTCGGCAATGCGGGAACAGATATCCACCATGATTCGACTCAGCTATGACCCGTGTGTCTTGCTTATCCACAAATATTTTGACCTTTGAGGAGACTAACTGTACTGATTCCTTTCTTTCAGAATTTCTGGGTATTGAAAGTGCTCACAGATCGAACGCAGACCATAGCCTTTCGCTTATAAATCCCTAACTTTTTCCTGGATCGCCCTTTTCGGGTTTTCAATCCATCGGGATACCCATTCTTGCCAAAGTTGTCGTTACTGGTTTTCAACTTTGCGGGTTTACACATTTCTTTTTTCATTTTTTCCCTAATTTTTGCTCGAACCTTTTCCTTTTTATGGTTCGCCGGGATGCTCTTTTTTTTCCTGGATTTTCTTTTTATGTCCAGCGGGTCTCTTTTATGCGAAGTATTTTTTGACTACGTCTGCGTTCATAGGGGATGTAAAATCTTCTCCATCCATAGTTAAAAGTAGTAAGGCTCCACCAGAGAAAACCTTTCTTACCACATATGGCCCTTCGTATTTTGGAGTCCATTTTCCCTTTGTGATCTGTCTGAGGAGGAAGGATCCTTTTCAAAACTAATTCACCAGCTTGAAAACACCGAGGACGCACTTTCTGATCAAAGGCTTTCTTCATCCTGCTCTGATATAACCGACCATGTGTGATGGTTGCCAATCTCTTTTCTTCAATAAGTTTCAACTGATCCAACCTGGAACGTACCCATTCAGCTTCATCAAGCTTCACATATGCCAGAACTCTCAAAGACGGAATCTCGACTTCTAAGGGTAAAACTGCTTCCATACCATATACCAATGAGAAAGGGGTTGCCCCAGTTGACGTACGCACCGAAGTACGGTACCCATGTAGGGCATAAGGTAGCATCTCATGCCAGTCTTTATACATTACCATCACCTTCTGCACAATCTTCTTGATATTCTTATTTGCTGCCTCAACAACACCATTCATCTTCGGATGATATGGAGAGGAATTGTGATGCTCGATCTTAAAACTCTGACATAGTTCCTTCATCATCTTATTGTTCAAATTCGAGCCATTATCAGTGATGATTCTCTCCGGGACCCCATAACGACAGATGATGTCCTTCTTTATAAACCGGGCCACCACTTGCTTGGTGACGTTGGGGTACGAGGCTGCCTCCACCCACTTTGTGAAATAGTCAATGGCAACTAAAATGAAACGATGCCCATTGGAAGCTGTGGGCTCAATCTTTCCGATCATATCTATGCCCTACATTGCAAAAGGCCAAGGAGATGATAACACGTTTAGAGGCGTAGGCGGTACATGCCTCTTATCTGCATCAATCTGGCATTTATGGCACTTTCGGGCGTACTTAAAACAATCAGACTCCATAGTCATCCAATAATATCCTGCCCTCAACAACTTTCTAGCCATGGTGTGTCCACGGAATGAGTACCGAAAG
This sequence comes from Lathyrus tuberosus, assembly GCA_022829125.1. Lineage (NCBI taxonomy): Eukaryota > Viridiplantae > Streptophyta > Magnoliopsida > Fabales > Fabaceae > Lathyrus > Lathyrus tuberosus. The sequence goes on along the minus strand of JALAZF010000065.1, from coordinate 14,430,850 downwards.
AACCCTCGTGAACTTCCTCCATCAATAAGCCTGCCTCGTGTTCATCAACACAAGTAGCAAGACCATATCGAAGTTCCTCTTATATAAGACATCATCCTTTTTCAGAAAGAAGTTTCCTGCCAACCTTCTTAGAGTCTTCTTATCCTTGGTGGAGGCACCCTCTGGGTACCCCTGTCTCTTCAAAAAGACCTTAATATCATGATACCACGGTTTGCCATCTGACACATCTTCAATTGCAAACACAAAAGCTGGTATATCTAGGCGCATGATCCTAATCGAAGGAGTTTCATTCCAACGGTTCACCTTATACATGGATGCCAATGTCGCTAACGCATCAACCATCTGATTCTCAACCCGGGGTACATGATGAAAATCCACCCTGTCAAAGAAAGGTAACAACCTTCTGGCATAGTTGTTATAAGGCACCAAATTCGCTTGACGAGTCTCCCATTCTCCTATAATCTGATTAACTACCAACGCGGAATCACCATAGACATTGAGGTTCTTAATTCTCAAATCGATTGCTTCTTCTAACCCCATGATGCATGCTTCATACTCCGCCTCGTTGTTGGTACACACGAACGCTAACCGGGCAGTAAAAGGTATATGAGAACCCTTTGGGGTCGTAATGATTGCCCCATTTCCATTACCATATGAGTTGACAGCCCCATCAAAAATCATCTTCCATTGAGACCTAATCTCAGGTCCTTCATCCGGCAGAGGCTCTTCACAATCTTTCATTTTCAGAAACATAACATGCTCGTCCGGAAACTCAAACTTCATTGGCTGATAATCCTCGACCGGCTATTCAGCAAGATATTCTGACAGGACACTTCCCTTAATGGCCTTCTGGGAAACATACTGAATATCGTATTCTGCCAAAACCATCTGCCAACGGGCTATCCTTCCAGAAAGTGCTTGCTTATCAAACACGTACTTAATCGGATCCATCTTCGAAATCAACAAGGTTGTGTGGTTTAAAATATACTGCCTCAGACGCTTGGCTGCCCAAGCGAGTGCACAACATGTCTTTTCCAATATAGAGTATCTTGATTCACAATCATTGAACTTCTTACTCAGGTAGTAAATGGCGTGCTCTTTCCTACCTGTCTCGTCGTGTTGAGCGAGTACACAACCCATCGAATTCTCAAGAACCGTAAGGTACATAATTAACGGTCTCCCTAACACCGGAGGCATGAGGACTGGAGGTTCCTGCAAATACTTCTTTATCCTTTCAAATGCTTCTTGAAAATTTTCATTCCACCTGATCTCTTGATCCTTTCTTAACAACTTGAAAATTGGCTCACACGTGGCTGTCAGATGAGAGATGAACCTAGCGATGTAATTCAACCTCCCTAAGAAACCACAAACCTCTTTCTCTGTTCTTTGCTCAGGCATCTCCTGTATGGCTCTTATTTTTGCAGGATCAACCTCGATCCCTCTTTCACTAACAATGAATCCCAGCAATTTACCAGACCTCACACCGAAAGTGCACTTGTTCGGGTTCAATCTCAATCTGAACTTCCTCAATCTTTCAAACAGTTTCTGGAGGTTTACCAAGTGTTCTTCCTCTGTCTGTGACTTCACAATCATGTCATCAACATAAACTTCAATCTCTTTGTGAATCAAATCATGAAAGAGAGTCACCATTGCCCGCTGATAGGTTGCCCCAGCATTCTTCAATCCAAAGGGCATTACCTTGTAGCAAAATGTTCCCCACAGTGTTATGAACGTTGTTTTCTCCATGTCTTCCGGGGCCATTTTGATTTGGTTATACCCAGAGAATCCATCCATGAAGGAAAACACATAATATTGAGCAGTATTGCCTACTAACATGTCAATGTGGGGGAGCGGGGAATCAACACACATCCTGACCTTCCCATCCTTTTTAGGTACAGGTACAATATTAGCAACCCACAGAGGGTAATTTGTCACAGCAAGAAATCCGGCGTCCAACTGTTTCTGAACCTCTTCCTTGATCTTGACAGCCATATCTAGTTTCGTCCTTCTTAGTTTCTGCTTGACTGGAGTACAAACCTCTTTAAGCGGCAACCGGTGTGAAACAATGTCAGTGTCAAGCCCGTGCATGTCTTGGTAAGACCAGGCGAAGATATCCACTTATTCTCGAAGCAACTCAACCAATCTTCCCTTAACAGTGTCTTCCAAAGCAGCCCCAATCCTTACTTCTCGTTTAACATCCTCGGTTCCCAGATTAACAGTCTCAACTTCCTCCTGATGAGGTAGAATAACCCTTTCCTCCTGTTTCAGTAGCCTGGCTAATTCTTCTGGTAAGTCACAATCTTCGTCAGTCTCTTCTTCGACTTGATAGATAAGATTGTCGAAGTAATATCGAGCCATAGCTAAGTCATGATGGGTGGAATCTGGACAAAGGAACCTGCATGATGGGTGTTTTATGTTTATTATGAGTGCAATAAACAAGAAAACACATTGCCATTTTGATGTGGGTTAATGCAAAAAGTGAAAAACAGAAAGACAGGGATCAAAATATTTGAATGAAAAACATCCTTTATTAATGATAAAGGTAGCAAGTAACACATTTAAGCCCTACAAATAAATATCACTACGTCTTGGGCAGAACGTAGGATTTAACATAACAGAAAACAAAAGTAAATTACTCCGGGCGAGTCACTTGGATGACTTTCTCGGAAGACCAGTTGTCTAAACTCTGAACAGGGGCGCAGGGACGGATCCATTTATCCATGTCACAATCACTATCTCCTTCATCCTCAATAGCATTAACCTGATTAAAGAAAACCCCAGCACTTGTGAACCGAATCGGGCCATCATACTTGGGAGGCTCTTGGGCTTGTCGGGGTGGCTTGTACCCTAGTCCATAGGTATCCTGCTTCTTCTGAACATCAATGACACTGCCCCACTTCTGAGAACCACTAGCTTCAACTATAGCGCGCGCCTCTTTGAAAGAGGACATCAGAACCTCTGGTTGTCTGATAACTTCAGGTTGGGTAACTGCCCCAGACTGACTGACTGCCTTTGGGGGTTCCCCGGGAATTTTCACAGCTTCAAAGGCTTAGCACAAAGTTTCCTGTACTTCACCATCTACCTCTACATACTTGAATGTCGATAGGTGACTCACCATGATCTCTTTCTCCCCACAAACAGTCACAACGTGGCCATCCACCATATACTTCAACTTCTGGTGCAACGTAGATGTTACGGCCCCAGCACCATGGATCCAAGGGCGACCCAACAAACAACTATAGGCAGGCTGAATATCCATTATGTAAAAGATGGTGTTGAAAATCTCAGGACCCACCTTGATTGGCAGAACTAACTCTTCAAAAACCGACCTCTTAGAACCATCAAAAGCACGTACTACCAAGTCACTTGGCGTACAAATCAACCCACGAGTATCCAACTTCATCAAAGCCTTCTTCGGCAGCACATTCAAAGACGATCTAGTATCAACTAACACATGTGACATTAAGGACCCATGGCACTCCACTGAAATATGCAGAGCGTTGTTGTGATTCCTCCCAGCCGGAGTCAGATCTAAATCGGTGAAACCCAAGCCATTACCAGCATTCACATGAGCCACAACCCCTTCTAACTGATTGACAGATATTTCATGCGGTACATAAGCCATATTCAAAACCTTCAGCAGTGCATTTCGGTGTGCCTCAGAGCACAGATGTAAAGATAGAATGGAAATCTTTGATGGAGTTTGGTGAAGTTAATCTATATTTTTGTAATCACTTTTTCTGATCAGCCTCATAAACTCCTCTACATCTTCTGAGAAAGTATCCCCAACTGGCTTTGTCACAGGATTATTCACTTCCTTCCTTTGTATAGACTCGTCCATCATCTGTTTACCTTTGTCTTGTTTTGAACTGCCAGCTTGATCCTCGGACGGAATAAAGACTCTACCACACCTAGTGATAGCCCCTGCTTCAACAAGATTTTCAACCCCTGTATTCACAGCTTACGTCTTTACCAATTCCTGCTTCTTACCATCAACAAATACCTCAGCCCCATAGTTCCACGGGATGGCCTTGGTACTCTCATACGGGACTGGTCCAGGAACAGTGATAATGATCAGCGCTGGTCTCGCCGGCGCTGATATAGTTATTGTCTTGAACGGAATTGTTATTGTGGCAACATCAGTCTCTCTGTCAGTAACATTACTCTGCCTATAACCCCTGTCAAACTGTAATATCCCTTCACTGATCATTCTCTAAATACCTGCTTTCAATAAATCACAACCTCGTGGTTGTGACACACATCCTACACACCCTTCATCACACCCGGGAAATACCCCTCCCTTCAACAATCTTTCCTTCACCACACCCAGGGGAGTTTGGACTTCATTCACATCTGAAATCAAACTCAAGTCTTCACAGTCTTCAATAATAGCATTGACCCTCGGCCCACCGTGATTCGGCATCGGGTTCTGATTCACATTTGGAACATCATTGGAGAAATTGATGGCTTTGGAATCCACCAAATCTTGAACCTAATGCTTAAAAGCTTTACAGTTCTCAATATAATGCTCGGGTGCCCCGGAATGAAACTCGCAGTGGGCGTTGGCGTCATAGCCGGGAGGTGGATTACCAGTAGGTGGAGCCAATGTTTTCTTCTGAATTAACTGTAGCTTTAACAAGTGCTAAAATAATTGAGAGTAGGGAAGAGGTGGAGTGTCAAAATGCCTATCCCGCCTAGTCAGAGGTTGCGATCGGCAAGGAGCCTGATTTTGTTGTTGAGACACTGCCGGCTGTTGAGGTGCTGCTGGGATGGTTACAGAAGCCACCTGCTGATTGAAGTTCTGAGGAGGTCCTTCTCTACCACGATATGATGACACATAGTTTGTATCTCCCTCCCTCTTCTTGTAACCATTGGCATAAGGCTTCTTACTTCCTCCAGATGAGGACCCATCACCACCTGATATTTTTCTCGCCTTAATTCCGCTCTCCACCATCTCTCCTACTAAGATCAAATCAGCAAACTTCCAGTCATACACGGTACCAGCTTTTCATAGTAATGACCCTACAAGGTGGCCATAAACATAGTTATCATTTCTCGCTCCAACATGGGAGGTTGAACCCTCGCTGCCAGTTCTCGCCACCTCTAAGTGTATTCCTTGAAACTCTCATTGTTCTTCTGTGAAAAATTCTGTAGATGTGTTCTGTTAGGAGCCATGTCAGTGTTATATTGATAGTGTCTAATGAATGCCCCTGCTAGATCTCTCCAACTACGCACATCTTTCCTTTCTAGTTGCATATACCATTCCAGGGATGCCCCAGATAGGCTATCCTGGAAGCAATGCATCATCAATTTTTCATTCTTTGCATGTGCAGCCATTTTACTCGCGTATGCCCTGACACGAGTCCTTAGGCAAGACATACCATTATACTTCTCGAAAGTGGAAGTCTAAAACTTGTGCGAGATAACAACGCCTGGAACCAGCCCCAAATCCTCTAGATCCATACCCACAGAATCCTGATTTACAACACCCCTTAGTTGTTCCTCAATCAACCTAAACCTCTGATCATTGTCAATCTGGGGACCAACATCCCCACCTACCACAGAAAATGAATCATCTTGAACATCATCATACTGGCGGCCCTGGATAGCACCGACACCAATACCTCCTCCCCCAACATTTTCAGCTCCTCCCGGAGGAATCACAATGCTAGAAACAGGAATACCTCTGCCCGGAGGACCATTCTGACCATTATTACCATTGACACCAGTATGAACTCCCCGATGAAGGACACCATCTTCATCAATCCTTAAAATCAGTGGTTGGACAAGAGTTCTTAACTGCTCTTGGCCTTGAGCAACCCCTTGCATTAAATCCATGAATTGATTCATGCGAGTCTGCATCTCAGTCATCTCAGCTTGTAGTTGATCCATGACTTTCTTCTGATTCTGTCTGGTAGAATACTTGTGAATATGTTGATCTGCAATCCTGTACTGAGAATGAGGACAAGATAAGAACACCAGAGATAAGCACCTGTCATGCAAAATGATTATGCAAAATGATTATGAATATGCAAATGCAAATGAACATGTTTGAATATCCGCGGGGCGATCCCCCCCTTGATTCCAGTTTAACAACAAGATAGAACGGAACTTCTGCTCATATATTAAGAAAACCAGAGGAAAACCAAATGTCCACAATCACAAATCCAAGATAACAAGTCTAAACACAATAATCATAGATCCCAACCAACAAGCCTGGAGGTGGTCCAAATAATGAAAGAAAATAGAAAACTATGGCATGTCATCAAAGTCCACAAGTTTTAATCCCCCCCATCCATTATGCTTTTTGCTCCAGTCTTGAATTTCCTTGAACAGCTTTTTGGTGTCGGGATGCTTCGGTCTCTGAATTAGCTCTTGAATGAGAACGTCTCTCCTATGCATGATCCCTTCCAAGTATCGGCAATGCAACTCCCAAGCGTCTTCTCCAGAAACACCATCCATGCTAGGACCCTCATTCCTAGGTCTCTTCACCTCAGCTCGGATCTTCAGTTCCTCTATGGAGGCTATGGCTTCACTGAGTCGACCTTCGACTGCTTGTCTCTGGAATACCCCTGATAGGATCTCAGCATCCTTTTTTTGAGCTTCAACTTCAATTGATCAATCTGAGCTAGATAACCGTCTTCCTTTCGCTTATTCTCAGCCATTGCCGTATCTCGGTGAGCATTGAACTTGTGAATTTCCAACAAAGCCTTGGCCAAATCCTCCTTCTTAGACTTGAGAACCTCGCTGATACCATCTAGAGCTTGCTTTATCCTTTGTCTGGATGTGACCTCGTCTGCTAGCTCGTTTTTTTCTTAGCGAGAAGCTCTATCTTTAATCTGGCGACATGAAGAGCCTCACCCCTCTCATGCTTCAACTGGTAACTTTCTCTTTGTAGCTCATTGTTCTCTTCTCGCAGCTTTTCCTTTTCAGCCCACAACTTGTTAAACTTCTCCATCTCAACTGTGTTAGGAGGCTCAATCAGCAAGGGGTAAGATGGTGGTTCTTTGGAGAATGGCAAAAGCTCCATCTCTACCCTTTTCTGAATCCAATCTTCATACACAGGAAATGTTCTGTTGTTGCTCTTCCCAAAAGAAGTCTTCCCCTTCTTATGACGATCTTCCCAAGTATTTGCAACTTCTTTCAACAGTTCTGGATTGATTTCCCCACTCAGATATAGAGACTCTTGGACATCCTCATCTTTTGGCGGTTCCTTCAAGGCATACCCGAATTGCCTAATAGCAAGAATATGGTTGTAGTTAATCCCCCCCTTTCCTTCCTATTAGAGGCACATTTGGGAGACCTCCATAACTAATCATGATATCTCGACCCAACAAGTCACGGTTAACCCAAATTAGATTATCTGCCCTCAAGCCCATCAATCTTTTGGACCACTCCAAAGTTCCTTGAGTATCTACAAGTGCCCCAGATTTGGGAAGACGATCAGCAAACCATTTGTAGAAGACTGGCGCACAGAAATAAAAGGGTCCTCCCCTCCTCTTCTCGTTCTTATAATACACTGAATAATACAGATCTCCAAGCAAAGTAGGTACCGGATTCTTCATGGTAAATATCCGGACAGCGTGCATGTCCACAAAATCCTTCATATTTGGAAACAACACCATTCCATAGACACACATAGCCAAGATGGCATTGAAAACTGTCCAACATCTAGCCTTAGCATAAACATCAGCCTATTCTATAAAAAATTTCACATGAAAACCTTTGCACCCTCCCTTACTGGCAACGTTGTTTTTCAACAAAGATGGATCCAAATGCAAAGCCTCGGAGACCTTCTCTAAATCAGGAAGTTCTTCAGAAAGATAGAAAGGAGCCTCTTCTTTAATGGCAACATCCAGAATGAGAGAAAATTCCTCCAATGTCGGAGCCAAAAGATAATCAGTGAATAGAAAACAACGCAGGTGAGGGTCATAGAATTGCACTAGAGTGTGCAAACCCCTATACTCGTATTCAGTGATGCTGCGAGCAAAATTCAGAATTCTTCCATACTCTCCTCTAAAGTTTTCCAATACCCCAGGTTCTGCCATAGACACAATCTTGTGAACAGTATCCAAAAAAAGTGATGGGAACTTGTACACTATGATGTTTTTTTTCTCGGTACTCATTCTTAATAGTCTTCAGAAACCATAATCAAAGTTAGGATGCAACCCTGCAAATGAACAAACATGTTAGGATGCAAAATGATGATGCAAATGCACACATGGGGTCAAGGATGCCACGCAGACTGGACAACTGCTGCACTGAACAAATGTATAATCTCAAAGGGTCTGCCCAAATAACCAGAATACTAGAATAACCATAATATCACACTAATAAATCTGCTGACCAGAAAACCGGGTATGTTGAAGGTCAAGGTTACCTGCAAACCTGTAAACACCCTGCCCTCTCATATGTGGGTAATAGAAAGCCGAGGATCCTCAATATCACGGGCTCTCAGGTCGAGAAATGATGATACGTTCACCATTTCTGGTTTGGCATCATCACCAATCGAGGAGGCCTCAACTGATTCCCCTAAAAAAGAAACATCCCATGGAAAGTCCTCCGTTTCAGCACTGAGGTCGAGAAGCAATAGTACATTCATCCCTCGGGGTACAGTACTATCGCCAATCGAGGAGTGCTTCCACTAATTCTTTTCCAAAAGGACACCCTATAGCAAGTTCCCAGCATTGGGTCCTCGGATCGACACGTGTAATGGGTTTGCCATTTCTGGTCTGCCATTATCACGTCTCGGGAGGAGTGCCGTTACTGAGTCCTCGGGAATGGTCACCAGAGTCGACAATTTTCCAAGTTACATTCAATCATCTGCACCAATGCGCAGGATAAAACATTACCAAAGAAAACCCGTCTGGATGTCGAGTTTTCATGTATACTACGTCTGGCCAAATGCCACACAAGTCACACTATTTGCCACAATAATTCTACGTGTATGCTCAAGCCTGGGTATTGGGCTTATCTCTAAGAACTCCCAACCCGCCAAACAGAAAAACAGTGCAGCAGCTGATAATAATATGCAATGCAGAAAATGCGGTAAAAAATAAAATACAACAAATAAAGCAAAACAAAAACAAAAATACCCAAAGAGAACAAAGACAAGCAAGCACTAGGATCGACTCGCTAAAAGGGATGGACCAGCATAGGTCAACCAGAGTCCCCAGCAGAGTCGCCAGCTGTCGCTCCCAGGATTTTCATCCAGGTACAAACGCGAAAGTGGCGCGGAACACAGAGTCGCCAGCAAATGTATATTTATCCCAAGAAAGGGAAAGGAAACACCGCATAAACCTGAGGAAGAGGGAAAGGAATGGTCATCACAACCATAGCCTGGGTTCGGGAGTCGGTTACGCGAGGGGAAGGTGTTAGCACCCCACGCGTCCATCGTACTCGATGGGATCCACGCTTGTTGTCTATTATAAGGGTGAGTTATCCTATCATCTATGGCTACACTAAAACGGGGAAAGGGAAAACAAAGACAGACTCGGTAGGACGTCGTCGTCCTAGGCCTACGTACTCCCTTGTGCAATGGGAAATTCAGAGTTAACGTAGTTCGGACCAAGTTCTTTTTGTGTTTTTTATGAGCGACGTTAAGCTCGCGTCCGGCAGTTAGGGTCGATGCCTGTTTGCGACTCAGACGGAAAGTAACGTGCCCTTTTTGAAAATTGCCTTTAGTTTGACAATCGCGCAGGATAAAAAGGTTTGAAGTTTGTTTGTATTTTTTAAGACAGAAGTGACTTGAGTTAGTTCATAACTCAACTTGAACCATAGTCAATGACACGGGAACGAATGCGTCTCATGGTCGTCCCCAATGGGACGTATGCTCAACACTCTAGAAGAATGAAGGGGGACCCCTCAATCTTCACTTCCTATGTTTAAGGCTTGTGTGCAAGGCAAGTTGACCTTATTAAGTATCTTAGAAATTATTATGAGATGAGAAGAGGGACTCAAAAGAAAAGACAAAAAAATGACGGGAAAAACTATCCTAAGGTTATCATGCAAAGATGGCCCTAAGGGGAGGATTAGGAGGGAGACTATCCTATAGAATCTAGTCCTAATGTTATCATACAAAGGATTGAAAGCCTAATGTCTCTCCTACCTCCAACTTAATCAGAAATTAAGTCGAGCTAGGAATCCTAAGGGGATCATGTGAACAACCACAAGTAAACATTAACCAATTCAATCACAGGCAAGGAAAAGAAATGAGATGAAAAGAATGAGGGTAAACATAGATAATCATCCACACCCTTAAACAACTTACCTCAGCCTCTGCATAAAAGGTTAGTACAAAACAGACATAAGTAACTATAAGACAAGTGAAACCCAGGCAAATCACAAACCAAAGAGAAATGGCAATCAAGTGACCTATAACAATTCAAACATGATTCATGAAGTCAAAGAAGCAACCCCAAACAATGGCATAAGTGCCTTCCCAAACAAGTAATCAGACATGATCATGGATGTGCATAAAAGAAGACCTCAAACAAAGAGCAACCACATAATTAGTAAAACATCTTTTAAAATTACCAAATTAAAACCCATAGCACCTCAACCAGTGGTAAACATCATATTAAAAACTCATGCAAAAATTCACAAGATAGGTCACTCAAACAATTATGCAAATTCAAATGAGCATTATGAACTAGCATGCAAAAGCAATGGACTAAAATGCAATATGAAAAAGTTTTAAAAATGAGAGAAAAATATTTTAATGCAATTCAATGTGTTGGTGAAAGGATGCAAAAAGAATGAGTTCAAAATGTTTTATGGATGATGAGAAATAAATTCTACAATTCATGGTATGCATATATGGAATAAATTCAAAAGAAAATAAACAAATAATTACTTGAGATGCTAAAAATAAAATAAAATAATAAAATAAAATTTTATAAAATTTTATAAAACTATAAATATGATTCACGAATTTTTTGGTGATTTTTGGTTGCAAATATATATTTTTTAAAAATTAAAAATGAATTAATGCAAATTAAATAAAATAAATAAATTGAAATAAACATGGGGGTGTGACCAGCAACCCAAACACGTTGAGAATGGAACATGGGCTTAAGTGGGGGTGCGAACAGAAGGCCAAAAACCTAAAATCCATCAGCAAAAATACAATAAAATAAAAAGGTACATGTGAAACCCAGTCAACGGATTGACTCCACCACAACCCTCAGATCAATCTAACGCCTCACACTTAGTCAACCCAAACCAGCATGTATTCATGATTAACGGTATAGATCACACAGTACACCACAACCAACATACGTGCGCGCTCACCAAAGTACTCAGAATACCCTACACTCCCACGTGAGCAGCACATGGGTTTTTTAATGTGTTGTCACAATTCCATCCATATGATTCATCAAACGCACAAAATTAAGTCAACAATATGGAAAGTAATTAAGATGCGTGATGCAAATCTAAGGTACATGGCAATAATCATGGGATGGCACATATACAACTAATAAAATAAATCAGATTTTTTAAATGATGTGGCAACGCATGAACCTTGAGATCTAGGCAACAGACGGTCACAATTCCGCCTCTCTCCCTGAAACCCTAGCTCGCCGAAAAACATAACCAGACGCCGGAACTAGGGTTCCGACCGTCTTCTCCGGTAACCACCACCCAAAAAGTTCCCAGAAATGGCATATGAGTACACTAAACTGATCAGAAAAACATGAGGATCAATAATATCACGTCATTTTTTACAAACAAACAACACATAAAGCAAATCGAATGAAAAAAGGTTTGGGTCCAAAACTTAAAACTCATCATACAATCAAACCATGCGTCCAAAATCAAAACAAACTATACCAGAATTATCAGTGAATGTCACACATTATTATGCGCATGAAAAAGAGGAGTTTTAAGAGCATGCAAATTATCACTAACCTGAGATCAAGCAATCCTTATCCTTGATGTTAGCTTCAAACGATGGATGATTTGCGTTCTATGGATCCCAAGGATTGATGTTGTGAAGGAATTTTTGGAAAAGCCTTTGTGGATTGAGAGATTCGATGAAGAAAAGTTTTAGGGTTCACTCTTGAAAACTCTCCAAAATCAGGTGTTCTCCCCCTAACCAGTGCATGAATTAGCTTAAATACTTAGGGTTAATCCACTGATAATCACTTGGGCCTTGTTAATTCCTCACTTAATGAGTTTTGGGTGATTTTGGAAATTTGCATAATGTGAAATACACCCTCCTCCATGCATGTATATCCAAACCCTTGATGATGGATCACTTATTTAACAATTGCTAACCACAATTGAATTGGATTTCGGCCTTGAGATGTCTTGGTTCATGAGTTTAAATGATCTTACAATTTTGCATAATGGAAAATAAGTGATGAATAAACCATGGATCCACTTGATTCAAAGGCCAAAAATGATCTTTATGGATTGTTCTTTGATGTTATAATGTGGCTTGAAACAAAGGAATCAATTATAGGTCACTATGTCCCAAAATGCAAAAGTTGTGAAAATGGAACCATAAGGAAACCCTAAAAACCACCTTGCCTTCTTTTGATCATAACTTGGGATTCACAAATGACATGGAGACCATCTAGTACTTGTTGGAAAGAGGAGAAAAAGATATTCAACTTTTATGTTTAAGAAAAATTGATCTGAAGCTTCCTTGATGGTGAAAAGTCAAGTTGAATGTAGTGTAAAAACTTGCCAAAAATGGAAACTTCTCATTATAGGTCACTTTCCAAATTTAGTAACTTTTGTACTAACCCTTGATTCTTCATAAATTGCATGAAACTTGACCCTTGGAGACCATATGAGGATGTGAGACCTTGAAAACCTTGAAGAGAGCCTCAAAATTTCACAGTTGACTTCCCCTCTCACTGTTGACTTTTCCTTATTTCACAAGTAACTGATCTATTGAACATCCTCCCCAAAGAACCAATGACCAAAATTCCATCCATGAACACTTAAGAACATAAGGAATACCATGAGACCAAGTCTTGCCCCAAAAATCAGAAATAATCTGACTTTAGGTCAAACCCTAATTTGGCACCCTCTGGCTAAGAGGAAATAACACAGTCTCCAAATCCAAATTCCTCTTAATATGATGTGTATCCTCTCCAACAAAGATAAGATATCCCATTTGGTGATGATGAAAACCCAAGAAGCTTGCCCATTGGGGCAATAAACCCAAGAATCTCAAAACCCTAATTTCTGCATTGGTTAGGAGAGAGTGATCCACTTGAGATCTCTTGCCAATTGTGAACTCCTGATGATGTGATAGACCAAATAGGATCTCTTGGACAATATATGGGCTTTTGCTTGACCCTTTGAAGAACACCTTCTCCTCTTGAACTGCCTCTAGCACCTTGACCCCATGCTAAGAACCAATGATATGCACACATGATAATGCAAAATGAAATGAAACATAAGCCAGTTAATACTAAAGTATGGAGAGAAAATTTTGGAGTGCTACAATCTGTAACAACATCATGGTGGCAACAGAAAAATTCAAACGAGGGAGGGAAGAAATTGGGAATACAACAACATAAAGAACCTGATTTCTTTCTGTCATATGGATATATAAAAACAAAAGAGCCAACAGAGCATAAGAAAAGGGTAGGATACCTTTGCGCTTCTTGGGAACCCTTCTCCCACCCTGTAAAAAATTGTTTTGCTCTTCATTTCAAATACAACACAACCAAGTCGCACGAACCGTACAAAACGAGCCCCAAAACCCTATCTTGTATGACACAAAAACAATCCCAATTTCACAATACAACATATTCAGCAGCCAATTTTCACGCGTAGCAGCAAAACCGTATACTCACACCACAATTGCAGCTCACGATTCCTTTCTTCTTCACTCTTAGGAAGCCCTAGCCGCCAGAAACCTCTACCAAAATATCTCCCCTAACTCTTCAAAACCTCACTCAATCACAGAACCACCTTCTTCCACTTAAACATTACTCACCACCCTTCAAAAATCAACCACACAAACTACTCTTCACCAACAACAACAACCCAGACCTCTATTCCTCCATTCTTCAACCTCACAGCACCTTCAACCCACTCAAATCCTCACCCTTCAACCACAACCATATACCTCCAATTGAAAACCGGAATGAAACTCAAGCGATTCACTGAGAGATCGAGAAGAAGAGAAGACGGAGAGTGAGAGCAAAACAGAGACGAGGCGGAAGTGAACCTGGAGCACTTTTCCGAGTGAGAGAGTGAGTTTGTGACGAGTTGAAGGTTAAACTGTCTTGTCCGTTTTCTCCTGCGTTGTCGTGTGGGTATGCCTTGTTTTGAAAATAGCTTTTGTTTTTGAAAAGAAAAAAATAATGAACCTTAGTTTTGTTTTGAAAAGTAAAAAGAAGGTCTGATGTTGATAGCTCTACCTTTACCTTTCCTGTAGCGTGTTTTCATAAGACCAAGGTCGTTGTTTTTTTTAAAAGAAAAAAATTAGATGTTGTGGTTGTAGTTTGTTGACCGTGCCCTAGTAGGCATATTGGGCTCAGCCCATGAATTACTTTGACATACCACACCCTTCGTATTCAGTCTACACCCCTTTCCATTCTATTTTTTCTATTTCAATTTTCTTTGAATCTTCTATTTTATTTTCTTTTCGGTTTTTATTTTTAATTTTAAACACATTTTTGTTAGTATGGACTTCTTTTGATTTCATTGGTTTCTAATCTATTTTCATTTCTATTTCTTATTTCCTTTTTCAATTTTTAGGGCCAATGATATCACAACAATCTTGATTAAGTTGATTTCGTCAAATCGATTCTACATCTTGATTTATATGAGGCCTACTTTTATTTTCTTTTATTTTTCTTTCAACTTTTTGGTCAATGAATACCAAATATCTAAGATTTATCGATTTATCGATTTTAAATCTTGATAAAGGTGAGACCTTTATTCTTTTTCTTATCATTTTCCGATTTTATTTCATTTCTATTATTTTTATTTCATTTTTATTCATTTTTGGGTCAATGAAAATCAAATGCTAAAGATTATCGTTTTTTCGATTTAAATTTTTAGTAAAGATGAGACCTTTCTTAGTTTTCCGATTTTTAATTCTTTTCGATTTATATTCTTTTATTTTCACTTTTGGTCAATGAAAGTCAAAAGTCGTCGATTATCAATTTATCGATTAAATCGTGATTAACACTAGACCAACTTTAATTTTATGTCAATACTATCTCTTGTCAATATTATCTTGATTATTATTATTCATACTCTTATCATATTGTGCATATCCATATTCATATTTATCTAACCATTTTCTTTGTTCATATTTTAATAAAAAAACATTAACAAATATCGAAACCCTAAAACAATAACTTAATGGACTTTTGGTTACTATACTTCGCTTGGCAACTTTGGTTCGAGGTTTAGTTTAGGACACTTCGCACACACACGAATTTCTCTTGGACTACCTTACAATGAGACCCTTTATTTCATGTCATCCCTTGTAATTTACATGTACCCCGCTCCCCATTCCGATGTACGCATTTTGTTTTCTTTTGATTGTGGTTTGTTTACTAGGAGCACCCCTAGGGACTAGCATAGACAACCCGTTTTCAAACTAATTCTCGATTCGTCGTCGAGCCATTTTCAAACAAACTCATTTTCAAACCAAATCCTCGATTCGTCGTCGAGCCATTTTCAAACAAACATCTTTTCAACCAAACTCTCGATTCGTCGTCGAGCCCTTTTTCAAATCAACCTCTAACCAAATCCCTTTTCAAACCAAACTCTTTTCATAACAAATAAACCCTTGATCCAACGTCAAGCGGAATTTCATAATCAAACTTCAAAAAACAACTAACAACTATCGCAACTCTTTTAGGGTGAAAAATGGGGGGTTCAAGTCTTTGATCTCCCTTAGATTGTTTGGGTGCGAGTTATCTTACTCGTGTGTGAGCAATTGACGCCTCTTCTTTTAACAAATCAAATCCTTTTCAAAATAACCAAGCGCATACATTAAACCCTTGATCCTACGTCAAGCGGACTTTCATAATCAAACTTCAAAACGACTAACAACTATCGAAACTCTTTCAAGGTGAAAAGTGGGGGTTCAAGTCTTTGATCTTCCTTTGATTGTTTGGGTGCGAGTTCTCTTACTCGTGTGTGAGCAATTGAAGCCTCTTTTAAAAATCAACCAACTCCCTTGTTTCGTGGGCGTACCACGAACTACGACTGCTCTGATTCTTTATTCTCGTCCGAGTAAAGATACGTAGGCACAAGATTGTGATGATCTTGGCGAGCACACCTTTTTCTTTTTCCCCCGTTTCCACACTTTTCCTTTTTCCCCCGTTTACGTCCACATTTTTTCTTTTCTCCTTGTTTGCGTCCACACTACCATCTTTTTTCCGTCAAACCCCGTAGTCGAACTACGATTGCTCTGATTTCTCATTCTCGTCCGAATGAGCATACGTAGGCCCGAGGTCGCGATGATCTTGCCGAGAACCCTATCCTTAAACCACCCATTTCCCCTTAGTATCTTTTCTTTTTATCTTTACCTTTCCGCATTTATTTTTGAGAGGAAAATATACAAACTTAGCTAACGAGTATCGCGATTCGAATCAAGAGGTTCCCATTGAGTACAACGGACGTGATGGGGTCCGCGTACCTTCCCCTCACGTAACCGACTCCCGAACCCAGAATGTGGTTGCGACGACCATGTTCTTATCTCCCTTAAAGGTTTTCTCGATATTTTCCTTTCCCTCTTTTGGGATAAATAAAGTTCGGTAGCGACTCCGTCGGAACCGTTTTCCACGCCTTTCGCGCGAGGGTCGTATTTTCGATTAAAGCGATTTTTTTCGAGGTCCGACACACACCATCACATTTGCTCGAATTATCGCGGGTTGAGGTTTCCCATGTATGAGTTCGCCTTTAAAGAGGCTGGTATTCGCCTCCCCTTCAACAGCTTTCAACTGGGGTTTTCAACCGTCTGCACTTGGCGTCGTCCCAGCTTCATCCTAACGCGCTCGCCCTCATGTGGGCGTTTGAAATCGTCTGTGACTATCTCAAGATTGGGACCATCCTCGAGCTCTTCTTCCGCGTCTTCCATCTACAACGTTCAACGAACAACGGGCGACATAGTTGGGTCTCTTTCAAACAACCCAGGAAGTTGTTCAAGGCGTACTCGGACTCAATAAGGGGTTTCAAGAGTAGGTTCTACTATGTCATGCCCGCGACGCACGCGGCTGTGTGTACGCTCTATGACATTGTGCCCGACAGATCCGGGGAAGAGAGGTTCGTGTCTAAGTGTCCCCTGGAGTGGGAGGACGCACACTTCGCGCTCGGTATGGACGATTACCACGTGAAGCCTAGCGAGCTGTCAGAGGAGGACAAAGGAGCGTACGCCATGTTGGTCGCGTATGTCAATGGTTTCAACCAGACAGAGTGCGTTGGTAGGGATAGAAAATACCTCCTCGACTCCCAAGGGAGGGTTGTGACCGCGGATCGTTTCATAAACTTTCGGGGTCTCCTCGAGTGCAAGTCTCCCGATGAGGCCAAGAGGTTCTTAGGTAGGATCTCCTCGTCCTGTTCGGGCCTCCATTTAGCTTTGTCTCTTTGTGCTAACTTTTTCCATGTTTTCTCTTGCAGCTCAAATGTCTAACGCCACCGAGCGTATCATGAAGTTGGTCGGCGAGCGGGCACCCAAGCGAACCAAGAGCCGTGTCCGAGAAGTTATTCAGACTGCGGCATTGGCTGGGACGACGAGTGGCTCTGTCTCGCCACAGTGCAGCCAGTCTCCTCCTCCAGAGAGCACCCCTGCCAAGAAAGCGAGGACTGAGGGACCTGTCCTCGTGGATCTCGTGAACCCCGCCTCAGCGGAGAGGTTTCTGATGCCCGCTTGCCACCTCTAGTGGAATTTCTTCGGGGGGAGCCCCCCTGTCATTGTTGATGCCGAGGTGAAGGCAGTTCTGGGTATGGACGGGGTGGCTAGGAGAGAGGCGCTTATCGAGGACCTTGCGGCCATGATACTGGTCTTCGAGACTGCCTTGATATTGAAAGATGGGACCCCCTCTGCCTCCGAGCTATAGAAGCTGAAGGACAACTACACTGCCCTCGAGAAGGAGAAGGATAAGGTCGCGACTGATCTGCAGAAGGCCCAGGCCCAGTGCGAGGACCACGCCAACACCCTCCCCGAGCTGAATGAGGCCAAGGCTGACCTGAAGGCGACTCAAGAGGAGCTTGATTGCTCTTGGACCGGGGTCGGAGAGTTGGAAGCTGCTGTCCGCCTCGCGGAGAACGAATTCGTCGGGGAGAAAAATCTTGCCGACCGCGCCGCTTTGATTGCCAAACTTCGGGAGCTTTAGCAAGACAGTCTGGAGGCTCTGGAGATAGGCTTCAAGAATGTCGTGGAGCATATCAGCGCCGAGAATCCAGGTGCTCAGCTGGTGCTCGACAGAATCAGTCCATTCCTTCGTGTGGTTGATGGCAAGCTGGACCTGCCAGAGGAGGAGGAAGAGGAAGATGGGAGACGGGTCGAGGATGCGATCGTCGTGTAGTTCTTTTGATTATTTGGCCTGCGTTCCATTTTTACTTGTAATGATTTGTGACCGACCTGTGTGTCGGGGGCTTTTTTTACACTTGTAATATTTGTACGCTAGGCTTCTGCCCGTTTTAATGTACTTTTGTTTATCGACTAGTGTTGTTTGCATGGTTTTAATTGTGTGTGATGTTAATGCATTTGCTATACTTTGTTTTTTGTCTAAGTATTAAAGACTTTGGGATTTGCTCGACCTTGACAGTCCCCGACCGCGTGGAGAGCCGGTCGGGTGGTCGGAGGCGTATTCCGACCTTCAACGAGGCTAAGAGCTCGGTCGAGGTCTTAGGTTCGTGGCGTGAACTTCCCATCGCGAGCTGGGCGTTCTGCCTAATCGGTACAACGACGGCGGAGCTCGATCGAGGTATCCCCGTCGGATCAAAGGTCCTCGCACACACACAATGCGGTCTCTGACCATCGTGTTGTGTATAGGGGTGTCGCGATCGTACCTTAGTGCGTCCCCGTAAGCGCGGTGTTAGTGAGTCGCGGGCAGCGCTTAATTGTAATATTGTTTGAGTTTCTCAGCGCTCCATGGTCGAGTAAGTTCTTCCCCGTGCAGATTTTCGAGGAAGTAGGCTTCGGTACCCGTTTTCGCGCGGAAGCGGTACAGGCCCTCCCAGTTCGCGGCGAGTTTGCCTTCTCGTGAGTCTTTCTTGTTCTTTCGTAGGACGTGGGTGCCCACCTAAAAATCACGTTTAATAACTTTGTCGTTATAACGTAGTGTTATTTTCTGCTTAAGCGAAGCTTCTCGGAGAGAAGCGCCCGAACGTGTCTCCTCGACGAAATCGAGCTCTTCCCTCAAGGCTTCATCGTTCGCGTCCCCGTCGAGGGTGGCTTCTGTCCTCCTCGAGGGTTCCCTGATTTCCACGGGGATCACCGCTTCAGTTCCGTAGGTCAGACAGAAGGGGTCTCCCCAGATGTGGAGTGTGGGGTCGTCCGGTAGGCCCAGAGGACGCTGTGTAGCTCCTCGACCCACCGTTGTTTGGCGTCGCCTAGTCGACGTCTTAATCCTCAGAGGATCACTCTGTTCGCCGCCTCAGCCTGTCTATTCGTTTGAGGGTGCTCGACCGACATGAAGTGTTGATTTGTGCGTAGTTTTGCGACGAAGTCTTGGAAGTTCCTGTCGGTGAACTGTGTTCTGTTGTCGGTGACAATAGCTTGAGGCACGCCAAATCAGGAGAGGATGTTTCTTTTGTAAAAACGTAGTATGTTAAAGGCCGTGATTTTGGCCAACGCTTCCGCCTCAATCCACTTCGTGAAGTAATCCACCCCGAGGATGAGGTATTTGTTTTGATACGACCCTTGGACGAAAGGTCCGAGGATAACCATTCCCCACCACGTAAATGGCCACGGGGAGGACAGTGGACTGAGCTTGTTGGGAGGAGCAAGGTGTATGTCCCCGTGTCGTTGGCATCTGTCGCACTTCTGGACGTGTTCCTTGGCGTCCTGTTGCTTGGTGGGCCAGTAATACCCTGCTCGAAGTGCCTTACGGGCTAGCGATCGCCCGCCGAGGTGCTGCGCATTGATTCCCTCATGGATTTCCTGGAGTATGCCAGGGACCCTGGTTTCCTATACACATCTCAGGAGGGGAATAGAGAACCCTCGCCAGTATAGCTTATCCTCGACTATAGTGTACGAGCACGCCCGCCTCTTGACCATTCCTGCCTCTTTAGGATCTTCTGGAAGTTTGCCCGTCATGAGGTATTCGTATACCGGGGTCATCCAGCAATTGCTGTCCCCGATGGCGTTGATGTCCAAAATTGTGACCGGTCTATCGATGCTCGGGCAGGAAAGCACTTCTTGTATGATGGATTTGTTCCCGCCTTTCTTCTTTGTGCTCGCCAATTTGGACAAGACATCTGCTCGGGCATTGTGCTCGCGGGGGATGTGAGTTACTTCCGCGGAGGTGAACTTTTTCATCTTTTCTTTCACCAAGGCCAAGTATTCTATGAGGCTGTCGTTCTTGGCTTGGTACTCTCCTCGGACTTGCGAGGCCACGAGCTGGGAGTCGGTGAAGAGTTTGACCTCCTTGGCGCCGAGGTCCTCGGCAAACCGAAGTCCTGCGAGGAAGGCCTCGTATTCGGCTTGGTTGTTCGACGTCGGGAAGGATAGTTCAAGGGATACCTCGATCAGGATGCCTTCCTCGTTTTCGAGGATGATGCCCGCCCCGCTTCCATTCGGGCTGGATGCTCCATCGACATAGATCATCCATTTCTGTGATCTGTTGGTCGAAGGTTCCGGGACGGTCATCTCCGCTACAAAGTTGGCCAATACCTGTGCCTTCAGGGCTTTCCTCCCTTTGTATTGGATGTCAAACTCGGCGAGCTCGAGCGACCACCTGAGCATCCTCCCCTCCATGTCCGGTCGTCTGAGGAGTTGCCTTATAGGTTGTTCGGTCCTTACAACGACGGTGTGGGCGACGAAGTAGTGGTGTAGCCTCCTGGCCGCGGTAACGAGGCCTAGTGCGACTTTATCTATCTGCTGATATCTGAGCTCGGGTCCTTGGAGGGCTTTGTTCGTGAAGTAAACTGGCTTCTGCCCGTCCGGGGTTTCCCGAATGAGGACGGCGCTGACTGCTTCACTCGTGATTGCAAGATACAAGAAGAGTGTCTCCCCACTCTCAGGTCGTGAGAGGACCGGGGGTTGTGATAGGACTTGCTTTAAGTGGACGAGCGCCTACTCGCATTCTCGCTCCATTCGAACTCCGCCTTTTGTCGAAGAAGTTTGAAAAATGGGAGTACGTACTGTGCAGACTTGGCGACGAAGTGGGAGAGGGCGGTGAGCATCCCGTTCAATGACTGTATTGACTTCTTTGAGTCTGGAGTAGGGATCTTGGAAAAAGCTCTACACTTGTCGGGATAGGCTTCGATTCCTCGCTCTGTGAGGTTAAAGCCGAGGAACTTCCCTGCCCGAACGCCGAAGATGTATTTGTCGGGATTGAACCTCATGCGGCATCTCCTCGCCGTGTCGAACACCTTCTTGAGGTGTGCGGCGTGGTCGACTTCTTCCGCTGATTTGACGATCATGTCGTCCATGTAGACCTCGAGCATGTCGCCGATTTCTGCTCGGAAAACCTTATTCATCATCCGTTGGTAGGTCGCACCGGCGTTCTTCAGACCGAAGGGCATCACGTTGTAATAGTAGTTGCCCGACACGGTCATGAAAGTCGTGTGATGTTTGTCGACCTTATCCATTGGAATTTGGTTGTATCCCGAGTAAGCGTCCATGAAGGATAATAGTTTGTAACCTGCAGAATTGTCAACCAGCTGGTCGATGTTAGGCAAGGGATAACAGTCCTTCAGGAAAGCCCGGTTAAGATCAGTATAATCAACGCACATCCTCCATTTTCCATTATTCTTTTTAACAAGTACAACGTTGGACAGCCAGGTCGTGTATCTGGCCTCCGAAATAAAATTTTCCTCTAGGAGGTCTTTTACAGCTTTTTCGGCAGCCTCCGCTTTTTCGGAGGACTGCTTACGCCTACGTTGAGTTATGGCCCTAGCGGCCGGATCTACTGCGAGCTGATGGCAAGCCACCTCGAGGTCGAGGCCCGACATCTCGGACGCGCTCCATGCGAAGAGATCAGCGTTCTCCCTTAGACATACCTTCAGTCGCTCCTTTGCCAGGTCGGGGATCCCAGTGCCAATCTTCACGTTACGATCTGGATCGTCCCCGAGGACCACGAGCTCAAAGTCCCCGTCTGGGATGGGGCGCGTTGGGTAGAGAGGCCGCACGTTGTTCTCCTCCTGGAGGTCGAGGTCTTCTGCCCCGTCTTCGTCGGGTTTGCCCGGGAACCTGGTGTCAAGCTCGAGCGCGTTGACGAGTGGGAGAGGTACCTGTTCGGCGTCCTGGGGTGGCTGGGCCACGATCTTTGGTTTGGCGCTGATGGAACTCATACCTTTGATGGCGGCGTCGAAGCATCTTCTGGCCGCGTCGATGTCCCCGTGCATCATCACTACTCGTCCCCTGGTCGTGTAATACTTCATTTTGAGGTGGACCATTGATGGTACCGCCGTAAGTTCAGCCAGGGTGGTCCTCCCGAGGATGCAGTTGTAAAGGGACGGGCATTCGACCACCAGGAAACGGATCTTCACCTGTTGGGCAGTGTCTTCGGCCCTGAATGTAACCATCAGCTCCATGTAACCCCATGGTCTGATGGTGGTTCCGTTGAACCCCTGTAGATCTGAGCCGATGTACGGGGTCAGATGCCTTTCGTCGAGCTGAAGGGTTCCGTACAAATGGGCGTACATGATGTCGATCGAACTTCCCTGACCGACTAGGATCCTTCGAACGTTAAAGTTCGCCATCTGTGCCCTGACCAGGAGGGGAATGGTGGCGTTCGGCGCTCCCCCGGGGAGTTCCTCGAGGTAGAAAGTGATGGGGTTGGAGTTTCCCCGCACTTTCTCGAGAGTGGTTGTCTTCGCCGACGTTGCAGATTCCAACTCGTCAAATTTTCGCTTGATCGATCCGACGGGCAACTTCTCGGGACCACCCCCGGAGATGACCATCCGCCTGGGGAAGCCTTCCCAGGTGCTACGGGCAGTGACGGGGTCCTCGTGGGGGAAGGTCGCCCACATGTCGCGAATTGCTTTTTGGCCCTCAATGATTGGGGGGACAAAGAAATCTTCACGTCGGGTGACGTAGAGGGCGACCTGAAGGTGACTTTCATTGGGGGGAGGCATTTTCTCCTCGACGTTCTGCGCTTCCCAGGAGCTGGGGCGAGGAGCATCGCTCTTCTAGGCGTACTTCTTTAAGTGCCCTTCCTTGATCATAATTTTAATCGCATCTTTGAGGTGGATGCAATCTTCTGTGACATGCCCGTGGCTCCGGTGGAACCTGCAGTATTTTCACTTGTCAATGTTCGGTTTAGGGGCAGCGGGCTTCGGAAAGCGGACTCCTCCTTTCACAAACTCTGAGTTCCGACACTCAGAGAGGATGCACGCGCGGGGGGTGTTGTGCGGGGTGTACTCCGTGAACCGGCCAGATGGTCCGCGCGATTTGCAAGGCTCCCGGGGGCAATTTTCTTTCTTTCTTTCTCCTCCTCGTCGGGAAGGAGAGTCTTCGTATTTGTGGCCGCGGGGGCCTTCTTTGCGCTTCGACTCAAGGGCGATCTGCGCTGCCTCGGACTCCTCGAGCTCGATATACGATTGAGCTCGTTGGAGGAGGTACTCGAGACGGCGGGGTCTACGGAGGCCCACGGACTTGGCAAAATCAGATCCAAACCGCAGTCCATGGATGATAAGATACTTCTTCATGTCGTCGGTCGTATGGACCTCGACATCTTCTCTATTGAATCTCTCGATGTAGTTCTGGAGAGATTCGTTCTACCCTTGGAAAATGCTTTCCAGGACAGCCTCTGTCTTCGGGTGTCGGCGAGACGCAGTAAAGTGTTTGGTGAAGCGTTGTCTTAGCTGCTTCCAAGATGTGATAGACCCGGGTTCCAAACCCTTGTACCAAGTCATCACGCCCTTCCGCAAGGTGGTGGGGAAAACCTTGCACATGATGGTTACTCTGACGTTTCGGAAGTCGAGCATTGCTTCAAAACTCTCGACGTGATCGTCGGGGTCGGCCAGACCGTCGTAGGTCCCCAGTGGAGGGGGTTTCTCCATGCCCGCAGGAATCGGGGCATTCATGATCTCCCACGATAGAGGGGTCCTCTGGTCGTCGTCGTCGCTTCCGGCGGGGGACCCCGACGGGGATCGATGATGCCATGCAGGGGAGTTCCTCGGACGATTCCTCGGTGCCTCCTCGGTGGGTTTGGACTTCTTGGTAGTTGTGGAGGGTCTGGGTTCCTTCTGAGGCGGGGAACAATGTCGCTTCTGGGAGATCGCTGGCTTGGGATGCTCCAAGCGTGGCCGACGGCCCCCTCGCACTGGCGAGGGGGTTCGAGATCCTTCGGAAGGGGTCCTTCGCGGGGAAGGAGAACGTCGAGGTGACGGTGGACGACGATGTCTTCGTGGGGAAGATCGTCGTGCCCGCCCTTGCTCTAGTGCATCAATCCTGGTGTTCTGGTGCGAGATCGGCTAATTGGTCTGATTGATAAGGGCAAATAAGGCCACGGTGCTCGAATCTGCATTGGGCGGAGGAGCCACTGGCTGGAAGACGGCTTGCTGATCGTCTTGGGGGGTGGCGTTGTAAGCCACGTCTTGGGAATCCGGGGAGGCAGTTTGCCCTTCATCGCCGTTGAGGATAGCGGCGTCTTCGTGGTGGTTTCCAGAGCTTTGGTATCGGACGGATTAGCCATGTTCATGATGACTGAGAGTTGCTTTGGTTTAACGAAGGAAAAAAGGGGAAGCAAAGGTTCCCACACACGGCGTCACTGATCGTACCTGGATCAGACAGTTTCCGGTGGCCAACAACGTCGTCTGGGCTTCAGCTCCGGTGAGGTTGAAAGACGACGTGGGGGTGTACCTGCAAGGTACTCCGACGCTCAAGTAAAGTAACCGTCAGAGAAAAGCAAGTACAAGAAGAGAAGGTTAGAGTGTTAAGAAGTGAGTAACCTGACCCTCTCAAGTGAGAGGGTATTTAAAGAGAGCCCTCAGCACGGGGCCAACGGTCACTAGCACTGGGCCGGGTTGCCAGGCCCAATCCAAGCAACTGCCAGAGCTTACGTGGCGTCGTGAAGACCAGCACGTGGTCTTCGCCTTGGGGTAACCGTTCCTAGATTCCCGGAATTAGGGCAGACCGATTCCATTGGGAGTGGGAGGTTACAGGAGAACGTGTCCTTGCGGGGAGGAGTCTTGCGTGTCGGGGAGAGACGTGTCCTCGCGGGGAGGACTTGCTTGCGGACGGGGATGACTCCTCGCGGGGAGTAACATCTGGGTGTCGAGGAAGGGCGAGCTCCGGGAAGGCTCGACGCCTCTGCCCGAAGCTCTACGCCATTTGTGCCCGACACTATTGAAGTGGCACGTGTCCGACATTGACTGGACTAAGGCCTTCGTTGGGCTGCCCCAGAACGTGTGGGTCGGGCCTGCTCGGCTGAGGATCAGACCTCCAGCCCAGTCCAGAACAGTATCGTTGGAAAATGAATGTAAATATTGGTTATATGATATGTTGAAAATCCATATGGGATAAAATGCCTTGGATATGTGAAAATTTTGGATCGTAAATCCGATCGAGGCATGGTTATAGCCGATGCAAAGATGTGAAAATATCCTATGGGATAAGAGTGAGAAATATTGTTTTCATTGCCCGATTAAATAAATTGGAGGGAACCTAAGAGTGATATAACTTATGATTGAATTATTATATGTAATTCTAAAATGCCATTGTAATATGCTTGGTCTAATATTGTTGTTAAACATGATCGAGAGAGATTGCATGTTAAAATATGGAATAAAAAGAGTGAGGAAACTTTACCCCACAACTACATGATAGTGGAACCTAGTAAGGGCTAGGAATCAATAGGAACTCTAGATGGCAATGCTCGTGCATTCGATGTAGAAGGTGCATCCTTGACGAGTAATGGTCTAGAGTAGATAAACTAGATGATAATCCTCGTGCATTCGATGTAAAAAGGTACCTCTTTGATGAGAAATGGTCTAGGAAAGAGTGAAACACTAGTATGGAACATGTGTGTGAACCTTGCGTTCTTTGTGAAAGGCGAATGTGGCCTTAAGGCATTGTGGCCTTGTGATTGTCAAATTCAATCACGTTTTTGTGTGAGATCACGTAATCGGAACCGTTTTTATCCCTCAATAAATATTAGTGATTGTCGCTCCCAGGATTTTCATCCAGGTACAAACGCGAAAGTGACACCGAAACAGAGTCGCCGGCAATGTGTATTCATCCCAAGAGAGGGAAAGGAAACACTGCGTAAACCTGAGGGAAAGGATAGAGCATGGTCTTGCGACCAAGAGAACTGGGTTCGGTAGTCGGTTACGCGAAGGGAAGGTATTAGCACCCCCTCGCGTCCATCGTACCTGATGGGATCCACGCTTGCTGCTTCAATCAAAGGGTGTAAGGAAAGGATACTGGAAAAGGAACTGCTAGCTGGAGAACGGGAAAAGAATGGAGAAACAAATGTAGGGAAAATAAAAGAAGTGCTCGAATGGGCCCTACCCCACTGCCTACGTATCTCATCGGGAACATGAGAATCATAGCGACGTAGTTCCCCTCAGCTAAGGGAAAGTTGTTTGTGTTATTTAGTGGAATACGTCAACGTTCGCGTCCTAGCAGTTTAGGTGTTGCAGCTCGCTGTATGGAGACTTAGGAGTTACCTGTTTGCGGTAGGACGGAAATGACGCTTCCTTAAGGAATAGAATGAAAGAGATGAGAAGAGAACTGTTGTTTGTTTTTTGTCTTTTAAGAAAGAAGTGTTTTGATTATTCTTGTGTTTTGTAACACATATTGTATTTAAGTCCTTCATGCAGGATCGAATGCCTCGCATATCGACGCAATATAAGACATAGGCTAAACATTCTAAGAAAATGAGAGAACACCCCTCACCTCCTTATTCTCACATGAAAGGCTCAAATACAATATTTGTTATGCCTTTATTAAGTGTTTTTTACTTTTGTTTTGAGATGAGAAGAAGAGACTCAAATGGAGTAAAAGGTGAAAACTAATGAGGGGGACTAAGAATCAAACCCTAAAGTTGTCATACATGGATGTTCCTATGGTTAATGTGGTTTAAGAAACCTAATCCTAAAAGGAAGGAAAAGAAGAGCAAAAGAAACAACTTACTTCCAAGATGGAAGTTAAGTTGATCCTAAAGAGGGATGGAGAAGAAGTTATTCAAGGAAAGCATATAAGTGCTTATCGTAACCACAAGTTGCAAGATTAAAAGAAATAAAAGATGATGAAAGAAATGAGTGTATGTGGAAGCATATCCACACACTTACTTATCATTTGCACCTACATGAAAAGGTTAGTTCAAAAACTATTTACAAGTAGTGGAATAAGGAAAGAATACCAAATAATGATCAAACAAAATAAGAACTAAAGAATAAAGATTTTAAGAGATGAATTCAAAGTCAGAACCTATACCTAGAGGATGCTCTTTAATGCTAATTGATCAATCATGAACAAACTATGCACAAATAAAGATCTTAAACATCAAAGAAGTGAATCATGGAGGAAATAGATGAAGAATGAGTGGACATGCAAAGTGATCATGCAATAATGCTTCATGAAAGACCAAAGTCAGAATCATATGTCATTTGTCAATGTCTTAAGATGCATATGAATTATCATACCAATCATGAATAAAAGAGTACAAGTAGAAGAGATAAGATCAAGTAGAAGTAAGGAGAATAGACAAATATCAATTACATGCACAAAATGACATATTAGAGATGCATAACATGTAAAATGAATAATGAATGCATATGGGAAGTGGCATACTATTGATAAGATGCTAGTGGAATGAGGGAAATGTCATATAAAATGCAAGCACAAAACCCATAGAGCGTAAGAAGAGAACAAGAGAAGAAAACATGTCAAACTTTCAAGTTATAACACATAAACTCACACCACATGCAAACACAAGTCAAGTTGACCCATAATGAAACTAAGATGACCTATAATATCATAAAAAGGACATATAAAAGATACACAAACAATCATCACATGGTGGCATAAATGCCTCATCAAAAACATGTTAGAATGAAGCAGGGTAAAGTGCACAAAAGTAATTTCAAATGCAAGGCATCAAAAATTATCAAAGCATATGATAAAAATATGAAAATGAGACACAACTAACCTAACTCAGAAGCAAAATATGTGTTAAAAATTCATGACCAAATTCAAAAGAAAACATGACCAAAAAGTCTCACCAAGTAACATTTAAACACATCAAAATAAGACTCCAATATGCACATCCAAACATATGATAAAATGAAATTAAAAATGCAACCAAAATATTTTTATATGCTTTATTATGTCCTTTAACCAATGCAAAAAGAATGGATCAAAAAGAGTGTGTGAAATAAGAGAACTAAAATGCACAAGTTTGAGTATCAAAGAAGAAATTCACTCAAAAAGAAATTAAAAGAAAAATATGGAATTATGCTTAAAAATTCACAAAGTCAGAATTAAAAATAAAAGAAAATTGCTTAAATGTGTTAAGAACACACATGAATTTATTTAGTATTTTTTGTGTTTAATTACTATTTTAAAAATAAGAAAATGGAAACAATATATGAAATGAAATTAAAAAACAAGAGAAAGAGTGCGGGGGTGCAAAAGAAGTAAAATGCACGTTTAAAAATATGCATTGGGCTCAGTATGGGGTGCAAATATCAATTATAAACCCAGTCCATTAACAACGTGTTTGTGTGTGATAGTGTGCGTATGCAGTTAACCTGGGGTTCAATCATAGTCACACGATCAAGTCAATCAACGATGATCATCAAAGTAATCACATCTAACCATCTACAATGCACGCACACCAAAGCAATCATGCACGCCTACACACAAGAACACTCAGATTAAAAATAACTTACACGCGTGAGGCACATGATTTTTTAACGCATTTGCAAATCCATGAGTGTTGGATCAAGTCAACGTAAGATCATCAAAGAAGTACGCACATCAAATGAATCAAAGCCAAAGTCCACAATATGTAACGTGCACGCACACACACATAATCAATCTGAAGTCAAAATAGGGCACATGCAAGTCACATGACAATTTAATGCGCTGGCAAGTTTATGTCCACACGATGCAAATGATCAGACGGTTGTGTTATTAAACTGAGAAACCCTAACTGCGCATCCTCACCGGCCGGAGAACGTCCTCCGGTCGTCTTCTCCGGCCATCTCTGTCACCTGCAACTCTCACATCTCCCATAAACATGCAAATCGCACACCAAAATGAAGAGAAATTCACGTATGTCAGGAATACAGGCTCAGTTTTCACACATCACACGCATACAATGAGAATCGAATGCAACAACATTGCCCTAACTTTCAGTCTAAACTCCTAAGGAGCTCTATCAACTAGTCGGATATTCAGGTGCTCCTATTGAGCTCAACTCAACACAAAAATAACAAAAGCAATGAAAATCATGCAAGAAAGGTTTGAGTATTTTGGAACCTGAAACTTGCAGTTCTTTTAGATTCTTGAGAAAACCAGAGAAGCACTTGATCTTGAGCTTGATTTGGCCAAATAAAGGCTTTTGTTCCTTAGATCTTGAAGAGAACAGAGCTGAAATGATTACTGCAGTGAGGCTATGCTTGAAGAGTTGAGGTTATTCTTGCTTGCTCTTGCTCGATAATGAACAAATGATGAAGATGATTGATGAAGGTGATGGAATCGTGTGAGATCAGAGAGAGAGAATGGAGAGAATTTGAGAGAAAGAGTGAGAATGAATTGAAAATGAGAGTGAAAATGTGAAGTGAGAGTGAGAATGAAGTTCTGAGAATGTGAAAAAAAATGAGAGAGAGAGAGAGAGAGAGAGAGTGAAACTGTGTATGAGTTTGTTTATATAGGTGAGGTTAGGAAGTGAGTTTGGTGACTGAGTTGAGTAAGTCCACTCTAACTAACTGAGTCAGTCAGTTAGAGGCGAGTTAAGTGAAGTTGGGATATGGTGAAGGTGAGTTTCATGAAGTGTATGGTGGTAATGGAAGTGAATGGTGATGTGTTGCTGCAGAAACTTGTTGAACAAGTTTGGCACTTTCTTCTTTCATGTATGACAGCATGGTATGTGCATAGTGCAAAAGAGTGTTTGGCTTAAAGAGGTAAAGAGTGAATGATGTAGTACATGCGTGCACACTGATACAACAACACTAAATTCATAACATTCTCCACTTGTCATCAAAATAAATCAGTGGCAACCATAGATGTTTAAGAATGAATTTCTCTCAATGTGTTGCATGAAATGATGAGTTTTTTGTGTCATTGGAAATAGGGAACATAGTAGAACAAGATTGGTGTTGGAATTGAATTGAAATGGGACCTCAAACAAACTTGAAAATGGACATGAACTCAAGGGAACAAAACTTATTTGTGGGCGTGGCCAACTTGGCATAGCATGGCAATGTGACCTATGGATTTTCAGCATGAACACCTCAACTTTGTCCCGCTATAACTCACTCATAACTTGCTCAAATGGAAAAATGTCCAACATCAAAGTTGAAGAGGACATTGAGATGAACAACTTTGATGTTCAACATTGTTTCATTTGGAGTCTCCTTCAATGAGAAAAATGGCTTGACATTTGGCACACCATGTGTTTGACAAAATTATGGCGCATGGGCCTGGTCTTGCTTGGTCATGACTTGGTTTTTGACCTAGTTTTGTCAAACTTTGGTTGATCATAAGTCCCTCAATTTTGATCCAATGGAAGAGTTCTTTATAGGGATTTGAAGCTTAGAATGCGAACTTTAATTGGCTCAACTTAGGCCTGAGGTTTGAAGCTTTTATCATTGAGAAAGGCAGCCTCAAAGTGTGGTGCAAAATGGTCCAAACTTGCCATTTTTGGAAACCCTAAATTTCCAAAAATGGAAACTTTGTACATTTCTTGATTTTTCATGATTCCTCCATCATTTCTTGATCAAATCTTGTCCAATGAACATATTTAACTTGAATTTCATGAATTTGATCTTAAAAGTCAGGAGTTGACTTTTTTCACTGCACAGTTGACTTTTCCCCCCAATTTCTTGATTTTGAATCTTCTGACCAATTGAAACCTTTCTGAAACCAATTGATGAGCAATTTTCCATCCCTATACACTTAGGAACATAAGGAATACCATGAGATCAAGTTTTGTCTAAAAAATCAGAAATAAACTGATTTTATGTCAAACTCTAATTTTGGTACCCTCTGGTTAGGAGGAAATAACACATCCTCCAAATCTAAATTCCTTTGAATATGATATATATCCTATCTAACAGAGGTGGGATATGACATTTGGAGGTGATAAAAACTCAAAGAGCTTGCCCATTTGAGGGTCAGATCCCAATTTTGGACTGTTTGGTGTAGGAGATGATGCATTGTCCAATCTTCTTGATGAATTCCCATCTTCTCATGACTTGTGGGACCAAATGGGATGACATATGATGTAGGGGACCTTTGAGGCTTGTTTGAAGACCCTTGGCTCTTATTCTCTTGCTTTTCTTTGGCTTCCAATTATTCACACCTTGAAGCACTAGATACCATGCCTTGCAACCAATGATATGCAATTTATGACCTACTAGGGAATGCAAATGAGTAAAGCATAGACCAATTTATTGAGAAAACATGAGGGAAAATATTGAGGTATTACAGCTACCCCTATTCAATCAACTGTGAATCTGAATGGATAAAAGCAACGACTATCAGGAATTCAAGATACATAGGGATTGGATACAAAAATGTCCGAGAAAATTTGCACTAGGTGGATAAAGAAAAATGTTGTAAATGAAACAATGGTAAGGAAGAAAAGTTTGTGAGAAAGAATTTGGAACCATTGGACCCCATGGGAAACCTATCAGAAACTGGTGAACTACCTGTCGGGCACTGGTGAACTACCTCCCGGGAACTGGTGAGCTACCTGTCGGGAACTGGTGAGCTACCTGTCGGGAACTGGTGAGTTTGGACCTGGGTTACCTATCGGAGATGGGTAAGTGTACCTGTCAGGAACTGGCAAGGTTCAAACTAAAGGGAGCGGTCAGGGACGGCTACAGTTTATAACCAAGGCTTACCTATCGGGGATGGGTAAATGGACCTGTCGGGAACTGGTAAGGTTAAAACTCAAAGGTGCTGTCAGGGACGGCTGCAGTTTATAAACAAGGCTTACCTATCGGGGATGGGTAAATGGACCTGTCGGGAACTGGTATGGTTAGAACTCAAAAGTGTTGTCGGGGACGGCTATGGTTTATAACCAAGGCTTACCTATCGGGGATGGGTAAATGGACCTGTTGGGAACTGGTATGGTTAAAACTCAAAAGTGCTATCGGGGACGGCTACGGTTTATAACCAAGGCTTACCTATCGGGGATGGGTAAATGGACCTGTCGGGAACTAGTATAGTTAAAACTCAAAAGTGATGTCGGGGACGGCTACAGGAATCCTATCGGGAATGGTTCCAAGAAACTTATGAGCTGAGAGATATGACTCCGTGGGGAGAAAAAAAATGATGAAACCTTTTGCGCTGCTTTGAAATATCTGTTGGGGAATGAGCGAGGCATTCTTTCTGGCTTTGTTAATGATATAAGGAGCAAAATTTTGGACTCTCGCACGAGTTATCAAAACTGGCCTATGCTTCACATGCATATGTTTGAATTTTACCATGGCGTAATGTTCCATCTCAATGGAAATGCTACGCGTTTTGAAGATGCTATGCATACTATATGCAAAATGCAAAGAGATCCTCAGCATTTATTATGCTGAGGAAAGGTAAGTAACTCCGCTGGGGACAATGAGTTTTCAACAAACTCTGTTGGGGAGAACCACTTCAAGGCGTCCCGTGCTAGGGAATGCCCCTTGAGAGGATTTTACAGAAGACCAAGCATCTTTAAACTCTTGGACAAATGCCGAAACTTGAGCCAAAATGCAGTAATGGAGAGGCCACTCTACTGGGGATAATAGATCTAGAACACCTCCTACCGGGGAATTTTCAAGATGCTCCGTGCTTGGGATGACCAACAACTTGCTTTTACTCCATGATACAAGGTTGATCTGAAGAAAACATCCCGAGAGGATTTTACAGAAGATTCGACATCTCCAAACTACTGGATACTTACTGAGTATCGAACATTAACTGCGAGGCCACTATGCTGGGGAGTTTGCAACCGTTATCGACATAGAAAAGCTTGTAGCTGTTGGAAGTACTGAATAGGAGAATCGACTTAATAAGATACAACGCTGCCCCTTTGAAACTGACTTGTCAACATCGAATCGTCGTGCCCGACCGTCGGCCAGACGATGGATTCAATCAATAAACTTTGTGACAAAAGAGTGAAATGAGAATCCTTTTCTGACAATGATGGTTTCAGTACTACCATTTGACAATGCTGCTGGGGATCATGAAGCTCTGTAAATACGCTGGGGATGACCACCTCCCAGAACAACTTTCCTGCTAAGGAACCGTCTCTGCTTGAGGAGGAACGATCATTTGCGTCTCGCAAAAGGATGCCCACCTGCTTGGAGGGGAAGATCAAACCTTCTCTACCCTGTCTAGGGACTCGAACTTTTGCTAGAGAAAGGTAAATCCAACTTCGGTTGAGGAAACCAAACCTTATGTCTCTCGCTAGGGAGGATACTTTGCCGAGGACAATACCGTCTTGGCTATTTCTGCCGGGGGAAACTAGCAATGTTAATACCTCACTGGGGGAACGATACCCTCTGGCGCCTTGCCGAGGAAAAGAAAGTCCATGTTGGGAACTACTTTGGCACTTCACAATTCTACTGATCGACCGCATGCCAAATATCACAAGTGAACTCCCGACTCGCCTCGTACCACATGGTCTATTGGGATAAATCGTCTCAAGAGGATTTTACAGAAAACTTGGCATTGAAAATGCCCCAGGGTATTCAAACTCTCGGAGAGATTTATAGATTTTGACGTAACTGCCCCAAGCTACATAGTGTATGAAAGTATTTGCCTCGACAAGATTCGTAAAGATTTGAAATACTCATCCCCAGTATACTGAATCTCGAAGAGGTGCTTTTGATTAACCGTCTTTTGGAATAGGATAGCTTCTCGTGCTCTTGAGGTGGCCTGCCTCAATATAATCCTTGCAGTGATTTTTCCCATGACTGATTGATCTTCAAGAGGTTTGCCTAATCTTGACGTGATTGCTCCATACCTTTGACATAATTGCCCCAGATTAACCGAACTGCAGAGATATCAACTTCTTGGCATGAATTGTCGTGAAAGTCCACACTTAACAGAATCACTTGGTCACATGCCCCTTGTCAC
Source organism: Lathyrus tuberosus (assembly GCA_022829125.1). Lineage (NCBI taxonomy): Eukaryota > Viridiplantae > Streptophyta > Magnoliopsida > Fabales > Fabaceae > Lathyrus > Lathyrus tuberosus. Next base: position 14,396,454 of record JALAZF010000065.1, on the reverse strand, counting down.
TCTCATCCCTCGGAGTTTCCAAGCATCTCACTTTGGCGTGATCAAAATTCTCAACTGATGTTCACTTTGTGAGCCTTACTGGTGTCAAATACATGTAAGCAAGCATAAAAATTTATGTTCTAAGAATGAGAATTATAATGCAACACATATGTTATTCTCGAAGTTTTTTATCAAAAAGATATCGCCGATACCTGTGAACGAGTCACTGGTTAAGGTGCGACACATATCTTTTTTAATGGAAAATAGCATGCACATGCAATTCCAACCGATGTCTTTTAGCACAACTCATGGGAGTCAGGAACGCTATCTTATTGAAATACGCCTTTAGAATAAACCCTGTTTCAATTAGGACTTTTGAGGGTTGTATCGTGGCCTGGTTCACGGTTTTGAGAAAAAAAAGATTTAAGGCCCAAAGTTTATCGGTGCCCACCCACTCTTCGTGATGTTCTCCAGTCTTACGTTCAGCTAACTCGACACAAGCGCTCACCTTTCAAAAGGTTATGAACGGTATGAGGATGGTTAAGGAACCCACACGGTTTTTGGAGTGACGGTCAACCTTTTTTGCCTTTGGTGTCTGTGATCACACGACTTGTTCTTTGCTTGAGGATTTTTCTTTTGTCAACCCTTACACTTTTTATTCTTTTGTTTTTTTGATATCCCTTGTTTTTTCCTGGACTGACTCCTTTGATTTTTTTTTTATTTTGAAGTCCAGCGGGATGCCCTAACTTTTGCCTAAGTCATCTGTTTTCAAGTTTCGACTTAGCGGGCTTTTCTCTTTCTTTTGATTTGATTTGATTTTTTTTTAACAAATCATGTGACACAGGTTTGTATTGACTTGTTTGAAAGGGTTATGATTGTCTTACTCTTCGGTTGGTGAGGTATAACCATGGATGTAATTGATCCTCGAATGGGATACACCTTTTGAAATTTGAACGCATGGTCGAATTAACTGACACCTACCCTGCCCCGGGTTAAGATTGAGGGTTTTTTCCGATTACAAAAAGAAACTCCTACTTCTAGGCTCAACAGGGTTTGACAAAGGTTTCACTTCCTTATATCTCCGGTATTTGGGGATTGAAACAATGTCTGTACATCCTCAACAGGGTTTTATCCAAAAGCACACAACCAAAGATTTTGCGTTTTCATCTCATCATCCTCCCTCCAAGAGTTTGAACAAGAAGGTTAGTATTACAGTGCATACAAACATTAAATGAGTGAATAAAAATGAACTTCTTCGAGAAAAACATACTTATTGCATTAAGATCAATATTCAAGAACAGACAAGTTTTTTACATGCAAACATTAACCAGTAATGCAAATTACAAATGAAAATGCAATAAAGAAAATTGATATTCGCCATTGCTGAGGAGGCTTGGCTCCGACTGGACTGATTGCTTTAGGAGATGTCTCTGTAATCCCAAGTGTTCACTTGGGAAGTTTCAGTTAACGTACAGACCGTCTTCGGTGAAATTGATAAACCCAACGTCAATGAGATCTTGCACCTTGTGCCTGAACACCTTGCACTCTTCAATGGTATGCCCCTATGTCCCTGAGTGATACTCGCATCTAACACTTGTCATAATTTGGAGGAAGGGGATACGGAACAGGCGAAACTTCTTTTAGCTCGATCAAAGAGTCTTAAAGTAAACGGGCAAGCAGATAACTGTAAGGGACAGTAATGGGATCAAACTTTCTCTCCTGCCTTCTAGACTTTTGTTGACTCTTCAGATGATAACTCTGTTGTTGATACCTATTTGTACCTTCCTCTCGTTCGAACGCTTTCTTCCTTAGATTTGGCTTAGGAACAGGCAACAGTTGAGGACGAGAAGATTCCAAGACCACAGGTTGCGAGAAATGCCCCTGACTTGGTGCCACTTCAGGAGGGGAAACCGGGATATCAACTTCTTTCGTAGCAACACGAGTAAGACCACCTTGTATGCTTACGCCGCCCGACATGAATTCAATTGCTTTCAAGTCGATCAGATCCTGAACCACATGATGAAAGGCTTTGCATTTTTCCACATCATGCCCCGGCACACTAGAGTGAAAATCATAATGGGCATTTGCATCGTAATTGAATGGGAGTTTTCCACGAGGAGGATTTATCGTCCGATGTTCAACCAATTGGAGCTGAAGTAAATACCTCAACAGATGAGCATAAGACATAGGAATCGAATCAAAGATTCTGTCAGCTTTCTTCGACTTTGGTGGGTACTTCTTGGCCTTGGGGTTGTCTTGGGAGACGAGAGCTAACTGCTGATGAGGAAATTCCAGAACCCCAGGTTGTGCAGAAAACCTGTGAGGTAAATCACTCTTTGGGAGGGATCCCTCAAACAATGGAGGAAAGACAATTCCAGCCACAGCCTCAGGCATGGTAGTATTATCTTTGCTTAACACACCTCTCACAACTTCCATAACCAGACTCATCTGAGTCTTCAATTGGTGGACCTCCTCCTTCAACATTTTCTGGTCTTGAATCAAAGCTTTCATGTCCCACATAAACTGCCCCATTCGGCTTCGCATTTCCCTTAACTCTGCTTGAACTTGATCCATGACCTTAGCTTGGTTTCGTCTGGTTGCGTATCGGTTAATATGGGAATCAGCCTGGAAACCAAATAAAGGTTAAAGAGACCGGAGCAAGTACCTGTTATGCAAAATGAAATGTTATGCAATGCAAATGCAATGTTTATTCATTGCCAGGGCGTTTTACACCCTGATTCCGGTCTTAATCACAAGGAGCTCAATAATAGTCACATAATGTTGAGAGAAAAATATTGAGATGAACTGTGCTGTGATAAAATGTTGTGAGAATGTGTTGGTGAAAAGAGCGATGCCAAAGAAACCCCTTTCCATAAGCTATTCATTGAATTCGATAGAAAACTAATAATTGCCGAAGCATTTTTACAATGAGTCCGTAAATGGGAAATACATCAAGGAAATGGCTCCATCAACAAGCCTGATGGTAGCCAACAGTACATCAACAAAACTACATTAAGAAAATGGGAAACTAAGATCAAACATCTAACTCCAAATCTTTCAATTTCTCACTAGAATGCTTGATTTCTTCAAAAAGGATTCTGGTTCACTGATGACCTGGCCTTTCAATCAACTCTTTGATCAAACTATCTCTCTTCTTCAGAGCTTCGGCTAGTGAATCCACGTGCATCAAGAGAGCTTCATCAGTACTCACTTCCTTAAACCTTTTCACCCCAGCTTGCATCTTGAGTCTTCCCATCTCTACCATGGCATCCTTAAGCTTTTTCTTGGACACTGTCATCTCATCATTAACATTCTTTAGCTGCTCTTGGCTTTTTCCAAAGTCTTCCCGATGCTTTCTCCGTTGTTCATGTGCTTTAAGAAGCTCGTCATCTTTGGCCTTTAATTGTTCCTGTAACTCTGCATTTTTGAGCCTGACCTCGTCCCAGGCTTGCTGAAGCTTGGTTAACGTCTCTTTGGTCTGCGCTAAGGCCTGTTTGGTCTTCTTGTGAGCTTGAGTAGCAGCATCGGCACCTTTACTAACTTTATAGAAATGTTGGGCTCTTTCAGCAAAGTCCCTCTCTCTTGCTGCTAAGATTAGTTCCGCGTCTTGGGCTCTCCGCTCCAGCTCTTTGTTGGAATGTAGAGCATTCTGAAGAAGACTACTCAAATCGGAATTCTCCACCCGAAGCTCATTCACTGAAGCATGCAGTTTGTTAAACTCCTCCATGGGAACAATGGTAGGTTGTTCCGAAATTGCTGGATACAGAGGTGGCTCTCTTGAAAAGGGCAAAAGAACTTCTTCAACCTTTCTCTGAATCCATTCTGTATACTGCAGATATGCTCTACAATCACCTTTTCAAAAGACAGTCTTCCCAGTCTTGTGTAGGTGCCCCCAAGCATGCACAACCCTTCTTAACACCTCTGTATCTTCATCCCCATTGAAGAACAAAGACTCTTCCATATGTTGGTCTTCAGGAGGGTTCCTTGATGCATACCCGAATTGTCTGATAGCCAGGATTGGGTTGTAGTTAATTCCCCCTTTCCTGCCTATCAGAGGCACATTCGGGAAGTTTCCGCAGCTGGTAATAATCTCTACTCCTTGCAACTGACGGTCAAACCAAACAATGTTGTCAGCAGTCAACCCCATTATTCGTTTAAACCACTTTAGAGAATCCCTCGTGTCCACAAACTCACCAGATTAAGGAAAATGCTTCAGAAACCAATCAGACAAAAGTGGAGTACAGCAGTTGATAGGACCCCCCCTTCTTTTCTCATTTTTGAAATGCACCGAGTGGTAGAAATCACCCAACAAAGTGGGAACGGGATTTTTCCGGATAAAAACCCTCACAGCGTGCATATCCACAAAGTAATGTTGGTTAGGAAACAGAACGATGCCATAGATACACAAGGCCAGGATAGAATTATAGACTGTCCAATTCTTGGCGTTAGCACATTCCTGAGCTTGGTCTAAAAGAAATTCCAAGTGAAAACCTTTTACTCCACTCTTACTAGCAACATTTCTCTTCAGCACTGATTGTTCCACCTGTAGGGCCGTTGCAATTTCTTCTATGTTAGGGTGATCTCCAGAAAAGAATGATTCATTTGATTTGATTGAGATACCCAAGATGAATGAAAACTCCTCCAGTGTAGGCATCAAGATATACCCCGGAAAGATAAAGCGTCTTAGCGACGGCTCATAGAACTGCAGTAGAGTGTGGAGAGCATCATGCTCATACTTTGTAATATTACGGACCATTTTCACCAGTCTCCCATATTTCTTCTGGAAAGTGATAAGAACACCCGGGTCGGCCATAGCTATCATCTTGTGAAGTAGGTCCAACGTTGGCTCTGGAAATCTGTAAGCGACATTATTCTTCCTCTTAGCATTTGTCTTTGTCGAATCCATTGACTGGAATCAGGGGTAGAGTAAGCACCTGACAATGACAAACATGAATGTTATGATATGATAATGCAATGCAAAAGGCATGGTATCAGTGCTCTGTGTCTGTGCTGGACTGTGTGCACGGTGTCTGTACAAATCTGAGAATGAAACTATAGATAGAAACCCACATACTATAATAAGTTACGTCATATGTCTGTGAAAATACCAGAATATCAGGGTATGTGGGAGGCATGGTAACCTGCAAACCTGTAAACACCCGCCCATACTCACATGTGGGTACTAGAACATCGGTTCCTCAGTTTCAGATTCTCTATTTTGAGAAGCAATAGCATATTCAGCCCGTAGGATACAATGCTATCGCCAAACAAAGAGAACGTCCACTGATTCCCCAAAAATAAAGGCCATCCTATGCAAGTTCTAAAGCGGGCCCTCGGGTGCGAATGGGTTTGCCACTGTCACCACTAAAGAGGTATGTTTCCACTAAGGTCCTCAATGATCGGTCACCAGAGTCGACAGCTTCCTAGGTCAACGCCCTGAAATGCACAAGACGCGCAAATCAGAACATCTCCCAAGAAAACCTCATCTGGTTGTGGATTTCGTATAAACCATACATAACAAGATGCTACGTAGGCCACACTGTCTTCCACTCTAGTCCTATGTATGCACTCAAGCCTGTGTAATGGGCTTATCTCTCAGAATACCCATCCCGCCAAACAGAAAACCAGCACAGCACAGTCCAGTATAGCATAATATAGCATATGAAATGAAAATGATAAATTGCGGTAAATACAGTAATATATAGTAAAGCAGTAATATAGCGGCAAGCAACAAAAGTTTTGGAAGTATTTTTCCGAGAATTTATCTTGTCCACAGAGATCGGTGCTACTGAATTGTCGTTCGACAATATCTAAGTTTTTAAGCTTGGGTTAAAATGGTTTGGAATTGTAAAACAGAAAAGTAAATATAAACATAAAAAGAATTCATATTTCAGAGAGAAGAAACTTATTAAGCATACATATTATCCACTCGTCACAAACATAAATTTATCGATCAATTTCACTCTACTACAATACTCGTCAAAATCATCTAGTATCGCTCACAACAGTGTCCATCTCTGGCACACTGAGTTGAGAAAGCACCCGTATCACTCTCTTCGTCACTCTCGCACACGAAGCCTCGAAATACGGAAGGCATTAAGTTCCGACACCATAAAGATTATCATCTAAATCTATCTCTATCATCTAGATAATAGATATCCATCCCTAATCAAGATTCATGATGTTTATCTTTAACATAACACAAATCCAAACATAAATGCAAAAAGATCAAGGAAGACATCGATAATGATTTGTAAAGCAAGCTTTTATACAATATTATGATCAACAAAAATACATATGTTCATAGTAACTATACAACACCCAACAAAAAGAAATTACAAATAGAAGAGAAGAAGAGGAACCAAACATTTCTTAGTTTGTCAACACCAATCGACGAGAGATTCGACTCCGGATCATCCAATTGCAAGCTCAATTGTTGTTTTCTAAGCTAAGCCTATGAAGAAATGAAGTATGATGGAATACAATTAAACTCAATGATATTTATACGATAATGCAATACATACACTATAAAGTAAAGTAAACGTATTTACGAACAAAGCGGAGGTTTATTCGAACGATTTTAACAAAAGGTATCGATAAGTGCAACAAAACTTATATACAAAAATAGCTACAATTTGCACTTATCATATATAATTATCATTAAACTACTTTTATATAAAGGTTATGTATCCCTTAGCAGCACCATCATATCTTATAATACAACACACCATGAATAAATAATACAGACAACTATATATAATTCGAGAAAAATAACAGTAGATGGGCTAAATTATATATTACTCTAAGCCTGTAGGGGACTTCAAGCAATCATAAGCCTAAAATCGTAAAAATATTTAACTAAAGATAACATTATATAAATTTTAGACATTTTTAAATTGACAATTAGAAGATAACATTATATACATTTTATACACTTTTTCGTCGTTTTTTATTTATTATTTTCTTAATAAAAAAACATATGCATTTTTATGAAAATTCTAAATCTAATATGTAGCATGTACATTTCTATTAAATAAATAAAAAGTGTGTGGCACTCTTTCCCATTAAGAATGGAATGAGACGGATGTAGACAACAACAGGGTTGTGTGGATTCTCGCGTATGGTTTACCTTGTCAGGCTTGGGACAAGGATTTCTTTGTGGCGTTGGCAAACACGATAGGAGAATTTGCAGGTATCGATGAAGACATTATGAGGGGTTCTAAAAAGGATGTGGGGAGGTTCATGGTCAAGGTGCCATGTTCTTTTGTTTGTGTTGAATCCATGAAGGTGTTAATAGACGGTAATCAGTTCGAGATATTCCTGCGTGAAGATGTTTGCAGAACAGTCAAGGTTGATTCTTTGAATGCTTGCGGTGATGTTTCTGTCACAGATTCCATGCGCTCGGAAGAGGAGGTTCGGAGTGATTTCTATGGCAACTGTGATGAAGTTTTTACGGGGATTTTGCCGGAGGATGAAGCAGAAATTTCATCGCCGGAAAAGAAGGAGGGTGATAGGGAGGAAAGTCAAACGGGAGGAGGGGAGAGTAGGATGGTTATTAATTCGTTGGATAATAAGGGTGTTTTGGTGGATAAAGCTTGTTCTGCTTTTGTGTCAGGAGGATAGGGACAGGGGGGGACTTTTGGATGCTGAAAGTAGGAGGGGGTACTTCAATAAAGCATTACTTTCATTAAAAGGCAATGTTTGTATTTCACTAGATGGTGTAGGTAGGACCATATCGAACGGCCAGGAGGGTTTTTTGGACTCAAGTGCTGCGATTGAATCTGAGAGTGGGACCAGGGTGGCGGAAAGTTCTGTTGGTGGGACCAGGGTGGCAGAAAGCATGGGCGGTGCAGATAATTTGTTGTTACACAATTCTGTTTTGAATAAACGTGTTAGGAGGAAAGGGTTAAAAAATATTAAATTGAAACATATTTATGGGATGAGTGGGCCCCACAAAGGTTTTGTGCATAAATATAATTCGAAGCATTTCTTGAGGAAAATGCATATTGCAAAGGAGGGGGTGGCTACTGCCACTGGAGTTTTTGGGGCGGGAGATCCTTGCTCTTCGCTCGATTTGCAGCCCCAGGAGCTGGGGAGTGGTTTTCTAGCTCATGGTGAACAATCAGATTTTTCTGGCATTGAAAGATGCAACAAAAAATGGATGGATAATTTGGATTCTAATCTTGGTGTCAAATTATGGGAGTCTATTTCTGAATTAGGAGTAGTGATAGGCGATGCCAAAGGAGATTACAAACAGAGATTGTCGGACTTGGAAAGATTGGATAAAGCTAAATTGTTGGGGAGGAAGGAGCATATAAAATTGTTGAAATGATTATAGGATCTTTAAATATTAGAGGTGGAGGTAGTAGAGTGAAGAGAAGTAGAATATCTCATATTATCTCTAAAGGGAAATCGGATTTATTTCTTTTGCAAGAAACTAAAATTCAAGCTCTTTCGGATAGGGTGGCGCGTAGTTTTTGGTGGAATGAAGATATCGAGTATTCTTTTGCTAATTCGGATGGAATGTCAGGAGGTTTGCTCATTTTATGGAAAGTGAATTCGGTGGAAGTTATTTCTAGTTTTAGAGGATTTGGCAACATTGGTGTAAAGGTGAGATGGTCCGATAATTTGTACTACATTGTTAATGTTTATTCTCCTTGTTCCCTTGAGTTGAAAAGAATTTTGTGGAGGAACCTTTTGGATTTGAAGGCGTCATTTTCGGATGGGGAGTGGGTGATTGGGGGAGATTTTAATGCGGTCTGTGATGCTCTTGAGAGGAGAGGGAGAACGGTTTTTTCTTCGGGATCGGAGCGGAGAGAGTTCGAAGAGTTTATTTTTGAAAGTTGTTTGGTGGATGTCCCTTGTAAGGGGAAGAAGTTTAGTTGGTACGGAGGGGATGGTATAGCTAAAAGTAGAATTGATCGGTTTTTGGTGTCTAGCGGCGTCATTGATCGTTGGGGATATGTGGGCCAATTGATTGGGCAAAGGGATATTTCATATCATTGTCCGATTTGGCTCATTTCGGATAATTCCAATTGGGGTCCGAAACCTTTCAAAGTTGTTAATGAATGGTTTTCTAATTCTCGGTTCTTACCTTTTGTTGAAAAAGAATGGAGGAAGCTAGTGGTCGTGGGGAGGAAAGATTTCATTCTTAAGGAGAAATTACGTATTTTAAAGGATAGTCTTAAATGGTGGAACTTAAATGTGTTTGGTAGGTTCAATTTGGAGATGGAGGAGGGAGTTAGCGAGTTGAATGTGGAGGATGATGAGACGGTGGATTTTGGGGAGTCGGGGAGGGAGGATTTAATGAGGAGGAAGAAGAATGGAGGTGGCAAATTTTGGCTTAATCTTAAGATTAAGGAGAATATGCTCATTCAAAAATCTAGATTGAAATGGTTAAATGAAGGAGATACTAATAGTAAATTCTTTCATAAAGTGGTGAAGGAGAGGAGGAGGCGTAATTTTATTGGTTCTTTAGGAACGGATCATGGTTTAGTAGTAAAAGTGGAAGAGGTTAAGGAAGAGGTGAGGAGGCATTTTGAGGCTAAATTTGTAGAACCGGATAAAGAAAGACCTTCTCTTGATGGCCTTCCTTTTAATAGGATCTCTTCAACGGATAGACTATTCCTTGAAGCTCCTTTTTTGGAGGAGGAAATTAAGGATGCGGTGTGGAGTTGTGAGGGGTCGAAAAGTCCGGGGCCCGATGGTTATTCTCTCTTTTTCATTAAAAAGTGTTGGAATTTTATGAAGGATGATTTTGTTAGGTGTTTTCAAAGTTTTCACTCGGGAGCTTGGTTTTCTAAAACTTTCATCTCTTCTTTTTTGACTTTGGTGCCTAAATCCTCTAATCCCTTATGTTTGGATGATTATAGGCCTATATGTCTTGTAGGTTGTGTGTACAAAGTTTTATCCAAGATGTTGGCGGCAAGACTAAAGATGGTTTTGGATCCGATTATTTCGAACTCTCAAAGCGCTTTTGTTCCGGGTAGACAATTGTTGGACAGGGTTTTGGTGGCTAATGAGGTGGTGGATTATGCCAAAAAGGAGGGAAGAGGTGTCTTGCTTTTTAAAGTTGATTTTGAGAAAGCATATGACAAAGTTAGTTGGAATTTCCTTAGATCTATGTTAAGGAAAATGGGTTTTGGGGACATTTGGATGAAGTGGATGGAGGCTTTAATTTTTTCTAGTAAAATGTCGGTGATGGTTAACGGTAGTCCTATAAAGGAGTTTATGGTGGAGAGAGGCTTGAGACAAGGTGACCCGCTTTCTCTGTTTCTCTTTGTTTTGGTGACGGAGGGGTTGAGGGCTATGGTTACCAAATCGGTGGAGAATAAAGATTATGTGGGATTTAATTTTAAGGGTGATTGTTTGGTTGACATTTTACAATTTGCGGATGATACTTTAATGATTGGAGAAGGAAGTTGGAAGCATATTTGGGCCATTAAATAGGTTTTGAGGGGTTTCGAGTTAGTGTCGGGATTGGGTATTAATTTCCATAAAAGCAAACTTATTGGAATTAATATTAGTTCTCGTTTCTTGGAGGTGGCCTCTTTTTTCCTTTCTTGTAGAAGAGAGGATAATTCTTTTGTTTTCCTTGGTATCCCTATTGGATATAGATCTAACAGTATGTCCATTTGGTCGGATTTGATTTCTAAGATGAAGAGGAGGCTTGGTTGTTGGAATAATCGGTTTCTTAGCTTTGGAGGGAGACTTACTCTATTAAAGTCGGTTCTTTCTAGCTTATCGATTTTCATGCTTTCTTTCTATAAGGCACCGATGAAAGTTGTGAATCTTATTTCTAAAATTCAAAGCAATTTTCTTTGGGGAGGGAAGGAGGGGAGAAGGAAGATTCATTGGGTGAGTTGGAAGGATGTGTGCCTCCCTCTTAATAAAGGGGGTCTAGGTTTGAGGAGGGTGGATGATTTCAATTTGGCTCTTCTTAACAAGTGGAGATGGGGGATTTTAACGGTGTCAAATGCTTTATGGAGTTAAAAGCTAGGTACGGAGATGTGAATTTGAGAGTTTTGAGTTCCGGGAAGGGGAGTAGGGGGAACTCCCGGCACTCTTTTGGGTGGAGGGACATTATTGCATTGGATAGAGGTGCTTCGAAAATTTTTTTTGCCTCTCTTTGTAGTTTTTCTATTGGGAATGGGTTTTCCACTTCTTTTTGGTTTGCTTGTTGGGCGGATTCTATTTGTTTTAAGGACAAGTATCCTCGTCTTTATGACATGTCTCGCCTTAAAGAGGTGTCGGTTGCTTGTATGGGTAGTTGGAGAGGAGACGATTGGATTTGGGGGGATTTTGGTGTTCAAAATGTTATTGGTGGTGAGGAGGCCGAGGAGATGAGTTTGATGCGTGCCGATTTGTTACATGTTCGGCCAAGTTCTTCGAAAAATGATTTGGTGTCTTAGAGGTCTTCTTCGTCGGAGGTATTTACGGTTAGTTATTTTTTCTCTCTTCTCCTCTCCCTTCGAACCCCTTACGGCCCAAGTAATTGTTATGATGATGCTTTTGTGTTGGTTTGGAAGATGCATGTTCCTTTTAATATTAAGGCCTTCGGTTGGAGGAGTTTTATTAATAGGATTCCAACAAAGGCATCTCTTATTTTTAGAGGTTGTATTGCTCCGGATGGTGATGTGTCTTGTGTTTTTTGTTCTTTGGAGGAAGAATCTTTGGATCACTTGTTTTTATGTTGTAATGTTTCTTCTTTGATTTGGAAGGAAGTGGCGGATTGGATTGGTTTTGAGAATTTTGGGGCGAGCAATATTAAAGAGAGTTTTATGAAGTGGAGTCGTTATTGTAAGAGGAACAAAGTGAAAAGTGGGAGGGAAGGATGTATTTGGTTGGCAACAACTTGGTACATTTGGTTGATGAGGAATGGTATTATCTTTAGGAATGACTGTTGGAATGTTTTTGATGCGGTTTGGAGTATTAAGGAGCTAATTTGGAGATGGTCTTTTATCGGGAAGAATACCGATACCAATTATAACTTTTATGAGTTTTGTAGGTTTCCATTGTACTACTTTCATTAGGTCTTATTGGTTTTTGTATTCTCCTTATGGCGAGTTTTGCTCTCGTTTTTTTGTAAGTGGTTTCGAGAACCCATTGTTCTCGTTTTAATGATATTACTTGCTTACTTATTTCCAAACAAAATCATTACTCTTATGTTGTCAAAAAACATACTTTTAGAAACGTGAGGAGTGGGAAAAGAAGATCACCACACAAGTGAAAGTCAGTACAAAATAGTTCAAGCAACATAATTCCCACATGCCCCAAAGTAATAGCATTTTATTATTTGCATAATTTACTATATTTTAGCCTATTTTGATATTGGTCATCTATTTAAATGCCAACAACTTTCGAGCATCCCTTATCATAAAACTACAAAAGCCATTTTAGAGTCAAAATCTTGGAATATATGTCAATTTCTATGACTCTAAGCTACTCTTAAGCCATGAAGAATTGAATTTCTTCAACTGGGGGTTACATGAAAAAGCTACCAGTGTCCCCAATAATCAATAAGAATGGTGATACTAGACACATAACCCTTTTAAATTCGGAGGACCAACTTGCAATTTTGATAATATATAGAGACCATGTTCATCTCAACCATCTAATTATAAATATAACTATATCAAATGGAGAACGGTGCTGCTAGTAGATAGTATTTTGCTCAATTTGACTTTAATATTCATACAATCAATTCTTACACTCAATTTAACATTAATATTCTTACAATCAATTTCTTGAAAAACGGTGGTGCTGCTAGTAGATAGAATTTTCTGGATTGAAATAGTTGCTTCCCATTATTCTTACAATCAATTTGACTTTAATATTCAATATTCATACAATCAATTCTGACACTCAATTTGACTATAATATTCATACAATCAATTCTTATACTCAATTTGACTTTAATATTCTGACAATCAAATCTTACAATCAATTTCTTGAAAAATAGTGCTGCTAGTAGGTAGAATTTTCTGGATTGAAATAATTGCTTCCCACTATTCTTACGATCAATTTGAATTTAATGTTCAATATTCATACAATCAATTCTTACACTCAATTTGACTTTAATATTATTATAATCAATTTCTTGAAAAACGGTGTTGCTAGTAGATAGAATTTTCTGGATTCAAATACTAGTTGTTTTCCTATTCTTACAACCAATTTGACTTTAATATTCATTTTTTCTCCAACTATTTTAAAATGGAGGAAATTTTTCACAATATTGACAGATTCTTATTCAAACCAATCACTACACAAAAGTCATGATTAATATATATTTTAATGAAAAGGTATTTTCATTCTTCCAAATTCTCATTTGAATTTCTCAATTTGTTTTATCTTTGTGTCGTGCAAAACCATAATTGTTCTTAAACTATAATCCCTTCAAATATATTGTACTTTATTTTTACCATAATTTTTCTTAAACTGTAATCCCTTCAAATATATTGAACTTTTATTTTAAACTTATCGTTCAAGGGATCAATGAAAACTCAAGAGACAACAAATTAATATAAGAGTCCATATATCATCAAAATAAGCTATAAAAAACAAATGAAGCAGATACATCTACAAATATACATACATGAACCACAATTGATGGTTAAACATAAAAATCAAAGAAGAAATCACTCACAATCACAATTTTTTACCTAGTCAATAAAAACAGAGGTCCCATGTAGCAAACCACCCCAATAAACATAGCTTTTCTTCTTAACAAACATATAATTTTTTTATAAAAAAAATAGCAATAAAATAAATGAAGGATGAAGAAGAAAAGAATAATTACCGAACGAGACCGAGTTTGAGGAAGATGAGCGACAAGAAGTTCTTCTAGGGTTTGAGCAGTCCGTGAGATTGGGATTTAAGGTAGCGATTTGGGGTTTGAGGAACGATTGGGATTTAAGGTAATGATTTTGGGGATGAGGAACGATTGAGATTCTGGTTCGATTTGGGACGGATTTGACTAGAGATTTGAAGAATTACAGAACAATTGAGATTCTGGTTTGATTTGGGATTCTGGTTCGATTTGAAGAATTACGGAAAAATTTGGATTTGACGAATGATTTGAAGATTTACGGAACGGATTTGATAAAGGTGTGAGGTTTGATTTTGAGGAGCGTCTCAGGTTCGATTTTTTTTATGAAGCATCTCAGGTTCGATGTTTTTATTTATAATGAAAAGATTTCATAGTTTTGATGATAATGGAACGTTCAATGTATAAAATGATTATTCTATAATACTCACATAATTTTTTTTAATAATTTAATGTTAAAAAGATTATTCTATAATATCTACATAATACTAATATAGAAGGTTGTTTGATGATTTTGATAATAATTTTTTTTTTATATTTAGCAAAGCTTTCTGGATTTTAAAATTATTTAATATATTTATCAAAGATAATATTTACTTAATCTATCCTTTAACATTATTTTAATAAATAAATATCTATATATACTTTTATTCATAAAATTAATTTCAATAATTTAATTTTGCAATAACTATTTTTTCAAAATTTATTACAAATGATTTTTTACTTAAATTTTTTTAAACCCTCTCATAACCTTTTATTAAAACTAATGTAACAATTTAAAATTGTCCCCAAAAATATTTCAGGGGACAATTATCAAACATTGCTAACGAAATAATATAATGACGCTCTAAAATCGTCCCCAAAAATGATTAAGGGCACAATTAACAATCGTTGCCAAAAAAATAAAAGAGTGATGCTCCAAAAACATTTCCAAAATTATTTTAGGCGACGATTATCAAGGGTTGCAAATATATTTTTGGCAACAACCATAAATCGTTGTCTATAAGAATTTTAGGCAACAATTTTCACATGTTACTTAAAAAAGTGTTGCCAGAGACAACACATGTTATAGTGATAAAATAAATATAAATTATTTTTTATATGTTATAAGTTGTTTCTATAAACTATCTTGACGAACTTATAAAATAAGCTAAAAAATGTTTATTAACTATATGTCATAAGCCTTCTCTCAAACAGTGTCATAAAACTTCTGCAGGGTTTAGTCTGTCACTACGCCAAAAATGACTTTTACTAGCGCACCTTAGACAGCGCTTTTATGTAAAAGCGCTGCTATAAGTTAAATAAAAAATAAAACACGGAAACTGTATACGAAAAAGAGTAAAAAGCGCTGCTAAAAATCCTACCTTAGACAGCGTTTTTTTAAAAGCGCTGGTAAAGGACCACATTAGCCAGCGCTTCTGAGAAGCGCTGCTAAAGGCCTATATTAGCCAGCGCTTTTCTCAAAAGTGCTTTCTAGAGTCATATAAATTTAAAAATAATAATCTCAAAAGCGCTGCTAAAGGCCAATATTAGACAGCGCTTGTAAAAAGCGCTGCTAAAGGCCTATATTAGCCAGCGCTTTTCTAAAAAGCGCTGTCTAAGGTCTTATTAATTAAAATAAAAAACTGATTAGTATCAGTATTCTATTTTTCATATCTCTATTCTTTCCCTCTGCTGCGAACTGCGAACGACGAGAACGAACGAAGAACCGCTCATGCCACCGTCGTCCACCTTCCTCCACCATCTCGGTTACAGTCTCGCCGTCATCCTTCCTCCATTGTCCTCCACCGTCCTCCACCGTACTCCACCGTTCTCCACTGTTTCGGTAAGATTTCTTCTTTTCTGTTATGGTTAACGTTAGAGATAGTTAGGGTCATAACAAGACTCCATTACTTTAATCATTACAAGTTTTTTCTCAGTCATCCAACAATAGTTCCATGGATTTGTAAGGTCCATTTTCTGATATGAACATTTCTGCTTTTAGGGTTCTTCTTTGAGGAATCTGATTGATGTAAACCATACTGTCTCTTTTATAAACAACTATGCCTTGATTAACCAAAAAAATTTAATCAAGATATAGAGTGGGGTATAGGTACTAAGTGTTTTGATGTTCTCTTATGGATATTAATATCTTGGTTTTATGCTATTAAATTCAAAACTATAAACGATTCAATTTGGAATTCTTCAATGGCTTATTCCTGCCTTAATCTCTCTTGTGATTGTTCTTTTCAGATTGTTGTTTGAGGAGAATTTGTTTTGAACCAAGTGCTACTACGAGAAAGGTATTTTATTCTTGCACTCAAATCTTCATATGGTAGACGATATGTGAAATAAAAGTTTGTATTAATCTTCTTTTATGTTCTTTTGAAATAGTTGCGTGAATAATTATATTAGTGAAAAAATGGATGTCTGCCGATCGATTGTCCAAAGAGTACGAGAATGGGGTATTGGAATTCGTTAAGTTTGCTGTTCAACACGTTGAAGACCCCAGTCGAATGAAATGTCCTTGCTTCGTTAAGTTTTCATGTTGAGGTTTACGAGAGAAACTCTTTTTTTGGATCGAATAGAGATTCCATCCGATGTATGTATTTCTAACTTATGAGTTATTTTAATATTTAACACATATTTCTCATATAATTAAATAGTTGAAACTAAATCAAACTATGTTATATTATTATGTAGTACTTTGATGAATTCAAGTGTGTGTATTACTCAAGAGATCATTTGGATGAAATTAAAGAGGATTTGTGTCAATTCATTATTGAGCTCGGAGTTTTATAAGGTATATTGTACTCTTACTCTAATTGATGAGAATTTCGAGTATGTATAACTTTGTAACTATAGACATTGTTTATGTCTTGTTTTAATTGAATTACAATCTTTTTGGGCTGTTTCAGGTTATATGTGCAAAGTAGAATATAGAGTTATATTGATGTGCATTGCTTTTTACTTAGCATTTCTATAAGTAATATGTAGATTTGAAGCAAAATGTTTTGTTGGATGAAGTGATTTGTATCATCAATTGTTTTGTATATATAAATTGTTGGATGAAAATTGTATATATAAATAGGCAAAATTGGTGCGTATATATTGGTTTGAAACTCCAATTTATGATATTTTGGTGCAAAATGTGGTTGAAAAACAGGTGCAAATTGTGGTTGAAAACCTGGTGCAAATTCTGGTTTAAAAACAGGTGCATATAAACTGTATAAAACAAACAACGCTTTTTAAAAGTAATTTATATAAAAAATTTCGTATACCTTAGACAGCGCTTTACACTAAACGCGCTGTCTAAGGTGGGGTTTAGACAGCACTTTCGCAAAAAGCGCTGGCTAAAGTGGAGTTTAGACAGCTCTTATACCAACATGCGCTGTCTAAGATATACCAATAAAAGCAAAAGCGCTGTCTAAGGTATACAAAAAAAACGCAAAAAGCGCTGTCTAATGTTAGTCTGAAAAAAACAAAAAGCGCTGTCTAAAGCACCATTTAGACATCGCCTTTACAAAAAAAAACGCTGTCTAAAATATAAACAAAAGCGCTGTCTATTGTAAAAGCGCTGTCTAAAGCGGTGCTTTGACAGCGTTTTTTCAGTCAAAACACCACTTTAGACAGCGCTTCTTACATTAACCAAAGCGCTGTCTAATCTTTTAGCAGCGCCAGTTTAGACAGCGCTTTTAAGCGCTGTGTAATGCCAAAAAAAGCGCTGTCTAAAGGCTTTTATGGCATAGTGTGTCGGTGAAGGATTGAGACCTGAGAGTGTGCTTCTATCTCAAGGTTTTAGGGCGAATTCCGTTAGGTGTAAACAATCCTTTTATTAGGCTAATTTTTACAGAGTTATGTTCTGACTTTAAATGGGGTCTCGCCAGTAGACGGTGGGATTGGTCTCTTTGGATTAATCGGCTTCATGGCTGGATATCAAGTTAAAAAAAATATTGTCAATTCAAAGCTCTTTAATTGTGTTTGTTTAGTATACTATCTATATTTTTTATTCTAGTTCTTTTAAGAAAAATGATTAGCTTCACGTAAACTCCAATTCTTGTTATGTCAGCCAATTTGGTAGAATATGTTTAGGGAAAAATGTATATTATCATATTTTAAATGCTTGGCATAATGTATTATTTTCATTTTTGTTTCCTATTTTATAAATATAAACTATCATATCAAAATATAAAGTGGATGAGTGGACACTTTTCTTTTTGGACGGCAAGTTATAATTGTAAAAGTATTGTGATATCAATGTGTCTCTTGGTGTGCATGTATGCTACCTTGTGAAACCAAATTTGTTGGATGGTTTTATTTGGATAGATTTCATTAACCATCTCTAGGATAGAGATGGCAAGCCCAAAAACGTGAAAATACCAAGGAGTTGCATCGAAGATTATATTTTTTATAAAAAAATATAAGCTAGAAATAAATCACGCTCACGAGTTTCAACTACATTTTCTTTTATGATTATCACGTTGGACCTGCTCTTGGTTTTGCATCTTGAAATTGATGGAGACTTGTATTTCGCGGTCAATGATGCTGTTACAGCAGTAATTGATATGACCTGTGTTGTTTCTTTATTAATTCATTCTTCCAATATCATGTATTCAAACTTTATCACGTCTTTCTTCTTTTTTTTGTTTTCTGTGAATGTTTCAGTTTCAATATGGGAATCCGGATATATTATGCAAGCCTCTTGTTGAAGCAAAGAAGGGCAGAGATGATTTGGTGGTATGCTTTTTAATTTAACTACTTTTGCCAATAAAATTTGAAAGCGCTCAAATATAACTCACTATGCATGATGCTTATGCCAAATTTATCAAAGATTTTTATCTTGGAACTGAACGTAGTACACAAAGCTATAACAAACAGAACTTGAAGAACATTACTATCACTGAAAACAGTGCTGATAGATTATGGTGGTTTCAAGTTTGTACTGAGGTTGCATACTTTCAGGGGGCTCCTTCAAATGACAGTATATGCTTCCACAAAGTTGACACGAGGCAATTTGCTAATTGACAATATTTCTTTCCATCCCTTTTATATAGCCCTGTTAACCAATCGTTTAAATGTTTTCTAGTTTTTGCACACTTTTTCATCATGATCTTGTAGATGTTTATAAATTGGTTCTCATAAATTGTAGATACCATTTGGACCATTGCGAAAATGTCTTTGGAAAGGGCATATATCCTGATGTTGATGCAACTTACCTATTATGGAGCCACTTAAATTTCTGGTTAGAAACTTGTTGGGTTTTATGTTTCTTTTTGTTTTCTTCATTTTGATTCGTGATGAGTCTCGCATAAACTAGCAATAAGACCTAAGTAGCACTTATAAGTTATAAAGCTTGGATAGTCCTCACACGAAAAACTCGTTTTGTGAGATGGACCTGTTTTTTGAGTTTGCAATTGTTATGTTTATATGTTGATATTTCGGTAAGTTATGATATTTCTGTTTCAATATGTGAATCATGTCAAATTTTTATTAGTTATGCATCATGAATGCCAAATTATTTTGATGGCCTTGCCATGTTAGTGAAACAGTTGCATGAGAAAATGACCAACTTCACTTCAAAGAATATAAAATTGCACAGATCCAACATGGTTCAAGGCAAGTGATAGATTTTTTGGATGTTTTTCATCAATGACATTGTGATCGAAGAGGATTTTGATTTTGTACTCAATGTATTATGATATTTAATTGAGTCTGGATATGGTGGAGAAACTCTTTTCTTTTGTGCATGCATTGTGTGCTAACTGTGCTATTTATTTGTTTTCATTAAATATTTTAGAAACACCTCTAGTGAATGTGAATCATTATTGGAGAGATGAAAACAGAAAGTTGAAAAGTAAATATTCCGAAGATTAAAATCAACTAATTTTCAATGAGTTGCTTTTTCAAATAGTAGCCCATTTCACATGGAAATATGTGTATTGTTGAAAGAAAATAGGATGTAAACTTGCCAACATCCATAGTAAAATCGGGTGTAATATACCATATTTTTACACCTTATTTAAATAAAATAGGGTGTAAACTCACCAACATCTATAGTAAATATTTTTTATTTTACACCCGATTTTTATCAAAAGGGGTGTAATTCATTTAATTTAAATGTAATTATTTAAAAATTTACACTCGTTTTTTTATAAAATAGGGTGTAATATGTCATATATATATACATCTGTTTTAAACAAAAAAATGTGTAATATACTATCTATAATTGTATATATGTAAACATTTACTCCCGTTTTCTATAAAACAAGGTGTAATATGAAATATATTTACACTCCTTTTCAACAAAAAAGGGTGTAATATAACATCTATTTACACTCGTTTAAAACGGGTGTAAATTCGTCAGTCATTTATCACCCATTGAATTAACACCCTCTAATAATGGGTGTTAAATATAAAAAAAAACGTGTGTAAATTATTCTTTCTACATTAATGAATGTTGTTTTTTTGGTGTGTTATTATAACTAAGATTTTATATGTAGGTGCATCAACAAGATAACAGATGGACATGTGAATACTATATTATAAAAAATATGTTTGACATTATTGATACTTGTATTGTTGAAAGATTCAATGAGGTAGTATAACTTAAAACATTTTTATATTATATATTTAATGAAAATCATGTAAATTATTGTTTTAATATGTAGTTGTTTAACTTATTACATGTTTGAACTTGCATATATGCACATACACCTCATCATATGAAAAATAGTCAATTGATCACATCCGACAACTTTAGACTCAATTCGTTTTGCAATTTGTTGAAGAGCAAAAGAACTAAGAAAACAAAGTTAATGACAAAATGGAAGAGATTACAAAAATCTTACATATAGAAATAATTTTTGTTCAGGGTATGATTTTTTGTACAAAGTTACATGAAGAAAGTCGTTGAATTTTTTTTATATATGAAAACAATTTTTGTTTGGTGTATGATTTGTTGGTACGAGATTCATCGAGATTAGATAATTGTTTGTTTGGTTTATCTTTTGTTTTTGTTTATTGAATATTCAAGAATATATAAAAATATTTGGTTTAATGAAATTTCAAAAAAATATTTTTAAAAAATTGATATCTTTTACATCTGTTATAAATAAAATAAGGTGTAAATGCGTTGAAATTTAAAATAAATATCAGTTAATTTACATCAAGATATATCTAAAATTGGGTGTAAATAATTTTTCATTCAAAGTAAATATCATTTAGGTTATACCCAATTTAGCTAAAGTAAGGTGTAAATTTTATAAAATATAATGTGAATAAATGACGTTTTACACCCGTTTGAATTATAATAGGGTGTAAATTCATTTAAATTCTATTTATAAACATGACAATTTACGCCCGTTTTATCTTAAAAATGGTGTAAATGTCCTAAAATTCAATATTAATATTTGACAATTTACATACATTTTATTTAAAATAGGATGTAATATACTCTCTCGTTACACCATTTCAAAATGAGTGTATATTCTTTATACATATCTCATTGTTTGAATTTACACCATATCATAACAGGTGTAATATGTCTAAAGAATAGGCGTAAAATCCTCTTTTTACACTAGTGAAGAATGGCTGAATTGGCAAGCGGAAGTAAGCAATTTAGATGGTTTACTCAGGTGGATTAATAGGGTCAAGTGGAATAAGTTCAAGATGCAGGTTTTTTCAGTGGCTATAATCTAGTAAATTTGGAGCGTTTGGAATGATAGGTTATGGAACCACAAGATAGAGAGACTGCAAGAAGTGCTACAGTGATAAAAAAAAATATGTCAAAAATAGAATCACATTGCATTGGCCCTCAAAAATAAGCCACAAAGGGATAGAGATTGGTTTCTTACTTTATGATAGATTGATGTATTTTGATTATTCAGACCCGTGGGTTCTGTTGTTTGATGTTGTTTGTAATGACTTGACTGTTTGAGCATTACACTTTCTGATTCATAAAAAAAAAACTCACTTATGTAGACCACAATAAAATGATCTGAGGAGTTATGTAGGCAACTTAGAACAAACTATTAATACTTATGTTATGGTGTGCACTATTGCATAATTTTATAGTTAATAATTTTGGAAAATTAAAGGAAAGAAACATCATAATATGACAGTGCAGAACTAAAAAACATTCAAAATTGTAATTGATAGGTATCTTCTTGGTTATTGTTGAAGAAAACTGATTTAAGATATAATTTGTTTGTCAATATAGTTTTATTCATTGACTATTTTATATGCAAATATTAGTATTGTGATTTGTATAACATAAATATCAATACTGAAATACATTTTTTAAAATAAATATTTGAGGGATGTAGATGAGGTTAAAATCCCCCTGCTATATAGGTTGACAAAAAATACCACTTTCCCTACAAAGGTCCTCAAAACATGGCAAATAGAGGTTTCCCTTTTCAAATACCGATGCTCACAAAGAACAACTATGACAATTGGAGTATCAAGATGAAGGTGCTACTAGGAGCTCAAGATGTGTGGGATATCGTTGAGAAAGGCTTCAAGGAGCAAGATGAAGCCTTGCTAAGCCAAGGTGTAAAAGAGACGTTGATGGAGTCAAGAAAGAGAGACAAGAAAGTTCTCTTCCTCATTTATCAATCGGTGGATGAAGATACATTTGAGAAGATCTCCAATGCAACAACGGCCAAAGATGTAACGCCCCGATTCCAATTATTCCCATTTTGTTGAGTCTTTTATTTAAATTAAGTGATAAATTATTTTATTTGTGGAATTGGTATGTTAATATGCTATGTTGATGTGTTATGATATTTGACCGTTTTGAGAGTTTTCGGGGAAATTAGAATGGAGGATATTTTAGACATTTCTCAATTATTAGTAAGTTAGAAATTTAGTAATAATTGTTGGAAAAATGATTAATTGTAGAATTTGGTGAGAAAATGAATTAATTTTATTTGAGTGGAAAATAGAAAGGAAAAAAAAAAAGAGAATAGAAATAGAAATAGAAAGGAAAAAGAAAAGAAATAGAAAGATAGAGAGAAAAAGATAGAAAGAAGCGGAAGAGAAGAGAAGAGGAAAAGAGGAGAACTAGGGAATCATCAAGAGTGATCACATAGCAAGCTTGGAATCCGGGTAAGGGTGTGAAATTTTATTATCTTATCAATGTGTATCGTTATGTATGATTGTAGTGTGTTTGTGGTGGATTTTTCTGAGTTTTTGGTATAAACCCACACTACGCCAAAATTGATCTTTTGTATCGCCTAATTTAATAGCGCTTTTAAAGAAAGTGCTATTAAAAAGGGAACACAGACATCTATAATAGCACTTTATAGTCGGGCGCTATTATAGGATGCAGACAATGTAATTTTGATAGCACTTTGTTAAAAAACGCTATTACAATAGCACCATTTTAATAGCGCTTTTTTCTACAGCGCTATTAAATACCCTACACGCAGATCTATAATAGCGCTTTTATTTTGGGCGCTATTATAGAGAACACCTTTGAATAGCACTTCCTAGAAAACGCTATTATACGATGTTACCAAAAAAATTAATTAAAAAAAACGGTTCTTCATTAGCGCTTTTTCTGAAATGCTATTATAGGCTACCTCTAAAATATATGAATTTACGAAGAAAAAAAAATCCAAGACCAATTTCTTTTGTGCTGAAACTGTGTACGACGTGTTTTGAGAAACTTTTTCTTGGAGACTTCTTTCTTCACACAATCGTTAACCAATGGTAAGAAGAACCTCATCACATCAACATTCACCCTTTTATTTCATTGTTCACTCTCACACAATCGATTGAACCCTAAAAACCTTCTTGTCTCCATGGTTTACCATCGTTAGTATTCCTAAAAAATTGTTGATTTGTATAACAAAAATTGATTAAAACCTAGCTGAAATTCATTTCTTATGACTTGTTGAACCCCAAAACTATCTTCTCCATTGTTCACCATTGTTCCCGAGCTCATTGAACCCTAAAACCCACCATTCACCATTGTCAATATATTTCATTGCGGTTCCCAATTATATCCAGTAAGTTGATGTCGATTTCATTAGAATCTTTAGATTTTAATTTTATTCATCTTATTTTTAGGTTAATTTAAATGTATGAAAAATATGAAATAGCTTAACCCTACTTTTTTTTTTTTTAGTTTGTGTGAAATTAACCCATATTTTAACTCACTGGTGTATACATTGAATAATATTTTTAACTTGTGAGCTTAAGACAACTATGGGATTTAAGTTATTTTGTTATATTTGGATTTGGAATGTTTTGTAGACTTTGAACGTGAATTATTTTTTGTTTTAAATTAACAATCTTTGAGAAAATATACTTTATATATATGTGATAACTATTGCTTGTGTTTTATTGAGATTGAGATATAGGTTGCAGGGATTTAACTCCTCTAAAAAAGAGTTTGATGAGATATTTTAAGATGTTAAACTTGTTTCTATATGGCCAGAGTCCAAACAGGGTAAAATATAGGCCATTTGAAGGTTCAAATGCCCAAGAGGTCAGGGCTATGGTTCTGGAAACAAGTAAGGTTTCTATTTGTTTAATATAAAATGAAATACAAAATTTAATATATTGTGATTTATTGTTGGTCTTTGTCATTCAACATGGTTTCAGTTTCTTCGCACATCAGTTGCGCCAACGTAGGGATGGAACTAGTAATCGGCGAAAAAAAAGAGAAAAAATAAGGGATTGGCAAAGGATGTGTCTCATAGGCATACTGAGTCAAACATGTTGGTATGAACTATGATAGAGGTCATGATATGAAATGTGAGGGAGTAATGATGAATGTATGATTTCATTGGAAAGATGCATTTCCTGATGAATTTTGAGGGAAAATTTTTGTTGAGAAACGAAAGGAGTGTTTCAGTTTGTGTGGAGGTTGAAGAAGGGTAAAGAGTGGTGATGAAGTTGTCTCTATTGTTGCTGGTGTTTTTAACAGTGAGAAGATGAGATTCATGACATGTTTGCTGGTTCCAAATAAAGGTCAGTCTTCTTCTCACAAGGTTTTATTTTCAGAATGTTTTTTTTCCTCCTTTCTCTACTTTCGATTTTTTTTCTTTTTCTCTCAAATGAATACTTATTAACTAAGTTTCAATTTTGTCTGTTGTTGTGGTGATATGTCCCTCTCAATGTGCTGCAGATTTTTGCTTGGCAGGTATGTTTTATCATTGTCCAGGTTTTGGATTGTTATGTAGGATATAGCGCATGACTGGTTTAGCAGAGTAGGAAGTTATGCTGATTTTGGCTGTTTCGTAGCAGAGGTTTTTTGGTCAAGTTTGTTTTGGAACTATTATGGTAAGGTTTTGGCATGTGAGACGCAGGAAAAGTATTGTTTTGGAGACTTTTTTGTTGGGAACATAAATGCTAAAAGCACCCTTTGTTTTATTTTCCTTTTTCAGAACTCAAAGTGATGAACTTTTGGTTTGTTCCTTTTCAGATATGCGGTTATTATAGGATCAAATAAAGGGATAGGATTGGAAACTGTTAAGAGATTAGCTTCAAATGGAGTCAAAGTTGTTCTTACAGCTAGAAATCAGAAAAGGGGTGTTCAAGCTTTTGAGAAATTGAAGAAGGATTTTGGGTTTTGTTGTAATCTTGTTGTTTTTCATCAACTTGATGTTACTGACCCTTTTAGTGTTTCATCATTGGTTGAGTTTGTTAAGGCTCAGTTTGGAAGACTTGATATCTTGGTGAGAATTTTTTCACTTTTTTTGTTTTTTTCTTTCTAAGACAATGAATGTGAATCTTACAAACTTGTTATGTTTTACTAAGTTCAATTTCATACTATGATTCTGAATTTACATTTGTTTGGTGAATCTGGTGAGAGTTTTAAGAATTTTCTGTAATTATTGTCACAATACCTTCTTAATCACTTGTGTTGTTCCTGTTTCTTTGATATTTCAATTTTCATCTATGGCTAAAACAATATATCTTTTTAGTTATCTTTGAAATTCAACAGTTAAGTCCCTCGTAGGACTTAGATTTCAGATAACAGGTGTGTCTGATGTCTGACACAGACACGACCGAGACATATAATTGTATTCAATGACTTCTATTTTATATAATTATAACTCAAGTAGACGGATTAGTCTCGTGCCTGATGTCTATGTTAGTGTTTTTGCATCTACGAGTTGCATTTTGTTTTGGTGATTTTTTTGTGTGGATTGAGTCCAATTTTCCAATACTGTGTCCGACTTTTTTGCATACATACATATGTGTCTAAAGAAACATTGATGGCCTATAGTGTAACTTATTTGCACCTTGAAGCATGACTGAACATGGTTATAAAACTTAAATGACTATTGTGTTGTGATTATACTCTTCCAATTGCAGTTCTCACTATCTTTTTTTAGTGGCTTACTGACATCTATTTTCTTTTTAATTTGGCCACTTGATATGTATTACATTCTGTGCGGATGATTTGTTTCACAGGTGACAATTTGGTTGGCTGGTCTGATATGTGGCTTATAATCAGGTGAAATATCAAACTTCATATATCCCAATTCAGCATTCTGGAATTCTGTATTTTCCTCATACCGATAAACACATTTTTTACATGCAATTTCTGAAAATTCAACGATTTCTGCATCATTGCATTTTATTGGGTAAGCCCAAAAGGACACTTGGTAAAAGAATGTAAGACTTAGTTTTTTTTTCACTATATAATGTGGATGATGGTGTTGTGTCATGGGAGCTAAACTTGTTCTCTGACTTTGCTGACTCTGTATATTCATGTCAGTTGTGCCGCACTTAAGATGTTAATCTATTGAGTTTTATGTGCAGTTCCTAGTGAATATCATGCCCAGTTAGATGCCACTGGAAAAAGAGTTGATTTGAATCAGCGACCCGAGCTTACAAAGGGTACTGTAGAATTTGTTGCCCCTGCTGAGTATATGGTGCGGCCTCCTATGCCCCCAGTATATTTCTTCCTCATTGATGTTTCCATGTCTGCAGTTAGAAGTGGCATGATTGAGGTAAGCACTTCGTTTCTGGCTCAATGTATAGCTTGTAGTGCATACCAAATCTCAGTCATTAGAGTTTTCACATTTTTTCATGAAAAAAATAAATGATTTTTTTCCTTTAGGCTGTGCAATGTATGTATGGCCTTATTTTTTGGATCAAATTTGGTTTCAGCGACCATAAGCCATAGACAAAAGTTATGGGAGTTATGTTCTAATGAATTTTTTCTCATACTAGTTCATTTCGAGAAGAAGTGGTCTGTGCACCGAATTGCTCATTAATATGTTTTTCATTTTCATGAAACTTTTACACATCTTTTAGATGATTTTAATTATTCAAAGCTCTCCATTCTTTGTGTAATATAATGATAGCTGGAACTCATATCTTTTAAATGATATTAATTATTTAAAACTCCCCCATTCTTTGTGTAATTTAATGATAGCTGGAACTCAATAATTGGTGGAGCTTATTTCTTATGCGCGTTTGAGGGTTGCATTGCATATCATGCTTTTAAAGCATGCTTTGTAATTTTTATGGAAAAACTTTTAGAATACAAATTTTATTAGGGATTGTTTACGAAAAGTAATTTCCAGGAAGAGTTATGCTTAGGTATTGCAAAGACAACTTCGTACCAATATACCTAAAAGTCAATATTCAAAAATGAAAATTTCTGGAAGTAACAGTTAGTTACTTCTCGGTAAACATTTTTCTCTTGCCAACTTTGGGTTATGGAATGCTTTTTGCATTTGGGTTTACACAATACTCCCCCTGGAATGAAAATATAAGCAAAAAGGGTATATGAAAAGTTGAAGATGTTAGGCACATGTCTTCTTGATTTCTGATGTTGTTGTTCTTAACTCAGGTTGCAACTTTTGACAACACTATTCATTTTTATAACTTGAAGGTATGTACTTTGTAGTACTATTAGCAATAGTACATTACCGCTGTAAATCTGTCTGTGTTTCCCTCATTTGGTCATAATTTGTACTAAACATTCTGTGTATAATGCTTTTGCAGTCAACCTTGAATCAACCACAGATGTTTGTAGTCTCAGATCTGGATGACATATTTATTCCACTCCCAGATGATCTTCTTGTTAACTTATCTGAATCAAGAAGTGTGGTGGAAGCCTTCCTAGATAGTTTGCCAACTATGTTTCAAGATAATGTTAATCTGGAATCAGCTTTTGATCCTGCTCTTAAGGCTGCTTTCATGGTTATGGTATTATCATAATTACCTTTTTATGGTGATTTTTTTAATCATAAATTCCATTCATAGCCACCCCTGATGCATTTGATATAAATTTCTATTAATTGAATCAGAGTTGCAAACTATAGTTGACTAGATTAGTTTTTATGCTCTACAGGGGATATTGAGTGTTGCAAACGCAAACCTAGTTTTATTGATAGGGTATAAATAATATGAGCAAAAGAAGAGCGAGGGGGTAATTCTGGTTGGAGGGACCATGCTCTGACATGCATGGGCGTAGGGAGGAGATGCATTTCCATCATACTTTCTCGATCTATTTACTTATAATCATATTGATAGTGATTCTGGTCTGAAGACATTCTTTTCCTAATGAAGGTTGTCTCAACTCTAATCCAGCTCTGTTAATAAATAATTTTACCTGTGTTAAATCAACCAAGTGCATACCCAAACCTTCCATATTCTTTAATTTAATACCTTGCTGAATTCCAAGTTCCGCATGTGGCCAGCTTTGCTGGGTACACTTAAATCACAGTCACTGAAATTATATAAGCCATAGAGAAGCTAGTTTTACTCCTTGCAGAATAGGGGGATCTATTGCTATCAAAACTTAAAAGAACATTATTCAGTATTCAACATGAGTTTGTCGACTTTTGAGTACATTTTTTTTTCTTGTGTATTTGACAATTTCATTTTCTTATGCATTCCTCTGTTATGGTCTTGTTGTGCCTCTGTGTAGAGTACACTTGGAGGGAAATTGTTAATTTTTCAAAACACACTTCCATCTCTCGGTGTTGGTCGCTTGAGGTTAAGGGGAGATGATTCTCGTGTTTATGGGACAGATAAAGAACATGGACTGAGACTGCCCGAAGATCCATTTTATAAGCAAATGGCTGCTGAGTTTTCTAAAGAAACTAGTTGGTCGTTGTTTGATTTTCTGTTCTAAACCGTGTCATTTGGAATTCGGGTGGTATCGTTGATGTTGTTCACTTCTTCTGTGATTACTTTGATTGATGTGTATGTGATTGTTCTGACAGTTCACTTGAGCAGACCGACACCGGGGTTGTGAACGACTCGCGCATGAATTCTCCTTATTATGCTACTCCAAACAGCTTTGTTAGCGGTGGTTAATTATTCTCCTCTTTCTATGGGTCAGTAGAACCTGCCGTGGTATCTCATTACTGGTATTTTGTTTGTCTTGAATTTGTTTACACCATCATTCGCTATGAATTCGATTAATGATACTGATTTCGTATTGAATGCCGCACATATTTGCTGTTTACGATTTGGAAATATTGGGCGGTAATGACTTATGCAACATAAACTCTGATTTCATAGTTGGTAACTTTGAAACACTTTTTTCAAACCTTTTTTTATGTATTGTAAGATATCTTGTTGAACCGTGGTGCCTTCAGATGGTTTCTGTGCAAAGGAGAAGCAGTGGATAGCCTCCTCAGAATCAATGCTGGCAGGTGGCTGCAATGTGTCATAATGGATATCATGCGATAGTTCGCGAGTGCCGGATTGCTCAGTTAACAGAATGGAGCAGGTGGGCCAACTAATGCATAGATACATCTGGCAAAAACTGCCAATGAGCATGTATAACTTGTAATCAGAAGAGAAGTCCACGTTGTGTATTTTTACTAACTTGTTCATAATTATGTTCAGCCAAAATATCCTATTGTAGCACGTTAGAATAGGATTCAAAGTCTTTCTTTAGACTACATGTATTATTTTGCTAAATATTTTTTTGTGAAATAAATTTCATCATTTTTATTTACTTGATTTTTCTGGACATTGTATTTGAATATATATATATATATATAACAGAAGGAATTTGTGTAAAAAAAAAAGTGTATTACAATAGCATTTGTAGAGAGAGTGCTATTAATGAAACATTCTATAATAGCACTTTTATGAAAAGCGCTATCAAACATGTGGCTTATAATAGCACTTTTGTGAAAAAGCGCTATCAAACATGTGTCTTATAATAGCACTTTGTTTGGAAGTGCTATCAAAATCAAATCAAAATAAGTATTATAATAGCACTTTTCGAAAAACGCTATTGAATACCGGTACTATAATAGCGCTTTTAGAAAAGCGCTATTAATTATCAGTACTATAATAGCGCTTTTAAAATGCTATCAAATGAAAATATTTACAATAGCACCGTGGTTAATAGCACTTTTAAGCGCTATCAAAAACAAAAAAAAACGCTATTAAATAACTTTTTTGTAGTAGTGCCATATTTGGTTAAATTGCTTGGAAATCGATTAATTGTGGTTGAAATCACGTTGTTAGTGTCCATAATTGTTGGTATATGATAGATACTTGTTATTGGACATTGTATTTGGCAATTTTCTGTGTGTAGGTGAGATTTGGGGTGTTTTGGATTTGAAACCCGTGAGAAAATTATGCAGAAATTTTTTTCTGGTTTTTCCAGGTCATACGCGTATGGTGCATGTTCATACGCGTATGAACCTTGGCAATACGCGTAATGGGGGCGAGACATGGGCCAATACGCGTATGGATTTTCTTTTCACTCGGCCCTCTGCCCATTTGCGTATGATACGCGTAGCATTTTAGGCCGTACGCATATGGATCAGGTCATTACGCGTATGGAATTTTCAACGTGGAATTTGGGAAAAGTGGGTCTCTGCCCGTACGCGTATGACATGTGCCTGTACGCGTATGGCCAGAGGAGGTGTAAAAATGTGATTTTTCAAAATGTGTTTTTCGGTTTCGTCCGTAACTTTTGTTCCGTTTGTCTGATTTTTACATTCTTGGTATCATTGTGAAGCTATTGAGCTGTACTATATGATCATGATGATTTGGAAATTGTTAGCCGATTAAATAAGTCGGAAAAGTTGGGAATAGTGTTATTTAGCGACTTTTACCGTTTTGACTGTGTGTTTGAATGTGAATCATACAATAGTGCATTGATGTGAATGTATATAGATTGTATGTGATTGTATGAGATGAATGCATGAATATATTGTGAATATGTATGCATTTCAAGAATGTCTTGAGTCATTTTGCATGTGAAGCATAAAGAAATACATTCTTGTGTTGAGCGATTCTAATGAGAATCCGTTGTAACGTCGTGTGCCTAGGTGAGGTGTGAGCGATGATTACAAACGATTGTGTGCCTAGGTGAGGTGTGAGCAATTGGATCGTGTGCCCGTGTGGGGTGTTAGCGATCCATAAACATTGTGTGCCCATGTGGGGTGTGAGCAATGGGTGAACATCGTAGGCCCGACGGGGAGTTACAGTGATGTAACGAGCGATGGTTCCAGCAGAGTTCCTGAGTGAACTTGAGATGATTGAGTCGGTACCGCATTGCATTTGCATAGAGTCGTGAGTCGGTCTCTATGATTTGCATTTATCATCTTTATAATGGTACGTGCATCGATGAATAAACATATATGTGTATGTTTATGTGGAATGATAAGAATTGTGAAAGTATACATGATGGATATGCTTGGTTGTGAATATATATATATATGTACATTGTGATGTATATGAGTGAGTTGTGATGAATTGTGGTGAGAATGTGGGATATGTGTATTTTTATGCTAGTATATATAATTTTATGCATTGTTATTATGATAATATTTCTCACCCTTCTGCTGTTTTATAATGCTCTATGAGGTATTGCAGATTAGGTATGCTGGTGGTCTTTCTGTGAAGCGTATCTTCATTCTTTTGGTCGGTCGGCTCTGATATGTAGCACCGGGTAGCTAGGATGGCTATGATTATATTGGGATACCTTTGTATATGTATATTGTTGATTAATGTTTATGTAAACATGAATGGTGTTGGTGGAGAATACTTGATGATGTATGTATATATGTATATATGTTTGTTGTTATTCAATGTTTAGATTTTCCGCTTTTATTCTAAATGTTGAGATGTGGGTGTAAGGACTAAGTTCCTCTGTTGCAAAGTTACCCCACTGTTGCATATCAACTGTTGAGCAGGTGTTGTATGTTTTAATTGAATGTATAATGTGACATACCTCTTTTATACTATGTTATAATTATACTCTGACAAAATTTTTAATATGTGCCTAAATGATTAATTGATTATTTAGGGGTATAGAAAGGGGGTGTTACATTAAGTGGTATCAGAGCCAGAGTTGAGTCAGTTGTGTCTGTCTTGTTGTTATGTTGGTTGAATTGTTGTTTAACTTTGTTGTCATTTTTGGGAATGATCAGAATATGGCTGGTAGAAACGACAATGTGATGGTTGCTGCTTTGGAAGCAATGGCTAGGGCGGTGCAAGGTGCGCCGAATGTGAATGCTAATGACGAGTTCAGGAAGAATAAACCACCAGTTTTCAAAGGAAGATTTGATCCCGATGGTGATCAACTTTGGTTGAAAGAGATTGAAAGACTCTTCAGGGTCATGGACTGTGCGGAAGAGAATAAAGTGAGGCTTGGGTCTCACATGATGAAGGAAGAAGCCGACGATTGGTGGGTCGGTATGCGTGAAGTTCTTGAGGTGGATGACGAAGAAGTAACTTGGGATTTATTTCGTACTGAGTTCTTAAGGAAGTATTACCCTGAAAGTGTGAAAGGGAAGAAGGAGATGGAATTCCTTGAATTGAAACAAGGTAGTATGTCTGTGGTGGACTATACTGCTAAATTTGTGGAGTTGGTTCAATTCCATCCTCATTATGCCGCGATTACTGCTGAGTTCTCAAAGTGTATTAAATATGAGAATGGTTTGCGTCCTGAGATTAAACAAGCTGTGGGGTATCAAAGGATAAGAAGGTTTTCGGACTTGACGGAATGTTGTAGAATCTTCGAGGAAGATAGCAAGGCTCGTTCTACACATTATAAAAGTTTGAATGAGAAGAAAGGAAAACAGCAAGCTAGAAGTGGACCTTATGTGACACCCGCTGATAAGGGCAAGCATAAGGGAAACTCTGAGAAGAGATCTGGAGGAGGAGGTTCCGGTTCTATTAGGTGTTACCAGTGTGGTGAAATGGGTCATAAATCATTTGAGTGTGGGAAGCCAGTGGTGAAATGTTCTAATTGTGGAGGTCTTGGACATGTTGCTACAGATTGTAGAAGGAATATGATGAAGTGCTATAATTGTGGAGAAGTTGGTCACATTAGTACTAAGTGTACTAAGCCGAAACAAGCTCAAGCGGGCGGAAAGGTGTTTGCATTGGCGGGGACTCAAACTACTAGTGCAGACCGTCTGATTAAATGTACTTGCTTTATTAATAGTACACCTTTAGTTGCCATTATTGATACGGGAGCGACTCATTCGTTTATTTCGTCTGAGTGCGCGAAGCGTTTGAATCTTGTGTTGTCTCTGATGGATGGTAAGATGGTTATTGATACTCCAGCAATGGGGTCAGTAACTACTTCTTTGGTTTGTTTGATGTGTCCTTTGACCATTTATGGTAAGGACTTTGAGATGGATCTAGTGTGTTTGCCGTTGGAAGGATTGGATGTGGTCTTGGGTATGAATTGGTTGCAATTTAACCGAGTTCATATAAATTGTTATCATAAGTTAGTGAGGTTTCCTTCTCTGGAAGAGGATGAAGATGAGAGTTTCTTATCCACTAAAGAGTTGAAGAAACTTTTAGCGGACGAAGCTCAATTGTTCGGTTTGTTTGCATCTTTAACTGTGGATAGTCAAGTGTCACTTGATGTGGTTCCTGTTGTTTGTGATTCTCCTGAGGTGTTTCCTGAAGATATTAAGGATGTACCGCCGAAAAGAGAAGTTGAGTTTTCTATTGATCTGGTTCCGGGTACTAGACCGATTTCGATGGCACCGTATCGTATGTCGGCATCGGAGTTGGTAGAGTTGAAGAAGCAATTGAATGACTTGTTGGACAAGAGATTTTTAAGACCAAGTGTTTCTCCTTGGGGTGCTCCGGTATTGTTGGTAAAGAAGAAGGATGGGAGTATGCGGTTATGCATTGATTATCGACAATTGAACAAGGTGACAATTAAGAACAAGTATCCGCTTCCAAGGATCGATGATTTGTTGGACCAATTGGTTGGTGCGCGTATCTTTAGCAAGATTGATTTGAGATCGGGATATCACCAGATTCGTGTGAAAGAAGAGGATATTCAAAAGACGGCCTTTAGGACACGGTATGGCCATTACGAATATTCCGTGATGCATTTCGGGGTTTCTAATGCGCCGGGTGTGTTTATGGAATACATGAATCGTATTTTTCATGAACAGTTGGATCGTTTTGTGGTTGTGTTCATCGACGATATTTTGATTTACTCTAAGTCTCAAGAGGAGCATGAAGAGCATTTGAAGATTGTGCTACAAATTTTGAAAGAGAAACAATTGTATGCTAAGTTGTCGAAATGTGAGTTTTGGTTATCGGAAGTAAGTTTTTTTGGGCATGTTATTTCTGGTAGTGGTATCAGTGTTGATCCGTCCAAGATTGATGCGGTGATGCAACGGGAGGCTCCTAGATCGGTTACGGAGATTCGAAGCTTTCTAGGCTTAGCGGGTTATTATCGGAGGTTTATTGAGGGATTTTCGAAGTTGGCACTTCCGTTAACGCAATTGACTTGTAAAGGAAAGGCCTTCATTTGGGATATTCATTGTGAAGAGAGTTTCAATGAGCTAAAACGAAGGTTGACAACGGCTCCGATCTTAATTTTGCCAAATCCTACGGAACCATTTGTTGTGTATTGTGATGCTTCCTTGGTTGGTTTAGGTGGTGTTTTGATGCAAGATGGAAAAGTTGTGGCTTATGCTTCAAGACAATTGAGAGTGCATGAAAAGAATTATCCTACACATGACTTGGAATTAGCGGCCGTGGTGTTTGTTTTGAAAATATGGAGGCACTATCTTTATGGAGCAAGATTCGAAGTTTTTAGTGATCACAAGAGCTTGAAATATTTATTTGATCAAAAAGAATTGAACATGAGACAAAGGAGGTGGTTAGAGCTTTTGAAGGATTATGATTTTGGTTTGAATTACCATCTGGGTAAGGCAAACGTGGTGGCCGATGCTTTGAGTCGGAAGTCGTTACATATGTCCTCATTGATGATGAGAGAATAGGAACTTTTGGAGAGTTTTAGAGACTTGAGTTTGGTTTGTGAAATGACGCCGAGAAGTGTGAGACTTGGTATGCTACATGTTACGAATGATTTTCTTGCAACCGTATGTGAAAAGCAAAAGTTGGACTTGAAGTTCGTTGATTTGATGATAAATGAGAATGAGGATTTCAAGGTTGATAATTGTGGAGTTTTGAGATTCCGTGGTCGTATTTGTATTCCCGATGATGCGGAGTTGAAAAAGATGATATTAGAGGAGGGACACCGAAGTAACTTAAGTATTCATCTGGGAGCGAATAAAATGTATCAAGATTTGAAGAAAATCTTTTGGTGGTCCGGATTAAAGAGAGATGTGGCTCAATTTGTGTATGCGTGCTTAACTTGTCAAAAGTCGAAGGTAGAACATCAAAAGCCTAGTGGATTGATGCAACCGTTGGACATTCCAGAGTGGAAATGGGATAATATATCGATGGATTTTGTTACGGGATTGTCGAATACGCAAAGAGGTCATAATGTTATTTGGGTAATTGTTGATAGGCTTACTAAATCTGCTCACTTCATTCCAATTGATATTAGTTATCCTTTGGAGAAGTTAGCTGAGATTTATATTCTTGCGGTTGTGAAGTTACATGGAGTTCCTAAGAGTATTGTATCGGATAGAGATCCTAGATTCACATCGAGGTTTTGGGAGAGTTTACAAAAGGCTTTGGGTACTAAGCTAAGATTGAGTTCGGCTTATCATCCGCAAACGGATGGTCAAACCGAAAGGACAATTCAATCGTTGGAGGATTTGTTGCGTGCTTGTGTACTCGAGCAAGGTGGTGCTTGGGATAGTTATTTGGCATTGATTGAGTTCACCTACAATAACAGTTTTCATTCGAGTATAAGTATGGCACCATTTGAGGCTTTGTATGGTCGGAGATGTCGAACGCCTTTGTGTTTGCATGAAACCGGGGAGAGGACAATAGTTGGACCGGAGATGGTACAACAAACGACGAAGAAAGTGAAGTTTATCCGTGAGAAGATGAAAGCTTCTCAAAGAAGACAAAAGAGCTATCATGACAAGAGAAGAAAAGATCTTGAGTTTCAAGAAGGCGACCATGTGTTTTTGAGAGTTACACCGGTTACGGGTGTGGGTCGTGCTTTGAAGTCGAAGAAGTTGACTTCTCGTTTTATTGGTCCGTATCAGATTTCTGCACGAGTTGGTGTTGTGGCTTACCGTGTGGCGTTGCCTCTGAATCTTTCGAATTTGCATGACGTTTTCCATGTTTCGCAACTTCGGAATTATGTTCCGGATCCGTCACATGTTATTCCTATGGACGAGGTTGAAGTGAGAGATAACCTTACGGTTGAAACTTTACCGATTAGGATTTTAGACCGTGAAGTTAAGAAGCTGAGAGGCAAGGATATTGCACTTGTGAAAGTAGCGTGGGGAGGCACTGCAGAAGGCGATATGACTTGGGAGCTAGAGAGTAGGATGCGAGAGTCGTATCCGGAGTTGTTTGAATCAGGTAATATTTTCGAGGACGAAAATTTCTAAAGTGGGGGAGAGTTGTAACGCCCCGATTCCAATTATTCCCATTTTGTTGAGTCTTTTAATTAAATTAAGTGATAAATTATTTTATTTGTGGAATTGGTATGTTAATATGCTATGTTGATGTGTTATGATATTTGACCGTTTTGAGAGTTTTCGGGGAAATTAGAATGGAGGATATTTTAGACATTTCTCAATTATTAGTAAGTTAGAAATTTAGTAATAATTGTTGGAAAAATGATTAAGTGTAGAATTTGGTGAGAAAATGAATTAATTTTATTTGAGTGGAAAATAGAAAGAAAAAAAAAAGAGAATAGAAAGGAAAAAGAAAAGAAATAGAAAGATAGAGAGAAAAAGATAGAAAGAAGAGGAAGAGAAGAGAAGAGGAAAAGAGGAGAACTAGGGAATCATCAAGAGTGATCACATAGCAAGCTTGGAATCCAGGTAAGGGTGTGAAATTTTATTATCTTATCAATGTGTATCGTTATGTATGATAATAGTGTGTTTGTGGTGGATTTTTCTGAGTTTTTGGTATAAACCCATATTTGGTTAAATTGCTTGGAAATCGATTAATTGTGGTTGAAATCATGTTGTTAGTGTCCATAATTGTTGGTATATGATAGATACTTGTTATTGGACATTGTATTTGGCAATTTTCTGTGTGTAGGTGAGATTTGGGGTGTTTTGGATTTGAAACCCGTGAGAAAATTATGCAGAAATTTTTTTCTGGTTTTTCCAGGTCATACGCGTATGGGGCATGTTCATACGCGTATGAACCTTGGCAATACGCGTAATGGGGACGAGACATGGGCCAATACGCGTATGGTTTTTCTTTTCACTCAGCCCTCTGCCCATTTGCGTATGATACGCGTAGCATTTTAGGTCGTACGCGTATGGATCAGGTCATTACGCGTATGGGATTTTCAACGTGGAATTTGGGAAAAGTGGGTCTCTGCCCGTACGCGTATGACATGTGCCCGTACGCGTATGGCCAGAGGAGGTGTAAAAATGTGTTTTTTCAAAATGTGTTTTTCGGTTTCGTCCGTAACTTTTGTTCCGTTTGTCCGATTTTTACATTCTTGGTATCATTGTGAAGCTATTGAGCTGTACTATATGATCATGATGATTTGGAAATTGTTAGCCGATTAAATAAGTCAGAAAAGTCGAGAATAGTGTTATTTAGCGACTTTTACCGTTTTGACTGTGTTTGAATGTGAATCATACAATAGTGGATTGATGTGAATGTATATAGATTGTATGTGATTGTATGAGATGAATGCATGAATATATTGTGAATATGTATGCATTTCAAGAATGTCTTGAGTCATTTTGCATGTGAAGCATAATGAAGTGCATTCTTGTGTTGAGCGATTCTAATGTGAATCCGTTGTAATGTCGTGTGCCTAGGTGAGGTGTGAGCGATGATTACAAATGATTGTGTGCCTAGGTGAGGTGTGAGCAATCGGATCGTGTGCCCGTGTGGGGTGTGAGCGATCGGGTCGTGTGCCCGTGTGGGTGTAGCGAGCAATTTTGGACGCGGTTCTTAAGCGCTGGTCGCTCTCTGCGGTTGAGTTTTAACTACAGGTCGATTCATTTTTTATCCTATTGTAAGCTGACTAAGGAAGGGAAATAGATGTCTCCAATTAACCCTGCTTGCATACTGAGTTTAAACAACGGTCTGTTGAGTTACGAATGCTACAATGATGGGGGCCTTTGTACTGGTTATTTGTATTTTCGCCAATACGACTTTCTTTCTTTTTATCTAGGCAAAGGGTTTCTGACGGGGAATAAGGATTAGGGTGTTAGGACTGGTGTTTTTGAATTTACTGCGTTTGAGTGATGGGATTTTGGTTTTTTGTTGATTGTGCTCGCTAAGATCTTTTCTTTCGATCTTATGCCTACGTATTCCCGTTTACCGAAACAGGGAAATCAGAGCGTTCGTAGTTCCTCCTATTCTATGGGAGGAAATGGTTTTTGGTGTCTTGTTCAAAGCCCAAGACGTGAAGCGAAAGGTGATTTGTATCTTGTTCAAAGCCCAAGATGTGAAGCTGAAAGGTCGGCTTTAGAGAGAGTTTGTCATCTCTTAAGAGGGGAGAAAGAGAATTACTTTAACTGGGATACGCGGATCCGAGCAATGCCATAATTTCCGAAGAAAGGGGTTTTAACCTGAAGGAGAAGACTTTAACTCTGTGTATAGAGCAACGCCATCTTTCCTTAGGAATTCCTCATGCTAAAAGAAGGACAGTGGCGTGGATATAGAGGATCCAGAGGCTTGCCGCTTACAGCGATTAGACGAAAGGGAAGGAGTTGTTGATGTTTGTGTACTGTGAACGAGGCACAGCTTTGATGCTAAAAGGTTAATTAGATTAACCAGTAGTTTTCTTATACAAAGCCTAAGAGGAGGCTAATTTATGTCTCGTACAAAGCCCGAGAGAGAGGCTAAAAGGGTTTTTGACTCCGCAAGAGAATCTTTTATACTCAACAAGAGAGTGTTTTTGTATCTCGTATGAAGCCCGAGATGGAGGCTAAAGTTTGTTTGGCTCAATAAGAACCTTTTTGTATCTCGTATAAAGCCCGAGATGGAGGCGAAAAGGGTGATTGACTCAACGAGGGAGTCTTTTGTATGTGTCTCGTACGAAGCCCGAGAGAGAGAGGCTAAATGGTTTGTTCCGCTGGGGAGAATCATTTGTGCAAAGCCCAAGAGGAGGCTAGTGTAACTTTTTTAGTTGAGTGATAGGTCCAGTATACTGATTTTGAAAGAGAAAATCAGTTCTTATATGAGCAAAACTGTACTCATGGGGTTTGATCTGAGGATCGGGGTTGTTCCCTGTTCTTTAAAGAAACGGGGAAATCCGAAGGGTATCGAGATTATCCGAGTCTGCAGGTTTTCTTCCTATTCAACGAAAGGGGGTCACTTGAGAATGTCTTTGAGACTCAAGGAAAAGAGACTGTCCAAGTCTGGATTTTTATCTTTTGTACTATGCTTTGAGAAATAGTAGTAGACTCTGGAAAGGACTGTTCTATGAAGATTACTAAGTTCTGTTCCTATACCTCTAGGAGGTCGTCGGGACAATTTGTACGAAGCCCAAGAGGAGGCTGGAAACTTTTAAGAAGCCGATCGGTCCTTGTACTAGGCCCAAGAGGAGGCTATCATTCCCGGAGGAAGAGATCATTATACGAAGCCTAAGAGGAGGCTGTGAATACTTCTAAGAAGCCGACGGGTCCTTGTACTATGCCCAAGAGGAGGCCGATCCTTTTAAGAAGCCCGTGGGTCCATCATCTCCTTTCCATTAGGAGAGACGACTCTTTTAAAGATAAAAACCACTGGTAAACGTGCGAGGTTTACTATGCAGCGACTTTTAACTTTTAAAGAGGGTTCCTTAGTTAAGGTCCAAGATTATGACCGTAGTGGGTTCCCAAACCCCGAGACATTCAAGGCAAGCTATTCACAAGGAATAGATCGAGTCAGGAACGTTCGATAATTTGGAAGAAACTCAAAGATGCCATTCACGGAGAATACATTCATCTTGGGGAGTAGGGTTTCTTGATGATTCCTAAGGAGGACAGCCGAAGAGAAGACTGTATCTGGTGCTCCTATTGGGGATCTAGATGTCTATTTCTACGAATAAATGAGACGGCGTCACCTAGTTCTAGACGTAGTTGCCGGGGAAACTCGAAATATCTATACTATTATTACACAGTTGATGTGAGTTTATGAAAGAAGACTTACAACGAAACAGCCCCACAATATAGTTATATATATGAAAGCGGTAAATGAAAGCAATAACCACTTACTCGGTCGTAGAGCTTCCATGCTGTTTGGTTAGTTGTTTAACAAGGAAAGATTAAAAACAACAATATATTCAAAATCAAAGGAGAAAGTGCTTTGAAAAAGAAAGATTTGGGGCTTACAGCTCAAGGAGAGGCCCAGGGTTTAATTTGTACAGAGGGTCTTATACAAGTGACTGAGGCCCAAAAAGGTTTTCTGTACAAAAGGGATGGGTCTTACACTCTCTCAAGAGGCCCAAAAAGTTTAAAGAAAAAGAGTGGGGCTTATAACACGATGGTAGGCCCAGTTGGTTTTTTCGTTTAAAATGGCGATCGCGCCGAGGTTTTCTTTTAACGCAAAGGGACTTATACAATAAGTGAGGCCCAAAATGTTTTGGTTAAAAGGGGGTTGGGTCTTACACTCTATTAGAGGCCCAAAGAGTTTTGAATGGGTCTTATAGCTCAAGGAGATGCCCAATTTTGGTTTATTTTTAAACGGGCGACGATCGTGCCGTTTATTTGTATAGAGGGACTTATACAATGGATGAAGCCCAAAAAAGTTTTGTGCAAGGCGGGATGGGTCTTACACTCTAATAGAGGCCCAAAAAGTGTTTGACAAAGTTTGTTGAAAGGAAAAAACAACAAAACCCTAATTTCATCATTTTAAAATAATTATTTAATGAAAAATTAATTAAAATGATACAAAATCCCATATAAGTTTGAATAAACAACTTGTGATTTTGGTTTTAGGTTTGAAAAATGAGGTATAAATCACAAGAGATATTAAAACTCATTTGGTCTTGATTTTTCAACATGTATATTTATTTTTAAATGGTTTAAAAACAAATAAAAGGCATTTATTCACAAAAATACTAACTATATTAAATAAATAATATAAATCTAATTTTTTTGTGGAAATAAATATTTCAATATTTTTGTGATTTTTTTCAAAAAGAACCAATCAAAAATAATTAAAATTGAGTGAGTTATTAATATTCCAAATAATTAACAAAACATGAAAATAATTGGAAAAATAGCAAAAAATGTGAAAAATCACAAAATGGCATGGGTGGGGTTTGAACCCACGACCTCAAGCATACAAGGCGCGCGCCATACCACTGGGGTTGTGATACATCCATTGTTAAAACTGAACCAACAAATATACAAGGCATGTCTTGGTTTTGGCTTGCCCAAGGCAAGTTTTGGCTCAAAAACGTGAAGGTCATAACTTTCTCAATTCTTAATGGTTTGAGACAAAATTTATATGTATCTGGGCCAGAATTTCACAAGGAATCCAATGGTGGTGGTGGTTTTTTCATATCACACTCCCTCCTCAAAACCCGATAGTGGTTTCAAAAAGGACCTATAGTTGCATGTTCTATGCTACAACTCAATACAGGCATGAATTACATGATCAAATGGCACAAACACAACACATATGACATGTATAAGAGATTCATAATCAATGGACTTCAAATGCACACATGTTTTGGTGACTGCAAGTTGAGATGCTTACCCTCCTTTGAGCTTTTGGAGTTTTCTTTGCAATCTGTCAACTCCCTTGCTCCAGATATGATTTTATGCTTTGAACAACCTCAAATGACCCCTCAGATGCTTTGAGGATGGTTGGAATCAGCTGGTACCTGCAAAAACACAAACTGTCCCTTTCTTGTAAAAGGGGTTAAAAGTGACCAAAATAGCAACTCCCTCAAATGGTGTTCCAGATGGTGGGAACCATTTGGGACAGTTCAAGGATGATATTTAGAGTGTGTTTGAGGTTTTATCTGGTTTGGAAAGTGACTGAATCAAGACATGGCTTGAAAAGTGGAAAAAAGTGTTATTTTGAGGTTTTGAGAGGTGACTTTGTGATGTTGTGATTACAGGTCACCTTTGATGGTTTTCACAGCTTACATATGATATATATGAGGTGTGTGTGTGATTGGTTTGAGTGGAATTGCTCTCTAGCTCAAAAACTCAGATTTACTTGCTTTTGAAGGCAAAATTGGAGTGAAAGAAGAGATTTTGAGGAAAGCATCTATTTGATGGCTTTGGTGTACTCAAACTGAACACAAGTGAGCTCTATTTATAGTGGAGCAAGTTTGTTTTGGGATCCACAGTGAATGGCAACTGCAGCAGGTGTTCCCTCAATGTTGGCCAATGAAAATGCAAGTCTCCTCTAGCCATTGACTAGAGGTTAGGGCTCAGAGCTGTGGTTCCCTTGGTCTTAGATAAGTCTTGACTGATTTCAGATGAGAATGGCTCAGTCCATGCCACCTTGATGGTTCCATTGAATGCTTCATTCCAAATTTGGAGTCTTGTCCCTATTTTGGCCATTCTAGGTTCAACATGCTATTCTTTGTTCCTTGGACCTTGGAGGCTTGGCTCAGTGATTGTCCCCTTTGGATTCAATCCTCAGAGGTGTCCAAGTGGATAGGAGCATTTGAAATTGGCTGATTTTGGCAAATCGAGCCAAAATGCAAATTCTGCCTTGCCTTGACAGATTTCAGCAAGGCAACTTGACAATGTTTTATCTCATGATGTAGGTTGAATTTGGCAATGTTCTTGGCCATTTTGGAAAGCCCTAACATGATACAACAACTATTTTAACAAGTTTGGTTTTGATCTCTTTTGATTCCAAGTGAAAAAATCCCCCTACATTTGGCAAAAAGTGAAGGCAAATTCTGACTTAGTGAAATTTTCACTAAGTGTTGGAAAAAGTGACATTTTCACTTTTCAGCCACTTTGATCACTCCATAACTCAAAATCCTTAATGAATTGGAATGACTTGTAGTTGAAGCTTTTGTAGATGATAATGAGGGCTACAAATCAAGCTTTGGATGGAAATAATTGGCCTTGTGGTTTAGGAGTTATGGTCCTTCAAAGTTGGTACCCTAGCCACTTTATTTTTTAACTTAGAATTTTTCTAAGTTTTTATGGTTACCCCTTTTACAAGTTATCTCACTTTCTTTGATTTTTCTTGATGAATGATGATTCAAATCATACATTAACATCATTTTAGGGTTAAAAATCCATTTTGGTGAGAAATCTCAAAAAGTCAAAGTTGACTTTTTGTGCACAGTTGACTTTTTGTCAGATGAATTCCAAACTGTGCAATTCTTCAGGAAATCATGTCCTTGACCTAAATCAAACTTGATGGGCATGTTCCATAGGTGTCATAGGGTATATTTATCCATATATTAGGGTTTGGAGTCAAAGTTACAGTTGACTTTTCTCGCGAAACCCTAATTGTGGTGCAGATGAAGTTGAGACTTGTTACTCACACTTCTTGGATCAATCCATTGTTCCAAATGGATCAATATGGTATATTGGAGACCCTCAAATCTTCTCTTGAGGTCCTGGCTCATAGTTTGTCCCAAAAGTCAACTTAGGGGTGAATTAGGTCAAGAAACCCTAATTCCTGATTTTTGATGTATGCATCCCCTGAGGTCAAATTGACTTGGTGAATGGGTCCATGAGGTTCCATGAAGTATATTAGGTTATGTTTTGGATCATTGGCTTATGCCCAAATGAAATTTTTCATCTGTAGGCTTGATCCACCTAGAAGGGAGCAGCATTGTGCTTAATCCTTGAAGTTGGAGTCCTTTTGATCCATTGTAGATGCTTGAGAGTTTAGACAGGTTGAAGATCAAGTCATTCCTTGATTGATCCTTTGTCTAAAGCTCTGAGAAGGCTTGAAACCTTAATCCTGATTGTAGTCAATGCTCAACAATTCCTTGAGGAGATTGATGAGGCATGATGGTTCATCCATATTGTGCTGATGATTTGCACAATGATGGGAAACTTTAGTGGTCAAAATTTGGGGTATTACAGATGCCCCTATTTAATCTTCTTGGACTCGAAGGTGTGAATGACGAAAGTATTCGAGCATTCGGGGTGCAAGAGGATTAAATATCGGAATATCCGAAATTTTGATGGCTATGAATGGCAACTTGCGCATTCATCTTCTTTTGCTAAGCACTGATGCTTAGAAAAGGTAAACTTCCCCTCGATCCTGGTTTCCAACCAAGGAACTGGTCTTAGTTTCTGAAATAAACTTCCCCTCGATCCTGGTTTCCAACCAAGGAACTGGTCTTAGTTTCTTTTGTCAATAGACTTTATTGACAAGGGACGCTACTCGTAGCGGTTTTCCTCAAACTTCTCGCCGAATTTTCCTGGGGAGATGCCATTTGAGTGGAAAAACTTTCGATGTCAGACTTGCTGGGGAACCCAACGTCTGAGTTGTAGAGTTACACAAACTTCTCTGTTTTGGAGACGCCATTTGTTTCTACTGGGGAAAGCGAATCTCTTGAGAAACTGCCTCCGCTTGGGGATACTGCATCATACTTTTCTTGGGATCTTCCCAGAAAAATGCCATATGATGGGATCCAATTTTGAGGTGCCAATGACCTTTTCATCAGCGGCTTTTCGGAGAAACACTGATGTGCTGCCGAATCTCTGCTTAAGAGGCTTTCTCTGGGGATTTTTCTTAATCCGGGAAAGCGAAGATATCATCTTCAATGGCGAAGAGTGACATCTGTTGAAGGTTATCTGATGTTTCAGAGGTTCAAGTTATCAAAGTGGTCGGGCGCCAACTCTGATCTAGAGAATACACTGGAGACGAGTTTGTTAGGACACAACATTTCCTGACGAAGCAAGAAC
Source organism: Lathyrus tuberosus (assembly GCA_022829125.1). Lineage (NCBI taxonomy): Eukaryota > Viridiplantae > Streptophyta > Magnoliopsida > Fabales > Fabaceae > Lathyrus > Lathyrus tuberosus. Next base: position 14,351,505 of record JALAZF010000065.1, on the reverse strand, counting down.
TGACAAACTCGATTGAGAGGAATATTATCACGGCAGGATAAGACCGACTCAAGTGATAGTGATGCAATATGAAATGCGAATGCAAATAAAATGCATGATGTATGTATGTTTATGCTGACAAAACAGACGCGACATACAGAGTAAAAGATGAACACGACTGAATACTCGGCCATCGCGGGGCGAAGTAGTACTGTTGGTTCAAAATAGCAATTCCACCTTGCTTAGGAGAGATAGTCCCTGTTGGGAGCTATGTTGGTCGGGCTTAGGAGATGAGAACTCGGCCGAAGGTATCAGACGGGAACACCGCATCTGATACAGTTGATCCTTCGTTCAGGCGCACTGGCTTAGAAGGAGTACTTTGATTCTGCACTTCGAAGTTCGTTTACTTCTGGAGAAACGATTGATGTTCTTCTGATGTTCAACAGTCAAAAGAAATGCCATCTTTAATTTTAAAAGCAGAAAAAGTTTTAACAAGTAAATTCATTTTGTTTCATTTCAAGAATCGCTGATTAAGTTAAACAACGTCGTTCTGTAAAGCTAAAACAAGTAAGAATTACAAACAAAAGCACAAGGGCTCAAATTTTATTGATAAGATGGAGATCAGCCAAACGCGTGATCCCAAAGAGTATATACAAAGTTTGGTAATTTACAGGGAAAAGGGCTACGTTGAAACATAACGACCACTATCCTTCTACCAACTTTGAGTTCTGGGCATCCTGAGCTTCCGTCGAAGATGACCGTTGACTGGAGATTTCCTCCAATGGGTGATGTAACTGCTGCTGAGGGACTTGCCTCTGTTGAACATAGTTACTTGCCATTATCCCTAATTTTTGCCTGGACCGCCCTTTGATGTTTCCAATCCACCGAGATGATTTTTTCATGTCTCTAACTTTTTCCTGGACCGCCCTTTCGGGTTTTCAATCCACCGAGACGTTTTTTTTAGTTTAGGCGAAGTATTTCTTGACTACATCAACATTCGTGGGGTAGGCAAATTCCTCTCCGTCCATGGTTGCAAGTCTCAAGGCACCGCCTGAGAAAGCTTTCGTGACGACATAGGGGCCATCATAATTCGGAGTCCATTTGCCTCGCGAATCAGAGAGAAATGATTGTATCTTCTTGAGCACGAGGTCTCCTTTTCTGAAGACACGAGGTCGGACCTTTTTGTCAAACGCCCTCTTCATTCTTTGTTGATACAACTGACCGTGGCATAGTGCCGTAATTCGCTTCCCTTCGATCAGGTTCAATTCATCGTGTCGGCTTTGACACCATTCAGCTTCGGTGAGCTTAGCTTCCATCAATACCCGAATTGATGGGATCTCTACTTCTATGGGGAGCACTGCCTCCATGCCATACACTAGAGAGAAAGGGGTAGCTCCTGTTGAAGTGCGGACAGATGTGCGATAACCGTGAAGCGCAAAGGGTAGCATCTCGTGCCAATCTTTGTAGGTTACAACCATCTTTTGAACAACCTTCTTGATGTTCTTATTAGCCGCTTCTACCGCTCCGTTCATCTTGGGTCGGTAGGGAGATGAGTTATGGTGTTCGATCTTGAACTCTGTGCACAACTCTTTCATCATCTTATTGTTCAAGTTAGATCCATTATCTGTAATGATCTGGCTCGGAACACCATAACGGCAGATGATATTGTTTTTGATAAATCGGACCACCACTTGTCGGGTAACATTTGCATACAACGCTGCTTCGACCCACTTGGTGAAGTAGTCAATGGCTACCAGAATAAACCGATGTCCGTTTGAAGCCTTAGGTTCAATCAAGCCAATCATGTCAATTCCCCGTGTGGAAAAAGGCCATGGGGAAGAAAGAACTTTGAGATGTGATGGCGGTACATGAATTTTGTCGGAGTATATCTGACACTTGTGACACCTCCTCATGTACTTGTAGCAGTCGGATTCCATGGTCAACCAATAGTACCCGGCTCTGAGAATCTTTCTCGCCATTGAGTGTCCGTTGGCATGAGTGCCAAAGGATCCTTCATGAATTTCTTTCATAAGCACGTCTGCTTCTGGTCTGTCCACACATCGGAGCAAGACCATGTCAAAGTTCCTCTTATAAAGAGTATCACCGCTCAGGAAGAAGCTTCCAGCTAGCCTTCTGAGAGTCTTTTTGTCTTTTCTGAGTGCCCCAGGTGGGTACTCTCGCTTTTGAAGGAAGCATTTGATATCGTGATACCAAGGTCTGTCATCTATGACTGCTTCGATTGGGAAGATATAGGTGGGCCGTTCAAGGCGCATAACGTCAATTTTAGGTAGGTCATTCCATCGACCTACGCTAATCATGGAAGAAAGAGTGGCTAAAGCATCAGCCATGTGATTCTCACCACGAGGGATGTGATGAAACTCAATTCTGTTGAAGAAGGGTAGCAACCTTCTTGCATAGTCTTTGTAAGGAATCAATCCTGATTGGTATGTGTTCCAATCTCCTGTTATCTGATTGATAACGAAGGCTGAATCGCCGTATACGTCCAAGTTCTTGATCCTTAAATCAATCACTTCTTCGAGACCCATAATACAAGCTTCGTATTCGGCCTCGTTATTCGTATATTTGAACATAAGTCTGGCAGTGAAAGGAATGTGGGTACCCTGAGGGGTAACAATAATTGCCCCAATTCCGTTTCCGTAATGATTAACTGCTCCGTCAAAGATTAGTCCCCATTGGGAACCTGGTTTCGGCCCTTCACAGGGTAGCGGTTCATCGCAATCTTTCATTTTGAGATACATGACATCTTCGTCTGGGAAGTCAAACCCGATTGATTCTTGATCGTCAATCGGTTGATGAGCTAAATGATCGGCTAAAATACTTCCTTTAACGGCTTTCTGAGCATGGTACTCTATGTCATATTCTGATAGCAACATCTGCCAACGGGCAATCCTTCCCGTGAGAGCAGGTTTTTCGAAGACGTACTTGATTGGATCCATCTCGTAGACCAACCAAGTAGTATGACGAATCATGTACTGGCGAAGACGTTTGGCTGCCCAAGCCAAAGCGCAACAAGTTTTCTCAAGCATCGTGTACCGAGTTTCACAGTCGGTAAATTTCTTGCTCAAATAGTAGATGGCAGACTCTTTCCTTTTGGTTTTGTCTTGCTGGCCAAGTACACATCCCATCGAGTCCTCTAGGACTGTGAGATAAATGATCAGTGGTCTTCCTTCCACTGGAGGTGATAGATTCGGCGGATTCAACAGGTATTCCTTAATACTGTCGAAGGCAGTTTGGCAGTTTTCTGACCAAACGCAATCCTGGTTCTTTTTCAGTAATTTGAAAATCGGCGCACACGTGGCGGTCATAAGGAATATGAATCTGGAGATGTAGTTCAAACTTCCCAGGAATCCTCTGACTTGTTTTTCAGTTTTCGGAGAAGGCATTTCTTGAATGGCCTTGACCTTGTCAGGATCAACTTCAATTCCTTTCTGGCTGACGATGAACCCTAGTAATTTCCCCGAACGGACACCGAAGGTGCACTTGTTGGGATTCAAGCAGAGCTTGAATTTTCTTAGACGTTCGAACAATTTTGACAGATGTTCAACGTGCTCATTCTCTGTTTTTGATTTTGCAATCAAATCATCGACATACACCTCGATTTCTTTGTGTATCATGTCATGAAACAGAGTAGTCATGGCCCTTTGATAGGTTGTCCCGGCATTCTTCAAACCGAACGGCATTACCTTGTAACAAAAGGTACCCCATGGGGTAATGAACGAAGTTTTCTCCATGTCTTTCGGCGCCATTTTGATCTGGTTATAGCCCGAGAATCCATCCATGAAGGAAAAAACTTTGAACTTTGCTGTGCTGTCTACCAGCATGTCAATGTGTGGTAAAGGAAAGTCGTCCTTTGGACTTGCCTTGTTCAGATCTCTGTAGTCGACACACATTCTGACATTTCCGTCCTTTTTAGGAACAGGTACGATGTTGGCTAACCATTGAGGATATTCAGATGTAGCGAGGAAACCCGCGTCGATCTGTTTCTGTACCTCCTCTTTGATTTTGATGGCCATGTCCGGGTGAGTGCGCCTCAACCTTTGCTTTATTGGCGGACATTCTGATCTTAACGGTAAATGATGTTCCACGATGCTGGTATCCAACCCAGGCATGTCCTGATAGGACCAAGCAAACACATCAGGAAATTCTCTGAGAAGCTTTATCAAACTCTCTTTGGCAGTTGGACTGAGCAGTGCCCCAATCCTGATTTCTTTTCTCTCTTTTTCCGAACCCAAGTTTACCGTTTCCAACGGCTCTTTGTGAGGTTCAATGGACCTTTCCTCTTGTCTGAGTAATCGGGAGATCTCTTCTGGAATTTCGTTGTCAATTTCTTCTTCAGCCCCAAATACCGGGAACCCAAAGTCGGGAGAAGGCATCGGATCGTATGTTTCAACGGGGTGTAAAACAAGCAATCTGCATGACGTGATGATTTGTGTTTAGAAGAGATAGAGAAAATGCAAGTGTGTGCAGTGTTTTGTTTTTACTGCTTGTCTTTTTTTATTTTCGAATGTTTTTTAGGATTACCATTTTCTAAAAAAAGTAAAAAGAGAAAACAGCAATAAATGCAGAAATTACAGAACGACGTTATTTTATTAATGAACAAGTCGAATCTTGAAACTACAGCCCTATAAAACAAAACTCTATCGCTTCGGGCAAAGCGAAGAGGGAAATTTACAGAAAGCGAGCCCTATCAAAACATCCGTTTCACCTGGGCAGGGTGAAAGGCTTAAAGATGGCAATTACTTTGACTGGTGAACGACCTTCGGAACATCGACAGCAACCCACTGGCGGCGAACTCCTCGGTGAAACATAAAGTCTGGCACCTTCCTTGATTTGTCTTCAGAAATGACGCTGATTTCTGGTGGAGCGGGATCATTGGAATCTGTCTCCCAGGCAGAATTGTCGTAGGAGGATTCCTCTGTTGCATTTTGCATAGCATTTGCGCTCTCAGCTGCATCTCCCCATCCAGTTGGCTGGATATCTTCGAGCCTGATACAAGAGCTTTCGGGAGCGGTGTACTTGACCATATAGTCGTATTTTCCACTTGGTTCTCCCAGAGTGTCCCAAACTTCTTTGGAACTGGAGAAGTCATCCCTCTCGATGACGTTGACCTCGGGAAAAGCATAGTTGATGAATTCAAGTCCTGCGAACGTTGAGAATTCATCGTCATGTTGAGTAGTTTCGGAATGACCTGAGTGTTGATCCCATGACATGGTGGGGACACAGGTATTCTGTTTAATGACGGTCAGCTGATTTTCGTTGTTCGGCTGACTCTCTTGCCCCAAGTTTCCTGGATAAGGTTGCCACATTGGCAGACCATCCATTGGGCCAAAGTAGTTGTAGTCAAAGTTGTCCTTCATCGGAGTGTCTTCCTCTAATGAATTTGGCAGAGCACGGCATCCTTCCGGATCACAATCTCCATAGATCATTTCAACATCTGATCTGGGTATAAATCTCAGACTCTGTGCGGGATAGCAAAATAGAGTTTGCGTTTCGTCCTGCGACACATAACCGTCCTGATTAAGATAAGAATTCCAATCCTCATCTACGTCCAAGGGATCCTCTTCATTGATAGCATGGACTACTTGAGTCACTGGTTGGAGGAAGCCTCCACTATGAAAGAAGTTCTGAATGGGATAAAGACTTTCATCACCGACAGCTGTCTGGGTACAGGTTGAAGAAAAACCAAGACCCTTCTTTGTTTTATTGTCGATAGGAATGACAAGCTGTCCCCACCCTTTTGTATCGGTACTCTCGACCGCTTTGATAGCATCCTTGTATGAGGAAATCGATGTTCCTCCTTTGGATTGATTGTTCTTGCCCACCGATAGTGCCTGGAACTGAGTTCCAATAACCTCCTCAGGTTCTATACCAGCAGATGATGACAAGTTACTCACGAGCAAAGCCTGTTCCCCACAGACTGTGACAAGTTGATCGTTCTAAACGAACTTTAGCTTTTGGTGAAGGGTTGAGGTAACCGCTACAGCCTGATGTATCCAAGGTCTTCCCAATAAACAACTGTATGTTGACCGGATGTCCATGACCTGGAAAGTGACTTGGAAAGTATGAGGACCAATAGTTATGGGAAGATCAACTTCGCCGATAACTGCTTTCCTGGATCCGTCGAACGCTTGGACGACGACCTCGCTGATTCTCATCGGAGGGCCCTTGAATGATAATTGCATCAAGGTGGACTTCGGCATAACATTCAGGGCTGACCCTGTGTCTACCAGTACGTTGGCTAAAGCATCGTCCTGGAAGTTAACTGTAATGTTGAGCTCCATGTTATGACGGCGACCCTCTTCGGGTAATTCTTCATCACTAAATCCCAAATTGTTGCAGGAAGTGATGTTAGAGACAACACTATCGAACTGTCTGATTGTTACATCCTGTTCCATAAAGGCCTGCTCTAAGACTTTCTGCAGAGCCTCCCTGTGCGCTTCTGAACTGAGTAACAGTGATAAAACTGAGATCTTTGAAGGAGTTTGCAACAGCTGATCAACAATGTTGAATTCACTCCTTTGGATGAGCTTTAGCATCTCATCTTTGTCTTTTGACAGGTCGGGATTACTGGATTGACCGACTGGTGGATCAGGAATTTCTGTCTGAAGTTCCTTTTCTTTGTTGGACTCTCCAACTCCTCGGTTGAAGATTCTACCGCTCCGTGTTACACGACTGATTCTGCAATATTCACGACGGAGGGTAATGGAATTTCCTTTCCATTTTCAATTGTTGTTGCACCGTATTTGTAAGGGATTGCCTTAGCTGATTTATACGGTAGTGGTCCCGGCAGATAGATGACTATGGGAACCTTCTGGTTTTTCTGACCATCATAAGTAATCTCGATCCGTTCCCGATTGGGAACTCTGGATTCATCAAGCAAAGGAATGATAGCAAAAACATCCCCAACTTGATCGGCAAAGTAGTTCGGCGACCAATCGATGGGTCCAGAACCTGGATATGGGCGAATTTCTCCGCAATTGACTTGACCTCGAAGAGCTGTTCTCACAAGGTAACACCCTTGGTTACTTTCTTAACAGACGTTACAACTGTCATAGTTGTGTGGGGGCATCTGGCCACACCCACTTTGAATACAATGCAACCTTACTAGGTTAGTCCCCGCTGATCGGACATCCTGAATTTGACGCCGAGTGGGATTTCTGTTACTGATACTAATCTGCTGAGTATCTTCATCCATATAGATGGGCATCCACCAATGATTTAACAAGTGCTGAAGTGCCTCCTGGACAAGGGTACAACCCCGATCGTTTTCGCAACCTGCTTTACAGCTTAGATAGTCATGTGAGACCAGGAATCCGAGTCGGACCTGCTCGGCATGTAATTCTACTAGGTTGGTATTCATCACACGAATATCGAAAATCTGAACCATGTTGATTTGATAGGGATTCCTATCATGGTAGTCTTGGATCCATCCAAGATCCATTTGACGCTGGAGGGCCTCTTGTATGAAAGAGCATCCCTGTTTGTTTTCCGAGCAAGTCAGACAGGAACTGTAATCGTGCCGCGGCAGATTATGGTACTGGCTTTGCCTTGAGTGCATCGCCACCAAGTTGACATTCATTGCACGGATATCGTGGTTCTGAATGATGTTAGAATTCGTGTAGACCATGTTAATTCCACGAACTCGGTGCTCTTGGATCCACCCGAGATCCATTTGTTCCTGTAGAGCTGCTTGCACTACCGAACATCCCTGATTGTCTTTAGAGCAGATATCACACTGGTGATAGTTATGAGGTGGCGCATGGCCATATCCACTCTGTATACAATGCATCTTGACCAGATTGGTCCTCAATAAGAGTACATCATGAATTTGATAGACATTGTTAGTCTCTTTCTCAATCAGATTGACTGCAGCCTTCTCATGTTGAGGCAGCGGGTTCGTGAGAACATTAGGATTCGTATCTTTGAAAGATAAGAGCCCGCTCCTAACAAGCTTTTGCACGTTAGATTTGAAATTGAGGCAATTCTCTATGTTATGCCCCGATCCTCCTTGATGATAAGGGCATGTCTGATCGCCTTAAACCAAAAAGACGGATTTTCCGGTACAGTAAGGGGAGACTTAGTCTGAATGTGCCCCTTAGCCAGTAGTAACGAAAACAGTTCTGCGTACGACACAGGTATAGGATCAAACCCTGATGGTTGTGTTGTACGGCTGTTATTGTATGGAGGACGAGCCTGCTGAAGAGGCTGTTGAGTCCTTTGCTGATTAGGTTGGCTCTGCGCAACCTGAGGTTGATACGTAGGAATAGGCGCGGGGCCGATAGTAGGAGTCACCGCTGCTATTGGTTGATAACGACGCCTTTGCTTTCCGAGAGAGATATTCCCAATATCTTGCTCTTTTTTCTTAGGGAGAGCACTACCGTATTTCTTAGTACCACTCGTCGATCCAGTGTCTTTTATCAAACGTCCTTCTCGGACGGCTTCCTCAAGACGTACACCCATACCGACCATTTCGGTGAAGTCACTGGGCGCACTAGCGACCATTCGGCCGTAATAAAATGAGCTCAAGGTCTTTAAGAAGATCTTTGTCATCTCTTTCTCCTCAAGAGGTGGACAAATTTGAGCGGCGATTTCACGCCATCTTTTAGCATACACCTTAAAGGTTTCTTTATCCTTCTGAGACATTGATCTGAGTTGATCTCTGTCGGGTGCCATGTCCAAATTGTATTTGTATTGTTGGACGAAGGCAGTGCCAAGATCTCTGAATGTGCTGATCGAGGCACGGTTTAAACCCATGTACCATTTTAAGGCAGCACCGGTTAAACTATCCTGAAAGTAATGAATCAGCAGGTCCTGATTTTCAGTCTGAGCTGACATTCGTCGAGCGTACATCTTCAAGTGAGTTTGAGGGCAAGAGTTACCCTTGTATTTTTCAAAGTCAGGCACTTGGAATTTGTGCGGAACTTTCACATTGGGGACTAGACAGAGGTCTGCGGCGTCCTTTCCAAAAAGATCCTGACCGCGAATGGCTTGCAGTTCCTTCTGTATTTCCAAGAACTGTTCCTGGAATTCATCCATTCGGTCAAACATAGTCTCCTTCCTACCAGAAGGTATCTGTGGAATCTGTCCTTCCGGGACAGCATGCACCACAGGGGGTGGTACCGTAACTACGGCGTTGAATCTTGACGTCTCCCAAAGTTTGTAACCTTCAGGAGTCTTTAATATGCCTCTGGCATCTTCGCTTTCCCGAAGTCTGTAACCTTCAGGACCAGCGGCTCCTGCAGAAGTTCCCTGATCTTCAACGATCGGCGGAACATATCCTTACGGGATATAGTTAACAGGCATGCCCCAGGGACGATCTTTCGGCATCTGATACCTAGGATCGAACTTCTCCACTATGGGCGTCGAGGTGATCTCCGAGATCACAGTCCTTTGTAGCTGAGCTTCTGCCATGGCTTGCATGTCATTATGAAGCTTTCTCATATCCTCTCTCAAAGCGTCGAGCTCTTCTCTCAACTCTCTGTTCTCTTCCTCAAGATCATCCATCTTTTTCTGACGACTGGCCCGAGTATTATACGAATGAGACAGTTTGACTCTAGAATCGAGACACAAACGTAAGATTCGTAGGTAAGAAGAATATGCGATGTGAGAATGATAAAATGCAATGATTATATTAATTTTTTTTTTGGTTTAATAAAAATAAACTTCGACAATTAGATTGCAAATATCAAACAGCGGGGGAACCCCTTTTTATTGAATTCAAAGGATTACAGAAATGGAAATACAGTAGATTACAAGGTGCGGAAACAGAAACCTAAGCTAATGGGTCCTGGTACTTCCTCTTCTTTGACCGGGGCGCTTGGGCCGTTGTCGGGTTGTCATTCCTTTGCCAGGTGAAAGGAGCGAGCAAATTCCTTTGGTCGTCTTGATTCTCTACAGCATGTTGCTCTAAAATCTCAATCAAAGCATCTTTCTCCTTCAGTAGTTGTTGTATTTGGATACACTCTATGTTGAGGGTGCGATACTTGTTCTTCCAAGACCTTCTCTCCTTTTGAACTTTGTTGAGAGTAACCTGAAGCTTTTCAGTTTCCGTCATGAAGTACATGACAGACTCCCTCGGCGGAAGAATTCCGTAACGAGGATAAGGCATCTTTAGCTTGAGAGCTCTAGTTTGTACTCAATGGAGATAAGGCTCCACCGAGACACAGTCCGGTTTTCCTAGAGACTCTCGTCCTTTCTTATGAACGTGCTTCCACGCATGCACTATTTCCATCTTCAGTGCTCTATCGTTTTATCCTTCCTTGAAGAAAAGACCTTCCAGATGAGCGTTCTGCGGAACGAGCCTCGTCGGGTATCCAAATTAACGAAGAACCAATATCGGATGATAGTTGATTCCCCCTTTAATTCCTATGAGGGGTACGTTGGGGAAATTTCCACAACGATCAATAATCCTGATCTCATCATAAATCCTAATGCACCAATCTATATCAGAGTTGGTAAGAGACATGATCTTCTTCGACCAGCGTAAGGCACTCTTGCAATCCCAAAAAGCAGCAGACTTGGGCAAATGGGAGATGAACCATTTGTAAAGCAAAGGTACACAACATGTGATCTCCCCTCCGTTGTACAAATTTCCTAAGTGTACAGAATGATACGCATCTGCGAGCAAAGTCGGCACAGGGTTTCCAATGAGAAAAACCTTAATAGCGTTGATATCGACGAAGTTATTAATGTTGGGAAACAAAAATAACCCGTAGGTGAGCAAGACAAAGATGCTTTCAAAAGCAGTCCCGTTCCCTATACTAGCAAAGTACAGAGCTTTCTTTGTTAAGAACTGGGCTGGCAAACCTTGTATGCCACCCTTGGTAGTCAGGTGAGTCCTGACCTCAGACTCGGCCAAATGGATTGCTCTTGCAATGGTCTGATTCTTTGGAACTTCTTCCAGTCCGGAAAATGGAGCTCGATCAGTGATATGTAAATTGATCAGATGAGAATACTCCCCCAGCGTTGGTGCTAGCTGGTAATCCAGGAATGTGAAACAGTGATAAACCGGATCGTAGAATTGAACGAGCGCTTCCATGATTCCCCAAATCACATGGACTCTTAACAATGGTAGCAGACCACCGTGCTTGGCTCTGAAAGCCTCTGGGTTAGTGATCATCCTCGCTAACCTTCTCAAATCCTCAAGCTTTGAAACCTTGAAGGTATACTGGTGAGTTCTCCTTCTACCGAAATCCATCGGTGTAATCCTTTTCTCTGATATTTGCAATCTCAGTCTTAGTTTAATTTGAAAAAAACAGAGAGACTAGAAGAGAGAATTTTTTGAATGTTTTAATGTTTTTTAGATGAATGCATGAATGCAGCACACAAAAACATAGAAAAAACATGGGGTCAGAGGGTCGTTGTCATGAAGTCAAGGCTCTACCCATCCCCAAAGGTTTACTAAGGTGATTTTTGTACCTGTACTCATTATCATTAGCTCCTCCCAGGAAGGCAGACAACAAGCGGATCGCCAGCGAGTTGTGTGCAATCTTAGAGTAAGTGCTATTCACCGAGAATAGATCACCAGCCTCAAATGAGGGTAGTATCGCGTAACAGCTATTTCTGATAGCTTCCGCACTACGAAAGGGTTGGCTTTTCTAGGTGTATACTCAATCTTTCCACATACGGCATCACCCGCATTCCCATTAGCAGAAAAATAAACACGTATAGCAATTAGGAAAAGCAGTATATATATATTTGTCCTAAACATCCTAAACCTAATGAAGCTAAGGATCCTAAGTTCCTGACAGAAATGGGTTCCCCGACGGAAGCCCCAATCTGTGGTATTCAACCAAAGAGATGGACCAGCATAGGTCAATCTTTCTCCTCAGCAGAGTTGTCATTTTCCGTGGAAAATGGGGACGATGCCCTAAAGCAAACTGAGAATCGGCCCCACGGTGGGCGCCACTTTTCAGTGGTGGCCACCGCCATGAAAAAGATTCATCCAAGGTTTTCACCTTAAATTTTAAGAAAGTCAGTGAACGGCCCCACGGTGGGCGCCACTTTTCTGTAGCGAGCGATTTTGGACGCGGTTCTTAAGCGCTGGTCGCTCTCTGCGGTTGAGTTTTAACTACAGGTCGATTCATTTTTTATCCTATTGTAATCTGACTAAGGAAGGGAAATAGATGTCTCCAATTAACCCTGCTTGCATACTGAGTTTAAACAGCAGTCTGTTAAGTTACGAATGCTATAATGTGGGGGGCCTTTGTACTGGTTATTTGTATTTTCGCCAATACGACTTTCTTTCTTTATATCTAGGCAAAGGGTTTCTGACGGGGAATAAGGATTAGGGTGTTAGGACTGGTGTTTTTGAATTTACTGCTTTTGAGTGATGGGATTTTGGTTTTTTGTTGATTGTGCTCGCTAAGATCTTTTCTTTCGATCTTATGCCTACGTATTCCCGTTTACCGAAACAGGGAAATCAGAGCGTTCGTAGTTCCTCCTATTCTATGGGAGGAAATGGTTTTTGGTGTCTTGTTCAAAGCCCAAGACGTGAAGCGAAAGGTGATTTGTATCTTGTTCAAAGCCCAAGATGTGAAGCTGAAAGGTCGGCTTTAGAGAGAGTTTTTCGTCTCTAAAGAGGGGAGAAGGAGAATTACTTTAACTGGGATACGCGGATCCGAGCAATGCCATAATTTCCGAAGAAAGGGGTTTTAACCTGAAGGAGAAGACTTTAACTCTGTGTATAGATCAACGCCATCTTTCCTTAGGAATTCCTCATGCTAAAAGAAGGACAGTGGCGTGGATATAGAGGATCCAGAGGCTTGCCGCTTACAGCGATTAGACGAAAGGGAAGGAGTTGTTTATGTTTGTGTACTGTGAACGAGGCACAGCATTGATGCTAAAAGGTTAATTAGATTAACCAGTAGTTTTCTTATACAAAGCCTAAGAGGAGGCTAATTTATGTCTCGTACAAAGCCCGAGAGAGAGGCTAAAAGGGTTTTTGACTCCGCAAGAGAATCTTTTATACTCAACAAGAGAGTGTTTTTGTATCTCGTATGAAGCCCGAGATGGAGGCTAAAGTTTGTTTGGCTCAATAAGAACCTTTTTGTATCTCGTATAAAGTCCGAGATGGAGGCGAAAAGGGTGATTGACTCAACGAGGGAGTCTTTTGTATGTGTCTCATACGAAGCCCGAGAGAGAGAGGCTAAATGGTTTGTTCCGCTGGGGAGAATCATTTGTACAAAGCCCAAGAGGAGGCTAGTGTAACTTTTCTAGTTAAGTGATAGGTCCAGTATACTGATTTTGAAAGAGAAAATCAGTTCTTATATGAGCAACACTGTACTCATGGGGTTTGATCTGAGGATCGGGCTTGTTCCCTGTTCTTTAAGGAAACGGGGAAATCCGAAGGGTATCGAGACTATCCGAGTCTGCGGGTTTTCTTCCTATTCAACGAAAGGGGGTCACTTGAGAATGTCTTTGAGACTCAAGGAAAAGAGACTGTCCAAGTCTGAATTTATATCTTTTGTACTATGCTTTGAGAAATAGTAGTAGACTCTGGAAAGGACTGTTCTATGAAGATTACTAAGTTCTGTTCCTATACCTCTAGGAGGTCGTCGGGACAATTTGTACGAAGCCCAAGAGGAGGCTGGAAACTTTTAAGAAGCCGGCCGGTCCTTGTACTAAGCCCAAGAGGAGGCTATCATTCCCGGAGGAAGAGATCATTATACGAAGCCTAAGAGGAGGCTGTGAATACTTCTAAGAAGCCGACGGGTCCTTATCCAGCGACTTTTAACTTTTAAAGAGGGTTCCTTAGTTAAGGTCCAAGATTATGACCGTAGTGGGTTCCCAAACCCCGAGACATTCAAGGCAAGCTATTCACAAGGAATAGATCGAGTCAGGAACGTTCGAGAATTTGGAAGAAACTCAAAGATGCCATTCACGGAGAATACATTCATCTTGGGGAGTAGAGTTTCTTGATGATTCCTAAGGAGGACAGCCGAAGAGAAGACTGTATCTGGTGCTCCTATTGGGGATCTAGGTGTCTATTTCTACGAATAAATGAGACAGCGTCACCTAGTTCTAGACGTAGTTGCCGGGGAAACTCGAAATATCTATACTATTATTACACAGTTGATATGAGTTTATGAAAGAAGACTTACAGCGAAACAGCCCCACAATACAGTTATATATATGAAAGCGGTAAATGAAAGCGATAACCACTTACTCGGTTGTAGAGCTTCCATGTTGTTTGGTTAGTTGTTCAACAAAGAAAGATTAAAAACAACAATATATTCAAAATCAAAGGAGAAAGTGCTTTGAAAAAGAAAGATTTGGGGCTTACAGCTCAAGGAGAGGCCCAGGGTTTAATTTGTACAGAGGGTCTTATACAAGTGACTGAGGCCCAAAAAGGTTTTCTGTACAAAAGGGATGGGTCTTACACTCTCTCAAGAGGCCCAAAAAGTTTAAAGAAAAAGAGTGGGGCTTATAACACGATGGTAGGCCCAGTTGGTTTTTTCGTTTAAAATGGCGATCGCGCCGAGGTTTTCTTTTAACGCAAAGGGACTTATACAATAAGTGAGGCCCAAAATGTTTTGGTTAAAAGGGGGTTGGGTCTTACACTCTATTAGAGGCCCAAAGAGTTTTGAATGGGTCTTATAGCTCAAGGAGAGGCCCAATTTTGGTTTATTTTTAAACGGGCGACGATCGTGCCGTTTATTTGTACAAAGGGACTTATACAATGGATGAAGCCCAAAAAAGTTTTGTACAAGGGGGGATGGGTCTTACACTCTAATAGAGGCCCAAAAAGTGTTTGACAAAGTTTGTTGAAAGGAAAAATCAACAAAACCCTAATTTCATCATTTTAAAATAATTATTTAATGAAAAATTAATTAAAATGATACAAAATCCCACATAAGTTTGAATAAACAACTTGTGATTTTGGTTTTAGGTTTGAAAAATGAGTTATAAATCACAAGAGATATTAAAACTCATTTGGTCTTGATTTTTCAACATGTATATTTATTTTTAAATGGTTTAAAAACAAATAAAAGGCATTTATTCACAAAAATACTAACTATATTAAATAATTAATATAAATCTAATTTTTTTGTGGAAATAAATATTTCAATATTTTTGTGATTTTTTGCAAAAAGAACCAATAAAAAATAATTAAAATTGAGTGAGTTATTAATATTCCAAATAATTAACAAAACATGAAAATAATTGGAAAAGTAGCAAAAAATGTGAAAAATCACAAAATGGCATGGGTGGGGTTTGAACCCACGACCTCAAGCATACAAGGCGCGCGCCTTACCACTGGGGTGGTGATACATCCATTGTTAAAATTGAACCAACAAATATACAAGGCATGGCTTGGTTTTAGCTTGCCCAAGGCAAGTTTTGGCTCAAAAACGTGAAGGTCATAACTTTCTCAATTCTTAATGGTTTGAGACAAAATTTATATGTATCTGGGCTAGAATTTCACAAGGAATCCAATGGTGGTGGTGGTTTTTTCATATCACACTCCCTCCTCAAAACCCGATAGTGGTTTCAAAAAGGACCTATAATTGCATGTTCTATGCTACAACTCAATACAGGCATGAATTACATGATTAAATGGCACAAACACAACACATATGACATGTATAAGAGATGCATAATCAATGGACTTCAAATGCACACATGTTTTGGTGACTGCAAGTTGAGATGCTTACCCTCCTTTGAGCTTTTGGAGTTTTCTTTGCAATCTGTCAACTCCCTTGCTCCAGATATGATTTTATGCTTTGAACAACCTCAAATGATCCCTCAGATGCTTTGAGGATGGTTGGAATCAGCTGGTACCTGCAAAAACACAAACTGTCCCTTTCTTGCAAAAGGGGTTAAAAGTGACCAAAATAGCAACTCCCTCAAATGGTGTTCTAGATGGTGGGAACCATTTGGGACAGTTCAAGGATGATATTTGGAGTGTGTTTGAGGTTTTATCTGGTTTGGAAAGTGACTGAATCAAGACATGGCTTGAAAAGTGGAAAAGTGTTATTTTGAGGTTTTGAGAGGTGACTTTGTGATGTTGTGATTACAGGTCACCTTTGATGGTTTGCACAGCTTACATATGATATATATGAGGTGTGTGTGTGATTGGTTTGAGTGGAATTGCTCTCTAGCTCAAAAACTCAGATTTACTTGCTTTTGAAGGCAAAATTGGAGTTAAAGAAGAGATTTTGAGGAAAGCATCTGTTTGATGGCTTTGGTGTACTAAAACTGAACACAAGTGAGCTCTATTTATAGTGGAGCAAGTTTGTTTTGGGATCCATAGTGAATGGCAACTGCAGCAGGTGTTCCCTCAATGTTGGCCAATGAAAATGCAAGTCTCCTCTAGCCATTGACTAGAGGTTAGGGCTCAGAGCTGTGGTTCCCTTGGTCTTGGATAAGTCTTGACTGATTTCAGATGAGAATGGCTCAGTCCATGCCACCTTGATGGTTCCATTGAATGCTTCATTCCAAATTTGGAGTCTTGTCCCTATTTTGGCCATTATAGGTTCAACATGCTATTCTTTGTTCCTTGGACCCTTGAGGCTTGGCTCAGTGATTGTCCCCTTTGGATTCAATCCTCAGAGGTGTCCAAGTGGATAGGAGCATTTGAAATTGGATGATTTTGGCAAATTGAGCCAAAATGCAAATTCTGCCTTGCCTTGACAGATTTCAGCAAGGCAACTTGACAATGTTGTATCTCATGATGTAGGTTGAATTTGGCAATGTTCTTGGCCATTTTGGAAAGCCCTAACATGATACAAAAACTGTTTGAATAAGTTTGGTTTTGATCTCTTTTGATTCCAAGTGAAAAATCCCCCTACATTTGGCAAAAAGTGAAGGCAAATTCTGACTTAGTGAAATTTTCACTAAGTGTTGGAAAAAGTGACATTTTCACTTTTCAACCACTTTGATCACTCCATAACTCAAAATCCTTAATGAATTGGAATGACTTGTAGTTGACACTTTTGTATATGATAATGAGGGCTACAAATCAAGCTTTGGATGGAAAAAATTGGCCTTGTGGTTTAGGAGTTATGGTCCTTCAAAGTTGGTACCCTAGCCACTTTATTTTTTAACTTAGAATTTTTCTAAGTTTTTATGATTACCCCTTTTACAAGTTATCTCACTTTCTTTGATTTTTCTTGATGAATGATGATTCAAATCATACATTAACATCATTTTAGGGTTAAAAATCCATTTTGGTGAAAAATCTCAAAAAGTCAAAGTTAACTTTTTGTGCACAGTTGACTTTTTGTCAGATGAATTCCAAACTGTGCAATTCTTCAGGAAATCATGTCCTTGACCTAAATCAAACTTGATGGACATGTTCCATAGGTGTCATAGGGTATATTTATCCATGTATTAGGGTTTGGGAGCATGTCCAGGTCAAAAGTCAAAGTTACAGTTGACTTTTCTCGCGAAACCCTAATTGTGGTGCAGATGAAGTTGAGACTTGTTACTCACACTTCTTGGATCAATCCATTGTTCCAAATGGATCAATATGGTATATTGGAGACCCTCAAATCTTCTCTTGAGGTCCTGGCTCATAGTTTGTCTCAAAAGTCAACTTAGGGGTGAATTAGGTCAAGAAACCCTAATTCCTGATTTTTGATGTATGCATCCCCTGAGGTCAAATTGACTTGGTGAATGGGTCCACGAGGTTCCATGAAGTATATTAGGTTATGTTTTGGATCATTGGTTTATGCCCAGATGAAATTTTTCATCTGGAGGCTTGATCCACCTAGAAGGGAGCAACATTGTGCTTAATCCTTGAAGTGGGAGTCCTTTTGATCCATTGTAGATGCTTGAGAGTTTAGACAGGTTGAAGATCAAGTCATTCCTTGATTGATCCTTTGTCTAAAGCTCTGAGAGGGCTTGAAACCCTAATCCTGATTGCTGTCAATGCTCAACAATTCCTTGAGGAGATTGATGAGGCATGATGGTTCATCCATATTGTGCTGATGATTTGCACAATGATGGGAAACTTTAGTGGTCAAAATTTGGGGTATTACAGTGGGGTGTGAGCGATCCATAAACATTGTGTGACCATGTGGGGTGTGAGCAATGGGTGAACATCGTAGGCCCGACGGGGAGTTACAGTGATGTAACGAGCGATGGTTCCAGCAGAGTTCCTGAGTGAACTTGAGATGATTGAGTCGGTACCGCATTGCATTTGCATAGAGTCGTGAGTCGGTCTCTATGATTTGCATTTATCATCTTTATAATGGTGCATCGATGAATAAACATATATGTGTATGTTTATGTGGAATGATAAGAATTGTGAAAGTATACATGATGGATATGCTTGGTTGTGAATATATATATATATATATATATATATATATATATATATATATATATATATATATATATATATATATATATGTATATATATGAACATTGTGATGTATATGAGTGAGTTGTGATGAATTGTGGTGAGAATGTGGGATATGTGTATTTTTATGCTAGTATATATAATTTTATGCATTGTTATTATGATAATATTTCTCACCCTTCTGCTGTTTTATAATGCTCTATGAGGCATTGCAGATTAGGTATGCTGGTGGTCTTTTTGTGAAGCGTATCTTCATTCTTTTGGTCAGTCGGCTCTGATATGTAGCACCGGGTAGCTATGATGGCTATGATTATTTTGGGATACCTTTGTATATGTATCTTGTTGATGAATGTTTATGTAAACATGAATGGTGTTGGTGGAGAATACTTGATGATGTATGTATATATGTATATATGTTTGTTGTTATTCAATGTTTAGATTTTTCGCTTTTATTCTAAATGTTGAGATGTGGGTGTAAGGACTAAGTTCCTCTGTTGCAAAGTTACCCCACTGTTGCATATCAACCGTTGAGCAGGTGTTGTATGTTTTAATTGAATGTATAATGTGACATACCTCTTTTATACTATGTTATAATTATACTATGACGAAATTTTTAATATGTGCCTAAATGATTAATTGATTATTTGGGGGTATAGAAAGGGGGTGTTACAAAAGAAGCATGAGACAAGCTTCAAACTTGTAACAAAGGAGTGGAGCAGGTGAAAAAGTTTCGTCTCCAAACTCTTAGAGGTGAGTTTGAACATTTATTTCTCCAGAACCTTCTTCCAAGTTTTGAATTCATTGTTACCAACATTGAAGAAAACAAGGATTCAAAGACCATGACTATTGAGCAAATCATGGGTTCCTTACAAGCATACGAAGAAAAACAAAAGAAAAAAATTAAACAAAAGGAGGCTATGGAGCAACTATTACAACTCAACGCAAAGGAAGGAAACTATGTGAATTACAAAAGCCAAAGAGGACGAGGTCGTGGCCAAGATCGTGGACGTGGACGAGGACATGGAGGAGAAGGAAGAGGTAGTTACAACAACTACTCCAACAACTTCAACAATAGAGAAATAAGTTGGAATCCACGAGCAACAAGAGGCCGTGGAAGAGGAAATTCATGGTCAAGGTGCGACAAGTCACAAATCAAGTGCTTCAACTGCAACAAGATCGGTCACTATGCATCTGAGTGTAGATTCTCGAAGAAGGTTCTGGAGAAAGCTAACTTTGTAGAAGAAAAAGGTGGAGAAGAAGAAACCCTGCTGCTCGTGTGCCAAAGCCAAGTTGAAGAGAAAAGAAACCAGTGGTACCTCGACACCGGCGTAAGCAACCACATGTGCGGCGATCGAAGCATGTCAGAGATCAATGAAGCGACAATTGGGAGCGTCTCATTTGGAGATGACTCAAGGATAC
Organism: Lathyrus tuberosus; assembly: GCA_022829125.1. NCBI lineage: Eukaryota > Viridiplantae > Streptophyta > Magnoliopsida > Fabales > Fabaceae > Lathyrus > Lathyrus tuberosus. The sequence goes on along the minus strand of JALAZF010000065.1, from coordinate 14,331,779 downwards.
CAGTCAAAGGAAAAGGTAAAATTCTCATACGCTTGAAGAATGGGAGTCATCAATTCATATCCAATGTCTACTATGTTCCTAACATGAAGAATAATATATTGAGCTTGGGACAGTTATTAAAGAAAGGCTATGACATCCACTTGAAAGAACATAGTCTTTTCATAAGATATTGTAGGCATAACTTGATTGATAAGGTGCCTATGTCAAAGAATAGAATGTTCCTCTTGAACATTCAAAATGATGTGGCAAAGTGTCTCAAGGCTTGCTATACTGACTCTTCGTGGCTATGGCATCTACGATTTGGACACTTCAACTTTGGCAGTCTAGAATGTTTGTCAAAGAAGGAGATGGTGAGAGGCTTTCCTAGTATAAGCCACCCAGACCAACTATGTGAAGGATGTCTAATTGGGAAGCAATTTCGGAAAAGCTTTCCAAAGGAATCAACGTCAAGAGTGACAAAACCACTAGAGCTCATACACACTGATGTTTGTGGACCAATCAATCCAAACTCTTTTGGTAAGAATAAATACTTTCTCCTCTTTATTAATGATTATTCTAGAAAAACGTGGGTTTATTTCTTGAAGGGGAAGTCGAAAGTGTTTGAAAACTTTAAGTTCAAAGCCCTTGTGAAGAAAGAAAGTGGTTTTTCCATTAAGGCCATGAGATCTGACCGAGGAGGAGAGTTTACTTCAAATGAGTTCAAAAAATATTATGAAGACCATGGAATCCGCTGCCCACTAACAGTGTCAAGATTGCCACAACAAAATGGAGTAGGGGAGAGAAAGAACCAGACCATACTTAATATGGTGCGAAGCATGCTTAAGAGAAAGACGACACCGAAAGAGTTTTGGGCCGAAGCAGTGGCATGTGTGGTTTACCTGACAAACCGTTCCCCAACAAGAAGTGTGCATGAGAAGACACCACAAGAAGCATGGAGTGGAAGGAAGTCAGGGATCTCTCACCTCAAAGTGTTTGGAAGCATTGCTTATACCCACGTTCCTGATGAAAGGAGAACAAAGCTCGATGATAAAAGTGAGAAGTATGTATTCATGGGTTACGACTCAAGCTCTAAATGGTACAAGCTTTATAATCCAAATAGTGGAAAGATTATCATAAGTCGTGATGTGGAGTTCGAAGAAGAAGATTGTTAAGATTGGAGTGTTCAAGAAGACAGGTACGATTTACTTTCTTACTTTGAAGAAGAAGATTATGAAATGGAACAACCAATGATAAAGGAACATATTACACCACCTGCCTCACCGACACTAAGGTTGGATGAAACAAGCTCGAGTGAGAGGACACCACGACTAAGGAGCATTGAAGAGCTTTATGAGATAACCGAAAGCCCAAATGACATTAACCTCTTTTGTCTTTTTGGTGATTAGGAGCCTCTAAGCTATCAAGAAGCGGTTGAAAACGTAAAGTGGAGAGACGCCATTGACGAAGAAATCAAGTCAATCACGGAGAATGATATATGGGAACTTACTACTCTTCCGCGAGGACATAAAGAAATTGGAATAAGATGGGTGTACAAGGTGAAGTTGAAGTATGTGATGTCTCAAGATCAAGTTGCCGACATTTTCACCAAGCCACTCAAGTTGGAAACTTTCGTGAAGCTAAGGAGTATGCTTGGAGTCACAAATCAAGTTTAAGGGGGGATGTTGAAAGATTAAACTTGATTTGGGCCTAGACATATTGTTTGGATTTTTGGGCTTAGTTATTTTGGGTTTAGGTAATTTTAATTAATGTTTCTAGAAAACTCTTGTAATGTTTGGAGTGTCTAGATATTTCTTAGGTTTGTAATATTTTCTAGAATACTCTTGGAATTTCAATAGTTAAGAATTCTCTAGAATTAGTGTGTCTAGAGTTCTCCTTAGAGTACTATAAATAGAGATGTAATTCAACACTTTTGTATCAAACAAAATACAAAGTTCTCTCTTCCATAAATAATTCTCCTACCTATCAAGTTTCTCTTTAAGTCTCTAATATTCTCCCACATCTCTCTAAACACAAAAGGTCTTATTTCCAATATATTCCGCGTGTAGGTTACACGTAACTGTAGCATTTTGAAAAGCATTCTCAAATCAATTTGAAGAGGTTAAAAAATACTATAAATTGAAAGGTAAACCTCTCAAATACATAAATTTTTGTTGTGTTTGAATCAAGTAATTAAAATTGGACTGGTCATTGAGTCGGTTTCGATAGGAGTTCAAAATTTTAAAGGTTGATAGGTTTGAACCGGTTGTTGTTGAAATATACTATTATATTTTATTGGGTTAATAGCATTTTACCCCCCTGCCATATGAGCGCACCCCCACCGTTGCCAAAGGCAGGTTTTGGCAACGGTTTGCTTGAAAAAACCGTTGCCAAAAGTCAGGGAGGGGGGAAAAGCAAAATTCGCTAACATTACAGGGGTGAAAGTTACTATTAACCCTATTTCATTTTAAATATAATATGTAAAAAATTAATAAATAGTTAAAGTACAATTCTATACAAGATAATTTATTATAAAGATTATCATTATATGATGATACAATGATATGAAATGTTTGATTCTATTTGTTTTTATCAATATGAGGTAAAAGAATCTTGCAAATGCTCTCTCTATGTTAAAGAAAAGACTTTTTTAAGGGTAATGAAAGTATGGTTTGTTTTTTATATTAAAATCCAGCAATAGAAAGCATTGGGGCAGGTCCCCATGAAAGTATGGTTTGTAAAGAAGAGAAAAACCTTCATATTGATATAGATAGGAAACTAAATTGTTTCAGCAACCCTTATAAAGCTAAAGCTATATTCCCTATCGATGTTAGAAGGCTCTAATGTGTAATCAATCAGTCAATAGTAAAAAGTTTTAAAGTTTGTGGTTTAAAATGTTTTTCTTAAAAAAATCCTTTACTAAAGGATTGTTTTTGGATTTATTTTTAAAATGTACAATGAAGAGGATAACCATAGCAGTTCTGTTGAAGAGTCAAGGAATGAGAAAGCCAAGAAAGGTTGGAGAATAGTATTAGAACTAATATGGAGTTGGATGGCATACAAAGATAAGGATAAATGGTTGAAACAAATGGGAGGGAATTTAAGCTTAATAGCCACAGTGATCGCAACAATGACATTTCAAATGGCTCTTAATCCACCTGGCGGCATTAGGCCAGTTAAAGATGGCGGAGATAAAAACCCTGATGTTTTAACATGTACCATCATACAGGAAGGCGCTGCGGCAAATGACCGTGCGCGGTTGGGCCTATGTCCGGGTGAAGCTGTCCTAGGCGTTACACGTTCAGATAGTTATTTTCAGTTCCTTATTTGGAACCGTATATGTTTTGTTGCATCACTAAGTGTTTTATTCTTGCTTGTAAGTGGAATTCCTTTGAATCATAGGTTTCCTATGTGGCTTTTATCAAGTGAAATGTGTCTCACTCTCATAAGTCTTGCTTTTACATACATAATAGTAGTAGAAGTAGTTACCCCATATCCTGTTTTGGAGCAAGCTATAGGAATTATAAAAGTCCTGCTTTCCACTTCGATTGGAATGCTATCGTTGTTGGCTTCGTTCCTCACTCTTTGTATCACAATTTGGGGAGTACATTATTTCCTTAAAAAAGATAAAAAGGAAATCACTCCAACAAATAATTCAAGAGAGAACACTCCACCCGCTTGATGTAGTATATGTATCGTTGTAATGTGGGTAATGTTAGTAATTATAGTTTGCTAAGGAGGTCTTTAAGGGTATTTGTGAGTAGTTTGTTTTTTTATATGTAATGTAAGTTGTCTTTTATAAGTAATTATGTCAAGGGTGTTTTTTTGGGTGTAAGGTTATCTTTAAATATATTGTTTAGTACCTGTTGTTTTATAATTTTTTTTTTTTTATAAGCAAAGATTCAATTATAGGAGATTAAGGGGATCTTCTACCCCAAAAGATACAAACAAGAATCACAAAGTCTATCAAGAGAGAGCACGTACAAAAGAAAGAGCTAGACTCCACATTTTTACAGAACATCCAGAGAAAACTTAGTCCACTCATATAAAGAACAATACATCTTACCTTTATCTCCTAATGCCAATCAATTTAAAGATGAAACAACAATTCTATAGAATATATTATCGACATTTCCAACTTCGTCATTAAAGACAATATCGTTTCTAGTTTTCCAAATGTTCCAACACACTATGAACCAAATAGAGCAAATCGATTCGACTCTACATCTACCATTTAAATTCACAAACCACGACATTAAATGTCTACAACAATCTGATTCGCTAAACCAAGCTAAGTCCAACCATTCACAAACCTTCTTCCAAAGAAACAAAGATTTAGGACAACTACAAAAAGGTGAGAAATGTCTTCCATCTCATTAAAACACAACACATATACCTTCTTGTGGTCATTGACGATAATACCTTTTTTCACAAGATTCATGCGGGTAGGCAAATGATTAAGGATTAACCGCCAACTGAAAATTTTAATTTTCAAGAGAATGAAAATCTTCCAAAGAATATCAAGTGCAGTTGCAATTGGCTCTTCCAAGGTCCCTGCATTCCTACTCAAGATGTATTCATAAAACGACTTCAAGGAAAACCCGTTATTAACATCCAGTTTCCACCTCCATTTATCTTCAACGGAAAACCTATTGTTTTATACTTTATTCACATAAACATTGTTCCTTTTTAAAAGAAAAAATAATTAAATCAAAATAGCGGTGTACTTGTGCCTATAACAACAAAAATATTTGAAAATTTTTCCTACCTACCAAATTAACCAGCGGTCCACTCTTCTTATTTTTTCATTTTAATATATTTAATATATATTAAATTATTTATTTAAGTATAGTTATATTTTGTAATTTATATGACAATTTCCTTTTATTAATTATTGTTAGACACTTTAGAGTTTGTTGAAATGTTTAGAGTTACCATATATAGGGAGATGAGAAGCTCTGTATATCTAGTGTTTGTAAGAATGTCAAATTGTTACTTTCAACTTTAAAGTTAAGATATTCATAGAAGTTTTTGACCTGGATCCCACATACCTAGAAAGTAGCAACTACTATGGAGAGAATGTGTGTGTGTGTGTGTGTGTGTGTGTGTGGGGGGGGGGGGGGGGGGGGGGGGGGGGGGGGGGGAGGTGTGTGTGTGTAGAGACAAGTTTCAAGCGCATAAAAGTTTTGATGAAGACAACAAGTTTTCTATGCAACATGTGTATGCAAAAAGTAAGAGACTCAAATGATATCAAGCTTCAAGATGGTGTTCTAGCATATGTAAAATGGATCAAAGCTTCACATACAAACTAATCAAGTTTCAAGTATTGAAGATAGAATATTGAACAACTCAAAGGTATATCAAATATCATTTAAAATACTTATACAAAGTTTCAACCGGAATAATGTCATTCTCTGTTCCATATTGTATAAGCCCAAGAGGAGGCAAGACTGTACAGGGAATTTCCTATGATGAACTAGTTTTGAATATGTTATAAAATAACCTCTGGTTTGATCTAAACTTAGACCTAACTGCTGGGGAGAACTCTAAACAAGATATGCACAAGTATATATATACAGACAATTATATATATATATATATATATATATATATATATATATATATATATATATATATATATATATATATATATATAAATAAGCACTAAAAAAGATATGGGGACTTACCTTCTGAGAAGAAGCCCAAGCATAATGTGATATGTAGTGTTTACTACAACTGTATTCCCTCTTTTAAGGTTTCAAGAAATTGAAGAAAGTTTTGAAAACACATTGAATTTGAATTTAAATTTAAAGAAAGTTGTTTAAAAAAAGATTTGTTTGGGATTTATAGCTCAAGTAGAGGCCCAGATGACTTATTTGATAACATTGATCGCATTGCGATACCGACAGACATTGTGGGACTTATACTACAGTTGAGGCCCAAAATTGTTTTTGTACAAAGAGGGGTTGGGTCTTACACTCTAATAGAGGCCCAAAAATGTTTATGAAAAAAGAATAATGGGGCTTATACTCAAGGAGAGGCCCAAATGATTTATTTGAAAAGGCGATGATCGCGCTGAGATTTTGAAAACTACAAAGGGATTTAAACAACGACTGAGGCCCAAAACATTTGTGTACAAGAAGGAGTTGGGTTTTACACTCTATAAGAGGCCCAAAAAGTGTATTTTTATACAAGGGATGAAGCTTACAACTCGAGGAGATGCCTAGATGAAAATTGTTTTGAAAATGGCGATCGCGCCGAGATTTTTAAAGTCGTATTGGGACTTATACAATGAATAAGGCCCAAAATCAATTATTTACAAAGGGATGGAACTTACACTCTACAATGAGGCCCAAAACTGATTTGAAAAATGAAAATTAACAGAAACCCTAATTTTAATTAAAAAAATATAATTTTTAGAGGAAATTAAATATAAAATGATACAAAATATCAAATATATTCAAAAACAAATTGTCAACTCTAAAAAATATTTCCAAAAATCATGTTTAATCACATAAAAGCTTGAAATCCAATTGGTTTTGAAAAATCAAGGTGAGAATTTCATTTTAAAATGTTTAAAAACAAATAAAATTAAATTAAATTCAAAAAATCAAACTATATTAAATAAATAATATAAATGTGATTTTTTTGTAGAATAAAATAATTTAACATTTTTATGACTTTTTAAAAAAATAACCAATAAAAAATGATAAAAAAATGAGTGAGAAATTAATTTTTGAAATCGTTTAATAAAAATATCAAATATTCAAAAATTCAAAAATTTGAAAATGGCGCCAAGGCCATCTTCTTCTTCCTCACGACTACCTGCCATGGTTGTTTTGCAAAACCTCTCTTATCTCTCTGATTACTCAATGAAAATGACTTTTGTAAACATGAAAGTTGTGTGTTTTTGAACAAGGATTTCAGTCATATAAATTAATTGCATATATATTTAGTGTGGAGTGAGAAATCAAGTGATGAACTCAAGAACCCTAATTTCTGCAAGAACACTATGAAATCTTATACACGAAAGATACAAAGCAAATGATTGAGGGGAATCACTCTACATAAGTGCAGAAACATGTTTGTAACTTGAAAACACATTTATGATGCATAGATTATAGAGTTTGAGAGTGTCAGGCTTACCTCTTGCAAGAACAATTTGAATTCTATGTTGGAGGTGTTACAGATATTGTATAATGATCTATAAATCTTCAATGGACCTTATGTAATGTGTTTGAAGGCTTGTAATGGATTGAAGCAGCCTGGAACTTGTTGTGGCACCTCAACTGCAAATAGGCCAAAAAGCTTGAGCAAATGGGGGGTGACTTTGTGATTCTGGTGTTTCAGATGTGTTTTAAGGTTACGAATCACTCATATATGATGTATGTGAGGTGTTGGCATGACTGGTTTTGATTGAATGACTCTCAAATTGAAAATTCGATAGTGACTAGAAAGAGAAGCAAAATCTGGTTTTTTGAGAGTGATTGGAAGAAAAACATGAATTCAGATGTTTTGGGGTGGTTTGATCAGTCACACATGACCTCTATTAATAGTAAAGGAAGTTTGTTTTGGAATCAATAGTGTTTGGAGGCTAATCATGGCAGTAGCTTGTAGTCATTGACTTGGATAATTCAAAAGTATCGAGTCAACTCTTCTTATCTTGACTCCATTAATCTTTGCAGGTTTGAATGCTCAGAGTTTGGACTAGAATCTTGACTGGCTTGGAGTGTTGTGATCTAGTTCATGACACTTCAATGAATTGCATTGATGTTACCTTGCCAAAGTTGAATTTCAAACGTCATGTCATGATGGTTTTCACATGCCAAATTGAATTCCTTGCCTCTTTGATCATGAACTAAGTGAGTCATCAGATACTTTGTGTTTTTGGAAGATGACAAAGTTGGCAAAGTGACAAGATTTAAAGGGCAAAATCGTGTGGCACAAGTTTGGTTCTCATGTTGTCTTGAAAAATCAGGCTTTTAGGCCATGTTTCAAGGCTTGTAACTCCCTACTCAAGTTGAGTTAGGATAAGTTCTTGTACTTTTTGGAAAGCCCTAATAACATACTCCAACTTTGATGTCCAACATTGGTCTTGAATCAACTTGGATCATAATGAAAAACGGCCTCAAAGTTGGTGAAAATTCAAGACAGATTTTGTCCAAAATTTTCACTGAGTGTTGGAAAAAAATGTCCATTTTCATGTTTTTGTGATTTTGATCAATTTATAACTCAAAATCCATGAGGATTTGGAATATCTTGTAGTTGACAATTTTGAAATATGTAGTGAGATCTTTCTTTTGAGCTTTGGATGAAAGAAAAAGGCCTTGTGGTTTGGAAGTTATGACCTTGCAAAGTTGGTACCAAATCACTTTTCTTCCATAACTTAGAAAATTTTAAGTTTTCTTAAGGTTTCCCCTTTTGCAAGTAACCCAACTTTTCTTGATTTTTCTTGATGGATGATGATCCAAACCATTAATTAACATTGTTTTTTACTTAGGGAGACCATGTTTGTCAAGAAATCCAAATAGTCAAACTTGATTTTTGGCACAGTTGACTTTTTGTCAGATGAATTCCAAACTATGTGATCCTCTACGAAATCAAGTCCTTGACCTAATTAAAACCTAATGGATTGATTCCATAGGTGTTATAGAGTTTCTTGAATCATGTTTCAGGGTTTGGGATCATGTCTTGGTCAAAAGTCAAAGATATAGTTGACTTTTCATCAGGAAACCCTAATTGGTACAGATGAATTTGAATCTTTGCACTACTTATGAACCAAGTTCTTTGAATCAATACAACCTTATAAATGGATCAATATTATGTATTGGAGGTCTTAAAAACACTTCTTGAGGTTTTGGCTCATGCTTTGCTCCAAAAGTCATCTTAGGGGTGAATTAGGTCAAGAAACCCTAATTCCTAATTTTTGATGAATGCATCCCCTGAGGTTATTTTGACTTGATGATTGGACTCATAAGGTCCCTTTGAGCTTCTTGGGCCATGGTTTGAAGTATTGATTGATGCCTAGATGAAAATTTTCATCTAGAGGCCTTAGTCGACCAAAACCCTAATTTGGTGACACTGGCGATCTTGAGGCTTGATCTACTTGGAATGTTGCATCCTTGTGCATGGTTCTTGATGTGGAAGACCTCTTGATCCTTTATGGGTGTTTGAGAGGCTATACAAGTTGAAGATCATGTCAATTCTTGATTCATCATTTGTCTGAGTGCTCTGAGAAGGCTCAAAACCCTAATTCTTGGTTGTAGTGAATGCTCAATAATCCTTGAGAAGATTGATGAGGTATGATGGTACATCTATATTGTGATGATGATTTGCACAATGATGGGAAGTCTTTGTGGTCTAAATTTGGGGTATGACAATTGTCAACTTCTTCCAAGACATGAGCCCATTTTGTTTCCTTTTCTTCTTCTACTTCTATCTGACTTAATTTTGACAATTTCCTTTTCTTGGATACAACTATTTCCTTGTCTATATTGCTGCTAGATCCTCATACTCTAGTCTTAGTGGGAAGAAGCTCAATGGTTTCCTTGTGTTCTTCAACTTCATGTTGTAGGGCCGTCTTGGAGCTATGAAGATCTCTTCTCTTTCTAATATTATGAACAAATTTTTCTTCCTCCTTTTGTACAGCTTTTTGAGCATCTCCTAACAGTTTCTTTCTGACAAGTGCAGGAGTATCAGATTCTTCATCTTTATCATATGTGATTACCATCCTCTTTCCTTTTCTCTTAGAGCAATACTCATTTTGAGCTTTATTAGGAAGTTGGTCATGGGTTATAGTCACACAATACTCCTTCTTAGATTTTTCAATAAATATTCTGATGACTTCAGGTGAGTCTTCCTTAGTCAGCATTGAAAAATGACTAGAAACCCTCTTCTCTTATCTTTCCTGATTCTAATAGGATTAGGAATCACAACAACATCATTTTTCCTTCTTTCTTTCATATAAGCCAGAACAGATGCAGATAACACACTTCCATAGGTATCATCCAGGTCTTGAGTAGCTCCATAATCTATCAATGTGTTAATTAACTTACATTGGTAGAAAAGTTCAGAAAGTTACCTTGCATAAGGTACTATTCTTTTGATTAGTTGACAAATACCAAAGGAACATCTTGTGATTCCATGAAATTTGATCAGAACTTCCTTCCCGAGGAATTAGACAACCAATAAGAATCTTGAACATAAGTTTTTGCATGAGATACATGTTCCTCATATTTCCATAATCATTTTTCTTTTCAAACAAAGTTTTCTTAGTTTCCCTGTAGAAATCACCTCCATCCTTTTGTTGTGTATCACCATCCCTCTATTTTTCAGCCCTTAATTTCCACACCCTTGAATTCCTTTAGACACATTTCTTTTCTTGATCTCCTTAAGACCCATTTCTGCTCTAACCCGGAAATATTTGATTAGAGTTGGGTAAGTTGGTCCATTAAGCATATCAAAGAAGTCCATCCATCCTTGGAATTCAAAATAACTTTTTAATGGATAACCATTTGCTTCAAAACTATTAAATGCCACCACTTGCTCAATTAGAAGCTTTGAATCATCTTTATCTAGTGGAATAGTCTTCGATTTTATCTTAAGAGTTTGCATGGATTCCATTTTCAAAACATTGGTTGAAGCAGATGCCATTTAGGAGGTTTTATGGTTTACAGTTAAAGCACGAAAAAGACAGTGATAAAGGTTATGTGTGTTGAGAAGGTGTTGAGAGAATTAAATGACATTATAAATGCAAAAATATTTAAAACACGAAAAAAGGTTGTGTTTGTTAAGAAGGTTGTGTGTGTTGATAAAGATTGTGTGTGTTGAGAAGGTGTTGAGTGATTTTAAATGCAAAAATATTTAAAACAAATTCATTTCCCTTCAAATTCAAAGCACGAATAATTTTAAGCATGCTAAAGGCATTTCAGACAGGTGTAAAGAGTGGTACAGGTGTCAAAAGGAACGTCCACTCTTGTGCATATGAGAAGCAAAGATTTCTTTATGAAATATTTTGAATCAGAGAATTTTCAGAGATTATCTTGGATCAAAAGTTTGTTACCCAAACTTTGATTGTTACAACATCTAACTAACATCTGATTCAGATACTTCATTTAGAGTAAAGCAAACATGACTATTTTCAGAACCAATTTTTGACTAAATAATTATTCGAAGAATTGTGAGTTGTATCTCAACTGTTAGTTAAGTGAAGAACATAACATATACTGGTTTCTTCTGATCTGTAGCAAGAAGGTTTTCTTCAAGAATGTTTAAAGAGAACTCTTTATTTTAACATGACACTGATATTATCACAAACGATGATAATACCTAATTTACCAATCTGAAAGTTCTTAAGCTAATTTCTTCCAAGGTATCTGAGTGTAAGGATTGCACACACTGAAATACCTTGTACAAAAAATAATGCTTGAAATAGAAGATAACTTAGATGACTTACCTGGATAGAATATTTGATTCTAACTTGTTCCGATGCCAGCATATTAAACTATCTTCTTCAAAAGGATAACACCATTGAGAAGGAGACAAGTTGCTTTCAATTGATTCCTTCATCTTTTTCCCACCTTTCTTTTTCAAGCTAAGATGAAAACATGCTTTCCCCACAAGATCTTTTTCTGCACCACTATAAAATGTTATGTCAAGCTCTGATACCAAATGAAGGTGATGAAAATGCACAAGAATGAGGGTTGAATTGTGTTCACTAAAATCGTTTTTCCTTCTGAAGAGAGTTCAGATTCTAAACATTAGTTTAGAATATGATAACAAGGGCAGTGGAAAATATATAAGAAGTAAAGCATATATAACAGTAAACACATCAGATTTCTCCTAGTTCCTCTCCAACTGAGAGTACTCCCGTCCCCTTGCCACGCAAGAGATTTTCCAATATAATCAACTCATGATTACAACTGCTTATGCACTTAAGCACAAGACTTTTACTGCTCATACCTACAACCTAAAACTTCCTTGCTTAATCAGAACCTGGTCAAGACTTTTCTGCTTAGATCATCAGATCCTAAGACTTTCCTTACTTAAACCCTCCTGATTCAAGACTTCCTTGCTTAGACCCATTGCCTAAGACTTCTTTGCTTAGATTCACAATCCAATACTTCTCTTCTCACACACACCGTCTAAGACTTCGTTGCTCAGATTCACAATCCAAGACTTCACTGCTCAAACACACCGTCTATTATTTATTTGCTCAGAGTCTCAATCCAAGACTTCACTTGCTTAATCAAAACAAATCAAGACTTTCAATGCTCAAGCACATAGCAAGAGACTTACTTGGCTCAAGCTTTTCAACTAGAGACTTTTATGCTCAAGCACAAGGCAAAAGACTTTGATCTAAACTGCTAAACAATCGTGTTTAGCAGAGTAGAGAAAAGGTGTACTTGATACAAGATAAGAGGTACAGGGTAATCACCTTAAAAAAGACCTTAAGCACTTAAGATTCCAAAGATATTCAATGTTTTGGAAATGTTAAGTTTGTTTACAATTTATAACAGATAACAGATTATTCTGTGTATAGAATAGTGTTGCTTATTGTTGATCTTGTTATGTCTTCATTTAGATATAAATGTTGAACACTTCTAATCTTCTTGGAATTCCATCTCCTTCTTACTCTTTGTTAAGGATTCAGATTGAACCTTTAACTACTTATACAGCAGTTATAGAAGACTAGCCGTTATAATAGATAACTTGATCAAGTGCCTTTATTTTCTCCATGGTACAAGAGACGTTGAAGATAGATACACTAAAACATATTGATCCATTATGTAACATGTTTAACCGTTACCTCTTCAATGAGATACTTTACTATATAGTCATTGAGAGTTGTTATCTGTAAAGCATGTCAACTATTCTTGAGCCTTGTGAACATAGACATTAGCTGACAAACTGATTTGACAATGCAGTATGCTTTCTGCAGTACGAATAACTTCAGTTTTGCTACTACTTTTGAACAATCACCAGAAGCTAATACAATCACCAAGTGTAGAGACAATGTGCTGCTTCTTCTAATGCTGAGGCCTTCAGCTTCAGACTCTACACTAGACATCATTTAGAGAGTGTTCTTCAGATTTTTTCCCACCAGAACCTAACAATTCATAAGAACCTGCATACTTGAACATACATTAAATAACACCATTGTTCTTTTAATATTTTTGTTATTATCAAAACCCAAGGAATATATGTCATGAACAAATCTTGCTCTAACAGACTATTACATATTGAGGGTTGAGTTTTTCAAACTCTTATAATGAAGTTCTATATCGAGGATATGTATCTTTATAAATAAATACAAAATGAACTTCACCTATATGAATTTCGAGATGGTGTCGTCTCAAAGTGAGAGTTGGAGTTTCTCTCTTGAAAAATTCACAAAAACAGGAAAAGAACATGGGCATAAATAGTGCTAGGCGAGAGATGTAGGCGAAGAACCATTAAAGAGTGTGTGTAAGGTAACGTCAGTATCATCACAAGGGATAACAGTTCAAAGCATTGCTACCTAACATTCTAATTAGACTTTGTGTTATTCTTACTATGTTTAAGTTTAAATGAAAGATACTTAACTGTATTACCATTCTTTGTTTCTCTTTTCTGAAATTGGTCTTGTAATTATTAGAACAAGTGAGAGATTGTTGTAATTTATGAACAATAAATGTCAATGGGTATTTTTCAAATTGACAAGAACAATGGAAGTGAGTAAATGCTAATAAATGCTTGGAAAATAGTCTCACAGAAAGTTTCACTCACTTTAAAAGCCTTTATAAAGAGTTATAAACATTACCTCAACAAAAGAAGAAAAGTGGATAAAGTGCCAAATGGACAAGTGTGGTGGTCCCAAGCATTATGCCACTTGTTTCCTCCATACACCCCCTCGCCAGTGTCGCCACCGGCGACACCAACTCCGGCTCTGAGACCGGGTCTGAGGGCGTGGGCGTAGAGGCACTAGTGGTGGCTTGTAGGTGACACTTCTTAGGCACGATGCATCGAAGCAATCAGACTACTTGCGGCTTTATACTGTGGCGTCGATGGCGCTCTGGTGGTCGGCGTTCGACCGAGTTTGATTTTGAATTCGAAAATATGTATCACTTCTTGAAGTGTTCCTGAATGGAAAATTGCAACTCTTGGAAAACGTTGCTATAAGCGAAACAACGCAATTATTGGTAAAAGATGTTGTTTCATCAAGCGTAGCAACCTTGTACAACAACACAAACATGGTCTATAAATAAATCATTCCGAATTCAGAAACCATATTATAAAATTTGTATCCTCTTCAGAAAATTACAGATTCTCTTCCCTACATTCAAGTTTTCATCCGTCTTGTGCCAACTCGAGTATGTGCTGAATTATCCTAAGTATTCCTGCATAAAAACTCTAAGACATTCGAGAGTGCTTGATATACTACAAGAAAAGTATTTTGTTCATGATTTCAGTTTGAATCCATTCAATTTAAAAGCTTTATCTAACATATATCACAGAAAATACCAATGTTCCCCATAAATCCCCGCTAATATTCTACGTCACAATGAACTGTAGCATTTCCAAAAACATCCTCAAATCAATTTGAAGAGCTATAAAAAAGCCGCAAATTGAAAAACAAACCTTTGTGAAATACAATATTTTTTTGTAGTGTTTGGACTAAGGTAAATAAAATTGAGAATTTCTTAATACACCCAAAGGTTTCTTAGGCACCGCGCGAAATTCCTTTTTTGCCCCCTGATTTCGGATGTGCACATCTGGACGCACCATTTTTTTTAAAAACGTTGATTTGTTCCGGATGTGCAAATTCGGAATGTTTCCTCATGTGAACATCCGGAAGAAATTCTTATAACTTCGCGCCAGAGCCTTCTGAAAAGTTAAGAATGAAGGGGGAGAAGGCTCTGACGCGAAGTTATAATAATTTCTTCCGGATGTGCATATGAGGAAACTTTTATCATTTTTTATAGAAATTTTGAAATTTCTAATAAAAAAAATTAAATTTTCCAAAATTTCGTTATATATCACGAAATTTTCGGTATATCTCTATAAATTTTATAATTTTCAAAAAATTTTAAAGAGAAAAAAAAATGAAATTTCACTATAATTAAGGGATAACAGGTATAAATAAAGAAATGGTCGGTTAATTTCTCCATTCATCCAAATCAGATAAGGGTCCAGTTCTCTGTTCATCTAGTTGAACACTATCTTCAAATAGAATTAGTTTTTTACTATCTATCTATTATAATTCAATTGCATGAACTCTCAAAATTGCCCTTTCATCACAAATTATTTACACTAACAAAAGGACATTTTAGTAATCAACTAATGCTTACTTTTTTTCAATCTCAACTCCTATTATATCATGACAAGTGGCATTCATTTATCAATCTCTATCAATAAAATCACAATTAAATATTACATACACTCATTCTCTCTCTTCATTCAAATTTCAAATCTCTCTCATATTTCTTTTTCCCACACTTTCTTACTTTCATTTTAATTTTTTTCTCTATTTAATTATTATCACTAAAAATACCAAAAATCTATTTTTTAATTTTAATAAAATTAAAAATTTATTTATCTCACGGGTCACTATCAACACAATATCTATTTAATTTTAATCTACCATTAATTTGAGAGACAAAATTAAATGTTAATTTTTTTCTTTCTTCATCTCATGATTCCTTTTTTTTTTCATTTTATATAATTATTTAATACAATTTAATTTATATAATTATTGTTCATTTTACAATTAAGTATATCATTTTAATTTTGCATTTGTATCTAAATACATTTTAAATCGCATCAAATAATTTTTTTATCTCACGGGTCATTGTCGCATCAAAATTTCATTTTTTGTCTTTTTTTCATCTTATGAATATTTTTTTTCTTTTTGCATGATTATTTAATACAATTGAGATTGTATAATTAATTTTCAATTTATAATTAAATAACTCACTTCAAATTTACATATTTTATTTTAATCAATAATTACCTTAATTTGAAAGATAAAATCCTTATTATCAAATATTAATTTTTTATTTTATTTTACAAGTTCTTTTTTCGCTTTGTATTTAATTACAATCGTATTTATATAATCATTGTTCATTTTAAAATTAATAACTAATTTTAAATTTAAAAACATATATAAATAGATTTTATAATGTTCAAATTTACATTTAAATATATTTAATATTGTATCAAATAATTTTATCCGTGCGGAAGCACATGTATCTTACTAGTATCTTAAATAAAACTAATGATAAAAACACAATTATCCCCTTTTTAGAAGAAACAAACATTTCAAAATGATTCAATAATATATTCTATATATCTACTGAAGATATTCATTTCTTTTCTTGTATGAAATTTTCCTGTTTCATGTACAAACAAAAATGAAGGGCCATGATGGTGTCTTATCTTGCTGACTAAAACATACAATGCTTAATAATTTCTTAAGTGACATAAAGTAAAACAATTTTACATCAATACCTTGGTAAGTAAATACAACAACCATCAATAAATAAGATTTTTTATAAAGAAGTTTTCATCTCAGAACGATCAATAATTAAGGGGATATATTCTATGAATGTCATATTTTATTTTTCCTAAAAAAATATAACGTATTTTCTCAGTTTAAAAAAAATATATATATATAACTATAAGCGAGCTTGTTTCGAATTTCGGTTATTGTATTTTATGTTTTTTTTCAATGGTTTAATTAGTATTTTTCAATTGGCACATTTTCAGTTCCCTTTTTTTCTTTGTTAATTTTTATTTTATTATTTATTAGTATTAACCTCAGTTACATGGTCCAGCTGAGAGGTAATATACTTTTCATTAATATTTTCAAAGCAATATTTTTAAAAGCCCTTTTAAATTTTTTATTTTATATATTCAAATCACTCGTTTTTTTTTGCAAAAACTTACATGATAGATATTCTAAATGTATTCCCAGAGTAAGGTGCTATGGTGTTTTTTTTATATTATATATTTTTAATAAATACATACACGCCGTTTTTATGAAAAACCTACGTAAATCCTCTTTTGCATGAAATACTCTAGACAACTAGACTTTAACTTTTCATTTACCTAACAACACTTTAACTTCATATCGTCATTCTCTTCACAAAAACCCAAGACGATTTTCATCGTCACTCTCATCAAAACTCTTCAACAGTAGGCAATATTCATCAACACTCGAACATCAAAACTTGATTTTCATTTTTTGAGGTATATTTATCACGTTTGAGGTATATTTATCATGTTTGAGGTTTATATCACTGAAATGGATTTAGTACCACCGAAATGTACCATAGTTTTTCTTGATAATTTGTTTTTCCATTTTGACCATTTGTTTCAGCACCTATGGAACTAATGTCTTCTATGAGTGAGACTTGCATTTGTTTTCCATTGAAATGTTGTTAGTTAGTATATTTTTACGTGTTGTTTGTCACAGAAATGATGTTAGTTTGTATGTTTTTACATGTTGTTTGATTCACATTAGTGTCTCAACTATTTTTTTTTATTTAGATAGTCATGGCCAATTCGACAAGCATCTCCTATACAACATTTGTTGCAACCTCTATTAGTACAAAACGTAATATAAAAATTAGAAGTGCCATGATGTATACGGATAACCCACCTTTGGTGAGTTATTATTTACCTTTGTTCTTTCACTTTCTTAGTTTTATTACCTTTTAAGTAGCTTGCTTTTAGATCATTTTAACTATTTTATAGCAATTAGCTTGGAGCACAATAGGTGATCCCTTTTGTTTATTTAATGTTTTTGTTGCTTGATTTAAGGTTAGCTCTGACAAGCAAAGGAAAGATTGTAGTATACTACACCTGAGAGTGCTAGCTGAAGTATGATGATGGACTTTTCCACAGAGAATAAATGGAGAAAGCAGTTGAGTCCTAGGGAAATCTTGGAAGGAATGAAGTACTGTAGGGAAACTTTTCTATGTACCAAAGGAAATTCATTTGAATTAATGGATAAGATCAAAGAGGCGCTAGAAGACAAAAGTAGTACAATAGTATAACCATCACTATACGCGCTCTGCGAGAAATGACAGTGCTTCCTACACTCTGTTGTGGAATTCTGTCACAAGACACTTTATCTCCCACAAATGTTCCCTTGTACCTGATTCCTTGGAGGCTAAGTAGAGTGAATGTTGAGGAAAGCGCTGAATTTATTATTGGGCTTGATGTGATTTCCTTAATGCTGGTCCATGATCCAAGACACCTCAAGAAACCCTAGTTGAAGATTATAAATAGACCCTACTGAGGATTAGAAAGGGAGTTCACCATTCCAAGAATACTAGACAGAGTATAACAGTGTAAGGTCAGTGGAAAGAAAGGAAAGTTCATCTTCTCACCATTTCCTTTACCAGCTACTGAGAATGGACTCAAATGGAGTCATCCCATGTTGAGTATCCCTTTGAAGAATTCTTCAAGTTATTCTAAGGTTTACACTTATTTTTCAGTATTTTTTTAAGAATGTATCTTTTGAGAACCATGTCTGTAGTTTGTACTCAGCTCACCATGATTTAATGCTTTTGTATGTTGAGCAAATGGAAGTTAATGTTATGATGTTTTAATGTTAAGTGAAATGTTATTTATTTCCTTGATTTATTGTGTGTTAACTTGATTACAAATCTGATTCTTTGAGTGATCAACATAGAAAAAGATAACAGCTTATTGTTGTGAGAGATCCAACAACAAGTAGATCTCATAATAAAAGTAGTTGAAAAGAGTAAGATAAAGATATTCAGTTGATTATTTCACATAGAGATAGGGAACTACTTCTATAAGGGATATCAGAATATAATGGACGTATTGTAGGGTTATAAATGTGACATAGAGATTTGTTCCTTTGCCCTAGTAATGCATGCTTTGATGATTGTAGAAATATACCACAAGATCACTCTGACATTTCATGGCACGACACAACACATAATGAACACATATGTTACATCATTAACATTAATGGACCTTAGCTCAACATGTACTTTCTTGAAATTATTTAACTCACACCTTACATTGTTTATAGATCTGACCTGCAAAGGAAAGATTGAACTTGTGACATCCATCTATTATTTTTATCCATGCTCATGCTTAAATTCAAAAGATAGGTTACTACAAAATTAATCTAAGTAACATTCATTCCCTTTAGGTACGATACCCTTACTTTCAATCACTTTCTACTTTTAAGCATACACGTATACTTGCATGTAATACATTTTCAAGCAAAAGATTTTTGGTGTCATTGTCGGGGAGTGCCAAGTTACATTTTTTTATTTTGTATTCATTATTATTCTCTTTGATTATTTAAGCATTTGAGACTTTAACGTTTCCTGTACTCTGGTGCCACGACAAGTGCTTAGCTATTGTATGCGTAGGTTTTTGCACTCAGTCTACAGAGGAGATCATGAACCTGAAAGAACTCTCAGAGTACTTAGGAGATTTCAACTTACTAGAAATTTTCCAAGGCTCCTCCTCCTTTAATTCTGGTTAACGTAGGGCTAGGAGACGAATCAGAGCTAGAAGAAGAAGAGACAGAAGTTGTCATGGCAGAGACTGATGTTATTGGCATTGCCAATGACATGGAAAGAAACATCAGAGATTATACAATATTCGATCTAAACGCCATGAATACTAGGATCATACGACCAACAATTGATGCACCACAATTTAAATTCAAGCCCATGATGTTTTAAATTTTGCAATCCACTGGTCAGTACTTGGGTTCTGCCAACGAAGATCCTCACTTGCACTTAAGACAGTTCCTAGACGTTGCCAGTAATTTTAAAATTCCTGGTGTCATTGGTGATGCATTCAGATTGAGGCACTTTCTGTACTCTCTAAGGGATTGATCCAAAAGTTGGTTAAATTCCTTGGAGCCTAATTCCATTACCACATGGAATGATTTGGCAGAATAATTTATGGCCAGGTATTTCCCTCCTTCCAAAAATTAAAAAATGAAAAATGAGATAACTTCATTCATACAAGGAGAGGATGGATACTTATTTGATGCTTGGGAAAGATTCAAGGAGCTACTTAGACAATGTCTCCACCATGTCATACCAATCTGTATTCAACTTGAAACTTTCTACACTGGATTGGTTCCTTCCTCAAGAAACATGTTAGATGCCTCAAATGGTGGAGCTCTTTTCTCTAAATCTTATGAATACATTTATAAGTTGATTGAGAGTATTACTGCTGATCCGTTGTCGCGCACGGATAAAAAATGAGTAGTTTGAAAAACAGTAGTAAAGCGGCAATGACTCGAGTATAGTATCGCGAGGATTCTTGATTTAATTTAACCAACTAAAAAGATTATGGGGGGTTGTTTTGTTTTAGAATTCGATTAAGAAAAAAATACAGAATAAATAAGTGATTATAAAAAGTGATTATAAAAAGTGATTAACAATTAAGATGAAACGAATCAACCTACTGTATCGACTTTCGACTTATCATCGATTCCTATAAAATTTCAATTCCTTAAACGGATCTGATCCCATTTGATTATAATAACCACTAACAAGCATAATAGGAATTATACTTTGCATGTTCCCGAATTTCGGATTAAGCAAACGGATTAAAACTATTGCAAATTAAGCAAGCGCAACTTGATCGAACGCGATAATGCAAAAGCTACGTTAACGCGAATTATATTCAAGATCATAAAAATAATCGAATTTAAGAACTCTATCCTATAGCAACAATCAAATTAAGCAATCAATTTAAATTATAGGAAGAATTCAAAGGAAAATAGATTGACATGAAATTTTATAAAAGAATCTCAAAGCGGAATCCGAGTACAGTAGATTGATTCTTTGGAAATTAGTTCGCCATGAAATACATGAAAGCCAAAGTTAAAATTCGTGAAAGCTAGGTTATGTTACTGTAGCGCGGAAGCAAACCTTATAAGCAAAATAAGGTTTTTCAATGCTAACTCTAATTGGGTTGTAAACATAAACTAGACCCAATAAAACGACCTGAAACAACTTAATTTCTAAAGGCACAAAATTCAACGAATTATTCGAGACCCATGCACTCCGAATCAGCTTCTTTGTTAAACATGAAAGTTGTAGATCTTTGTCTTAGCTTTCTAACAACTGGTAGAACGCGCAAAACAGCATCCCGAAGCTCTAGTTATGATCCAAACAGTGGACAGGTGTCAAGTAACCGTAAAAGGTGAAAATAAGTTGCGAAAATTAAATAAAGGTAAAAACAAACTTAAATATAAAAACACATAAAAATATTAAAAACACTAAAATAAATTGTAGGAATGCCTAAGCACAAACATAGAAGAATGTGCATTAAAATGCACTGATCAACTGCTAACACATATCAATGGCTTGTCACTAGGACAATTGTTAATTCAATTAAAAAGAGATATATTGGTGTTCATCAAGTCACAGAGTCTACAAATCTTGCTGCTCAGGATCTCAAATCCATAAGATACAAATGATTAACAAATGATTGTTTGGAGTCAGGTTAACACGACCTTGTTATAGCATGCTTTCAGAATAAACCTTGCCTCAATCAGATATTTTAAGGGTTGTAACGTGGCCTGATTCACGATTTTTGAACAAAAAGATATGAGGCTCAAAATTTAATTTTAACCCATCCCTTCTTCTTGATGAACTTCAGTCCTACGTTAAGTTAATTGACACACACATTCAATTCCTAAGAAGGTACAGACGTGTAAAGGTAAGGATGAGGATTCAAGATGGCCGTCACCTTATTTTATTTTTGTCGAGGTTTTTGATGACCTCTTTTTTGTTTTTGATCCCTAATTTTGCCTAAGTCATTTTTTGTGGTATTCGACTTAGCGGGCTTTTTCATTTTTCATATTTTTTTATCGGCAAAAATACTGTCTGAGTCCTTTAAGTTATTTTAAAATAAAAAATAAGACCTTTATTTTAAAATTCAAGGACCTGGTTGTTACAATTTAAAACAATGCCTTGTATCATCGGCAAATTTCCATTCAAAAGCATACTAACAACAATTTCATGTATCTGGTTTTCATCATCCTCCTTCCAATCTTTACTAAAACAACAATTTGATCAAGAGTGAATGGGAGAGTTTTTTTTTACATGAATGAAGGAAAAATGCAAGAGTGAATACGAATGGTTTGATTCAAAAAATGCATGATCACTTCATTAATATTACCATTAAAAGTAAAACAATGTTTAAAAACAAGTAGCATTTAACAGACAAAGAAAATACAAATGAAACTGATAAAAATGCCCCATGACTACTAGCATTGAGGATGGATTCCTGTTTGATCGAATGTCTTCAGGAGATGCCCCTTGACGTCTTCGCATTTATCAGGGCGAGAGGTTGACGTTCACCAACAGATTTCCTTCTAAAAAGGCTATATAGTTTTTGTTGATCAACTATTGCACTTTTACTTGGAAAGCTTTGCAATCTTCAGTTTAGTGTCCTATCAATCTACCTCGATATCCACGTTGCACATAGGGATCGTAACCATGTAGGTATGGCTTTGGAACAGGCTTCAGAGACTTGGGGATCACCAACGAGCTTTGAATCAGAGGCTGAAGAAGTTGATTGTATGACTTGGGAAATGTATCAAGAGGAGCTTTCCTTCTTTCCAAGTTGTTTCAAGGTCTATGTTGGCTCTGATGTTGATTCTGATATCCTCGGCTTTGGGCTCACTAATTTGAAATAGGGGTCTTCCCATGTTGTTGGTATGGTGCTCTAGGTGTTACTGGTTCACCATGTGAATACTTTACATCTGCTATGACTGCATTGATTTCATCCTCTTCTTCCTCTTGGGAGTTGCTGAGGGATTCATTCTCACTAGCCTGACTGCTTGAGGCATCTTAAATTTTTCTATTCTTAAGGCCACTTTCGATACGTTCTCCGACTTTCACCAAATCAGAGAAGTCAGAAGATATAATAGCTATCATCCTTTAAAAGTATCGGCTCTGTAAGGTATCCATAAACATGTCAACTAATTCTTTGTCTAAAAGTGGTCGTTGCTGAAAGCTCTGGTGTTTTGGACAAATTTTGGTTAAACATAAATGTTAACTCAACATGGAGATCAAGCTAAATAATTCTGCTGAAGAAGTGATGTCGAACGAGATGTCCTAGCATGCATCTTGACATCCTGGACTGAGTGGTTTAAATCTGTTTTAAATCTGTTGCAACAATCAAGCAAGCAATCAGTGCAGGGATCAAGGACCGAAGATTGAAGCCCAACGAAGCAGAAGCCTATAGATAGAAGACTTAGACCTAGGATTTTGAATGCCTTTGTACGCCTTTTGAAACCTTGTTTTCTTGCGTAAGAAAAAATGGTTTAGGGTTTTGAGAGTCGTTTGCTGACTAGGTTGTAAGTATCCCTTTATATCAGTTGATGCATTGTGGCAGATATAGGTGTCGCACAGATCCATAAGCCTTGAGGTATTGGATTGTGTATTGTTCTTGGATGAAGCTTTTAAGAAAATCTGAGTTAGCTTAGTTATAAAGAAAGCTTGACAGATTTCTGTATTGATATGGATGATGTAGAAATCACAGTTGGTGATTAAGGGAAGTGAGTGGGGTATCTCATATCAAAGTTGTAAACGTTTGAGTTTAGCTTTGGTAAAGATGTTCATTGGGTAGATGTTAGGTATAAAGTTGTAAACGGGTGAGTTTAGATTTGTAATAGTTCTACAGATAGTGAAGTTTTCTTCCTGGATTGGTTTCCCCAGATGTAGGTGAGTTGCACCGAACTGGGTAAACAATTACTGTGTTCTTTGTCATTCTGCATATTTACGTTTTCTGTTAGGGTTCATGATAAAAATGTTCGATCAGATGTCGTGACATCTGTGAGTGTGCAGTTCTGATATTCAAGGTATCAGTCTGCTTTTGTGCCTTTGAGTTTAAATGATTATGTAGCACAATGTTTTGACATGTGTTAGGACATCTGCTGTCTGCATAGGCCAGAATTTCAATTGGTATCAGTGCAGGCATCCTGTCTGGTTCTGGATGAGATCTTTAGGAGATACTTTCTGGCGTTTAAACAAGGAGGGGTTTGAAGATCATATCAATCAACTCAGACATACTCAAGGGTATTAATGGATGAGATGGATGTTCTGGATCGAATGGAGCAACCCGGAGGTTGTTCATGTTGTTGAGGAGGTTCTACAACAACTACAGGAGAAGTGGCTAGTTCTCTTGTTGGGATGTCTTATAAGATGTTCTGACATCTTATTAGGGCAAGCAGGATCTGTTCCTTGGTGGTTCCACTGCATGTGTTTCTGATGGAAGAGCTCTAGAATTATGGGATTCTGGAGTTATTACTGAAGACAGTTGGTGGAAGATCTCAATCGTTGGCCTCTATATGTGAAAATATATGTTTTCTTTTATTCCAAATTCGGGAGCGATGGAATGAAGGGAGTTGTTGGTAGATATCTGGTATGGTGACTTGGTACTTGAAAGCTTGGTTTCTTGGTACAGTTGAAGTCAGTTGAAGAGGAGAGGAGTTGAGTTTAAGTTTATCAAGTTCTTGCTCTGGGAGTTTTATAAATTATTGATCGGCTAGGCTGTCAAAGATACTTGAGAATTCTCTCAAGTCCACTTATAAAGGCATATAAGTCGTGCATCTGGAGTCTTCTAGTTATTCTTCTGACTAGAAGGTGTATCTTTGAAACATAATCTAAAGAAAATGGAGGTGATTTATTTTCACCATAAAAAAAAAACAGCAAGGATGGATTCATCTCTCTTGACCCTAAGAGCGGATCTAATCTAATTGGAGCTTTCAGAATTGTTGAGGTAAATAAGATTTGTTCAGAGAAAATCTTAGTTACTTGAGTCAAGGGTTGCAGCCTTGGTATCTCAACATTGTCCTTCAAAGAAGATACTTGCAAAAGATTGAATACTTGATAAGTGTTTATGAAGTGATCTGGTGAAGCTTAGCTACAATAGTGAAGAAGGGTTATTAAACAAGAATTTAAGATCAATTGTTATTTGAGGAATCCACAAGTATTTAATTGATTAACCTTGAAAGTCAAGATTTCTGATGTTCAACAAGATGTTGGAACATCTCATCATCGGAGTTTGTGCAGAATCATGGGAGGGGTACTGTATACGCTTTAGCATCTATTTTGGTCTTACGTGTTGACCTAAGAATAGGCTTCAGTCGGGTGTGACAAAAGCATGTGTTCTCTGGAGAGTTTCCTGGCAAGAAACTGGTCTAGACTTTGATGATGTTGAAGATGAAAATGAAGACATCATAATCTTGATGGTTACTGCTTGGATCAGTTTATTTATGATCTAGGTGCTTTGGAGCATGGATCTTGCTCTTCTTGAAAGTCAAAGTTAAGTGGCAGTCATCTCTGACTTTCTAAAGTCTTCTCTACTAAGGAAAGTGGAAATCTTTGGAATGGCTATGGTATAGTCTTGGACTACTTATCTTCTGAAGATTCAGACGTGGCAAGTGTGAAGTCTTTGGAGTTTCAAAGCAGGATGGAGGTTGTCTTCTCAAACTTGGTTGTTGAATCAAGTCTCTGAGAGCATGGAACTCTTGTTCTGCAAAGGGAGGAGGTTCTTCTAAGTGGCAGAAGGAGGAGCTGAATTTAGCAGTTGGATGTCGTATCAGAATGTTCTGACATCTAGCTTAACATCAGAGTCTCAGCTGGTGATGTGGCACATCAGTTTAAGATAAGGTGATCTACAGGAGAATGAAAGTTATGGATGCTTCAAAAAGGTCTATCTCATGCAGTTTGCAGGAGCTGTTGATGAGAAGATGTTACATGTCTAGAGGCTTGGTGAATCCAAGATGTCTTGCTATGGTGCAAGTAGTTCATGTGACTTGAAGATCTAATTTCATTGGTGGATTAGTGTATCTTGTGGGAGTTCTGAAGAAGATTGAGATCAATCAAAAGGTGGCATTTGGTTGGTTTCATAGTGTGCATTCAAGCAGGATGCTTGAAACTGATTACTCTTGTGCATAAGAGTAGTTAGTTGAAAACGTAAGGAGGTTCTGGTTCTCTTGGAGCTTGTGGCAGAAGTTGTGGGTTAAGGATGGAAGTATACTTTCTTTTGGTGGATTAGAGTTTATTTCTCTCTGGGTTTCTGAAGTTTTTCTTTATTCAAGGTGGTGGCGCAATGTTGTGTGAAGATCTTCAGTTTGGATTAATATGTTGATAGTAAGTCCTGTGATGGAGCATATCAAGAACCATGGTGTGTGGTGTCTATGATGTGTGGAAGATGTCCTAACTGATGTTAGAACATTTTTGGGTTGGTTATCCTTGGAGGAGGATTCTCAAGTTCTGGTCTAGGAACTTGTTGGCTACATCATGTCTAAAGAGTATCTATCTTGTCATATGGGAGAATGATGAAGTAGAAGAACTGCTTTGGGAGGATGGTGTGGAGAAGACTGGAGTGGATCACGGGTTGATTGCATGAAGGTCTAGTTTCTAATGCGTTCAGAAGTGGATATTCACCAGAAAATCAGAAGTATTCCAGGTTATCATATGGGAGAATAATACGGAATGACTATCTTGGATTATAGGGTGTATATCTCAGTTGCTAGCCTTGGTAAGGTCAGTGGAAAATCTTGCAAAGGGGATATTTCCCCTGGCTGTAAGTCATGCTAGTAGTGGACCAGTTTGGTAGCTGTGAAGTTCTGGAGCATGCATACGATATCTGACATCGTTATAACAAACTAAGGGGCCATGTGCGTCTCTTTGGGGATTGTGAAGCATTCTGATTCAATTGGTTTGTGCCTTAAGCAGCTGGAGGTCTATACATGAGAATTCAAGATGAGTTTGTATGGTGTGTAGATGGTTGCAAGATGAGGGGGATCAATGGGACTTTGATCTTAATCCAAGAGTTTGTTATGGAATAATGGTTGTCCTGTTATTTCCTCACGGGTAGCATGATGGTGATCATGTGTGATTGATTATTGGTTCTTGTCAGAAAAAGCAATAAGAGGGTTGATGATTGTGTTCAGCAGGTGGCTTGAACTGAGGGTGCGCTCTTGAAGACATGAAGATGCGTCTTATGTTTTCCATTCATCAGCTAGGTGTTCTGTGGAGGAGCACTGGTTATCTTAGATAGGGGGAGTTGCTCCTTGATCTAAGACGTATTACTGCGAGGGTGCAATGGCTGTTCCAGTTTGTATTATGCGTCAAGCAAGGTGTGATTATGTGTCAATCCTGGGAGGATGAGATGTCAAGAAGGATGTCTTGACATTCTTGTATTGTTGCAAGTTAGGGGAGACTTGGCATTGCAAGTTACATGGTTCTTATTGGATACTTAAAAATCATTGGTTGAGTCTGGGGGAATTTATTTTTCTCTGCAGACTGTGATCATAAAACTGTGAAGATATTGTTCAATACAAATATTTTATTTAACCGTGTTGGGTATGACATGATCGAGGACGTCATCGCAGTAAAGAGTGTCTGGAGAATCTCTGATGGTCTGATGATAGAGGTATTGATTTCGTCTTGGGAAAATACTTTGGGTGTATAATTGTCAGAAGGACGTGTAAAATCTTGTCCTTGAATATGCATTCATATGTATTGGAACTTGTACTTCAAGAAGAATCAGTCCAAAAATGAATAAAGACTTAAAGACCGGGTAGTGGTTGATACAATTCAAATAAGGGGATCTCAAAGTTCTTCTTACTCATCGTTGTACCACTATTGTTGTTGTCTTTATGGCTTATATAAGGTTCAGGGTGAGCACTCTTTGGATCTGGATATACCTTGGTAATATTTGTCAAATTGTGTCTAAAAAGGGGGAGAAATGCTCTGATCTTCTCATGAGAATCGCACATCTGATAAAGCAGGTTGGCAAAGACGCTCAACAGGATGTTACAACATTCTGCGTCTCAGTTCTCAAATGGACTTTTGTGTCTTGTGATTTGAGTTATGAACACAGTCATGTCCTATGTTCTGAATTACCCAAGGAAGTACTTAACTGCTAAGGGTATTGCCACTTCTTTTTCCTAATGCTTTTCTTATGCCTCTTAAGAGGAAGATTTATCCATTCATGACAAGCATTGGTTCATGGGTTGAAGGGGAGCGTTTTGCATCTTCTTTCTCATGTACTCCATAGTGGGTAAGGTACAGGCCTTAAAATTATTTGGAGCCCTCACTGCATGCACCATCGATCTGGAGTTTTACTATGCATATGTGTTTCAGCCAAAATTTTCCAAAAAGGGGGAGATTGAAAGCTCTGGTATTTTGGACAAATTTTGGTAAAACATAAATGTTAACTCAACATGGAGATCAAGCTAAATAATTCTACTGAAGAAGTGATGTCGAACGAGATGTCCTAGCATGCATCTTGACATCCTGGACTGACTGGTTTAAATCTGTTTTAAATATGTTGCAATAATCAAGGAAGCAATCTGTGCATGGATCAAGGATAGAGGATTGAAGCCCAATGAAGTAGAAGCCTATAAATAGAAGAATTAGACCTAGGATTTTGAATGCCTTTGTGCGCCTTTTGTAACGTTGTTTTCTTGCGTAAGAAACAAGGGTTTAGGATTTTGAGAGTCGTTGACTCTCTAGGTTGTAAGTCTCCCTTTGTATCAGTTGATGCATTATGGCATATATAGGTGTCGCACAGATCCATAAGCCTTGAGGTATTGGATTGTGTATTGTTCTTGGATGAAGCTTTTAAGCAAATCCGAGTTAGCTTAGTTGTCAAGAAAGCTTGACAGATTTCTGTATTGACAGGGATGATGTAGAAATCACAGTTGGTGATTAAGGAAAGTGAGTGGGGTATCTCATATCAGAGTTGTAAACGTTTGAGTTTAGCTTTGGTAAAGAAGTTCATTGGGTAGATGTTAGGTATAAATTTGTAAACGGGGGAGTTTAGCTTTGTAACAGTTCTACAGATAGTGAAGTCTTCTTCCTGGATTGGTATCCCCCAGATGTAGGTGAGTTGCACCGAACTGGGTTAACAATTACTGTGTTCTTTATCATTCTGCAGATTTACGTTTTCTGTTAGGGTTCATGATAAAAATGTTGGATTAGATGTCATGACATCTGTGAGTGTGCAGTTCTGATATTCAAGGTATCAGTCTGCTCTTGCGCCTTTGAGCTTAAATGATTATGTAGCACAATGTCTTGACATGTGTTAGGACATCTGCTGTCTGTATAGGCCAGAATTTCAGTTGCACTTGGGCTGCCAATTCTCTCCATCGTTGTGAATATCCTCTAAAGGATTCATTGTGTTTTTGAGATATACTCAACAATTGTCTTCTATCCGGAGCTATTTCCAAGTTATAGTTGTACCACTTTAAAACACCGTTGGCTAAGCCTTCCCATGATTGAATGTGACTCTTTTCCAGCTTCATGTACTAACCCAATGATGGCCCACTCAAACCGTGTTAAAAATAGTGAATCATCAACTTATCGTCATGCGTATGGGTAGCCATTTTTCGACAGAACATCATCAAATAGTGTCTTAGGCAACTATCCCCTTTGTACTTCTCGAAGTCGGGTACTTTAAACTTCATAGGTATAACAAGACCTGGCACCAAACAGATGTCATCAAGTTTCACCGTGTTAAAGCCTTCCTTAGCCCTTTATCCTTTCTCCAGATCACGAATTATTTTTGCGACTTTAGCTACTTGAGAATGCTCCATTTTTGTCAGTAGCTGGGCACCTTGAGAATTTGACACGTTCGATGTAAATTGAAGATCCTCTTCATCAATATGAACAGTGGGGTTCTTTTGCACCATGGAGACTTCATCGGATAAAGCGATCTGCACAGGTTGAGGTTGAGTAGGAACATCCACTTGTTGAGGAAGACATTCAGGGGGAAGACGATACAGTGGATTAGTTGTCACAGTAAAGCTTGGGTTATCAACATTCTCCATCACAAGATGTTGTAGGTTGTTCCTTGACATAGCTACCACAGGTTCCAACGTATGGTCTACTTCTCCTTTCAAGGTGTCAATATTCTTCTTATCAATGTATGATCCTGCTCTAAAAGCTCAGTTGTCCTTCAACAGCTACCACAGGTACTGGGAAATCAGTTGGCTGGTCATGGACACAGGACCAGGATAAGTTTTTTTTTGTTTTAGACGAAATGCAATGTATGCTGACAAATGCAAATGCAATGTATGAGAATGGATGATTTTTTTTTTTTGTATTTTGAAGAACGATATGCATGCTGATGAATACAGATGCATGAATTGATTTTGTTTATTTGTATGCAATGAAATTGTAATGCAGATAGTTAGGATCTGAGATAACACGAGAAAATCAGAACACCTATTAGGTAGGTTTCCTTATAACGGATAGTTCTAGATCATCTACCCATAAAACCATTCACATGATTGACTTTAGGTTGATGGATACGGTTCACAGAGTCACGGGCCTTAGTCGTATCAACATCATGCAACAGGCTATCCATTTTATGACAAGAGTGACGAAAAGGTCTCTTCTGAGTGGGGTTTTCATGTTGGGTGCAACAAGGAGAGATCATTAGAGTCCAACATTACACAACCACCAAAGTAGAAACTGGTTCTAAGAGGGGGTCTTAGAGTCATGGACCTTTCATGAATCAGCGTCATGCGACAGGCTAGTTGTCTTATAACGAGATATACGAATAGGTCTACTCTAGAGGAGTCTTCATGATAGGCACGCAAGGAGTGGCCCTTAGTGCCTAACACTACACAACTTTCAAATCTAAACTAAGTGTTCTCTCTTCTTTTTCCAAAGCTCAGGTGTAGAGCTTTATTCATGATATCAAATCCCAAAGCCCACACATGAATATACAGAGATATCTATGTAAAATGCGATAAAGCAGAGATCAATAAAACATATAATCAAAGAAAAAAAAGAAACAAACACAGCTAACACACATACAAAAACCTAACTAAACTAGCGTTGACTCACTTAGAGATAGGAAAATTCAATGCAGAACTGTCATCTGTCGTACCTCGAAAAATGAGAGCGACATCGCGAAGCGCAATCACACGCTCGCGGAATAAACTTAACAGATCGACAACATTCTTTATTTATTCTCATAGATGAAGTTAAAATCCCCTGCTATATATACCGCGATAAATACCAGTGTTCCCTGCAAACCCCGCAAAAATTCAGCGCCACAAGTAAGTATAGCATTTTCAAAAACATCCTCAAATTAATTTGAAGAGGTAAAAAAAAAGCCGCAAATTGAAACGCAAACTTCTGTCAAATACATAATTCTTTTGTGGTGTTTGATCTAAGGTAATTAAAATTGGCCTAATAGTTGGACCGAAGTTCAACTTATTGTTATTAAAATATAGTATTATATTTTATTTTTACTATCATATATAAAAATTAATAAATAGTTAAAATACAATTCTATACAAAATAATGTATTTTAATGTTTATCAGTATTGAATCATACAATGATATATGAAATATTTGATTGTATTTGTTTTAATTTTTATGTGGTAATAGAGCTTTGCAAATAATCTTTCTAAGTTAAAGAAATGAGTTTTATTAAGGGCAATTATTTTTTTTTAAGCAAGTTATCCAATAAAACGAGAACTAAAGATTCTCGAACCTGATTACAAAAGGAGCGAGTTAAAACAGCTCGAACAAAAAGTGATTGCTAACCAATTGCTTCTATGATAGAAAAAACAACGGATTTTTACAAAAATCATAAAAATTACAATTGAATTTAGCAATTTCGCCTAATAGTGACCACTTCCAAGCCTTAATCTTTACAGTCCAAACGATGTCGAAAACATTCCAACTATTGTTCTAAAAAATGAAACTATTCCTAGCAATCCAAATATTCCAACATATTGTCAACCAGACCACTCCAGCTTTCCCTTTTTTCACTCCCTGAGATTTACAAAAAAGAAACCATCTCGCAAAACTATCTTTACAACACTCCGAGTTGTCGTCAATATTATCTACAAAACCAACCCACTCCCTTATGTCCCTCCAAATTAACCTCACCACACAACAACTAAAGAACAAATGCACCACCTTTTCTACAGAATTAGAACAAAACACACAAAGAGAATCAGCGTCATTAAATTTGATACCTCTAGAAATTAGATTATCCTTAGTTGGAAGTCTTTTCCAAAAAAGACGTTATCCAAACGCTTTAGTACGAGATGGAGCTTCCGTCTTCCAAGACCTCCTCCACTCGCCTGCTGGCCCCCGACCCCTACCCCCACTACTGCTGGCAGGACGCCCTTCCTCCGTCGTACTGCCAACCCAGGTTCTCACACGTCTGCTGCCCGCAAATGGGCCATTAGCAACAGAAGAAATAACAGGCACTGTGATGTCAAACACAGCAGCAGCAGCAGTGCTGTACAAAGGCGTATCAGCAGTGGAATTGTTGCCCACCGAATCAGGAACAAGCGATGTGCTGTCAAAAACAGTAGCAGCAGTGCTGTTCAAAAGCGTAACAGCAGCGGAGACGCTGCTCACAGAAGCAAGAACATGCGCCGTGCTATCAAAAACAGCAGTCCCTGCAGAACTGTTCGAAGACGCATCCACTGCAGGAAGCCTACTAGCTGCCAAGACTGCCGCACAAGACTTGACGGTAAACCCAATTCCAGGATTTGGGAGCCAGATAAACTTATCCCGACCATTAATAGCATGCCCTGCACTTAAAATGAGATTCTTTAAAATCAGTTTGCTAACATCTAAAACAGAGTCCACGTTATCAACTATACCCAAATCACCCCAACTCCAACCCCCTTCCACCCAACCTCCCATATCGGCTACGGAAGCGTTTTGAAGTCTAGATGCAGAAATTTGATCCGGGAATTTATCCTTCAATCTAAAATTGCCCATCCACTTAGAATACCAAAAAGAGGTAATGTAACCATTCCCCAATTCCACCCTACAATTCTTCGCAAAAATGTCTTGAACAAACTTTTTGTCTATGGACCTGATATCGTTCCACCACATTGATTTAGAGATGCTAGACCGAAGTTCAGAATTCCCATTAATCATGCTCAAACAAATATCTCCATACCGGGCTCGTAAAATGCTATACCACAAAGAGTCCGAACCTTACAAAATCCTCCACCTCCATTTAAGAAGGAGCGCCGCATTAAAATCCTCAATACAATGCAAACCTAAACCACCTTGCTCCAACGGCAAATAAACATCTTTCCATCCTATCCATGAATACGTCTCCGCTCCTCCGTGCTCTCCCGTAAAAATTTACTTTGCAACGAAGTTATTGCATTGGCAATCTTGACCGGAATCCTATAAAAAGATAACATAAAGATTGACAACGAACCTAAAACTGATTTTAGGAGAGTAATTCTACCCCCTAAACTTAGCAACCGACACTTCCAACTAGAAAGCCGTTTCTTGATCTTATCAACCAAACATCTCCACAAGGAAAGTCTTCTCGGATTAGACCCAATAGGGATACCACGAAAGGTGAAACTACTATCCTCTCTTCTACAAGAGAGAAAAGAAGTCGCCGCCTCCATAAAATGAGGGTTCGAATTAATCCCAATTAACTTACTTTTGTGATAGTTTAATCCCAATCCCGAAACAAGCTCGAAACTCTTAAGAACCGCCTTTATGGCCCACATTTGTTTCCATGTACTCCCTCCAATTAGCAAGGTATCATATGCAAATTGGAGGATATCGACCGAACAATCCCTATTAACAATAATTCCTTCATATTCCCCAATTTCCACCGCCTTTTTAACCAAACCCGAGATTGCCTCCGCAACAATCACAAATATAAAGCTAAAGCTATTTTTTTTTTTATTTCGGTGTTAGAAAACTCTAGTGTAATCAATGAGTCAAAAGTGAAAAGTTAAAAATTATGGGGCTTAAAATATTTTACTTAAAAAAAAAAATCTTGATTAAAAACATTGTTTTTGGGTTTTTTTTTTTTAACCCAAAAGGTGCTCTGACCAATTCAAAATGAAGAACAATTTTCATGATCATTTATGCAAACCAAATAAGGGTCCAGTTCGGATGAGGATTCTCTGCAGTGGAATCTCAGCCACGAATTTTATTGCATCACATATTTTTCAATTATTTATAAGAAGAATGAAAGGTTTAGATATACACTGCACATTCTTCAGTGAAAAGTTCACTGAAGAGAATCTCCTCGGTCCCGTTCTCAGTTCAACTGGTTGAACACCATTCAAAACGAGTTAGTTTTATCTTAAATAAAATTAATGATAAAAACATAATCAACCCCTTTTAAAAGAAACAAACATTTCAAAATGACTCAATAATATAGTCTATATATCTACTAAAGATATTCATTTCTTTTCTTGCATGAAATTTTCATGTTTCATATACAAACAAAAATGAATGGCCATGGTGGCGCCTTATATTGCTGACCAAAACAGACAATGTTTAATAATTTCTTTAAGTGACATAAAGTAAAACAATTTTATATCAATACCTTGGTAAGTAAATACAACAACCATCTATAAATAAGATATTTTTTAATAAAGTTTTTATCTCCAACAAAAAAAAATTAAGGAGTTATATCATGTGACTATCATTTTTTTATAAAGAAAATATACAATATATTCTCTCAGTTAAAAAAAAAAGAATATAGCAATAAGCAAGTTCGCTTAGAATCTACATTATTGTATTTTAGGTCATTTTTTTCAATAATTTAATTAATATTTTTTTCAATTACCGCCTTTCCAATTTACCTTTTTTTCTTTGTTTTTTCTTTCTTTCATTTTTTATTAGTATTAACCTCGATTACATGGTCCAACTGAGAGGTAATATATTTTGCATTACTATTTTGAAGTCATTTTTTTTTAAAAGCCCTCTTAAATTTTTTATTTAATATATTCAAATTAATTAGTTTTTTCTAAAAAATCGACGTGATTGATATTTTAAATGTATTCCCAAAATATGACACTTTGGTTTTTTTTTTTATATTTATATTTATATTTTTATTTTTAATTAATACATACACGTCGGATTTTATAAAAAACATACGTGATTCCTATTTTGCCTGAAATACTCCAGAGAACTAGACTTTAACTTGTCATGTATTATTCAACGCTCTAACTTCATATTGTCATTCTCTTCGCAAAAATCCTAGGGGATTTTCATCGTCACTCTCATCAAAACTCTTCCAACAGTAGGCGATATTCATCAACACCGAGTCTGCAGAAGAAAAATTAAACTTGTGACATCCATCTATTCTTCTTATACATGCTCATGCTTAAATTCAAAAGATAGCTTATTACAAAATAAAACTAATTAACATTCACTCCATGTGGGTACGATAGCCTTACTTTTTATCACTTGCTACTTTTAAACGTACATGTATACTTTCATGTGACACATTTTCAAGCAACATATACCAAGGTAAAAAAAGCCTACGAAAACGGTGTTCACTACGCGATTACACTTGATGTTGCAACCGGTAGAGCTTATGGTGAACATGCTGAGGAATTTATGAGTTACATTGTGTTACAATACAAAAGTAAAGTAAGTATTTTGATAGATAGTTGGTGCGACGTTGACGAAGAATTGAAAAACAGCTAATGGACCGATATTACAGTATTTATTTTGAATTTTATGATTTTTTATAAGTATATATGATCATTTATTTTTTTGTTTAATACTAATAATAATTGTTTTGTTTAAACATAAGTGGTGTTTATTCTAAGTGTAGAGGACAATATGGTGAAAACGAAATTGCTTACACATGTTGGTGAGCGTTGGAAAGGCTTTATGACACAACTCATCCATGATTATATTCATCATCCAAGTGATCAAGCTAAACCTCCCGTGATGTATCAATTTATTGATCAGGATGTTTGGAAGAAATTTGTAAATCTTACACCACTCTTAACCTCTTGTCTAAGAGCAAAAATTCAAAGGATAATAGATCTAGAAATATCTATCCACATAGATTGTCTCGAGGAGAATATGAAAGACTTGAAAAGAATATGATTGAAGAAAAAAGAAAACAAAGGGAACTGGAGCTGAGAGATTCTATAATCCTTGATTGCATTCCATCTCCTCCATCACGCCATGAGAATTGGAAGAGGGCACGTCAAAGAATAGGCGGAGAGTTCACATCAGAGGCTACATGCGAAGTGGTTGAAAAGATTGTAAGTAGATACTTTTTTCCAACAATATTTATTTTAGTTAAATCAATTTGGTAAATATGAAATTTTATTTGTGTTGTAGGATGTACTGGTCGAACAATCCAAAGGAGGCCTCTTGATTTCACAAGATCATCATGACATCTTGGTAGATATGAATGGAACCAAGGAGCATCCCGGGCGTGTCTTGTGTCTTGGAAAAGGCATTGGCTTCAAGTCACATTTTAGACCATCTCAATCAACTAGAGCAGTAAGTTGTAGGAGAGAGATTGAAGAGATAGTTGCTATAAAGTTGGTGGAGAAAATGGAGAAATGGATTCAGGAGGAGAGGGAGACGTTGTTGCAGCAGGTGCGGGAGAGAGTCCAGAAGGAGCAAGAAGAGCGAGAGAAGTTGGTCGAGGAGGAGCGAAAGAAGTTGAATGAGGAAGAGCTTGACAAGATGTTCTTATTATTGTTTGTCTATTTTGATTTTTGTATTGTATTTTTGTTGTATTTATGATGCAAAAATTGAACTCTTTGTGTTTACTCAACCAAACAACTTCAAATGATCAATTGCACATTCATGATAAAGTTATGGGTGGTACAAGCACGAAAGAAAGTTGTTCTGTCCACCAGAACAATATTGAAACCACTATAGCACAACATTGATCAGTTGTGCATTCATGATAAAGTTATGGGTGGTACAAGCATGAAAGAAAGTTGTTCTGCCAACCAAGACAATATTGAAACCACACCACCACAACTAAATAACACTAAGAGACTTTCAATGATATTAAATAGTATTCCACTCATCTGCGAGAATATTAAATTAAGTCATGATCCAGATGTGTTTTACATACTTTCTAAGACTTCTACTATGGATTTTTTTAAGACGCATGAATGGCTAGACAATACCATATTACAATTGTGGTGCTCGTACGTATAATATTTACGTTGATTTCTTTTTAGATTCATATTTTCTCGTACTTTATAACAAAAATATTTGACTCTTGCAAGTTCTTGCATGAGATATGTGATGAAAGGAATTTAACAAGGTTTCCATCTCCTCCATCACGCCATGAGAATTGGAAGAGGGCACGTCAAAGAAAAGGCGGAGAGTTCACATCAGAGGCTACATGTGAAGTGGTTGAAAAGATTGTAAGTAGATACTTTTTTTCAATAATATTTATTTTAGTTAAAGCAATTTGGTAAATATGAAATTTTATTTGTGTTATAGGATGTACTGGTCGAACAATCCAAAGGAGGCCTCTTGATTTCACAAGATCATCATTACATCTTGGTAGATGTGATTGGAACCGAGGAGCATCCTGAGCGTGTCTTGTGTCTTGGAAAAGGCATTGGCTTCAAGTCACATTTTAGACCATCTCAATCAACTAGAGAAGTAAGTTGTAGGAGAGCGATTGAAGAGATAGTTGCTATAAAGTTTGTGGAGAAAATGGAGAAATGGATTCAGGAGGAGAGGGAGAGGTTCTTGCAGCAGGTGCGTGAGAGAGTTCAGAAGGAGCATAAAGAGCGAGAGAAGTTGGTCGAGGAGGAGCGAAAGAAGTTGAATGAGGAAGAGCTTGAGAAGATGTTCTTATTATTGTTTGTGTATTTTGATTTTTTTATTGTATTTTTGTTGTATTTATGATGCAAAAATTAAACTGTTTGTGTTTACTCAACCAAACAACTTCAAATGATAAATTGCACATTCATGATAAAGTTATGGGTGGTACAAGCACGAAAGAAAGTTGTTCTGTCCACCAGAACAATATTGAAACCACTATACCACAACATTGATCAGTTGTGCATTCATGATAAAGTTATGGGTGGTACAAGCATGAAAGAAATTTGTTCTGCCAACTAGGACAATATTGAAACCACACCATCACAACTAAATAACACTAAGAGACTTTCAATGATATTAAATAGTATTCCACTCATCTGCGAGAATATTAAATTAAGTCATGATCCAGATGTGTTTTACATACTTTCTAAGACTTCTACTATGGAATTTTTTAAGACGCATGAATGGCTAGACAATACCATATTACAATTGTGGTGCTCGTAAGTATAATATTTACGTTGATTTCTTTTTAGATTCATATTTTCTCGTACTTTATAACAAAAATATTTGACTCTTGCAAGTTCTTGCATGAGATATGTGATGAAAGGAATTTAACAAGGTTTCCATCTCCTCCATCACGCCATGAGAATTGGAAGAGGGCACGTCAAAGAAAAGGCGGAGAGTTCACATCAGAGGCTACATGTGAAGTGGTTGAAAAGATTGTAAGTAGATACTTTTTTTCAACAATATTTATTTTAGTTAAAGCAATTTGGTAAATATGAAATTTTATTTGTGTTATAGGATGTACTGGTCG
The DNA here is from genome assembly GCA_022829125.1 of Lathyrus tuberosus. Taxonomy (NCBI): domain Eukaryota; kingdom Viridiplantae; phylum Streptophyta; class Magnoliopsida; order Fabales; family Fabaceae; genus Lathyrus; species Lathyrus tuberosus. The sequence goes on along the minus strand of JALAZF010000065.1, from coordinate 14,293,400 downwards.
AACAATCCAAAGGAGGCCTCTTGATTTCACAAGATCATCATGACATCTTGGTAGATGTGATTGGAACCGAGGAGCATCTCGGGCGTGTCTTGTGTCTTGGAAAAGGCATTGGCTTCAAGTCACATTTTAGACCATCTCAATCAACTAGAGAAGTAAGTTGTAGGAGAGAGATTGAAGAGATAGTTGCTATAAAGTTTGTGGAGAAAATGGAGAAATGGATTCAGGAGGAGAGGGAGAGGTTCTTGCAGCAGGTGCGGGAGAGAGTCCAGAGGAGCATAAAGAGCGAGAGAAGTTGGTCGAGGAGGAGCGAAAGAAGTTGAATGAGGAAGAGCTTGAGAAGATGTTCTTATTATTGTTTGTGTATTTTGATTTTTTTATTGTATTTTTGTTGTATTTATGATGCAAAAATTGAACTCTTTGTGTTTACTCAACCAAACAACTTCAAATGATAAATTGCACATTCATGATAAAGTTATGGGTGGTACAAGCACGAAAGAAAGTTGTTCTGTCCACCAGAACAATATTGAAACCACTATACCACAACATTGATCAGTTGTGCATTCATGATAAAGTTATGGGTGGTACAAGCATGAAAGAAAGTTGTTCTGCCAACCAGGACAATATTGAAACCACACCACCACAACTAAATAACACTAAGAGACTTTCAATGATATTAAATAGTATTCCACTCATCTGCGAGAATATTAAATTAATTCAAGATCCAGATGTGTTTTACATACTTTTTCAGACTTCTACTATGGATTTTTTTAAGACGCATGAATGGCTAGACAATACCTTATTACAATTGTGGTGCTCATAAGTATAATATTTACGTTGATTTCTTTTTAGATTCATATTTTTTCGTACTTTATAACAAAATATTTGACTCTTACAAGTTCTTGCATGAGATATGTGATGAAAGGAATTTAACAAGGTTTCCATCTCCTCCATCACGCCATGAGAATTTGAAGAGGGCACGTCAAAGAAAAGGCAGAGAGTTTACATCAGAGGCTACATACGAAGTGGTTGAAAAGATTGTAAGTATATACTTTTTTTCAACAATATTTATTTTAGTTAAATCAATTTGGTAAATATGAAATTTTATTTGTGTTGTAGGATGTACTGGTCGAACAATCCAAAGGATGCCTCTTGATTTCACAAAATCATCATGACATCTTGGTATATGTGATTGGAACCGAGGAGCATCCCGGGCGTGTCTTGTGTCTTGGAAAAGGCATTGGCTTCAAGTCACATTTTAGACCATCTCAATCAACTAGATAAGTAAGTTGTAGGAGAGAGATTGAAGAGATAGTTGCTATAAAGTTGGTGCAGAAAATGGAGAAATGGATTCAGGAGGAGAGGGAGAGGTTGTTGCAGCAGGTGCGGGAGAGAGTCCAGAAGGAGCAAGAAGAGCGAGAGAAGTTGGTCGAGGAGAAGCGAAAGAAGTTGAATGAGGAAGAGCTTGAGAAGATGTTCTTATTATTATTTGTGTATTTTGATTTTTTTATTGTATTTTTGTTGTATTTATGATGCAAAAATTGAACTCTTTGTGTTTACTCAAACCAACAATTTCAAATGATCAATTGCACATTCATGATAAAGTTATGGGTGGTACAAGCACGAAAGAAAGTTGTTCTGTCCACCAGAACAATATTGAAACCACTCCACCACAACATTGATCAGTTGTACATTCATGATAAAGTTATGGGTGGTACAAGCATGAAAGAAAGTTTTTCTGCCAACCAGGACAATATTGAAACCACACCACCACAACTAAATAACACTAAGAGACTTTCAATGATATTAAATAGTATTCCACTCATCTGCGAGAATATTAAATTAATTCAAGATCCAGATGTGTTTTACATACTTTTTCAGACTTCTACTATGGATTTTTTTAAGACGCATGAATGGCTAGACAATACCTTATTACAATTGTGGTGCTCATAAGTATAATATTTACGTTAATTTCTTTTTAGATTCATATTTTTTCGTACTTTATAACAAAATATTTGACTCTTACAAGTTCTTGCATGAGATATGTGATGAAAGGAATTTAACAAGGTTTCCATCTCCTCCATCACGCCATGAGAATTTGAAGAGGGCACGTCAAAGAAAAGGCAGAGAGTTTACATCAGAGGCTACATACGAAGTGGTTGAAAAGATTGTAAGTATATACTTTTTTTCAACAATATTTATTTTAGTTAAATCAATTTGGTAAATATGAAATTTTATTTGTGTTGTAGGATGTACTGGTCGAACAATCCAAAGGATGCCTCTTGATTTCACAAAATCATCATGACATCTTGGTATATGTGATTGGAACCGAGGAGCATCCCGGGCGTGTCTTGTGTCTTGGAAAAGGCATTGGCTTCAAGTCACATTTTAGACCATCTCAATCAACTAGATAAGTAAGTTGTAGGAGAGAGATTGAAGAGATAGTTGCTATAAAGTTGGTGCAGAAAATGGAGAAATGGATTCAGGAGGAGAGGGAGAGGTTGTTGCAGCAGGTGCGGGAGAGAGTCCAGAAGGAGCAAGAAGAGCGAGAGAAGTTGGTCGAGGAGAAGCGAAAGAAGTTGAATGAGGAAGAGCTTGAGAAGATGTTCTTATTATTATTTGTGTATTTTGATTTTTTTATTGTATTTTTGTTGTATTTATGATGCAAAAATTGAACTCTTTGTGTTTACTCAAACCAACAATTTCAAATGATCAATTGCACATTCATGATAAAGTTATGGGTGGTACAAGCACGAAAGAAAGTTGTTCTGTCCACCAGAACAATATTGAAACCACTCCACCACAACATTGATCAGTTGTACATTCATGATAAAGTTATGGGTGGTACAAGCATGAAAGAAAGTTTTTCTGCCAACCAGGACAATATTGAAACCTCACCACCACAACTAAATAACACTAAGAGACTTTCAATGATATTAAATAGTATTCCACTCATCTGCGAGAATATTAAATTAAGTCATGATCCAGATGTGTTTTACATACTTTCTAAGACTTCTACTATGGATTTTTTAAAGACGCATGAATGGCTAGACAATACCATATTACAATTGTGGTACTCGTAAGTATAATTTTTACGTTGATTTCTTTTTAGATTCATATTTTTTCGTACTTTATAGCAAAAATATTTGACTCTTGCAAGTTCTTGCATGAGATATGTGATGAAAGGAATTTAACAAGGTTTCCATCTCCTCCATCACGCCATGAGAATTGGAAGAGGGCACGTTAAAGAAACGGCGGAGAGTTCACATCAGAGGCTACATGCGAAGTGGTTGAAAAGATTGTAAGTAGATACTTTTTTTCAACAATATTTATTTTAGTTAAATCAATTTGGTAAATATGAAATTTTATTTGTGTTGTAGGATGTACTGGTCGAACAATCCAAAGGAGTCCTCTTGATTTCACAAGATCATCATGACATCTTGGTAGATGTGATTGGAACCGAGGGGCATCCGGGGCGTGTCTTGTGTCTTGGAAAAGGCATTGGCTTCAAGTCACATTTTAGACCATCTCAATCAACTAGAGAAGTAAGCTGTAGGAGAGATATTAAAGAGATAGTTGCTATAAAGTTAGTGGAAAAAATGGAGAAATGGTTTCAGGAGGAGAGGGAGAGGTTGTTGCAGCAGGTGCGGGAGAGAGTCCAGAGTGAGTAAGTGGTATTATTTTTAAAACTCAAATTTTACCTTTAATTTTAAATTGTTTTTATTCATGTTTAACTTTAACCGACATGTGTAGACCGGTGGAGGGATACAATGCACTCAAACATAATGTACTAGGTTGAAAGCTAAAGTTCTATTACCTAAAACTAAGTATATTACTGATGCTTTTTGACATTATTTTATTTGTGTATTAGTGATATAAATATATGAAAATTATTTGTAGTCGCGAAAATAAACTGGCAACTATTCTTGTGGATACTATGTTATGAGACAAATTTTTGATATTGTCTCCGGAGGCATTAGAAATTAATGGACTAAGCTTAAGGTATTCTTTTAATCCATATACATTTAATTATGTAGATTTCTTAAGTTAATGTTGTTCTTGTTAGCTTATCATATTTTAAATTTTGTTCTTAATATAGGTGTTTAGCGGCAGATCACCATTCTCAAAAGAAGATATAGATGACATCCAATCATGTTGGAACGATGTCTTCTTATCTAGTTATGAACCTCAACAACAATAGTTTTTCTTGATTGTTTTAAGCTTTATATATATATATAGAGAGAGAGAGAGGTTTTGTCATTTTTATGTGTAAGTATGCAAATTTTATATTCCGTGTTTATGAGAACAATGTAAATTTGTACATATGGTTTTGAAAATAATGTAAATTTGGTATTTTGTTAATATTTCACCATGGTTATATGTTCCAACTGTGGTGGTATGTGTAAGATTTTATTATAAAATATGAGATTGCTTGTTTTTCTCATCCCTCATTAACCATATACAATTATTCAAATAGATTTTTGAGATAACAATCAAAAAAATTAAATTATTCTTGAAAAACAACTTAAACGGTCCAATTTTTATCGAATTGCATGCATCTTGTAATTCATGATTTCCTCATTAATCTATATAATTTGATTCAATCCCAAGTTCTTCAAAGATAATAAATGGATGTCCTATAAGTCTTTCACACATAATTTGAGTTCCTCTTTTTCTTCTTTCTAGTTTGTGCAAACATCAAATTTTGTGCGTGATAACTCACTTTATGTGAGATATTTAATACTTTTGTACTTGAATTTTAGGGTAATTTATAGCTTGAGTAATGTCATTTATTATATTTTATGATTCTTTTGTTAATTTAGAATAGAGCACCCTAGGTTCTCTCTTTTGTCATTTTTATGTGTTTTGTGCTTGTGCAGAATTTGCTCAGGTGTCGAGTACTGTCACGCCAAGAATCTGTGAACACCATTCAGCAGGCCTTGACCTAGAAGATGCTGGTATGAGTTCTCAACTGCAATGCTAATGCTGACGTGGCAGAAATTTGAGATGAAAATAGGGCTGAGTTGGAGAAAATGAATGGATAAGGATAAAATGCTACAAGACAAAGGAGAAATTTAATGGATAAGGATGAAACACTACAAGACAAAACTCTAAAAAGCTGTTTTTGGCCTGCTGCTGTTGTACCGCTATTGCTCTTGCAATTCTTCTACAATATCATATTGTCTCCCATGTGCACTGTAGTATCATAGTACAACATAAAAGAATATGCTTTATTTGTTGGGCTTAAGCTAATGGATCATTTTAAAGGTCTAAGAACCAAAGTGATACAATATGCAGCTGAAATTCTCTATAAATAGACCTGCAATGCAATGAAGAAATTGGTTCTGAAACTTGGAAATTTTGCAGAATTGAAATAAAGGAAGACAAAGACAAAAAGGCGAGGGGAGGTATGACAAAAATCATCACCTACTGTTTAGAAAATTATAAGTGATTAAATTGTCATCCTTATGTTTATTATTTCTATCTTCTTGCTTGGGAATATGTATCTTAAGATCTCTCTGTGTTGTTCTTACTTTACTCATTATGAGCTAAAGTTGCATTGTTGGATAATGTGAAGTATAATGAATTTGTAATCTTTTGAATGTTATGAATGTGTTGTCTTGATATATTTTGCTCATGTGAATTTATGTTATATATTTATTGCTTTGTATGGCCACCTTGGGAGTAGATAACAACTTGTTAATGTTGAGAGATACTTTGACAAGTGGAACTCATAAGTAAATATGGTTGAAAATAGTAGGATAGAGATATTCAATAGACTAGCTACTTTAGAGATAAAGAGCTACACTCATAGGGGAACTTCGTAATGAACCCATACATGGATAAAGGTTACAAGCGAGGCTAAGCCATTTGTCCCCTTGCTTTGATGTATATGTTTATGATGTTGTAGAAATACATCTTAAGATCATATTCTAGCCGCATATGTCATGACATAACACATCAGAAACATACATTAGATGAATTCATTAAATGGAACATTGTCCAACATATTATTTCACTCTTTGTTAAACTTAAATATTTTATCTGTTTTTTCACTTTCCTAACCACGTGACACACACCATTATTTTATTACCTTTGCTCATGTTTACTTTACAACTTCTTGTATATAAATCATTATGCTTAATACAATCTCTGTGGGATCGATACATTTTCATATCACTTGCTACTAATTTGACCGTGTATAACTACACGCATATAAATTATCCACCAGTGTGAAAAAATCAGACAGAGATCCATTTATCATCATTGTTTTGAAGAATTTTTTGCATTGAATCAAATTCTATAGGCTAAAGAGGAAATAATGAATTAGAACATGCATGTAATTTGATAAACATCGGATCGTCTAAGTTGTTTTACAAGAATAATTTAATTTTTTTAATTATTATCTAAAAAATATATTTAAAGAATGCAAGTTCAATGAGGGGTTAGTGATACAAACAATCACATATGATATAAGAAACTCACTAACAACATTTATCAACAAAAACATCAATTAATACATAGATTAAGAGAACTTGATAACTAATCATTCCTGGAAGCTATGAATAGGATAAAATAGAAGGGAGAGTAGAAAACATGTGTTCTCTATGGGAATAATATATGAAAGACTCATATAATATTTCCATAATGAACACAAGCTCGTTGTTAGATCCATGTTCACACAACCAGTTGCATCAGTGATAAGTAAAGAACCATAACCACTAGTTAGCTACAACATCAACAACATGCAATAAAATGCAACAACATTTATCAATAACATACATACCTTTAACTGAAAAAATTCATGGAAAACAACATGAAAAAATAGCATGTTAACATAAGCTAGCATTACATTTTAATCTAATAAATGGTTAACATAAACTAGCAGGTTAACATAAGAGTACGTTGTAATCCAAGAAAAATTTATCAACATACAAGTGATCTAACAAAGGTTAACAAGCCATACATTTTAATCCAACAAAAATTAAATCAACATGTTAACATGTGCAACATAACAAGGTCTTCAAGTTTCATGCTTAGTTGAATTTGTGTCGTTCTCAAGGTCTTCATTCTCAAGGTCTTCATTTGATTCAGGATCAGTAGCATCCAGATTCATTAGGTACTTCATAATAGCATCTACCTTCCCTATCTTTTCAGGGTTAAAATTCTTGATAAAGAATCTTCTTATAGCATGTTCCACCATACGGTTCAACAACCTTCATGCGATTCCTAATAGCTTTTGCTTCATTAGCTTTGTTTAACCACAACTCCAGCATATCAATAACCTTCTTTGAAGCATCAATCTCATGGAAATTTTTCCCACTATTCATGTTGAGAGAAAGATATGAAACCTGAGAGTAGGATATGTTTAGATGGTTTCAAAGTGGTTGTGGGGAAGAGAAACTCTTTTTTAAAACCTTAACCTAAAACATATCCAAACCAACAACAAAACATGTGAAAAAGAAGTAAATAATATGACAATAATGTGAAAATCATGTGAAAAATAAAACAGTAACAACAACAAAAAAACCATCAAATCTTGAACAAGAAGAAAATCATGTATGAAATATAACAATAATATACACGAAAACGAGAGAATAAGGAAGAAGAAGAATAATTTTATGTATAAAGAACACGATTAAAGCTATAATGTAGAATAGGAAAACTAATGATGAAGAAGAATAGAGAAAATGTGTGCTAGGATTTTGTTGTAAGAGATACAACGATACTGTCAAGAAGTGAGAGCTAATTCACTTATATATGAGTAAATAATTTCACCCCGGTCGTATTCAAAACTCTAAAAAGCTATTTTTGGCCTGCTGCTGTTGTACCGCTATTGCTCTTTCAATTCTTCTACAATGTCATGTTGTCTCCCATGTGCACTGTACTATCATAGTACAACATAAAGGAATATGCTTTATTCGTTGGGCTTAAGCTAATGGATCATTGTAAAGGTCTAAGAACCAAAGTGATACAATATGCAGCTGAAATTCTCTATAAATAGACCTGCAATGCAATGAAGAAACTGGTTCTGAAACTTGGAAATTTTGCAGAATTGAAATAAAGGAAGACAAAGACAAAAAGGAAAGGGGAGGTATGACAAAAGTCATCACCTACTGTTTAGAAAATTATAAGTGATTAAATTGTCATCCTTATGTTTATCATTTCTATCTTCTTGCTTGGGAATATGTATCTTAAGATCTCTCTGTGTTGTTCTTACTTTACTCATTATGAGCTAAAGTTGCATTGTTGGATAATGTGAAGTATAATGAATTTGTAATCTTTTGAATGTTATGAATGTGTTGTCTTGATATATTTTGCTCATGTGAATTTATGTTATATATTTATTGCTTTGTATGGCCACCTTGGGAGTAGATAACAACTTGTTAATGTTGAGAGATACTTTGACAAGTGGAACTCATAAGTAAATATGGTTGAAAATAGTAGGATAGAGATATTCAATAGACTAGCTACTTTAGAGATAAAGAGCTACACTCATAGGGGAACTTCGTAATGAACCCAGACATGGACAAAGGTTACAAGCGAGGCTAAGCCATTTGTCCCCTTGCTTTGATGTATATGTTTATGATGTTGTAGAAATACATCTTAAGCTCATATTCTAGCCGCATATGTCATGACATAACACATCAGAAACATACATTAGATGAATTCATTAAATGGAACATTGTCCAACATATTATTTCACTCTTTGTTAAACTTAAATATTTTATCTGTTTTTTCACTTTCCTAACCACGTGACACACACCATTATTTTATTACCTTTGCTCATGTTTACTTTACAACTTCTTGTATATAAATCATTATGCTTAATACAATCTCTGTGGGATCGATACATTTTCATATCACTTGCTACTAATTTGACCGTGTATAACTACACGTATATAAATTAGCCACCAGTGTGAAAAATTCAGACAGAGATCCATTTATCATCATTGTTTCGAAGAATTTTTTGCATTGAATCAAATTCTATAGGCTAAAGAGGAAATAATGAATTAGAACATGCATGCAATTCGATAAACATCGGATCGTCTAAGTTGTTTTACAAGAATAATTTAATTTTTTTAATTATTATCTAAAAAATATATTTAAAGAATGCAAGTTCAATGAGGGGTTAGTGATACAAACAATCACATATGATATAAGAAACTCACTAACAACATTTATCAACAAAAACATCAATTAATACATAGATTAAGAGAACTTGATAACTAATCATTCCTGGAAGCTATGAATAGGATAAAATAGAAGGGAGAGTAGAAAACATGTGTTCTCTATGGGAATAATATATGAAAGACTCATATAATATTTCCATAATGAACACAAGCTCGCTGTTAGATCCATGTTCACACAACCAGTTGCATCAGTGATAAGTAAAGAACCATAACCACTAGTTAGCTACAACATCAACAACAAGCAATAAAATGCAACAACATTTATCAATAACATACATACCTTTAACTGAAAAAATTCATGGAAAACAACATGAAAAAATAGCATGTTAACATAAGCTAGCATTACATTTTAATCTAATAAATGGTTAACATAAACTAGCAGGTTAACATAAGAGTACGTTGTAATCCAAGAAAAATTTATCAACATACAAGTGATCTAACAAAGGTTAACAAGCCATACATTTTAATCCAACAAAAATTAAATCAACATGTTAACATGTGCAACATAACAAGGTCTTGAAGTTTCATGCTTAGTTGAATTTGTGTCGTTCTCAAGGTCTTCATTCTCAAGGTCTTCATTTGATTCAGGATCAGTAGCATCCAGATTCATTAGGTACTTCATAATAGCATCTACCTTCCCTATCTTTTCAGGGTTAAAATTCTTGATAAAGAATCTTCTTATAGCATGTTCCACCATACGGTTCAACAACCTTCATGCGATTCCTAATAGCTTTTGCTTCATTAGCTTTGTTTAACCACAACTCCAGCATATCAATAACCTTCTTTGAAGCATCAATCTCATGGAAATTTTTCCCACTATTCATGCGGAGAGAAAGATATGAAACCTGAGAGTAGGATATGTTTAGATGGTTTCAAAGTGGTTGTGGGGAAGAGAAACTCTTTTTTAAAACCTTAACCTAAAACATATCCAAACCAACAACAAAACATGTGAAAAAGAAGTAAATAATATGACAATAATGTGAAAATTATGTGAAAAATAAAACAGTAACAACAACAAAAAAACCATCAAATCTTGAACAAGAAGAAAATCATGTATGAAATATAACAATAATATACACGAAAACGAGAGAATAAGGAAGAAGAAGAATAATTTTATGTATAAAGAACACGATTGAAGCTATAATGTAGAATAGGAAAACTAATGATGAAGAAGAATAGAGAAAATGTGTGCTAGGATTTTGTTGTAAGAGATACAACGATACTGTCAAGAAGTGAGAGCTAATTCACTTATATATGAGTAAACAATTTCACCCCGGTCGTATTCAAAACTCTAAAAAGCAGTTTTTGGCCTGCTGTTGTTGTACCGCTATTGCTCTTTCAATTCTTCTACAATGTCATGTTGTCTCCCATGTGCACTGTACTATCATAGTACAACATAAAGGAATATGCTTTATTCGTTGGGCTTAAGCTAATGGATCATTGTAAAGGTCTAAGAACCAAAGTGATACAATATGCAGCTGAAATTCTCTATAAATAGACCTGCAATGCAATGAAGAAACTGGTTCTGAAACTTGGAAATTTTGCAGAATTGAAATAAAGGAAGACAAAGACAAAAAGGCAAGGGGAGGTATGACAAAAGTCATCACCTACTGTTTAGAAAATTATAAGTGATTAAATTGTCATCCTTATGTTTATCATTTCTATCTTCTTGCTTGGGAATATGTATCTTAAGATCTCTCTGTCTTGTTCTTACTTTACTCATTATGAGCTAAAGTTGCATTGTTGGATAATGTGAAGTATAATGAATTTGTAATCTTTTGAATGTTATGAATGTGTTGTCTTGATATATTTTGCTCATGTGAATTTATGTTATATATTTATTGCTTTGTATGGCCACCTTGGGAGTAGATAACAACTTGTTAATGTTGAGAGATACTTTGACAAGTGGAACTCATAAGTAAATATGGTTGAAAATAGTAGGATAGAGATATTCAATAGACTAGCTACATTAGAGATAAAGAGCTACACTCATAGGGGAACTTCGTAATGAACCCAGACATGGACAAAGGTTACAAGCGAGGCTAAGCCATTTGTCCCCTTGCTTTGATGTATATGTTTATGATGTTGTAGAAATACATCTTAAGCTCATATTCTAGCCGCATATGTCATGACATAACACATCAGAAACATACATTAGATGAATTCATTAAATGGAACATTGTCCAACATATTATTTCACTCTTTGTTAAACTTAAATATTTTATCTGTTTTTTCACTTTCCTAACCACGTGACACACACCATTATTTTATTACCTTTGCTCATGTTTACTTTACAACTTCTTGTATATAAATCATTATGCTTAATACAATCTCTGTGGGATCGATACATTTTCATATCACTTGCTACTAATTTGACCGTGTATAACTACACGTATATAAATTAGCCACCAGTGTGAAAAAATCAGACAGAGATCCATTTATCATCATTGTTTTGAAGAATTTTTTGCATTGAATCAAATTCTATAGGCTAAAGAGGAAATAATGAATTAGAACATGCATGCAATTCGATAAACATCGGATCGTCTAAGTTGTTTTACAAGAATAATTTAATTTTTTTTAATTATTATCTAAAAAATATATTTAAAGAATGCAAGTTCAATGAGGGGTTAGTGATACAAACAATCACATATGATATAAGAAACTCACTAACAACATTTATCAACAAAAACATCAATTAATACATAGATTAAGAGAACTTGATAACTAATCATTCCTGGAAGCTATGAATAGGATAAAAAAGAAGGGAGAGTAGAAAACATGTGTTCTCTATGGGAATAATATATGAAAGACTCATATAATATTTCCATAATGAACACAAGCTCGCTGTTAGATCCATGTTCACACAACCAGTTGCATCAGTGATAAGTAAAGAACCATAACTAAAAGTTAGCTACAACATCAACAACATGCAATAAAATGCAACAACATTTATCAATAACATACATACCTTTAACTGAAAAAATTCATGGAAAACAACATGAAAAAATAGCATGTTAACATAAGCTAGCATTACATTTTAATCTAATAAATGGTTAACATAAACTAGCAGGTTAACATAAGAGTACGTTGTAATCCAAGAAAAATTTATCAACATACAAGTGATCTAACAAAGGTTAACAAGCCATACATTTTAATCCAACAAAAATTAAATCAACATGTTAACATGTGCAACATAACAAGGTCTTCAAGTTTCATGCTTAGTTGAATTTGTGTCGTTCTCAAGGTCTTCATTCTCAAGGTCTTCATTTGATTCAGGATCAGTAGCATCCAGATTCATTAGGTACTTCATAATAGCATCTACCTTCCCTATCTTTTCAGGGTTAAAATTCTTGATAAAGAATCTTCTTATAGCATGTTCCACCATACGGTTCAACAACCTTCATGCGATTCCTAATAGCTTTTGCTTCATTAGCTTTGTTTAACCATAACTCCAGCATATCAATAACCTTCTTTGAAGCATCAATCTCATGGAAATTTTTCCCACTATTCATGTTGAGAGAAAGATTTGAAACCTGAGAGTAGGATATGTTTAGATGGTGTCAAAGTGGTTGTGGGGAAGAGAAACTCTTTTTTAAAACCTTAACCTAAAACATATCCAAACCAACAACAAAACATGTGAAAAAGAAGTAAATAATATGACAATAATGTGAAAATCATGTGAAACATAAAACAGTAACAACAACAAAAAAACCATCAAATCTTGAACAAGAAGAAAATCATGTATGAAATATAACAATAATATACACGAAAACGAGAGAATAAGGAAGAAGAAGAATAATTTTATGTATAAAGAACAAGATTGAAGCTATAATGTAGAATAGGAAAACTAATGATGAAGAAGAATAGAGAAAATGTGTGCTAGGATTTTGTTGTGAGAGATACAACGATACTGTCGAGAAGTGAGAGCTAATTCACTTATATATGAGTAAACAATTTCACCCCGGTCGTATTCTAAAATCGTGATGAAATGAAAGATCTTTCACAACAGTTGACATTAACAGCCGTGGGGATAGGTATTTTTAATTTGATATATATATATATATATATATATATATATATATATATATATATATATATATATATATATATATATATATATATAAAAGAAAGACACTCATTGTAACAAAAAAGTAGAAAATTGGTGAAAGCGAGATTCGAACCTTTTCACTCCATGAATGTTTAATACCGGTTAAATGGTTTGACCGTAATGCAAACTCTTTTCGTAAAAATAAAAAACAAAACACGTCCAAAAAAAAGAGGTATTACCACAGTTAACTGTCATACCGTTGTAATTTAGTTTTACCAAATGTATATTTTGTAGTAACGTAGTGAACAATTAAAATTATATCTCAACAAAACAAACTTAACATTAAATCTTCAACCTTAACACAACAACTACAACTAAAAATACAACAACAATATTAAACCCAGAGTCACAAAAATACCAATAACATTAAACCTTAAATATCTTAACAACAACAACAACATTACTGGTATAAACAGGGAGAAAATATTTACGTACTCGAAACGTGATGAGAGACTCAAAGAAACAAATTGGTTTAAGTATCGAGTTTCCTTATTCGAGCTTTGTTCCAGTTTCCTTCTTTTAGTTTTGTTTGTGTTTCCTTCCTCCTTTGTTTACTTCGGTTGACGTGAAAGATGATGTTTAGTTTGGTTTAGTGGAGAAGATGAAGATGGTGTTTTCGAGTAAATGGAAAATGGTGTTTCATTTGTTAGATTGAGAAGATGAAGAAGGTGATTCGTTCGCTAGGGAAAAAAAAGATTATGAAAAAAGCAAAGGTGAATGAGAACTAGCATAGTGATTTTGGAAAACAATGTTGCTGGAAATTTTCCTCATGATTGGTAGTAAAAATAAAGGGAATATCTAATTGATATTTTAATTAAAAAATATAATAAAAGTACGGGCACCATTACTCTTTAGCTAGGTGAGCATTGACAATAAGAGAGCTATTTTAAAAGAAATAAAATCTTTAACATAAATTTTTGGGTATCAAACTGTGTTCACGAGGGATTTTCCCCTTACAACCGAAGAAAAAGATAACTTCTATTACATACCTAAAAGAATGGTGATTGGTTAGAAATATCAGTTACAACTTACCATTGACCATTTTTATTTTGGGTTAAAATATCTTTTCAAGATGATTAATATTATGTTTTTCAATGTTGTCAACTAAGACAAACAATAATTCTTTCAATATTTTCCTTGACGACAACATTGAAAAATTATTCTTGAAAAAATAACTACAATTGAAACAACAGTAACAACAACAAAAGCAACAATGTTGAGGGGGCAAATTGTAATTCTTTTAGGAATTTAGTTTTAGAGAGAGAACGTCTGCCTTCTCTCTACATTTTTTCTCACTATCAACACATCTTTGATCAAGCTTGGCTTCTTCTTTTTCAACAAACTATGTAAATAATCAACACTCTAGAGGGTAAGTCTGGGCACATCAGTGGAGTGTGTTTTCGGCTTAAACTCCTTGCTTTAGGGCAAGGGGCCTTGGCACGTTTCGTTGTATGTTCCCTGGATTTATGTTTCTGTGAGTGCTGGTGTGCATTATGGAGTGGCAAACTGTGAGGAGGAAGAATAAGCCTGAGAAGTTAAGGTACTCAGTCTGGAAGGATAGGTCTGGGAAACATGTTGATGGGAACGAAGAAATGTCATCTTTCTTTTTCACTGAATTTCCAGAAAGGTATAATGCTAGAGACATGTTCAACGTGTTCAAGGAGTTTGGACAAATACATGAAGTGTTTATCCCAGCTACGAAAGACAAAAGAGGAAAACGGTTTGGATTTCTCAGATTCAGGAAGGTGGACGATGCAAGGAGCCTAGCGATTAAGCTGGACAACATCCAAATTAACGATCACAAAATTTATGTGAACGTCCCTAGGTTTGATAGAAGAATGGAACATCCTGAGAAAGTCCCTTTGGCAAAACCATTGATGAATGTAGACCGTCAAGTATACGGAGATAAAAAGAGACAATTTGGGTTTAGACAAAATAAGTCCTATGTTGAAGTGGCAAGAGGAGTTCATAGACTAAATGCAGAAAGCAGGGTGAAGAAAGGACGATCTAATCCTTACTGGGGAGGATTGCTATTTAGTATTGAAGAGAAAGATGTCAAGTGGTTTGATAGTGCATACGTTGGTGTTTTAAAGGACTCCGGAAATGCGTATAATATTCAGGAAATATTTTACAAAGAAATGAATGTTCCAAGTTAACATTACTCCGATGGGTGCTAATCTTTGCCTCATCGAAGATGAGGTTGAGAATGCAGTTAAAACATTAGTAGAGGAAGATGGGGAATGGTTGCAAAACTGGTTCTCTGATATAAGAGGTTGGTCTCCTGCTGAAGTTGACAAAGAAAGGCTCACATGGGTGAAATGCTTTGGCATTCCATGCCATGCTTGGAGAAAGGATTTTTTCAAATATATAGCAAGTAGAATTGGTGATTATATCAGATGCGATGACGAAACGGCCTCTCAATCTTCTTTTGATGTGGCGAGGATCTTGATCAAGACAAGATATGTAAGTAACTTGAATGAGATCATTAAGGTTGATATCAATGGAGTGGTGTTTATCATCAAATTGGTGGAGGACAATCATGGTCCAAGACGCATTTGTATTGAGGAATCGAAGGGGAGAAGGATCTTGGAGTCAGATGAGTCAATGGTTAATGAAACTGAGGACGAATCAGATGATGAGGAGAAAAATGAGAAATCATCTTCATACAAAGATGGTGATTCTGATGACATTGAATCTTCTAAGCTGGACGATGGAGTGGTTGGAGAAGAGGTTTCTGGGGAGTATCAACCTAGTGATAGGGTCAGGGAGCAGGGTGTAAGTAATATTCAAAAAGCTGATCAGGTTGTACAGGTTAACCAGGAAGTTGGGAAAAGTACTGCTAAAAAGGTGAATTTTGGTGGAAGGAAGCCAAGAGGTCAGAGTCACGTGGGAATGGTAGGGGAGGCGACATTTATTAAGGAGGTGTCCCAAGGAAACATGATAGGACAAGAGAGGCTTTTACTAGACAAAGGATTTGAAAGCATCAGTGATTTTGATAAAGTCAAAGAGATGGAGGACTTGGATGTGAATTGTACTGATAATTCTAATACTCGTAAGAAAGTGAACAGGGGCCCGGTAAGACTTGTGGAAGTGGGCTTGGAAGATAGGCCCAGTAAAAATTTGAATATAGAACTAAGTAGGATTGGGGTGGCAACCCTAAGTGGGCCTAGGAAAAAGAAAGCCTTAAGTGAGATTTACGAGCAGATTCAGATTCCATATGAACCTTCATATTATGCTGCGTTGTTGCTTGCTTCCAAGGTGAATAAAGTTGTTGCTGAAGCAGCTGTTGAAGAGGGCATCCCCGTACCTGTACCTGGATCTTCACAGTCTGAGAACATTGAATCCAATTATTCGGGAGGGTCTATCCTTTGTTGCGGATCCATTTCTGATTCAGATGTGGCTAAGGGCAATGAGAGGTTTAAGAAGAATTCAGATGATGTCTCAAGTAAAGTCTGGTCTGCTCTTAAGGATCTTGGGTTAAAAGGCGATGAAGATGAAGAGGTTTTGGAAGATATACTGAGGAAAATGGAAGAAAGAAATATCAACAGAAATCCAGATATGAGGGTGGTTGCTAATGTTGCCTCATGAATTTGACAACATATAACATTCGAGGGTGCAATTCTCTGATCAAGAGAAGGATGCTTAAAATATTGATTAAGAAAGAAGCAGTTGAATTTATTCTAATTCAAGAAACAAAACTTAAGAAGGTGGAGTAAAATTGTGTTAGGGGAATTTGGGGCAGTGATGATTTTGACTGGTCTGCCTCTGATGCAGTTGGTCAGTCAGGAGGTATGCTCTCGATTTGGAATAAACAATCTTTTTGTTCCATTTTTAGCTTTTCTGGTAGAGGATATCTAGGTGTGTTTGGTAAGTGGAAAGATAAGAGTATTTATGTAATCAACATTTACTCCCCATGTGGTTTATCTGAAAAAAGGATGCTGTGGGGAAAACTCTTACAATTAAAATTAAATATGCCAAGGGGGGATTGGATCTTAGGAGGTGATTTTAATTCAATTAAATGCAAGGAGGAGAGGATAGGTAGTGGAAACTACAAAAGGAATGAGATGAAGGAATTCGATATGTTTATAGAGGATATGGAATTGTTAGATCTACCTACTGTGGGAAACAGATATACTTGGTTTAAGGCAAATGGTTCGTGCAAAAGTAGGCTGGACAGGTTTCTCATTAGAGAAGACTTATGCAACTCCTGGAAAGTGAGTAATCAAAAGGTGGGATTGAGAGACGTTTCTGATCACAGGCCGATCTCTTTGGTGGTAAATGATAAGAATTGGGGTCCTAAGCCATTTAAATACTTAAATGCTTGGCTGGAGCACCCTAAGTTTTTGGATTTTGTAAGAGATTGCTGGGTTGGTGTGGTTACCTCTGGGAATGCGAGTAATATACTGATTCAAAAGATGAGACATCTCAGAAAAAGACTTAGGTGGTGGAACAGAAACATTTTTGGTATGCAAGATTTGAAAATTGAGGAGAACATCAAAGTCATTAATGAAATGGAATATGAGATGGCAGAATTAAGGGATGTAAATTCTGAGGAAGTTTTGAAAGCTAGAGGGCAGGCTATGGAGGAAGTGTGGAACAACCTACACACAAAAGAAAGTATTCTCCATCAGAAAGCTAAATTGAAATGGATTGAAGAAGGAGATTATAACACTAAATTCTTCCATAGTGTTATTAATAGGAGAAGGAGGCTCAACTCTATCACTGCTTCTAGCTTGGGACTGGCAGATGATAATGGGGTGGCTAAAGTAAAACAGGGGGTTCATGATTTTTTTGAAAAGAAGTATAAGGCTAATCCTGATGACTGCTTTGATATGGATCTTTCTTCCTTAAATAAGCTCTCGGAGGAGGATAATAGGATGCTAGCTGAACCTTTCTCTTATGAGGAGGTTGTGGATATCATCAACAACTGTGAGGGGGATAGAAGTCCTGGGCCAGATGGATTCAACTTCAAATTTTTAAAGAAAACTTGGGAAATTGTGGGGAAGGATTTTTTCAGGTGTATCACAGAGTTTTATGAGAAGGCTACTCTATCTAAGGCTTTTAATTCTGCTTTCTTTGTGCTGATTCCAAAGGTTGACAACCCACAAAACTTATTGGAGTATAGACCAATTGCTTTGATTGGTTGTGTGCATAAGATTATTTCTAAGATCCTTGCTGCAAGACTTAGCAGAGTTATTGATAAACTAGTTTCTATTAGCCAAACAACTTTTGTTCCTGGTAGGCAGTTGTTAGATGGTGTCCTGGTAGCCAATGAAATATTGGATTATGCAAAGAGAAAGAAGAAGACTGGGTTTATGTTCAAAGTGGATTTTGCACAGGCATATGACTGTGTAAACTGGAGTTTTCTCTGCAGAATTCTTAAGGCTATGAAGTTCTGCCCCATTTGGATTGAGTGGATTAAAGGTTTAGTGTGCAATTGCTATGGTTCTGTCTTGATTAATGGGAGTTTAAGTAAAGATTTTAAATTGTGTAAGGGGCTAAAACAAGGTGATCCCATCTCTCCATTTTTATTTGTTTTGATTTCTGAAAGTTTGGCTATGTTGTTCAGGAAAGCTGTGGATAGAGGTATGTTGAAGGGAATTAAGATTGAGGGTAGGGTAACCAATGTCCTTCTCCAATTTGCTGATGATACACTTATTTTATGTGATGAGTCTTGGGAGAACATCTGGTGTATAAAGTCAGTTCTGAGGGGTTTTGAGGCATTGTCTGGATTAAGAATCAACTATAACAAGAGTCTGTTGGGGATTGGAGTAGAGATGGGTAGAATTGTTGCTGCTTCATCTTTTTTGAACTGTAGAATTGGATGCTTTCCTTTTAAATTTCTAGGGCTATCGGTTGGAGGTAGGCACAAATATTTAGAGTTTTGGAAACCTGTGATTCATTCCATAAAGAATAGACTAGCAGCTTGGAGGGGAAGAATGATTTCAATTGGAGGAAGAGTTACATTAATTAACTCTGTGTTGAATAACTTGCCAATACATTTTCTGTCTTTTTATTTAGCACCTGTTAGTGTAATCAAGGGGATTAAAAAAATTCAGAGAAGGTTTTTATGGGCTGGAGATGGAGAGAAAGTGAGTATATCCTGGGTTAAGTAGTCTGCAGTTTGTAAACCTAAAGAGCAGGGTGGACTAGGTATTAAAGACATTGGTAATTTTAACAAAGCTCTTGTGGCAAAATGGCTTTGGAGAATTTCTCATGATAAGGGTATGATCTGGTCTGACCTTATTGAGGCAAGGTACAAAGGAGACTTCTCAAGCTTGTTTCTCAACTCCTGCAAGATGGCTCCAAATCTCATGTCAATCTGGTGGAAGGACCTGATGTGGCTTGCTAACCATTCGAATAAACAAGGCATATTTAATCTATAATGTTGGAAAGTTGGTAATGGAGATAAGACCCTTTTTTGGCAGTCTAGATGGATTGGAAGAGAAGCCTTGGCCATTCAATTTCATTCTTTATTCCTTTCCTCTCCAAACCAGAATATTCTTGTTAAAGATTGTGGTTGCTGGTTAAACAACAGTTGGAGGTGGGAAATCTTGTGCAGAAATGTTGTTCAGCCTGGTGAAGATGCTGTTTTGATTAGAGATTTGCTTATACTCCTAGATGAGGTTCGTTTCCAATACCAGGGGGAGGATGAGGTGATGTGGTCCAGGAAGACAGACAATTCATTTTGTGTCAAGGACTGCTATAATCATTGGAATAATAGTGAGGAGACTATAATTCTAGATAGCAAGTTAAAAGAAGCATTAGATTTCTTGTGGAGGATCAATATACCACTTAAAATTCAGATCTTTGGCTGGAGACTCCTAATTGACAGGTTTCCGACACGTAGTAATCTTAGCAGAAGGAGAATCATAACTAATCCTCATCAATTATCATGTGTTTGCTGTTTCAGGGAACTTGAGGATATTAACCATCTCTTTATCAACTGCCACAAATCCAAACTGTTGTGGAAGGGTCTTGAAGAGTGGATTGGAGTTAACTTACCAAGAGGTGATAGTTGTATAGATATGTTTGTAGGATGGGCTAAAAATAAGGAGATTGGTACATCTTTGGCCTTCTTATGGTTGACATCATGCTGGTGTTTATGGAGAACGTGCAATAACGCGATTTTTCAAGGAGATGTAGTTGTTGCTAAGAGAGTTTTACAAGATGCACAGCTATTTGCGTGGAATTGGAAGAAAAGAAATGCAAAGAAGGGGCTGGTGGGCAGCTGTTACGATTGGTATAAATCACCATTGGATTTCATTGGAGTTTGAAGTAAATTTTGTAGGGTTGTACCAGAGAAAAAATTTTGTTGTAGAATCTGGTTCAAATTGTTTCTGAACCTTATTCATTAGGTGTATCTTGCCTTGGTGAGAAGTTGAGCATGTTTTGCAGGGTTTTTGTACATGTATATTTGGTCTACTTTGGACCATTTTATTGATTTTGAATGGATGTGATTATTGAAAAAAAACAACAAAAGCAACAAAAGAAATCAACAACAATAAAAACAACATAAAATAAAGCTTGGTTTAGGAGGAAAGTATGAATTTGTAAATGAAAAATGTTGTCTGGAGACAAAATGATTTGTTAGGTTTACA